>CM042696.1:286417826-287733268 GCA_023614405.1 Avena insularis
TGTACTAGAGACAGTGTATATTAAAAACCATCTGAGATCAAAGTTAGAGGCGATCAAAAAACTGCGATCGCCTGAGGTTGATGAACACAGCCGGTGGTTTGTATTTTTGGGGTAAACCGGCTCTAGACACAGTCTCTAAGTAACGAGTTTGTACTAGTGTCCCGTAAAGCATTGAAAAAGCATGCAAATGTTTCAAGTGATCCTCTAAAGATTTGCTATAAATCAGAATATCATCAAAGTAGACAACCGAAAAACATCAATGAAAGCACGTAAAACTTTGTTCATTAATCTCATGAATATGTTGGGTGCATTAGTTAAACCAAACAGCATTACTAACCACTCATATAAACCAAACTTAGGCTTACACTACTGTTTTCCATTCATCTCCCAATTTTATACGAATCTGGTGGTAACCACTATGCAAATCAACTTTAAAAAACATGGTAGAGACACTTAATTCATCAAGCATATCATCTAAACGTTGAATATGATAATAGTAATGACTAGTAATATTATTGATAGATCTACAATCCGTACACATGCGCGAAGAACCATCTTTCTTAGGCACCAAAATAATAGGAACAACACAAGGGCTAAGGGACTCATGAATGTGGTCTCTGTCAAGTAGTTCTTTAATTTGGCGTTGCATCTCCTTTGTCTCCTCAGGATTGGTTCTATATGGCACATGGTTGGGAAACGTGGCTCTAGGAATTAAATCAATTTGGTGCTCAATCCCTCTAATAGGAGGTAATCCTGGTGGCATCTCAGCTGGAAAAACATCATCATATTCCTACAAAAGGTTAGCAACAGTAGGTGGCAAAGAAGGAGGCATATCCTCAAATGAAAACAAAACCTCTTTGTAGACAATTGCATAATATTGAGTATTGTTCACATCTAGTTTAGCAATGTCAATGTTATTTGCAAGCATATATGGACCCTTCAAACAAAGTTCAGTAGCATGTTTAGAATCATATTTTAAAATTTGTTCAGGAATCATAGGTCTAAGACAAATTTTCTTTCCATCATGCATAAGAGAATAGTGATTAATTTTACCACTATGAATAGATTCTCTATCGAAATTCCAAGGTCTACCAAGTAACGAAGAACAAGCTTGCATGGGAACAACATCACAATCAACAAAATCAGAATATGTACCAATAGTAAAATGCCCACGTACCGTTCTTGTTACCTTGATCTTACAAGAACTCTCAAACCATTGGATGTAATATGAATGTGTGTGTTATCTTGTTGGGAGAGCAAGCTTCTCTACAATGTCAACACTAGCCATATTATTACAACTCCTTCCATCAATAATGATCCGTATAGCTCTTTCCTTGATAACGCCTCGTGTTTGGAAGAGGTTGTGGAGTTGAGCATGCTCAGCTTTCCTCAATTGCACACTCAACACACGTTGTGCAACTAAGCTCTTGTATTGATTAGCAGTTTCAGCTCCCATTACCTCCATCTCTTCTTTAGAATTAGAATTATCCCCATCACCTGTAGCAATAAGAGCAAATGTATTTTCATCAAAATCGCTTGTTGAATCATGTTCACCATCATCGTGCACCATCATAACATGTTGTGTCGTGCACAGCCTCTCAATATGACCGTATGCCCAGCATTTGCGACATTGTATATCCTTCGTCTTGCTTGTGGAGGCCATAGAAGAAGAACTATGAGTAGGGCCATTGGATGATGGCGGTGGAGCAGCCGAAGGCGTTCTTGATGAAGGCGTGGTGGCTTTGGACGTGGTAGGTGCTGGAGGTGTACCACGCGAAGAAGGCAAGGATTGTCGGGACGTCCATGACAATGTACGACCTACAAAATTGTTAGACCTTCTCCATGGTGGTTGACGATCCTGCACTTCATGTTCATCTTTGCAAGCAAGGTGAAACAAACGAGTAATGGTACGATAATCCTTATAGCCCAAGATGTTTTGAATCTCCTTTTTTAAACCAAGAAAGAAACGAGCCATTATTTGTTCCGTATTTTCAACAATACCAGCACAAACCATCCAAGTTTGTAATTCCTGATAATATTCTTCTACATAATTTTTGCCTTGTTCTAAAAGAGTCATTTTCTTTAGTAAATCTCGTTGCTAAGTTGGTGGTACAAAACGAACTCGCATAGCAGTTTTGATATGGGGTGACCCGACCTTCTCAGTAAGCACTTGTCGATGATGATGGTGGATGATAGATAACTAGCCTATAGCTATGAAGTCTCCCGCTTGAACCCTGATGCCAATGCAACAGCTCTCGAACCCTGTAGGATATTCACAACACCACGCTCTTGCGCATGCAGCCGTCGGCCACGAACGGTAGTTTGCAATATACTACTTCCCGGTGGAACAACAGATCACACTCAATTGCAGTAGTATAATTCGATCACAATGTAATTTCAGAGGTTCTAGATAGAAACAACTCCAAAATAGTTTTAACATGGTCTAAACTAATCTAGAGGGCGTTCTAGGGCTTATATGGCAGACGGAATGTCCGAAAAACATGAAACGAAAACATGTCTGATACAATTACATCCGTCCAGATCTGATGGAAACTTTTAGGGTCGGATTATCCGTCCCTAGAAGGCCGGATTATCCGCCCCCATACAGAACGATACGCCCGAAGTACTTAGTAGAATTTCCGAAATAGGGCCAGATTATCCGGTGTGGGGCCGGATTTTCCCAGGTCTTGAGATGTGGGAGTACTCATTGGAAATATCATGGAATTATCTTTCCAACAAGTGCTTATTTGCTTGATTCGGTGTTTGTATGAGGAATCCACGTCCGTTTCAATTTCAGGACTTTTGTCTGTCCGACTTGAACCTTCCTTCTTGCTCGCCTTCCTCCGTCTCCTCCCGCTGGCGCTAATCCGATGGATATTAAATCTAGTCAAATAATAACACCATGATTTAGGTAGTATAAAGTTCTTAAAAAATCATAGTATCATATCCAACTAGGAATGAATTCACCTTGTGGCATTTCTTAATGACGCTCAATATTTCCTTCCAGCTTAGACTAGCAGAATCATCATACCCTATGATTGTATCCTCATCATCCTCCCTTTCTTCAGGAAAATCCATCCGCAGCTTTTGGTATGCCGAAAGTGGAAGAAACAAAAATAACAACATGTATGTACAATATATGTACATATAACATGTTATATCATTTTTGTTGGCATGCATAATATTCCTGATGCAGCCTGTCCTACGGACGCCTATACATCTACACCACCAAGTCCCCCAAGTGGACCGATGACTCATGCTCGAGCCAAGTTCCTCCAAGCTAAGGTGAATTCTCTCCTATACTCATGTGACTTCGATACACCCCTGGATGGCTGGCTACTTCATGCCCCAACACTATGCATCATCAGGTATGAAGACATGAGCCAACGGAATGTCGCAGCAGCTAGCAGCCACCTGGAGCAAGCGGCACTACCGGCCAAGGACAACGGTACTACCGCTTAAGACGCGGTACTACCGCCCCGGGAAGAGAGCTCCCGCTAACAGTCCCATAGCTCTCCGGTACCAAGAAGGCGGCACTACCGTTTCAACCGGTACTACCGCATCTAGCGAATGGTACTACCACCCGCGCCTGAAGACCCACACCTGCGCCTCAGGCCGCACCGGTACCTGCGACCGGTACTACCATCTACAACCGGTACTACAGGTCACAAGTTCCGGTACTACCGTCCGTCCTTGGGCCTGCGCGTCCCAGCTGGGCCCTTCGGCCTTGTAACGCACCCCTTTGATATTTTAGTTACCTAAAGTACCCATGAACTTGTGGCTGGCCTATATATAGTCCCCCGCCTCTATTGTAAACCAGAGACATGATATTTGGAATTAGTGGAAACCCATTATGGATCTATCTAGTTCTTGCCTCATGCTCCTTTGACAAAGGGGCACCAAATATCACAAACCTCGTTGGAGTTTACATCGTGCCTCCATGTTGTACAAGGCCTAAGCATCGGAGTCCCTTTACCTAGACATCAAGATCTCATCGAGCATCCCTACTCGCCGTGCCGGTTCAGGAGAGAGTCCTCCGCCCAACGCCGATCCTAGGGATTGCGTCGAACCAGTCACCACCGGTGTGAGCTATTTGTGTGTATTGTGTCTTCGTGTGTGCGTGTGTTCATCATGTTCTGTAGCATCCCAATTGTCTAACAATTGCAATGCTACTAGCCTAGTCTATATAAATGCTACTTCCTATATATAATTGTTGCATCATAATTATATCATGCTCATGTCATCATGCCACCTTGCATTTGAGCATCATATAAAACCCTTTTTGTTTTGGTTCTTCTCTCATATGCATTGTAAATTGTATTTGCCTCTTGATATTGTATTTGGTTATTGATATATTGTTTAATGCCCAAGTTGAGTTGGGGGCATATCTTTTATTCCACTCCACCACCTTTTCTTTCACCATCTTATAATTCCACCATTCCATTATCCATGAGCTTGCATTTGTTTTTCTTTTGGTATTTAATCTAGCTCATGGGAGATAGGATGGATCTACTTCTACAATTCTTTTGCTTGGCTTTATTCCAATTTTGGGAATGCATAAGAATAATGCCATGTTAATATTATTGTTTTCACAAGATTTTAATCATGGCAATTATCATTTTTGCATGGGCCATGCAAGAGTACCCCACCTTTAGCCCTTTGTGTCTCTCTTGGTTTTGATGGGTTTTATCTTATGGAGCCATAGCCATCCATATTCCTCTACCCCTCTTTTGCTTGATCTAGTTGGTCTTGCTAAAGTCACACCACATCTCTCTCTCTCTCTCTCTTTTCCTCATCTTCCCCTGCCTTTTCACTTCCATTTAAGCATGGTCAAGTGGTTCTTTTCTAAAACCCAAACCCTACACCTTTTCCACATATTCTTGCTTGATCTAGTTTGGAGCATGCAAGCATCTAAAAACCTAAGCCATCTACTCCCTCTACCTCTCTCTCTAATCCTCTATCTAAGACCCTCCCTAATCACCTACACCTCTACCACCATCTTACACCTAAGCTAAACCCTAAACCTACCTCACCCTCTCCTCTTCACCTATGCCGAGCCTCCCCAGGCCGGACCCACCTGGCCATCCTCTCTAAACCACCCAAACCAAGCCCTAACCCGAGCCATACCCCCTCTCTCCAAACCCTAGCTCCAACCCTATCTACACCCGAGCCTACCCCTCTCTCTCTCTAGCTCTCTCTCTGCCATGAGGGCCCCAGCCCGAGCCTCTCCACCAACCGGCCGTCCCCACCTGGCAGCCCCTTTATCACCTGCCCCTGCCCTGGCCGAGCCCCACCCGAGCACGTGAAGGAGGAGGGAAAGGTGGCACCGAGACCACCTTTTCCATCTACCCCGCGCCCACACGCTCCTCTCCTCTCCCTCTCTGCTTTACCTCCGCCCCACGACACCTCTTCATCCCCCAAATCTCCCCAGGGCCTTGCCCTCTCCTCTCCTTCCTCTCCACCACCGTCTACACCATCGCCAGCAAACCGTCGGCCTCCACCGCCCCTTCTTTTTCCAGCTGGTGGCGCGGCGATCTCTGGTGTCGAGGAAGACCGCACGGTACCCCTGCTTCACCTGGACCGCGCCAGCGAGGAGGAGGAGGCCTGCACTCTGCTGCACATCGTCGTCACCAAGCCCAAACTCTAGTCTCCGGTCCGTCTGCGTCGTCGCCGATCCCCTGCGCCTCGAGCCGATCTGACCACACCGACCTACCCACGGTGAGCTCCCTGACCTCCTGGACATGCTCCGCCGCGCTGTCGTCGTCTAGGGCCGCTTTTCGTTTCATCGAGCAGGCTGCGCGCGCCGTCGGCCACAGCGTCTGCTCGCTCCCGCGTCGCGCAGAACCCCATCTAAGCCCCGTCCGCCCTCCTAGCAACAACCCCAGCCCACCGCGCTGGTTACGCCCCGCAGCGCGCACCCCCGCGACCCAGGATCGATCCCCCGCCTCGCGCCGGGCACCGATCTGTCGCTCGAGGCAGAGAAAGAAGAGGAACAGTACGGGCTGTGGTAATTTTACAAATCGCCCCCCTTTTTGTTTTCTGCTCCACCCGCGGTCCGCATGAGCCCACCTGTCAGCCGTAGTACCACTTTGCAGATAGACCCCCTAGTTTAGCACCCCTCAACCCGCAGTCCCCCGCCGTGCCGCGTGGCAGCCCCGCACTCAACCACTGGCGTGTGGTCCGCGTGTGCTCCGACCCCACATGTCACTTGCTGTGGCTAGATCAAGCTGCGGTGAGAAAACCTTTTCTGCGCGCTGTTTCGCCAGGTCAGCACGGGCCCAGTTGTCTGTGTCTGTGTCTAGAACTGGGCTGAGTAACAAAAACCTTTCTGTTTCTCTGTTTAATTCAAACTTTTCCAAATTAATTAAAATTCAAGTTTTAAATCTGTTTTCATATAACTTTTAATTTAAAAACCCAAATAATACAAATGATATATGTTTTGAAATCAGAAAAATGTGAGGAATTCAAATATGCCCTTCAAAATACTTTTTGAACATTTAAAATTGCAAGTTGATTGAAATTACAATAAAATGCCCTTTTTCCTTAATTAATTAATAACTTTTGTTTTATAACTCCAAATTTAACAAATAATATGTCTAAAATGATTAGCTCGACGAGACCTTTCTGTTTATGTATTCCATTATCTGTTTTGCAGCATGCATCATATAAATATAATGTATACAGCAACTTATTTGAGTATAAAATATGATTTAAAACCCCATGAAATGATTCATTCTTGTACTTCACACCTCACCCATGCCATGCTACATTATTGCCATGCAAACTGTGCATCATTCATCATGGCATGATTGTTTGCTTGTCGCATTTTATTTATATGCTTGTGCACTTTATTTATGTTGGCCCTTGTTTGTTTTGTTCTTCTTCGAATAGACGCTGAGCAGGGGATATATCAAGAAACCCAGGAGCACTACCCAGATCCTTCTCTCGCTACAACTGAGCTGCCAGGCAAGCACTACCACATGCTTGCATACATATAGTACCTATTGCCTCTATCTTATTCTTGCATCATTGAGTCGCGATTGCATTAAATTGAATCCCAAGTATTGCATAGCCTTTATTTTAAACCCACGAAGCTTGTTCCTCCATCCCATGAGCCATTACTACAGGAGTTGTTTGAGCCATGCGAGTCGTAGAACAGCATGTGTAGGGTATGTGAGTGTCTGATGGATAACGAGGTACCTAAACAACTTAACCTGAGTAGTGATGGGATAACTAATGAAAGTGGCATCGGTGAGCCATATTTGCTATTTGGTTTTTCAGGCTCACTTGTGTCCCGTAGGACCCGAGTACTTGATTCCTGTTCCTTGAATATTCGCGCTATCCACATCCGGGAGGCTTATGAACCCCCACAGCCGAGCTTGATTCATTCTTATTTCTTGGGGCCACAAACTAGTTTGAGGTTTCATTTACTATCCTGTACTTATGCCATGCTTTACTGCTTTATTTTAAATTGTGCGAGGAATGCACCTATACTGTTTAGGGCCGTGACACGTTTTCGCTGTATCGACAAGCCCAGTCATACTTTCGGGTTCCCAGTCGTTTACAGCCGTCCACACAAACCTTGAGTCCGTCTCATAGCCGGCCAGCTTCGTTGCGGGTAGCTTAATGGGGTGGCCCCCTGAAATATTTCTGAATCCTGTGATCGCTTTGTCGAGACTGCCTCGTTGGGTTTTGATTTGGTTTTTCCGAGGTTGATCGAGTGTGTGTTGCTATTTGTGCACCCCTGCAGGGTAAAACTTTCTGAAAGCCGTGTCCATGTTATGGACGACTTGGAGCACAGTTTCTCGATCATAGACAAGCATAACTAAAGTACCGCTTTTAATTTGACTAAGTACCTGACTAGTAAACAGTGCAACACTCATGGAATGGATAATAAAACTGCCAACAGATGGGGGGTTGTTCGTCCGCTTCCTCGTCGGTAAGCGAGAAGGAGGATGGATCTGTTAATATTACCGTTATACCTGTTGTTATTAATTCACGGACATCCGTCTATCTCTGGTTAGGCGGATGGTTAGCGAGTATCTATAGAATTGTTAGGGTTTATCTTTTGCTGCAATTGCGTCACCCCAGGTTGTGTCCCCTTTAGAGGCATAAAGACTTGCTGAGTACCCCTAGGGTCTCACACGATAAATTGTTTGATTCGGATGAGCAGGTAAACCATAAGATGGATCTTTGGGTGGAGGAGACGGACGATGTGGGCAACGATCATTCGGTATAGAGATTCCAGGAACGGGGATCCGTGAGATCTGTGGGCGGGATGTGTTTATTTATGGGGCATCTTATGCCGATTTGCTTCTTATCCGTACTCGGATCTTGTTTTCCGCTTCCGCTTGAAACTCTGATGTTTGATGTATGAGGAGATATCCTAAACTATTATATCTATCTAGGGTATTTGGATCTTGCCGTATGGCGTTGCAATATTTCCTTTCTTTTTTAGATGGAATGGCTCTGAGGACTGTTGTATGGTGGCTTGCATACATACTCATTTGTGTATGTAGTTGATCCCTTCGCTTTCGATTCGCCGCCCGTTCTTGTCCCGATGTTTGGAAATGGTTAGGACGGCCGAAAGGTCTACACTGTGAGTGGCATTTGGGCCCCCGTACTATTTTAACCATTTCTCATCCGGGCTTGTAACTAGGGCGTAATTCACCGAGGTAGTTACAATTGGTATCGAGCCATCCCTTCGTGGTCTCAGCCAAATGGTCGTTGTCATCTAGCAAATATTTTTGGTAGTTATGTATACTAGGGAAAAACAAAACGCGAGAGTAGGACTGCCTCCACTTTTCTTCTTACCCACCCACCCACCCTTTTCCGGTAAGGAAGTGTAACGTTTTCAATCCTCTTCTAAAAATTCAAACTAGGATTCACGTGTCCGGGGTTTCCGTAGTACCATAGAAAGTGTGTGTGTGTGTGTAATTCCTTGTCTATCTGTTGCATCCAATTTGTTATCACAATCTGCCTTTGGTTATCAACTGTTGGTACATTCCATACTGACATGCTTTTGCAAACCGGTGCGATCTATCTGACTCCTTGTTAACCGGTGCCATCTTCTTAAGGGTGTTCTTCCTTCCAGCAACTCCACATTCTGTGAAACCATCAGTTGCTAATCTCTACCTGATAAGTGTTTTTGCGCATCTATTGGTATTTTAATGCCAAAAATGCGGAAATTTTTTCTTTGATACATCTGTGTTTCCACACTCCTTTCCAGTCGTGTGTGAAACATTATCTATCTCCCTTTTATCAGCATGTCCATGCTAACTCATTCTTTTGTCACCGGCGCTTAATCCTAGAGCTTCTTTTCATCTCCAAATCTCTTGGGCTAATTACATAACATGTGTCGATCCGATGCTGGTGATTGTAATTTGGTTCTCGGCATAGCTATATGACACTTATCATGAGTGGAATATGGAAAATGCAATCACCACTATCCTCCGAATGGTGACGGTTATCTCCTGTGATTTTGAGTACACCGTGATCATATCTATGCATATTCAAGCAACTTTGGCAATCCGGAGTTTCTCAAAGCACTACGGCGGTCTATCATCTGTTCATCCTGCTGCACATCTTTTTGAACTCTATATCTGCAATCTTCTCTTTGATACGAGGGAATCGCATCTTTTCATCTCTGATAGTTTTGCTTAAGGTATGAGCTATCATCGGTTCTTATCCAAGATCTCTTTATCTTTGTAGACGGTGATCCGATCGACAATGTGAACCAGGTGACATTCCTTTTTCCATGGAAGATCATCTGTGTCCCTTTCTCTCAAGCTTCGCGAGCACTGCCTGTGTGCAAAGTCTCAAAGCGTGAATCCTGACTTTTTGAAGTCACCTATCTCGACCACGTCCTTCTGCTAAATAGATCGCTTCAGTTCTGGAATCAGCAAGTTCATTGTTAATTCCATCCTCCATCTTCAATCAAACCCGGAGTTTTTCCTTGTTGGCGAGTTATCATCGTTGTTCCGTCGAAGTTTTCCTCAAGACTGCTAAATCTCTCTCAATCTTTTCAAGAAGAACATGGAGTTCTTTTCACCTCTATCTCGTTAAGTAATCTCTTGAAACCCTCTCGCTCTATCGTCTATGCTCAATCCACCGGAGGCCATGAAGACCTTCCAGATCTTGTATTCCTTCTGTTCAAGTTGGTGCTATATTTTCTGTAGCTGTTGAATCTTGCAGTTCTTCTCCGTAATCTTCCTTCATATCTTTCTGGTGGCTTGGTACTTCCGACATGACGACAACATCATCATCTTTATCTATCTATGAATCCGGCGAATCGTTTGCATCTATCCTTGTTTTCTAACGAAGTTCCATGAGTTTTGTCAATACCTTCAGTCTGTTTCGGTAGTTGGGTTGCATGGTTTTCTTATTCATGTGCGGAGTAATGCTTTGAGTGCGGGATGGAGTAGCTACCATACCACTACTCTTATCATTCGCTCTTGTACATTGAATTGGTGAATTAATGTGATTTCACTCATTCCATGGAAGTTAGAAGTGGCCTTTATCCCTTGATACTTTTATTTCTGTCCTTGTTTTTCCGGAGTGCTCTCTCGAAGAAAGTAATCAATAATCTCTTGTTGGTGGTCTGTCTATTCTAGATGGAGCAAAATCAACAATTATCTGGTGGAAACAAACGCAAACTCCTTTCGGCCCTCGTCTTTCTACCGATGCTCGACATCCCCAAGCAAGATAAAAGGAAACTATCTCTCTTTGTTTCATCAATTCTTTTTCTGTGGTAAAGCCAATTATGGTTGATGCCATCAGCTGCAAATCTATTGCGTCAGCCTCAAGGCTAAGGAAAGCAATAAGTATCTCTACAATAAACTCCAGATCCTCCATATTCTTTGCTTCTCGGGATTCCACCATGATCTGGCTTCACATCCGTCTCTGGAAGTTATATCCGCGCACCTCAATTGCGTGATCCTTTGGGTTCTTACCGGCGCAAGAAGAATCTAATCCGACGATGTCTAACTAAATCTTTCTGTTGATATCAAGGGACTCTATTGTTTGAAGGCAATATTGTTTCCGTACTTCATTTCTCAAATCCGAGAGAAGATACGATGCTATTGTCATAGTGGTTCAAACCTCTCCAATCTAGCTCTTTTTCTTCCGGCGAGACAAAGGTTCATCCTCTCTAGTATCGGCAAATCTTTAATCTTAATGGTGTGTCATTTCTTTCTCCATGATACATCATCTTGTCCTTTCTTTCACCAGTGGATCTTTCTCTTTTATCATGTTTCTTGAGAAAACCGGAGCTATGTCCATCCTATTCTTCTTGTCTCATGACAATCCTTCAACTCTTCTATCCGTTGTTCTTGAAGCAAAACGCAAGACTCGCAACAAGTCTAGCAAGTTTTGCAAGGTGTAGTGGTCGCACCATTCCGTTGTTCATCAACTTGGGAACGTGAGGGTCACCTTCGTTCCGAACACCCGTCTCTCCTTGTGTTGTTTTCTTTTTCCTAGGAATCTCGGGGCGAGATTCTTGTTTAGTGGGGGAGAGTTGTAGCATCCCAATTGTCTAACAATTGCAATGCTACTAGCCTAGTCTATATAAATGCTACTTCCTATATATAATTGTTGCATCATAATTATATCATGCTCATGTCATCATGCCACCTTGCATTTGAGCATCATATAAAATCCTTTTTGTTTTGGTTCTTCTCTCATATGCATTGTAAATTGTATTTGCCTCTTGATATTGTATTTGGTTATTGATATATTGTTTAATGCCCAAGTTGAGTTGGGGGCATATCTTTTATTCCACTCCACCACCTTTTCTTTCACCATCTTATAATTCCACCATTCCATTATCCATGAGCTTGCATTTGTTTTTCTTTTGGTATTTAATCTAGCTCATGGGAGATAGGATGGATCTACTTCTACAATTCTTTTGCTTGGCTTTATTCCAATTTTGGGAATGCATAAGAATAATGTCATGTTAATATTATTGTTTTCACAAGATTTTAATCATGGCAATTATCATTTTTGCATGGGCCATGCAAGAGTACCCCACCTTTAGCCCTTTGTGTCTCTCTTGGTTTTGATGGGTTTTATCTTATGGAGCCATAGCCATCCATCTTCCTCTACCCCTCTTTTGCTTGATCTAGTTGGTCTTGCTAAAGTCACACCACCTCTCTCTCTCTCTCTCTCTCTCTCTCTCTCTCTCTCTTTTCCTCATCTTCCCCTCCCTTTTCACTTCCATTTAAGCATGGTCAAGTGGTTCTTTTCTGAAACCCAAACCCTACACCTTTTCCACCTATTCTTGCTTGATCTAGTTTGGAGCATGCAAGCATCTAAAAACCTAAGCCATCTACTCCCTCTACCTCTCTCTCTAATCCTCTATCTAAGACCCTCCCTAATCACCTACACCTCTACCACCATCTTACACCTAAGCTAAACCCTAAACCTACCTCACCCTCTCCTCTTCACCTACGCCGAGCCTCCCCAGGCCGGACCCACCTGGCCATCCTCTCTAAACCACCCAAACCAAGCCCTAACCCGAGCCATACCCCCTCTCTCCAAACCCTAGCTCCAACCCTAGCTACACCCGAGCCTACCCCTCTCTCTCTCTAGCTCTCTCTCTCTGCCATGAGGGCCCCAGCCCGAGCCTCTCCACCAACCGGCCGTCCCCACCTGGCAACCCCTTTATCACCTGCCCCTGCCCTGGCCGAGCCCCACCCGAGCACGTGAAGGAGGAGGGAAAGGTGGCACCGAGACCACCTTTTCCATCTACCCCGCACCCACACGCTCCTCTCCGCTCCCTCTCTGCTTTACCTCCGCCCCACGACACCTCTTCATCCCCCAGATCTCCCCAGGGCCTTGCCTTCTCCTCTCCTTCCTCTCCACCACCGTCTACACCATCGCCAGCAAACCGTCGGCCTCCACCGCCCCTTATTTTTCCAGCCGGTGGCGTGGCGATCTCTGGTGTCGAGGAAGACCGCACGGTACCCCTGCTTCACCTGGACCGCGCCAGCAAGGAGGAGGAGGCACACTTTCTGCTGCTGGCCCAAACCCTAGTCTTCGGTCCGTCTGCGTCGTCGCCGATCCCCTGCGCCTCGAGCCGATCCAACCACACCGACCTACCCATGGTGAGCTCCCTGACCTCCTGGACATGCTCCGCCGCCATTGCCTGCGTCTAGGGCCGCTGTTTCATCGAAGCGGTGCCGCGTCGCCCGCGAAAGCCCCGTCCGCCCTCCTAGCAACAACCCCAGCCCACCGCGCTGGTTACGCCCTTGCCGCGACCAGGATCGATCCCCGCCTCGCCCGGGCACCGTCTGTCGCTCGGCGAAGAATGAAGAGGAACACGATGCCGTCGTAATTTTCTGATCGCCCCTTTTTGTTTTCTGCTCCACCCGCGGTCCGCATGAGCCCACCTGTCAGCCGTAGTACCACTTTGCAGATAGACCCCCTAGTTTAGCACCCCTCAACCCGCAGTCCCCCGCCATGCCGCGTGGCAGCCCAGCACTCAACCACTGGCGTGTGGGTCCGCGTGTGCTCCGACCCCACCTGTCACTTGCTGTGGCTAGATCAAGCTGCGGTGAGAAAACCTTTTCTGCGCGCTGTTTCGCCAGGTCAGCACGGGCCCAGTTGTCTGTGTCTGTGTCTAGAACTGGGCTGAGTAACAAAAACCTTTCTGTTTCTCTGTTTAATTCAAACTTTTCCAAATTAATTAAAATTCAAATTTTAAATCTGTTTTCAAATAAATTTTAATTTAAAAACCCAAATAATACAAATGATATATGTTTTGAAATCAGAAAAATGTGAGGAATTCAAATATGCCCTTCAAAATACTTTTTGAACATTTAAAATTGCAAGTTGATTAAAATTACAATAAAATGCCCTTTTTCCTTAATTAATTAATAACTTTTGTTTTATAACTCCAAATTTAACAAATAATATGTCTAAAATGATTAGCTCGACGAGACCTTTCTGTTTATGTATTCCATTATCTGTTTTGCAGCATGCATCATATAAATATAATGTATGCAGCAACTTATTTGAGTATAAAATATGATTTAAAACCCCATGAAATGATTCATTCTTGTACTTCACACCTCACCCATGCCATGCTACATTATTGCCATGCAAATTGTGCATCATTCATCATGGCATGATTGTTTGCTTGTCGCATTTTATTCATATGCTTGTGCACTTTATTTATGTTGGCCCTTGTTTGTTTGGTTCTTCTTCGAATAGACCTTGAAAGGGGATATATCAAGAAACCGAGCACTACCGGATCCTTCTCTCGCTTCAACTGAGCTGCCAGGCAAGCACTACCACATGCTTGCATACATATAGTACCTATTGCCTCTATCTTATTCTTGCATCATTGAGTCGCGATTGCATTAAATTGAATCCCAAGTATTGCATAGCCTTTATTTTTAAACCCCACCGAAGCTTGTTCCTCCATCCCATGAGCCATTACTACAGGAGTTGTTTGAGCCATGCGAGTCGTAGAACAACATGTGTAGGGTATGTGAGTGTCTGATGGATAACGAGGTACCTAAACAACTTAACCTGAGTAGTGATGGGATAACTAATGAAAGTGGCATCGGTGAGCCATATTTGCTATTTGGTTTTTCAGGCTCACTTGTGTCCCGTAGGACCCGAGTACTTGATTCCTGTTCCTTGAATATTCGCGCTATCCACATCCGGGAGGCTTATGAACCCCCCTGAGCCAGAGCTTGATTCATTCTTATTTCTTGGGGCCACAAACTAGTTTGAGGTTTTATTTACTATCCTGTACTTATGCCATGCTTTACTGCTTTATTTTAAATTGTGCGAGGAATGCACCTGTACTGTTTAGGGCCGTGACACGTTTTCGCTGTATCGACAAGCCCAGTCACACTTTCGGGTTCCCAGTCGTTTACAGCCGTCCACACAAACCTTGAGTCCGTCTCGTAGCCCGGCCAAATTGCTATGGTAGCTTAATGGGGTGGCCCCCTGAAATATTTCTGAATCCTGTGATCGCTTTGTCGAGACTGCCTCGTTGGGTTTTGATTTGGTTTTTCCGAGGTTGATCGAGTGTGTGTTGCTATTTGTGCACCCCTGCAGGGTAAAACTTTCTGAAAGCCGTGTCCGCGGTTATGGACGACTTGGAGCACAGTTTCTCGATCATAGACAAGCATAACTAAAGTACCGCTTTTAATTTGACTAAGTACCTGACTAGTAAACAGTAATACTCATGGAATGGATAATAAAACTGCCAACGGATGGGGGTTGTTAAATCCGCTTCCTCGTCGGTGGCGAGGAGGAGGATGGATCTGTTAATATTACCGTTATACCTGTTGTTATTAATTCACGGACATCCGCTCATCTCTGTTAGGCGGATGGTTAGCGTATCTATAGAATTGTTAGGGTTTATTCTTTTGCTGCAATTGCGTCACCCCAGGTTGTGTCCCCTTTAGCGGCATAAAGACTTGCTGAGTACCCCTAGGGTCTCACACGATAAATTGTTTGATTCAGATGAACAGTAAACCCAAGATGGATACTTGGGTGGAGGAGACGGACGATGGGCAACGATCATTCGGTATAGAGATTCCGACGGGATCCGTGAGATCTGTGGGCGGGATGTGTTTATTTATGGGGCATCTTATGCCGATTTGCTTCTTATCCGTACTCGGATCTTGTTTTCCGCTTCCGCTTGAAACTCTGATGTTTGATGTATGAGGAGATATCCTAAACTATTATATCTATCTAGGGTATTTGGATCTTGCCGTATGGCGTTGCAATATTTCCTTTCTTTTTTAGATGGAATGGCTCTGAGGACTGTTGTATGGTGGCTTGCATACATACTCATTTGTGTATGTAGTTGATCCCTTCGCCTGCCGATTACGCCGCCCGTTCTTGTCCCGATGTTTGGAAATGGTTAGGACGGCCGAAAGGTCTACCTGTGAGTGGCATTTGGGCCCCACCATACTATTTTAACCATTTCCGCTCATCCAGGCTTGTAACTAGGAGCGTAATTCACCGAGGTAGTTACATGTTCTTTGTGTGTGAGTCCATGGATTTCATCCTCCCCTCTTCCCCTCCTCGATTTCAAGGGATTCGTGAAAGATCGGGCCACCCTAGAGGTTTTCCCTCAACATATTGGTATCAGAGCTTCGTTGCTCACGAGTTCCCCTACAAAATTTTCTTCTATCCACCAAAAAAAATAGAAAATCTACCAAAATAGCCCCAAATTTTCCTTCAGATCGATCTCTAGATTTGGTGCATTTTTAGTGGTTTTGTTCCACAGATCTGTTGCTTTGGGTATCGATCTACCTTCCTTGTGTGTTCCTAGCCCCAATTTTTTGGTCATATTTCCACAGTGTTGAGGATTTTTGGGATGATTTCGCGGCCAAATTCGAGATCCCCGTGCCCAGGAATCCGCTAATTGGTACTACTGCAGGTTGAACGGTACTACCGGCGAGCGGTACTACCGGTCATCACCGATACTACCGGCCAAATTAGTCGGTACTACCGCCCCTATCAGACAGAATTTTCTCAACCTTTTGTTTCCAATTTTGTTTGTTGACCCATTTTTGTTGTTTTGTTCGTGTTTCGCGTGCGTTTTGCCTTACTAACACCAAGCTTCCACAACCATCTTACACCCCGCGCTCCTCGACACCGCGACACCCGAACAACACCCCAACACCGGTAGGAAGTCGTCAACAATACCAAACGTATAACTTGCTCCACCTTGTTAACCCTTCTTCCCTGTGTGTATCTATCCTATGAGAGCAACTCATTTTATGTTTGCCTAAGCATGGTGTACTTTCCCTTGGAGAAGTGAGAGTGTTGAAGCAAATACAAAAGTGACATAGTAGTATAGAAAGGGAGAAAAAGAAAAAGGGAAAAAAGAGAAAAGAAAATAAAAAGCAAAAGAAAAAAAGAAAGATACAAAGTCTCCCAATACAAAGAGAGTATCAAGCTTGTAAGCAAAGAGAGAGATAGAGCGCGACCAAGGCAAGTGCACAAATCCGTTCCTTTTTCCTCTTTTGGCGAACGAGTTGTGGTCTCTCCTTGCGTTGGCACGATACTGAGCGTAGTCTTCGTTAGGACCTTTTGTGCTCATTTTATAGTCCTGCTAACCACATCCATCTCCATGTGTGTATCCTTTATGTTCTATAGATCGTTTCCTTTTTACTTTTGATCTTTGGTTCTCTACCACCTTTAACAATAACCTTTTATTTGGATCGATTCGTTTGGTTTTCCCACAACTCTGACCTTCCACCAAAAGCTTTCGAGAGTATAGTTCTTTTTTTAGTGTGAGGTTTCTTTGCTATTTCACTTTGCACGCTTATAGCTCTAACTTGTGGTTCCTAGTTCGGTGCAAACCCCAAGGTGAGGTACAAGGCTAACACCTCCATACTCCACTTCCATATACAATCCTTGTGTGTTTTGCATGATGGATAGGCACGGTGAGTCAAGCCAACCACCTCCCCAAGAAGAAGAACATGGGTCGTTCATGACGCGCACAAGTCACTTCATCGTCCGACAAGATTTCCATGAACATTGCCAAGCCCTTGAGACGCGACAAGATGAACAATATGGCGAGATGCAAGCCGAGTTCAAGAACATCGAAAACCACTTCGATGGCCTCGAACGACAAATGCATGCAATGCATCACAACTTTGGCCAACAAAATGAAGCGCTACAATGCTCCATCGCCAAAACAATGACAATCTTCAACGCCTCATCGACGGAATGGCAAGACCGCGTTCATGTGCATCAAGCTCTTCGAGTTCTTCGCATCGTCATGCTCTTCTTCAACAAGATCTTCATCCATGTTCTCCAAGACGCAATGACGCCCCTATGGTCGAAGATGGAAGTTCTTCGAACTATGTACCTTCTCCATGGCATGCCGCAATGTCAAGATATGATGGTGATTTCTCTTCAAGGCCACAAGCAAGGCAAGAAGCACACCGTCATCATGCAAGGGCACTAATGATTCAACAAGCGTAACCACAAGAAGAACCGCGACTGGAACCTCGAACCCAACCTCAACTACACCGCCATCATCACCGTGACGTTCTTGCAACTACAAGTGATGACTCCAACTTGGAGGATCAAGCTCGCCATTGTCATGAAGCTCTCCAAGATCCTCATCTTCATCATCGACGTCATGAACTTCCACACCGACACCATGGTCACCATGACGAGCCTCCTCCACAACATCAAGACTTGGAGCGTCAAGTGGTTCATATTGAGAGACGCCCACGACGTAAAGAGGCTCAAGGTCATGATCTTCGCCGTGAGGCCCATGCGCCTAATCCACATCACCAACCGAGGAACGATCCTCCTCTTCGTCAACAACCGTGCCAAGAGCAAGATTAAGAACGTCAACAAGATCACGACAATCAAGTTCCACCTCCCCGACCATAAGATCTTCAACAAGGTCACCAAGCTCGTCGCAATGACCGCAATGATGAAAAAACTTTCAGCAAGCTCAAGTTCACAATGCCCAAGTTTACTGGATCCAATGACCCCGAAGAATACCTCTCATGGGCCCACAAACTCGACAAGATCTTCCGCATGCACAATTATAGCAACGAAATGATGGTCGCCATGGCTTCGCTTGAGTTTGATGATTACGCCAACCTTTGGTGGGAACAAGTTCAAGTTGCTCGTGACGCAAGACAAGAGCCGCCAATCACAACTTGGCATGACATGAAGGCTCACATGAGATCATGTTTTGTCTCTGCACACTACACGCGCGACCTCTTCAACAACCTTCAATCGCTGCGCCAAGGGACAAAGACCGTGGAAGAGTACTTCAAGAAAATGGAACTCAACATGATCCGCGCCAAACATTGACGAGCGTAAGGAGAAGCTATGGCACACTTTCTCATTGGCTTGAACCGCCCAATCAAGCGCATCGTCAAGTTCCAAACATACACCAACATGGTTGAGCTTGTGCACATCGCAAATAAAGCCGAGCGTCAAGTGTAAGAGGACATCAAATACAACAAGCCCAAGACGTATTTCACCTATAAGCAAGCTTCAACCGCTACACCAACCACCTTCAATGGAATCTCCTCAAGTACATCCAATCCTTCCTTCAATCCCACACTTCCTCAAGGAAAACTACCCCCAAGTGGCAAACAAGCAAAGGGTGATACACCTTTCAACGGTGAATGCTACAAGTGTGGAGGCAAAGGACACAAGTCGGCCAAGTGTGGAAACAAGAAAGTATTGTTTATCCATGACAATAGCGACGAAGAGTACTTGAGTGAAGATGAATTTGATGCCGGAGTCAAGGAAGCAATGACAAGGCAACGCGTGGAAGATGACCAAGAACTCCTCATGTGTGAACATGACGCAAGTCCATTGCTTGTCATCACAAGGATCTTGACCACTCAAGCACAAGAGCATGAAGACCAACGCTCAAATATCTTCCAAACACGAGCCGACATTAATGGAAAATCTATCAAAGTGATCATCAATGGAGGGAGTTGCCACAACCTTGCTAGCACCGAGTTGTGTGAGAAGCTCAACCTCACTCTCTATCCGCACAAGCACCCCTACCACGTGCAATGGCTAAGTGACCAAGGGTCCGTGAAGATCAAACACACCGTGTCGGTAACCTTCGCTATTGGTCCTTACAAAGACACGGTGGAGTGCGATGTTGTTCCCATGACCGTTTGCCATATGCTACTTGGTCGAGCATGGCAGTTCGACAAGGTTGTTGTACATGATTGTCGCACCAACGTGTACACTTACAAATGGCTCAACAAAACATGTGTTTTGCCACCAATGGCTCCTAGCCAAATAATTGCGGACAATGTGAAGGCTTTAGCGAGGGTGCAAACCATAACACCTCCTTGTGAGAAGAGCGGTGAGCGAGAGAACCACCTCATAGTGAGTGAGAGCCACAAGCCAAACTCGAGTGGAAAAACTAAGAGTGTTCTCCTTGTCACCAAAAGTGAGATGAGAGATGTGAGGAACAACTCATCCATCTTGCACTATATCCTCACTAGATTATAAAAAGCGCGCGTTGCCGCGCCCGTCCATCATAAGGAATGGTTGATAGAAATGTCAAGAAAATTTGGACAGTAGACATAATTTGTAAAAAAAATCAGTCTTGTTATGGGAACATATTTGTAGTCTATAAGCAAATTTGGGTACCGTGTTTTTTGCAAATTTAATCCAGTCTTGTTATATTCGGTAGATCCTCAGAACGACATGTTTTCCAAAAAGATGTGAGGGCCAAGTAGCGGACATCATATAAATAAACAGATATCCATTTTTTGGTTAGCATGGAAAATTATATAAAAAAGAGTGAATGAAAGAAAAGAGGTAGAAGTATGCAGAATATTGATGCGCTACGCTAGACATAAATGTAGCACCAGCCGAAGAACGCCAGATATTTCTCTCTCCATATTCGTATATATGATTAGAGCCTGTTGAGTTTGAAGTCCTGCACCTAGTAGAAGGTAGGCCCAATTAATTTTGCAAGTTCAACCTGCTATTAAACTCAAGTTACTTGATTCCAAGAATATTTCTCCTACATCTTGTCCTTGGTTATTCTACGTCACGGTAAGAGGAAAACTTCTATATATATTACAAAAATGCACAATAGAAAAGTTCTAATACACACTATGTTTTGCAAGATAATAATTGGCATAAAAAAGATCTCTGAGATTAGACACTCATTAGAGGAGAAGTACAAATCATTGCAACTAAAAAACCAGAGTGTTGTGCTTTGACAATTATTTCAATGCACTCGAAGGAAACGTTGATGAGAGAATGATCAAGACCGCTGGCCACTGCAGTAGTTGTACAAATCCAGCGCATACATAATACTCCCTCCGTTTCAAAATATAAGATGTTTTAGCTTTGTAAATGAAGTGTATCTAGACTTTTTAGTGTCAGAACATAAGGGAGTATTTTGTTATTTCCAATTTGTGCAATTGCAGACACAATTGATTGGAAGGCTCAAGGTGATATTTATAATGCTTCACGATAATTCTGTCAAAGATCTGTTTCGGGAAAAAAAATTGACAAAGAATGAGCGATTTCAATTGTGCACGAGATACGAACCAAACAGAAAGAATAAACGTGTAACCATTACCAGGTAAGAAAGCAGGACAACCTGAGCAATTCATCTTCCTGACGAAGATGCGTGCTAGACTGCTAGGTGAGCGCAGGTGGCGAGAAACTGCTGCCGCCCATCATATTTTTCTCTCGCTGCTGCTCCAAAGCGGCTATGGCGCAAAACCATCTTGTTTTGGTCGTTGGATCCTGGCCCTGACCGATTCTTCCCAGTGGGAAAACCAGATAAGTCCGAGAGATTCGACCATGCAGCCCCAGTAATAGGCTCCTCCTCGTATTTCTCGCGTCCGCATGCACGCGAAGAAATTAAATTACTGCAAACAGGACGAGGGAAAATAGGGAAGAGAAGGTGTGCTATCTAGAAATAGCCGTCCACACAACCAGAAGGGAAGGAAGCGGAAACGGCATAGATGGCACACCGTCTAGGTCATTAATTACGCGAAGAAACGGCGGCTCCATCATGGCCCTACGCTGCGTCACCGCGGTCGATGCACGCTGAGGAAGAACCAAATTCAGAGAGGAAGTCCCCTTCCTTCCGGACAGAAGCCCGTTTAATAAAAGGGTCGTGAAAGAATACAACGCTATATCACCAACATATCGGCCTGATTCACCGGAAACCATCGAGCTCGGCTTGCAGAGCAGCCGCCCATCAACGTCTTGCGGGTCATGATGTGTGGCTGGCGGGTGAAAAGAAGTCCTGGGACGCGCGGTGGGGTGGGTAGATATCCTGAGCGTTTAATGGATTGATCGAACGGTCTAGAATGTCAAACTGTGGTGGCTCCTAACTGGTTCAATTTTATTGTTTCTTAATTTCCAAGGGACTAGCGCAAGGAACTAATGACTTAACCAATGTTCCTCCATCTTTGATGTTTGTTTTGCAGGAATTCAAGGATGTGTTTCCCGAAGAGCTCTCACATGGACTACCTCCTCTTCGAGGAATTGAGCATCGCATTGACCTCATCCCCGGCGCACCACTTTCAAACCGCGCAGCTTAACGCACGAATCCGGAGGAGACAAAGGAGATTGAACACCAAATCAACCAACTCGTCTCCAAAGGTTTGATCCAAGTTAACACTAGTCCAAGTGCGGTACCTATGATTCTTGTTCTAAAATCGGATAATACGTTACGGTTATGCATGGACTGCTATCCAATCAATGCTATCACCGTGCGTTATCGACATCCTATACCGCCTATTGATGATATGCTTGACGAGTTTTGTGGAGCCACTATTTTCTCGAAAATTGATCTCCGTAGCTGTTACCATCAAATACGCATGGCGGAAGGCGATGAGTGGAAAACCGTCTTCACGACCAAACTTGGTCTCTATGAATGGTTGGTTATGTCCTTTGGCTTATCTAATGCCCCATCCACCTTCATCCACCTGATGAATCATATCTTGTGTTTTCTCATTGAAACAGTGTTATTGTCTATTTTGATGATATACTTGTTTATAGCAAGTCACTTGAGGACCATGTTACACATATCAAGGAAGTTTTGAAAATCCTTTGACATGAAAAGCGCTATGCTAATCTTTCCAAGTGCACTTTTGCTGAAGACAAGTTAATTTTTCTTAGATTGTCGTTTCTTCGAAAGGCATTGAAGTTGATGTTTCCAAGGTAAAGGACATACGAGATTGGCCCATACCCACAAATGTGAGTGAACTTCGAAGTTTTCATGGGTTGGTCGGTTTCTATCGTCTCTTTGTGAAAGTCTTTTCAACCATTGCTTGTCCTCTCAATGAGTTGACGAAAAATAAAGTCACCTTCATGTGGGGCAAAGCACAACAAAAGCTTTTGATGAACTTAAAACGAGGCTCACCGAAGCACCTCTTCTTGCGTTACCGGAGTTCACAAAAACTTTTGAGATAGAGTGTGATGCTAGCGGTATTGGCATTGGAGGAGTCCTTATGCAAAACAGATGTCCTATAGCCTACCATAGCGAGAAACTTGATGGTGCTCGCCTTAATTATCCTATTTATGACAAAGAGCTTTTTGCCTTAGTTCGTGTTCTTCTAGTGTGGCAACAGTACCTATGGCCTAAAGAATTTATCGTACATTCTGACCATGAGTCATTGAAATATCTCAAAGGCCAAGCCAACATGAGTACTAGAAACGCTAAATGGGTCGAGTTTATGGAGTCTTTTCCTTATATTGTCAAGTATAAGAAGGGCAAAGATAATGTAGTTGCGGACGCTTTGTCTCGCAAGCACTCAAAACTTCTTACTGGACTTGAAATCAACGTGTTGGGTCTTGATAAAATCAAAACTTTGTATTCTTCCAACCCATTCTTTGAACCAATTTTCGCAAAGTGCTCCATTAACAAAGGAGTTGATGATTTCTTTTTGCATAAGGGCTTTCTATTTAAACAAAATAAGCTTTGCATTCTGAAGTCGTCCCTCTAACTGTTTCTTCTCCAAGAATCTCATGGTGGAGGACTCATGGGTCACTTTGGCCGTGACAAGACATTGGACATGCTCTCCACTCACTACTTTTGGCCCAAGGTGAAGCGTGGCGTGGAGCGCTACGTTCAACGATGCACAACATGTGTTCAAGCTAAGTCACACGCTAACCCTTATGGTCTTTATATGCCATTGCCTATTCCTCATGCACCTTGGTCCGACATTAGTATGGATTTTGTGTTAGGATTGCCTAGGTCTAAGAATGGATATGATTCTATATTTGTTCTCGTGGATCGCTTTTACAAAATGGCACACTTCATACCATGCCATAAGACCGACGATGCTTCACATATTGCAAATATAACATCCCAAAATTTTCCTAAATTTTGGAATGTTAAAATAAATTAATAAGTTGATTTAATTGTTTGATCTTGTTGAAAATTCTGAATAAAAAGAAACTTTTGTTGTTTGTTTGAAATTTTACCAAGCCACATTAAAAGAAGTGGATTAATATGACTATCAGATTGGTTGAGAAGTTTTGAACAAGTCCAAGACATTTTTGTTTGTTTTTCATTCATGATCCTTGCACTTAATACAAAGTTCTTAAGTTAAAACCCCATATGAAAAGCCCTATTTTGAATTACCAAAATAATCTTACAAGAGTACAAACATGGATATATATAAATCCATTACTCTCAAATTGGGTAAAGGCTACAAAAATGATCCTAAGAGGATCTACAGAATTTTTATAAAATTTTGAAGAAAAGAATCAACTCATTTGAAGTTACAAACAAAAGATATGAAAGAATTAGTAAAACAAAAAATATAAAAGGAAAAAAAGACTAAGCCTAACCTAAACGAGCCAGCCAGAGCCAGCCCGTGCCCTATCCGCCGCGCGCCTCGACCTAGCGAACGATGCCCAGCGCGCAACCCATTATTTTCCAGCGCCAGCCCGTATCCCCTCTCTGTCTCCCTGACGAGCCGTCCCCACCCAGATTGTCTTCCTCGTCGCGCAGGAGGCAAAGGCGCACACGAGTTCGTCGACTGAACGAACTACTGCGGAGTCCGTCCTGATTCGGTAATATCCCTAGCCCCCTCTCCAAGTTTTTTGTAGATAAATAGCCCCCGACTCCCTCATCGTTTCCCCTCCAAAATCCAATCGTATAGCCGCTAGGCTGCCGTGGAATCGCTCACCGGAGTCCCGCCGCCGCCAGTGTCTTGGGAGCTCAGATCGATCTCTCTGCCGATGGTGCAGTCACCCTGCGCCCCTCTTTTCCCCTTGTCCTCTTCTACTCGATGAACCACATCGCCTCACCCCGGTTTCCCCTTGAGCAGATCCTTGTGGCGGTTGAACAAGCTCGCCGGAGCTCCACCGACGACCAACATCTCCATCCGCCGAGTGCCGTCGTTCCAGGAGGAGACAGACGAAGCCGAGGCCATAAGGACGCTCCTCATCGCCTTTCGCTCCTTGTCGTGCACATCCCCGCCTCCGTATATCACCGGTTCTCCACCGGTCGCCGCCATCTGTGCCACTCGCCGCCACTCGCTGTTGACTAGGCCGGTGAGCCAGGAAGCTCTGGTTCTCGTTCGTCGGATCGCCCATGGATGTCCCAGATTAGATCGATCCCGCGAAGGGGCATCGACAAATCAACACGCGCCACTTGTCCCTCCTTGTCACCCAGCTAGGTCAGCGCCACGTTAGCAACCTTGTCCAGTCAGCACAACATATTCCCAGGCATATTCCCTGTTTAAACTGAAATTGCTTTCAAATAGCAGAAAATAGGTAGATCTTGTAAAAATCATAGTAATTCGAATATAAGTCCCAAAATTATATGTAATATACCTTTTGAAAGATAATCTAGCGTAGAACATTATTCCGTGATCAGATCTAAATTTCATCATATAGTTTTTCTGTATTTATTTAATTGGTTAAATAGCCTTTTAATGGTATTTAAATTGTGGAAAAATAATTACAACTCTGAAAAATACAAATAATATATTGTTGGTTTCACAAAATTGTGTAGAATATTATTAAGTTATTATATCTGACTTGGCAGTATATATTTACTGCAATAATTTAAATAGTTTAATGGACATTTTGGACTAAATAAATTATAGTAAATTATCTGTAGATCAGAAAAATACAAATAAGGTATCTATGGATTCATAATTTAATATAAGACATTAATATGCTATTAGATCTAATTTTCGTAGTGTATAACTACTGTAGTAATTTAATAAGTTTTAATGGCAATTTAGACTATTAAATTCATAATAAATTATTTATAGAGCGGAAAATATAACTAATATGTCTCCGGATTCACAATTTCACGTAAAATATAGATCTGGTCTTAGATATAATTTATGATGTAGTAAATATTTTAAATGATTTAATCTCTATTAAATAGTAAATAAATCATAGAAAAAGATCTATAACTCCGATTAAGATGAATCCAATTCCTATAGGTTCGTATTAATGTCCTCTATCCAGTAAAACCAATAACCAAATTTAATTCGACAATTAGGACAGAAGTTGTAACAGAACTACTAAAACCCCTTATTTGGTCATCAAGATTTAATAATAAATACCCTGTAGCATTAAATGATCTCCTACATGCATCATATGATCTAATACCATTCAAAGAACGAATATTAAATCATCATGTCGCATAATATACCAAGTATGGTATATTTCCTTGCAAATATGTCACATAATATGACGCCACGCGAAGGATTCACGTCGTTTGGACCGTTTTTGAATTTCTTATGCCCATTTCGAACTATTGTCAAAACGACAGGCATGAAGGTTCTTAGCTAGGGGATGAGCCTCGCTAAACTTGCATCAGATCTCTGATAAAACAACATATTGTGAGTCTAAAAATAATTTTTGCAAAAAATCATGAGCATTAGATAATGTACCTATAGTTCAAATCGGAAACACTTCCTACTGATTCGGTAGGAATTTGTCTTTTTTGCCAGGGGTGGACGGAAAGGTTTTAGATATCCCAGTTCGGACATTTGCCATGTAAAGTGGTCTAGTATTTTTAAAAATAGGGTTGGTACCATTTTGAAACTGTGACTTGGTAGTTGCTTAACAAAACACCCTATTTTTGGCACTCGTGAAATAGAAAATGGCTTTTCTTTGCGGCGAAAAGGAAAACTTCCTCCTACAAAATTCTCCTCGGTCCCAAGATACACGTGTGTGCACAATACAGGCATATTATCACAAACTATGCCGCGATTCAGGTTATAACATTGGTCTTTGACCTGAAAACCATGAAACCTCGAACATGATAGGTCATTTCTTAGAAGGTTTTTCCGAGATATCTACAATATACCAAGTTTGGTATTTTTACTTGCAACTATGTCACATAATATGATGCCACACGAAGGATTCACGTCGTTTGGACCGTTTTTGGATTTCTTATGCCGTTTCAAACTATTGTCCAAACAGTAGGCATGAAGGTTCTTAGCTAGGGGATGAGCCTCGCTAAACTTGCACCGGATTTCTGATAAAACAACATATTGTGAGCCTAAAAATGATTTTTCCAGAAAAATTATTACCATTAGATAATGTACCTGTAGTTCAAATCGGACCCACTTCCTTCCGATTCGGCAGGAATTTGTGTTTTTCGCCAGGAGTGGACGGAAAGGTTTTAGATACCCCAGTTGGGATATTTGCCATGTAAGGTGGTCTAGTATTTTTGAAAAATAGGGTGGTACCATTTTGAAACTGTGAGTTGGTAGTTGCTTAACAAAACGTCCCGTTTTTGGCACTCGAGAAATAGAAAATGGCTTTTCTGTGCGGCGAAAAGGAAAACTTCCTCCTACAACATTGTTCTCCGTCCCAAGATATACGTGTATGCACAATACGAGCATATTATCCCAAACTATGCCGCGATTCAGGCCATAACATTGGTCTTTTGACCTGAAAGCCATGAAACCTCGAACATGATAGGTTATTTGATTATTTCTGAGAAGGTTCTTTCGAGATATCTACAATATACCAAGTTTGGTATTTTTCCTTGCAACTATGTCACAAAATATGACACCACGCGAAGGATTCACCTTGTTTGGACCGTTTTTGAATTTCTTATGTCATTTCAAACTATTGTCCAAACGACAGGCATGAAGGTTCTTAGCTAGGGGATGAGCCTCGCTAAACTTGCATCAGATATCTGATAAAACAACATATTGTGAGTCTAAAAATGATTTTTGCAAAAAATCATGAGCATTAGATAATGTACCTGTAGTTCAAATCGGACCCACTTCCTACCGTTTCGGCAGGAATTTGTGTTTTTCGCTAGGGGTGGACAGAAAGGTTTTAGATACCCTAGTTGGGACATCTACTAGGGACATCTGCCATGTAAGGTGGTCTAGTATTTTTGAAAAATAGCGTGGTACCATTTTGAAACTGTGACTTGGTAGTTTCTTAACAAAACGCCCTATTTTTGGCACTCGAGAAATAGAAAATGGCTTTTCTGTGCGACGAAAAGGAAAACTTCCTCCTACAACATTGTCCTCCGTCCCAAGATACACGTGTGTGCATAATACGGGCAGATTATCACAAACTGTGCCGCGAGTCAGGCCATAACATTGGTCTTTTGACCTGAAAACCATGAAACCTCGAACATGATAGGTAATTTCTAAGAAGGTTTTCCGAGATATCTATAATATACCATGTTTGGTATTTTTCCTTGTAACTATGTCACATAATATGACACCACGCGAAGGATTCACCTCATTTGGACCGTTTTTGAATTTCTTATTCCGTTTCAAACTATGGTCAAACGGCGGGCCAATCAGAAGAGAGAATAGGGCTACCCATGGATCAACCCAATGAAGAAGATCTCAACCATTCAGATGCCCTCCATCCAGCAGCACAAAGTGTTGCACAACAGAAGTGGATAGGGGTAGTTAAGTAAAATCATAGGCAATCGAGAGGGAACATCCATGCGGACCATGCCCCCAAACCCTAGAATCCTTCCTCTCCCTTCACGCGCGAGACCCCACCTCCTATCTTGGTCTCTCCAGATCCCCGCCAAACCCTAACCCTAGAAATCGCTCGATCCCGCCGCACCCCACCGCCGTTCCGGCACTGTGACGTCCCACCGCCTGCTCGCTAAACACCACCGCCTCGCTAACCCTAGTCCTAGCTCGCCCCAAGGACGGTGTCGACAACGACGGGGATAGGCCTCGTGCTGGGAGTGGTCTTCTGCCGGTTCTCGACAGGCCGGATCCACGACGGTCGCGGCTGGCTTGGTCGCCAGTGCACGCATGCATCGCTAGGATGATGCGCGACGCTCCGTCGAGCTCGCCTGCCAACGTCCTTGGCACCGATGGCTGCAAGATCTGGCCAGGGATGGAGGGATGGAGGACACGGCGGCCGCTTCCTTCGCCACCGCTAGGCTCCTCACGCCGGTGGCCTCGAGATCCAGCGCCGCCCTCCTTCCGCGTGTCCTCAATCCCACATCAGTCCACACCTCCGCCGCAGCTGCCCGTCAACTCTGACCACCTCGTCTCCCGCCATGACGCAGGTCCTGCTTCTCCCCTCCAACTACTCCTCCTCTTTGATCTGCTCCACTACCTAGGATTTTTATGCTCCAGCAGTAGTATATGTGTAATTCTTGTGAAATGTGCATGCTGGGAGGAACGGATGACTATGTTATTTAGTATATGTGTAATTATATTGTCAGTATTCATTAAATTCCTATTTAAGTAAGATCTGTAGTTCTAAATAAATTATGAACACAGTAGCATGTCCAAGTCAGGTTACTCCAAAGCATTCGGGGTGGATCCGTCCCCTGATAATGTGGCTGCTACCACTGTTTATTTTGTGCAAGGAGTTTTAGGTTACTCCAAAGACTAAACTTGATATCTTTGTGTATTATTGGTTGCGATTACAACTGGCTTTGCATGTTCTAAAATGAACTATTATGCTTGTATGTTGGATCTGGTAGAGGCTTGGTTGTTAGTTGCCTCATTAGTTTGTGTTCCATAGAAGAACATCGTTTTAATTGAATGTTGTTCCTGCCATTCTTTGCAGGAGTATTCATAGTCTAGGATGAATGACCATGTTCACATCTTCTTTTGATGGATGATTGCTTGCCGATGACTGGATATTATATGTACTTGTGATGATACTTTATTGCTGCACTTCATTCTGACCAAAGGTACTACATGTTTGATGCTTAACATAGTACATATGTGCGATACATGATAACATTTAAGCATGTATTCCTCTCTTTGCTTGTATACTCTGTGAATTTACATGCTCCATGTTCTGTTTCTTCTTCCTTCTCTTTCAGTACATTTCTAGTGCATGATTTCCTGTGTATTTTTGGCTCACCTGATATTATAACTGAAACTAAGATAATAGTATCGCATACAGTTATAGTGCTAGTGTGCTTACTAACATGGTTATGCAGTTCAGTATTAAGTGAAAGTATTTAGACTAGAAGATGGTTCTTTCAATGGGTCTGCATAAATTTAAAACTAATGTTTCTACAATAAGGTCATCACATTTGAAGTATCTTTCACTCTTAATTTGACTTGTGAAGTAAAATTTGAGTGGAGCATTCCATTCTTAAGCTTTGTACATTATTATTGCACATGAAGAGAATTAATTCTCATAGAAGTTGTTTGTTTCTTCAGTTGGATTCATAGTTGGCACATGTTCTTTAATTCTGGTATGATGATATAACTTAGTGAGTGTAACTGTATACTGTGATTCTGGCCAGGTGCACTACTACTAGGAGATCACGATGATGAGCATGGCGGCGAGCTGCAGAGCTGTTACTAGGAGATCACGATGGCAAGCATGATGAGCTGTGGAGCTACTGCTAGAGATCATGACGACGAGCACAGCAAGCTGCTGCTGGACATCACTATGTGGGGACGAGCTGTGAAGCTACTGCTGGTGATCATTTGCATGTGTATTCATAGTCTGGGATGAATGACAGGGTTCACAACTTCTTTTGATGGATAAATGATTGCTGATGACTCTATATTAGATGAATGTGATGATCTGGCTATCATGTAGTATGATAGTCTTATTTTTTGACCTTCTTTATGTACTGGTTGTGTAATAGGGTCATTTGACTGTTGAGTCCAAATGTTGGAGTTTAGACTGTTCAATTAACCTGTCAATTATGTTGTTTGAAACATTGTTGTGCTAATTTTGGGTCTTTCTATTAAAAAGGACTTGGGACCTGTACTGTATCTTACAGAGGCCTTGGCCTAGACATGGATGGACCGAAATAGTCTACCTAGAAAAAACTAGAACAAAATGGATTAGAAAGGGCCATAAATAGATGGTAAAATGGGTTGTAAAGAGGCCAAAGCCCATGAATGAAATGATCGTAACAAGGCCTAGACTCAATAAGAAATGCACGATAAAAGGCTGAAATAGATGGGCTTGGCCCATGTAGATGGCCGAACTGGACCGGGCTGATTTCAGTTTAGGACCATTTGGTTTGGTCACAGATTTGCCACGTAGGATCGGCCACGTATGATCTGGCATGGATAGGGTAGATGATCTACGACCAATACAGTTGGTCATAGAATTTGTGACCAACTAAATTGGTCGTAGACGTCTATGACCAATTCAGAAAAAAGGTCGTGGTGTTTAACTAGTGACGCTCAGCTTTTGACCTTCTGTATTTGGTCACAAAAAGGTCACAAATTAAAAACCATGACCTTTCGGTGACCAATATGGAGGGTCACCAGATTTCTTGTAGTGCATGTTTGTGATCATCATTGTTGTATTGTATGTTGCAATTGATTTGATTGGATTACTCCATTCTAGCGCTAGATTGTTCCAAGAGTGCGATTGCTACGGAGGAATACAATCATCAAGAATATTATTAACATAAGGCAAGTTACACCACTTGTTCATGTTCATGTTCCAGTTTTGACTATGCATGTTTTACTCTTCAAATTCTGTAGTATGCATGTGTAGGATTTGGTAGATTTTCTTAGTATTATTTTGCAAGTGCGGTTTTGTAGTATGCCATGAGTAGCTCTATGCCTAGGATTTTCCATCCCAATAGGTTATCTTGTTTTGCTAAGTTATGCTTGATATGCTATATATTTATATATATCATGTATCGTTGGGGGATTCGAAAGACTCAAAAAAATTCTAAGTATAAGAGCTCTCTCAAGCGAACCTTTTCTTCTCAAAACCCCCATCAAAATAAAACTAAGTTTTCTTCTGGGCGGAATGGTTATCGGGTCAACAAGTGGAATTTGGTGGAGGACAGCCGCCCAGGAAACAAAGAAGTCTACCATGTTTCAGAATTCAGAAGCTTCTAGTGCAACCACAATACATATGGGCTCTGCCTTGGCTTAGTACTTAGTGAGAAACCTCACCGGGGTACCAACATTTGGAGGTTCTTGGCACAGTTGGATCCAGCTGGTAGAGGGGCTACTAAGGGAAAGCCTCACCATGGTCTTGTTTGTAAAAGGACTTGATCGTGGATTGTGGGGAAAATGCACAACCTCTCGAGAGTATTGCAATCTGATCGATCAGCCGAGTTCACGAAAAATAACAATTTGAGCATTTGAAGGATGGAGCCTCTGAGAGATTTCCTCTCTCTTTCCAAACATAAAGTTTTCTAAAACCCCAGGGCGTGAGGGCGTGTGTAATATCGCCAATGGGTGGAATTTTGGGGACTTGGTGCATAATATCCAAGTGCTAGGTTGATTGGACACTTGGTGAGTAATATCCTCGTGTTCCACTCGACCCTATACTACTTAAACAAAGTTTATAAGGAAGGGTACAACTCTCCCTCTTTTCTTCTTACTTAGAGATTTTTTGGCTTAATGCAAATGAACCCCAAAGCCTACTCCAATCCTTGCATGTAGGGTTAGTCTTATTCTTTCCTTGGTGTAATTTGCCAATACATTCAAAGTATTGACCCAACTTGTTGGCTGCATGTTTCATGTGCAGAAATATGGAGATCGTTGAAAGGTGCGCTAGGATCGTGGGTCTTCAGTCAACTAGCATGTGGCATTGATGGGACTCCAAGTTCTATATATTTCACTTTTGTTGTAATAATGTAAACTCTGGATTATTTGATTCATGTAATAAAGACTTGTGTTTTACATGATATTTCATCGACTGTGAGTGCTTGCTATTGATCTAGGGACTAGCATGTTAATAATAGGGACTTAGGATCTCTATCAGATCCGAGGTCACAACAGCAAATTTGTTTTTCAGGGACATTGTCCGTCTTCACGGTGTGCCAAGAACAATCGTCTCCGACCGTGATGTCAAATTCATGAGCTACTTATGGAAGACCCTCATGGCCAAGCTCGGCGTCAAGCTACTATTTTCCTCCGCATCACATCCTCAAACAAATGGCCAAACCGAAGTTGTCAACCAAAGCCTCGGGACTCTACTTCGTGTGTTGATTAAGAAAAACCTCAAGGATTGGGAGGAATGCATTCCCCACACCGAGTTTACCTACAATTGTGCCAAGCACTCAACAACCAAGATGAGTCCCTTCATGATCGTCTATGGTTTCGAGCCACTCACCAAACTCGACATCCTACCGCTACCTCTTCACGAGTGCATCAACATGGACATCGACAAACGAGCCCAAGCTATGAAGAAGCTTCACGAAGAAACAAGAGCCACTATCGAGCAACAAGTCCTTCGCCAAGCTTCAATGTTATACAAGGACAAGAAGGAGATGATCTTTGAAGAAGTTGACCTTGTGTGGATACACCTAAGCAAGGACCGTTTTCCCAAAGAACGTGACTCCAAGCTCTAGCCTTGAGGAGATGGTCCTTTCAAGGTCTTAAAGAGAATCAACAACAATGCCTACATCATTGACATCCCGACATCCAAGTACCTTGCGAGCAATACATTCAATGTCAAGGACCTCTCACCCTACCATGGAGATGTTCAAGATGTTAACCATGAAGAGTCGAGGACGACTCTTTCCCAAGGGGAAGCTGATGCAGCCCGTCCTACGGACGCCTATACATCTACACCACCAAGTCCCCCATGACTCGCGCTCAAGCCAAGTTCCTCCAAGCTAAGGTGAATTCGCTCCTATACTCATGTGACTTCGATACACCCCTAGATAGCTTGCTACGTCATGCCCCGACACTATGCATCATCAGGTATGAAGACATGAGCCAACGGAATGTCGCAGCAGCTAGCAGCCACCTGGAGCAAGCGACACTACCAACCAAGGATAGCGGTACTACCGCCTGGAGTACGCGGTACTACCACCCCAGGCAAAGAGCTCCCGCCAATAGTCCCAGACCTCTCCGATACCAAGATGGCGGCACTACCGCTTCGACCGGTACTACCGCTTCCCGCAAGCGGTACTACCGCCCACGCCTAAAGACCCACGCCTATGCCTCGGGCCGCTCCGGTACCTGAGAGCGGTACTACCGTCTTCAACCAGTACCACCGGTCACAAGTTCTGGTACTACCAGCCGTCCCAGGGCCTGCGCATCCCAGCTCGGCCCTTCGGCCTTGTAACACACGCCTTTGATATTTAGTTTACCTAAAGTACCCCTAAACTTGTGGCTGGCCAATATATAGTCCCCCACCTCTATTGTAAACTGGAGGCATGATATTTGGAATTAGTGGAAACCCCTTGTGGATCTATCGAGTTGTTGCCTCATACTCCTTTGACAAAGGGGCACCAAATATCACAAACCTCCTTGGAGTTTGCATCGTGCCTCCACATCGTACAAGGCCTAGGCATTGGAGTCCCTTTGCCTAGATATCAAGAACTCACCGAGCCTCCCTACTCGCCGTGCCGGTTCGAGAGAGAGGCCTCCGCCCAATGCTGATCCTAGGGATTGCGCCGGATCGGTCACCGCCGACATGAGCTATTGGTGTGTATTGTGTCTTCGCGTGCGCGTGTGTTCATCATGTTGTTCGTGTGTGAGTCCGTGGATTTCGTCCTCCCCTCTTCCCCTCCTCGATTTCAAGGGATTCATGAAAGATCAGGCCACCCTAGAGGTTTGCTCTCAACAATTCCCAATATAAAAAACATAACGTAAATTGCAAGTAGAGAACTCATACTTGTCACATGGGAACAAAGAACAATGCAGCAATTGGCAATCAAAATTGCAGGTATAAGTGAAATTCAAAGAATTATTATGATCATTGTGAAAAACAACTACATAGATAATCTTGTTTTTCAATATTAAATTCAGTTTTCTCAAAGAAGATCTATGATCAAATTTGTGGTGAACAAAACCAAACCAATTCATAATATGAGAAAACCAAATTGATTTATGCCATGCTTCAAATGTGCTATTCTGTTTATTATGAACATGATCATTTTGTCCAATATGAAGATGCAACTCAACTTGCAAATATAAGTGAAGTATACATTAGTAGCATAACTAGACAAAGAATTTTGGCACAAACATAACGAATATGAAAACTCAGGATCTATTCTAGCAAGCTTAGGACAATCCAATATAGGTAAAACTTGTGTTGGCTGCAATATATCAACTAGACCAGAATGTATTTCCATAATTTCTCGAACATGAACTATTGTCCCATAGCAAAAATATTTTGACATATTACATATATGGCTGAAAACAGTTTGTTTCAGTTCAGCGTTTCTATCACAAGTAATGCATATGTGATCCACAAGAAATTTTTCATGCATGCTATATTCACCAATTAGATTGAAAGTGAAACAAGGAGAATATGTGCTGGAATTCAGACATGAAATTGCAGAAATCTTATCCATAGCACAACTCATACTCATAGGTTCATTTAGCACGATGGAATACACAATATCAACAGGTGGTATTCGAGCAAGTATTTCCTTATGTGTAATCAATACCACATGATCAAAATTAAAATTTGGTAAACTATCACATGGTGCTCTAACATTAGTGCAAGGCAAGTCACAAGGAGGTAGCAACAAAGTAATAGACTCACAATATGTTGTGCTTGTTGGGTGTATCTCTAAATCAGTACCTGTATCAATAGTATTCTCCTCACATCTAGTAGGCACTAGAACATCCTCCGCAAGTGACAATGCATAGTCCAGCGATGCGGTTGTAAAATAGACGGCTCCCTTTCTTCAAAAGCAACCTGCATAGCACAAGAAACAATACCATGAGTAGAGATGATTACATTAGTAGAAATATCCTCACATGTATTAGCATCTACTACAATGATGTTTTATTTTTCTCTCATACTCTCAAAATGGATGACCTCAACCTCACGTTTAGTGGAATCACATAGCTCACTTTTGATAACACTCTCACTCAGTTTGGCTATGTGGCTCTCATTCTCACATGGGTTGTGATGCACACCGTGTTTAAGATGACAAATAATAGAAATGTCACCATTCATCATGACCTTGTACTTAGCAGACAAACTAAACTATTTTATCCTCTGCTTGCGAAGTAGATGATACTCATGGAATTTGTGGGCTGAAACCCTAAGCAAAGCACGCCTCTTCATGTTCCATTTGAAAGAAATCCTTCCAACATCATGACACGTTTGAGCTTGAAATCTTCTGCCCCAAGGTTCTCCCAATAGTATGTGACAAAAATCAAGTGGTATAGGAGATACATCACAGTGCATAATCTCAGGATGCTCTTTAAAAGTCATAGGAACATCAGTGGTGTGTGAAATCAGCAATGTGCCATATGATGAATGCAAGAGATATGGCACCGCACGGGCACATGTGGGTAGTTGCAGCTTTTGTAGAACTTCAACGCTCATCAAATTAAGTGTAGAGTTGCTATCAATCGTAATGGTAGCACATCGCTCACCAATCATCACACTATGGTGGAAAAGATTGTCACCATCAAAAATACCGCATTCTTCCTTCCAAAAAGTTCCACTACAACGAAAATTGTGGAAGAATTAGTAACTGTAGGTCTCCACATTATCTGTAACATCATCTGCCTCCATTTTCTGCATCACATCAACACTACTAGAAGACATGATTAGTACATTAGTGCACAAAACAAAATCTGGTGGTGGAACTCTCACAACTCACTCAAAACTAACAAGAAAGCAGATCTTACCGTTCCAAAGTGAATAGTGATGCTTACCAATTTGAATCAACAACTTATGCACAGATATGATGAAGTGAATATCAAGGGTACGGAGAACGATCAAAGGGCACACAGGTTATTTATGGTGGAGCGGTAGGTATGGTATCCTAACTACACCGCAAACAAGTCGTAGTGTTGATCGTATAACCCAAGAAACACACACGGTGGAGATAAACGTGGCAAAGAAATTATGAAAAAGGAATTTTGCAATGCACAAGAGAGACGCTAGTAAAAGCTCAAATTAAACAGGCACAAGATTGCTCAATCTACAAGTGATATGATCAACTAGGCCTCCAATAATGCACACTTTGATATCTCTTTTTGTCATGCTTGTAGCTCTTTTCTCCTTTTTTTATACTGATTCTCTTTTCTTTTCTCTTTTTTTGATTTTTTTAACTATATGAGTCAATAAAAACACGAGTGCAGCAACTTAGAACAAACTAGGCCAGATAGTCCGGATGAGTTGCGCTGGAGACTCTGGTCGGGCCTGATAGACCAGTGTATAGATGCTGGATAGTCCGGTTTTTCCTATCGAAAATTTCTGCACTTCGAAACCCTAATGAGCAGCCTGTCGGAGCAAAGCAACTAGTCTCGTGGGTACGTTCCTAGGGACGGATGCTGTAGATAGGCTGTGTCTATGGTATGCAAACAAAGGTACGCTATGTGGACTCGGACAAATGATGAAAACTTGCAGAAAACGGTGATGGTTGACTTGACGGAAAACAAGATCAAACCCTAAACCTAGACACAAACGAAAACTAGACTTCTATGAGAAAAACCTGCAGATCGGATCTACGAGAAGACACAATCAACAAATAACACTCAAAAACGATGCAATCTAGGTTATGGCAAATCTTGTTGTGAGGCTTTTTCTGTTTAGGGCGAAACAAAAACTAATCTATAGATGGATTTGTGGATGCTCACCGAGTAAACGAGGAAATCTGATAACAAGGTGATATGGGGTGGCCCGATCTTGTCAGTAAGCACTTGTCGATGATGATGGTGGATGATAGATAACTAGCTTATAGCTATGAACTCTCCTGCTCGAACCCTGATGCAAATGTAACAACTCTCGAACCCTGTAGGATATTCACAACACCAAGCTCTTGTGCACGTAGCCGTCGGCCCCGAACGGTAGTTTGCAATCTACTACTTCCCGATGGAACAACAGATCACACTCAATTGCAGTAGTATAATTCACTCACAAGTAATTTCAGAGGTTCTAGATATAAACAACTCCAAAATAGTTTTAAAGTGGTCTAATCTAATCTAGATGGCGTTCCAGGGCGCCATTCAGAAGGCTGGATTATCCGCCCCCCATTCAGAACGACGCGCCCGAAGTCCTTAGTAGAATTTCCGAAACAGGGCCAGATTATCCGGGGTGTGGGGGGCGGATTATCCGGGGTCTTGAGATGTGGAAGTACTTATTGGAAATATCTTGGAATTATGTTTCCAACAAGTGCTTATTTTCTTGATTCGGAGTTCATATGAGGAATCCACGTCTGTTTCAATTTCAGGACTTCTGTCTGTCCAAATTGAACCTTCCTTCTTGCTCGCCTTCCATCTCTTGCTCACCTTCCTCCCTCTCCTCCCGCTGGCGCTAATCCGATGGATATTAAATCTAGTCAAATAATAACACCATTATTTAGGTAGTATAAAGTTCTTAAAAATCACAGTATCATATCAAACTAGGAATGAATTCACCTTGTGACATTTCTCAATGAGGCTCAATATTTCCTTCCAGCTTAGACTAGCAGAATAATCATACCCTATGATTGTATCCTCATCATCCATTGAACATTCCTTCTTGCTTGTCTTCCATCTCTTGCTCGCCTTCCTCCCTCTCCTCCCGCTAGCGCTAATTTGATGGATATTAAATCTAGTCAAATAATAACACCATGATTTAGGTAGTATAAAGTTCTTAAAAATCACAGTATCATATCCAACTAGGAATGAATTCACCTTGTGCCATTTCTCAAGGAGGCTCAATACTTCCTCCTAGCTTAGACTAGTAGAATCATCATACCATATGATTGTATCCTCATCAAGTTTTTAAAGTAGTTCAAGTATTAGGAATATTATCATGATTGACGCGACAATATTCAGACCACCAAAGTGAAGCAAAATCTATAAACTCGCAAGTAGCAGCACTAACACGCATATTCTCAGGATATCTTAAACATGCAAAACGTTGATCTACTTCCAATTCCCATGTAAGATACGGATCAGGATTATATCTACCCTTAAAAGGTGGAATATTTAGCTTAAGCTTAGAAACATGATCATCATTACGTACCGGTGGCCGAGTGTTGCGGTAGTAATGCCGAAGGCGGTCAGCGGGTTGTTCGACATACTCGTAGAACTCATCCTCATCTTCATACTCGTATTCACTATCCTCTTCATATCCCACGAAAGCGTCAGTCGTGGTAGCGTTAGCAGCCATTGGTGCAGCAGCTTCTGTGGTGGCCGCAGGAGGTCGTTGATGGTTGCATAATTGCATCATGTTTTATATTATTATTTTGCATTGTAGTTGTAGGATCTTGGTATTTTACGGCGCGCCGCACACACATTTTATGTCTATTTTCACCAGGATCAGAATAGATGATGGATACAATGGACACAATTCTTGGAGTAGTTGTACTGGGGAGAAAAGGGGTCAAAAACAACATAAATCACGTATTTGTGAAATATCAATAACACCAGAAGAAAACCGGAAGCAATCGAGGCATCTAATGAGTTTGACAACCAACTATATGGCGGGAATAATTTTCCGACCGTATAGTTCCCACTTGTATAGTTGGCGCCGCCACCGCCTCCTCAAATAGTTTCACCCTATGCAACTGGATTGGGAAGACGACATACATAACAACCAGAAATCACCAAAACCTCACCTCCGGAAGGCATCTGGAGGGGGAACTCGTCCACCGGGGATCCATCTTCGCCCTGCGTAGATCTGGGAGGCTAAGGCATCGATCTTCATCATCAACCGCTGCATCACCACCATCACCATCCATCCCATCTTTATCTTGTCTAGATCTTGTTGTAATTTCCGTACTCCTTGTGGATTTATACAAGTATTGTTCATCTATGATAGATTCCATTGTTATTGCCATGATGTTGATTTCCTCCATGTATGAGTAGATCATTAATTCTTGGGGAGATGGAGAAACCCTAGTATGAGATTGAAATAAGATAAAGTTTATTATGATATTCATCATTGTGACCATGTGTTAGATTGTCTTCATATTGATGTTGGGAGAAGTCGACCTCTCAATATTTGCCTCTTATGGGGACTTGATGGAGGGAACTACTTGTTGGTAGACAGAGGTGTGTTAGCACTTACAGTGACTATAAAGCTGTTGGCACCCCTTATGTATCAACTTGGGAACCGAGGAAACTCATGGAACACTATCCATGCCATGGGATATGTCCTACGGGATTAAGTCCCTTAATAGCGTAGTAATTCAATTGATGTCGATTGCTGACTGCTGTGGTTATGAGGATGCTGTGAGCAGTGGTTGCTGCCTATTAGTCCAAATACGGAGTTCCTTACACACATACATAGTTGAGAATGTTCATGATAATAGTCTTTACCTTACTTTCTTATAATTCTAGAGGTGTATCCGCTACACCCTGAGAACGCCTTTTTTCCTATTGTAGTTCCAATCTCTTTTACATGCACGATACTTACTTTCTGTGTTTAGCTGTTTTACTTTACTTATTGTTTCTCTTATACGAAAAACCCAAAAACACCTTTTACACAATATTCACATTTTATCTTGTTACTTAGAACTTTATTTAGCATTTCTATTGTAGTATTTATTTCTAGAGTTATTAGACTTCAGACTCCTTCTCCCTGTGGGATCGATATGTTTATTTCGAAAGTAGGTACAAACGATATGCGCACTTGCATTCATCAAGCTATTTTCTAGCACCGTTACCGAGGAGCTACGTGCTATAGGTCTTTTAGTTTTTGCTTACTTATTTTTGTCTTGCTAACTTTTTTTTGAGTTACAGGTTTCCACCAACATGATGGAGTTTGAGCATATGACTAGTGCTAACCCACTCAACCACTTTGGGAAGCCCTATGATATTTATAAAAGAGACAACTCCAACGAGAAGACAAGGGGGCTTGAAATAAATCCTCTACTACTTGGTATTCTACACAAGAAGCAATTTACTGGAGATGAAGAAGATATTGATCCATATGAGCATATTGCATGATTCAAAGATATATGTGGCACTTTCCAATTACCGGTATATACTACTAATGAGGTAAGGGTTAAACTTTTTAGTCAGACATTGACTAGTACATCTCTCTCATGGTATAGATCTCTACCCCCAGAAACCACTACTACTTGGGATAATTTAGCCAGTGAGTTTCTAGCAAAATATTATCCATTATCAAAATCTTTTGGAATCAGGCGTCTTATAATGACTTGGAGGAACCTTCCTAATGAAGGACTAGTAAGAGCTTATATTAGATTTAAAGATTTACGTAATCAATGTCCTCATCATGATTTGCCTGAATGGTATTTATTACATATCTTTTATGGTGGTTTAATTAAACCTAATAAAATTGAACTAGACTCTTGCACGAGAGGAGCTTTTATGAATCTTCCTATAACTAAAGCTTGGGATTTACTTAATAGAATTCACGATCATAGAGTTTCATGAATTTTGGTCTAGGAAGCAAAGGAGGCATAGAAATAGATTATGATTCTATTCATGACTATAATAAAAAGGGCCATGTTAAAGAATTATCTAAGGAACTTTATTTGGATTCAGATCTTGTGTTGCATGTTGTTAAAGCTTTTATAGAGCACATCAAAGCTCCAAAAGAGGGTTTGGTCAAGTATGATCCACCACCCGAACCTGAGAAGAAAGAAGTTAAAGCAACACTGGCCTCCCTGGAACCAATATATGAGATACCTTTCCCTAACACTTCACAGAAGCATATTTTTGAATATGAACTGGTCAAAACAGTATAGGAGAAGAAGGAAGAGGAAAGTATGCCAGAAGTTTTGGAACATCTGGAAGAAATCAAAGATGAAGAGGTAACCAAGGAAGCAATTATGGCTATGTATGCACATTATAACATAGTTGAACTTGATAAAGAGACGTCCGTATTGGTTGAAGGTAAAACAACGGTAAAATATGTGGGTAAGCCTCTTCTTCCCTGCATATTTAAGGAAACCTCACATTATTGTTTATACGATCTTGGCACCGAAGTTAATGTTATATCTTATGATTTTTATTCAGAAATAAAAGAAGAAATAGAACCAGCTACAATTGAAAATACAGATATGAAAATCATGTTAGCCAATAAAACTCATAGAATTCCAATGGGAGTAGTTGAAGATGCAACTGTCACAATTGGCAATAAAAACTTTCCTATCAATTTTGTAGTTGTTGATATGCCAGCTGACACTCTTTGCCCAATTATATTTGGAAGAAACTTTTTGAGTGATGTAGGTGCGAAAATTGATTTCAAAAAGGAGATTGTGTCTCTTAAGCTTGGGGAAGCGGAAAAAGAATTCCACTTTTCCAAATTTAAAGATAAACCTCTAATACAAGAAGAATAGAAAGAGAAAACTATTGAGGAAATGGCAGCTCTCTTCTTTAGTGATCAAAAAGAAGAAATAAATGAAGACTTAAATTATGAAGAAATAGTTATGGAAAAGAAGTCCCTAGAAGAACTAGAAGGTGAATTCGATTTACTTCCCATTATAGGGCCTACAACTAATGAGGCTTTCGAAGAGCCACAAAAGAGAGGGGATGAGGAATTACCACCCCCAGAATTGAAGACTCTACCAAATAATCTTAAATACAGATTTTTAGATGATACAAGTAAATTTCCTATTATTATTAGTGCTAAACTTTCACGAGAAGAACTCAAGAAAATACTTAAGGAGCATCGCAAGGCCTTTGGGTACTCCATGGATGATTTGAAGGGCATTAGTCCCATGATAACCGTCCATCGAATATTCATGGAGGAAGGTGCTAAACCAGTTGTTGAATTTAATAGAAGACTGAAGCCCAAAATGAAGGAAATAATAAGAAAAGAAATAGTACGCCTATTGGACGCAGGTATAATCTATCCTGTAAAAGAAAGTGAATGGGTAAGTCATGTTCATTGTGTCCCTAAGAAGGGCGGTTTTACTATTGTTCCTAATGAAAACAATGAATTGATACCTATTAGAATTATTGTTGGACATAGGATGTGCATAGATTTCAGGAAATTGAATAAAGAAACTAGTAAAGATCACTATCCTTTATCGTTCATAGATCAAACTTTAGAAAGGTTAGCAAACCACCCTCATTTTTCTACTTGGATGGATACTCTATTTTTCTCAAATAGTTGTTCATCCTGATGACCAACTTAAAACAAATTTCATTAGCCCTTATGGTTTACATGCTTACCGTCGTATGCCTTTTGGTTTATGAAATGCTCCAGCTACTTTTCAAAGATGCATGACTGCTATTTTTGCAGATTTTATAGAACTAATAATGGAAGTATTTATGGATGACTTTTCTGTCTATGGAACTTTGTTTACTAGTTGCTTGGATAATCTCATAAGAGTTTTGCAGCGTTGTGAAGAAACCAATCTTGTTCTAAACTGGGAGAAGTGCCATTTTATGGTCAAAGAAGGTATAGTCCTTGGACATAAGGTATCAGGTAAGGGAATTGAAGTGGATAGAGCTAAGGTTGAGGCCATAGAGAAAATGCCACAACCTAGGGATATAAAAGGTATAAGAAGTTTCCTTGGTCATGTGGGTTTTTATAGAAGGTTCATTAGGAATTTCTCTGGAATATCTAAACCTTTGACTAACCTTCTGCAAAAGGGAGTAAGATTTAATTTTGATGATAAATGTCTTGTAGCCTTTGATAAACTTAAATATGCTTTATCCCATGCTCCTATCATTAAACCACCTATCTGGGGTATGAATTTTGACTTAATATGTGAAGCTAGTGATGATGCTATAGGAGTAACTCTGGGACAACATATAGGACGCAGATTTAATATTATACATCATGCTAGTAGAACTCTCAATAGTGCTCAAAAGAATTATCCTAAGGAAGAGAGGGAACTTTTGCTGTATTTTTATCTTGTGATAAATTTCGTTCTTATATAGTTGATGCAAAATTAAGAGTTCATACGGATCGTGATGGTTTAAAAGAACTCCTTGAGAGGAAAAACCATAAGCAAAGACTGATCCGTTGGATCCTTTTACTTCAAGAATTTGAGCTGCAGATTATGTAGAGGCAAGAAATAAAGATGTTGGATGGAGTGTTCATATTTGCCAAGCAAGACACCAATCTTATTGAGAGAAACTTTAGTCCTAGTGATTTTCATTTACGAGAATTATTAAATGAACCAAGGTCAATTCCTCCAAAAAAGAAGAAGTATTTGTTGTTGGAGGAGCTTGTCATCCCCGAATAAGTAAATGGTAAGTGCAAGGTAAGTGTTCCTACTCAAATATGTTATTTGTTTTCGCAATCTTTACTTCTAATTTTTTGCCTTTGAATTCCTTGTGTTTTTCTGAAGTTTCTAAAGGTTTTTAAAAACTATATGGTCCTAACTATACGACTGGAGAAAAATCTCCGGCCGTATAGTTGGCCGTTAAACCTTCTGTATCCTCTTTGCGAAATTGTCTGGAAACTATACGCTCGGAACTATCCGGCCGGAGAAAATCCTCCCGCCATATAGTTGGTCGTTAATCTCCTAGGAATTTTTCGTTTTCCTTTTCGTTTTTGATGTCTGGATCTATACGGTCGGAACTATACGGCCGGAGAAAATGCTCCCGCCATATAGTTGGTCATTAAACTCTCAGGCATTTTCTATTTTGATGTCTGGATCTAGACGATCACAACTATACGGCTGGATAAAATGCTCCTGCCGTATAGTTTATCGTTAAACTCTCAGACATTTTTTCGTTTTCCTTTTTGTTTTTTCCAAAAAAAGGTTTTGTCGGTCCTGGACTCGAGATATTTGGACATATCTGCCTGGAACCAACTATACGGCCGGAGCTATACGGGTCGTGCCCGTATAGTTGGTCATTACACGGCAGGACTCCTCCAAATCCATGATTTCTTTCCCTATTCTGTTAAGATTCATTTCTTGGGCGTGAATTTGGTGTTTCTCGCGAGTTTTACCGACCTCTGACCCCCCTTATATACTGCCATTGTCTCTCTCTCTAATCATAATCTCCAGGAACCAATCTAGCAATGTGTTATCCTGTCCCAGGCCATGGAAAACCCCTGGGTCTCATTGCTCCTTCCAGGGACCGCTCTCGTAGCCCATCCATGGAGGATGACAGCGAGGAGGTGGAGAGGTTTAGCACGGGGTATAAGGAGTACGTCGAGCCAAGCTTCTACAACAACGATCCTGATGAAGATTGGAGTGACGTCTACATATGTCGTGATGTCTATGATCCCCCAGAGATCAACTGGGCGGCAATAAAGAGAGCTCAAGAAGAGAGAGAAGGTCACAAGCCGCATGGAAAAGCGCATGTGGAGACGGTCAAGTTCATTGCCATGGACCCCAGGGCACACAAGCGTAAGGAATTACCTAATATTGGTGCAGGTGCTAGCAATGGAGCGATGGTGTCACTCTTGAAGCCTACCATTGGTGCTCGTATGAGGGTGAAGCCTCAAGAAGAGTGGAGGAACAGTTTCAACTTCCGTCGATCCATCAATGATGGATTAGGAAAAAGAAGCTGCTCCCAGGACCAAGGACCACGTGCGAGCACTGGAGATATATCAGAAGCAGGAGCTACTCCATCGCGTCGAAGTCCATCACCGTCTCAAGGAGATAGAGAAGAAGGATGATCTTCTCCCAGTTGTGACTAAACTCATGGATAAAGTGGACACTTTGCAATCTGATTTTCGCAGGTGCTACAGTTGCATCAACTAACAAAATGCTATGCACCGCGGTGTTACATGCCATGGCACCATAGTGGTCTACAATAATCATGGTATCAAATAATCGCAAGGGATTATTTGATCCTGCGTGGCTTGATTCCAAGCTTGGGGAGATCTTTAAGACCTTGTAATCTATCTTATAAGTTTTACATTACTATTTTAGTTTTGCATTAGTTCAAACTAGAAATAAAGTTTGCATTATTAGAATTCCCTTCAGGAATAGTCGATCCCTTTTATGAAATTCCGAGTTTGTTATCATATATGGAGCAATATTGAGTTTGTGTTTGTCCTATTGGATATATGAATGGCTTGAGTATAATTTTACTTGCACTTGATGATAGCAATAGGAGTCTTCCACACCATTGGTATTAATGGAACATACAAAGATAATTTGGTCAATATGTTGTAAGTACATGGTTTGATTTACAAAGAAAGAAAAATATCAAATCAGTTAAGTTGAAAAAGAAACCTTGAACAAAGGAAAATTAAAAGTGCTATCAAATTAGAGTGAGAACAAGACGAGGTAGAATATTCAAGCTATAAAGATTGCTTCATATACAATTGTAATTTGGTAATTGAGATCATTAAACTTTGAATTCCTACATGAAGTGGAATGTATGGCTAGGTCCTTTGCACAACACTTAAACAAAAGTGTGAGCATATATGTATAAATAAAAGGGGGAGAAGAACAAAAGAGAGAAGAAAAAGTGCGAATGTGCAAAGAGCAAATAGGAATACACCACTATATTGTAGTAAGACAAAGAGACGTTTTTAGATTTTGAATCCCAAGTGAATATGTTAATCCAAATAAAACACTTGTGACTACCTCGCTAACTCATTCCGTTGAACTGAATACTTTTACATCATATTGAGATTGATCTTTTGTGAACTGTTAAATGCTAAGATGTGGAAGCCCTATAATATTATTCGGGGTTCGAGTAAGGTACTATTCATGAACTTATTCCTATATATCATATATGATAACACATGCTACAACTGCCTCATTTATTTTATTGACTCAGATTCATGAATATGAGGATCACATCCATTAAGCTAACTTGCTCGGGACGAGCAAGAGTCTAAGCTTGGGGAAGTTGACAAGTGCATAATTGCGTCATGTTTTATATTATTAGTTTGCATTGTAGTTGTAGGATCTTGGTATTTTACGGTGTTCGCGTGCACATTTTATATCTGTTTTCACTAGGATCAGGACAGATGATGGATACAATGGACACAATCCTTGCAGCAGCTGTACTGGGAAGAAAAGGAGTCAAAAACAACGTAAATCGCTTATTTGGGAAATATCAATAACACCACAAGAAAACCCGAAGCAATCGAGGCATGCAGAGAGTTTGATGACCAACTATATGGTGGGAATAATTTTCCGGTCGTATAGTTCCCGCCATATAGTTGGCGCCGCAACCGCCTCCTCAAATAGTTTCACCCCATGCAACTGGATCTGAGAGATGACATACAGAACAACTAGAAATCACCGAATCCTCACCTCTAGAAGGCATCTCGAGGGGGAACTCGTCCACCGGGGATCCATCTTTCCCCTGTGCTGATCCGGGAGGCTAAGGCATCGATCTTCATCATCAACCGCGGCATCACCACCATCTCCATCCATCCCATCTTCATCTTGTCTAGATCTTGTTGTGATTTCCGTACTCCTTGTGGATTTATACAAGTATTATTCATGTATGATAGATTCTATTGTTATTGCCATGATGTTGATTGCCTCCATGTATGAGTAGATCATTAGTTCTTGGGGAGATGGAGAAACCCTAGTATGAGATTGAAATAAGATAAAGTTTATTATGATATTCATCGCTGTGACCATGTGTTTGATTGTCTCCATCTTGATGTTGGGAGAAGTCGACCTCTCAATATTTGCCTCTTATGGGGACTTGATGGAGGCAACTTCTTGTTGGTAGATGGAGGTGTGTTAGCACTTACAGTGACTATAGAGCTGTTGGCACCCCTTACGTATCAACTTGGGAACCAAGGAAACTCACGGAACACTATTCATGCCATGGGATACGTCCTACGTGATTAAGTCCCTTAATAGCATAGTAATTCAATTGATGTCTATTGCTGACTGCTGTGGTTGTGCGGATGATGTTAGCAGTGGTTGCTGCCTATTAGTCCAAATACGGAGTTCCTCCCACACATACATTGTTGAGAATGTTCATGATAATAATCTTTATCCTAGTTCCTTATAATGCTAGAGGTGTATCCGCTACTCCCTGAGAACGCATTTTCCCCTATTGCAGTTCCAATCTCTTTTACATACGCAATACTTACTTTTTGTGTTCAATTGTTTTACTTTACTTATTGTTTCTCTTATACCAAAAACCCAAAAACACCTTTTTACACAATATTCGCATTTTATCTTGTTACTTAGAACTTTATTTAGCATTTCTATTGTAGTATTTATTTCAAGAGTTATTAGATTTCAGACTCATGCTCCCTGTGCGATCAATATCTTTATTTCAAAACTAGCTACAAATGATCTATGCACTTGCAGTCATCAGTCGTGCAGCCGCAGCAGGAGCACATGAACCAGCAGTGCCATGATCTGTGCGTGGGACGCGTCGTGCAAACCGCCCCTGGTTGGGTAAACGCTCCTAAGGACGTGGTGCAGTAACAGGTGCAGCAGCTAGTGCAGGGGCAGAGAACCTACTGAGGATCTCCTGAAACCTAGCGTCAAGCTTGTCATTGAAGGATTTCTCTAACCTTCGATCTTATCAATGGTTTCGTTTATCTTGACATCAACATCCTTCAGTCTTGTATCAACATCTTGCGCATGCCCTACCAACAGCTTGGTGAAGTTAGCATGCATCTCTTCATTCGTCATGTTCGTTGGTTCAAGAGTTATATCTTCCATGGTTAGTCCTTAAAGGCACAGGTGTATATGCCTACAAGTACAGAACTATGGTGGAAACACGCATAATCCGTCAAGCAATATACAAATCTCTTACAAGTTCTTACCAAACAGTAGAAAAAGGTGATGTGCAACCGCAATGAGCAGTGGTTCCAGAGATTGAACCAAGTGATAACCAGGAGTCGACACAATGCACGTGGAGAAATCTATGGAGCTCTGGGAAGGCTTAGCAATTATCAAAACAACAATGCAAAGTTGAAAAGATGCTCAACGAGGGTACTGTAACACCCTTGAATCGGCCCTATGCAAGTTTTAGCGCTTCCCGCCAAACCCGCATAGAAACGATTCAAGAACACCCACCAGGAACTTGCGTGCGGGTGGAAAACGAAGTAATATCATTACACAATAGTCCACGATGGGACCCACAAAACATATATATACAACAACAACTCCATGAGTCAAGAATACAGATATACTATACAAAGATTCAAGTCACCTTGAAAAACGATAGAGCGTCCGACTATGGACAAGATGCAAATGGGGCTAAGAGCCTTGAAGAATAACCAATGGCGTCCATAACCCTGCCCAGGTCAAGCCGGAAGGGTAACCCTGCTAACGACGTCGATCTCAAACCTGCTAACAAAAGGGGTGCCGACAAAGGGCAAAGGAAAAGGAGGAGCGTTAGTACTGAGGCCAGTACACGGCGAGGCTAGAATTCGGCGGTCCTCGCCTACATAGGTATGGTGGACTGAAGCGGCAGCGCAGCAGCACTAAACAACCTATAGAGACTCAGTAAAACTGGCGGCTATTAGAGAGGGATAAGAAAGACCTATTCGGATCCAACCTGATACTAACACCAATCATACCCATCCTGGTATTCCCCCTCGAGACCAAACGAGGAAGTCAAACCAAGGAACTCACACAGTTGGCAGTTTTATTCATTCCATTATAGTTGAAGCACTTACTAGTCAGATATAGATAGCATAAGTCATCCTGATAGCATAAGTAATGGGCAGTTTTAGTTAACCATTCGGTTGTAGTTGCGATTTACTAGTCGAATCGATTAGCATGTGACATCCCAAACCCAGCAATTGTTGGCACTTTTATTTCATTCCATTGGAGTTGCGATACTTACTAGGCAGGTATAACATGACACGATACACACCAGTTCCACCAGTTGTTGGCAATTTTATTATCCATTCCATTGTAGTGAAGCTGATTACTAGTCACATATTAAGTCAAATTTATAGCACTACTTTAGTTATGCTTGTCTGTGATCGAGATACTGTGCTCCAAGTCGTCCATAACCGCGGACACGACTTTCAGAAAGATTTACCCTGCAGGGGTGCACAAATAGCAACACACACACGATCAACCTCGGAAAAACCAAATCAAAACCCAACAAGGCTTTCACGACAAAGGAATCACAGGATTCATAAAATATTTTAGGGGGCCACCCCACTAAGCTACCCACGACAAAGTTGGCCGGCTCCGAGATGGACCCAGGATTTGTGTGGACGGCGGTAAATGACTGGGAACCCGAAAGTGTGACTGGGCTTGTCGATATAGCAAAAACGTGTCACGATCCAAAATAGTACAGGTGCTCCACGCACAATCGTAAATAAAGCAGTAAAGCATGGCATAAGTACAGGATAGTAATAAATCCCCAAACTAGTTTGTGGCCCGAAGAAATAAAAAATGAATCAAGCTCTGGCTAAGGGGGATTCATAGACTCTCCCGGATGTGGATAGTGCGAATAGTCAAAGAACAGGTATCAAGTACTCAGGGCCTACGGGACACAAGTGGACATGAAAACCAAATAGCATATATTGCGCACCGGTGCCCCTTTCATTAGTTATCCCAGCAATTTAGTAGTTGTATTTAAAGTCATGATCCTCTCCACCGTAAAGCATATGACAACATTCCAACAACAGTGCGGTACTTCACGACACGGGATCGCACCTGAGCAAGCGCCTACGACTCGCAAGGCCATCTATATACCAAACAACAGCTAATAGGATGTGTCCAAGGCAATATAAAAGGCTGCACGGAATATATCTGGTGCGGAACACTAAAACATCACGACACAGATAGCAATAGATCAACAGGAGGAAATAAAGACTATAAATGCAAACTAGGTAGAAAGGGGAGAATGCTCGCCTAGGAAACACTGTCGAAGGTACATTATCTGAAGAACTTGTCGATACTCGCATCCACTCAACGGCCTAATCCATGAAGAAGCAAAGCACTAAAAGAAACACCGTATGCACTATTTAATACTACGGCAGAAGACCCGGCATGCTTATGATATGATGCATGGCATGGTACAAATGCAGTGTAATTAGGCAATATTAAGCGGAACCGGGGTCCCGATAATTAATTACACGGTTCAAGTTATTTAGAACCCCCGCAATTTAAATGTTGTATTAACAGGGCGAAACATGGCATCGGTTCGCTACACCAATTTAAATGGAGTCTGGAATAAGGCAAAAGTATCTCGCATATTGACTCCATATTTAATTATGAGGTGAATCGGCATAATGCCCCCAAACCACAGACAAGTATGCATGCATAAACAATTTAATATGCGATAGTTGGTAATGCCATATTATAAAATAGGGCTTAGGGTCACACATCTGGGTTCGGAAGATCTTGGGTTCCAGGGGTCCGGGGTCCGGTCTCAGGGTTTGATGGGAACGGCGAGGTCCGGATACAAGATGGAGAACTTGTCGTGTCGTGACGGAGAACTTGGGTTCCAAGTGGTCGACCTTGTCATCGATGGCGAACTTGAATGGATCGGGTACCGGTGGTCTTCGGGTCCGTGTAGACGGTCATGACGTCTGGGATGAAGAACTTGGCGTTCCGTGTCGGCGACCTTGGCATCCGGGTCCTCGGCGAACTTGGCATCCGGTCCTCGGGCATCGGTGCGGGAAGAAGGTCTTGTCGTACCGGTGTCGACGCTTACGGGAAGGAGACTTGTCGTCCAGGGTCTCGGCGTCTTCATGTCCAAGAGGTAGATCTTGTCCTCCATTATGAAGGACTTGGTTTTCCATATCGATAGCATTCGGATCTCATGTTGGAGTACTCGATGTTCTATGAAGAACTCGGTCTTGAGTTGCCGTGTACAACTGTCGGTCTTCTCCGCGGACGATCTAGACTTGTCGGTTTGATGTCGTGGGAGCTCTTGGCATCGGTCGAACTTGGATAAACAGGGTACATGAGCCCCGAGAATATTATTAAAACGACATTGGCCCGTGCTCAAGGAATCCAGGAATGAGGCGAGCACGGCCCAGGTGTTAGACGCGTGCACACACACACCCGCGATGCAGCAAACTCCAGAAACAGGGAGGCGTGTGCGGCTTCTAGAGGCGGTGGATCACGGCTTGGTGACAGCACGAGGTGGCAGCGGCCGGCAGAGGTACGGGGAGAGGCGGAGGAGCTCCACGACAGGGTACTGCGAGCGGGCCGGCGAGATCCTAAAGACAACGCAGATGTGGCCCACCCCGCAGCTGCCGGAAACAGGGCGTCTGGCGGCGGCTTGAGGCGCTGGCAGACGTGCAGAAGGGGGCGGCGGGCTTGGCTCAACGGCGACCGTGGAGGAAGAACAGCAGGGTTGGCGCGTCGAGGGAAGAGGAGGACAACGCGCGGCCGCGGCTCCTTGAGGCGGCATGGATCGAAGAGGGTATGAGGGCACAGGAGGGAGCTTGGCGAGGCCGGCGAGATGCGGCCGGGTTCCTGGACGGTGCTGGGCGGCCGCAGGGGTCCGGGATGGCATCGGCGCGACCCAGCCAGGAGGAGATGGGAGCGGTGGCTCGGCGGATGATGGGGACTAGAGAACGGTGCAGCGAAGAGCTCGTAAAGGCGTGGCCCACGCTGGTGGCGGAGGGTGGTAAGGCGGAGGTGGTGCGCCTGGGGATGGCAACGAGGCAGAGAGGCAGGGCGTCGCAACAGGGAAGCGCGGCCGGCGAGGAGAGGCGGCGCTGCGCGCTGGGGAGCAGAGACATGGTGGGCATCGAGAGATGGGAGAGTGCGGGGTCGCGGGGTTGAGGGCGACACGGTCGGGCGGTCATGCGTTGGTGGGTCCGGGGCGGTGGGATCGAGGTGGTTAGTAGGGGGTGCGGGACAACGTGTGGGGCGCGTGTCGGGCGTGCGAGCGTGTCGCGTACAGGCGGCGGCAGGGCGTGGGCGGGTAGTTGGTTAGGGTTAGCTCGGTTTTGGGTTGGGTCGGGGTAGTAGCTGGCTAGTTTGGCCACTGGCCTGGCTGGTTGGCTCCCCCGGTAACAAAAATAGTCTTTATTTTTGTTTGCTCATTTATTTTTATACAAAAGACTTTTACAATAGTTTTTAGACAAACAAAATATCTAGGAAGACCTAGGGTTTATATTTTGAAATAAGAAGGGGGATAATGTAGAAAAACAAAATAGGATTTTTGGAAAATAGTTTTAGGAAAATAATATGCATGATGATGACGATGGTCAAATGCAATGTGGCATGATGACATGAGCATGCGGTCATGATGATGCACAAAACAAAAACATAGCGATTTTCTAGTAGTGATTTTAGCGGGGTGCTACAATTCGACACCACTAACAAGGGATCTCGCCCTCGAGATCCGCCTCATGGTACCGGGAAGAAGGCCGACGATCAGAATCTTCTCGCTTCGGGTAGATCCCCGCGACACCACTAACAAGATTGTTGCTCCATCTTGAAATCGGCGACACCACCAACAAGGGGTCGTTGTCCATGGTCGTCGATAAAACACTCCGGGAACAAAGGACGAAGGTAAAGGTATCAAGAGATAAGGCCACCTTTAACTTCCGTGGACGGAGCGAAATTGCTTGATCCACCGATTCGATGTACAAAAGTGCACAGTGAGAGGCGGGTAGGGTGATCAGTCCATCCCGTACTCAAAGCATCCTTCTGTAAATGAATCGCAGAATCGTGCAACCAACTCTCGGGATTTAGACTGACGATCTTCACAAGCGGTGTTCGGAACAAGAGGGGTGATGCAAGATCTTGATCGGATCTGGCGTAGATGATGTCGTCGCATTGGGGACCACCAGAAGATACAAACAAACATCGTACGAAAAGACACAATGATCAGGTTTTGCGATGGTTCCATTGGCATGAACAACACATGCTCAAGGTATACTCCAACTTCACCAATCCTCATCCTTCTCATATGATTTTCAACGATACAGATATCTGTCAAGGGCACATACGGATAAAGAGTTCAAGGACAAAAGATTGGATGAAGGTACAACAGCTGAGAAGCAGATTGATGATTGTAGAACCACCGTTATAAAGGGAGGAAGCGAAATCCTGAAGGTACGACAAAAACCCAACCACGGGAAATCCTGGACTCGAAGAAAAGATAAGAGAGTAGAATCAAAACACGCAGAGGTAAGAGGAGAACAGCAGAGGGGTAAGGAGTAAAAATAGACCTAATCAGATCTATCCAACCGATTTTTCAAAATAGTTTTGACACTCTACTTCGGCCGTTAGCTAGGTTATCATATAGGCTGGACAAGTGGGGTATCGTAACTGCTGGGCTCTGATACCACTCTGTAACACCCTCGAATCGGCCCTATGCAAGTTTTAGCGCATCCTGCCAAACCCGCATAGGACGCCCACCAGGCACTTGCGTGCGGGTGGAAAACGAAGTAATATCATTACACAATAGTCCATGATGGGACCCACAAAACATATATATACAACAACGACTCCATGAGTCAAGAATACAGATATACTATACAAAGATTCAAGTCACCTTGAAAAACGATAGAGCGTCCGACTATGGACAAGATGCGAATGGGGATAAGAGCCCTGAAGAATAACTAATGGCGTCCATAACCCTGCCTAGGCCAAGCCGGAAGGGTAACCCTGCTAACGACCTCGATCTCAATCCTGCTAAAACAAAAGGGGTGCCGACAAAGGGCAAAGGAAAAAGAGGAGCGTCGATCGAGGCGATGCAGCGCAGGCTAGAATTGGCGGTCCTCGCCTACATAGGTATGGTGGATCAAGCGGCAGCCAAGACACTAAACAACCTATAGAGACTCAGTAAAACTGGCGGCTATTAGAGAGGGATAAGAAAGACCTATTCGGATCCAACCTGATACTAACACCAATCATACCCATCCTGGTATTCCCCCTCGAGACCAAACTAGGAAGTCAAACCAAGGAACTCACACAGTTGGCAGTTTTATTCATTCCATTATAGTTGAAGCACTTACTAGTCAGATATAGATAGCATAAGTCATCCTGATAGCATAAGTAGTGGGCAGTTTTAGTTAACCATTCGGTTGTAGTTGCAGTACTTACTAGTCAGATACGATTAGCATGTGACATCCCAAAGCCAGCAATTGTTGGCACTTTTATTTCATTCCATTGGAGTTGCGATACTTACTAGGCAGGTATAACATGACACGATACACACCAGTTCCACCAGTTGTTGGCAATTTTATTATCCATTCCATTGTAGTGAAGCTGATTACTAGTCACATATTAAGTCAAATTTATAGCACTACTTTAGTTATGCTTGTCTGTGATCGAGATACTGTGCTCCAAGTCGTCCATAACCGCGGACACGACTTTCAGAAAGATTTACCCTGCAGGGGTGCACAAATAGCAACACACACACGATCAACCTCGGAAAAACCAAATCAAAACCCAACAAGGCTTTCACGACAAAGGAATCACAGGATTCATAAAATATTTTAGGGGGCCACCCCACTAAGCTACCCACGACAAAGTTGGCCGGCTCCGAGATGGACCCAGGATTTGTGTGGACGGCGGTAAATGACTGGGAACCCGAAAGTGTGACTGGGCTTGTCGATATAGCAAAAACGTGTCACGATCCAAAATAGTACAGGTGCTCCACGCACAATCGTAAATAAAGCAGTAAAGCATGGCATAAGTACAGGATAGTAATAAATCCCCAAACTAGTTTGTGGCCCGAAGAAATAAAAAATGAATCAAGCTCTGGCTAAGGGGGATTCATAGACTCTCCCGGATGTGGATAGTGCGAATAGTCAAAGAACAGGTATCAAGTACTCAGGGCCTACGGGACACAAGTGGACATGAAAACCAAATAGCATATATTGCGCACCGGTGCCCCTTTCATTAGTTATCCCAGCAATTTAGTAGTTGTATTTAAAGTCATGATCCTCTCCACCGTAAAGCATATGACAACATTCCAACAACAGTGCGGTACTTCACGACACGGGATCGCACCTGAGCAAGCGCCTACGACTCGCAAGGCCATCTATATACCAAACAACAGCTAATAGGATGTGTCCAAGGCAATATAAAAGGCTGCACGGAATATATCTGGTGCGGAACACTAAAACATCACGACACAGATAGCAATAGATCAACAGGAGGAAATAAAGACTATAAATGCAAACTAGGTAGAAAGGGGAGAATGCTCGCCTAGGAAACACTGTCGAAGGTACATTATCTGAAGAACTTGTCGATACTCGCATCCACTCAACGGCCTAATCCATGAAGAAGCAAAGCACTAAAAGAAACACCGGATGCACTATTTAATACTACGGCAGAAGACCCGGCATGCTTATGATATGATGCATGGCATGGTACAAATGCAGTGTAATTAGGCAATATTAAGCGGAACCGGGGTCCCGATAATTAATTACACGGTTCAAGTTATTTAGAACCCCCGCAATTTAAATGTTGTATTAACAGGGCGAAACATGGCATCGGTTCGCTACACCAATTTAAATGGAGTCTGGAATAAGGCAAAAGTATCTCGCATATTGACTCCATATTTAATTATGAGGTGAATCGGCATAATGCCCCCAAACCACAGACAAGTATGCATGCATAAACAATTTAATATGCGATAGTTGGTAATGCCATATTATAAAAATAGGGGCTTAGGGTCACACATCTGGGTTCGGAAGATCTTGGGTTCCAGGGGTCCGGGGTCCGGTCTCAGGGTTTGATGGGAACGGCGAGGTCCGGATACAAGATGGAGAACTTGTCGTGTCGTGACGGAGAACTTGGGTTCCAAGTGGTCGACCTTGTCATCGATGGCGAACTTGAATGGATCGGGTACCGGTGGTCTTCGGGTCCGTGTAGACGGTCATGACGTCTGGGATGAAGAACTTGGCGTTCCGTGTCGGCGACCTTGGCATCCGGGTCCTCGGCGAACTTGGCATCCGGTCCTCGGGCATCGGTGCGGGAAGAAGGTCTTGTCGTACCGGTGTCGACGCTTACGGGAAGGAGACTTGTCGTCCAGGGTCTCGGCGTCTTCATGTCCAAGAGGTAGATCTTGTCCTCCATTATGAAGGACTTGGTTTTCCATATCGATAGCATTCGGATCTCATGTTGGAGTACTCGATGTTCTATGAAGAACTCGGTCTTGAGTTGCCGTGTACAACTGTCGGTCTTCTCCGCGGACGATCTAGACTTGTCGGTTTGATGTCGTGGGAGCTCTTGGCATCGGTCGAACTTGGATAAACAGGGTACATGAGCCCCGAGAATATTATTAAAACGACATTGGCCCGTGCTCAAGGAATCCAGGAATGAGGCGAGCACGGCCCAGGTTAGGATGCACACACACACCGCGATGCAGCAAACTCGAAACAGGAGGCGTGTGCGGCTTCTAGAGGCGGTGGATCACGGCTTGGTGACAGCAAAGGTGGCGGCAGAGAGGCACGGGAGAGGCGGAGGAGCTCCACGACAGGGTACTGCGAGCGGGCCGGCGAGATCCTAAAGACAACGCAGATGTGGCCCACCCCGCAGCTGCAGCGAACGACCAGGAGGGCGGGGTGGCGGAGCTCCCGAGGAGGCGCGCCGGAAACAGGGCGTCTGGCGGCGGCTTGAGGCGCTGGCAGACGTGCAGAAGGGGGCGGCGGGCTTGGCTCAACGGCGACCGTGGAGGAAGAACAGCAGGGTTGGCGCGTCGAGGGAAGAGGAGGACAACGCGCGGCCGCGGCTCCTTGAGGCGGCATGGATCGAAGAGGGTATGAGGGCACAGGAGGGAGCTTGGCGAGGCCGGCGAGATGCGGCCGGGTTCCTGGACGGTGCTGGGCGGCCGCAGGGGTCCGGGATGGCATCGGCGCGACCCAGCCAGGAGGAGATGGGAGCGGTGGCTCGGCGGATGATGGGGACTAGAGAACGGTGCAGCGAAGAGCTCGTAAAGGCGTGGCCCACGCTGGTGGCGGAGGGTGGTAAGGCGGAGGTGGTGCGCCTGGGGATGGCAACGAGGCAGAGAGGCAGGGCGTCGCAACAGGGAAGCGCGGCCGGCGAGGAGAGGCGGCGCTGCGCGCTGGGGAGCAGAGACATGGTGGGCATCGAGAGATGGGAGAGTGCGGGGTCGCGGGGTTGAGGGCGACACGGTCGGGCGGTCATGCGTTGGTGGGTCCGGGGCGGTGGGATCGAGGTGGTTAGTAGGGGGTGCGGGACAACGTGTGGGGCGCGTGTCGGGCGTGGCGTCGCGTCTGAGACAGGGCGTGGGCGGGTAGTTGGTTAGGGTTAGCTCGGTTTTGGGTTGGGTCGGGGTAGTAGCTGGCTAGTTTGGCCACTGGCCTGGCTGGTTGGCTCCCCCGGTAACAAAAATAGTCTTTATTTTTGTTTGCTCATTTATTTTTATACAAAAGACTTTTACAATAGTTTTTAGACAAACAAAATATCTAGGAAGACCTAGGGTTTATATTTTGAAATAAGAAGGGGGATAATGTAGAAAAACAAAATAGGATTTTTGGAAAATAGTTTTAGGAAAATAATATGCATGATGATGACGATGGTCAAATGCAATGTGGCATGATGACATGAGCATGCGGTCATGATGATGCACAAAACAAAAACATAGCGATTTTCTAGTAGTGATTTTAGCGGGGTGCTACAATTCGACACCACTAACAAGGGATCTCGCCCTCGAGATCCGCCTCATGGTACCGGGAAGAAGGCCGACGATCAGAATCTTCTCGCTTCGGGTAGATCCCCGCGACACCACTAACAAGATTGTTGCTCCATCTTGAAATCGGCGACACCACCAACAAGGGGTCGTTGTCCATGGTCGTCGATAAAACACTCCGGGAACAAAGGACGAAGGTAAAGGTATCAAGAGATAAGGCCACCTTTAACTTCCGTGGACGGAGCGAAATTGCTTGATCCACCGATTCGATGTACAAAAGTGCACAGTGAGAGGCGGGTAGGGTGATCAGTCCATCCCGTACTCAAAGCATCCTTCTGTAAATGAATCGCAGAATCGTGCAACCAACTCTCGGGATTTAGACTGACGATCTTCACAAGCGGTGTTCGGAACAAGAGGGGTGATGCAAGATCTTGATCGGATCTGGCGTAGATGATGTCGTCGCATTGGGGACCACCAGAAGATACAAACAAACATCGTACGAAAAGACACAATGATCAGGTTTTGCGATGGTTCCATTGGCATGAACAACACATGCTCAAGGTATACTCCAACTTCACCAATCCTCATCCTTCTCATATGATTTTCAACGATACAGATATCTGTCAAGGGCACATACGGATAAAGAGTTCAAGGACAAAAGATTGGATGAAGGTACAACAGCTGAGAAGCAGATTGATGATTGTAGAACCACCGTTATAAAGGGAGGAAGCGAAATCCTGAAGGTACGACAAAAACCCAACCACGGGAAATCCTGGACTCGAAGAAAAGATAAGAGAGTAGAATCAAAACACGCAGAGGTAAGAGGAGAACAGCAGAGGGGTAAGGAGTAAAAATAGACCTAATCAGATCTATCCAACCGATTTTTCAAAATAGTTTTGACACTCTACTTCGGCCGTTAGCTAGGTTATCATATAGGCTGGACAAGTGGGGTATCGTAACTGCTGGGCTCTGATACCACTCTGTAACACCCTCGAATCGGCCCTATGCAAGTTTTAGCGCATCCTGCCAAACCCGCATAGGACGCCCACCAGGCACTTGCGTGCGGGTGGAAAACGAAGTAATATCATTACACAATAGTCCATGATGGGACCCACAAAACATATATATACAACAACGACTCCATGAGTCAAGAATACAGATATACTATACAAAGATTCAAGTCACCTTGAAAAATGATAGAGCGGCCGACTATGGACAAGATGCGAATGGGGATAAGAGCCCTGAAGAATAACTAATGGCGTCCATAACCCTGCCTAGGCCAAGCCGGAAGGGTAACCCTGCTAACGACCTCGATCTCAATCCTGCTAAAACAAAAGGGGTGCCGACAAAGGGCAAAGGAAAAAGAGGAGCGTCAGTACTGAGGCCAGTACACGACGAGGCTAGAATTCGGCGGTCCTCGCCTACATAGGTATGGTGGACTGAAGCGGCAGCGCAGCAGCACTAAACAACCTATAGAGACTCAGTAAAACTGGCGGCTATTAGAGAGGGATAAGAAAGACCTATTCGGATCCAACCTGATACTAACACCAATCATACCCATCCTGGTATTCCCCCTCGAGACCAAACTAGGAAGTCAAACCAAGGAACTCACACAGTTGGCAGTTTTATTCATTCCATTATAGTTGAAGCACTTACTAGTCAGATATAGATAGCATAAGTCATCCTGATAGCATAAGTAGTGGGCAGTTTTAGTTAACCATTCGGTTGTAGTTGCAGTACTTACTAGTCAGATACGATTAGCATGTGACATCCCAAAGCCAGCAATTGTTGGCACTTTTATTTCATTCCATTGGAGTTGCGATACTTACTAGGCAGGTATAACATGACACGATACACACCAGTTCCACCAGTTGTTGGCACTTTTATTATCCATTCCATTGTAGTGAAGCTGATTACTAGTCACATATTAAGTCAAATTTATAGCACTACTTTAGTTATGCTTGTCTATGATCGAGATACTGTGCTCCAATCATCCATAACCGTGGACACGGCTTTCAGAAAGATTTACCCTGCAGGGGTGCACAAATAGCAACACGCACACACGATCAACCTCGGAAAAACAAAATAAAAACCCAAAGAGGCTTTCACGACAAAGCAATCACAGGATTCATAAAATATTTCAGGGGGCCACCCCACTAAGCTACCCGCGACAAAGTTGGCCGGCTCCGAGACGGACCCAGGGTTTGTGTGGACGGCGGTAAACGACTGGGAACCCGAAAGTGTGACCGGGCTTGTCGATACAGCGAAAACGTGTCACGGTCCAAAACAGTATAGGTGCTCCACGCACAATCGTAAATAAAGTAGTAAAGCATGGCATAAGTACAGGATAGTAATAAAGCCCCAAACTAGTTTGTGGACCCAAGAAATAAGAAATGAATCAAGCTCTAGCTAAGGGGGATTCATAGACTCTCCCGGATGTGGATAGTGTGAATAGTCAAAGAACAAGTATCAAGTACTCGGGGCCTACGGGACACAAGTGGACATGAAAACCAAATAGCATATATTGCCCACCGGTGCCTCTTTCATTAGTTATCCCAGCCATTTAGTAGTTGTATTTAAAGTCATGATCCTCTCCATCGTAAAGCATATGACAACATTCCAACAATTGTGCGGTACTTCACAACACGGGATCGCACCTGAGCAAGCGCCTATGACTCGCAAGACCATCTATCTACCAAACAACAGGTAATAGGAGGTGTCCACGGCAATATAAAAGGCTGCACGGAATATATCTGGTGCGGAACACTAAAGCATCACGACACGGATAGCAATACATCAACAGGAGGAAATCAAGACTATAAATGCAAAATAGGTAGAAAGGGGAGAATGCTCGCCTGGGAAACACTGCTGAAGGTACATTATCCGAAGAACTTGTCGATACTCGCATCCACTCAACGGGCTAATCCACGAAGAAGCAAAGCACTAAAAGAAACAGCGGATGCACTATTTAATACTACGTCAGAAGACCCGACATGCTTATGATATGATGCATGGCATGGCATAGATGTAGTGTAATTAGGCAATATTAAGCGGAACCGGGGTCCCGATAATTAATTACACGGTTCAAGTTATTTAGAACCCCCGCAATTTAAATGTTGTATTAACAGGGAGAAACATGGCATCGGTTCGCTACACCAATTTAAATGGAGTCCGGAATAAGACAAAAGTATCCCGCATATTGACTCCATATTTAATTATGAGGTGAATCGGCATAATGCCCCCAAACCATAGACAAGTATGCATGCATGAACAATTTAATATGCGACAGTTGGTAATGTCATATTATAAAAATAGGGGCTTAGGGTCACACATCTGGGTTTGGAAGATCTTGGGTTCCGGGGGTCCGCGGTCCGGTCTCAGGGTTTGACGGGAACGGCGAGGTCCGGATACAAGATGAAGAACTTGTCGTGTTGTGACGGAGAACTTGGGTTCCAAGCGGTCGACCTTATCGTCAATGGCGAACTTGAATGGATCGGGTACCGGTGGTCTTTGGGTCCGTGTAGACGGTCATGGCGTCCGGGATGAAGAACTTGGCATTCCGTGTCGGTGACTTTGGCGTCCGGGTCCTCGGAGAACTTGGCGTCCGGTCCTCGGGCATCGGTGCGGGAAGAAGGTCTTGTCGTACCGGTGTCGACGCTTACGGGAAGGAGACTTGTCGTCCAGGGTCTCGGCGTCTTCAGGTCCAAGAGGTAGATCTTGTCCTCCATGATGAAGGACTTGGTTTTCCATATCGATAGCATTCAGATCTCATGTTGGAGTACTCGATGTTCTATGAAGAACTCGGTCTTGAGTTGCCGTGTACAACTGTCGGTCTTCTACGCGGACGATCTAGACTTGTCGGTTTGATGTCGTGGGAGCTCTTGGCGTCGGTCGAACTTGGCTAAACAGGGTACATGAGCCCCGAGAATATTATTAAAACAACATTGGCCCGTGCACAAGGAATCCAGGAATGAGGCGAGCACGGCCCAGGCGTTAGACGCGCGCGCGCACACACACCCGCGATGCAGCAAATTCCAGAAAGAGGGAGGCGTGTGCGTCTTCTAGAGGCAGTGGAGCACGGCTCGGTGACAGCACGAGGTGGCAGCGGCCGACAGTAGTACGGGGAGAGGCGGAGGAGCTCCACGGCGGGGTACTGCGAGCGGGCCGGCGAGATCCTGACGACAATGCAGATGAGGCCCACCCCGCAGCTGCAGCAAACGACCAGGAGGGCGGGGTGGCAGATCTCCCGAGGAGGCGCGCCGGAAACATGGCGTCTGGCGGCGGCTTTAGGCGCTGGCAGACGTGTAGAAGGGGGCGGCGGCCTTGTCTCAACGGCGACCGCGGAGGAAGAACAACAGGGCCGGTGCGTCGAGGGAAGAGAAGAACAACGCGCGGCCGCGGGCTCCTTGAGGCGGCATGGATCGAAGAGGGTATGAGGGCGCAGGAGGGAGCTTGGCGAGGCCGGCGAGATGCGTCCGGGTTCCTGGGCGGCGCTGGGCGGCCGCAGGGGTCCGGGATGGCGTCGGCGCGACCCGGCCAGGAGGAGACAGGAGCGGGGGCTCGACGGATGATGGGGACTAGGGAACGGTGTGGCGGAGAGCTCGCAGAGGCGCGGCCCGCGCTGGTGGCGGAGGACGGTCAAGCGAAGGTGGTGCGCCTAGGGATGGCGACAAGGCAAAGAGGTAGGGCGTCGCAACGGGGAAGCGCGACCGGCGAGGAGAGGCGGCGCTATGCGCTGGGGAGCAGAGACATGGTGGGGATCGAGAGATGGGAGAGTGCGGGGTCGCGGGGTTGAGGGCGACGCGGTCGGGCGGTCACGCGTTGGTGGGTCCGGGGCGGTGGGATCGAGGTGGTTAGTAGGGGGTGCGGGACAACATGCGGGCGCAAGGCGTCCAGGCGTGGAGCGTGTCGCGTGCACCGTGAGCAGGGTGTGGGCGGATAGGTGGTTAGGGTTAGCTCGGTTTTGGGTTGGGCCGGGGTAGTAGCTGGCTAGTTGGGTCACTGGCCTGGCTGGTTGGCTCCCCCGGTAACAAAAATAGTCTTTATTTTTGTTTGCTCATTTATTTTTATACAAAAGAGTTTTACAATGGTTTTTAGACAAACAAAATATCTAGGAAGACCTAGGGTTTATATTTTGAAATAAGAATGGGGATAATGTAGAAAAACAAAATAGGATTTTTGGAAAATAGTTTTAGGCAAATAATATGCATGATGATGACGATGCTCAAATGCAATGTGGCATGATGACATGAGCATGCGGTCATGATGATGCACAAAACAAAAACACAGCGATTTTCTAGTAGTGATTTTAGCGGGGTGCTACAGATACCATGTTGGTCCTAGGCTAGACCGTACTAGAGAAGTGAGCCTAGAGCACTAATGATGTCACAACGCAACACAACAAGCAATGGTGTGATGATATGGTGCTTTGAAAAGCGAACCAAGATATCCAAAATCACTATGATGGTGAGTCTAGAACTGATCTACGGGGTCTAAAAACAGTATAGCACCGATTTTTTTCCTCTCTTTCTTGACTTGTGGTCGGAACTTGACTTACGGAATTAGATTTAGCACGGAAACAATATTGAAGGAAACAAAAAACTAATAAGGAAATAACAACTCTACTCGGACTCGTGCCATGGCAAGAAAAGTGATCAGATCTGTGTCATGGTAGGAAGGCGGTGGCGGAGTCTAGGGTTTATGGTGGTAGGGTATATGGCGGCGGAATATGGTGGTTGATGTATGGCAATGGTGATGACCGGTGATCGTGGCAGTAGTGACTAATGTGACCAGAACTCGAAACTCTAAGGGATGAGACACTAAGACCAACAACTTGACGTGATGATGCAAACACAAATTCAATGATGCAAAAACTAAAAAGATAATGCAAGGCGGAGATTGGTGATGGGATTTATCTAACTCTAACTGTAATTTTGGATTTTTCGTAGGTTATAGGAAAAACAGATCTACACTAGGAAAAACTATAAAATCTCACCAATCAACCTAAAATCTGATAACACTTGATAGGGAAAAGGTGTACGATCTTTCGATGAGATGGTGATAAGTCGATTTGGGTGGAGTTCGGGCTTGACGATCCGACTACATGTGCAAGCACGAGCGCCAATGCAATGGCTAGGCCAATCTCCTAGAGGTTACCGATCTTACAGAAGCACGATAAGCCTAACCAGCGAGGGTCTTAATTTTTGCCTGAAATCGAGAACAAGTAAGACCCAATATTGCAATCAAGATATTGCGGATAAAGATGAAAGCTTTATTAAAAAGGTGGGATCCTGATTAGGTGCGAAGTACAGGAGGTCTCTGCAACACTCATGCCTTGGCGAAGTTGCAATGATGGCTAACTTTTAGTCTAAACAAAATCCAAGTCTAATGTGACAGCTATGGGGGGTATTTAAGGAGGAAAATGTGGGGTTTCGGCCAGCCACATGTATGGTGACCAAATCCGACCCTAAAAGGCCTTTTCCTCTCAAATACGAACTCTAAAAAGTGGCTATTAAAAATCTTGTGAAAATAACATGGATGACCCAAAATAAAGGTGATGCAGTACAAAATTAAGCTATGGACGAATGTACGAAGTAATATTCTTGAATATTTCATCCAAGCCTTCAATCTTCATTATGGTGGCTTCAAAGTTCTGAAATCTCCACTTGTGGCATCCTCTTCAATTTTCATATGCTTGCTGCCATCTCCATGTATGATCATGCTCCAATGCGTGTCCCTCTCATCCATGCTAGGTCCATCATTCCTAAGAGTAACAAACATATATGATTTAGGCAACATCATATTCTCATGTATATGAGGAATAGTTCCAAGAAACAGAAGTACCTGATAGTTAAGTTGCTTGGCACTAGCTGGAGTGATGGGTCCTTGTATTTGTGTAGCTGTAGGTATAGCAGTTGTATCAATAGATGGGATGTCCTCATCAATAAATTTCATTAAGACATGGTTCATTAATCTCATGAAAGTACTAGGTGCATCAGTTAAACCAAAATGCATTACTAACCACTCATATAAACCAAACTTAGTCTTCAAGGAAGTTCTCCATTCATCCCCTTCCTTCATCGTAATTTGATGATAAACACTACACAAATCAATTTTAGAGAAAACAGCAGCACCACTCAATTCATCTAACATATCTTCCAAATGTGGAATAGGATGACGATATCGAATAGTGATGTTATTTATAGCTCTACCATCTATACACATGTGCCATGTACCATCTTTCTTAGGAACTAGAATAATAGGAACATCACAAGGGCTTAATCTCACATGAATATAACCTTTGTAGAGAAGCACTTGCACTTGTTTCTGAATTTCCTTCCTCTCTTCGGGGTTTGTGCGATAGGGTGCATCGTTGGGCAGCGATGCTCCAGGGATTAAATCAATTTGATCCTCAATACCTCGCAATGGTGACAATCCTATAGGTACTTCCTATGGAAACGCGTCGCTGAATTCCTATAACACATTAGAAACACCAAGAGAAAGATGGTCATATCATTAGAAACTAACATCTCACCCTTGTACATAAGCACAAGAGGCATTGTTGTAGGATCCTCGCTAAATTCTCTCATGTCCTCTTTGGTGGCTAATATGACTAAATTGGGCACTCTCTCACATTTCGTTATATCACTCACAGCTGTTACATTCTATCGCCTATCAACTAATGTAGGTGCATCTTCCAAGTTGACTTCAGTTTTCTAACGAGATTCATTCACAATGTCCTGTGGTGACATAGTGATATGTATTGGATCAACCATTATGTCACATAGTTCAGAATTAATTTTTATGCCTTTGAACTCCAAGTGATATGTATTGGCTTGGCCATTATGTTATATAGAACAATCAAACAGCCACGACCGACCCAAAAGCAAATGACAAACCGTCATAGGAACCACATCAAAATCAATAGAATCTTTGTATGGCCCAATCTCAAAATCAACATGCACCATGTGACTGACCTTCATCTCACATTTCCACTTAACCACTAAATATAATATGGATGAGGGTGTGATAGATATTTTAATTTCAGCTTGGCACAGAACTCCTTGCTTACTAAGTTGCAACAACTACCACCATCAATGATTACCTTGCAGACTTTGTTTGGACCAACAAGTGCCTTTGTTTGAAACAAATTGCAGTGCTAACTTGCAACACTAAAGTGAGATGTCACATTGAGAGTCCACTGTGAAACAATAATGGTTGGTGCCAGTGAAGGAAACGCATCAACACCATCATCACTAGTGTAACCATCATCGTCTGAAGCATCCAGATCAGCATCATCTCCTATCTCATACTCATTAGCCTCATTAAGATAGATGACCTTTCGGTTAGGACAATCCCGCTTGAAGTGACCCTTTCCACCACATGTATGGCACTCTATATCTTGATTGTCTACCGTACACTTGTTAGAACCAATACCACTTGCTATAGGGGCTGATTTATTTGTATTGGACACATTGGAAGTGGGTCTAGTTGACATAGACGGACGATCAGCAGGACTTGGACTAGATGTGGGCACATAAGAACTAGTCCGAGAGGAAAAATGCCCACCTCCATAGGAACGATCTTTGAATAGAGCTTCTTCGACAAAGTGTGCTTCATCTTCACGTGCATGATGTAATATCTTAGTCATATCGTGATACCTATGATGTCGAATAGTGCTCTTGATGTTATACTTTAGTCCATAGAGAAATCGTTGCATGGTTATCTCAATAGACTCACGTACTCTTGCTCGTTGTAGAAGCATCTCCATCTCCATATAATAGGTATCAATAGTCATAGTACCTTGCTTTAATTGTTGCAACTTGTCGAAGATAGAACGCAAATAATTGGGAGGAACAAAATGAGCTCGCATCACCTCCTTCATGGTGCGCCAAGTAATAATGGGCGGATCACCATCTTCTTGCCTTGCATGAACAATGCCATCCCACCATCATAACGCATAACCATCTAACTCTGAACTAGCAAGTTTTATCTTTCTATCTTCAGTATAGTCATGTAAGCGCGCTCCCATGTGAGGTATTCTTCAACATCAAGACCTCCCTCAAATCTGGGTATGGAGAACTTGGGCTTACCCAAACCATCATCTTGCGGTGCAGGTGCGTGTAGAGGGAAACACTAAGCACCTATGGGGGCAAAACCACATCCACGGGATCCATGAGCACCACCACGGCCTCCATGGCCATCATCACAACCTGATATGGGGTGGCCCGATCTTCTCAGCAAGCGGATGACAATGATGATGATGGTTGGTAGATAACTAGCATGTAGCTATGAACTCTCCCGCTTGAACCCCGATGCCAATGCGACAGCTCTCGAACATTGTCGGATATTCACAACACCACGCTCTTGCACGCGTAACCATCAACCACGAATGGTAGTTTGCAATCTACTAATTCCCAATGGAACAATAGATCTTGCAGTAGATAATACAATCACAAATAATTTCAGAGGTTCTTTAAAAGAATCAACTCCAAAATAGTTTTAAGGTGGTCTAAAGGTAAAAGCCGCGACTTACAAGCCTATATAAAGGCTGCTGGACATCCAACATAGAGTTGGGGTCAAAACCAAACATATCTCTAACTTTCCTAACTTAAAATGACTCTATTTGTAAACTGACAGAAAACGACCATCGACTTGTTTCGATTGCTGAGCCCAGCTCATAACGAACCGGGCGACGTGCGGGTACCCGTTGGAAAGATCTCGGAATTATATTTCCAACAAGTACTAGTTTGCTTGAGAGTTCGTATGAGGAAACCATGCCCATTTTAATTTCAAAGCTTTTGTCTGTCCGAACCGATTATTCCTTCTCTTTGCCTTCCATCTATTGGTCGCCTTGTATAACTTCCATCTCTCGGTCGCCTTCCTTCCTCTCCTCCCGCTGGTGCTAGTACGATAGATTCCAAATCTAGTCAAACAATAACACCATGATTTAGGTAGTATAAAGTTCTTATAAATCAAAGTATCATCTCCAACTAGGAATGAATTCACCTGATAGTCATCATCGATTTGACTCACTATTTCCTTCTAGTTCAAACAGTTAGAATCATCGTAATCCCTGTATATATCCTCATCACGACCGTTGCCAACCATAGGAGAAGCGGCCACATGATCATCATTGGTGCTGGTATTATTATCCTCGGCATGTGGGTGTTGTTGTTGCTCCACTAGCAGCCTCAAACCATTCATAGACTCTGTCAAAGCATGAATACTTGTTTGAATATCAGTAACCTATGTTTGCATAGTAGTGACTGTCTTGTCAGTCTCTTCCAACTGTATTTGCGAAGCTGAGCATATTTTGCAATTGTATCTAGTGTGTGAGTAATGATCCCTTTCAAATGATCGCACAATGCTTCATATTCTCGCCAAGTGATAGTAGTACCATCATCCTTTTTCTGCATCACATCCATAGCACTAGAAGACATGATTAGCATGTTAGTGCACTAAATCAAAAATCATTTGGTGGCTCCCTCACAACTCACTCACAACTGCAAGAAAGGGAAATCTTACTGTTCCAAAGTGAATTAGTAAAGCTTACCAACTTGGATAAACGACAACGTGCATGGATGTGATGAAGCGAATACCGAGGATACAAAAACGATCACATGACAAAGTAGGAGTATGTAGTGAGGATGTAGGTATGGATACCTAACTACACCAAAGCAAGTCCTAGTGCTGATCGTGTGACCAACACCCGAGGAAAACACACAAAGTGGAGCTAAATGTGGCAAAGAAATTTATGAATAGGAATATTGCAATGCACAAGAGAGACGCTAGTAATAATTCAAAATAAACAGGCACAAGATTACTCAATATACAAGTGCTATTTAACAACTAGGCCTTTGATAATGCACACTTTGATATATCTCTTTTGTCACGCTTGTAGCTCTTTTCTCTTTCTTTTTTTGATATACTTTCTCTCTTTTCTATATATTTTTTTTTTGGTTTTTCAACTATCTGACACAATGAAGTAATAATGCAACAATTCTCAGAAATTAGGGGCCGGATAATCGAGTGTACTAGGCCGGATATTCTGGTCTGTCTGGCCGAAATTTTTGCACTTCAAAGCCCTAATGAGCAGCCTATTCAGAGCAAATCAACTAGTCTCATAGGTAAGTTCCTAGGCATGAATGCCGTAGATAGGATGTAGTTAAGTTGGCAAAATATAAACTAGGTGGACTCGGAAAAGAAGATGTAAACTTGCAGAAAACGGTGATGAACGACTCGAAAATGATGAACAAACGATAAAGACAAAGGAAAACCTAGACACTACGACTTGTACTAGACGAGATCGGATCAAAGACACAAAACGACCAGCAAGTAAGACTCAACTCCGATGCAATCTAGGCTATGACAAATACTAAACCTGATCTTTTTGTAGCTGATCGGCCGGAACATGGACTTGTTTGGCATACTTTTGGCAACCTTTGCATGTCTTCACCAGCCTCTCGGCATCTGCCTTAACTGTAAGCTAGAAGAATCTGTGTCGAAAATCTTTTACCACTAGAGATTTGGCTGTAGCGTTATGTCCATATTCACCTTCGTGGATTTCCCTTAAGATTTCCACTCCTTCTTTCGGAGAAACACAACACTGAAAGACCCTAGACACACTCTGCTTATAGAGCTCACCACTCACTACAGTGTAGGATTTTGATTGTCGGATGATCTGTCGGCTCAGAACTTTGTCTTCAGGTAATTTTCCATCTACCAAGAATTCCAGGTATGGTTTTGTCTAGCTAGTATTATAGCCAGCACTTCTACGAGTGGTGAATCGGATTTAGTCAGATACTCCTCAACAACTCATGTGATAGAGGGAACTCTTAGGTGCTCCAAAAAAGCATCATCCAGGACCTTTTTCAGTTGAGAGCCTATTCTTGATAGAGCATCTGCTTCCTCGTTTTCTATTCAGGGAATGTGTTGGACTTCAAACCCTTCAAACCATTTTGCTAGTTTATCCAAGAAAGATTGATATGCGGCCATGTTCTTGTTTGCATTTCATATGTCAGATACTTGCTGAGAAATTAATTCGAATCTCCATAGCACAATAGTCAGCAAATGCCGATATCTTTTGAAATTCGAATTACATGCAGCAGGGCTTCATATTCGGCAAAGTTATTTGTCACCGTGAAGTGAATCTGCAATACATAGAACAATTTGTCTCCTTGGGGTGATTTGAGCACAACTCCAGCCACTGAGCCCCCAAGTGCTTTTGACCCATCAAAGTTTAAGGTCCAAACTTCCGACTCCGGGAGACTTGTGTTTTCTGCCGTCTCTTTCCAATCAGCGACAAAATCAGCCAGTATCTGGGATTTGATTGTTGTACGAGGTTTATACTCAATGTCAAAAGCTAATAGCTCAATTCCCCCACTTAGCAATGCATCATGTGGCATCGTTGTTGTTGATTATGTATCTCATGGGAGCTGTGCTCACCATGGTAATCTTGTGCTCTTGAGAATAATGTCATAGCTTTCTGGATGCAAATAATACACCATAGGCTAATTTTTGGTAATGAGGGTACCTTTTTTTGAATTCAGTTAGGACCTCGCTGAGATAATAAGTCGGATGTTGCACTAGGTGTTCCTGTTTTTCTTCTGGCTGTTCCACCACCATGACGATGCTGACGACTCTATTTGTTGTAGCCATGTAGAGCAACATCGGTTCTCGTGGTTCTGGTGCTGGAAGGATAGGGGCTGACGAAAGTACGGCTTTTAGGTCCTGTAGTGCAACTTTAGCTTCATCAGTCCAGATGAACTTCTTTGTCTTTTTCAAGAGCTTGTATAATGGTGTGGCTCTTTCACCGAGCCGGCTAACGAACTGACTAACTGCAGCAATGCAGCCAGTAAGCCGTTGTATGTCCTTCAGCCGAGTCGGCCTGGTAATGTTGAGTATAGCTTTTATTTTGTCTCGGTTCACCTCTATGCCTCTCTGAGACACGATGAAACCTAACAATTTTCCAGCTGGTATTCCTAAGAAACACTTCTTCGAATTAAGCATTATATTATATTTTCGTAGATTGCTGAATGTTTCCTCCAAGTTGGAAATGAGTGTTTCCTTCTTTCTGGACATCACAGCTATGTCGTCCCCGTATGCTTGCAGATTGCGTCTGATTTGATCATGGAGGCAACACTGCATAGTGCGCTGGTATGTAGCTCCTGCATTTTGAGCCCAAAAGGCATCGTTACGTAATAGAAGGTTCCGAAAGGGGTGATGAACAAAGTTTTTAGTTTTTATGACTCCTTCGTCCGAATTTGGTGATATCCGGAAGATGCGTCGAGAAAACATAGGATTTCTGAGCTTGATGTCGAGTCGATAACTTGATCGATTCTAGGCAGAGCGAATGGATCTTTGGGACAAGCCTTGTTCAAGGCAGTATAATCAACACACATCCTTAAATCAGAGGTGCCTTTTTAGGGACCATTATAGGATTGGACAACCACTCAGTGTGGATGACCTCTTCTATGAATCCGGCTATCTCGAGCTGGGCTAGTTCCTTAGCTATTGCTTTGCGCTTTTCATCACCGAAACATCGTAAGGACTGTTTGAAGGGTTTAGCATTATGATACCCGTTTAAAGAGTGTTCGGCAAGTTCCCTATGTACTCCGGTCATGTCAAAATGTTTCCATGTGAAGATATCTTTATGAGCTTTGAGGAACTCAGCCATCACGCTTTCTTATGCATGGTCTAAACCTACGCCTATGGGAGTCACCTTGGAGGGGTCATCATCCTTCAACAGCGTCGTCTTTGTCTCTTCTGATGCCTTGAACTTCGAAGTTGGCTTTTTCACCTCCTTCTTCGTTGCAGGCATCTCAGACGGGTCGATGTTCTTCTTGATCTCCTTGTACTCCTCGGTGTGCAGTACGACTTCAGCAAAGGCGACATTTCTATTTTCGCATTCTCGTGCCTTCTTTGGGTCTCCCCGGATCGTGATGATGCCATTGGGACCTATAATTTTCATCATGTTGTAAATATAGCAGGGGCAAGCCATAAAAGCCCAGTAAGCCGGCTACCCAAAGATAGTGTGGTATGCGCTCTTGAAGGACCACTTCAAAAGATAGTGCTTCCGTTTGATAATTCCTTGGAGTTCGAAAGGTAACATCCAAAATTATTTCTTCTAGAAAGTTCGCTTGTCGCCCGGGGACAACTCCATGGAAGACCACAAAGCTATGATTCAGCTGTGTTTTCGATATCCTCATACGGCGCAGTGTTTCGACGTAGATGATGTTGATCTACTGCCACTGTACATGAGGGTCTTGCAGAACCCGTAGCGATTGATTAGTGGATTGATGACCAGAGCATACTTTCCTCGCCTGCGTGGCTTAGGCGGATGATCGCTTTGGTCAAAGGTAATTGTAACTTCCGACCAGTCCTAAAACTAAGGGAGAGACATAACAGTTGCGTTTAGCTCATGCATTACTGCCTTTTTGACCTTAGCCGGTTGGGATCCAAGGAAGCAGACGTAGGTGTCTTTCTTGGTTGGGAAGGTCTTCTTTCCATGTGACTTGGGATTTTAGGTATCTGCCTCCTCCATTTCGGAATCTTTCTTGGACTCCTTCTCTTTGTCAGAATTTTTCTTTCCTTTTCGTCGCTTGGACCTATAGCCAGCGGATTCATCTTTCTTGATGTCGTCATTGAAATGACACTCAACATTGGTGTGGGACGACCCCCATTGCCATCCGGGTGATGCACACACAAATTACCAGGCTGCTGGTCCCCTCTACCTTGGACTCTGGAAGTTCCACGGCCTCATCCTCGGCCGCCTCTACGGCCTCCTCAACCTCCAGACCCGAAAGTTGCATTGACGGTCGCGGTTTCCGTATTGGGTTTCTCTTCTGAGGGTTTCTTGCATTTCTAGGCCTGCTGTTGCTTCGGCTGTTTGGCCGACTATGGTACAACCAGTATGTTTAGCAGTCCCTCTAAATCATCGTCGGCATATGCAAATTTTCTCACCATCTCTACCAGCTCCCCCAAGTCGGTAACTTTGTCACACTTCAGGCAATGATGCAGCAATCCGATTGGGAGTCCTATGATGAAAACTTCGATCATGGTCTAGTCGTTTACTCCCTCACATGAGTCCTTCATGTCGGTCCATCATCTGAGGTAGTCCCGACAAGTTTCTCCGCGTTTCTAGGTGCACCGCTGCAGATCTCCGACCGTGTAGGGACTCTTGTATGTACCCTCAAAGTTCCAAAAGAACACACTTTGCATGACATACCAATTGTGGATGGTGTTTCCCAGGAGTTCATTGAGTCATGATCGGACCATCTTCCTCAGCATAAGTGGGAGATACCGGGTCGCAACCAAATCGTTTCCTCCTTTCACGATGCAGTAGGCCTAGAAGAAATCCTGGAGCCAGGTGTCTTTCCGAGCTACACCATCGTAGGTTTGAATATGCCTTGAGATAGCAAATCCCTCCAAGAATTTTGTTTATCGAATGTGTGGCCCGAAGCACTTTGGGCCCACGTATATATTATCCGACTCGTAGCATTGCGCCTCTATGTTTGAGTTGATCCGGTGCCTGGCGTGGGGCTGGATTTTTGTTTCCTCCACCATTGCCTCTGCCCTGATTCCCTCCTTGGCCTCCATGGGAGACGCTATGGGAGATGCTTGGGGGAGAGGGTGGTGGCAGTGGGTTGTTTCCTCCAACCAGAGCTTCATGGTGATGTCCACCATGCCGGCTTGATCCAGCGCGGTGTTCGTCGTTCCTTCATCCGTCATTGTCGTCATGATGACGTGGCTCAGCCAGACAACTTGTGTGTCTAGGAGGGGCATTATTTTCCAGTCCTGCTCCTGACGTCGTGCTTCTTCATCTTCCCTGCGGTTATCCGACTGCCACCGGGGAGGTTGGTGTTGAACCAATGCTGCTACAACGTCTCGCTCTATGGCTGGGGCGACGTTGCTCAAGCTTCATGCGAGTATGTGCTTCTGTCTTGAAGAGCTAGTTCTTTAATAAATGTCCTCCCGAGGGTCAGGATGGTAGCGTTGTTCCGGTTCCTGTCGTGTGCTTGTATCTTCGTGTCAGCTAATTTCTATGCGGCATTGGTCAGATTTAGAGACGAGTTTTCCTCTGGCGGACATGGCGACCTTTTGTTGCTCCATGCCCTTGGTGAGTTGCTTTACATTTACCTGGACCTACTCTAGACTTGGATTATTTTCCAGGATTTCTCAGGCCGCAACAGTGTTTTCTACCAGCGTGTTATACACCCGGTTTCCTTTGCTCTTGATCCAAAGTTTTCCGATGGCTACGTCTCCTTCAAAAAGGTTCTTGTGAACCTCTGGATTCTTATTAGCCAACTCAGGGCCATTCGGGTCTTTTGATGTTGCAGGAAGCTAGGCTTCCCTGCCACTGCAATGCGCTGCTTCTCCTTAATGAGGTTGGTTGCTTCGTCTAGGAGTCTTCGATGAGACGCCTCTAGAGCTACGGCTCTTTACTCCAACTCGTCCGGATTGAGATTCGCCGCCATTGGGATTGGTGTTGTAAGTGCTTCTTCGAGGAACTCCCCGGCACCTAGGGTAACCACATGTCCGTCCACCAGATATATTTTTGGGTCTGAGGGGATTAGAGCACCGTCTAAGTACTCCTCGTATTCTTCGGCGATCACCTCCTCAGCCGGAGGATCTTTAGCCAGAGTTTTCTTCTTCTTTTTTGGCTTGTTGGCCTTAGTGGCACCTGTAGAAAAGATGGCCTTGGGTTCGATTCGTGGAGTAAAGCTTCTATCAGTACTCTCTGACATCTGGACGTTGGGATTATCTCCGAGATCCATATCATCATGCGGTTCGGGAGAATTTTCTATGGATCTTTCATCCATACTGTTGTAGTTGCTTTGATCCATAGCTTCTCCTTCTTCCGCAGCCTTGGAGTTGATCTCCTCTTCAATTTCCAAGGAAAACTTTCGGAATTCTTCCAACATCATGGAATCCTCAGAGTAAGCTGGTATGTCAGTGTTTGTTCCGATTGCATCTAGCACCAACTCATTGTCGTGTCCAGCATTGGCAAAGCCGGATCCAGATCCAACATATCCGACAAAGTGAGACGTGTGTGTCCTGAGGTAGTTGCAACTTTATTTATTAGATTCCTCGAATCTTCTGATGGTTTCAAGGATTTGCTCCATATTGGCATTTCCATGCAGCATCATCCGCCTCAACGTGTGCCTCAGAAGTGATTTTCCTACTCCAGCATCGGCAGAGCCAGATCCAGAGCTATTGCTACTTTGGTCTTCATTAGATTCGACCTCCTTAGGGAGATCTTCCTGAGATTCAACCTCCTTAGGGAGATCTGCTTCAGATTCGACCTCCTTGGGGAGATCTTCTTCAAATCCAATCTTCTCCACTATCTCCGCTTCAGGTGTGGGCTATGTGGGATCTGGGTTTGCTGAGACCTAGAACTCTACCGCCTCCGCATATAAAGTGGATCTAGAAATTTCTTCTGCCTCTATCATCACCGCTAGGGTGGGTTGGGCTGGTTCAGTGAAACTGAGATAGACATCGATCTCGCCAAAGGACATGATTGTGTGGCTGGTCACGGGTTCCCTAGCCAGAATCCAAGTCTCGTCGAGAAGGATAAGAGGGATGTCGCCGGCATAGAGGACTCGGCTGACGACAATTGTCTCACCGATTCTGATTCGTGCTGATTCCGCCTGGAACACAGATCCAAAGCTCACATGCCCCATGATGGGCACCAACTGTCGTCAGATTGAAGACATTTACGCCAAGAGGGGGCCTCTAGGAGTGGAGAAAGATGGGGTGTGATATGACGGTATTCTGGAATGGTGAGCACACAAGGTTTACCTAGGTTCGAATCCTCCTGCGGTGTATGGATCCTACTCCTCCTAGCAATCTAGTAGTACGACAGAGCCGGAAGTACAGATTACAAGAGAGGTTTCGCCTATGCGAGTTGAGGTTGTAAGTTGTGGGTGTCCTAAAGGCTGGTCCTTAGAATAGCTTATATAGTTATCCGTCCTAGGGTTACAGGAGAGACCTATCCGGCTACGGTACAAAGTTAGTTACAGAGTACATCTTGGACTACAAGTAACTACACATGCCTAAGTCGGTAAGTCTTTTGGGACTTCCCGTAGCCGGATGGGCTTCCATCTTCTCTCCCTGACTGGGCCACCCATGAAGCAAAGATCTAACCTAAAGTGGGCCACCCTAGTCAGCGAGTTATAGTGGGTATACCCGGAAAGTATATTCCCAACACCAACCTCCTCAAGATTGCCAAGCGCTACACAGAGAGGACCATAACCAGGACTCAGATGATGAGTCAAGTGGAAAACGCCGCACCGACGGCCATGACAACGGCAGACATGGCAAGCTCCGCTATAGCAACACTGGCCAAACCGGCAAGCACCATAGCGATGATAGGTCCGACTTTGTCACCAGCATGATGCCAAGAACTTACGCCACGATGGAGGCAACTACCACAGCAACAACACCGCGAGGCCAAAATTTGACCCCGCGGTGCTCCTCAACCAACCCTGTGTCTACCATAGTAGGGAAGGGAAGCCCGCCACCCATACAACTACTGACTGCCACTATCTCAAAGAGATCGCGAAGGCAAAGTGCACTAGGGCCACGAGACACTGAGATACAATGGCAATGTTGGAGTGTTTGGCAACATGACCGTCTCGCTGCACACCTTCACCGACATAGGCACGAAGCACGAGAAGAAAGTTCTCACCCGCATAGTCACCGTTAACACGGTGATGCGTTGACATCCCATGCTACCTTAACTGGTCAGAGCACACCATCACCTGGAGCTGTGAGGACCACGCGCCTAGGATCGAGTACCCAGGGCTAGTTGCCCTAGTCGTTAAGCCCAAAGTGGCTGACTACTGGCTCCCCAAAACTCTGATGGACGGGGGAGGCTCCATCAACATCATGTACCTAGACACCTTCAGGCGGCTGTATCTTCCAGAGTCGAAGGTTGAATCGACCCTCTACACCTTCCACGACATAGTCTCGGGTCGTAAGGCATACCCAATCGGCAAGGTGACGTTGTCATTCACCTTTGGCACCCCCGCCAACTTCCAGACATAGCGAATCATCTTCGATCCTGTGAACTTCCGCAACCCATACCACTGTGTGCTGGGCGACAGGGATTCGCCAAATTCATGGAGGCTCCCCATTACGCCTAGAACATGATGAATCTCCTAGGCCCACGTGGCATCATCACCATACACGGTGACCCCGACATGGACCTGGTGTGCAAGGACAATGCCACCAATCTCGTCGATGCCATCATCGCCAAAGAAGTGAACCTTGCTGAAGAACCTGCCAAACATGTGAGTGGCATCTACAAGGACGATCCATAGATCCTGAAAAATACAACCACGACAAGCTCCACGACAGCTTCTTCCGAGCCCTCCGCACACACCTACGTCGTCGAGCTCGTCCCAGGCAACTCGAGCTAGAAGGTCACTATGGGGACCAACCTCACTCCCGCATAGGAAAGCGCGCTCATAGAGTTCCTCTTGAGAATCGTGACATCTTTGCATGGAATCCATCCAACATGCCTGGTGTCCTAAGGGAACTCGCTGAGCACAAACCCAACACCGACCACAAGGTGCAACCTGTCAAGCAGCCACTGCGACCCTTCAACGAATAGCGTCATCATGCAATTTTTGTAGAAGTTCAATGGCTACTCGCTGCCTGGTTCATCCGGCAAATCAAGTACTCCAAGTGGTTGGCAAACCTAGTCATGGTAATAAATAAATACAATACGTGGAGGATGTGTATCGTCTACACCAACCTCGACAGCTCTTGTCCCAAGGAAGAGTTCGTGCTACCACAAATCGAACGAATCATTGACTCGTCCGCGGGGTCCGAGTCGCCATGCTTCCTCGACATGTACTCCGGATACAATCAGATCAAAATGGCCACTAAGGATGAGGAGAAAACATCCTTCATCACACCATTCAGAGCCTTCTACTACACCGCCATGACATTCGGCCTCAAGAACACTGGTTTAACCTCCCAATAGTGAATGTAGGAGTGCCTAGTGAGCCAAATTGGCTACAACATCCACGTATACTTTGACGACATGGTAGTTAAGTCGACTCACCAAGAGTACCTACTCACCAACCTCGCCGAGACCTTTCCAAATCTGCGGAAGTACAAGATCAATATCAACCCGGAGAAGTGCATGTTCGGCGTGCCCATCCGGAAAGTGCTCGTCTACGTCGTCTCCAAGCAAGGCTAACCCCTCAAAGATCAACACCATCGCGTGACTTCGCAAACCCGAGTGCCTGTGTGACATGCAGAAACTAGCAGATCGAGTGGAATCTCTCAGCCGCTTCATCCCCCGGCTCGGCGAGAAGGCAATGCCTCTCTACCGCCTCCTCTGCAAGTCGCCCACATTCGAGTGGACCAGCGAGGCCGATAGTGCACTCACCATGCTAAATGTGGTACTACTCGCAGCTCTGGTGCTCGCTGTGCTGCTCGACAAGGAGATAATACTGATGTACGTTGCTACCTCCAATTGAGTCTTCAGCGTTGTCATGATCGTGGAGCAGCAAGAGGAGCACAAGGAGAACCCCACACATCGAATGGTGTACTATCTCAATGAGGTCCTCACCAATGCGAAGCACTGCCACCCCCAGTACCAAAAACTAGTCTATGTTGTGTTTCGAGCGCAATGACGACTGTCGGATACTTCCAGGAACACCCAATCACGGTTGTCTCCTCTACCCCGCAGAAGTCCATCATTCACAATCGTGATGCGACCGGGCGGGTCACCAAGTGGGCTGTAGAAATCAGCGTTCAAACATGAAGTACGAGCCACGAAAGGACATCAACTTGCAGGCCCAGGTTGACTTCCTCATTGACTGGGAGGAAGCACAATAGCCCAAGTTGCTTCCACACTAGCACTGCTAGACCTTGTACTTCGACGAGTCCAAGAAGTTCGAGGGCGCCGGCATTGTCCTCATCTCCACCAAAGGAGACAAGCTCCACTATGATAAGGGGTGACCTCAAGGGTGGCCCGATCTTCATGGATCTCGTGGTAAAATTGATAGGAAAGCGATGGGAAAGGGAGAAGGTAGAGGAAGCAAACATACACCTTGATATGGGGTGGCCCGATCTTCTCAGTAAGAGGATGGCGGTGATGATGGTGGATGATAGATAACTAGCCTGTAGCTATGAACTCTCTCGCTTGATCGCTGATGCCAATGCAACAGCTCTCGAACCTTGTAGGATATTCAAAACACCATGCTCTTGCGCACGCAGCCGTGACCACGAACAGTAGTATGCAATCTACTAATTCTGAATGGAACAACAGATCACACTCAATTATAGTTGGTAGATTCGAACACAGGGTAATTCTAGAGGTTCTATGAAAGAAACAACTCCAAAATATTTTAACATGGTCTAAAACCTAACTAGAGGTCGTACCATAACTTATAAGGTCGGCTGGGGCGGCCAGAAACCGAAACTACACGCAAACGACTCAAACTGATACAAACCGACTCGGACCAGATTCGGTCGGCGGGCGGACACTCCGGCCGAAATCGGCTGGACAGTCCGGTCAGGCCGGACAGTCCGGTCAGGCCGGACAGTCCGGTCAGGCCAGACACTCTGGGTGAAGTGTGCCGGACAGTCCGGTCTGGCCGGAAACTTTGAAGTGTCCGGGTGGCGTCCGTGTAGTGTCCACGCCAGTTTACCTCTCGACCAGGCCAGACAGTCCGGGTGGATCTGGCCGGACACTCCGGTCGTGGCAGATCTTTTTGCCTTTGTCTTGATGATCTTCTCTTACGCCTTCCTCCCGCTCCTCCCTCGCGCATCCTTGGGCGATCATCATGTTGGGCTTCTCTTCTAGCCCTTCTCCTCCTCGCGCCATGCTTGTTTCTCCAACGAACCTGATTATACATAAATGCATAGACTTAGGCAGTATAAAGTTCTCATCAATCAAAGTACCAGATTCGTTTAGGAGTAAATTCACCTGTTGTTCCAGTAGCTTAGCACGAGCTCTTGTAATAGGTCCAATTCTAATCTCATTGGACTGATCCTTTCTTGCAACAGTTGTAGCATCTTCAGTAGTTATTGGGGTACGTGTAATTGTAGGGATGTCCTCATCATCTCCCCCCTTCAAAAGGCGTCGACCTCGATGCTCCAAGGTCTTCTCCAGCATATGGTGACAAATCAGCAATGTTGAAGCTATTGCTAACTCCACCAAACTCCTCAATAGGTATATCAACCGAGTAGGCGTTATCATTAATCTTGGCTAACACCTTGTAAGGACCAGCACCACGTGGCTTCAACTTTGACTTTCGAAGTAGTTGAAACCTATCCTTGCGTAGATGCACCCAAACCATATCTCCAGGCTTGAACAACACTTCTTTCCTTGCTTGATTCCTTGCAGCAGTAATGTTCTTGCCTTTCTTCTCAATAGCCTCTCGAGTCTTCTCATGTATTTTCTTCACATAATCAACATGTTTTGATGCCTCCATATCAACTCTCTCATGTAATGGCAGAGGCAACATATCAAGTGGCGTCAATGGCTTGAAACCATACACCACCTCAAAAGGACAAAGCTGAGTAGTTGAATGCACATACCTGTTGTAAGCAAACTCAACATGTGGCAAACACTCTTCCCACTCCCGCAGATTCTTTTTAATCATGGTCCTTAGCAGCTGTGACAATGTTTGATTCACCACCTCCGTTTGACCATCTGTTTGGGGATGACATGTAGTACTAAACAGCAACTTCGTTCCTAGCTTTCCCCATAAGGTCTTCCAAAAGTAGCTCATGAACTTCACATCACGGTCAGAAAAAATCGTCTTTGGTACTCCATGTAATCTCACGATGTCCCTGAAAAAATAGGTTAGCAACATGTGACGCATCGTCACTTTTGTGGCAGGTAATCAAATGAGCCATCTTAGAGAACCTATCCACTACCACAAATATAGAATCATGACCTCTCTAAGTTTTAGGTAGACCTAGCACAAAATCCATACTAATGTCTTCCCATGGAGTAGTCGGTGCAGAGAGAGGTGTATACAAACCGTGAGGCTTCAGCTTAGATTTTGACTTGTGGCATGTAATACATCGGCTCACAAATCTGTAAACATCACGCCTCATCTTGGGCCAATAAAAGTGATCAGCAAGCATGAGAAACGTCTTCTCACGCCCAAAGTGACCCATCAAACCTCCAACATGTGATTTCTGCACTAAGAACAAACACAACGACGATTCTGGAATACATAGTTTGTTAGCTCGAAACAAATATCCATCATGTATATGATACTTATCTCATGCGTTTCTAAGAGCACACAAACGATATGGTTCAGCAAAATGATGGTCAGTTGCATAAAGTGCACAAATAGCTTCTAATCTAGGAATTTTAACATCAAGATTGGTTAATAGCATGTTCTTCCTAGATAGAGCATCAGCAACAACGTTCTCTTTTCCCTTCTTATAGTTAATGATGTAAGGAAAAGACTCAATGAACTCAACCCATTTAGCTAATCTTCTATGCAAGTTTGATTGAGCTTTCAAGTATTTCAATGCTTCATGATCAGAATGTATGATGAATTCTTTTGGCCACAAATAATGTTGCCAAACCTCAAGTACTCTAACAAGTGCATACAATTCTTTATCATAGATTGAATAATTCAAATGAGCACCAGTCAATTTCTCAGAAAAATAAGCTATAGGCCGACCCTCTTGCATCAAAACGCCACCTATACCTATACCACTAGCATCACATTCAACTTCAAATTGCTTCGAAAAATCAGGTAATGCAAGTAATGGTGCAGAAGTAAGCAAACGTTTTAATGTATCAAAAGCAATGTCTTGGGCCGCGCCCCATACAAAAGGAACACCTTTCTTTGTCAAATCATTTAATGGTGCAGCAATGGTGCTAAAATCATTCTAAAAGCGCCTATAGAAACCAGCGAGACCGTGGAAACTACGCACTTGACTAACATTCATTGGAGTAGGCCAATTCTGAATTGATTCAATTTTAGATTGATCTACCTCTACACCATGCTTAGAAACAACAAATCCTAGAAATATGACCTTATCTTTTGCAAATGTACACTTCTCAAGATTAGCATACAGTTTATTATTACGTAACACTTGCAAAACTTGTCTAATATGAGTGTAATGTTCAGATTCGGTGTGGCTGTATATGAGTATATCATCAAAGTAAACAACCACGAAACGACCAATAAACTCTCTCAAAACATGATTCATCAAACGCATGAACGTACTAGGTGCATTAGTAAGACCAAACGACATAACTAAGCAGTCATACAAACCGAATTTAGTTTTGAAAGTAGTTTTCCATTCATCCCCTTCTTTCATCCTAATTTGATGATAACCACTACGTAAGTCAATTTTAGAGAAAACAGCAGCACCACTCAACTCATCTAGCATATCCTCTAAGCGTGGAATAGGATGACGATATCGAATAGTGATGTTATTAATCGCTCTACAATCAACACACATGCGCCATGTACCATCTTTCTTAGGAACTAAAATAACAGAAACAACACAAGGGCTAAGAGAGACACGAATGTACCCTTTATCCAGCAACGCTTGTACTTGCTTCTGAATTTCCTTAGTTTCTTCGGGATTAGTCCTGTAAGGTGCATGGTTGGGAAGTGTGGCGCCAGGAATCAGGTCCACTTGATGTTCTATACCACGCAATGGAGGCAAACCTGCGGGTACGTCTTATGGAAACACATCCCCAAGGTCCTGCAAAACAGACGAGACACCAAGAGAAATAGGGGTCATGTCGTTAGAAACCAATACCTCGCCCTTATACATGAGCACAAGTGGCACGGTTGTAGGATCCTCACGAAACTCTCTCATATCCTCCTTGGTGGCTAATATCAATAACCCAGTCACTCTCTCACTTTTCGTTATATCACTCAATGTAGGCTCAATTACATCAGGAATAGCTGTTACACAGTCTCGCCGAGTGGTAGTATCTTCCTTCATGTTCACCTCTATCTTCTGGCGAGAATCATTCTCAATTTCTTGTGGTGTCATTGGCTGCATAGTAATCTTCTTTCCTTTGAATTCCATGTGATATGTATTGGCTCGGCCATTGTGTTGCACATGGCGATCGTAGAGCCAAGGCCGACCCAATAGTAGGTGACAAACAGTCATAGAACCACATCAAAATCAATAGAATCTTTGTATGGCTCTATTTGAAAATTCACACGTACCATATGATTTACCTTCATCTCACCATTGTTGCTCAACCATTGTATGTAGTATGGCTTGGGATGAGGTAAGTATGTCAAATTCAGTTTGGCACATAGTTCCTTACTTGCAAGATTTCTGCAGCTACCTCCATCAATAATTACCTTGCAAGCTTTGTTTGGTCCAACTAGAGCTTTTGTTTGGAACAAGTTGTAATGCTGGGATTCCTCAACCGGTTGCACACTAAGTACACGTGAAGATACGACAATAGTGGGTGCACGCTCAGCATATGCATCAGCACCTTCCTCGCCATCATCAATATCATCATCAGAAGCTTCATCTCCACTTTCTACTTCACCTTGTTCATTAACAAACATAACCTTGCTGTTTGTACAATCCTTCTTGTAGTGACCTCTACCTCCACAAGTATGGCACACCACATCACGAGTACGTGCAGTAGACATGTTGGAACCCGAGCTAGCAGCAGGAACAACGGGTTTCCGAGCATTAGAACCAAACGAAGGTGTACTTGATGGTTTGGCCGATGGTGTAAATGGAGCAGCAGCTGGTGGTGCGGCTGTAGGAGGAGTAGGTCTGGCCGAAAATCTGCTGGAGGATGGAAAACGAGCATGTGACTTCGCCTCTTCTGCCAACTGGGATTCGGCCTGTCTAGCATGATGCAACAACTCATTCATGGTCTCATACTTGTGATGACGAACAATGCTCTTGATTGGTAACTTCAGATTGTTTAGAAATCGCTGCATGGTCATCTCAATGGACTCACGAACTCGAGCACGCTGCATAAGCATCTCCATCTCCATGTAGTACTCATTAACTGTCATGGTGCCTTGCTTCAATTGCGTCAATTTATCAAAAACTGATCGCAAGTAGTTGGTTGGTACAAAACGTGCCTTCATGATTTACTTCATCTCGCGCCAATCCATCACAGGAAGTTCATTGTCCTCCCTCCTATGTTGCACAAGAGCATCCCACCAACGCAAAGCATAACTATCAAATTCAGATGCTACGAGCTTGACCTTCTTATCTTCTGGATAGTCAAATAAGCGCCAGAGTTTCTCAATCTTCAATTCCCAGGTGAGGTAGTCTTCAGGATCAATGGAACCATCAAACTTAGGAATCGAGAATTTTGGCTTGCCCAAACCTTCATCAGCAGCTTGGTTGGGCACACGTGGACCACGCCCAAGATGGGCAAACCACGACCATGAGCAGGTGCATGGACAGGGGGAATAGCACGTCCCCTGCCAACATGTGGAGCAGCATCAACAATGCTACCCTCATCGAAATCATCAAAGGAATCATCATGTTGAGGATCTTCCCTTCTATGCAAGGCGGCTGTCAAACCCTCAATGGATCAAGCCAAAGTGGTGACATTGACATTGAGCGTAGCCACTTGCGTTTGGATAGTATCAACTGTCCCAACATGCTGATCCAATCTCATATTCATATCTTGGAGATTCTTGTCAATGGCATCTGTCGTGTTAGTAAACACACGTGTCAAGTGGGATTTCAAAGCCTCATATTCATGCCAATTGACGAGCTCCTCATCCTTCTTTTTCTGCAACACAACATCATTATCACTAGTAGATATGATTAGTAGGTTAGTGCAAAAATCAGAATCTGTATGGTGGAAACTCTCACAACTCACTCACAACTAATAAGAAAAGAGATCTTACTGTTCCAAAGTGAATAGAGATGCTCTACCAAACGAAATCAAAGACTGATGCACTTGATGTGATGAAGTGAATATCAAAGGTATAGAGAACGATCGCGGGGCACATAGGTTATTTAAGGTGGGGCTATAGGTATGGTATCCTATCTACACCACAAACAAGTCCTAGTGCTAATCATACAAATACCTAAGAAACACACATAGTGGAGATAAACGTGGCAAAGCAACTTATGAAAAGGAATATTGCAATGCACAAGAGAGACACTAGTAATAGCTCAAATAGAACAGGCACAAGATTGCTCAATCTACCAGTGCTATACAACAAGGCCTCCAATATTGCACACTTCTATATCTCTTTTTTGTCAGGCTTGTAGCTCTTTTCTCTTTTTTTATACTGATTCTCTTTTCTTTTCTCTTTTTTTTGCAACTATATTACTCAATGAAAACGAGTACAGAAACGTATAACAGAACTGGGCCGGATAGTCCGGTTGATATGCGCCGGAGACTCCGGTTGGGCCGGGTAGTCCGGTGTTATTCGGCCGGATAGTCCGGTTTTGCCTGTCGAAAATTTTTGCACTTCAAAACCCTAATGAGCAGCCTGTCAGAGCAAAGCAACTAGTCTCGTGGGTACGTTCCTAGGCACAGATGCTGTAGATAGGCTGTGTCTATGGTATGCAAACAAAGGTACGCTATGTGGACTCGGAAAAACGATAAATACTTGGGGAAACGGTAACGGTGGGAACAGCGGAAAACAAGATGAAACCTTAAACCTAGACACAAATGGAAACTAGACTCCTACGAGGAGAAACCTGCAGATCGGATCTACGAGAAGATACAATCAGCAACTAAAACTCGAAAACGATGCAATCTAATCAATGGCAAATCTTTTTGTAAGGCTTTTTCTGTATAGGACGAAAACACTCTCTAATCTATGGATGGATTTGTGGATGCTTACCGAGGCAACACTGGAAATCTGATACCAAGATGATATGGGGTGGCCCGATCTTCTCAGTAAGCGGATGGCAGTGATGATGGTGGATGATATATAACTAGCCTGTAGCTATGAACTCTCCCGCTCGATCCCTGATGCCAATGCAACAACTCTCGAACCTTGTAGGATATTCACAACACCACGCTCTTGCACATGCAGCCGTGACCACGAACGGTAGTATGCAATCTACTAATTCCCAATGGAACAATAAATCACACTCAATTATAGTTGGTAGATTCGAACACAGGGTAATTCTAGAGGTTCTATGAAAGAAACAACTCCAAAATATTTTAACGTGGTCTAAAACCTAACTAGAGGTCGTCCCATAGCTTATAAGGGTGGCTGGGGTGGCCAGAAACCGAAACTAAACACAAACGACTCAAACTGATACAAACCAACTCGGACCAGATTCGGTCGGCGGGCGGACACTCCAGCCGAAATCAGCCGGACAGTCCGGTCAGGCCGGACACTCCGGGTGAAGTGTGCCGGACAGTCCGGTCTGGCCGGAAACTTTGAAGTGTCCGGGTGGCGTCCGTGTAGTGTCCGAACTGGCATACTGAATGTCCACACCAGTTTGCCTCTCGACCAGGCCAGACAATCCAGGTGGATCTGGCCGGACACTCCGGTCGTGGCAGATCTTTTTGCCTTCATCTTGATGATCTTTTCTTGCGCCTTCCTTCCATTCCTCGCTCGCGCATCCTTGGGCGATCATCATGTTGGGCTTCTCTTCTAGCCCTTCTCCTCCTTGCGCCATGCTTGTTTCTCCAACGAACCTGATCATACATAAATGCATAGACTTAGGCAGTATAAAGTTCTCATCAATCAAAGTACCAGATTCGTTTAGGAGTAAATTCACCTGTTGTTCCACTAGCTTAGCACGAGCTCTTGTAATAGGTCCAATTCTAATCTCATTGGACTGATCCTTTCTTGCAACAGTTGTAGCATCTTTAGTAGTTATTGGGGTAGGTGTAATTGTAGGGATGTCCTCATCACACCTTGCAAAGAACACGATGAACACACGCAATACTCACACAATACAAGACCAATAGCTCCTACCAGCGGCCACCGGTCCGATAGAATCCTCATAAGGAAAGATCGATCAACATACTCCCTTTGATCCCAATCAGAGAGGGAAGAACACCTTAGAGAAGGTCTTGACAACTACGCTCACGCACTCGCAAACGATGGATGCACGATGCAAATTCTAACGAGGTTGGTGACGATAGTCGGTCCCCTTTGGTAGAAGGGGATGAGGCAAAACTAGAGATTCCACAAAGGGGGTTGTCTTTAGTGTATCATCTATGCCTAGGGGATACATGAGGGGTGGGGGCTCTATTTCTAGGCCAGCCGCTTACATAGGGGTAGCTTGGGTATAAAACTAGGTTTGGAACATAATAAGGGGGATACATGGGATGTGTCCCAGTTACTGCGCGCATGTACTGTCATGACTGGTAGTACCGGACTGGACGACCGGTAGTACCGCTCGGGTGCGGTAGTATAGCAAGTCAGTACTAGGGCATCCAGACACGACGGTGCGGGCTTCAGTAGGGACCGGTAGTACAAGTTATATGAGGCCGGTATTACCGGTTGGGCGGTAGTACCGTTGGCGTCTGTCTTCATCCTCCTCCTCTTCCAAGCATCCATCTTGTCAGACTTGATGCTCTGGGCTTCCTCCCTTGCCTCTGTACTTGTCGGTGTGAACCTATCATGATCATGGGATGGAGTATGAAGTAGTATACCATTCAATAGGGTACAAAGTGCACTCGCATAGAGGATATGATTCACCTTTGAAGTCCATGACAACTTGGCACAAGTTGGTGACCATGATGTGGTACTGACCATAGGATGCGCTACATCATCTCCCCCCATTGAAAAAGAGTGGTCCTCGACTCTACATGCTCATCACAAAGTAGAAGAGGTTGAGAGACATTCTTGATCCTGGGGTTCACCATATAGTCATCCTCGGGAAGATTTACTTTGCAACACTTCAATGTTCCTTCACCTTCCATGAAGCCTACAAAGCTCACCACAAAAGCGAAGAAACATTCAAAGCGTAGCCAATTCATGAAGATTATAGAATAAGTCCTCAATTAGAACGAAGTCACCTTATGATGTAGAGATAGCTCGTTAAATGGCAGCCATAGGTAACTCTCTTCAATTTGTCTTGTCAACTCTTGGTTGGTAGAGGTTCACGTGTATGCATTCATACCTTCACACAACAAAGACCAAGCAACATATTTTCATGCGTGATAGAGGATCATGTCAGTTGTGGCATTTCCATTCTTGTTCACAACACTATTAGCATAGTGCACGTATAGCAAATGGGATGCATATGCAAGGTCAATGTGCATGGAAATCGTTTGAACATCTTTGATGTAAGAATAGGAGAATTCGGCAAAAACACACGAGGAAGAATATTCAAAACAACATCATTATGTGTGCAAACCAACCATTGGAAAGAGAAATTTTTCTACATGTTGGATGTCACACACAAATCATCAAAAGAAAATATCATGGAAAAATTAGTGTCACAAGCGGAAGCAAAAACAACATGTTTGCAAACAAACCATATGAAATAGCAAATATTCCTTATGTTTGTTGCAACAACAATACGATATACTTGGACGCTCTCATGACAATACATGCTCATAATGGCATTATGGTTGCAAAAAAAACATCGGAAAGAGGAATTTTTCAACATTTTTTGTTGCAACTCACAAAGCATCAATATCTAATAGCAAAGAAACATGATTTTCACAAGGTGAAAGAATACTGTCAACATCTTGCAAGCAAACCATAGGAAAGAGCAATTTTTCAACATGAAAGATGCGAAGCATGCAAAAGGTATCAGAGCTAGGTTTGATCTTGAACACACTTGTGGGATTATCTCAAGAGATATTTTTGTCAACTCGTCCTTGTGTGGGTACCTACACACATCAAACACAAAATAAATAACATGCGTGCATGGTAGAGAAACACATCATCCATCATGACGTATCTCTTCTTGTGCACATCACCATTAGTGGTAATAAAGTGTAACATATATGCATGGTGAAAATGCAAGTGGGAACATGCTTATCATGGTAATCATCAAAATCTCCAAAATTTGAGAAAGCTATGGGGGCCATCTCAATAGAAGACATATTGATACGGATCAAGCCGATGATACTAGAGTTTTGTCTCGATCTTTCACATCGAATCAAACAGATAAATGATTCTCCCAATCACGCGATGAACACAACCTGAAGAAGAGGATTCAATTCAGCAAGTAATGTGATGAAGATCACCACGCCTCAAACCTTAGCACGATAGTCCTTGATGAACACAAGAACCTCCGCATCAATCTCTATAAGAATCTGATAAACGGTATTGCCGTCCTCGGAGGGATGCTACACGATGGAGCACAATATAGTTTTTAGACTCAACAACTGAACTCCCCTAAACCCTAGGTGGCTGGCTCCTTTATATAGGAGGCCTGCAACTAGTCGGTTGGATAGACCCAAACTGAACTCACAAACGGACTCGAACCTAACTTGGACTCGGACTCAATAACATAGCAACAATGTTTGACACAACCTTAGACTTATCATTACATATGTAGGTTGTCCTGGCGTGCCAATCATCAATGGGATGCTCGCATCACCTAGCTTGGTGGAGTCCTAAAATCAGGCTTCACCTCCTCCTTCGTGCCCATATCATCCCCCCCTTCAAGAAGCGTTGTCCCCAACGCGTGCGGGTCAGGTCAGAAAGGTGGCGTGATATGAACAATAGCTTCATGCGTCTTCCCCATCTTCAAGTCTTGCTTGCCTTCCACTCCACATCCTCCCTCTCGGCTTGCTTGACTTGAAACATCCCTTGGCGCCTGCACCTCCTTTTGTCTCCATATGAGCTTGGACCAAGGCACCATCGTCTTCTTCTTCTTCTCAACTCTTGTTGGAACCCGTGTTTGCTTAAAATGGACCTTCTTTGCACGGCTGTGCATAAGATGAGTAATGCTTGGACAACACAACTAACAAACATGTCCATCCTTGCCTCTATGCATCAGCACAACTGTTCCAACAACACACCTCACATGTGTGCTAACAAAACTGCTCTTGTTACCCCGCTGCACCACATGCAGTGGAACATCAGGAGAACAACTATCATCCGTATGAACACATGTGTCAACACAAACAATCTTCTGAACACATGCTACAACATACTTCCTCTCAGCAATAAGAGGATGCACTTCAACTGGCTTGCCACTAACAAGTTCCACTGGCTTGTCATTTACAGGCATAGCTGAAGCAATATCAACATCGTCGCACAGTTCTTCATGCTCTCCATCCTGCACCTTAGCTAGCCTAGATTTTGTCTTAGCCTTGCGCAGCTTCTCCTTATGTACCACCAGCTCTACATTAGACTTTATGTGATCATCCTGCATAGGCTTCAAAGTCTGTTGTTTGCCACCATGCACAAAAGGATATGTATTTCCTCTTCCAGCATGTGTAATATTGTGATCATACTGCCATGGACGACCAAGTAACAACCCACATACCTCCAATGGCAACACATTGCACTCAATCTCATTAGCATAATCACCAACTATAAATGGCACACACACCTTATGAGTTACCTTCACCATACCGCAGCTATTTAACCACTATAGATGCTTAGGTTCAGGAATACGCCATGTGGACAACCCCAACACTGCCACCATTACCTTGCTAATGCCATTAGTAAAGCTTCCTCCATCAATAATCAACTTGCATGTTTTGCCTTTGATCATACACTATGCCTGAAATAAATTCCAACACTGGCCCTTGTCAACTGTCATGCAAGCATCACCTTGTACCTTCTTGAGTTGAAAATTCAGCCCACGCAATGGTAAAACATCCTCCATGACATCCTTAACAACATCAGCCTTAATAACACCAACCGCTAACGCTTTAGAAATCGTGGCTACCACCTTGCTAACTGTCGGCAATGGAACAACTGTCAATTTCTAATGAGTAGTCACATCCATCGTGACCTTCGGTATAGGAGCTATACTCTTGCCAACATCCACTATCCCAATCACAGCCTTGGGCGGCTGCTCGATTTCCTCCATATACGGTAATATGAAACCATTACGGAGAAAACTTTTGTAGTCCTCCCAAGTATGAGAAAAACCATCCATTTCAACCGCCTCGGACCACGAACTATCTAACTCCTTGTCCACATGCCGGTGAGCAAGAACATACCTATCATACACACTAAACTTGTCATTGTATTTGCGACATTGATGGAAACCCTGTTCCATGTGCCTTTCCCAATCTTGGTTCTCGTCAACTGTCGCAAGTCTATGCAGGCACCAGCTAAGCTCGGATCCATCACGTGCCACTCCATTCAAGAGATCGAGATAGTCATTGAAAATAACACTAGACGTTTTGCCACATGTACACTGCAAGACAAAAGTATCTCCTAAAAAAGAATCCATCATGTGCTTTTGTTCCATCACACAAAAGTCTGCACAAAGATCCGACCAAACTAAAGAAAAAACACAGTAGCGGAACCAGAAAAAACCACACGGCCGAAACAGACACAAGTCTCTGTAGCGAGCGATCCCATGCAGAAATCAACCACACGCGCAACAGCCTCAATCAGGGCACATTGGGACAGCCCACTATGGCGAGCAGAAATCATCCAGGCGCGCAACAGCCTCCATTGCCAAGCACGCATGAGGCACTTCCCTCGATCGCGAGCGCTCCACGGAGGTGGGTGCCATCGCCCTGGGAAACTCAACCACGACTTGTACGGCGGGTGGCCTCCTTCTCTTTTTTTCTTTTTTAAAATCTCCTCACGATCGGATCTGAACAGAAACCGATCCGGTCGGATCGTGGTCCCCCGCTTGCGATGGGAATGAACCTAGCGATCAATCCCCTCCGCGATTCCTTCTTATCCATGATCGGATCCATGTGAAGTCCTGGAGATCGATTCTTCACGGCGGCGGCATCACACAACACTCGTCGATCTTCACATGCACCTGCAGACCAAAACGATCTCCTTCTTTCTTCCTTTCAATCTCTTCTCCACAACGGACCTGTAAATTGCTTGTAGAAAACAGTTCGCAGATGATCCAAAAACACGATGTGATCAATGAGAGCTCTGATACCTGATACATTGCAAATGTATCTATAATTTTTGATGTTCCATGCTTGGTTTGTCCACTTTCTTGTGTTTTGTTCCAACTTTGGAGTACTTTTCATATGATTTCTTGGACTAACCTATTAACAAGAGCCACGATTGCCGGTACCTGTTTGTTTTGCTGTTTTTGGTTCCGGAAAGTCGAAAATGAATATTCTCGAATTGGGGGACAAAAGCCAAAGTGCCTATTTTTCGGAAGGGATCAAGTGCGATACGAGACGGAGAAGGACAGGGGCGGACACACCACCCGCACGGCCAGGCTGGCCCATGCCGTGGGGTGGTCCGACCCAAAGACCTCGGCCTCTCCTTCTGCCTATAAGATGCCCTCGGGACGAAAACCCTAAGTACCCGATAAAAAATCCACAAAATGTAGCCGCCGTCATCTCCATCCCTAGATCAGGAGGGATCTGAAGCTCTTCCCGGCACCCTGGAGGCCTTCTTCATCACCATGCAAGCCTCCGGTCTGATGCGTGAGTAGTTCATCCTTGGACTACGGATCCATGTAGTAGCTAAATGGCTGGTTTCTCCTCCTTTGTGCTTTCATGTTTAGATCTTGTGAGCTCCATTCATGATCAAGATCATCTATTTGTAATTCATACATGTTGTGTTTGCGGGGATCCGATGGATATTGAGATGCTATTTCAGATTGATTATTGATTCTATCATGTCTTTGTTATTTGAGATCTTGCATGCTTTCCGTTGTTAGTAGCTATCTTGGCCAAGTAGATGCTAGCAACTCCAAGAGTTAGTATTTATGCTCGATAGTGGGTTCATGCCTCTGGTAATCTGGGGAAGTGACAGAAATCTCTAAGGTACTAGATGTGATGTTGCTACTAGGGAGAAAACAACAATCCTTTGTTCATAGAACAATCGTATTGTTTACTTTACACGCAGTTCATAAAGCAATAATCTGTTGCTTGCAACTTAATACTGGAGGGGGTTCGGATGATAACCTGAAGGTGGATTATTAGTCATAGATGCAGTTGGATGGCGGTCTATGTATTATGTTGTAATGCCCAATCAAGTCTCAAAGGAGTCGAGATGATTAGTATATGCATGTATTGCTTTCTCGGTGTTTGTCAATTGCCCCGCTGTAATTTGTTCACCCAGCATGTTATCTATCTAAGGAGAGCCACCTCTAGTGAACTACGGATCCCGGTCCTTTTACTTTATATACAATCTACAATCTTTTACTGCTTTGTGTTTACTTTCTGCAAACTTCTACTTCTTTCCATTCGATACGTTTAATCCTTTGTTTTCCGCAAAACACGGTGAGATTGACAACCTCATCGCAAGTTGGGGACAAAGTTCTGTTGTTGTGTTGTGCAGGTCTCCACGTTGCTACTAGCACCGGTAGTGCGCCCTGCCAAAGCTCAGCTAGTAACACCTTTGGGGTGTTTCCTTGCTCCTACTGGTTCGATTAAACCTTGGTCTCATAACTGAGGGAAAACTTGCTGATGTGCTCATCATACCTTCCTCTTGGGGTTCCCAACGAGCTCTATGTCGATCGTCGAGTGCATCAATACCACATGATATGGATCAAGCCGATGATCCTAGAGTTTTGTCCCAATCTTTCACAGCGAATCAAACAGATAGATGATTCTCCCAATCACACGATGAATGCAACCTAAAGAAGAGGAATCAATATAGCAAGTAACATGATGAAGATCACCACGCCTCAAACCTGAGCACGACAATCCTTGATGAACACAAGAACCTCCGCAACAATATCTATAAGAATCTGATAGACGGTATAACCATCCCAGAGGGATGATACACGGTGGAGCACAATATAGTTTTTAGACTAAACAACTGAACTCCCGTAACCCCTAGGCGGCTGGCTCCTTTATATAGGAGGCCTGCAACTAGTCTGTTAGATAGACCCAAACCTAACTCACAAACGGACTCGAACCTAACCTGGACTCGGACTCAATAACATAACAACAATGTTTAACACAACCTTAGACTTATCATTACATATCGTAGGTCGTCCTGGCGTGCCAATCATCAATGGGATGCTCGCATCACCTAGCTTGGTGGAGTCCTGAAATTAGGCTTCACCTCCCCCTTCGTGCCCATATCACATATTATAATTATTGTTGCAATCAGAACATCCATATTATTGCGAGCAACGGGAGAAATTGTAAAACATCCATGATAAAGCATGGTCCTAGGGGTACCATTGTTGTCATCATTACAAGAAAAACATTGGAAAGAGAAATTGTTCAACAAAGTACAAGCAATGATCTCATCAACATAACGTTTAGAGCATATCATGTCTATGGCAATATCATGGCAATAGAATGATTCCACATGGTCGTCATGATGCATAGCAAAATCGCCACATGGGAATAACATTGGAACATATGTCATGTCACAAGTATCATACATAACATGCAAATCATCACAAATTATCATGTCCACTAGTGGGATCATGGCATCATCAACACCCGTATTTTTACCTTGTTCATACCTCTCATATGAAGTGGGTGTTGTGGTAGTGTTGGCCTCCATGTGGGCGACTTCTTCATCATCTATGGGGATGGCATCCTCTTCATCCAATCTTGGTGCTTCCTGATCCATGGAACCTAGCACATCATGAGAAAACACACTAGAGGTAGAGGGTAAGTCATTAGAAATCAAAATGGTCTCACATGACCTATCAACTACCACTCTCAACTCACTTGGTGTATTACTCATGCCCTCCAAATGGAAGCACTCAATCTGATGTATGCTGGTGTCACTCATCTCACCATTGTTCTCGCTCAAGTGGGCTAAGTGGCTCTCATACTCACATGGTATTGGTACCACGTCATCACTCGAGCATATGGGGATAGGCTCGGTGTGCTCAACTCCACGCGCCTCCTTTGGTGAAGGGAAAATCCCATGCTAACAATTCTCAACCTTGTTGTCGTCTTGTACATTGGGTGCCATTGTGGTGGTGGCACTCATATATGAAGTATTGGTCCTTGACACCAACTTCACCATTGCATCCAATTGTTGGCAAAGCAACTTGTTTTCTTCTATCTCTTGGGGGGTCATATTTTTGATGTCCTCGTCCAACTTGGCGAAGTAGAGGTCCATCTCTTGCTTGAATGACATTCTTGGAGTGCATGGAGAAGAATTTGCAATGAACCTCTTGTAGTTGGATGCTTCATCTTGAACATGAAGTTTTGGTGTTGAAGATTGATGGCATGTAAGAAGGCTTGATCTTGGTGCCATTTTTGTGGTGGCACTAGTAGTTGAACGTGCCTTATGATTGTTGAGGGATAACCTCGAGGGTGCCTGATCTTTCATGAATCCTCGTGGAAATCGAGTGGGAAGTGCAGGGGAAAGAGGGAGGAGATGAACACGACGAACTCACGCAAGAAGAACACAATAAACACACTCACACAAAGACATGATACAAGCCAATAGCTCACGCCGGCGGTGACCGATCCAGCGCAATCCCTAGGATTAGCGTCGGGCGTGGATCTCTCTGTCGAACTGGCACGACGAGTGGGGAGTCTGGGTGAGATCTTGATGTCTTGGCAAAGGTACTCTGATGACTTGTATAATGAGGGAGGCACGATGCAAACTCTGTTGGGTCTGCAGCATAGAAAACAACAAATTTCCTACGGTGTGAACTACACGCCAAGATCTATCTACTAGGTACAAAGCAACGGGTGGACATACATCCAACGAGAACTTACCCTCGAAGACAACGAGTTTTGTTAACGAGTAGGAACTCGTGGTTGATGTAGTCGTACACTTGCCGATCTCAAGATCGTGAGGAAGTCCGAGCGCCACAACTCAGCAGCGCATCCGTACTCGCACACACGTTCAAGCCACCGGACAACCTCCACCTCCTCGCTCCAGTGATCTAGCGGAAGCAGCAACTCCTTCCAGACGAAATGCCACCGGGAACATGTATCTTGCTAATCCGAGACCATGGGGGAATAATTCTAGAGGGGGAGAGAGATCCTTCACAAGGAGGTGTGAGGATGAAGGAGAGAATGGGTGGCCTTTTATAGGAGGAGGGGGTGCCCCCTCTCTCCATGGCCGGCGCATGGGGGGTGACCCCTCACCTCCCCCATTCATGTGGTGGTAACCCCTCCACATTAAAATATCTCTTCACATTCCCTTTTAAAGTCTCCACTTTAAATGCATTAATTTCTCCAAATTTAATGCTCTCTCATTTAATAAAACTCTTTTATTAAATTTATTCAGAATTTTGTTAATTACTTTAATTAACAAACATTCACATATATCCCCTTGCAATATTTCAATATCACATGCAGAACCACTTTCTGCAATTTCACCTGAAACAATCTCCGGTTTCTATTGAAACAATTCATGCACTTTGCAATTCTTTCGTCTGAAACATATGTGCTCCAAAATGGTGTCCGATAACTCTTAAGTGTGCCAACCTACGGTTCACGAATAATGCAAACATGATTGAGACCCTTCTCCGATCAATAAACAGTAGCGGGACCTGGAGATCTGTACTGACTCCTACACATTCAACGATGACTTCTATGATCGTGAGAACCTTTAACACTTGTAACTAAATCCCTTTGTCTCTCGATATATTACATGTCCGAGATTCGATCATCAGTATCTCCATACCTAGTTTGATCTTGTTACCGACATGCACTCTTTTCTCGTTCCCGTGATATTACATTCTAGTGATCACATCACTTGCTTGCAAGCTATCTTAATGTGATATCACCGAGAGGGCCCAGAGTATATCTATCTATCATAGGGATTGAAAAATTCCACTCTTGATCCATGAGCCTCAACATAACACCTTCATAGTACTGAACCCATCTTTATAGTCACCCTGTTACGGTGTGACGTTTGATGTTATCAAGATACTCTTTTGGTGTTAGCAATTAACATGATCTCATGGTCTAAGGATAAAGATTACTTTGTATGATGTTATAGCAATATAAACATAATGACTTGATTGTAATGCTATACTTCGGATGAATGTTCATCACATCATTCCACCAATGGTGTGACCTTGTTATTAACAACATCCAATGTCCATGATCAGGAAACCTTGATCATCTTCTCAATCAACAAGCTAGTCTATAAGAGAGGCATAACTAGGAACCCTTTTTGTTTATTAAACACACATGTATTGATGTTTCCTGATCAATACAATTCTAGCATGTAAAATAAACATCTATCATATATAAGGAATATATAATAAAAACTTTATTATAGCCTCTCAGGGCATATTTCCTTTAGTCTCCCACTTGCACTAGAGACAATAATCTAGTTCACATAGTGATAAATCTAACACCCATGGAGTTCTGGTGTTGATCATCTTTTGCCCTAGGGAGAACTTTAGTCAACGGATCTGCTACATTTAGGTCCGTGTGTACTTTACAAATCTTTATATCTCCATCCTTGATATGCTCGCGGATGGAGTGAAACAGACGCTTAATATGCTTGGAATTCTTGTGATACCTCGGTTCCTTTGCGTTGGCTATGGCTCCATTGTTGTCACAATAGATCACCATTGGGTCCAACGCACTGGGAACCACACCTAGTTCCGTAATGAACTCTTTCATCCAAACCGCCTCTTGTGCCGCTTCTGAAGCAACAACATATTCTGCCTCCGTCGTTGATCCAGCCACCCCAGGTTGTTTGGAACTCCTCCAACTAACTGCTGCTCCGTTTAAGAGAAATACGTATCCGGATTGAGACATAGAGTCATCCGGATCGGTGTCAAAGCTAGCATCAAGATAACACTTAGCGACTAGCTCTTCTTCACCTCCGTATATAAGAAACATATCCTTAGTTCTTCTCAAGTACTTGAGGATGTTCTTTACCGCTATCCAGTGTTCCGAACCTGGATCAGATTGGTACCTACTAGTCAAACTAATAGCATATGCCACATCCGGTCTTGTACATAGCATGGCATACATAATAGAGCCTATGGCCGAGGCATAGGGGATCTTATCCATCATCTCTCTTTCTTCCGTGGCCGGACTTTGAGTCTTACTCAATGTCTTGCCTTGCAACATAGGTAAGAACCCCTTCTTACTTTCGTCCATATTAAACTTCTTTAATATCTTATCAAGGTATGTACTCTGCGATAGCCCAATTAGGCGCCTTGACCTATCTCTATAGATTTTAATGCCTAATATATATGACGCTTCACCAAGGTCTTTCATCAAAAATTTGCTGTTTAGATAACTTTTAACACTGTTTAAAAGATCTATATCATTTCCAATCAATAATATGTCATCCACATATAATATCAAAAATGCCACATTGCTCCACTCACTTTCTTGTAAATACAAGCCTCTCCATAAGTTTGGACAAATCCAAACTCTTTGATCACCTCATCAAAGCGGAGATTCCAACTCCGGGATGCTTGCTTCAGTCCATAGATGGATCGCTAAAGTTTGCATACCTTATTAGCATCCTTAGGATCGACAAAACCCTTAGATTGTATCATATACAACTCTTCTTCAATATTACCATTGAGGAACGCAGTTTTGACATCCATCTGCCATATTTCATAATCGAAATATGCAGCAATTTCTAACATAATCCTAACCGACTTAAGCATCGCTACGGGAGAGAATGTCTCATCGTAGTCAACTCCTTGAATTTGTCGAAACCCCTTTGCAACAAGTTGAGCCTTATAGATGGTCACATTACCATCAGCATCGGTTTTTCTTTTGAAAATCAATTTATTCTCAACGGCCTTTCGATCATGAGGTAAGTCCACCAAGTTCCAAACTTGGTTCTCGTACATGGATTCCATCTCGGATTTCATGGCTTCCAGCGATTTGTTGGAATCCGGGCTCATCATCGCTTCTTCATACGTCACAGGGTCATCCATTTCATCAACCATGAAATTCACAACAGGATTGCCGTACAGTTCAGGAGCTGCACGTGTCCTGCTTGACCTGCGAGGTTCGGTAGTGTCCTCTTTCGGAGTTTCATGATCATTATCATTAGCACTCTCTTCATCAGGTGAAGTCAACTCCGAAACAACTTCCGGTGCTGCGCTCGCCATTCCATGAAGAGAAGGTTCAATAACCTCTTCGAGTTCTACCTTCCGACTACTCATACCTTTCGCGAGAAACTCCTTCTCAAGAAAGGATCCATTCTTGGCAACAAAAACCTTACCCTCGGATCTGTGATAGAAGGTATACCCAATTGTTTCCTTAGGGTATCCTATGAAGACGCATTTTTCCGCTTTGGTTTCGAGTTTATCTGGTTGAAGTTTCTTCACGTAAACATCGCATCCCCAAACTTTAAGAAATGAGAGCTTAGGTTTGTTTCCAAACCATAATTCATACGGTGTCGTTTCAACGGATTTAGATGGTGCCCGATTTAAAGTGAATGCAGCTGTTTCCAGTGCATAACCCCAAAATGACAGTGGCAAGTCAGTCAGAGACATCATAGATCGAACCATATCCAATAAGGTACGATTACGATGTTCCGACACACCATTACGTTGTGGTGTTCTGGCACGCGTGAGTTGTGAAACTATTCTACAATCTTTCATGTGTGCGCTAAACTCGTAACTTAGATACTCTCCTCCATGGTCAGACCGTAGAAATTTGATCTTTCTATTACGATGATTTTCCACTTCATTCTGAAATTCCTTGAACTTTTCAAAAGTTTCAGACTTGTGTTTCATCAAATAGATATACCCGTATCTACTCAAATCATCCATGAAAGTAACAAAATAACGATATCCACCTCGTGCCGACACACTCATTGGTCCACACACATGAGTATGTATGATTTCCAATAGATCTGTCGCCCGTTCCATTGAACCGGAAAATGGCGTTCTAGTCATCTTGCCCATAAGGCATGGCTCACATGTATCAAATGATTCAAAATCCAGTGATTCCAAAAGTCCATTAGAATGGAGTTTATTCATGCATTTAACGCCAATATGACCTAGACGGCAGTGCCACATATATGTAGACATATCATCGTCAAGTTTAATCTTTTTAGCATTAACATTATGAATGTGTGTAATATTACTATCGAGATCTATCAGAAATAAACCATTGAACATAGGTGCATGACCATAAAACATATCATTCTTATAAATCGAACAACCATTGTTTTCAGATTTAAAGGAATGACCACTTTGCATCAAACAAGATCCAGATACATTGTTCATGCTCAGTGCAGGCACTAAATAACAATCATTTAGGTTTATAACTAATCCCGATGGAAAATGGAGAGGTAGCGTCCCGACGGCGATCACATCAACTTTTGATCCATTGCCGACCTGCATCCTGACCTCATCCCTTGCTAGTTGTCGCTTGTTCCGTAGGCCCTGAACCGAGTTACATATATTAGCAACCGATCCCGTATCAAATACCCAGGTGCTACTGCGAGTACTAGTCAAGTACACATCAATAACATGTATATCACATATACCTTTGTTTGCCTTGCCGGACTTCTTGTCCGCCAAATACTTGGGGCAGTTGCGCTTCCAATGGCTAGTCCCCTTACAATAGTAGCACTCGATGTCAGACTTAGGGCTAGCTCGGGGTTTCTTTTCGGGCGTGGCAACAGACTTGCCACCCTTCTTTCCCTTGTGCTTGCCTTTCTTATCTTTCTTGAAACCGGTGGTCCTATTGATCATCAACACTTGATGTTCTTTCATAATCTCCACTTCTGCAGTCTTAAACATTGACAGAAGCTCGGGAAGAGACTTCTTCATGCCCTGCATATTATAGTTCATCACGAAGCTCTTGTAGCTAGGTGGCAGAGATTGGAGAACATGATGTATGCCTAAGTCAATGGGAATCGTTATTCCCGAGGACACAAGCTTATCAGCGTACCTAGACATTTTGAGTACATGCTCACTAACGGAGCTGTTCTCCTCCATCATGCAGCTAAAGAACTTTTTTGTAGCATTATAACTCTCTACGGCATCATGGGTATCGAAAATCATTTTCAATTCTCCCATGGTATCAAAGGCATTGCCATTTTCGAAACGTTTTCGAAGTTCTGGCTCTAGCCCATACAGTATGCCACAATGAGCTAAGTTGTGGTCCTCCTGACGAGTCACATAGACATTCTTTTCCTCGTCAGGGGCATCAGGATCTGGTGGGGGGCCTAGCGGCGCATCTAGCACATATTGCTTTTGTGCAGCAGTGAGGAGAATCCTCAAATTCATAGCCCAGTTGGTGAAGTTGCTACCATTCGCAGCAAGTTTCTCTTTCTCCATGAACACATTGAAATTAAAAGCAGGTGGTGCCAGCTACAACAGAATTTGTAAAGTTTATTTAGACTAAGTTTATGATAGATTGAGTTCAACTAATCCAAATTACTAATGAACTCCCACTCAAAACCGACATCCCTCGTGTCCTTTTGGTGATTACATGAACCAAATCCACTACACCAAGTCCGATCATCATGTGAGTTGATGTAGCTTCAAAGGCGAGCATCTATATGGGCATCATATCAACTATATGACTCATGCTTAACCTTTCGGTCCGTGTTCCGAGGCCATGTTCAGACATGCTAGGCTCGCCAAGTAAGAACCTTAGTATTCGCGTGTGTAAAACTGTCTTACACTCGTTCCTATGAAAGCGTAGATTCGAGTACACCCGATCATCACGTGATGTCTCGAAACACGATCCACAGAAAGGTGCATACTTAAGGAAGAACACATTTTTATCTTGATATCTAAATGAGGGATCATCTTATAATGCTACCAAAAGCGCCAAACAAGCAGTATAAGATGCTAACATCTAATGTGTAAAGTGAGATGATATGGTCCATGCATTTGATCTCTATCACTTTCATCGTGGTATGATCTCTATCATTCCTTTGTGTGTAAGGCCAAGGTCTATGGGGCTTACACGTTGACTGTGTTGTAAGAGTATCTATCATACATCTACTTACAACAATACCATATCAATACACTAGCCCAGCAACGATCTAAACTAGACGCCTCTAATTTATCAATTCCAAGTTTTAAGTGGCTTAGGGCTTTCAGAGATAGAACCGTTCTCACCTACGAACATGAACCACAACGAGGATAACTAAGTTATTAGCAACTCGTTGTAAATCAGATATTGACTATAGTAGGAGAGACAGACACCCGCCAACCACTTATGCAAAACAAGTTGCATGTCAGTCATGGAATCAGTCTCATGTACGATGACATGTAAGGTAGGTCTGGGCCGCTTCATCCCACTATGCCACCAATATCCAAAATACATAGAAGATGCAATAACATGATCATCATCACCCACATATAAACATAGGTGTACTACCCGTGCAAAGCACCTATGCATAGATTAGGCTCTGATACCACTATTGGGTCTGCAGCATAGAAAACAAAAAAAAATCCTACGGTGTGAACTACACGCCAAGATCTATCTACTAGGTACAAAGCAACGGGTGGACATACATCCAACGAGAACTTACCCTCGAAGACAACGAGTTTTGTTAACGAGTAGGAACTCGTGGTTGATGTAGTCGTACACTTGCCGATCTCAAGATCGTGAGGAAGTCCGAGCGCTGCAACTCAGCAGTGCATCTGTACTCGCAGACACGTTCAAGCCACCGGACAACCTCCACCTCCTCGCTCTAGCGATCCAGCGGAAGCAGCAACTCCTTCCAGACGAAATGCCAACGGGAACATGTATCTCGCTAATCCGAGACCATGGGGGAATAATTCTAGAGGGGGAGAGAGATCCTTCACAAGGAGGTGTGAGGATGAAGGAGGGAATGGGTGGCCTTTTATAGGAGGAGGGGGGTGCCCCCTCTCTCCATGGCCGGCACATGGGGGGTGACCCCTCACCTTCCCCATTCATGTGGTGGTAACCCCTCCACATTAAAATGCCTCTTCACATTCCCTTTTAAAGTATCCACTTTATATGCATTAAATTTCTCCAAATTTAATGCTCTCTCATTTAATAAAACTATTTTATTAAATTTATTCAGAATTTTGTTAATTACTTTAATTAACAAACATTCACATATAGCCCCTTGCAATATTTCAATATCACATGTAGAACCACTTTCTGCAATTTCACCCGAAACAATTTCTGGTTTCTATTGAAACAATTCATGCGCTTTGCAATTCTTTCGTCTGAAACATATGTGCTCCAAAATGGTGTCCGATAACTCTTAAGTGTGCCACCCTACGGTTCAGGAATAATGCATACATGATCGAGACCCTTCTCCGATCAATAATCAGTAGCGGGACCTGGAGATCCGTACTGACTCCTACACCTTCAACGATGACTTCTGTGATCGTGAGAACCTTTAACGCTTGTAACTAAATCCCTTTGTCTCTCGATATATTACATGTCCGAGATTCGATCATCAGTATCTCCATACCTAGTTTGATCTCGTTACCGACATGCACTCTTTTCTCGTTCCCGTGATATAACATTCTAGTGATCGCATCACTTGATTGCAAGCTATCTTAATGTGATATCACCGAGAGGGGCCAGAGTATATCTATCCGTCATCGGGATTGACAAATTCCACTATTGATCCATGAGCCTCAACATAACACCTTCGTAGTACTGAACCCATCTTTATAGTCACCCTGTTACGGTGTGACGTTTGATGTTATCAAGATACTCTTCCGGTGTTAGCAATTAACATGATCTCATGGTCTAAGGATAAAGATTACTTTGTATGATGTTATAGCAATATAAACATAATGACTTGATCGTAATGCTATACTTCGGATGAATGTTCATCACATCATTCCACCAATGGTGTGACCTTGTTATTAACAACATCCAATGTCCATGATCAGGAAACCTTGATCATCTTGTTAATCAACAAGCTAGTCTATAAGAGAGGCATAACTAGGAACCCTTTTTGTTTACTAAACACACATGTATTGATGTTTCCTGATCAATACAATTCTAGCATGTAAAATAAACATCTATCATACATAAGGAATATATAATAACAACTTTATTATTGCCTCTCGGGGCATATTTCCTTCAAACTCCAACGAGGTGGGGGATATTTGATGCTCCTCTATCAAAGGAGCATGAGGCAAGAACTAGATAGATCCACAAGGGGTGTCTACTAATTCCAAATATCAAGCCTAGGGATTACGATAGAGGTGGGGGCTATATATAGGCCAGCCACTGGTTCAGGGGTACTTTAGGCAATAAAGATTTAAGTCGGGACGAAATTAGGGGTTACATGGGTGAAGGCCCAAAGGCCTTTACATGCCTAGCAACATGAAGTCCTGATATTTCGGTGTGGTGGACAGGAGACTCCGGTGTGGGCCAGAGATTCCGGTCAGTCTCCAGAGGGTTGTTCAGAATGTCCCTGGGTTCGGTCTGGAGGCTGGTCCAGAGACGGGCCGGAGAATCCGGTGTGTCGGTCCGGAGATTCCGGTCTGCTGGACCGGACACTCCAGTGTGATCAGCTCCACTAGCTTCTTCTTCTCATCATGCTCGTTGTACTTCATCTGTTGGGGCTTGGTGATGTGTTGGGGCTTCATAGATGATAATTCATAGAGTAGTTGCATGAAGTAGCAAGCATTCCAAGGATGTATCAAAGTCACACGAGGAGAGGAGCGAGTTCACCTTAGCTTGTAGTAGTTTGACTCGGGCGCGAGTCATTTGGTCCACTTGGGGGACTTGTTGGTGTAGAAGTAGAGATGTCCATAGGACGGGCTCCATCAATGATGATGGTGTCGACAGAGGTCATTGGCATGCCTTGCCGAAGTTTTATGTTGGTGAAGCACTTGGTCATCCACATGATGCTCATGATGATGATCCTTTTCCTTGGCACTCTTCTTGTGATGGTGGTTGATACATTGCAAATGTATCTATAATTTTTGATGTTCCATGCTTGGTTTTATCCACTTTCTTGTGTTTTGTTCCAACTTTGGAGTACTTTTCATATGATTTCTTGGACTAACCTATTAACAAGAGCCACAATTACCTGCTTTTCTGCTGTTTTTGGTTCCAGGAAAGTCAGAAAATGAATATTCTCGGAATTGGACGGGACAAAAGCCAAAGTGCCTATTTTCTAGAAGTCATCAGATGCCAGAATACGAGACGGATAGGGGCCAGAGGCCGGCCACACCACCTGGCTGTGTGGCCAGGCTGGGCCCACGCCAGGGGGTGGTGTGGTGGCCCCTGACACCCCCTCGGCCTCTCCTTCCGCCTATATATTGCCCTTGGGACGAAAACCCTAAGTACCTGATCAAAAATCCATGAAAGAGTCTGTAGCCCCTGTCATCTCCATCCCTAGACTGGGAGGGATCTGAAGCTCTTCCCGGCACCCTGCCGGAGAGGGGAATGCACCCTGGAGGCCTTCTTCATAACCATGCAAGCCTCCGGTGTGATGCGTGAGTAGTTCATCCTTGGACTACGGATCCATGTAGTAGCTAGATGGCTGGTTCTCCTCCTTTTTGCTTTCATGTTTAGATCTTGTGAGCTCCGTTCATGATCAAGATCATCTATTTGTAATTCTGCATGTAGTGTTTGCGGGGATCCGATGGATATTGAGATGCTATTTCAGATTGATTATTGATTCTATCATGTCTTTGTTATTTGTGATCTTGCATGCTTTCCGTTGTTAGTAGCTATCTTGGCCGAGTAGATGCTAGCAGCTCCAAGAGTTAGTATTTATGCTCGATAGTGGGTTCATGCCTCTGGTAATCTAGGGAAGTGACAGAAATCTCTAAGGTACTAGATGTGCTGTTGCTACTAGGGAGAAAACAACAATCCTTTGTTCATAGAACAATCGTATTGTTTACTTTACACGCATTAAATGCAATAATCTGTTGCTTGCAACTTAATCTTGGAGGGGTTCGGATGATAACCTGAAGGTGGATTATTAGTCATAGATGCAGTTGGATGGCGGTCTATGTATAATTTTGTAATGCCCAATCAAGTCTCAAAGGAGTCAAGATGATTAGTATATGCATGTATTGCTTTCTCGATGTTTGTCAATTGCCCCACTGTAATTTGTTCACCCAGCATGTTATCTATCTTAAGGAGAGCCACCTCTAGTGAACTATGGATCCCGGTCCTTTACCTTTACATACAATCTACAAACCGTTTATTGCTTTGTGTTTACTTTTTGCAAACTTTCACTTCCTTCCATTCGATACGTTTAATCCTTTGTTTTCCGCAAAACACGGTGAGATTGACAACCTCATCGCAAGTTGGGGACAAAGTTCTGTGGTTGTGTTGTGCAGTTCTCCACGTTGCTACTAGCATCGGTAGTGCGCCCTGCCAAAGCTCAGCTAGTAACACCTTTGGGGTGTTTCCTTGCTCCTACTGGTTCGATTAAACCTTGGTTTCATAATTGAGGAAAACTTGCTGCTGTGCTCATCATACCTTCCTCTTGGGGTTCCCAACGAGCTCTACATCAACACCGCCATCAAGCATTTTTCTGGGCGCCGTGCATTGAGCCATCAAGCGATTTTCTGGCGCCGTTGCCGGGGAGTCAAGGACATCTTCACAAGGGGAGTCCCTCATAACCAAACTCTTTACTTTCTTGTTTTTGTTTTGCTTAGTTTTCTTTTTGCTTTGTTTGCTTGTTTTGTTCTTCAAAAACACAAAAAAAAATAGTTTTACAAGTTTGCTTTCTTATTTGAAAACCCAAAAAAATGACTACCCTTGAAAACACTAAGTTGTGTGACTTCACTAGCACCAACAACAATGATTTTATGAGCACACCAATTGCTCCACCTATGGCTGAAAATACTTTCTTTGAGATAAAACCTGCTTTGCTCAATCTTGTTATGAGAGAACAATTTTCTGGTATTGGTAATGAAGATGCCGTTTCCCATCTAAATAACTTTGTTGAACTTTGTGAGATGCAAAATCATAGGGATATAGATGGTGATATTATTAAGCTTAAATTGTTTCCTTTCTCTTTGAGAGGAAAAGCTAAAGAATGGTTGAATTCCTTAACTAGGAATAGTATTGATTCTTGGACTAAATGCAAAGATGCTTTAATTGGAAAATACTATCCTCGTGCTAAGATTATATCTATGAGAAGTGAAATAATGAAGTTTAAACAACTTCATAATGAGCATGTTGCTCAAGCTTGGGAAAGAATGAAATATTTGGTAAAAAATTGTCCCACTCATGGACTGACTGCTTGGATGATCATCCAAACCCTTTATGCAGGATTGAACTATTCTTCAAGGAACCTATTGGATTCTGCTGCTGGAGGTACCTTTATGACCATCACTTTGGGTGTTGCAACAAAGCTTCTGGATAATATGATGGTTAACTATTCTGAATGGCATACTGAGAGAGCTCCACAAGGTAAGAAGGTAAATTCAGTTGAGGAAACCTCCTCCTTGAGTGATAAGATTGATATTATTATGTCTATGCTTGTTAATGGGAAAGCTCATATTGATCCAAATAATGTTCCTTTAGCCTCTTTGGTTGCTCAAGAAGAGCAAGTTGATGTGAACTTCATAAGAAATAACAATTTTGGCAACAATGTTTATGGTAATAATGCTTATAGAACAATTTTGGTAACAACAATTATAAGCCATATCCTCCCAACAATGGTAATGCTTATGGAAATTCTTACAACAATAATAAGAGTGCTCCCTCTGAACTTGAAGTTATGCTTAAAGAGTTTATTAGTAAACAAACTTCTTTCAATAAAACTATTGAGGAAAAACTGTCTAATGCTGAAAGAAATATAGCATCTTTAGCAGAAGCTCAATCTACTTTGAATAAAATGGCTGCTAAACCTGAAACTAATTATAATCCATTTGCAGCTACTAATGCCATACAAGTAAGAATTGATGAAAATGTTAGACTATTAGCTGAATTACATGCTAAGTGGGAAAGAGAAGATGAAATTGCTAGAAACATTAGTGTTTCTACTATTACCACCACTAGTGTTGAGGCTAGTAATAGTTCTACTACTTTAGATGATAAATTTGATTTTGATCTTGATGGTTGCAATATCTCTGAAGTTATTAAGTTCCTACAAAAGCTTGCTATAAGTCCTAATGCTAGTGCTATGAACATGGCCTTTACAAAACACATTACTGATGCTCTCATAAAGATTAAAGAAGAAAAGATGAAACATAAAGCTTCTATTCCTATAAAACAAGAGGATGGTTGAGAACCCATCATTAATATGAAATTGATTGACTTTGATTTCAAAGCTTTATGTGATCTTGATAGTAGTGTTTCTATTATGCCTAGAAGGATTTATGATATGCTTGATTTGCCTCCTCTTGAAGATTGTTATTTGAATGTCCCACTTGATGATAATGCTAAAAAAACTCATGGGGAGTCTTAATGATGTTCTTATTATGGTTAAGAATTCCTATGTCCCCGTTGATTTCTATGTTTTGGATGTGGAATACAATGCTTCTTGTCCTATTACTTTGGGAAGACCTTTTCTTAGAACTGTTGGTGACATCATTGATATGAAAGAAGGCACCATTAAATATCAACTCCCACTCAAGAAAGGTATAGAACACTTCCCTAAAAAGAGAGAAAAGATTTCTTTTGCTTCTCCTATGAAAACAAAATTTGGTCTTAATGCTTCTTCGTTTGAGAACACTTGATTCTTTCTTTGGTTCTTATGCCTAACTTAAAGGCGTAAAGAAAAGTACTTATTGGGAGATAACCCAAAAGTTTTAGATGAGTCTTGGAATTTATTACCTCTGTAATAACCTCTCCTTATCCTTTTTATTTGCTTTTTGTGCCAAGAGTAACCTCTAATGAGAGTGAAGTAATGATTGGGAAAGTTGCTGTCCCGAAACAGATTTCTGTGCTTCACCGTAAAAATTCGTGAGAGAGCTCTATATGTCGGATTGAGCTGTAATTGTTTGTTCTTCTGCCCCAGGTTGTTATCTAACTTTCGTTAGTTCAACACTTTTTGATTTGAGCAACACAAGGTCTTCGAAAAAATTCGTATTTACCTGCTGGTCTATTTTGAGAGATTTCTGCCATTTTCTGCATTTGCTTCTTGTTGGTTCCTTTTTGAGTTCTTTTGGGGAATTGAGCTTTTTGAGGGAAGTGATACAGTATCTAGTGTTCTAATGGAAGTTTATTTGGTGTTAGAACTGAACCTTAAGACTTATTTATCTTAAGTGCACTAATGTTGCTAATAAAGATTGTGTGAAGTTTTGTATGAAGGAAAAATTTCAGGTGTATGGAAGGAATGAGTAATGAGATGAAAAATGTACTAAAGCTCAAGCTTGGGGATGCCATGCGTGTCACCCCAAGAAATATCCAAGAAGTACAAGCGTCAAATCTTGGGGATGCCCAAGGCATCCCCTTCTTCATCAATAAAAATCCCAGGTTTCTTCTAAACGCTTCATTTTTATTGTTTCATGCACAGTTGTGTTGTTCTTGGAGCGTCTTCTTTTTCGTTTTCGTTTTGGTTTTTCGTTTGCTTTTGTTTGCTTAGTTTGCTGAATAAATTTGTTAGACCCCCTCTTTCGTACATTGGTTTGCAAATAGTTTGGTTTAGTTTGGAAAAGCGTAGGAAAGTTCATGCTTATGTGGTAAAAAGAGCTTGTTTTTAACTGTGGCCTATGCTCTGTCATGCCATGCTTGATATTGTTTTGGCTTTATGATTAGTATTCTTTGCTGTAGCATGACTTGTTATAAACAATTGAGATTGCTTAATGTGTCTTGGATGAATCATGCGTTGTTTTAGCATATTAAAGCATAGTATAGTGGTATTCTCCTTTGATGCTTTATTTGGGTTGACTTGGCACATACTCACACGATGTTATGACTATCCCAAGTCACCATAGCCTTTATGATCCTTTAGTTTTCAACTTGTAGTATCACTTCATGCTTTGATCAATGATGTTTTGTCGCTTTGCATGATTATGGCCATTATTGCTCTCTTAGTTTGTCGCTCCCAGTCTTTTGCTAGCCTCCACAACAAAGTATGAGTTCCACTCATGCATCCAACTCCCTAAACCAAGTTATTCCAAAGAGTCCTCCATACCTACCTACTAGCTTATGCTATTCCAAGTATATTCATGCTTTTGTTTACCTTCCAAATTAAACTTGTTATGAGAAAATTAGTGATTAAAGCTCTCACGAAGTTGATGGCACACTTTACTTTTTGAATCTAATAAACTTGAACCACTGGGTCCTTCTTTGTTGCGTATATGCTTGCGCTTTATAAGTTGAAATTAGCAAAACCATGTACCATGGGGAACGCTTTCAACATTGCGCTTGTACTTTGTACCCCGTTGATATCATGTTCTTTTGCTTACGGATCCCGACGGTGTGAAATAAAAGTGGAACTTGTAAGATCATGGAGTTTGTATGTGTGTTAGAGAAACGCCTGGGTCGCTAGCCTAAGCCATGCCTAATCATGGTGGAAACTTGCAGCATCACCATAATGGGCACTCTATGAAGCATCCTCAATAAAAACCTATGCAAATAGCAAATAAAAAGATCGCTGATATGCTCATTGTCTGCTTGCCTTGTCATTTTGATTATGGGAAAGCTCCCATATCATGTGCAAGGGGTACCCCATTGGCGGTTCTTAATGATACACATGTACTTACAATGACAAGAGCTTATTCGTGATTGAAGTTGAGTAGCATGAGGATCGGTCTTCGTAAGTAAGGGGCATGAGATTTCGGTTTATAACTTGTCAAGCATATCCTCTTAGTTGTGTCACTTTAACCTTAATCACCTTAAAGATGCTTATGATAGGGGCAATGAGAGCTGAAAGCTATAAGTACCATAATTTTTGGAAGCTCTTTATGATACTTGAATCCCTACTTCCTTTTACAAAGGCTTTTCTTCCACCATTACATTGAGTCTCCACCTTCTATCTTTATGCACCTACTTTGAGAGCATAGTGGTCATTCTTAGTTCTATGTGCATTGTCCCAAGACTAGTTGATTGATGCATACTTTGATATTGCTTGTTTTAAACTATTGTATCTAGTCACTCTTATGAACTTTGAAGGTGTCCTATGCATTTATATTTGCTACTCTATTGAGGGACAAGCTGAATACTTTTATGCTATGTTTTCTTTATGTGAAACAAACAAACGTCTTGCAAAGCATTGTTATTCATGAATCTTTTGTTTGTGCCTTTTCATGTTGCATCATAGTTTCTTTGTCTTATTGCTAGAACTTTGTCTTTCATGCTATGATTAAAGTACTATGATCCTAGCTTTGAATGTTTTGCAAATACCTTGATCAAGTCTTTGATGGTGCATGTCACCTCAAAAATTATTCTTTCATTTTATCACTTACCTACTCGAGGACGAGCAAGAGTTAAGCTTGGGGACGTTGATACATTGCAAATGTATCTATAATTTTTGATGTTCCATGCTTGGTTTTATCCACTTTCTTGTGTTTTGTTCCAACTTTGGAGTACTTTTCATATGATTTCTTGGACTAACCTATTAACAAGAGCCACAAATTTACTGTTTTGCTGTTTTTGGTTCCAGGAAAGTCAGAAAATGAATATTCTCGGAATTGGATGGGACAAAAGCCAAAGTGCCTATTTTTCCGGAACTCATCAGATGCAAGAATACGAGATGGAGAGGGGCCAGAGGCCGGCCACACCACCTGGCCGTGCGGCCAGGCTGGGCCCACGCCAGGGGGTGGTGTGGTGGCCCCTAGCACCCCCTCGGCCTCTCCTTCCGCCTATATATTTCCCTCGGGATGAAAACCCTAAGTACCCGATCAAAAATCCACGAAAGAGTATGTAGCCGCCGCCATCTCCATCCCTAGATCGGGAGGGATCTGAAGCTCTTCCCGGCACCCTACCGGAGAGGGGAATTCACCCTAGAGGCCTTCTTCATCACCATGCAAGCCTCCGGTGTGATGCGTGAGTAGTTCATCCTTGGACTACGGATCCATGTAGTAGCTAGATGGCTGGTTCTCCTCCTTTGTGCTTTCATGTTTAGATCTTGTGAGCTCCGTTCATGATCAAGATCATTTATTTGTAATTCTGCATGTTGTGTTTGCGGGGATCCGATGGATATTGAGATGCTATTTCAGATTGATTATTGATTCTATCATGTCTTTGTTATTTGTGATCTTGCATGATTTCCGTTGTTAGTAGCTATCTTGGCCGAGTAGATGCTAGCAACTCCAAGAGTTAGAATTTATGCTCGATAATGCGTTCATGCCTCTGGTAATCTGGGGAAGTGACAGAAATCTCTAAGGTACTATATGTGCTGTTGCTACTAGGGAGAAAACAACAATCCTTTGTTCATAGAACAATCGTATTGTTTACTTTACACACAGTTCGTAAAGCAATAATATGTTGCTTGCAACTTAATACTGGAGGGGGTTCAGATGATAACCTGAAGGTGGATTATTAGTCATAGATGCAGTTGGATGGCGGTCTATGTGTAATGTTGTAATGCCCAATCAAGTCTCAAAGGAGTCAAGATGATTAGTATATGCATGTATTGCTTTCTCGATGTCTTTCAATTGCCCCGCTATAATTTGTTCACCCAGCATGTTATCTATCTTAAGGAGAGCCACCTCTAGTGAACTATGGATCCCGGTCATTTACCTTTACATACAATCTACAAACTGTTTACTGCTTTGTGTTTACTTTATGCAAACTTTTTCTTCCTTCCATTCGATACGTTTAATCCTTTGTTTTCCGCAAAACACGGTGAGATTGACAACCTCATCGCAAGTTGGGGACAAAGTTCTGTGGTTGTGTTGTGCATGTCTCCACGTTGCTACTAGCACTAGTAGTGTGCCTGCCAAAGCTCAGCTAGTAACACCTTTGGGGTGTTTCCTTGCTCCTACTGGTTCGATTAAACCTTGGTTTCATAACTTAGGGAAACTTGCTGCTGTGCTCATCATACCTTCCTCTTGGGGTTCCCAACAATCTCTACATCAACACCGCCATCAAGCATTTTTTGGGTGCCGTGCATTGAGCCATCAGTGGTGCCTTCTTGATCTTGATTAAGCATTATGCATGGTGCTCAATATGTATTCTCCGTCTTCATGGCCAAGATGCCTTGAACGATGCTTTGTATCCTCTTGATGTTGGTGATGATCACGAGAGGATGTATGCCGATAAAGATTCTTGTTGTGTGGCACCTGTTTTGGAAGATGATGTTGGGGCGCCACTCTTCTTGTAGTTGGTGGAACTTCTTTCCTTGGAGGTTGTTGTGCATGACACCTTCGAGGTGGTGGTGCTTGGCGCCTTGGAGATGGTGGCGCTTGATGCCATGTAGATGGTGGCGCTTGACGCCTTGGAGGTGGATCATCGAAGTAAGTGGTACCCTTTGGTGTGGCACACTTGGCCTTGAAGGTCATGGTTTCTTGATGATTGGCCTCCGCTTTCCTGGCATAATAGTCTTCCATCCCCAAGTGATGGAGGAATTCTTCATGGCTCATGGGAGAGCCCTCGATGTTGATGAATTTTGCGATGTCCTCCATTCTTGGTGAGGCATCGCCGTTGCCGCACTCAAAGTCGTCCATGCTTGGGGAGTCATTGTTGTTGTAGTACTCCATATCACCCAAGCATGCGGAGGCATTGTTGGTGTAGTGCTCCGTGTACTCCATGCATGAGGAGTCATTGTCGATGTAGAGCTCCATGTCTTCCATGCTTGAGCAGCCATAGTTGATGACGTGCTCCATGTCTTCCATGCATGTGGAGTCGTCATAGGTGTAGTGCTCCGGGTCCTCAAAGCATGCAGAGCAATTGTCGGTGTAGTGCTCCATCATGTCGTCTATACTTGTGGAGTTTTAGTCATGCTGGCTCATCATGGATTCTTCATAGATATCATCCTTGGTTTCAGAGTCCCTAGACATGATTCACAATACCAAGTGGTGTATATGGAAGTTGTAGGGGGTTAGAGATGCAACATCAAACCTTACTTTACCTTGGAAGATAGTATTTTGCAAGTGGCCACATTTGAGAGCAATCAAAACCAAGTAAAGTGAAGTTCACGCGGAACTCCAAAACCAACTAACCACTAAAAACACACACACACAAAGCTTATGGTGGATAGGTATGGAACGTGGCATGTCAAGAACAATCCGAAATCAAGATGTTGTAATGGCAAGTAATGAACCACGATGATCACAAAGCAAAACAAGTCAATCCACAAGATAGGAATTATGTACAAGGAAACACACATGGTGTGATAAATACGACTTGTGCGACGGAGAAAAGTAAGCTAAGAACCAAATTATTACCTAGCAAAGAGTATAAGCTCATGTTGCAAAAGTGCAAGGAGAGACGCTAGTTCGAGCAATACGATGTTCATCGAGCTTGCGCTTCCTATTCTATGAGGCACTTGTTTCTTTATTTTTCTTTTTATTTTTTTTGTGTATTCTTTTCTTTTTTTCTTTTTCACTTGTCTGTTCCTTACGCCAACAACTATACAAGATAACTATATGAGATAACGCGCTCACAACTTTTGCTCGGAATTCTACAAGGTATCAAATGTGCATAGCCCAAGCAATCATAGGAGGAACTACTATGAATAGGTGTTTGTTGGTCGCAAAGATAGTGTAGCTCACAAAGGAATGCAAGTGGGGAGAGGTCGCGGAATGTTTATACCTTTCATTGCCGAGCTTCACCATTTATTGTTGGATTCTGCCTTTCTCATGGAATTTGTATGGAATATATAGCATGAACCACTTGGATTATAATTTATAGCTCTTTGTCCTCTTCAAAACAAGCTAAAGAACACAAAAATCCGAGTTTGGATGCAAAAGTTATGCTGAAAACAGTGAGAAAGTTGAAATTTGAAAGCTGCTGATTCTGTTATGGTATGGGCGGTAGTACGGGTTTTGTTCGGTAGTACCAGATTTCCTGAGACCCAGTAGTATCGTTTAGGTACCGGGTAGGTCCGGTAGTACCAGTTGTTGGGCCCCGTAGTACCGGTTATTCCTGGGACGCCAGGATTTGACGCGTTTTCACGATTTTGGGGCGATTTGTGCAGAAAATCTTGAAGAAAATCACCATTTCAAAGGGGAAAATGATGGAATTAGGATATGGGAACGCAGAGCAAGGTAGATCAATAAGTTCAGCATGTAATCCTCGGATCAAAACATACCAAAACTCACTCAAATAACAGATCGATCCAAAACACGAAATTGATGATATATTTTGTGGAATTTTTGAATTTATGGGCAAAAGACCAAATCGATGAGAAATCCGTGGCAACCAAAAGCTGTTGATACCAGATGATATGTGGTGACCTCAAGGGTGGACCGATCTTCACGGATCTCATGGTCAAATCGATGGGAAAGCGAGGGGAAAGGGAGAAGGTAATAGAAGTGAACACACACCTCGCGAAAAACACGATGAACACACACAAGACTCACACAATACAAGGCCAATTGCAAGGAAAGATTAGTCAACATGCTCCCTTTGATCCCAATCGGAGAGGGAAGAACACCTTGGAGAGGGTCTTTACAACTACGCTCATGCACTTGCAAACATAGGCCTTGTAGAATGATGGATGCGTGATGCAAACTCCAAAGAGGTTGGTGATGATAGTCGGTCCCCTTTGGTAGAAGGGGATGAGGAAAAACTAGAGATTCCACAAGGGGGTTGTCTTTAGTCTATCATCTTTGCCTAAGGTATACATGAGGCGTGGGGCTCTATTTATAGGCCAAGCACTTACATAGGGGTAGTTTGGGCATAAAACTAGGGTTGGCACATAATAAGGGGGATACATGGGCTATGGCCCAGTTGCTGTGCACGCAGGCACTATCATGACTGGTAGTACCATAGTTGATGACCGATAGTGCTGCTCGGGGGCGGTAGTACCGCAAGCCGGTACCGGGGCATCCAGAGACGATGGCGCGGGATTCAATAGGGACCGGTAGTACCTGTCATATGGGGCCAGTAGTAACAGTTGGGGTGGTAGTACTGCTAGTATTTATCTTCATCCTCCCCCTCTTCCAAGCATTCGTCTTGTCCGACTTTATGCTCCGGGCTTCCCCCTTGCCTTTGGACTTGTCGGTGTGAACCTATCATGATCACGGGACGGAGTATGAAGTAGTATACCATTCAATAGGTTAGGAAGTGGACTCACATAGAGGATATGATTCACCTTTGAAGTCCATGACGACTTGGCACAAGTTGGAGACCATGATGACCGTAGGTCGGGCTACATCATGCTACGTGTTGTAGATTAACTTCACTCCCTGCACTAGCAACATGGCCGAATACGAGGCACTCCTCCACATAATGCGAGACACCAATGAGATGAGCATCAATCGTCAGAAATGCTATGGTGACTCCGACCTAGTTGCCAACCAGGTAGCCGGCACCTGCGACGCTGTTGACCCCAACATGATCTCCTATCACAGGGTGGTGAACCAACTTGGAGACTACTTCACCGGACATTGTGTCGAGTGGGTGGATGGGAAGAAGAACTAAGAAGCTGACGTGATCTCACGAACTGGATCATCTCGCCAAGTGCCCCCGCCAAGAGTCTTCCTCGACGTTATCGACCACCCCTCTGTCTCCACCCCTAAGGAGATCAACATCAGGATCCCGCTGAACCCCGACTCAGCCCTAGTCACTATCATCACTGATACGAGAGAATGGACAGAGCCCTACATCGCCTACCTCGAGCACCAGATATTTCCCAAGGACGATACTGATGCACACATGATCATGCGCCGATGCAAGTCATTCGTCATGATCTATATAAAACTCCACAAGCACAGTGTGACTGACATCTTCCAGTGATGCCTACCACCGGAGGAAGGCCACAAAATCCTCCACGACATCCACACTAGCGACTGCAGCCCGAACGCCAGAGCTCGGCCTCTAGTCACCAAGGCCATGCACCATGGCTTCTACTAGCTCACCGCCCACGCTCACGCAATATACATCATCCAGCGCTGAGTCGGCTGCCAAAAATATGCCAACCAGATGCACATACATGGTGGGCACTAAAGACAATACCCATCACATGGCCATTCACGGTATGGGGCATCTACATGGTGGGAAGGTTCAAAACCGCCACCTCCGGCTTCCCCAACTTCTAGCCGCAGTTGACAAATTCACAAAGTAGGTCGAGGCAAAGCCCATCAAAAAGTGTGACAGGAAAACAGCACCAAGTTCGCCCGTGAGCTCATGTACCAGTATGGCTGCCCGCATATCATCATCACCGACAATAGTACCAACTTCACCGAAGGTGCCATGGCTGAGTTCTGTGAGGCACACGGGATCTGACTCGACCTCACCTAAGTTGCGCACCCAAAATCGAACGGTCAGGAAGAGTGCGCCAACAAAAGCGTCCTCCATGGTCTCAAGTCGCGATTGCAAGTTCCCCTCAGGCGGACATCAAGTTGTTGTGTTGAGGGCTAACCTCGAGGATGTCCCAATCTTTCACGAATCCCTTCAAAACAAGGAGGTGGATGAGGGAGATGATGAAATTCGCGGACTCACGCACGAAAAACACGATGAACACACCCACACGCGAAGACACAATACACACCTATAGCTCACGTCGGCGGTGACCGGTCCGGCGCAATCCCTAGGGTCAGCGTCGGATGAAGGTATCTCTCTCAAGCCGGCACGGCGAGTATGGAGTCTTAGTGAGATCTTGACGTCTAGGCAAAGGAACACCGATGCCTAGGACTTGTACACCAAGGGAGGCACGATGCAAACTCCAACCAGGTTTGTGATATTTGGGTGCTCCTTAATCAAGGAGCATGAGGCAAGAATTAGATAGATCCACAAGGGTGTCCACTAATTCCAAATATCATGCCTAAGCAATACAAGGGGGTGTGGGGGCTATATATAGGCTAGCCACTAAGTCAGGGGTAGTTTGGGAACAAAAGGATCAAAACTGGACGAAATAGGAATATTCTCGGGCACCAAACCCTAGTTGACTTTGAGACGGGGCCATTCCGGCGCCGGACTAGGAGCCAGAATTTTTGGTCCAAGCTGGTCGTTCCTGTTGGCCACCAGAATGGCTCACAGAGGTTCGTTTCAGCATGCGCCAGTTGGTTCCGGTCGACGCCAGAATTTCTGGTCCAGGCTCTGGTCTGCCGGTTTGTGCACCGGGAATTCTGGCGAGAATTCTGGTCCGCCGGGCGTGGGGCCGGGTTGTCCTGGACCTTCGTCTTGCGATGTCTTGGATCCTTCTCTTAGAATTTCTTCATGGGGTTCATATCTGATGATGCATAAAGTATTGGCATGAAGTAGCAAGCCATCCAAGGATGTATCGAAATCACATGAGACAAGGAGTGGATTCATGATATGGGCACGAACGAGGAGGTGAAGCCTAATTTTAGGACTCCACCAAGCTAGGTGATGGGGGCATCCCATTGATGATTGGCACGCCAGGACGACCTATGATATGTAATGATAAGTCTAAGGTTGTGTCAAACATTGTTGCTATGTTATTGAGTCCGAGTTCATGTTAGGTTCGAGTCAGTTTGTGTGTTCGGTTTGTGTCTATCCAACCGACTAGTTGTAGGCCTCCTATATAAAGGATCCAACCGCCTAGGGTTTAGGGGATTTCAACTGTTTAGTCTAAAAACTATATTGTGCTCCACCGTGTAATATCCCTTCGAGGACGGCAATACCGCTATCTATTATATTGAGTGATTTGCTATGAAGGTTCTTGTGTGCAGCAAGGATTATCGATTTGTGTTTTGAGGCATGTTATTTATCAATACGTTGCTTGCTGGATTGATTTCTCTTCTTCAGGTGACGTGCATCGGCGTTATTGGAAGGATTACCATCTGGGTTGACTCGCTGTTAAAGATCATGACAAAACTCCTAGGATCATCGGCTTGATCTGTATCATGTGGTATCAGAGCACCAGATTGATCACCACGAGTGTTGCTGATTGATTGATCTGCGGCTTGTTCTTGTTCGAGCAGTTAGCAGATCAATTTGTTTGGAGGAGATTTAGATTTGTGGGTAGATCAGATCAAATCTTGGAGGCATTCTTGTCCTTGTTGGGATCTTCAATTTTCGAGTTGATTTGATCTACAGAGGTGGAAAGAGCATCTGGCGACGTGTATCGGAAAAAGATCAGCTGGCCAATCCCGTGTCGCATGCCTGTAGACATCGGTGCGTGGAGTTGGTCTCAGGATTGGTTGCCATCACGGGAATAGAAAAGGGAAGAATTGATCTGGTTTGGATCGGACAGGTCGATAGTAGGAATCCTTTCCGATATCTAGCAGCTCACGTACATTCGGGTTTGCAAAGAAAAGTAAATAAAGGAAAAGTAAAGTGTAGATGCTTTGTTTGTTGCATTCACAATCGGAAAGATAATCAGTTGATTTGTTTTTGAAAGAGTATGAGTTTGGCAGAATATGATGGATATATTATTGAGTCTCATGGGCGAGTATATATAGGCATACAATGTTCAACTTGGAGTACAAGACGAGTTAGGCTAGAATCCTAACTATCCTAAACTACCACAATAGCCGTGTACGTAACATACTCTAACACCCCCCTACAATCGTAGCGGTAGCGTTGTGAACAACCGAAACGTCGTGGACGGTCAGACTAGATATAAACCGAAGTAGCATCCAGTAGGCTGACATCCCCCGTAGTCATAGCAGAAACGTCTCGGACTGTGTCGTGTCGCGGTAGCTTGAACTGTAGAGGAAGCTAGCGATGCTCAAGCGAGGTGGTAGCCCTTATGTCGATGTCGAGGTAGCCGAGAGCGTAAGGCGGTGCCATGGTCGAGGTAGCCGTGCGATGGGTCGCCATGGTCGATGTCATGGTCGGGAATGCCCATGTCGAGGTAGTCACACATGAGGCCGCATGCGCATAGTGCGCGAGGAGGATGACGGAGACACGTCGAGGCAGTCGTTGAGGGTGTCGATGCCGAAGTCGATGCAATCCGAGCCATCGAGGACGAGGTGCAGCCATAGTTTTGCCAGAACTAGGCACACGTCTGGGATGAATGCACACTCCGGTTTTGCCAGAACCGAGTATGAAAAGAAGAACTCGTCGGTGACGCGATCTAGGTAGTCGTAGAGGGGTCGAATCCGAAGAAGACATTGTCAAAGCCGATGAAGACGAGGCGCCGATCCGAGTTTGCCAGACTCGAGAACGCTTCGGGGACAAAGGCACTCCTGGTGTTGCCAGTACCAGACGTGTGGGGGTAGGGACCATCGTGAGCTTGTCGCCATGTCAGAAAGACTAGCAGAGGAAGCCTCCAGAGCGGTTGTGACGCGCAGAGCGGCTAAGGGAGAGATGTCGGCGTTGTCCGCAGTTGTCAGAGTAGAGTAGCAGGTGGTGTAGTCGGGGATGAGGCGATGACGCTGGCGGCAAGGTTGTAGTGGACAAAGACGTAGAAGGCGTCGTAACCAGCGGCGACCTGGGTTAGTCATGCTGGATACCTAGAGTGGCGATGGGGTAGTCGGCAGGACCTGTGATGGCGAGAGGGCGCCCTGCAGGTTACCTTGTGAAGTACGGCAGCGGTGCTCGAAGTAGGCGAGGAATACCCGGCGACATGAGGAAGACCATGTGCAGACGGTGGCGATCTGCGCCGTAGGAGATGGCGCGGTGAAAGTCAAGGTCGTCGATGCATGAGGACAGCAAAGTAGACTGCGTGCATCCAAGCTACGACCCGAGGGGGCAGCATAACTGTAAGGCGCAAGTCGGTGCAGCAGCTGGGAGACAAAAGGCGGTAGCGTGGACCAAAGGCGGTGGCGCTGCGGCCCGACGGGGCGACACAGCAGCAGCCCGTAGCTCGATCAGTGGTAGGCGCGTGCTCGGGGACGTGCTTGGCGTAGACAGGCGCGGGATCGGTTGATCAGACCGACGGTGCACTGTATGCGCCATGGCGTGGACGACGTGTAGATCGGATTCGATGGCGACGTTGTCGGTGAAGTCCCGGACAATGACGACAAAGAGGATCCGAGGGGCGGCGGCCGCGGTAGCCTTCCGAGGAAGGCGTAGCAGCTATCTGCGATGTGTAGCAGCCTGCCATGAGGCCGCGATAGCCTGCTGAGGCAGGCGCAGCAACGGAGGGGGCAGGCGCAGGGACGCGATGTAGATCCTCGATGCCGATGGTCGGAGTAGAGGCGCGGCGATGACAACGATGATGGGCGACTCAATCCGATCTAAGATCGGTAAACCAAAAAGAAAGTTGATCAAAAGATCGAAGAAAAAGACTTACAAGACAGCCGATCACAAATCAGGCGGACGAATCCTGCATACGGGTTGCGCAGCCTCCGGCGGAGATCATGGAGATCGATCTCCCCGGGGGCAGCGCGGCGGAAGCTAGGGTTTGAGTTTGGCGAAATATGATGGATATATTATTGAGCCTCATGGACGAGTATATATAGGCGTACAGGGATCAACTTGGAGTACAAGATGAGTTATGCTAGAATCCTAACTATCCTAAACTACCACAATAACCGTGTACGTATCATAATCTAACAGTCTTCCGTTTTCCAGTGGAGTACGCATACGATTCAGGGAATTAAAAAAAGCAACTAATTGCTATTTTTTGGATCACTACGGAATCTAGCTCCTGCGAGTACGTCAGTTTTAAAAAAAGCACAAAGCCACCTACGTGGAGTCCTGGTACATGGAGGCTAGGTACGGGAAAAAAGATAGCCAGATCGCTACTTTGCGCAAGACCGCAAACTACCTCTACCCTTTTAGTGAAGGTTGGGAAAACCAGATAGGACATGATGGATTCTTTTTCAGGAGATACTTTGGGCTTGAGGTGTACATGTGGCAAAAAGTCTAGTGCTGTTTTCAATGACTATCTCGATCCCCTGAATGGAGTGGCACGTGATGCATCTGAGCTTAGCTGGTGCCTACATAAACTTGCGATAGTTGAGGATTACCAAGATTGGGAAAGGCACATGGAACAGGGTTTCCACCGATGTTGCAAATACAATGACACGTTTAGTGGGTATGATGGGTATGTTCTTGCTCACTGGCATGTGGACAAGGAGTTAGACAGTTGGTGGTCTGAGCCGGTTGAAATAGATGGTTTTTCTCATACTTGGGAGGACTAAAAAAGTTTTCTCTGTAATGGTTTCATATTACCGTATATGGAGGAAATCGATAAGCTTCCCAAGGTTGTGAAGGGGATAGTGGATGTTGGCAAGAGTATAGCTCTTATACTGAAGGTCGCGACGGCTGTGACTACTCATGAGAAGTTGACAGTTGTTCCATTGCTGACAGTTAAATATGGGGTGGCCCGATCTTCTCAGCAAGCACTTATCGATGATGATAATGGTGGATAGATAAACAACCTGTAGCTATGAACTCTCCCGCTCAAACCCTGATGCCATTGCAACAGCTCTCGAACCCTATGGGATATTCACAACACCATGATTTTGCACACGTAGCCGTCGACCACAAACAGTAGTTTGCAATCTACTAATTCCTAGTGGAACAATAGATCACAGTCAATTGCAGTTGGTAAAACCGATCACAAGTAATTCCAGAGGTTCTATGAAAGAAACAACTCCAAAATAATTTAAACGTGGTCTAAAACCTAACTTGTGTGGCGCCCCCATCTATTTAAGGACTAAGGGGTGGCGGCGAATACTAGGAAATAGGGTTCGACTCAACCTAGACTAGGATTCAACCGACCCAAGGTGGGGTGGCTCAAGGCACGCAGGCCTGCTCTGCCGTGGCAGAGATCGACCCGGTTTCTGTGTCGCGGCAGCCTGTGGTGGCAGAGTTGGACCCGGTTTTTGTGCCGCGGTAGCCTGCCGTGGCAAAAAACTACATGGTATCTCTGCCGCGGCAGAGATCCCTCGACACTGTGTTGATCTTCTTGTGTGTTGCTCCTTGCGCTTCCTCCCTCTCCTCCCTCGCACATTCTTCATTGATCAACACGCCATGTTTCATTAGCTCCTCGCTCCATGCTACGCCTTCTTCTCCCAAGTACTGATCATACAATAATTCAAGGACTTAGGTAGTATAAAATTCTCATTAATTAAAACTTCAGGTTCATTAAGAAACAAGTTCACATGTTGTAAGAGTAGCTTAGCACGAGCTCTTGTAATTGGTCCAATCCTTATCTCATTGGATTGATCTTTCTTTGTAGCAGCTGGAACATCATCAATAGTAATTGGGGTTGGTGTAATTGTAGGTATGTCCTCATCATCTCCCCCCTTCAAAAGGCGTCGACCTCGATGCTCCAAGGTCTTCTCCATCATATGGTGATAAATCAGCAACATTGAAGTTGTTGCTAACTCCACCAAACTCCTCAATAGGAACATCAATCGAGTAGGCATTATCATTAATCTTGGCTAACACCTTGTAAGGACCAACACCACGTGGCTTCAATTTTGACTTTCAAAGTAGAGGGAACCTATCCTTACGTAGATGCACCCATACCATGTCGCCCGGCTTGAACAACACTTTCTTACTTGCTTGATTCCTTGCAACAGTAATGTTCTTGCCTTTCTTCTCAATAGCCTCTCGAGTCTTCTCATGAATCTTCTTCACATATTCATCACATTTTGATGCCTCCATATCAACTCTCTCATGCAATGGCAAAGGCAACAAATAAAGTGGTATCAATGTCTTGAAGCCATACACCACCTCAAAAGGACAAAGCTAAGTAGTCGAATGCACAACCCTGTTGTATGCAAACTCAACATGTGGCAAACACTCTTCCCACTCCCACCGATTCTTCTTTATGATAGTCCACAGCAACTGTGACAATGTTTGATTCACCACCTCCGTTTGACCATCTGTTTGGGGATGACATGTAGTACTGAATAGCATCTTCGTTCCCAGCTTCCCCCATAAGGTCTTCCAAAAGTAGCTCATGAATTTCACATCACGGTCAGAAACAATCGTCTTGGGTACTCCATGTAATCTCACGATGTCCCTGAAAGACAGGTTAGCAGCGTGCGACGCGTCGTCGCTTTTGTGGAAGGCAATAAAATGAGCCATCTTAGAGAGCCTATACACTACCACAAATATATAATCATGACATCTCTGAGTTTTAGGTAGACCTAGCACAAAATCCATAGTAATGTCTTCCCATGGTGCAGTAGGTGCAGAGAGAGGTGTATACAAACCATGAGGCTGTAGCTTGGATTTCGACTTGTGGCATGTAATACAACGGCTCACAAATCTGTAGACATCACGCTTCATCTTGGACCAATAAAAATGATCAGCGAGCATGAGCAATGTCTTCTCACGCCCAAAGTGACCCATCAAACCACCAACATGTGATTCCTACACTAAGAACAAACACAACGACGATTCTAGAATACATAGTTTGTTATCTCGAAACAAATATCCATCATGTATATGATACTTATCCTATGCATTTCTAAGAGCACACAAATGACATGGTTCAGCAAAATCATGGTCAGTTACATAAAGTGCACAAATACTTTCTAATCCAGGAATTTTAACATCAAGATTGGTTAATAGCATGTTCTTCCTAGACAAAGCGTCAGCAACTACATTCTCTTTTCCCTTCTTAATATTAATGATGTAAGGAAAAGACTCAATAAACTCAACCCATTTAGCTAATCTTCTATGCAAGTTTGTTTGAGCTTTGAAATATTTCAATGCTTCATGATCAGAATGTATGATGAATTCTTTTGGCCACAAATAATTTTGCCAAACTTCAAGTACTCTAACAAGTGCATACAATTCTTTATCATAAATAGGATAATTCAATCTAGCAGTAGTAATTTTCTTAGAAAAATATGCTATAGGGCGATCCTCTTGCATCAAAACGCCACCAATACCTATACCACTAGCATCACATTCAACTTCAAATTGCTTTGAAAATAAGGTAATGCAACTAATGGTGCAGAAGTAAGCAAATGTTTCAAGGTATCAAATGCAATATCTTGGGATGTGCCCCAAACAAATGGCACACCTTTCTTAGTCAAATCATTCAATGGTGCAGCAATAGTGCTAAAATCCTTCACAAAGAGCCTATAGAAACCAGCTAAGACATGGAAACTACGCACTTGACTCACATTCATGGGAATAGGCCAATACTGAATTGATTCAATTTTAAATTGATCTACTTCTACCCCATGCTTGGATACAACCAATCCCAGAAATATGACCTTATCTTTTGCAAATGTGCACTTCTCAAGATTAGCATACAGTTTATTATCATGCTACACTTGCAAAACTTGTTGGATATGATTACAATGTTTAGTTTCGTGGTGGCTATAGATAAGTATATCATCAAAATAAACAACAACAAAACGACCAATAAATTCTCTCAAAACATGATTCATTAATCTCATGAATGTACTAGGTGCATTAGTAAGACCAAACAGCATAACTAACCACTCATACAAAACCAAATTTTGTGTTGAAAGCAGTTTTCCATTCATCCCCTTCTTTCATTCTAATTTGATGATAACCACTATGCAAATCAATATTAGAGAAAATAGCAACACCACTCAATTCATCTAGCATATCATCTAAGCATGGAATAGGATGACGATATCGAATAGTGATGTTATTAATAGCTCTACAACCTACACACATGCGCCATGTACCATCTTTATTAGGCACTAAAATAACAAGAACAACACAAGGGCTAAGAGAAACACGAATGTACCCTTTATCCAGCAACGCCTATACTTGTTTCTGTATCTCCTTTGTTTCTTTGGGGTAGGTCCTGTAGGGTGCACGGTTTGGCAATGTGGCACCAGGGATCAAGTCGATTTGATGCTCAATGCCATGCAATGGAGGAAATCCTGCTGGTACATCTTCTAGAAACACATCGCCAAAGTCCTGCAAAATAGTAGATGCACCAAGAGAAATAGGGGTCATGTCGTTAGAAACTAATACCTCGCCCTTATACATGAGCACAAGTGGCATGGTTGTAGGATCCTCACGAAACTCTGTCATATCTTCCTTGGTGGCTAATATCACTAGACTAGGCACTCTCTCACTTTTCGTTATATCAGTTTTTTTGGGCTCTATTACATCATGTACAGCTGCAACACTATCTCGCCTATCTATAGGTGCTTCCTTCAAGTTCACTTCTATCTTTTGACGAGACTCATTCACAATCTGTTGTGGTGTCATTGGCTGCAAATTAATCTTCTTGCCCTTGAATTCCAAGTGATAAGTATTCACATAGTCATTATGTTGCACATGGCGATCATACAGCCAAGGTCGACCCAATAATAGATGGCAAACAATCATCAGAACCACATCAAAATAATTAGAATACTTATATGGCCCTATTTCAAAATTAACACATACCATATGGTTTACCTTCATCTCACCATTGTCACTCAACCATTGTATATAATATGGCTTGGAATGAGGTAAATAAGTCAAATTCAGCTTGGCACATCACTCCTTACTTGCAAGATTTCTGCAGCTACCTCCATCAATGATTACCTTGCAAGCTTTGTTAGGGTCAACGAGTGCTTTGGTTTGGAACAAGTTGCAGTGTTGAGAATCAACAAGAGGCTGCACACTAAGTATACGTGGAGAGACCACTATGGTAGGTGCATGCTCAGGGAAGGCATCCATACCATCCTCGCTGTCATAACCATCGTCGCAATGAGGATCAGCATCATCTCCACTCTCATACTCTCCTTGTTCATTATCAAACATAACCTTGCTATTTGGATAATCACGCTTGTAGTGGCCTCTTCCTCCACAAGTATGACACACCACATCATGAGTACGTGCAGTTGACATATTGGAACCCGAGCTAGCAGCAGGAGCAGCGGGCTTCTGAGCATTGGAACCATGAGACGATGTGGGAGCAGGCTTGGCCAATGGTGAAGGGTGGCTAGTAGCCGCTACAGGTGGGGCCATAGGTGGCAGTGTAGGCCTGGCTGAAAATGGCTGGTAGACGAGAACCTCACACGTGCCTTAGCTTCTTCAGCTAACTGTGACTCGGCCTCTCTAGAATGATGCACAAGGTCATTCATAGTCTTGTACTTATGATGATGAACAATGCTCTTGATTGGTAACTTCAAATTATTGAGGAATCGCTGCATGGTCATCTCAAGGGATTCACGAACTCGAGCACGCTGCATAAGCATCTCCATCTCCATGTAATACTCATCAACTGACATGGTTCCTTGCTTCAATTGTGTCAACTTGTCAAAGACTGAACGCGAGTAGTTGGTGGGTACAAAATGGTCCTTCATAAGGCGCTTCATCTCGTTCCAATTCATCACAGGAAGGTCATTGTCATCTCTTCTATTTTTCACAAGCGCATCCCACCAATGCAAAGCATATCCAGCAAATTCTGATGCTACAAGCTTTACCTTGCTGTCTTCTGTATAGTCAAACAAATGCTAGAGCTTCTCAATCTTCAACTCCCATGTGAGGTAATCTTCAGGGTCAAGTGAGCCATCAAACTTGGGATCGAAAATTTTGGCACGCCCAAGAGGAGCAAAACCGTGTGCATAAGAGGGTGCAGCAGGAAGCGCAGGGGGATTAGCATGTCCCCTTCCAACATTCGGGGTAACATCAGTAGCGCTACCTTCATCATCATAATCAGCATCATCGAATGGTTGGTGTTGTTTTCGGTGACCAAGTGCTACCGCCAAATCATCCATCGAACATTACAAAACTGCCATATTGGTATTGATCATGGTCACCTGTGTTTGAATACCAGTGACCACATCTACATTGTCTCTCAAATTCACTTGCATGTCCTGAATGGTCTTGTCAATGGCATCTATTGTCTTGGTAAAGACATCTGTCAAATGAGACTTCAGAGCTTCATATTCTCTCCGATTAATAGGATCTTCATCATTCTTATACTGTGGCACAACATCAACATCACCAAGAGACATGATTAGTAGGTTAGTGCAAAAATCAAAATCTGCTTCATGGAACACTCACAACTCACTCACAACTGACAAGAAAGCAGATCTTACCATTCCAAAGTGAATAGAGTTGCGTTACCAAACGAAATCAAAGACTTATGCACTGAGGTGATGAAGTGAATATCAAGGGTATGGAGAACGATCATAGGTCACACAGGTTATTTATGGTGGAGCTCTAGGTATGGTATCCTAAATACACCATAAACAAGTCCTAGTGATGATCGTACAAAACCCAATGAAGGGTGTTGCACTACGCTAGAGAGACACTAGCAAAGCTCAAAGTAAACATGCACAAGATTGCTCAATCTACCGGTGCACAAAGGTATCACTAGGCCTCTTGCTCAATTCTCCTTTTCTTTTGCTTTTTCTTTTGTATAGCTTCTTTCTCTTTTTGCTTTTTCTTTTGTTATATTCTCTTTCTTTTTTTAATATTACACACGGCCAAATTGCAAATCACAGCACCAAAACCCTATGAGCAGCCTGTAAGAGCGGAAACTAGTCTCAATGGGCAAGTTCCTACACTTATGAAATAGAATGGCTGTAGCTAAAGTTTTGGAAAACTGCAAATTTTCACAATTTTTTGTATGTCCATCATGGCAGAAAAACAGTGCTAAACTGTGTCGTGGCAGAATAGTCTGTACCGCGGAAACTGTGTCACGTCAGAACTAGCGGCAGAACTCGGACTCGCGGCAGAAAAAACAGCTGAAAACGTGCCGCGATAGGAAACCGAGTCATGGCAGAGAAACAGTCCGTTTCTGTGCCGCGGTAGAGTCGGTAGGAATTTTTCCAACTCGGCCTAGAGTAACAACCAAGGACTCCTAGCTTGGATCAGATCTGGCTTGGTGGCAGTGGAAACAAGGGTGGATTCGACTAGAAAACAACTAGAAAGAACGACAAATCTACGAAGAACAGATCTAGATCTACACTAACAGAGGAAAAAGACCAGCAACTAGTACTCGAAAATATTGTAATCTAGGTTATGGCAAATCTTTTTGTGAGCCTTTTCTGTATAGGATGAAGCAAAAACTAATCTATGGATGGATTTGTGGATGCTCACCGAGTAAACAAGGAAATCTGATACCAAGATGATATGGGGTGGCCCGATCTTCTCAGCAAGCACTTGTCGATGATGATAATGGTGGATAGATAAACAGCCTGTATCTATGAACTCTCCCGCTCGAACCATGATGCCAATGCAACAGCTCTCGAACCCCGTGTGATATTCACAACACCACGCTCATGCGCACGTAGCCATCGGCCACGAATGTTAGTTTGCAATCTACTAATTCCCAGTGGAACAACAGATCACACACAGTTGCAGTCGGTAAAATCGATCACAAGTAATTCCAGAGGTTCTATGAAAGAAACAACTCCAAAATAATTTAAACATGGTCTAAAACAAAAATTGTGTGGCGCCCCCATCTATTTAAGGACTAAGGGGGCGGCCGCCAATACTAGGAAATAGGGTTCGACTCAACCTAGACTAGGATACAACTGACCCAAGGTGGGGTGGCTCAAGGCGCGCAGGCTTGCTCTGCTGTTGCAGTGATCGACTCGGTTTCTATGTCGCGGCAGCCTGTCGTGGCAGAGTTGGACCCAATTTTCGTGTCGCGGTAGCCTACCATGGCAGAAAACTGTGTGGTTTCTCTGCCGTGGCAGAGATCCCTCATGATGAGGACATCCCGACAATTACACCTACCCCAATGACTACTGAAGATGCTACAACTGTTGCAAGAAAGGATCAGTCCAATGAGATTAGAATTGGACCTATTACAAGAGCTTGTGCTAAGCTATTGGAACAACAGGTGAATTTACTCCTAAACGAATCCGGTACTTTGATTGATGAGAACTTTATACTGCCTAAGTCTATGCATTTATGTATGATCAGGTTCGTTGGAGAAACAAGCATGGCGCGAGGAGGAGAAGGGCTACAAGAGAAGCCCAACATGATGATCGCCCAAGGATGCGCGAGGGAGGAGCGGGAGGAAGGCGCAAGAGAACATCATCAAGACGAAGGCAAAAAGATCTGCCACGACCGGACTGTCCGACCAGATCCACCCGAACTGTCCGGCCTGGTCGAGAGGCGAACTAGCGTGGACATTCAGTATGCCAGTTCGGACACTACCCGGACGCCACCCGGAAACTTCGGAGTTTCCGGCCAGACCGGACTGTCCGGCACACTTCACCCGGAGTGTCCGGCCTGACCGGACTGTCCGGCCGATTTCGACCGGAGTGTCCGCCCGCCGACCGAATCTGGTCCGAGTCGGTTTGTATCAGTTTGAGTCGTTTGCGTTTAGTTTCGGTTTCTGGTCGCTCCAGCCGCCCTTATAAGCTATGGGACGACCTCTAGTTAGGGTGGAGACCACGTTAAAATATTTTGGAGTTGTTTCTTTCATAGAACCTCTAGAATTACCCTGTGTTCGAATCTACCAACTATAATTGAGTGTGATCTGTTGTTCCATTGGGAATTAGTAGATTGCATACTACCGTTCGTGGTCACGGCTGCGTGCGCAAGAGCGTGGTGTTGTGAATATCCTACAAGGTTCGAGAGCTGTTGCATTGGCATCAGGGATCGAGTGGGAGAGTTCATAGCTATAGGCTAGTTATCTATCATCCATCATTATCATTGCCATCCGCTTACTGAGAAGATCGGGCCACCCCATATCATCTTGGTATCAGATTTCCAGTGTTGCCTTGGTAAGCATCCACAAATCCATCCATAGATTAGAGAGTGTTTTCATCCTATACAGAAAAAGCCTTACAAAAAGATTTGCCATAGACTAGATTGCATCATTTTCAAATTTTTAGTTGCTGATTGTATCTTCTCGTAGATCCGATCTGCAGGTTTTCCTCGTAGGAGTCTAGTTTCCGTTTATGTCTAGGTGTAGGGTTTGATCTTGTTTTCCGTTGTTCCCATCGTTACCATTTCTGCAAGTTTTTTATCGTTTTTCCGAGTCCACATAGCGTACCTTTGTTTGCATACCATAGACACAGCCTATCTACAGCATCTGTGCCTAGGATCGTACCCACGAGACTAGTTGCTTTGCTCCGACAGGCTGCTCATTAGGGTTTGTAGTGCAGAAATTTTTCGACAGGCAAAACCGGACTATCCGGCCGAATCACACCAGACTATCCGGCCCAACCGGAGTCTCCGGCACATATCAACCGGACTATCCGGCCCAGTTTTGTTATAAGTTCATGTGCTCGTTTGCATTCAGTAATATAGTTGAAAAAAAAGAGAATCGGTAATATAAAGATAAAAGAGCTACAAGCCTGACAAAAAAAGAAAAAAAGCAATATTGGAGGCCTTGTTGTGTATAGCACTAGTAGTTTGAGCAATCTTGTGCCTGTTCTATTTGAGATATTACTAGCGTCTCTCTTGTGCATTGCAATATTCCTTTTCATAAGTTGCTTTGCCATGTTTATCTCCACTGTGTGTTTCTTGGGTATTTGTACGATCAGCACTAGGACTTGTTTGCGGTGTAGATAGGGTACCATACCTATAGCTCCACCTTAAATAACCTGTGTGTCCTGCGATCGTTCTCTATACCTTTGATATTCACTTCATCACATCAAGTGCATCAGTCTTTGATTTTGTTTGGTAGAGCATCTCTTTTCACTTTGGAACGGTAAGATCTCCTTTCTTATTAGTTGTGAGTGAGTTGTGAGAGTTTCCACCATATAGATTTTGCTTTTTGCACTAACCTACTAATCGTGTCTTCTAGTGATGATGATGTTGTGTTGCAGAAAAAGAAGGATGAGGAGCTCGTCAATTGGCGTGAATATGAGGCTCTGAAATCCCACTTGACACGTGTGTTTAATAACACGACAAATGCCATTGACAAGAATCTCCAAGATATGAATATGAGATTGGATCAGCATGTTGGGACAGTTGATACTATCCAAACGCAAGTGGCTACACTCAATGTCAATGTCACTACTTTGCAGCAGTCCATTAAGGGTTTGATAGCCGCCTTGCATAGAAGGGAAGATCCTCAACATGATGATGCTTTTGATGATGTCGATGTGGGTAGTGCTGTTGATGCTGCTCCACATGTTGGCAGGGGACGTGCTATTCCCCCTGTCCATGCACCTGCTCATGGTCGTGGGTTTGCCCATCTTGGGTGTGGTCCACGTGTGCCCAACCAAGCTACTGATGACGGTTTGGGAAAGCCAAAATTCTCGATTCCTAGGTTTGATGGTTCCATTGATCCTGAAGACTACCTCACCTGGGAATTGAAGATTGAGAAACTCTAGCGATTATTTGACTATCCAGAAGATAAGAAGGTCAAGCTTGCAGCATCTGAATTTGATGGTTATGCATTGCGTTGGTGGGATGCTCTTGTGCAACATAGGAGGGAGGACAATGAACTTCCTGTGATGGATTGGCACGAGATGAAGCAAATCATGAAGGCACGTTTCGTACGAACCAACTACTTGCGATCAGGTTTTGATAAATTGACGCAATTGAAGCAAGGCACCATGACAGTTGATGAGTACTACATTGAGATGGAGATGCTTATGCAGCGTGCTCGAGTTCGTGAGTCCATTGAGATGACCATGCAGCGATTCCTAAACAATCTGAAGTTACCAATCAAGAGCATTGTTCGTCATCACAAGTATGAGACCATGAATGAGTTGTTGCATCATGCTAGAGAGGCCGAATCCTAGTTGGCAGAAGAGGCGAAGTCACGCGCTCGATTTCCATCCTCCAGCAGATTTTCGTCCAGATCTACACCTCCTACAGTCATGCCACCAGCTGCTGCTCCATTTACACCATCGGCCAAACCAGCAAGTACACCTTCATTTGGTTCTAATGCTCGGAAACCCGCTGTTCCTGCTGCTAGCTCGGGTTCCAACATGTCTACTGCATGTACTCGTGATGTAGTGTGCCATACTTGTGGAGGTAGAGGTCACTACAAGAAGGATTGTCCAAATAGCAAGGTTATGTTTGTTAATGAACAAGGTGAAGTAGAAAGTGGAGATGAAGCTTATGGGGATGATATTGATGACGGCGAGGATGGTGATGATGCCTATGCTGAGCGTGCACCCACTATTGTCGTATCTTCACGTGTACTTAGTGTGCAACCGGTTGAGGAATCCCAGCGTTGCAACTTGTTCTAAACAAAAGCTCTATTTGGACCAAACAAAGCTTGCAAGGTAATTATGGATGGAGGTAGCTGCAGAAATCTTGCAAGTAAGGAACTATGTGCCAAACTGAATTTGACATATTTACCTCATCCCAAGCCATACTACATACAATGGTTGAGCAACAATGGTGAGATGAAGGTAAATCATATGGTACGTGTGAATTTTCAAATTGGGCCATACAAAGATTCTATTGATTTTGATGTGGTTCCTATGACTGTTTGTCACCTACTATTGGGTCGGCCTTGGCTCTATGATCTCCATGTGCAACACAATGGCCGAGCCAATACATATCACTTGGAATACAAAGGAAAGAAGATTACTATGCAGCCAATGACACCACAAAGAAATTGTGAATGATTCTCGCTAGAAGATAGAGGTGAACTTGAAGGAAGATACTACCACTCGGCGAGAATAGCTGTTCCTGATGTAATTGAGCCTAAATTGAGTGATATAATGAAAAGTGAGAGAGTGCCTGGTTTATTGATACTAGCCACCAAGGAGGATATGAGAGAGTTTCTTGAGGACCCTACAGCCATGCTCTTCAGTTTTGCAGGATTTTGGGGATGTGTTTCCAGAAGATGTACCCGCAGGTTTGCCCCCATTGCGTGGTATATAACATCAAGTGGACCTAATTCCTGGCGCCACACTTCCCAACCGTGCACCTTACAGGACTAATCCCGAAGAAACTAAGGAAATTCAGAAGCAAGTACAAGCGTTGCTGGATAAAGGGTACATTCGTGTCTCTCTTAGCCCTTGTGCTGTTCCTGTTATTTTAGTTCCTAAGAAAGATGGTACATGGCGCATGTGTGTTGATTGTAGAGCGATTAATAACATCACTATTCGATATCGTCATCCTATTCCACGCTTAGAGGATATGCTCGATGAATTGAGTGGTGCTGTTGTTTTCTCTAAAATTGACTTGCGTAGTGGTTATCATCAAATTAGGATGAAAGAAGGGGATGAATGGAAAACTGCTTTCAAAACTAAATTCGGTTTGTATGAGTGGTTAGTTATGCCGTTTGGTCTTACTAATGCACCTAGTACTTTCATGCGTTTGATGAATCATGTTTTGAGAGAGTTTATTGGTCGTTTCGTGGTTGTTTACTTTGATGATATACTCATATACAGCCACACTGAATCTGAACATTGCACTCATATTAGACAAGTTTTGCAAGTGTTACGTGATAATAAACTGTATGCTAATCTTGAGAAGTGTACATTTGCAAAAGATAAGGTCATATTCCTAGGATTTGTTGTTTCTAAGCATGGAGTAGAGGTACATCAATCTAAAATTGAATCAATTCAGAATTGTCCTACTCCGATGAATGTTAGTCAAGTGCGTAGTTTCCACAGTCTCGCTGGTTTCTATAGGCGCTTCGTGAAAGATTTTAGCACCATTGCTGCACCATTAAATGATTTGACAAAGAAAGGTGTTCCTTTTGTATGGGGCGTGGCTCAAGACATTGCATTTGATACATTAAAACGTTTGCTTACTTCTGCACCATTACTTGCATTACCTGATTTTTCGAAGCAATTTGAAGTTGAATGTGATGCTAGTGGTATAGGCATAGGTGGCTTTGATGCAAGAGGGTCGGCCTATAGCTTATTTTTTCGAGAAATTGACTGGTGCTCGTTTGAATTATTCTATCTATGATAAAGAATTGTATGCACTTGTTAGAGTACTTGAGGTTTGGCAACATTATTTGTGGCCAAAAGAATTCATCATACATTCTGATCATGAAGCATTGAAATACTTGAAAGCTCAATCAAACTTGCATAGAAGATTAGCTAAATGGGTTGAGTTCATTGAGTCTTTTCCTTACATCATTAACTATAAGAAGGGAAAAGAAAACGTTGTTGCTGATGCTCTATCTAGGAAGAACATGCTATTAACCAATCTTGATGTTAAAATTCCTGGATTAGAAGCTATTTGTGCACTTTATGCAACCGACCATGATTTTGCTGAACCATACCGTTTGTGTGCTCTTAGAAACGCATGGGATAAGTATCATATACATGATGGATATTTGTTTCGAGCTAACAAACTATGTATTCCAGAATCATCGCTATGCTTGTTCTTAGTGCAGGAATCACATGCTGGTGGTTTGATGGGTCACTTTGGGCGTGAGAAGACATTGCTCATGCTTGCTGATCACTTTTATTGGCCCAAGATGAGGCGTGATGTGTACAGATTTGTGAGCCGATGTATTACATGCCACACGTCGAAATCTAAGCTGAAGCCTCACGGTTTGTATACACCTCTCTCTGCACCGACTATTCCATGGGAATACATTAGTATGGATTTTGTGCTAGGTCTACCTAAAACTCAGAGAGGTCATGATTCTATATTTGTGGTAGTGGATAGGTTCTCTAAGATGGCTCATTTTATTGCCTGCCACAAAAGCGACGATGCGTCGCATGTTACTAACCTGTTTTTCAGGGACATCGTGAGATTACATGGAGTACCAAAGACGATTGTTTCTGACCGTGATGTGAAGTTCATGAGCTACTTTTGGAAGACCTTATGGGGCAAGCTAGGAACGAAGTTGCTGTTCAGTACTACATGTCATCCCCAAACAGATGGTCAAACGGAGGTGGTGAATCGAACATTGTCACAGCTCCTAAGGACCATGATTAAAAAGAATCTGCGGGAGTGGGAAGCGTGTTTGCCACATGTTGAGTTTGCTTACAACAGGGTTGTGCATTCAACTACTCAGCTTTGTCCTTTTGAGGTGGTGTATGGTTTCAAACCATTGATGCCACTTGATATGTTGCCTCTACCATTACATGAGAGAGTCGATATGGAGGCATCAAAACGTGCTGATTATGTGAAGAAAATACATGAGAATACTCGAGAGGCTATTGAGAAGAAAGGCAAGAACATTGCTGCTGCAAGGAATCAAGCAAGGAAAGAAGTGTTGTTCGAGCCTGGAGATATGGTTTGGGTGCATCTACGCAAGGATAGGTTCCCACTACTTCGAAAGTCAAAATTGAAGCCACGTGGTGCTGGTCCTTACAAGGTGTTAGCCAAGATTAATGATAACGCCTACTCGGTTGATATACCTATTGAGGAGTTTGGTGGAGTTAGCAATAGCTTCAACGTTGTTGATTTGTCACCATATGCTAGAGAAGACCTTGGAGCGTCGAGGTCGACGCCTTTTGAAGGGGGGGAGATGATGAGGACATCCCTACAATTACACCTACCCCAATGACTACTGAAGATGCTACAACTGTTGCAAGAAAGGATCAGTCCAATGAGATTAGAATTGGACCTATTACAAGAGCTCGTGCTAAGCTACTGGAACAACAGGTGAATTTACTCCTAAACGAATCCGGTACTTTGATTGATGAGAACTTTATACTGCCTAAGTCTATGCATTTATGTATGATCAGGTTCGTTGGAGAAACAAGCATGGCGCGAGGAGGAGAAGGGCTACAAGAGAAGCCCAACATGATGATCGCCCAAGGATGCGCGAGGGAGGAGCGGGAGGAAGGCGCAAGAGAAGATCATCAAGACGAATGCAAAAAGATCTGCCACGACCAGAGTGTCCAGCCAGATCCACCCGGACTGTCCGGCTTGGTCGAGAGGCGAACTAGCATGGACATTCAGTATGCCAGTTCGGACACTACCCAGACACCACCCAGAAACTTCGGAGTTTCCGGCCAGACCGGACTGTCCGGCACACTTCACCCGGAGTGTCCGGCCAGACCAGACTGTCCGGCCGATTTCTACCAGAGTGTCTGCCCGCCGACCGAATCTGGTCCGAGTCGGTTTGTATCAGTTTGAGTCGTTTGCGTTTAGTTTTGGTTTCTGGTCGCTCTAGTCGGCCTTATAAGCTATGGGACGACCTCTAGTTAGGGTGGAGACCACATTAAAATATTTTGGAGTTGTTTCTTTCATAAAACCTCTGGAATTACCCTGTGTTCGAATCTACCAACTATAATTGAGTGTGATCTGTTGTTCCATTGGGAATTAGTAGATTGCATACTACCGTTCGTGGTCACGTATGCGTGCGCAAGAGCGTGGTGTTGTGAATATCCTACAAGGTTCGAGAGCTGTTGCATTGGCATTAGGGATCGAGCGGGAGAGTTCATAGCTACAGGCTAGTTATCTATCATCCATCATTATCAATGCCATCCGCTTACTGAGGAGATCGGGCCACCCCATATCACCTCAACCATGTGTTGATCTTCTCGTGTGTTGCTCCTTGCGCTTCCTCCCTATCATGGTGGTGGCACGGTAGATGCCATGGATAGGCTAAGGATGGGGCCAATGAGCACTAGAGGAATCCAAGGGGGATAGTGTGGTGATTCCACACACTGATGTTTGTATTCTCACTCTATCAATGGTGGATTACAAGGGCTCCTTGAGATGTTTGTGAGAAGGAGACTAGTTCTCTTACCCCCCCCCCCCACTACAATGCTCTAGAGTTCTTCCAAGACAGAAAGATCGATCCCCTTATATGGAGGCCCTGGTGATCCTTATATAGGGGAACCCAGGTTAAAAAGTTAGGGCATACGTGGAGGCATATTCCCCGAATATGCCCTTTGGTTAAAGCTAGATGACTCTTTATTCACTTTAAATGGCTAGTATGGACTATGGACGTAACCCTCTATGAGCTCCTCGTCTTTTGGCGTCTGCAGACATGGGCTACGTCAGCCGACATTGCCTGCGTCACTTTTATCAGCCACGTCTCGCGAGTCCTTCCCTCTGTTCGCTTCGCTCACACCTTTTGACAAACGGGAGATTCCTTCCTTCTCTTGGAAGCCAAGTGGCAGCCCAGCTAGTGCTTGGCTAACCCGGCTACGAGGGTACCTGCATATATGGCAAATCATGTATGGCCGACATACATTTTATGTCGGCCGGGTTAGTGTTAGGTGGATACCCACCAGGCCGGGTTACCCCGTAAGTCGGCCTGCCTTGAGGAGACCCAGCCAGCACTTTCTTTGACCGTGTCGTACCTCGGCTAACTCGGCCTTTATACCCCGGTGTGACCCTACCCAGGGTATCCCCCCAACATTAGTCCCCGAAGTTGGTGCGGTCTTAGCAACTTCAGATGATAAGGCCACATCATGTTCCATTTATCAAGATCAATACTTTCTTTGCCGAGTTATTCTATAACCCGGTCTCTTTGATGTGACGTTCCCTTGACTCAATCCGAGTTATCTCTGGTTGGTTGGGTCATTGTGATGAGGGCAAACCTCTAGGGTGGCCCGATCTTCACGGATCTCGTGGTCAAATCGATGGGAAAGCGAGGGGAAAGGGAGAAGGTAGCGGAAGCGGACGCACACCTCGTGAAGAACACGATGAACACACGCAAAACACACACGATACAAGGCCGATTGCTCTCACTGGTGGCCACCGGTTCGATAGAATCCTCGCAAGGAAAGATCGGTCAACGTGCTCCCGTCAATCCCAAGCGGAGAGGGAAGAACACCTTGGAGAGGGTCTTGACGTCTTGGCAAAGGGACACCGATGCCAAGGCCTTGTACAACAAGGGAGGCGCGATGCAAACTCCAACGAGGTGGTGACGATAGTCGATCCCCTTTGGTAGAAGGGGATGAGGCAAAACTAGAGATTCCACAAAGGGGGTTGTCTTTAGTCTATCATCTATGCCTAAGGGATACATGGGGGGTGGGGGCTCTATTTATACGCCATCCACAAGTTCAGGGGTACTTTGGGCATAAAACTAGGGTTTGGTGCGAAATAGAGGGGTACATGGGCCAAGGGCCCAGCTGTTGGCTCGCAGGCCCATCACTTGGGCCGGACAGTCCAGGTCAGAGTGACCGGACAGTCCGGGGTAGCCAGGCACTCCGGGTAGTGTCCGGGTAGTGTCCAAACTGGCCTTCTGAATGTCCACGTCAGGCTGGGGCTGGGGCAGGCCGGACACTCCGGCCGAGTCGCTCCAGACACTCCGGTTGCGCCCGACACTCCGGCTGGTTCCGGGCGGACACTCCGGGGCGATGACGACGGAGAATCTCGTTCTGGAGCTGGCTGCTCCTGGTCCATCTTCTTGGTTGACTTGGGGACGATCTTGGGGACTTGGTGTTGTGGATGTAGTAGCGTCCGCAGGATGGGCTGCATCGGCTCCCCCCTTCAAAAAGAGTCGTCCTCGACTCTTCATGCTCATCCCAAGAAGATGATGTCGAGAGACCTTCTTGATCCTGGGATTCACCATATAGTCATCCTTGAGAAGCTTGATGTGGCAACTCTTCAATGTTCCTTTACCTTCCATGAAGCCCGCAAAGCTCACAACAAAAGCGAAGCAACACTTGAAGAGTAGCCAATTCATGAAGATTATAGCATGAGTCCTCAAGTAGAAGGAAGTCACCTTATGATATAGAGATAGCTCATTGAAGGATGGCCCTAGGTAACTCTCTTCGATTCGTCTTGTCAACTCTTTGTCCATAGAGGTTGACACATATGCAATTGTACCTTCACACAACAAAGACCAAGGAACATATGTCCGTGTGATAGAGGAGCATGTCATTTGTGGCGTGTCCATTCTTGTTCACAACACTATTAGCACAACTCAAGTATCGCAAACTAAATGCGATGCAAGGTCAAAGTGCATGGAAGTTAATTGAACATCATCCAAATGTGGGAACTCAAAAACTCCATATAACATCTTAGTGTGGCACTCAAAGCAAGTGACTAAAATCTTGATCAACATCTTTGATGCAAAGCTAGGAGAATTCGGCAAAAACACATGAGAAAGAATATCCAAAGCAACATCATTATGTGTGCAAACCAACCATTGGAAAGAACAATTGTTCAATATGTTGGATGCCATACACATATCATCAAAAGCCAAAATCATGGGGGTATGAGTATCACAAGCGGAAGCAAAAACAACATGTTTGCAAACAAACCATATGAAAGAGCAAGTGGTCCTTATGTTTGTTGTAAGAATAATACGAGAGACTTGGAAGCTCTCATGACAATACATGCTCATAATGGCATTATGGTTGCACACAAAACATCGGAAAGAGAAATTGTTCAACATTTTTGTGGCAACACACAAAGCATCCATATCCAAAAGCAATGAAACATGATTGTCACAAGGTGAAAGAATACCATTAACATGCTTGCAAGCAAACCATAGGAAAGAGCAATTTGTCAACATGAAAGATGCAAAGCATGCAAAAGGTATCAGAGCTGGCTTCGATCTTGAACTCACTTGGGGGATGCTCTCTAGAGCTCTTTTTGTCTACTCGTGCTCAACCGAGGTTGACATTGTTGTGCGGGTACCTACACACATGAAACACAAAAGGAAGAATGTGTGTGCATGGTAGAGAAACCCATCATGACGTATCTCTTCTTGTGCACATCACCATTAGTGTCAATCAAGTATGAAAAATAGGCATGGTGAGTATGCAAATGGAGAACATGCTTATCATGGCAATCATCAAAATCTCCAAAATTTGAGAAAGCTATGGGGGCCATCTCAACATAAACCATATGAGAATTATTGTTGCAAGCAAAACAAGTGAAAGAGCAATTATTCAACTTTTTGCAAGCAACGGGAGATATTGTAAAACATTCATGACAAAGCATGGTTCGAGGGGTACCATTGGTAACATCATTGCAAGCAAAACATTGGAAAGAGCAATTGTTCAACAGAGTGCAAGTAATGATATCATCAACGTAATGTTTAGAGCATGGCATGTCTATGGCAACATCATCATAATCAAATAATTTCACATGCTCAACATTATGCAAAGGCAAAGTATCACATGGAAATATCAATGAAGCATATGTGATATCACAAACATCATCCATAGCATGCAAATCATCACAAGTCATCATGTCCACTAGTGGGATCATGGCATCATCAACACCCGTATTCTTACCTTGTTCATACCTCTCATATGAAGTGGGTGTTGTGGTAGTATTGGCCTCCATGTGGGCGACTTCTTCATCATGTTTGGGGATGGCATCATCTTCATCCATCATGTTCATCTTCTTGGTCGGAGGCATCATCATCTCCAAACTTGGTGCTTCTTGATCCACGGAACCTAGCATATCATGGGATAACACACTAGAGGTAGAGGGTAAGTCGTTAGAAATCAAAGTGGTCTCACATGACCTATCAACTACCACTCTCAAATCACTAGGTGTATCACTCATGCCCTCCAAGTGGAAGCACTCAATCTCACGTATGGTGGAGTCACTCATCTCACTCTTGTTTTCACTCAAGTGGGCTAAGTGGCTCTCATACTCACATGGGATTGGTACCACATCATCACTCAAGCATATGGGGGTAGGTTCGGTTCTCTCAACTCCTTGTGCCTCCTTTGGTGAAGGGAAAGTCCCATGCTCACCATTCTTGACCTTGTCGTCGCCATCTTGCACCTTGGCTTGTGTAGTCCTCTTGACGTACTCGTCCAACTTGGCGAAGTATAGGTCTTCGTCCTCCTCATCCATGAGGTTGCATGCGTCATCTAGGACGTCAAGTCTTGGCGTTGAAGCTTGATGGCATGGAGTAGAGCTTGCTCTTGGTGCCATTTTGGTGGTGGCACGAGTAGTTGAAGGTGCCTTATGATGGTGTCGACGGAGGTCATGGGCGTGCCTTGCCAAAGGTTGATGTAGATGGCGCACTTGATCATCCACATGACGCTCGCGACAATGCTCCTTGTCCTTGGCACTCTTCTTGTGATGGTGGTGCATTCTTGAGCTTGGTTGAGCATTATGGATGGTGCTCAACATGTATTCTTCGTCTTCATGGCGAAGATGCCTTGAACGACGTCTTGTATCCTCTTGATGTTGGTGATGATCATGAGAGGATGTATGTTGATGAAGATTCTTGCTTCTTGGCGCCTCTTTTGGAAGGTGATGTTGGGGCGCTGCTCTTTTTGTAGTTGGTGGCACTTGATTCCTAGGAGGTAGATGCACTTGACTCCTTCGAGGTTGTGGTGCTTGGCGCCTTGGATATGGTGGTGCTTGGTGGCTTGGAGGTGATGGCGCTCGTTGCCTTGGAGATGGTGGTGCATGACGGCTTGGAGGTGATGGCGCTCGTCGCCTTGGAGATGGTGGTGCATGATGCCATGTAGGTGGTGGCGCTTGACGCCTTGGAGGTGGATCATCGAAGTAGGTGGTGCCCCTTGGTGTGGCACGCTTGGCCTTGAAGGTCATGGTTTCTTGATGAGGCGTCTCCGCTAGCTTGGCGTAGTAGTCCTCCATCTCCAAGCGGTGGAGGTATTCTTCATGGCTCATGGAAGAGCCCTCGAAGTGGGTGAAGCTCGCCATGTCCTCCATGCTTGGTGAGGCATCCTCGTTGTAGCACTCGAAGTCATCCATGCTTGGGGAGTCGTTGTTGATGTAGTACTCCATGTCACCCAAGCATGTGGCGCCATTGTCGGTGTAGTGCTCCATGCATGAGGAGACATTGTCGATGTAGAGCTCCAATTCCTCCATGCTTGAGGAGCCATAGTTGATGACGTGCTCCATGTCTTCCATGCATGTGGAGCCGTCATAGGTGCAATGCTCTGGGTCCTCAAAGCATGCGGAGCCATTGTCGGTGTAGTGCTCCATCATGTCCTCTATACTTGTGGAGTCGTAGTCGTGGTGGCTCATCATGGATTCTTCATAGATATCATCCTCGGTTCCGGAGTCCCTAGACATGATTCACAAGACCAAGTGGTGTATATGGAAGTGGTAAGGGGTTAGATATGCAACGTCAAACCTTACTTTACCTTGGAAGATAGTATCGTGCAAGTGGCAACACTTGAGAGCAATCAAAACCAAGCAAAGTGAAGTTCACGTGGAACACCAAAACCAACTAACCACTAAAAAACACACACACACAAAGCTTATGGTGGATAGGTATGGAAGGTGGCGTGTCCAAGAACAATCCGAAATCAAGATATTGTAATGGCAAGTAAAGAACCACAATGATCACAAAGCAAAACAAGTCAATCCACAAGAGGAAATATGTACAAGGAAACACACACAGTGGGATAAACGGGACTTGTGCGACGGAGAAAGTGAGCTAAGAACCAAATGATTACCTAGCGAATACTATAAGCTCTTGTCGCACAAGGGCAAGGAGAGACGCTAGTTCGATTGCACTAAATTGGTGGGCTACAAGATATGCATAATAAGTACCACCTATTTGATGTTCATTGAGCTTGCGCTTCCTATTCTATGAGGCACTTGTTTCTTTCTTTCTCTTTTTCTTCTTTTTCTTTTTCTATTTTTTTCTCTTTTTCTTTCTTTTTTCACTTGCCTCTTCCTTGTGCCAACAACTATACAAGATAACTATATGAGATAGCGCACTCACAACTTTTGCTCGGAATTCTACAAGGTATCAAATGTGCATAGCCTAAGCAATCATAGGAGGAACTAGTCTCAATAGGTGTTTATTGAACTCAAAGATAGTGTGGCTCACAAAGGGATGCAAGTGGGGAGAAGTCGCGGAATTTTTATACCTTTCGTCGCTGATCTTCACCCTTTATTGGTGGATTCCGCCTTCCTCACAGAATTTGGATGGAGTAGATAGCATGAACTACGGAGATGATGATGTAGAGCTCTTTCTCCTCTTCAAAACGAGCTAAAGAACACCAAAATCCGAGTTCGTATGCAAAAGTTATGCTCAAACCGTGAAGCAGATTTTTCTGTCAGCAGGGGGGCGGACAGTCCGGTGCGCGTAGGCCGGACAGTCCGGCCGGGCTGGATATTCCGGTCAGTTTAGGCCGGAAACTCCGGTGGGGCGGATATTCCGGTCCGTTTTGGCCGGACAGTCCGGTCCGGTTGAACCAGAACTTCCAGAACACGAACGTGTCGAGTTTTGGCGGAAAAACTGGGACCAAAACCTCAAATTGATGGGGGAAAACAAGGAATTAAGCCATGGGAACGCAGGGGAAGGTAGATCAACAAGTTTAGCAAGTAATCCACGAATCAAAACCTACCAAAACACACTCAAATCATAGATCGATCCAAAACACGAAATTGGGGCTATTTTTGGGGGGATTTTCGAATTAATGGGGGAAAAGACCAAATCGAGGAGAAATCCGTGGCAACCAAAAGCTGCTGATACCAGATGATGAGGGCAAACCTCTAGGGTGGCTCAATCTTCACGGATCTCGTGGTCAAATCGATGGGAAAGCGAGGGGAAAGGGAGAAGGTAGCAGAAGCGGACGCACACCTCGTGAAGAACACGATGAACACACGCAAAACACACACGATACAAGGCCAATTGCTCTCACCAGTGGCCATCGGTCCGATAGAATCCTCGCAAGGAAAGATCGGTCAACGTGCTCCCTTCAATCCCAAGCGGAGAGGGAAGAACACCTTGGAGAGGGTCTTGACGTCTTGGCAAAGGGACACCGATGCCAAGGCCTTGTACAACGAGGGAGGCGCGATGCAAACTCCAACGAGGTGGTGACGATAGTCGATCCCCTTTGGTAGAAGGGGATGAGGCAAAACTAGAGATTCCACAAAGGGGGTTGTCTTTAGTCTATCATCTATGCCTAAGGGATACATGGGGGGGGTGGGGGCTCTATTTATAGGCCAGCCACAAGTTCAGGGGTAGTTTGGGCATAAAACTAGGGTTTGGGGCGAAATAGAGGGGTACATGGGCCAAGGGCCCAGCTATTGGCTCGCAGGCCCATCACTTGGGCCAGACAGTCTGGGTCAGAGTGACCGGACAGTCCGGGGTAGCCGGACACTCCGGGTAGTGTCCGGGTAGTGTCCGAACTGGCCTTCTGAATGTCCACGCCAGGCTGGGGCTAGGGTAGGCCGGACACTCTGGCCGAGTCGCGCCGGACACTCCGGCTGGTTCCGGGTGGACACTCCAGGGCGATGACGACGGAGACTCTCGTTCTGGAGCTGGCTGCTCCTGGTCCATCTTCTTGGTTGACTTGGGGACGATCTTGGGGACTTGGCATTGTGGATGTAATAGCGTCCACAGGACGGGCTGCATCACATTGTCCATATATCCTGGTTAACTTTCCTTCTCTCATATCCTTCCCCATGTCCCACGTGGAGGGTAATCATCACTTTGCCTCATTTTAAGGGCCACGCCAGTTTACTGCACCGGTTACTGTATTGATTGTCAGAAATAACTATTGCACGCGTCACGTCATGGCAGCCCCTGTTAACTATATCATAACGTCACATCATGGGATCCTCTGCTCCTTGTGGCCCTTTCTGCGGCGTGACATCGTGCATTTGGAAAATACACGGCCACACCATGCGGTTGTGCCATGGTGCTCGATCGCACTACGCGCACCTGAGGTGCGGTTAAATAGGGGGCAGGGGCGGCTCTTGGGGAAGTTCCCCCACTTCGCACACGCCCTTGCCCTTTTCCCCTTCTTCTCCATAGCGACGCCACCATTGTTGCTGCTTTTGCCTTAGCGTTGTGCTGCCACTGCCATGCCTTGCCGCTCCTCCACGATCGCGCCACCGCTTCTGCCCAAGCCTTCCGCCACGGGGCCCTGCACCTCCAAGTTTCCCACCGCTGGTTATCACTTCTCCGATTTCATCCTTGAAGAGCTTGACTTAGCCATGACAGAGGAAGAGGTCGCCGTTGTTGCTCGGGAGGGGGAAGAAGATGAGGCTCACGAGCGCAGCGCCTAGGCGGGCGCGTTCGTGTGCGAGGATGACATCGATTGGTTGTATGCGACCCGTCGCATCCCTGTGGGTGTCACATGCCGCCTTGCCGCCTAGGAGATAGCTCCCTCTCCAAATCCTGGCCGCCTCGACGCCCTGGCCAGAGGCTGACATACCCCTCTATTCCAGCTAACGCTATCACTTCGCTTTCCTCTTTTGCCTCCAACATAGAGGGGTATGTCAGCCTCTAGCCTACCAAAGAACTTTGGATCAAGTTCTTTGGTCTCAAGAAGAATGTCGTCCTAGATAAGCATCTTGCTCCTGCCGATAAGCATCTGACCCAGTGCGGTGGAGCCTCAATCTCTCCCTGCAAGAATTCTGCCTTTCCCCGGGTTACCAGCCTTGAATCTTGCAAAGGCTGGGCCCAAACCTTCTTCTATTTCTGGAACAACTCGGATGTACACTTGATCCGGCTCCTCCCCTTCAAGATGGGTGTCCTAGACACCTCCTTGTGGGAGAAGATCCCGAAGCGACCTACTACCTTGGTGAACCAGGTAGATCGCCGGATCAAGGAGCTTGTTGAGCCACGCAGGCAATGAGGACATTATGATCACATTTGTCCGCAGCCAGGTCTCCCCCCTTCAGAAGCGCTCCCTTAAGATCTGCCATTTGAGTGGCTCCCTTGACCCCCACCAGACCTCCTCCTTCGATCTTAACAACTCCGAGGTGTTCCGCCGGGTCAAGGCCATTTTTAAGGTAGAGAAGGAGTTCACCGAGGTGTGGAAGTGGGGGCTTGCACCCTTCACCCAGGCCAACTTGCCTCCTAAGGTATACTATTCTCCTGGCATTTGTTTTGGGTCTTGCGGTATGTCGGATAACTTCCTAACTTAACCATTTAGTACTTTTGCTCTCAGTTGTTTCTCCAGCAGACAGTTGAGGACGGTAAGGAGCCGACCCTCAAGTGGGTGGCGGACCGCACAGAGCCGGACGTAGAGGAGCCTGACTCGGAGAGGTTCTTTCCTACACCGGACAGAACCAAGTGACCCTTTGGTAAGGCCTCTTCTCTAAGGGATTGGCCGGATGACGATGACTCCGATGTTAAGGTTATGGAGGTACTTGATCAGGTGCCCATCTCTTACGCGTTCCTGGTTACTTCTGAATCTTCAGCTAACCCGGCCGGTCAGGTCTACACGAGGTTCCTCCCCTTGCCATGGACGATCTCCGCCCCGCCTTCCCGTAAATGTCCGCCTACCTCAGCCGGAGGTGCCCCTGTCCAAGAAGAGGCGAAGAAGTCCGGGTCAAGGCTCCAAAAAACCTGGCCAAGAACACCGTCCGGAGAAAGCCTAAACCCTGGCAGCCCCCAACCTCGGATGAGTAGGTCATTTTTATTTCCCTGCTCATTTTCAGGTCTTGCCCCTTTTGCTTTTGCCTTTTACTTGCCTTTCTTTCTCCCTTTGATTTGTTACTTTTCGTTTCTACAATGCTCCTAGGGTTATTCCCCACAGTGGCCCCAGCATTTCCTCTCCAGTCCGGAGCAGCCCATCTCCCTCCCGCGATGACGACGTTCATCCACTGAGTCCTATCCAAGAGGATTCCGTGGCAGCGTCAGATCAGAGTCCACGTCACCATGAGGGGGCAACATCGACACGGGGGGCAGTGGAGCTGCCGAGGATACGGTGATGCCAGATCTCCCCAATTTCTCTGCTCCACGTCAGGCTGGGGCTGGGGCAGGCCGGACACTCCGGCCGAGTCGCTCCAGACACTCCGGCTGCGCCCGACACTCCGGCTGGTTCCGGGCGGACACTCCGGGGCGATGACGACGGAGAATCTCGTTCTGGAGCTGGCTGCTCCTGGTCCATCTTCTTGGTTGACTTGGGGACGATCTTGGGGACTTGGTGTTGTGGATGTAGTAGCGTCCGCAGGATGGGCTGCATCGGCTCCCCCCTTCAAAAAGAGTCGTCCTCGACTCTTCATGCTCATCCCAAGAAGATGATGTCGAGAGACCTTCTTGATCCTGGGATTCACCATATAGTCATCCTTGAGAAGCTTGATGTGGCAACTCTTCAATGTTCCTTTACCTTCCATGAAGCCCGCAAAGCTCACAACAAAAGCGAAGCAACACTTGAAGAGTAGCCAATTCATGAAGATTATAGCATGAGTCCTCAAGTAGAAGGAAGTCACCTTATGATATAGAGATAGCTCATTGAAGGATGGCCCTAGGTAACTCTCTTCGATTCGTCTTGTCAACTCTTTGTCCATAGAGGTTGACACATATGCAATTGTACCTTCACACAACAAAGACCAAGGAACATATGTCTGTGTGTGATAGAGGAGCATGTCATTTGTGGCGTGTCCATTCTTGTTCACAACACTATTAGCACAACTCAAGTATCGCAAACGAAATGCGTATGCAAGGTCAAAGTGCATGGAAGTTAATTGAACATCATCCAAATGTGGGAACTCAAAAACTCCATATAACATCTTAGTGTGGCACTCAAAGCAAGTGACTAAAATCTTGATCAACATCTTTGATGCAAAGCTAGGAGAATTCGGCAAAAACACATGAGAAAGAATATCCAAAGCAACATCATTATGTGTGCAAACCAACCATTGGAAAGAACAATTGTTCAATATGTTGGATGCCATACACATATCATCAAAAGCCAAAATCATGGGGGTATGAGTATCACAAGCGGAAGCAAAAACAACATGTTTGCAAACAAACCATATGAAAGAGCAAGTGGTCCTTATGTTTGTTGTAAGAATAATACGAGAGACTTGGAAGCTCTCATGACAATACATGCTCATAATGGCATTATGGTTGCACACAAAACATCGGAAAGAGAAATTGTTCAACATTTTTGTGGCAACACACAAAGCATCCATATCCAAAAGCAATGAAACATGATTGTCACAAGGTGAAAGAATACCATTAACATGCTTGCAAGCAAACCATAGGAAAGAGCAATTTGTCAACATGAAAGATGCAAAGCATGCAAAAGGTATCAGAGCTGGCTTCGATCTTGAACTCACTTGGGGGATGCTCTCTAGAGCTCTTTTTGTCTACTCGTGCTCAACCGAGGTTGACATTGTTGTGCGGGTACCTACACACATGAAACACAAAAGGAAGAATGTGTGTGCATGGTAGAGAAACCCATCATGACGTATCTCTTCTTGTGCACATCACCATTAGTGTCAATCAAGTATGAAAAATAGGCATGGTGAGTATGCAAATGGAGAACATGCTTATCATGGCAATCATCAAAATCTCCAAAATTTGAGAAAGCTATGGGGGCCATCTCAACATAAACCATATGAGAATTATTGTTGCAAGCAAAACAAGTGAAAGAGCAATTATTCAACTTTTTGCAAGCAACGGGAGATATTGTAAAACATTCATGACAAAGCATGGTTCGAGGGGTACCATTGGTAACATCATTGCAAGCAAAACATTGGAAAGAGCAATTGTTCAACAGAGTGCAAGTAATGATATCATCAACGTAATGTTTAGAGCATGGCATGTCTATGGCAACATCATCATAATCAAATAATTTCACATGCTCAACATTATGCAAAGGCAAAGTATCACATGGAAATATCAATGAAGCATATGTGATATCACAAACATCATCCATAGCATGCAAATCATCACAAGTCATCATGTCCACTAGTGGGATCATGGCATCATCAACACCCGTATTCTTACCTTGTTCATACCTCTCATATGAAGTGGGTGTTGTGGTAGTATTGGCCTCCATGTGGGCGACTTCTTCATCATGTTTGGGGATGGCATCATCTTCATCCATCATGTTCATCTTCTTGGTCGGAGGCATCATCATCTCCAAACTTGGTGCTTCTTGATCCACGGAACCTAGCATATCATGGGATAACACACTAGAGGTAAAGGGTAAGTCGTTAGAAATCAAAGTGGTCTCACATGACCTATCAACTACCACTCTCAAATCACTAGGTGTATCACTCATGCCCTCCAAGTGGAAGCACTCAATCTCACGTATGGTGGAGTCACTCATCTCACTCTTGTTTTCACTCAAGTGGGCTAAGTGGCTCTCATACTCACATGGGATTGGTACCACATCATCACTCAAGCATATGGGGGTAGGTTCGGTTCTCTCAACTCCTTGTGCCTCCTTTGGTGAAGGGAAAGTCCCATGCTCACCATTCTTGACCTTGTCGTCGCCATCTTGCACCTTGGCTTGTGTAGTCCTCTTGACGTACTCGTCCAACTTGGCGAAGTATAGGTCTTCGTCCTCCTCATCCATGAGGTTGCATGCGTCATCTAGGACGTCAAGTCTTGGCGTTGAAGCTTGATGGCATGGAGTAGAGCTTGCTCTTGGTGCCATTTTGGTGGTGGCACGAGTAGTTGAAGGTGCCTTATGATGGTGTCGACGGAGGTCATGGGCGTGCCTTGCCAAAGGTTGATGTAGATGGCGCACTTGATCATCCACATGACGCTCGCGACAATGCTCCTTGTCCTTGGCACTCTTCTTGTGATGGTGGTGCATTCTTGAGCTTGGTTGAGCATTATGGATGGTGCTCAACATGTATTCTTCGTCTTCATGGCGAAGATGCCTTGAACGACGTCTTGTATCCTCTTGATGTTGGTGATGATCATGAGAGGATGTATGTTGATGAAGATTCTTGCTTCTTGGCGCCTCTTTTGGAAGGTGATGTTGGGGCGCTGCTCTTTTTGTAGTTGGTGGCACTTGATTCCTAGGAGGTAGATGCACTTGACTCCTTCGAGGTTGTGGTGCTTGGCGCCTTGGATATGGTGGTGCTTGGTGGCTTGGAGGTGATGGCGCTCGTTGCCTTGGAGATGGTGGTGCATGACGGCTTGGAGGTGATGGCGCTCGTCGCCTTGGAGATGGTGGTGCATGATGCCATGTAGGTGGTGGCGCTTGACGCCTTGGAGGTGGATCATCGAAGTAGGTGGTGCCTTGGTGGCACGCTTGGCCTTGAAGGTCATGGTTTCTTGATGAGGCGTCTCCGCTAGCTTGGCGTAGTAGTCCTCCCATCTCCAAGCGGTGGAGGTATTCTTCATGGCTCATGGAAGAGCCCTCGAAGTGGGTGAAGCTCGCCATGTCCTCCATGCTTGGTGAGGCATCCTCGTTGTAGCACTCGAAGTCATCCATGCTTGGGGAGTCGTTGTTGATGTAGTACTCCATGTCACCCAAGCATGTGGCGCCATTGTCGGTGTAGTGCTCCATGCATGAGGAGACATTGTCGATGTAGAGCTCCAATTCCTCCATGCTTGAGGAGCCATAGTTGATGACGTGCTCCATGTCTTCCATGCATGTGGAGCCGTCATAGGTGCAATGCTCTGGGTCCTCAAAGCATGCGGAGCCATTGTCGGTGTAGTGCTCCATCATGTCCTCTATACTTGTGGAGTCGTAGTCGTGGTGGCTCATCATGGATTCTTCATAGATATCATCCTCGGTTCCGGAGTCCCTAGACATGATTCACAAGACCAAGTGGTGTATATGGAAGTGGTAAGGGGTTAGATATGCAACGTCAAACCTTACTTTACCTTGGAAGATAGTATCGTGCAAGTGGCAACACTTGAGAGCAATCAAAACCAAGCAAAGTGAAGTTCACGTGGAACACCAAAACCAACTAACCACTAAAAACACACACACACAAAGCTTATGGTGGATAGGTATGGAAGGTGGCGTGTCCAAGAACAATCCGAAATCAAGATATTGTAATGGCAAGTAAAGAACCACAATGATCACAAAGCAAAACAAGTCAATCCACAAGAGGAAATATGTACAAGGAAACACACACAGTGGGATAAACGGGACTTGTGCGACGGAGAAAGTGAGCTAAGAACCAAATGATTACCTAGCGAATACTATAAGCTCTTGTCGCACAAGGGCAAGGAGAGACGCTAGTTCGATTGCACTAAATTGGTGGGCTACAAGATATGCATAATAAGTACCACCTATTTGATGTTCATTGAGCTTGCGCTTCCTATTCTATGAGGCACTTGTTTCTTTCTTTCTCTTTTTCTTCTTTTTCTTTTTCTATTTTTTTCTCTTTTTCTTTCTTTTTTCACTTGCCTCTTCCTTGTGCCAACAACTATACAAGATAACTATATGAGATAGCGCACTCACAACTTTTGCTCGGAATTCTACAAGGTATCAAATGTGCATAGCCTAAGCAATCATAGGAGGAACTAGTCTCAATAGGTGTTTATTGAACTCAAAGATAGTGTGGCTCACAAAGGGATGCAAGTGGGGAGAAGTCGCGGAATTTTTATACCTTTCGTCGCTGATCTTCACCCTTTATTGGTGGATTCCGCCTTCCTCACAGAATTTGGATGGAGTAGATAGCATGAACTACGGAGATGATGATGTAGAGCTCTTTCTCCTCTTCAAAACGAGCTAAAGAACACCAAAATCCGAGTTCGTATGCAAAAGTTATGCTCAAAACCGTGAAGCAGATTTTTCTGTCAGCAGGGGGGCGGACAGTCCGGTGCGCGTAGGCCGGACAGTCCGGCCGGGCCGGATATTCCGGTCAGTTTAGGCCGGAAACTCCGGTGGGGCGGATATTCCGGTCCGTTTTGGCCGGACAGTCCGGTCCGGTCGAACCAGAACTTCCAGAACACGAACGTGTCGAGTTTTGGCGGAAAAACTGGGACCAAAACCTCAAATTGATGGGGGAAACAAGGAATTAAGCCATGGGAACGCAGGGGAAGGTAGATCAACAAGTTTAGCAAGTAATCCACGGATCAAAACCTACCAAAACACACTCAAATCACAGATCGATCCAAAACACGAAATTGGGGCTATTTTTTGGGGATTTTCGAATTTATGGGGGAAAAGACCAAATCGAGGAGAAATCCGTGGCAACCAAAAGCTGCTGATACCAGATGATGAGGGCAAACCTCTAGGGTGGCCCGATCTTCACGGATCTCGTGGTCAAATCGATGGGAAAGCGAGGGGAAAGGGAGAAGGTAGCGGACGCACACCTCGTGAAGAACACGATGAACACACGCAAAACACACACGATACAAGGCCAATTGCTCTCACCAGTGGCCATCGGTCCGATAGAATCCTCGCAAGGAAAGATCGGTCAACGTGCTCCCGTCAATCCCAAGCGGAGAGGGAAGAACACCTTGGAGAGGGTCTTGACGTCTTGGCAAAGGGACACCGATGCCAAGGCCTTGTACAACGAGGGAGGCGCGATGCAAACTCCAACGAGGTGGTGACGATAGTCGATCCCCTTTGGTAGAAGGGGATGAGGCAAAACTAGAGATTCCACAAAGGGGGTTGTCTTTAGTCTATCATCTATGCCTAAGGGATACATGGGGGGGGGTGGGGGCTCTATTTATAGGCCAGCCACAAGTTCAGGGGTAGTTTGGGCATAAAACTAGGGTTTGGGGCGAAATAGAGGGGTACATGGGCCAAGGGCCCAGCTATTGGCTCGCAGGCCCATCACTTGGGCCAGACAGTCTGGGTCAGAGTGACCGGACAGTCCGGGGTAGCCGGACACTCCGGGTAGTGTCCGGTAGTGTCCGAACTGGCCTTCGAATGTCCACGCCAGTTGGGGCTAGGTAGGCGGACACTGGCCGAGTCGCGCCGGACACTCCGGCTGGTTCCGGGTGGACACTCCAGGGCGATGACGACGGAGACTCTCGTTCTGGAGCTGGCTGCTCCTGGTCCATCTTCTTGGTTGACTTGGGGACGATCTTGGGGACTTGGCATTGTGGATGTAATAGCGTCCACAGGACGGGCTGCATCACATTGTCCATATATCCTGGTTAACTTTCCTTCTCTCATATCCTTCCCCATGTCCCACGTGGAGGGTAATCATCACTTTGCCTCATTTTAAGGGCCACGCCAGTTTACTGCACCGGTTACTGTATTGATTGTCAGAAATAACTATTGCACGCGTCACGTCATGGCAGCCCCTGTTAACTATATCATAACGTCACATCATGGGATCCTCTGCTCCTTGTGGCCCTTTCTGCGGCGTGACATCGTGCATTTGGAAAATACACGGCCACACCATGCGGTTGTGCCATGGTGCTCGATCGCACTACGCGCACCTGAGGTGCGGTTAAATAGGGGGCAGGGGCGGCTCTTGGGGAAGTTCCCCCACTTCGCACACGCCCTTGCCCTTTTCCCCTTCTTCTCCATAGCGACGCCACCATTGTTGCTGCTTTTGCCTTAGCGTTGTGCTGCCACTGCCATGCCTTGCCGCTCCTCCACGATCGCGCCACCGCTTCTGCCCAAGCCTTCCGCCACGGGGCCCTGCACCTCCAAGTTTCCCACCGCTGGTTATCACTTCTCCGATTTCATCCTTGAAGAGCTTGACTTAGCCATGACAGAGGAAGAGGTCGCCGTTGTTGCTCGGGAGGGGGAAGAAGATGAGGCTCACGAGCGCAGCGCCTAGGCGGGCGCGTTCGTGTGCGAGGATGACATCGATTGGTTGTATGCGACCCGTCGCATCCCTGTGGGTGTCACATGCCGCCTTGCCGCCTAGGAGATAGCTCCCTCTCCAAATCCTGGCCGCCTCGACGCCCTGGCCAGAGGCTGACATACCCCTCTATTCCAGCTAACGCTATCACTTCGCTTTCCTCTTTTGCCTCCAACATAGAGGGGTATGTCAGCCTCTAGCCTACCAAAGAACTTTGGATCAAGTTCTTTGGTCTCAAGAAGAATGTCGTCCTAGATAAGCATCTTGCTCCTGCCGATAAGCATCTGACCCAGTGCGGTGGAGCCTCAATCTCTCCCTGCAAGAATTCTGCCTTTCCCCGGGTTACCAGCCTTGAATCTTGCAAAGGCTGGGCCCAAACCTTCTTCTATTTCTGGAACAACTCGGATGTACACTTGATCCGGCTCCTCCCCTTCAAGATGGGTGTCCTAGACACCTCCTTGTGGGAGAAGATCCCGAAGCGACCTACTACCTTGGTGAACCAGGTAGATCGCCGGATCAAGGAGCTTGTTGGGCTGCAGCTATGCAGCGAGGACATTATGATCACATTTGTCCGCAGCCAGGTCTCCCCCCTTCAGAAGCGCTCCCTTAAGATCTGCCATTTGAGTGGCTCCCTTGACCCCCACCAGACCTCCTCCTTCGATCTTAACAACTCCGAGGTGTTCCGCCGGGTCAAGGCCATTTTTAAGGTAGAGAAGGAGTTCACCGAGGTGTGGAAGTGGGGGCTTGCACCCTTCACCCGGGCCAACTTGCCTCCTAAGGTATACTATTCTCCTGGCATTTGTTTTGGGTCTTGCGGTATGTCGGATAACTTCCTAACTTAACCATTTAGTACTTTTGCTCTCAGTTGTTTCTCCAGCAGACAGTTGAGGACGGTAAGGAGCCGACCCTCAAGTGGGTGGCGGACCGCACAGAGCCGGACGTAGAGGAGCCTGACTCGGAGAGGTTCTTTCCTACACCGGACAGAACCAAGTGACCCTTTGGTAAGGCCTCTTCTCTAAGGGATTGGCCGGATGACGATGACTCCGATGTTAAGGTTATGGAGGTACTTGATCAGGTGCCCATCTCTTACGCGTTCCTGGTTACTTCTGAATCTTCAGCTAACCCGGCCGGTCAGGTCTACACGAGGTTCCTCCCCTTGCCATGGACGATCCGGCTCCTGCCCCTTCCCAGAAATGTCCGTCTACCTCGGTCGCAGCTTCGGAGGTGCCCCTGTCCAAGAAGAGGCAGAAGAAGTCCGGGGTCAAGGCTCCAGCCAAACCTGTGGCCAAGAACACCGTCCGGAGAAAGCCCAAACCCTGGCAGCCCCCAACCTCGGATGAGTAGGTCATTTTTATTTCCCTGCTCATTTTCAGGTCTTGCCCCTTTTGCTTTTGCCTTTTACTTGCCTTTCTTTCTCCCTTTGATTTGTTACTTTTCGTTTCTACAATGCTCCTAGGGTTATTCCCCACAAGGCTGACATTTCCTCTCCAGTCCGGAGCAGCCCATCTCCCTCCCGCGATGACGACGTTCATCCACTGAGTCCTATCCAAGAGGATTCCGTGGCAGCGTCAGATCAGAGTCCACGTCACCATGAGGGGGGCAACATCGACACGGGGGGCAGTGGAGCTGCCGAGGATACGGTGATGCCAGATCTCCCCAATTTCTCTGCTCCACCGCAACCATCAAGCTCTGAGGTGCCAGCTTCATCGGCATCGCCCTAGACAGCTTCCTCTTTTGTTCCAATTTCTCCCATACCAGCAAGAATACCAGCGACACCGTAAAGACCAAGGCACTAGTAGCAACGCCAGCAGCACCACCAGCAACAACAGCATCAACACCAGCAGCAACAACATCAGCCACAACAAAGCCAACCGCCAAGAAGAAATCTCAGGCTGCCGCCTCCGTATCCACTTTGTCTATCAAAGACATTTTTAGCTAGCCTCCCAAGCTCAATCTAGAGCGGTAGCCTCGGCTCTTCTTTAGCGCCCAAAATCATCTGGCAAGAGCACGAAGGTTGCCGATCCAGCTAAGGATTCAACTTTCGGCCCTTCTGCTGCTGAATCTGAGAGCAGCAAGCAACTGACGTTGCATACCAGTCCAGCTGCTGCTCAGTCTGCGAGGCGGAAGGCCCATGCCAAGGGCCTAGTGACGGCCCAGTAAGCCAGCGGGGAGAGTTACAGCCTGATGCTCATTGAGTATGACAACAATTGGAATGAACCGAGTTTATCAACCCGCAGGACGATCTGCCGGAGAAGTTTGATCTGGCGGAGTTCAGCGCTCAGATCAACTATGCTACCAAGGCTATCTCCCTTGCTGGCCGAATGATGGAGGTAATCCCTTTCCCGATATGCCTTTTATATACGCAAATAGTTATAGATATACCCACTAGTCTCCGAGCCTCCGAGGGAGTAATTTATTACTCGATCGGATGCTCTTAGAGAGTTAGCATAAGTCCTTAGTATTTTCAAACATCCACACACGTAGAGCCGGGGTAAGTTCCACTTGGCCTGGATCTTATATACTTCGAATATCCACACACCTAGAGCCGGGTTAAGTTCCACTTGGCCCGGATCTTGTAGACTTTGAATATCCACACACCTAGAGCCAGGTTAAGTTCCACTTGGCCCAGATTTTGTAGACTTCGAATATCCGCGCACCTAGAGCCGGGTTAAGTTCCACTTGGCCTGGATCTTGTAGACTTTGAATATCCACAAACCTAGAGCCGGGTTAAGTTCCACTTGGCCTAGATCCTGTAGACTTTGAATATCCACACACCTAGAGCCAGGTTAAGTTCCACTTGGTCTGGATCTTGTAGACTTCGAATATCCACACACCTAGAGCCGGGTTAAGTTCCACTTGGCCTGGATCCTGTAGACTTCGAATATCCACACACCTAGAGCCGGGTTAAGTTCCACTTGGCTCGTATCTTGTAGACTTCGAATATCTTTCTTCCTATTTGTGTACTAACATTGGCTTGTTTCAAATCACCACCAACGGTCGAACTGCTGAGTTCTAGCGCCTGCTGGACTCATACAAAGATCTTCGTGCTAGATACGGCAAGTTGTTGGTTGATCACCAGAACAAAGGTAAATTCCTTTGCTTAATACCTTTTCGTCTTCGCTCCCTCTAGTCCTTTGCTATCCGTATTATCTTACTATCCGAATTATGCAGCCGAGGTCGAGGCTGAAAATGTCATTATGCGCAAAAAATTGGCTGAGATCCAAGGTAACTTATCTTGTTCACTTAGCCACTATATGCCCATTCCTTGACTCGGTGGATATTTATAGCTCGGCTCTGTGGGTTCAACCCATTATTGCAGTTTCACTTGAAGATAGTGTGCCCATCCCTGACATGATGACTCACTTTCTCGAACAAGCAAGGAAGCACTAGGCTGAGATGAAGAAAAAGGATGATGAAATTGCTCAACTGCGCCTCAAGGACTCAGAGATTGCTCGGCTGAACGCTGAAATCCAGAAGATCAAGGACTTGCACAAATCTGAGCTAGACAAGGCTGAGCAGGAGTTTTCCGAGGAGAAAGAGCGCTTGAAAACCCAGATCTCCAAGGAACATGACTTGCTGCAGGAAACCGACATAAAACTTAAGTCGGTAACCTCCGAATATGAAAAGCTGCAGATGAGCACAACAAGCTGACTCGGATTCTCACCCAGATCGCTCGTGAGTTCCTTTCCTTCATCTGATGGTTATTTCTTTGGGTCAAGTGTATTTAATCATTGATACTTTCCATTTGCTTACAGGCAAGTTTCTAGAGAGTGAGTCTGTGGCTAGGTCTCGCTAGCATCAGGGTATTCCAATAGGTCCTGCCGCCGGGTCAATTCCTTATGACACAGAGGATTTGCTTATTAGCCCCGCTGCCTACCGTGAAGTTATGAAGAACTATGGCACAGAAATAATGCCGGCAGCAATTCGGATGTTCAACGCTCTCTGGCCTACTGATCTCACCCCCAAAGGAAGCACTGCTTTTATAGCAAAGCTTATGGAGTGTGAGACCCAATTGCACCTGTGGCGGGAATCTGCTGCTCGAGCCGGAGCTGATAAGGTGCTGGACTTTGTTCTTTCATGGTATGAAGGGTTATACTTGGGGTTGCTTGATTGTATGCGCACCAGATCTAAATGGTCCAATGACCTGGAGTGCATCGCTCAACGCAAAGCCTGTGCCAACAAGCTTATCAAATATGCCTTCTGCCATAGCTGGAACGAGGGTTAGAGCTACCTCGATGCAGCTGATGATGGCTATGTTTCTGTGACACCCCCGGGATCAGGGTTAAACAAATCTAGACCTTAGCCTGACATAAGCTTAACCTAGAGCTCGATGATATGCAGTGAGAAATCGACAACACAACAGTAACCTTGCGCCACAAAGATTATTACAGCAAGCTCATAACTGAGCGAAGAACCAAAATATTACAAGCAGAGGTCATTGACCACAAACATTAAACAACGGAAGGAAAATTATGTTATTAATTATAGCAAACTTAACAAATGGCCTAAGAGGCCTGAAGCATAACGATGACGTCCCAGCCCATAGATTCCAGGTTGTCGACCGGGAACCCCAAGCTACTCGTCGGTGTCGATGTCGTACGGAACTCATCATCAAGGGAACACTTACTCTAAAAGTATCAACAAAGCAAGGGTGAGTACAGGGTGTACTCCGCAAGACTTATGGCTGTGGGGTTATTTTGCATAAAGCCATCTTTGTTTATAAAATGAGAGAGAGAAGAAGCTCGTCTAATCAGAATATTTTAAAAGGAGATAAGAGAGCGACATCTCCGAAGAATTGATCATCATCTTGATATCCACCAAAGTAATCCTCATCACAACTAGGATCACCCCCTCGTACCCATGAGGAAGCGTCCTTAAGCACACGTTGAACTACCAAGTTTTACGATTAGGTTAATGTTCTCTATGATCTTCACGTCTGTTCCCAAGTCGTCCATAACTGTGGACATGGCTTTTCGAAAAGATTAAACCCTGCAGGGGTGTACAACTTTACCCACACGTACCAATCGACTCTTAATGCCAGTATAGTTGAGCCCTCTTCCTTGGAAGGCTGGCAGAGGGTGGTTGGACACGACCTTTACCTTGCTTTCACCAAGACCATGAGTCACGCCCTAAGGAGGGTTCCGCCATAACGGGTCAAATCCTGAAGCCGGTCCCTAGAGATGTGAGGCAAGGTTGGTTTACCAGGGGCTCCATCGACCCCAAGCAACCCCGTACACGCTTACCTACCTGTTATGATGCACCTTCACCCGCCAAATCTTTCAAAACATTTTCTATGCATATGTCGAATGGAACGCCCGAACTATGTGACTCATGGAATCTACTAGGAATGTTAGTTGCTCGTGAGGTTTTCTAGGCCCTGTGTGGCTGTACGCTCGTCTTGGTTCAAGAGGTTAGAACTCGGGTCCTAGTAGTGGTGAGCATGGGACTACAAAAACCACATCCCACCATGGCCTCCCATACATGCCTTAGCATGTTTTACCTTTACCACTAATCTTACCTCATCAGTATACCTCGTTCTCCTGTCATACTAGATTCTCTATATTTGGTACATCATCTAGATGAACCAGCATTGCTAGCTAAGCATGTCTAAGCAAGACACAGATAAAAGCTCTAGCAGTGCACACAAGCCAAACGTAGTTATGCTACGAGCAGTGGATCAGGTAATATAAGCTCAAAGGGAGTAATGAAACAGATAGGATACTCTATCTATCGATAAAACACCATAATAGGATCGTATGCATCATGGCGAGAAGTAAAATACTCTGAAAGCATAGGATTATATCATGGTGGAGCTATGCTTGCCATGTTTGTTGATACCCAGATATAGATCTTCGGATATCTTGTAATGGACTTAATTATAGTTGATCAAGTATTGTTTGTCGATCTTCAAGCTTCAATGGTGTTGATCTCGGTCTTCGATCTCGATCTAGTTATCATATTCTACCGGGAAGAAGCAAACACCAGAAAGAAAGGGGAAACAACAATCAACACATGGCATAGATACAATGCTCAAGCAAGGATGATGATATGACAAGTTAATTAGTATTGTAATGAACCCTAAGAACATGCTTCACAATTTAAGCGGGATCCGAAGGGTCCAAACCCTAATGCAGGATAGACCCCAGAATCACCTACGAGGGTTCATATGTTATTCTAATTAAACATGTAATTAAAGTTGTTGAACAATGCATGATTATAATTCTATGGTGTAGATCTTGTTTTTCTGAACATTTTGATATATTATTTATATTTTTCTGACTTATAAATAATTACTTATTGAATTTATAAGATTTAAACCATTTTCTGAAATTATTAAAACAGTTTAAAAGATTTACTGCATCAGCACAGGTGGAGGCTGACATCACCACGGGGTCAGGGACTTTCCTCACTGGGGCTGTGTGTACCCATAGTGACTGGCAGAGGGGCCCGAGGCCACCTCAAGCTGCCACGCGGGCGGTCAAGGGTCAGCGGACCCGCGGGCCACATCAGGCTGACGCGGGCGTGACGTCAGCACGACGTCCACCCCCAGGCGGTGGTCGCCAGCGACGACAGGGGCCACCCCGCCAAGCGCGGAAGGTTGGGTTGGACAGAGTGTGGCACGGTGAACCTTATAGCGGTTGCGCCGCTGCTATTTGGTCATCGGAGCATGGGCCATGATGACGAGTGGCGGAGGCAGACGGCAGCGCGGGACGCTGGGGCGACACAGACAACACCAGGACGTGAGGTTAGGGCGGGGAAGCTCAGAAGCTCACCATGAGGACGTTGGAGGGGTCGACGAGGCCAGAGACGACGACGTGACGCGGCGGCATCGGCTAGGGTTTCGGGCACCTCTGTGCACGGACGCCACAAAATGAGAGAGAGAGGGAAATGGGGACGGGGAGATAGAGGATGTCTCCACGGTTCTTATCCTCAGCTCCAGATGTTGCGACGGGCATCGCAATGCAGCGGAAGATCGATGGACGGCGGCGGGACACCGAGCTGCTTCGCTCGTCCTTCTAGCGTAGGAAGAAGAAAGAAGAAAGGGAGCGAAGGGGTACTAGGCCGCGGAGGGCTGCCTGCTGGGCTGCTAGCTGCTGCACACGGGAGGCAGAGAGGGAGAGGAAGAGATGGGCTGGTATTTGTAAAACCTTTTTCTTTTTAGTTTTATCTACTTTCTCTTTTGTATCTCATTTCAAATCTGTTTTAAGACATTTCAAATACCAGAACTTTGTAAATATCCAAATAATGCAGGGACCCCTTTATACTATTTGGGATCCACACTTTTGATCTTTTCAAAATACAAAAACATTTTGAATTCATTTCAAAAAGAGGGGAGGATTAGGGTTTAGGGTTTTATTAATTTCCTCTTTGCATGCATTTTTTTAGACGATGATGCTCATGATGCACAAATCAAAACCCTAAATACTATTTAAGTAAAATTGGGGCGTTATAGTTTCTGAGGGTGTTGAAGATGAAGAGGATGAGGAGGAAGCCTCCAAGCTTCGCGATGACGCTGAAGACTTAGAGGACGAGGAGGCTAACCCGGAAGATGAGGCCGGGACTAGTGCCCCGCCTACTAATGCCGAAGTACCTCCTCCCTCAACCATGATTTGGCTCCAGCTACTGCTCCTTGAGCTATCAAACACTTGAACAATATTCATGAGATCCCCGGTATGCCGGGTGCAATTGTATCTATGCACAATGGTTTGCTTTGCTACAGTTAGTTTAATTTTGCTACTAAGTTTTCAATGCCGGATTAACATGGGCGAAGTCCCCGAGTTTCTTTTTATTGTTCCTCCAATTTTATGACTTGACTCGCGTCTACCTTGGTTCAGTTTTTGACTTACGAGTCCGAGGTTCAAAAAATTGACTTAATAATACTTGAAACTTTGAGATTAGCTGAAAATAATCTGACACAAAATAGATAAAGTAAATACAGGGTTAGTCTAAATAACAAATATCGGCTCGATTACGTTCCTTTCCTTAGTCGTTTTTCATGTGCTTTGTGATTCCAAACTTGTTCTCTTGCTTGCCATGAAGCCCATTCTTGTTGGACAACAACAAATTCGAAGAGTTAGGTTTTTGGTGCTTACACACTACTAATCCGACTAAGGTATAAGTAATTAAGCCAGACGGCATATAAAAAATAAGTACGGGGAAGACAATTATTAAGGCAGTCCCTGAGTTTCTACTAAGGGTGCCGAAGTTTCATTGATGAGCTCATTGCCGACATACAAACCGACATATGAGTAACTCGGATACATTCACCTCTATGTTAGGTGTAAAATGGACGAAGTAGTGCTACATTCCATGGATGCTTAGACTCCTCTCTGGACCTGTCCGCCTTGTTCTTCTCTTGTGGTTGTGCATCAATAAGATAGTAGGAATCATTGTGCAAAGCTTTGCTTACAATGAAAGGTCCTTCCCATGGAGGGGATAACTCATGCATGCCAGCAGTGCGCTGCACTAGTCGAAGTACGAGATCACCTTCCTGGAAGACTCGGGGGTTTACTTTCCGGCTATGGTAGCGTTGGAGGTTTTGCTGATATATGGCGGATTTGGACAAGGCCAGTTCTCTCGCTTCTTCCAGCAGATCAATGTCATTTTGCCAGGCTTCACGCACTTCAGCTTTTGTGTATTGGGTGACTCTTGGCGAATCATGCTCTATGTCTGTTGATAGTACAGCTTCTACCCCATATACCAGAAAAAATGGCGTATACCCCATTGATCAATTCGGAGTTGTTCTCAAACTCCAAATTACTGCTGGTAGTTCCTCTATCCAACACCCCACTGATCTTAGCAGCGGCTCAATGAGCCGAGGTTTTATCCAGGACAATACTAGTCTATTAGATCTTTCCACTGCATGTTCGATGCGGGGTGGGCTATAGAGGCAACATCTAGCCGGATCCTCTTTTCTCGGCAGAACCTCGCAAATGCCCCTTCAGCAAAATTTGTGCCATTATCAGTTATGATACTGTGGGGATAGCCATATCTCAAGATTATGTCTTTGAGGAACGTAACTGTTGTTGCCCCATCACATTTCCTTATTGGCTTAACTTCAATCCATGTGGTAAACTTGTCCACCATAACCAAGATGTGGGCCATTCCTCCCCTTGCCGGCTTAAATGGTCCTACCATATCCAGGCACCACACAACAAATGGCCAAGTAATGGGGATGGTCTTAAGTTCCGACATTGGCATGTGGGTTTTTGTGGCGTATCTTTGACATCCATTGCATTTCCTCACCAGATCCTCTGCTTGTTCCAGGGCACTTGGCCAATAAAATCCATGCCAAAAAGCTTTTGCCACTAATGCTCTAGAAGATGCATGATGACCACATTCCCCTTGATGGATATCTTGGAGTATGTCAAGCCCTTCTTCTGGGTCTACGGATTGCTACAGCACAGTGGTTACATTTCTTTTCTATAGCTCAGCGTTGACGATAGTGTATGTTTTTTCTCTTCTCTGTATTTTCCTTGAGAGTACCTCATCATCCGGCAAAGTTCCCTCCTTTAGGAATTCAAATATCGTCTTCGCCCATGCAGGTATAACCTGGATGGGGAAAATCTCCTCATCAACTTCCATTGCATGTGCCGACATAACTCTGGCCAGACTAATCTGAACAGTCCCCGGGTTATATGAGGCAGTCCTCGGGTCTGCTAGAGCAGTCTCCGGGTTTGCTGAGGTGCTTTCCCAATTTATTTCCATAGGAGTAGCTTCTGATCTGGAGAGGGCCGGGATATAAATTGACTCGGATTCCGGTGATGGTGTAATAGATGGTTTTCTCAAGTGTTCCAATGCAATGCCTGGCGGAATTGGTTGCCGAGATCATCCCAACTTAGATAATACATCAGCTGCCTCATTTTCAATCTGAGGTACGTGATGGAACTCACACCCCTCGAAGAAACCGCTTATTTCTGGACGTAAAATCTATAAAGTGCCATGTTCGCGTCCAGAGCATCCCAATTGCCAGGATTTGCTATACCACCAAATCCGAATCACCGAAGCACAATATCCGGTGTATTCCTACTTCCTTCGCTACTTTGAGTCCATGCACAAGTGCTTCGTATTCTGTGACAATGTTCGATGCGCTAAAATCGATTTGGAGGACGTATTTCAGCTGGTCCTTTTTGGGTGAGGTAAGCACTACCCTGGTCCCCAGTCCTTCCTTTAGTTTTTACCCATCAAAGTGCATTTGCCAATAATTTGAGTCTGGCAGAGGTGGTTCATACTTCATCTCATCCCAATCCACAAAGAAATCTGCCACTACTTTTGACTTGATTGCATCCCTTCTATCAAATTGTGGTGCACATAGGGCTAATTCAATTGCCCATTTTGCAATTCAGCCGCTAGCATCTTTATTACCCATAAGTTCTGATATGGGTGCTTCACACACCACCTTGATGAGGTACTCCTCAAAATAGTGTTTGAGTTTCTTAGCCGACATATTCACACCATATGCCATCTTCTGATAGTGAGGGTAATTCTATTTTGAAGCGGATAGTACCTCGCTCAAGTAATACACCGGCCTTTGCATTGACTTTCCTTCCTCATCGTGTTCAGAGGACTCACTTCACTTACGACTCGATTGGTCGTGGCTATATAGAGCAACATTGGCTCCTTGGGTAGTGGCGCAACTAATATTGGTGCAGAGGACAACATCGTTTTTAACTCCCAGAACGCGCTATCATCTTGTGGTGTCCATGTAAATTTATCTTCCTTTTTCATTAACTGGTAGAGGGGAAAGGCCTGCTCTCCCAGCCGACTTACAAATCGACTTAACAATGCCAGGTGACTAGTGAACTTTTGCACATTGTTAAGGCACTTCGATAGTTCCATTCTCTCTATGGCTTGGATCTTTGTCGGATTGGTTTTGATACCTCGGCTAGACACAAGGAATCCGAGTAATTTCCCTGCCAGCATAGCAAAAGTACATTTTTCCGGATTAAGCTTCATCCGAAACCTCCTTAGTTTCGCGAATGGTTGCCAGATATCCTCAAGGAGCGTTTTTCTTTCCTTGGTTTTTATCACCACATCATCCACATAAACTTGCACAGTCTGACCTATTTGTTTGTGTAGACATTTTTGCATGCATCGTTGGTACATTTCTCCTACATTACATAATCCGAATGGCATAATGCGATAGCAATAAGCCCCATACGGGGTGATAAATGCAATCTTTATTTGATCATCCGGGTTCAGGGGTATCTGGTGGAAACCAGAATATGCATCTATGAATGACAACAACTCACACCCAACAGTTGAATCTATGACCTGATCTATCCTTGGTAGCAGAAATGGATCTTTCATACACGCCTTATTCAGGTCCGTGTAATCGATACACATGTGCCATACCACTGCCACATTCGGATCATCCTTCTTTTTCTCCACGAGCACCGGATTAGAGAGCTAATCCAGGTAAAGTACCTCCATGATCAATCCGGCTGTAAGAAGCTGAGCTATCTCATCTCCAATGGCTTTTCTCCTATCCTCGGCGAAGCGGCGGAGAGGTTGCTTCATTGGCTTTGCCTCGGGTCTTACATTCAAAGAGTGCTCGGCCAACTCCCTCGGTACACCTTGCTGGTCCTATGTAGACCATGCGAAAATGTCCCGATTCTCACGGGGGAAGTTGACGAGCTCGCTTTCCTATTTGTAGCCTAACCCGACACCAATTGTTACGGTGTGCTCCAGAAACTGATCGTCAACAGGCACTTTCTTCGTATCTTTCGTCGCTTGAAACGAAACACTCCCATGCGAGTTACTCAGAGCTGGCATATTCTGCTGCGCGGACTGAGCCAATGCAGCCACTTCCATGATCTTCCTCTTCTCCTAAGAAATTACAAGTGATTCGGCCAGGTTAGATCCAGAAGAAACACATTCAATAGATCACCTAAAATCCCCAGCTATGGTAATGTCCCCCTTGGTCCGGGTAGTTTCATCTTCGGGTAACTAATGTGAGTACTTGCCATAAACTTGTTCAAATCAGGCATGCCGAGTAATGCTTGATATGCGCTTTCCAGGTTCACCACCTCAAACTCCAAATTTTCGGTCCGGCAATTGTCTCTTGTACCGAACAACACATCAACCCGGACTTTACCAATTGGCTCACAAGAAATTCCTGGCACAATGCCGTGAAAAGTGGTCCTTGTTGGCTAGAGCATGTTCTCTGATATCCCCAATTTGTGCATGGTATCCTTGTACATGATGTTAATGCTACTACCGTTGTCTATCAGCACCTTGGAGAACCTCACATTTATATTTGGCCTAATAAACGTCAGATCTAGTACTAGCGCGTAGGTACCTAGACTTGGCATGAGCTTCGGGTGATCCTTGATACTCCAAACAATCTCCTGATCCGACCAAGGCATATACCTCACCACGGTCGGCATTACCACATTCACCTCCATATGCCGGTGCTGCAAACTCTTTCTGTCATTCTCTTCTGTGGTAAACACACAGTAACTTTGATGATGCTCTTTGTACTCGTTTCTTCCCTTGTTCCTGTGATACCCTTGATCTTGTTGTTGCTGGTTATTCACTTGGTGCACATCATCTCTCCTTTCCTGAATCTCATACCTCAGTGGAGGTGGAGGTAACATTAGTTGCTATCCATTTTTCCCAGCGAGCAGTTGCTACCGATGTGCTTCATTCTGAGGTCCATCATGCCGAGGTGCATCGTACCGAGGTGCCTGAGCATTCCCCAAACTAGCTTGCTATAACTTCCTCATCCATTCACATTGCCGGGTCGTATGGTTTGTCAGACTATTTGGACTTGGCGTATGAAAATTGCATGGCTGATCCATCATAGACTCGAATGTGTACCTCGGACGGTCCTTTCTTTCTTGCCAATGTTTCTTCTGTTCGGGGTCCAGGGCGTCTTACCCTCACCCTTTTGTTGCCACTGTTGCTCTCCAGTTTTCTAGCACTGGCTTGTGCTGGCATTGGGATGATCCCGGTCCACAGCGGCCACTTGCTATGAACTATACCGGTAATCCGGTCGATCATCCCTTCTTTTACCTCGGAAATCATTCCTCCTGGATGATCCGGAACCATCTCTGTTGTACTATTCCTCGTTTGACTCGCTTGACATTAATCGGGGTTGCGTTGGGTCTCCCAAGGCATACGAATATGTAATCCGGATTGTCTCAGCCAGCGTGGTTGGCATATCTTGTTGCAACCTTTGCCACAACATACAACCATACCTACATCCTTGGGCGAACCACGCTATATCTTGTGATTCAAGTACCCCTTCACATGAATTGCGCACATTACACCATCGGTGAGAAACTCTCGATCCGGCTCATTTGGTCTCTACTTGCATAACACCAAAGTCGGTGGCCTATTTGGCCTCTAGTAGGTGCTTGAGATGTTGCTGACGAATAGCTCCTCAAAATCCAACCACCAGTTGATAATCCCTGACGGCAAGTTGTTTAGCCAAACCCTTGCTAGTCCTTCCAGCATCTGTGGTCCATATCTCACAGCCCATCTCAAATTTCCTGTTGCAATTTTAACCACAGTTGTGTAGTCAATGAGCCAATCCTTTGACTTTGTGCTGCCATTGTATGTCTTTGTTCCTCTGGCGAACTGAAAATTTGGCACCGGTGGTTCTTTCATGATCTGAGGTCCAAAGCATGCCGGACCTAGGGGACCTTGTACCTCGATCATCCCTGACTTGTAAAGTCGGTCCAGCTTCAGCCGCGCGTCATCCGGCTGTAGTTTGCTGCTTCCCAATCTTGCTCCAATCACATGGTGCTCTGGTCTTGGGTATTCAGCTTCTACCATTGTCGAATAACCATCATTGTATTTGTCCTGATCTGGACGAGTGTTTTGCAGCTGCATTGCTTGGCCTGCACTTATCTCCTACCGAGGTGCGTACTGCTTGGTGTTGTCGAGGCACATTTTGCCCTGTTTCTGCCGAATTATGCTATCCAGCATTGCCATTAACAATGTTCCTCTGACCAGCATTGCCTTGGTCGCGGTTACCTCGGTGAGCTTCACCTCGGCTAGCACTGTGGCGATCCTCATCAACTTGTACTACTTTTCCTTTCCCTGCCCTTACCGGGTCATACGGGACCATCTGTTTGTCTCGTCTCCCCGAGGTAACCACTTCCTCTCTCCTAGGACCGTGACATGGGGACGACGCGGCCCCAGCAGATTTTGTCGGGTTATCCCTTGCCGAATGAACCACGTGAGATGCTCTGGGTTGCGTCGGGTTTACCTTGTTTATTTCCTCGTTCTTCTAACACGCTACCCTCAACAGGTGGTTAACTCTTTCCTGTTGCCTCTCTCAGGCTTCTTTGGTTAAGCCTTCTAACTTGGAGGCAGCTACATTGGTAGCCCTAAGGGTCTTATCCAGAGTACTGTATCTCCCTAGTCTGGCGATTACAATTGTTTCTGTCTGACCCATCCTAGGCACATACTCCCTATCAATCTCAGTAATCAGGTTTCTACCTCGGATTTTTAGTCCATCTATACGATTTGCTTTTGCGTACTCCAGCAGAGTGATGTTTAGTGACTGCTGCAACTCAGCTACTTTTTTTGCACCAGCTAGCATCTTCTGCCTAGTTTCCTCTAACTTAGCCTGTGCCTAAGCCGGATCTACTACTGGCGCTATGGGTGTTCCTAAGATATCTATTGCCTGCTGCAATACATTCTCTAGCCTCTTGTGAGATCCGGCACATGGCTTAATAGGATTGATAGGATACTCATATCAACAAGTTGCAACTTCTTTTCCGAAAGCTCATTCGAAAAGAACTCTAAGGTTAAGCGTGCTTGGCCTAGAGCAATTCTAGGATGGGTGACCGACCGGGAAGTGGGTAACCGGGTGCGCACGAGTGAGGACAAAGTGCACAGAAAAGACTAGTGTTGGTCTGTGGGGCCAGTCTAGATATCCTATTAAGCTGCCAGGAGTGACACCCCCGGCCCGTGGAGTGGACGGGTGTTAGAAATATCGAGCCGACCCTCGTGGTACGGTGTGTGCAGGTCGGTGGCGGGACATGTGGAGCATGGCGTGTGGCCCGGAGTGGACACGGCATGGCACATGTGCCGACCTTTGGACGCATTGACGCGTGCCAAGAGGGAACGTTCCTGGGGTGTGCTTGATCGATGAGGGCATCGATCTTCTAAAGGGTGGGTGTATGTGAGATCCGGCACATGGCTTAATAGGATTGACAGGATACTCATATCAACAAGTTGCAACTTCTTTTCCGAAAGCTCATTTGAAAAGAACTCTAAGGTTAAGCGTGCTTGGCCTAGAGATATTCTAGGATGGGTGACCGACCGGGAAGTGGGTAATCGGGTGCGCACGAGTGAGGACAAAGTGCGCAGAAAAGACTAGTGTTGGTCTGTGGGGCCAGTCTAGATATCCTATTAACCTGCCAGGAGTGACACCCCCCCCCCGGGCCTAGGAGTGGACGGGGTGTTACACCTCTCTAGTGGAGGAAACCTAGATCTTGCCTACTTTGGTGTTGTTTCCGGCTCTGGCACCGTATCCTTGCTTGCTCCTATGTCTGGTGCTGTCATCATGACCTCAACGCAGCTTGCAGGGCGAGTGATATGCATGCCGCGAGCCGCGTTGCGAGGTGGTTTACCTCCCTCAACGACATGCCATGGATGTACGCAGGTCTCGTCGATGCCCATGTAGATCTTGTGCGCACCAAGCTTGATGAAGAGGCCTTTGCGCGGAGGTGGGTTCCTGCCGAAGCTCCTTGCATTGTCGCTGACATAGTCCAGCGCTCCAAAGCGCTGAACAAGCCCAGAGACGACGCGCTCGCCGGTGCCGAAGATGTTTCCCATCCAGATTTTCACCCCTGCTAGCGCCGCTAGCCCCACTGTGGGTGCCAACTGTCGTGGTGGTGGCATGGCATATGCCATGGATATGCTAAGGTCGGGGCCAAGGAGCACTAGAGGAATCCAGGGAGGGATAGTGTGGTGATTCCACACACAGATGTTTGTATTCTCACTCTATCAACGGTGGATTACAAGGGCTCCTTGAGCTGTTTGTGAGAAGGAGAGTAGTTCTCTTACCCCCCCACTACAATGCTCTAGAGTTCTTCCAAGACATAAAGATCGATCCCCTCCTATGGAGGCCCTGGTGCTCCTTATATAGGGGCACCCAGGTTACAAAGTTAGGGAATACGTGGAGGCATATTCCCCGAATATGCCCTTTGGTTATAGCTAGATGCCTCTTTATTCACTGTAAACAGCTAGTCCGGACTATGGACGTAACCCTCTATGAGCTCCTCGTCTTTTCGCGTTAGCAGACACGGGCTACGTCAGCCAACATTGCCCGCGTCACCTTTGTCGGCCACGCCCCACTGGTCCTTACCTCTATTCGCTTCGCTCACGCTACAGTGGACAGAGGCCACCTTTTGACTAATGGGAGATTCCTTCCTTCTCTTGGAAGCCAAGTGGCAGCCCAGCTAGTGCTTGGCTAACCCGGCTATGAGGGTACCTGCATATATGGCAAATCAAGTATGGCCAACATACATTTTATGTCGGCCGGGTTAGTGTTAGGTGGATACCCACCAGGCCGGGTTACCCTGTAAGTCGGCCTGCCTTGAGTAGACCCGGCCAACACTTGCTTTGACCATGTCGTACCTCGGCTAACTCGGCCTTTATACCCTAGTGTGACCCTACCCAGGGGTATCCCCTGAACACTCCCTCTCCTCCCTCGCGCATTCTTCATTGATCAACACTCCATGTTCCATTATCTCCTTGCTCCATGTTACGCCTTCTTCTCCCAAGTACCTGATCATACAATAATTCAAAGACTTAGGTAGTATAAAATTCTCATTAACTAAAACTTCAGGTTCATTAAGAAACAAGTTCACCTAATGTTCGAGTAGCTTAGCACGATTTCTTTTAATTGGTCCAATCCTTATCTCATTGGATTGATCTTTCTTTGCAGCAGCTGTAACATCATCAGTAGTAATTGGGGTAGGTGTAACTGTAGGGGTGTCCTCATTAGTGGAAACCACGATTTCAGAAGCGTTAGCGGTTGATGTTGTTAAGGCTAATGTTGTTAAGATGTCGTGGAGGATGTTGTACCATTGCGTGGGATGAATTTGCAACTCAAGAAGGTACAAGGCGATGCTTGCATTACAGTTGACAAGGGCCAGCATTGGAATTTATTTCAGGCGCAGTGAATGATCAAAGGCAAAGCATGCAAGTTGATTGTTGATGGAGGAAGCTGTACTAATGGCATTAGCAAGGCAATGGTGGAAGCGTTGGGGTTGTCCACATGGCGTATTCCCGAACCTAAACATCTAAAGTGGTTAAATAGCTGCGGTATTGTGAAGGTAACTCATAAGGTACGTGTGCCATTTACAGTTGGTGATTATGTTGATGAGATTGAGTGCGATGTGTTGCCATTGGAGGTATGTGGGCTGCTACTTGGTCGTCCATGATAGTATGATCGCAACGTTACACATGATGGAAGAGCAAATATATATTCTTTTTTGCATGGTGGAAAACATCAGACTTTGAAGCCTATGCAGGATGATCACATAAAGTCTGATGTAGAGTTGGTGGTACATAAGGAGAAGGTGCACAAGGCTAAGCCAAATTCTGGGCTAGCTAAGATGCAGGAGGGAGAGCATGATGCACAGTGCGACAATGGTGATATTGCTTCAGCTATGCCAGTAGATAACAAGCCAGTGGAACTTGTTAGTGACAAGCTAGTTGAAGTGCATCCTCCTATTGCTGAGAGGAAGGATGTTGCAGCATGTGTTCAGAAGGTTGTTTGTGTTGACACAGGTGTTCAGACGGATGATATTTGTGTTCCTGATGTTCTAGTGCATGAGGTGCAGCAGGGTAATAAGAGCAGTTTTCTTAGAACACTTGTGAGGCGTTTTGTTGGGACAGTTGTGCGGATGCATAGAGCAAGGATGGACATGTTCGTTAGTTGTGTGGTCCAGGCATTACTCATCTTATGCAAGGTCGTGTAAAGAAGGTCCATGTTCAGCAACCATGGGTTCCAACAAGAGTTGAGAAGAAGAAGACGGTGGCGCCTAGGTCCAAGCTCATATGGAGACGCAATGAGGTGCAGGCGCCAAGGGATGTTTCAAGTCAAGCAAGCCGAGATGGAGGATGCGGAGTGGAAGGTAAGTAAGACTTGAAGATGGCAAAGACACGTGAAGCTATTGTTCATATCACACCACCTTTCCAACCTGACCCGCATGCGTTGGGGACAACACTTCTCGAAGGGGGGAGGATGATATGGGCACGAAGGAGGAGGTGAAGCCTAATTTTAGGACTCCACCAAGCTAGGTGATGCAGGAATCCCATTGATGATTGGCATGCCAGGACGACCTATGATATGTAATGATAAGTCTAAGGTTGTGTCAAACATTGTTGCTATGTTATTGAGTCCGAGTCCAGGTTTGGTTCGAGTCCGTTTGTGTGTTCGGTTTGGGTATGTATAACCGACTAGTTGTAGGCCTCCTATATAAAGGAGCCAACCGCCTAGGGTTTAGGGGAGTTCAACTATTTAGTCTAACAACTATATTGTGCTCCACCGTGTATCATCCCTCCAGGGATGGCGATACCGTTATCTATTATATCAAGTGATTTGCTGCAAAGGTTCTTGTGTGCAGCAAGGATTATTGAGCTGTGGCTTGAGGCGTGTTGTTTATCAGTATGTTGCTTGCTGGATTGATTCCTCTTCTTCAGGTGGCGTTCATCGGCGTTATTGGAAGGATTACCACCCGGGTTGACTCATTGTGAAAGATCGGGACAAAACTCCTAGGATCATCAGCTTGATCTGTATCAATTCACCTTAGCTTGAAGGAGCTTGGCTCGAGCACGAGCCATTGGTCCAATTGGGGGACTTGGTGGTGGAGATGTAGGAGCGTCCGTAGGATGGGCTGCATCAGCTCCCCCCCCCTTGGGAAAGAGTCGTCCTCGACTCTTCATGGCTATCATCTTGAACATCTCCATGGTAGGATGAGAGGTCCTTGACATTGAATGTCTTGCTCACAAAATACTTCGAAGTCGGTATGTTGATGACGTATATGTTGTTGTTTATTCTCTTGAGGACCTTGAAGGGCCCATCGCCTCTTGGCTTGAGCTTGGAGTCATGATCTTTAGGGAAGCGTTCCTTACTCAAGTGTATCCATACAAGATCACCTTCTTCTAATACCATTTATTTCTTGTCCTTGTTGCGCCTTGATGCTTGGTGAAGGAATTTTTTTTGATAGTAGACCTTGTTTCCTGGTGGAGCTTCTTCATAGCTTGGTTACGCTTGTCGATGTCCATGTTGGTACGCTCATGGAGAGGTAGTGGTAGGATGTCGAGCGCGGTGAGGGGCTCGAAACCGTAGATGATCATGAAGGGACTCATCTTGGTTGTAGAGTGCTTGGCTCAATTGTAGGTGAACTCGACGTGGGAAATGCATTCTTCCCAATCCTTGAGTTTTTTCTTGATCAACACACGAAGGAGGGTGCCGAGGCTTCGGTTGACAACCTTGGTTTGGCCATCAGTTTGTGGGTGCGATACCGAGGAGAGGAGTAGCTTAACGCCGATCTTGTCCATGAGGGTCTTCCCCAAGTAGCTCATGAATTTGACGTCGTGGTCGGACACGATTGTTCATGGCACACAGTGAAGACGGATGATTTCCCTGAAAAACTAATTGGCAATATGTGAAGCATTGTCGGTCTTATGGCACGGTATGAAGTGTGCCATTTTGGAAAAGCGATCCACAACGACAAATATAGAATCATGACCATGCTTAGACCTAGGTAATCCTAACACAAAATCCATGCTAATGTTAGACCAAGGTGCATAAGGAATAGGCAATGGCATATAAAGAACATAAGGGTTATCTTGCGACTTAGCTTGAACACATGTAGTGCATCGTTGGACGTAGCGTTCCACGTCGCGCTTCATCTTCGGCTAAAAGTAGTGAGTGGAGAGCATGTCCAATGTCTTGTCACGACCAAAGTGACCCATGAGGCCTCCACTATGAGATTCTTGGAGAAGCAAAATTTGAAGAGCCGACTTCGGAATGCAAAGCTTGTTTTGTTTAAATAGAAAGCCCTTATGCAAATAAAATCATCAACTCCTTTGTCAATGGAGAACTTTGCGAAAATTCGTCCAAAGAATGGGTCGAAAGAATAAAAAGTTTTGATTTCATCAAGACCCAACACGTTTACTTCAAGTCGGGTAAGAAGGCTTCTATGCTTTCGAGACAAAGCGTACGCAACTACATTATCTTTGCCTTTCTTATACTTTACAATGTAAGTAAAAGACTCCATAAAGTCGACCCACTTAGCGTGTCTCTTACTCAAGTTGGCTTGGCCTTTAAGATATTTCAATGACTCATGGTCGGAATGTACGATAAATTCCTTCGGCCAAAGGTAGTGTTGCCAAACTTGAAGGACACGAAGTAAGGAAAAAAGCTCTTTGTCATAAATCGGATAGTTAAGGCGAGCACCATCAAGTTTCTCGCTATGGTAGGCAATAGGACACCCATTTTGCATTAGGAGTCCTCCAGTGCCAATACCGCTAGAATCACACTCTATCTCAAAAGTTTTAGTGAAATCCGGTACACAAGAAGGGGTGCTTCGATGATCCTCTTTTTAAGTTCATCAAAAGCTTTTTGTTGTTCTTTGCCCCACACGAAGGTGTCATTCTTCTTGGTCAACTCATTGAGAGGACAAGTGATGGTAGAAAATTCTTTCACAAAGCGATGATAGAAACCAACCAACCCATGAAAACTTCAGAGTTCACTCACATTTGTGGCAATGGGCCAATCTCGTATATCCTTCACTTTAGAAACATCAACTTCAATGACATTTGAAGAAACGAAAAATCCAAGAAAAATCAACTTATCTTTAGCAAAAGTGCACTTGGGAGGATTAGCATATAGCTTTTCATGTCAAAGGATTTGCAAAACTTCATTGACATGTGTAACATGGTCCTCAAGTGACTTGATATAAACAAGTATATCATCAAAATAGACAACGACACTCTTGCCAATGAGAGAATGCAAAATATGATTCATAAGGTGCATGAAGGTGGATGGGGCATGAGATAAGCCAAAGGGCATGACCAACCATTCATAGAGACCAAGTTTGGTCTTAAAGGCGGTTTTCAACTCATCACCTTTCGCTATGCGTATTTGATGGTAATCACTACGAAGATCAATTTTGGAGAAAACTGTGGCTCCACACAACTCGTCAAGCATATCATCAAGACGTGGTATATGATGTCGATAACGCATGGTGATAGCATTGATTGGACGGTAGTCCATGCATAACCGCAATGTATCATACGTTTTTGGGACAAGAATCATGGGTACCACACTCGGACTAGTGCTAACTTGGATCATAGCTTTGGAGACGAGTTGGTTGATTTTGCGTTCTATCTCTTTCTTCTCCTCCGGGTTCGTGCCGTAGGCGGCGCGGTTTGGAAGAGGCGCGTCGGGGGTGGGGTCAATGCGATGCTCAATTCTACGAAGGGGACATAGTCCATGAGGAACCTCTTCGTGAAACACATCCTTGAATTCCTACAAAACACTCATCAAAGATAGATGAACATTGGTTAGGTCATTAGCTCCTTCTGCTAGTCGACATAGTGCAAGATGGATGGGTTGTTCCGCACATCTCTCATCTCTCTTTTGGTGGCAAGGAGAACACTCTTAGTTTTTCCACTCGAGTTTGGCTTGTGGATCTCACTCACTATGAGGTGGTTCTCTCACTCAGCGCTCTTCTCACAAGTTTGTATTGTTGTCTACGCCCTTGCTAAAGCCTTTGCATTGTCCGCAATTATTTGGCTAGGAGTCATCGGTTGCAAAACACATGTCTTGTTCATCCACTTGAAGGTGTAAACATTTGTGCGACCATCATGTATAGCACCTTTGTCGAATTTCCATGGTCGACCAAGAAACATGTGGCAAACCTTCATTGGGACTACATCACACTCCATCGTGTCTTTGTATGGGCCAATAGAGAAGGTTACCGAGATAGTGTGCTTGATCTTCACGGACCCTTGGTCAATTAGCCATTGTACATGGTAGGGGTGCTTGTGTGGATAGAGGGTGAGGTTGAGCTTCTCACACAACTTGGTGCTAGCAAGGTTGTGGCAACTCCCTCCATCGATGATCACTTTGATAGATTTTCCATTGATGTTGTCTCGTGTTTGGAAGTATTTGATCTTTGGTCTTCATGCTCTTGTGCTTGAGTGTTCAATATCCTTGTGACGACAAGCGATGGACTTGCATCATGTGCACACATGAGGAGTTTTTGGTCATCTTCCATTCGTTGCGTTGTCATTGCTTCCTTGACTCGGGCATAAAATTCATCTTCACTCAAGTACTCTTCTTCGCCATTATCATGGATAAACAATACTTTCTTGTTTCCACACTCGGCCGACTTGTGTCCTTTGCCTCCACAATTGTAGCATTCATCATTGAATGGCGTTACATCCTTTGTATACTTGCCACTCGGGGGCGGTTTTCCTTGAGAAAGTGTGGGCTTGAAGAAAGTCTTGGATGTACTTGATGAGCTTCCATTGAAGGTTGGTGGTGTAGCAGTTGAAGCTTTCTTGTAGGTGAAGTAAATCTTTGGCTTATTGTACTTGATGTCCTCTTGCACTAGACATTCGGCCTTTGTTACGATGTGCACAAGCTCAACCATGTTGTTGTATGTTTGGAACTCGACGATGCGCTTGATTGGGTGGTTCAATCCAATAAGGATATCTACCATAGTTTGCTCTTTGCGCTCTTCAATGTTGGCACAGATCATGTTGAGCTCCATTTCGTTGAAGTACTCTTACATGGTCTTTGTCCCTTGACGCAGCGATTGAAGATTGTTGAAGAGGTCGCGCGTGTAGTGCGAAGGAACAAAGCGGGGTCTCATATTAGCCATCATGTCATCCCAAGTTGAGATTGGGGGCTCTCCTCGTGCATCACGAGCAACTTGAATTTGTTCCCACCAAAGGTTGGCGTACTCATCAAACTCAAGCGAAGCCATGGCGACCATCTTCTCGTTGCTATAATTATGCATACCGAAGATCTTGTCGACTTTGAGTGCCCATGAGAGGTATTCTTCGGGGTCATTTGATCCGGTGAATTTGGGGATCGTGAACTTGAGCTTGCCAAATGTTTCTTCCTCATTGCGATCATGGTGGCGGTAGTTACCATGTTATCAAGGTCTTCATCTTTCATGGAATCATTGCGACGAGCTTGTTGAGCTTGTTGATGTTCTTGCGGCTGAGGAGCTGCATTTGGAGGTGGTGGAACTTGCTCTTGCTCTTGGAGTGGTTGTTCACGAGGAGTAGGCACTTGGGCCTCGTGACGATCATGAGGGGGTGGAGCCTCTTGAGGTTGTTGTGGATGAAGAGGAGGCTCGTTCCTCAGGTGTTGTTGCGGGTTAGGCACTTGGACCTCATGGAGAAGATCATGGTCTTGAGCCTCATGACGTGGTGGGCGTCGCTCAACTTGTACCACTTGACGCTCCATGTTTTGATGTGGTGGAGGAGGCGCCTCGTGATGAACATGGTATCGGTGTGGACGTTCATCACGGCGATGACAAGGAGGAGGATCTTGGAGAGCTTCATGTTGGTGCGATCTTGATCCTCCAAGTTGGCGTCATCACTTGTTGTGTCAAGTATGTGTCACGGGCGGTGGTAGTGAACTTGAGGTTGTGCTTGAGGTTCCCCCACGGTTCTTCTTGTGGTTGCGCTTGTTGGATCACTAGTGCCCTTGCATGATTACGGTGTCCTTTGCGCCTTGCTTGGGATCTTGAGGAGAAATCACCATCATAGCTTGACGTTGCAGCGTGCCGTGGGGAAGGTACATAGTTCGAAGAGCTTCCATCTTCAACCACTGGGGCATCGTTGCGTCTTGGAGCACTGGCATGAGGGTCTTAACAAAGCAGAGAATGTTGACGTGACGATCTTCAAGAGCTTGATGCGCGTGAGCGCGGTCTTGCCATTTCGTCGATGAGGAGTCGAAGCTTATCATTTGTTTTGGATATGGAGCATTGGAGCGCTTCATTTTGATGGCCAAAGTTGTGATGCATTGCATGCATTTGTCGTTCTAGGCCATCAAATCGGTTGTCTATGTTCTTGAACTCGTCTTGTGTCTCATCAAATTGTTCATCTTGTCGCATCTCAAGAGCCTCGCAACATTCGGGGAACTCATGTTGGATGATGTAGTGGCGTGCACGCGTCATGTATGGTCCATGTCACTCTTCTTAGGGAGGTGGTTGGCTCGACTCACTATGCCTATCCATCATGCAAAACACACAAGGATTGCATATATGGAAGTGGAATATGGTGGTGTTAGCCTTGTACCTCACATTGGGTGTCATGGTATTGCCGACGAGTACGCCATGGAGGGGTCCTCATAATGCGTGTTTAGAGACATGGGTTAAGGCGGAGACTTGGCGGGTACGAGGTAACACATCTTACCCATGTTCAAGTTCCACAATGGTGGCAGAACTCTACTCCTACTATAAATCACTATAATGGCAATACGCCGAGTTAAAGAGATAGGTTCGTTGTGCGAGGTTTTGCACGTTCTACATAGCAATCTAGGTTGTGTCCTAAAGTCTCCCATAGGTCCGGTTTATAAAGGCACCAGAACCTAGGGTTTATAGGGAAAGGTCCTTGCCGGACAAGGTAAAGAGTCCTACACTAATATGAACTAGTCTTTCGTGTCTTGCACTACAAGGCTCCGAGCATGTCGGTGACTCCTGCGTAGCCTTCCTTTATCCGGCATGGGCCTCCCTTTTGGATCCGCCTAACTAAGCCGCCCAACAAGCCATAAGCCTTGTTACCAACTATGGGCCACCCGGGTTAGCCGAATAAGGACGTGTCATGGTGATACCCATTTAGCATATCCTCAATAGTAGCCCCCAGAGGACTTCGAGATCTTGCGCTGTCTTGCTTATAATCTTGAATTCTCCATCTAGGTGATGCCCGTAATTTGTCAAGCAATATCTCAAAGGTCTCTCAAAGAACCCTGCAATCCTCTCCGGCTTCACAATGTAGCCACAGATTCCTTGAGTCTTTGTTTCCAGAGCTGGACCTTTTCCGCCTTCGATGGAATCTTTAGACGTGACCCCTCACTGCAACTATCAGGAGGATGACGTAGGGTACATCCTACGCTACCTCGAAACTCACATAAGGCAGAGAATTAATCATTAGCTATTTTTACACGCGCGAAATCCAAAACGGTAAAGCGGCAAAGACAGAGGACGTGGTGAAATTACCGCGCACGCTCATCTCCACGTCGGAAACGCTCCGTTCATCAGGTCCTTTTGCATGAATCTTGAGGTTGGACCTATATATTTCAACTGCGGCTAGGTTATTTTCTTTTTACCCGCATTCGCTCCCTCGTCTTCGTCTTCCTCCAGCCGCGTGCCCGTTCGAGCTCCTCCTTGGAAAACCCTAGCCAGAGCCTCCTTCTTCTCCACCCACTCCCATCATTGCAATGGCCTCCAGCAGCTCCACCCCTTTGATGATAGCGGCCCCCAAGGCTACGCCAAAGCTGTTTCAGGGAGTGATGGTCCCGCCGGAGGGGGTCACTATCCCTGTCACCTCCATGGTGGAAACCACCGGCGATGACCAAGAACGGGCAGCGCCAGAAGCTGTTGAAGAGGACAATGACTCCCACAAGGGAGTGTGGAGGGGCTCTAAACTTTCCGTCAAAGACTTGCAAGAACTGGTCACCGAGGGGTATCTCCCTGCGGTGAAGGATTTGGTCTGGCGGCTGGCACCGGCCAGCGAGGTGGCTCCTTCTCCCCAAGCCAAAGAGAAGGTATACCTCAAAGCCTAGTTGGTACGAGGCGTAAGCCTGCTAGTCTCCGACTTCTTCCTAGACATCCACTGACACTTCCAGGTACTTCCCCACAACCTCTCTCCTAACAGCATCCTCGTCCTTAGCAACTTTGTAGCTTTGTGTGAAGGGTATCTAGGCATCAAACCTAGATTAGATCTATTCGTATACTTCTTCACTGTCAAGAGAGAGTCTGTAGAGTCCAAGGACGAATTGCGGACTTGTGGAACCATTAGCTTTAAGATCTGGCCTAGCCGGAGGTTCCCCGAAATCATAGGGCATGAGTCATGGAAGAACTAGCAGCGCACATATTTCTATGACCCATATATTCCTCTGCCTGACCGTCTTGAGAAGTACCCCAACTTTGTCGATGGAGCCACCTCCGAAGTACCTGCCTAGAGGACCCCAGCCTACCTGTCATCCAACGATGAGGCCAACCGTGCCGTAAGGCGGATCGAATGGTCGTGGATGGAGATCTGACGGGCATGGACCTAGCCTTGTGCTGGTTTGTTAGGCGGATCCAGCCTCTGCAACATCGCGCCAAGTTGATGTGCAAGTACAAACAAGACACGAGGGATCCCATGCAGATTTCGCGGGACAACTTCTCCATGAACTCTTTCAAACTCCGGCTTAAGGACATCGTCAAGGTGAAGGACAGGAAGCATGGCTTCAAGATCAACTATGACATGTTCGATTGCGACAAATTCCTAGAGGTATCTTTTGCTTCCTTTGTTGCTCGTTATATACTCTAAGGTTTTTCTGTCTTGAAGTTGTCAGTCTAACACTCCTTTGTTTCCTAGCGGGCGACCTTGGAGGAAGATCAGATGGCCTCCTAGGTCTATGATCCCAAGATGAAGGATATCCAAGTGGTGTCCGACGATGACACCCCCAAGGATCAGCCAGCTCCGACAGCGTGAAAGCGGAAGAGATCCACCTCTAACGCTGCTACCGAGGCCAAGAAGAAGAAGAAATCGAAGAGTGGAGTCTCCAGATGATCCACCACCACCTTAGAAGCGTAGAAGAAGAGATCCACCGGCATTCCCCTTACCAAGGCTCCTGCCGTGGAGTAAGTATATTCATTCTCCGGCTTGTATTTTTAGCTTATACCTTTTTTCAACTGTTGTACTTATACTTTGTACGTTTCAGGAGGAGAGCTGGTGCTAGCTTGAAGCGATCCTCCAGAGATGCTGGAGGGTCAAAAATCATTCGTGATATGTTGACCAGGGATGTGGCCGCCAAGCCTTCTCTCGCTACGGCCCCCCTACTCATGCTGCCAAGACCTCTACTGGACCCACTAGGCCTTCGTCCCTCGTCATCCCTGAGATCTCCGCCATGGAGACAGATGTCAATGCAATCTTTGATATCTCAGGTTCTGTCGAGGTGGACGTCTGATGAGGACATCCCTACAATTACACCTACCCCATTTACTACTGATGATGTTCCACCTGCTGCAAAGAAGGATCAATCCAATGAGATAAGGATTGCACCAATTACAAGAGCTCGTGCTAAGCTACTAGAACAACATGTGAACTTGTTTCTTAATGAAACTGATGTATAAGTTAATGAGAATTTTATACTACCTAAGTATTTGAATTATTGTATGATCAGGTACTTGGGAGAAGAAGGCGTAGCACGGATCAAGGAGCTAAAGGAACATGGCGTGTTGATCAATGAAGAATGCATGAGGCAGGAGAGGGAGGAAGCGCAAGGAGCACCCCACGAGAAGATCAACATATGGTCGAGGGATCTCTGTCGCGGCAGAGAAGCCATGCAGTTTTCTGCCACGGCAGGCTGCTGCAGCATGAAACCGGGCCAAACTCTGCCATGGCAGGCTGCTGCGACAAAGAAACCGGGTCCAACTCTGCCACAGCAGAGTAGGCCTGCGCGCCTTGAGCTGCCCCACCTTGGGTCGGTTGTATCCTAGTCTAGGTTGAGTCGAACCACTATTTCCTAGTATTGGCCGCCACCCCCTTAGTCCTTAAATAGTTGGGGCGCCACACAAAGTTATGTTTAGACCACGTTAAAATATTTTGGAGTTGTTTCTTTCATAGAACCTCTGGAATTACTTGTGATCGATTTTACCAACTGCAATTGAGTGTGATCTATTATTCCATTGGGAATTAGTAGATTGCAAACTACCATTTGTGGTCGACGGCTGCGTGCGCAAGAGCGTGGTGTTGTGAATATACCATAGGGTTTGAGAGCTGTTGCATTGGCATCAGGATTCAAGCGGGGGAGATCATAGCTACACGCTAGTTATCTATCATCCACCATCATCATCGACAAGTGCTTACTGAGAAGGTCGGACCACCCCTTATCATCTTGGTATCAGATTTCCTCGTTTACTCGGTGAGAATCCACAAATACATCCATAGATTAGTTCGTGTTTTTCGTCCTATATAGAAAAAGCCCCCACAAAAAGAGTTGCCATAGCCTAGATTACATCAGATTCGAGTAATAGTTGCTGGTCATGTTCCTCTTTTAGTCTAGATCTAGATCTATTCTTCATAGTTTTTCTCTTTCTAGTCGCATCCACCTTTGTTTTTTGCCGCCACAAGGTCATATCCAATCCAAGCTAGAGTCCTGGTTACATACTCCTGACCGGGTCGGATTTGCAATATAAAAAAATTCCCTATCGGCTCTGCCGCGACACGGAAACAGCCAGTTTCCCTGCCGCGAGTCCTTGTCTGCCCCGGTTCGGACTCCTGCCGCGGCACGCTTTCAGGCGTTTTCTCTGCAAGACGCTACGCCGCCATGCCGCATGAGATGATTTTGCTGTTTTCTGCGCGCACACGCTAGCTTTCTGTTGTGACAGCATTGTGCGCTATTTTTCTGCCGTGGTACGAATTCTCTGCCACGACATGATTTTTGTTCAGTTTTCTGCGACAACAACCATACTTACAAAGTGTGAAAAATTGCACTTTTCCAGAACTTTAGCCACAGCCATTCAATTTCATACGTGTAGGAATTTGCCCATTGATACTAGTTTCCGCTCTTACAGGCTGCTCACAGGGTTTTTGTGTTGTGCTTTGTAAATTGGCCGTGTGTGATATATATTCAAAAAATATAGAAAAAGAATATAGCAAAAGGAAAAGGAAAAAGAGAAATAAGCTATACAAAAGAAAAAGAAAAGAAAAGGAGAATTGAGCAAGAGGTCTAGTGATATCTTTGTGCACCGATAGATTGAGTAATCTTGTGCCTATTTACTTTGAGCTTTGCTAGTGTCTCTCGAGCATAGTGCAATACCCTTCATAGTAGCATTGCCACATTTTTCTCCACATGTGTGTTTCTTGGATTTTGTACGATCAACACTAGGACTTGTTTGCGGTGTATTTAGGATACCATACCTAGAGTTGTACCCTACATAACCCGTGTGCCCTATGATCGTTCTCTATACCCTTGATATTGACTTCATCACATCAGTGCATCAGTCTTTGACTTCGTTTGGTAAAACATTTCTATTCACTTTGGAACAGTAAGATGTGCTTTCCTGTCAGTTGTGAGTGAGTTGTGAGTGTTTCCACCAAATAGATTTTGATTTTTTCACTAGCCTACTAATCATGTATTTTAGTGATGATGATGTTGTGTCACAGAAAAAGAATAATGAGGAACTTGTTACTTGGCGCGAATACGAGGCGTTGAAATCTCACTTGACGCATGTGTTTACACACACCACAGAGGGCATTGACAAGAATATCCAGGACGTGCAAATGGCAGTGGATCAGAATACTGGTGTAGTCACTAATATTCAAACACAAGAGACAACAATCAATACCAATGTCACAACTTTGCATCATTCCATTGTTGCCTTAACAATAGCACTTCAGCAACGGCAGGAATACCAACCCAATGATGTTTTTGAAGACAATGATGAGGGTAGTGTGGCTGATGCTGCCCCACATCATGGCAGGGGACGTGCCAATCCCCCTGTGCCTGCTGCTACTCCTGCTTATGGCCGTGGTTTTGCTCCTTTGGGATGTGCTCAATGTGTTCTGAACCAAGCTGCTGATGATGGTTTGGGCAAGCCCAAATTTTCAATTCCCTCTTTTAGTGGCTCACTTGACCCGGAAGACTATCTCACTTGGGAGTTAAAGATTGAGAAGCTCTGGAGTTTGTCTGACTATCCAGAAGACAAGAAAGTTAAGCTTGTAGCATCTGAATTTGATGGATATGCTTTGCGATGGTGGGATGGTATTGTGCAGAATCGAAGGGACGACAATGAACTTCCTGTCATGGATTGGCGTGAGATGAAGCGCATTATGAAGGATCGTTTTGTACCCTCCAACTACTTGCGATCAGTTTTTGACAAGTTGACACAATTGAGGCAGGGAACCATATCAATTGATGAGTACTACATGGAGATGGAGAAGATTATGCAACGTGCTAGAGTTCGTCAATCCCTTGAGATGACTATGCAGCGTTTTCTCAACAATTTGAAGCTACAAATCAAGAGCATTGTTTGTCATCACAAGTACGAAACTATGAATGAACTATTGCACCATTCTAGAGAGGCCAAATCGCAGCTAGCTGAGGAGGCTAAGTCACGTGCAAGGTATCCATCTACCATCCGTTTTGCGGCTAGATCTACACCGCCTCCTATGGCGCCACCTGTAGTGGCTGCTAGCCATCTTCACCATCGGCCAAACCTGAACCTACGTCTTCTTTTGGTTCCAATGCTCGGAAGCCTGATGCTCCTGCTGCTAGCTTGGGTTCCAATATGTCAACTGCGCATACTCGCGATGTGGAGTGCCATACATGTGGAGGTAGAGGACATTACAAGAGAGATTGTCCAAACCGCAAGGTGATGTTTGTCAATGAACAAGGTGAATATGAGAGTGGAGATGAGGTTGATGGCGTCGATCATTATGACAGCGAGGAAGATACTAATGCCTTTCCTGAGCATGCACCAACTATTGTGGTGTCTCCACGCATACCTAGTGTGCAACCTATTGATGATTCTCAGCATTGCAACTTGTTCCAAACAAAAGCTCTAGTTGGACCTAACAAAGCTTGCAAGGTAATTATTGATGGAGGTAGCTGCAGAAATCTTGCAAGTAAGGAGTTATGTGCCAAGCTAAATTTGACTTACTTACCTCATCCCAAGCTATACTACATACAATGGTTGAGCGACAATGGTGAGATGAAGAAATCATATGGTACGTGTGAATTTTCAAATAGGGCCATACAAGGATTCTATTGACTTTGATGTGGTTCCTATGACTGTTTGCCATCTATTGTTTGGTCGGCCTTGGATTTATGATCTCCATGTGCAACACAATGGACAAGACAATACGTATCACTTGGAATTCAAGGGAAATAAGATTACTATGCAGCCGATGACACCACAAGACATTGTGAATGATTCTCGTCAGAATATAGAAGTGAATTTGAAGGATGACATTGTAGATCGGCGAGATAATATTGTAGTTGTTCATGATGTAATAGAGCCTAAAACGAGTGATATAATGAAAAGTGAGAGAGTGCCTAATCTTCTAATATTAGCCACCAACGAGGATATGAGAGAATTTTGTGAGGATCCTATAGTCATGCCGCTTGTGCTCGTTTATAAGGGCGTGTTATTGGTTTCTAACAACATGACCCCTATTTCTCTTGGTGTCTCTTCTATTTTGCAGGATTTTGGTGATGTGTTTCCAGAAGATGTACCTGCAGGATAGCCTCCATTACGTGGCATTGAGCATCGAATTGACTTGATCCCGGGCGCCACATTACCCAACAGTGCACCCTACAGGAAGAATCCCGAAGAAACAAAGGAGATACAGAAACAAGTACATGCGTTGCTGGATAAAAGGTACATTCATGTCTCTCTTTGCCCTTGTGCTGTTCCTGTTATTTTAGTGCCAAAGAAAGATGGTACATGGCGCATGTGTGTCGATTCTAGAGCTAATAATAACATCACTATTCGATATCGTCATCCTATTCCACGCTTAGAGGATATGCTAGATGAATTGAGTGGTGCTGCTATTTTCTCTAAGATTGATTTGCGTAGTGGTTATCATCAAATTAGGATGAAAGAAGGGGATGAGTGGAAAACTGCTTTCAAAATAAAATGTGGTTTCTATGAGTGGTTAGTTATGCCGTTTGGTCTTACTAATGCACCTAGTACATTCATGAGATTAATGAATCATGTTTTGAGAGATTTTATTGGTCGTTTTGTGGTCATTTATTTTGATGATATACTTATCTATAGCCACAACGAAACTGAACATTGTTATCATATCCGACAAGTTTTGCAAGTGTTGCGTCATAATAAATTATATGCTAATCTTGAGAAGTGCACATTTGCAAAAGATAAGGTCATGTTTCTGGGATTTGTTGTATCTAAGCATGGGGTAGAACTAGATCAATCTAAAATTGAATCAATTCAGAATTGGCCTATTCCCATGAATGTGTATCAAGTGCGTAGTTTCCATGGTTAGCTGGTTTCTATAGGCGCTTTGTCAAGGATTTTAGCACTATTGTTGCACCATTGAATGATTTGACTAAGAAAGGTGTGCCATTTGTATGGGGGCATAGCCCAAGATGTTGCATTTTATACATTGAAATGTTTGCTTACTTCTGCACCATTACTTGCATTACCTGATTTTTTGAAGCAATTTGAAGTTGAATGTGATGCTAGTGGTATAGGTATTGGTGGCGTTTTGATGCAAGAGGTCGCACTATAGCATATTTTTCTGAGAAACTTACTGGTGCTATATTGAATTATCCTATTTATGATAAAGAATTGTATGCACTTGTTAGAGTACTTGAAGTTTGGCAACATTATTTTTGCCAAAAGAATTTATCATACATTCTGATCATGAGCATTGAAGTATTTTAAAGCTCAATCAAACTTGCATAGGAGATTAGCTAAATGGGTTGAGTTTATTGAGTCTTTTCCTTACATCATTAAGTATAAGAAGGGAAAAGAGAATGTAGTTGCAGATGCTTTGTCTAGGAAAAACATGCTATTAACCAATCTTGGTGTTAAAATTCCTGGATTAGAAAGTATTTGTGCACTTTATGCAACTGACCATGATTTTGCTGAACCATATCGTGTGTGTGCTCTTAGAAACGCATGGGATAAGTATCATATACATGATGGCTATTTGTGTCGAGCTAACAAACTATGTATTCTAGAATCGTCGTTGCGTTTGTTCTTAGTGCAGGAATCACATGCTGGTGGTTTGATGGGTCACTTTGGGCGTGAGAAGACATTGCTCATGCTCACTGATCATTTTTATTGGCCCAAGATGAGGCGTGATGTGTACAGATTTGTGAGTCGTTGTATTACATGCCACCAGTCGAAATCAAAACTGAAGCCTCATAGTTTGTATACACCTCTCTCTGCACCTACTACACCATGGGAAGACATTAGTATGGATCGTGTGCTAGGTCTACCTAAAACTCAGAGAGGTCATGATTCTATATTTGTGGTAGTGGATAGGTTCTCTAAGATGGCTCATTTTATTGCCTGCCACAAAAGCGATGATGTCGCATGTTGCTAACCTATTTTTAAGGGACATCGTGAGATTACATGGAGTACCTAAGACGATTGTTTCTGATCATGATGTAAAGTTCATGAGCTACTTTTGGAATACCTTATGGGGGAAGCTACTATTCAGTACTACATGTCATACCCAAATAGATGGTCAAACAAAGGTGGTGAATCGAACATTGTCATAGCTTCTAAGGACTATGACAAAGAAGAATCTGCAGGAGTGGGAAGAGTGTTTACCACATGTTGAGTTTGCATACAACAAGGTTGTGCATTCGACTACTCAGCTTTGTCCTTTTGAGGTGGTGTATGGCTTCAAGCCATTGACGCCACTTGATTTGTTGCCTTTACCATTGCATGATAGAGTTGATATGGAGGCATCAAAACATGCTAAATATGTGAAGAAGATTCATGAGAAGACTCGAGAGGCTATTGAGAAGAAAGGCAAGAACATTGCTGCTGCAAGGAATCAAGCAAGAAAGGAATTGTTGTTCAAGCCTGGCGACATGGTATGGGTGCATCTACGCAAGGATAGGTTTCCACTACTTCGAAAGTCAAAATTGAAGCCACATGGTGCTGGTCCTTACAAGGTGTTAGCCAAGATTAATGATAATGCCTACTCGATTGATATACCTATTAAGGAGTTTGGTGGATTTAGCAATAGCTTCAATGTTTCTGATTTATCACCATATGATGGAGAAGACCTTGGAGCATCGAGGTCGACGCATTTTGAAGGGGGGAGATGATGAGGACATCCCTACAATTACACCTACCCCAATTACTACTGATGATGTTCCACCTGCTGCAAAGAAGGATCAATCCAAGGAGATAAGGATTGGACCAATTACAAGAGCTCGTGCTAAGCTACTAGAACAACAGGTGAACTTGTTTCTTAATGAACCTGATGTATTAGTTAATGAGAATTTTATACTACCTAAGTCTCTGAATTATTGTATGATCAGGTACTTGGGAGAAGAAGGCGTAGCACAGAGCGAGGAGCTAAAGGAACATGTCATGTTGATCAATGAAGAATGGGCGAGGGAGGAGAGGGAGGAAGCGCAAGGAGCACCCCACGAGAAGATCAACACATGGTTGAGGGATCTCTACCGCAGCAGAGAAACCACGCAGTTTTCTGCCATGCCAGGCTGCCGCAGCAAGAAACCGGGCCAAACTCTGCCATGGCAGGCTGCCGCGAAAGAGAAACCGGGTCCAACTTTGCCATGACAAAGTAGGCCTGCACGCCTTGAGCCGCCCCACCTTGGGTCGGTTGTATCGTAGTCTAGGTTGAGTCGAACAACTATTTCCTAGTATTGGCTGCCGCCCCTTAGTACTTAAATAGTTGGGGCGCCACATAAAGTTAGGTTTAGGCCATGTTAAAATATTTTGGAGTTGTTTCTTTCATAGAACCTCTGGAATTACTTGTGATCAATTTTACCAACTATAATTGAGTGTGATCTGTTGTTCCACTAGGAATTAGTAGATTGCAAACTACTGTTCATGGTCGATGGCTGCGTGCGCAAGAGCATGGTGTTGTGAATATCCCACAGGGTTTGAGAGTTGTTGCATTGGCATCAGGGTTCAAGCGGGAGAGATCATAGCTACATGCTAGTTATCTATCATCCACCATCATCATCGACAAGTGCTTACAGAGAAGATCGGGCCACCCCTTATCAACATCGGTCCCAGCGGTCAAGTGATGCAGGAGAGCACTTCCTCCAAAGTGGCTGAAGCTCCGGCTAAGGATGCCACCGAGAAAGGGAAACAGTTAATGAAAGGAGAGGAGTCGGAGGCAGTTGTGGCAATAGACAAGGTGAGATCCTTTGATCCATCAACTGCTATGGCAACACAGTAGGTGGCTAGGGCATCATCCATGCCTCCGGATTCGACAACTCCTCTAGCGAGACTCCTCTGATGTTGTGCTTGGATGACCTTATTGCACAGGCAGATGCCGTGTATAACAATGCTGGCATCTTCCATACTGCATATGCCAATCTTGCCAACAATATCAAATTTATTGCCATTGTAAGTCTTTGAACTTCACTTCTTTTTACTTTATATTGTATTCCACTATAGCCCCCGAGCTCTTAGGAAAAATCTTGATGAGTTTCGCCTTAGTGCTCCAAAAGAACTAAGTGTAGAACTTGTCCATGTAGCCCCCGAGTTTCTAGTTTAGAATGATAATTCCGACTAGACACTCTAAGAGAGAACACTAGTGCATTAAAATCTTATACTGTAGCCCCCGAGCGTGTAGTTGAAACTAGATAGTTCCTACTATATGCTCTAGAGAAACTAAGCATGTTTACTTGTTGCAGAATGAGCAAAGATGGAGGATAACCGCCAATGAGAGGTTTGCTGCTTTGTGGAAGGTACTGGACGTTGGACAGGGTAAAAAAGCTTTCCTAAAGCAACAGATAAAAAATAGCTAGTCTATTTCCTTTAACAGCTCCTTGCTTTTTCTCACGGATCCATTTCTTCCGTCTTCTCATAATGCTTTCCTTTTTCCGTCTTACAGAGGCCATCGCCAAAGCCAAGTGCATCGTCGAGCAATCCAAGCATATTCAAGAGCTTTACGATGAGAATAAAATCTTGAAGAAAGACCTGGCTGATGTTGTCAATGGCCATGAGGAGGCAATGAAGGTGCTGCAAGAGTCTGCTGACGTCGAGATGCAACACCTAAAAAACGAAATTGCACAACTCAAGGAACAGAACCAAGCTGCCAAATAGCAGAATGAGAGGAACCTTGAGATGTACAAGACAATTCAGAAGGAGAGAGACGTCTTGGCGGAGACATGCAAGCAAGTTGAGACGAGCATCTTCGTTAACTTTCCCCTGTCTTGGTTAATTCTGTATTTTGGATAAATGTTTGATGTTTTTATACTCATGATCCTTGTATCTTATGCAAACCACAGCTGCCATTGGCTTGGCCAACTTGGGTGAAGGTGCTCTGGATCCCAAGGAGTGCATGATTCTTGCTGGCAACTTCGTTAGAATCGCCATTGCCCAGGCCAAGGAGATATCCCAACCTCTAGGATAAACATCAAGGCGGCAGACTCATCGGCCAAGTAGTCGGAAATACTGCACCGAGACCCCAAGAAAATCAAGGACTAGAAAGCCTCTTGCGTCCGGGCTGGTGCAAGGATGGCCTTGTCCTTGGTCAAGGAACACTATGACAACACCGACATTGATCTGGTCACTTACGGCATGCCCAAGCTGGACGAGGAAGGAAAATAAATTCATAGCGAAGCTATTTGAATTCGCTCGCCGGCTTCGACACCAGAAATGCTAGAATGGTTAAGGCAGTCATCTTCGTGCCCGCCGAGATCCTTGATGAATACATGCCTTTGTCTTAGTCTAGCCCATCTCCTTCCGAGTTTGATGAGCTATCCTGGCATGACTCTCCTGTTGCTGATGATGCCACCACGAAGTCCCCTGCAATAGAGCCATGAAAAATAATATTTGTATTAAATGTATCTCTGCAATGTGTATGCGGAAAAACTTATGTGTTTTGCTAAGGCAGAAAAACTTGTACTCAAGTTTCCTGCTACTTATCTGTTTCCAGCATGTATATAGTTTTAAGCAAGTGCTGGCTTATCCATTATTCTGGTTCGTATGCTTGACCTTTCGTGAGACGGAAGACTCACAAAGTAGAACTATGCCCTCAGGTGATGATGCTTAATAGCACCATCAAGAACCTAAGAGAAAAATCGCCGGCTTTGAGTACCGACAAGTCACTACTGCGGAATCCACATAAAAACTTCAGGAAACATGTAGACCAGAAAACTTAAGCTAACGCCCGTAGGCGGAATTTTCACAAGTGCAAATGCAAACTTGCGCAGAAAGGGTTTATATGATCCAAAAATGAACAACTAAAGGAGGTAAATGACTCAGAGAATATGAGTGAACCAAATGCTTTATTTCATTGATCATATAAGAAACTTATTACATAATATAAATATGTTAAGTTTAAAAGGGACGTAGCTGTGCTATGTTCCATGGTTGATCTATCTCTAGGTAATCATCATCAGAGTCATGTTGCTTGCGCTTGCGATTTTTTGGCGTATCTTTCAACTCGCAAATATCGACAAGGTAATAGGAATCATTTAGCAATGTTTTTCTTATGACGAACGGTCCTTCCTAAGGCGGGTATAGTTTGTGTGATTTCTCCTACTTGAGTCTAAGCACCAGACCCCCCTCTTTAAACGAGTTATGCTTTACACGATGACTATGGTTGCCACATAGCTTTCGTTGGTAGACGGCAGATCTCTGGCATGCAAGCACGTGCTCTTCCTCTAGTAGGTCCACAGATAGGCATCTAGATTCTTCAGCATCATCCTCTTCGTAAGCAGCGACCCTTGGTGCATCGTGGAGGATGTCGGATGGTAGGATGGCTTCTGCTCTATAAACCATGAAGAAAGGAGTCAAGATGGTGGATATGTTGGGTGTTGTTCATAAACTCCACAAGACAGATGGTAATTCCTACACCCAAGCCTCAACTGCTCTTCGTAGCAGTGCTTCTAAGCGTGGCTTGATTTCATGCAGAATTAGTCTGTTGGCCCTTTCAACTTGCCCATTTGACTGTTGGTGTGCCATAGATGCTAGGTCAAGGAGGATGCCTTTTTCATGACAGTACTCCTCAACTTCTCTGAGAGATAAATTGCTGCCGTTGTCGATGATGATGTTGTGTGGGAGACCAAATCTCACCACTAGATCCCAGACAAATTTCAGGGTTGTTGCCCCATCAAGCTTTCTAATGGGTTTAGCTTCAATCCATTTTGTTTATCCGCTTCTACTAGCTAGTGTGTAAATCCACAAGGTGCTGTCTGCAAAGGTCCCACTAGGTCCAGCCCCCAGACTGCAAACAGCCAAATTATTGGTATTGTTTGCAATTCTTCAGCTGGAACACTTGGTTGTCTTGCATAGAACTGACATCCAGAGCATGTTTGTACCAACTTGTCGGCATCTGCCTTGGTAGTTAGCTAGTAGAATCCTTGTCGGAAGGCCTTAGCCACCAACAATCGGGGAGCGGCATGATGCTCGCAATCTCCGAGATGTATCTCTCTAAGGATTTCAATACCTTTCTACTGATAGACGCATCTAAGGAAAACTCCTGTGGTACTTCTTTTGTATAGCTAGTCGTCAATGATGACATAGCTTTTTGCTTTGCGTACTATTTGCCATCTTTTGACTTCGTCGGTGGGTAAAGTTCCTTCTTGTAGATAGTCCATGAACGGTTTCGTCCAAGCCGAAGAGGTCACAGTTATCATATTAACAAATGAGTCCACTCTATCTGGGTTGTTGGGTTCCGCTCCCTTCACGGACGGGGTCCGTAAATGTTCCAGAAAAACGCCTGGCAGAATTGGTTGGCAGGCTGACCCAAGCTTTGACAGCAGATCCGCCGCCTCATTTTCCTCCCTTTTGACGTACTTGACTTCGTAGTCGTCAAAGCACTTGGCTATTTCGTCTACTTCGTCGTGATATGCCGCCATCATAGGGTTCCACACATTCCAGGTGCTAGCTACTTGTTGGGCAACCAAGTCGGAATCTCCACAGCAAACTATGCGCTTGATGCCAATATCCTTGGCTACTCGAAGTTCGTGAATGAGGGCCCCATATTCCGCCATGTTGTTGGTAGCGTTGAAGTGGATCTGGAGGACGTATTGCAACTTCTCCCCTGTTGGTGATTGTAATAATACACCAGCCTCTGAGCCATTGAGTAGCTTTGATCCGTCAAAGTGCATAACCCAATATTCTGGCTCTGGTATAGGAGTGTCTTCTGGCAGTTCTGCCCAATCTGTAATAAAATACGCCAATGCTTGTGACTTTATAGCGTCACGTCTCTTGTAAGTGATTTAAAAGGAGGCAAGTTCAATGCCCCACTGATGAGGATATATACAGGGATTATGATGATTCTGATTGCCTGAACTGGAAGGAAATATTGAGTCAAATCAATAATGACTATCAGGTGAATACATTCCTAATTAAACCTGATGTTTTACTTAATAAGAACTTTATACTACCTAAGTCTATGCATCTTTGTATGACCAGGTTTATTGATAACACAAGCGTTGCGTGAGGAGGAGAGTTGCAGCAAGAAGGACAAGCGCTGATTTCCAATATCAACAAGTGCGCGAGGGAGGAGCGGGAGGCATGCGCACTAGGAGGCAATGAAGAAATCACGTATGAGCAAGAGAGAGAGATGGCGCACCAAGAATTACATGTTTGAGGTGTTCCACGACGTTTGGACTGCGTGCCAATAAGGCCGAACCCATGTATGGGTCGGTATGTATCAGTTTGAGTCAAACCGGGTCAGTTTGGGCCAAGTTATGGCTGTTTTTAGGCCCGTTTAGAGGGGAGGACGCCCCAGCCCTCATATAAACCTCTGTAGCCGTCACAAGTTAGGTTTTAGACCACGTTAAAATATTTTGGAGTTGTTTCTTTCATAGAACCTCTGGAATTACCCTGTGTTCGAATCTACCAACTATAATTGAGTGTGATCTGTTGTTCCATTGGGAATTAGTAGATTGCAGACTACCGTTCATGGTCACGGCTGCGTGCTCAAGAGCGTGGTGTTGTGAATATCCTACAAGGTTCGAGAGCTGTTGCATTGGCATCAGGGATCGAGCGGGAGAGTTCATAGCTACAGGCTAGTTATCTATCATCCACCATCACCATCGACAAAGTGCTTGCTGAGAAGATCGGGCCACCCCATATCATCTTGGTATCAGATTTCCTTGTTGCCTCCGTAAGCAATCCACAATCCATCCATAGATTAGAGAGTGTGTTTCATCCTATACAGAAAAAGCCCCACAAAACGAGTTGCCATAGCCTAGATTACATCGTAATCGAGTAATAGTTGCTGGTCGAGTTCGTCTATTCGATTAGATTTAGATCTGTTCTTCATAGATTTGTTTTCTAGTTGTTCTAGTTGTTTTCCACCATCTTTTTCCGCTACCATCAAGTCAGATCCGACCAAGTAAAGAGTCCTAGTTGCGTACTGTTTGGCAAGTCAAAAAAAAAATTGGCTCGCTGCCTCACGCCTGACCGCAGACAGGTTTGTGCTCCAGCATGAAAAAAAAATTGGACCGTCGCCTCACCACAGACCGGTCTGCCCTCATACGAGAAAAAAAAAATTCTGCCGCCATCCTGCCACGGCAGGATTTTAGGCTGTTTTTCTGCCGTGGCAGAGAACAATTCTCAGGTCAAAAAAATTTCTTTTTTGTTTATTTTTTTTACTGAGTCCACATAGCGTACCTATCCTTGTGAGCCTTAGTAAGCCTTTCTTTGTGTCTAAAACTATCCTACGAGACTAGCGTGCTTAGTGCTCTGCGGGCTGCTCAGTTTAGCAATCTTGTGCCCGTTTCGTTGAGACATTGCTAGCGTCTCTCCTTGTGCATTGCAACACGAGCATTCCTCCGACATACCTTACTTTATTGAGCTCATTTTCATACTTGCAATTGCCCCATTTATCTCCACCGTGTGTGTTTCCGTGGGTCTTTGTCATACGATCAGCACTAGGACTTGTTTGCGGTGTAGTTAGGATACCATACCTATAGCTCCACCATAAATAACCTGTGTGCCTTGCGATCGTTCTCTATACCTTTGGTATTCACTTCATCACATCAGTGCATCAGTCTTTGATTTCGAATTGGTAAGCATCACTATTCACTTTGGAACGGTAAGATCTGCTTTCTTGTCAGTTTTTGAGTGAGTTGTGAGTGTGCCACCAAAACAATTTTATGTTTTTGCACTAATGTACTAATCATGACTTCTACTAGTGTTGATGTGATGCAGAAATCAGATGATGTTTACCATGACTATTTAGCTATTGTGGTTGGCATGGCATATGATCCAACTACAATCAAGTGGCGATTGGAAAGTTCCGCCACACCCGCAGAATATCAGATTTGGGAAATTGATATGGGATTTGGTTTTGCGAGATGTCGTACTTTCGATAGCAAGTTTAATAGCCATATAGAATACATTCTTGCTCACCGACGTGTGGATGAAGAGGTAGCTCGTTGGTGGAAGGACGCAAGGATTGTGTATGGTGTCATGGGTAAAAAAATCCTTTGGGAAGATTTCAAGCAATTTCTATGTTCTATGTTTTTGAACAACTACAAATGGCCTATTCCAGAAATTTTGAGAGTGGACACTAATGAGACATGTGAGTTGTCTACTAATGTAATCATGTCTACTCCTAGTGTTGTATCTTGTGATGTACAGGTTGCTTTTGAAGAAAGGGAGCCGCCTATTTTACAACCTGCATCACACGATCTGGTATTGTCACTTGAGGAGGATGCCGTAGTACCTACTACAGCTGAGAAGATTGTTGATGACATTGGTACTAATTTGGAGCTTCAGCCAACATGTGCCACATATTGTGAGTCTATTCCTTTACTGAAGCCTCCTTGTGATTTGCCTTACACTATTGTTTCAGCACCATGTGATAGTTTACCAAATTCCAATTTTGATCATGTGGTACTGATTACACATAAAGAAATACTTGCTCGAATACCACCTGCTGATATTGTGTTTTCCATCATGCTAAATGAACCTATGAGTATGAGTTGTGCTATGGACAAGATTTCTGAAATTTCATGTCTAAATTCTAGCACATATTCTCCTTGTTTCACTTTCAATCTAATTGGTGAATATAGCATGCATGAAATTTTTCTTGTGGATCACATATGCATTACTTGTGATAGAATCGCTGAACTGAAACATGCTGTTTTCAGCCATACTTGTTGTGTGTCGATGACTTGTTGTGGGACATATGCTGAAATATGTGATAGTATGAAACTAAAGTCAGATCTAGTTGATATAATACAGCCAACACAAGTAATTTTACCTATGTTGGATCGTTGTAATCTTGCTAGAATAGAACCCAAGTTTTCATATCCTTTGTGTTTGTCCCAAAAGTCTTTGTCTAGCTATGCTACTGATCTATACTTCACTTATATTTGCAAATTGAGTTGCATCTTCCATACTGGACAACATGATCATGTTTATATTAATCAGAGTAGCGCAGTTGAAGCATGGTGTGAATCAATTTGGTTTTCACACATATTGAATTGGTTAGATCTTGTCCACAAATTTGATCATAGATCTTCTTTAAGAAAACTGAATTTAATATTGAAGAACATGACTATCTATTTAGTTGTTTTTCACCATGATCATGATTCTTTGTACTTCACTTATACCTGCAATTTAAGTTGCTTGATGTATACTGGACATACTTTTCATGTGAACAACAATAATACAACATGTTATATATACATATACTTTGCGTACACGTTGTTCTTTTTGTTTCTCCCACTTTCAGCTTACCTAAAGCCGAGGACGGCTTTTCATGAAGAAAGGGAGGATGATGAGGATATATACAGGGATTATGATGATTCTGATTGCCTAAACTGGAAGGAAATATTGAGTCAAATCAACAATGACTATCAGGTGAATACATTCCTAATTAAACCTGATGTTTTACTTAATAAGAACTTTATACTACCTAAGTCTATGCATCTTTGTATGACCAGGTTTATTGATAACACAAGCGTTGCGCGAGGAGGAGAGTTGCAGCAAGAAGGACAAGCGCTGATTTCCAATATCAACAAGTGCGCGAGGGAGGAGCGGGAGGCATGCGCACTAGGAGGCAATGAAGAAATCACGTATGAGCAAGAGAGAGAGAGATGGCGCACCAAGAATTACATGTTTGAGGTGTTCCACGACGTTTGGACTGCGTGCCAATAAGGCTGAACCCATGTATGGGTCGGTATGTATCAGTTTGAGTCAAACCGGGTCAGTTTGGGCCAAGTTATGGCTGTTTTTAGGCCCGTTTAGAGGGGAGGACGCCCCAGCCCTCATATAAACCTCTCAGAGTCACAAGTTAGGTTTTAGACCACGTTAAAATATTTTGGAGTTGTTTCTTTCATAGAACCTCTGGAATTACCCTGTGTTCGAATCTACCAACTATAATTGAGTGTGATCTGTTGTTCCATTGGGAATTAGTAGATTGCAGACTACCGTTCATGGTCACGGCTGCGTGCGCAAGAGCGTGGTGTTGTGAATATCCTACAAGGTTCGAGAGCTGTTGCATTGGCATCAGGGATCGAGCGGGAGAGTTCATAGCTACAGGCTAGTTATCTATCATCCACCATCACCATCGACAAAGTGCTTGCTGAGAAGATCGGGCCACCCCATATCACCCACTTTGCCACTCTTCCTGTAGCGTCGCTGTTGTTGATGATGTCGGACAGTGGAACTTTGCTCACCACTGTGATAGGTGCTCCTGGAAATAATGGCTTAGCTTGCGTGAAGCAAGGAAACCTCCGTAAGCTATCTTTTGGTAGTACGGGCAACGCTGCTTGGATTCCGTCAAGACCTCGCTTACATAGTAAACGGTTCACTGAACTCCATATTCATGCGTTGGTTCCTTGCGCTCCACCACGATGACGATGCCGATGACTCGATTGGTTGCCGCCATGTAGACTAACATATGCTCTCTTGACACCGGTGCTACAAGTATTGGTGGGGAGGAGAGTATTCTCTTCAACTCCTAAAGTGATGTGTTAGCTTCGTCTGTCCATATGAATTTGTCCGCCTTTTTGAGCAACTTGTAGAGCGGCATAGCCTTCTTCCCAAGTCGGCTGATGAACCAGCTTACTGCCGCTACGCAGCCTATGAGCCTTTGTATGTCCTTCAGGCATGTCAGACGCTTGATGTCGAGGATGGCCTTGATTTTCTCCGGGTTCACCTCGATTCCACGATGTGAAACAATGAAACCCAATAGCTTGCCGGAAGGTACCCCGAAGATGCACTTCTTAGGGTTCAGCGTCATGTTGTATTTCCGGAGATTGTCGAAGGTTTCCTACAAGTAGGCGATAAGATCATTTGATTTCTTTGACATTACTGCGATATCGTCCATGTAAGCGTGTATGTTGCGACCTATTTAGTCGTGTAGGCAGTGTTGCATTGTCCGATGATAGGTAGCACCAGCGTTTTTCAGCCCAAAGGGCATCGTGACATAGCAATACGTGATGTAAGTTGTGGTGAACAAAGTGGCCAATTGGTCTGACTTTCGCATCCGGATTTGGTGGTAACCTGAGTAAGCATCGAGAAAACACAGAAGTTGTGAGCCAGCCGTCGACTCAGTGACTTGGCCAATGCGAGGAAAAGCAAACGGATCCTTCGGACATGCTTTGTTCAAGCCGGTGTAATCAACGCACATTCAAAATTTATTGGTTCCCTTTTTGGGGGGACAAGTATAGGATTTGCCACCCATCGGGTGTGAATAACTTCTCGGATAAAGCCAGCCTTAATTAACCTAGCTATTTCTTTGCCTATAGCCCTTCGTCTTTCATCACCAAAGCATCATAGAGGTTGTTTCACCGGTATAGCATTAGGATCAATATTCAAGCTATGCTCAGCAAGTTCCCTAGGTACACCTTTCATGTCGGCAGGTTGCTAGGAAAATATGTCCCTATTCTCATGGAGGAACTTGACGAGCGTGCTTTCCTATTTGGGATCTAGGTCCGTGCCAAAGGCGGTGGTCTTGGAGGAATCTCCTTCAACAACCTCCACCTTCTTGGTCTTCATGGTAGCCTTGAAGGCAGGTTCGGAAGCATTAATCTGCTTCTTCGAAGTCGGCATCTCCGAGGCATTGACATGGTTCTGGATCTCCTTGAACTCCTCACCATAGAGAACTGCTTCTATGAAGGCGGCTTCACTGAGCTCGCACTCCCGTGCCTTGGTGAAGCTTTCGTGAACGGTGATGATGATGTTTAGTCCAGGTATCTTGAGCTTGTTGTAGACAAAGCATGGCCTTGCAAGGAAAGAGTGGAAGATGTTTGGTCCAAAGATGACGTGGTACATGCTCTTGAAAGGCACCACTTCAAAATTTATGCGTTCTTAGCAGTAATTGTTAACATCACCAAAAGCGACCGGAAGGGTGATGCAGCCTAGGGAATTTGCTTGTTGTCTAGGGACAACCCCATGGAACACGGTGTTGCTCTTCCTTAGCCGGGTCTCCGTCAAGTTCATCTTGTGTAATGTATCCAGGTACATGATACTTATGTTGCTTCCACTATCCATGAGGCACTTGGTGAACTCTGTGCCGTCAATCAAAGGGTTGATGACCATGGCATACTGGTTCTCTGTTGGGATAAGGTCTGGGTGATCCTTCCTATGCCAAGTAATTGGAATCTTCGACCACCTGACGTACTGGGGAATTGGAGGGAGGGTAGCCATTAGTATCCTCAGAGAGGTTTTTTGGGCTCGGGCGGTGGGAAGTGCCAAGGAAAGTGTCGTAGACTGGAGCCTTCTTCTCTAAGGGGTTTTTCATTTACCCTCTCCCTTGTCAGAGGATTTGGGTTCCACGTCTTTATCCATATCGCTTGATTCCTTGGATTCCTCCTCCTTGTTCTTCCCTTTGCCCTTTCCGTGGGGTCTGTTCTTCCTTCTTCGCTTGTAGCCGGACTCAGGGTCTTCTTTGAGATCATTGACAAACTTGCATTGGCGGTTGGTGTGGGTGGCTTTGCCGTTTGTGTCAACATGGAAAAAACACGGCATATCGTGGCACTCTTCATACATTTGGGGAACGCAGGGCGCTGGGGGTGTAGAATTACTCCTCTGTTGGCCATGGCTAGCCCCCTGACCACGTCCACGTTGTCTGCCTCCGCCTCTGCCAGTGAACATAGTGGCGACCATGTCGGCTATTTTATTTTCTTCATGTGGAGTCTTCCGCTTGTTATTATTGTTCTTCCTGGCCTGGGTAGGGATTGCCAGCAACGATCCACGGGCATCGTCATCAGCAGCGGCGAACTTGCTAGCCATGGTGATCATTGCGTTGAGGTTGAGCTTGTTGTTGTATTGCTTGTGCTTCAACGTATCCCGGAGCAAAGTTCCCTTTTCCATACCGTCAATGAAGGCGGCCATAGCGGTTTGTTCGTGCACCCCTGCGTAGGAATTTTTCATATCCAGCCAGCGAGAGAGGTAGGCACGAGAGGTTTCATCCTTTTCTTGTACGCACCGCTGTAGGTCTCCGGCAATGTAGGGACACTTGTACGTACCCTCACAGTTCTTGGTGAATGCTTCATGCATGTCCAACCAATTGCATATTGATTTCTCCGGCAAGTCATCAATCCATTATCGGGCGGTACCAGTGAGCATAAGTGGGAGGTACTTGGCAGCGACATTGGGGTTTCCCTAAGCGATGTGAATCACTTTGTTGTAGTCTTGCAACCATGTAACTGGTCTGGTGGTGCCGTCATAGGGCTTGATAGTCTTGTCGATCCGTAGACCCTGTGGTAGGTTGTGGCCCGTATTACTGGTCCAAAACAACATGGTCCAAGGTATGGGAGCTCCCGAGCTTCTTGGATCTTGTCCAGCCGTGAACGTGCATTGTACAGCTCTGGTTGCTTCCCTTTTCTGTCATGGGGAGGGGAATTGCGGTGCGATCTACGAGATCCACCGTGTCCTCTGCCATGATGGCTGCTAGGTGGCGACGGTGGCGGTGGAGGCGGTGGATTAGATTTCTTGCTATTACCCTCATGCGACTCCTCACGCCTGTCGCGGTTGCTTGTCAGGCGTGGTGGTTCCTTGTGGGACCTTCTCATATGTCCTTCAACGCCACTGCGCTCTCCGGCATGCCGGGGCTGCTCGCCCTGGTCGCGTATAATGATGCCAACCTAGGGATGCATAGGCGCTGGCATGCTTGTACGGTGGCACGATTGTGCTTCCTCGTGACGCCGAGATGGTGGTGGAGGTGGTGACCGATGAGGACGAGCCTTTTCTCTGTGATTGGAGGATATGGGTATGGCGTCAGACCTGTTGCGCGCCTCCCTCCGTCTTTGCTCCATAGAGCCTGTGTGAGATCCTTTGTCATGGGGAGATCTTGGCCTTCTACGGTTGTTTAGGGTTGACTAGCAAAGCTCCAGATTGGACTCAAGCCTCTGCGAGGTGGCCTTCTCATGTTGCTTGCATGCCTTGGCAACGAGGTCATACACCTGAGCAACTGCTTCTGGCGACCTGTCCTCCTCCAAGAGGGTCTTGGCGACGGTAATGTTGATGACAGGAGTTGGCATGACTTGCCTCCCCTCTGAATCAATGTATGGGGTGGCTTTTGTCTGTTTATATCCGTCATACCCCAACCTGCACCGAACGCCGAGGTCTTCGACGACCTGAGCTGGTACTTAGTTTGACTTGTGCTTCAACAACAACTGCTTGTATTCACCCTCCATTGCTCTTGCCGCCTTGATAGATTGTTGCGCCTTTGCCATATCTTCATCTAGCTTAGCGCCCTATTCTGCGATGCACTTGGCCTCCGCTAGGATTGCCGCACGCTTCTCATCAAGCTCCATAACACTCTGAATATGGGCGACGGTAATGGGCTCAACAAGGAGTGCGCCAAATATTGCCTTGTCAACAGGAGTAACCAATGGGTTGCCAGCTGTAGGTGTTGATGGTGGCATTGGCGGCTGGTTTGACTGCCTGGCAGTACTGGGGGCCATGGTGAGTTCCTAAGCCAGTTGCGGGCAGATAACCGGAGGGGCAAGGCCTTTGCCAGAGCTAGAGGCTCGGCAACTTTCTTGGCTGCTGCTGCTCTGGTGACCGCTAGCGTGGGTGGATCTCTCTCATGACCCGGTTCCTGCCCGTCTTCTTCCATCACACTCCCAATGGCGACTAGCACCTGGTGGGACGTGTTGGCCTTCTCGGCGCGCTCCTCCTTCTCGATCTCCTGCTTGATCTCCCTCATAACAGCATCGTATTCCTCTGAGTTAGCGTCCGAGCCACCGCCATCCATATTGATGTCGGCATATAGTGCGTCAAGGACGGATTCGGAGTTGGCTTTGGTGTTGTTGACGGCGTATGTGGAGGGTGATGGAGGTGGGTCGTTGTTGTTGTTGTTGTTGTTGTTGTTGTTTCCTTCAGCTTCAGGCCCAGGCATAGCTTGGGTGTTCTCCTTAGCATCCGCATATTCATTGATGATTGTGACCATCTCACGAAGGGTGAGAGGACCCGTGGCCTGCCGCCTTCGGAGGGTATGTCGGAGGAGTGTTCCGGGTGTAAGCCCTTCCACAAAGTGGTACACGATCTCGTCAGCGCGATCGCCCTCTAGGGTTTCCCTCACCCTCATCCATATGGCAAGGTATTCGCGGGGAGGCTCTCCATCCCTTTGAATGCATCTGGCCAGATCGAAGATGGTGACGACGCTGACAAAGTGTGACCTACGCATCTCTAACGCTCAGGGAAGCCAAGCGGATTTGCGCGGTCCTTTCACCTTTATATCCTGCATAGGGGCGGTTTGGGTGGGCCTTGAATTTTCCTGATCTGAGCCACCATAGTCCAGAGAGAGGTATGACCTAGATCCTTCCGCGAACATGTCCTTCCTGTAGGTGGTCCATGCGGGGCTTGACGAGTTTCTGACTTCCTGGGAGCTAGGACCCGAGTCGGTTTCGCTGATGAAGATGTAGATGTCTCTGAAGGGTGTAGGGTTCGTCTTTGCCGGCACCCAGAACTCATTTGGAGGGACGATCGGGATGTTGCCAGAGAACAGAACACGTCCAATGGCTACGGTGTCGCTGATTCCCGCGAAGAGATTGGACCTTGCCTGGTGTAGAGCTCGAAGCGCTTCTTGCCCCACGGTGGGCACCAACTATAATGGTATTGCCGACGAGTACGCCATAGAGGGGTCCTTACAATGCGTTCTTAGAGACATGGGGTAAGGTGGAGAGTTGGCAGGTACGAGGTAACACAGCTTACCTAGGTTCAAGTCCCACAACGGTGGCGAAACTCTACTCTTGCTATAAATCACTATAATGGCAATACGCCGAGTTATAGAGATAGGTTCGCTGTGCGAGGTGTTGCACGTTGTATGTAGAAATCTATGTTGTGTCCTAAAGGTTCCCATAGGTCCAATTTATAAAGACACCAGAACCTAGGGTTTACAGGGAAAGGTCCTTGCAGGACAAGGTAAAGAGTCCTACACTAATACAAACTAGTCTTTCGTGTCTTGCACTCGAAGGCGCCGAGTATGTCGATGACTCCTGCGTAGCCTTCCTTTATCCGGCATGGGCATCCCTTCTGGATCCGTCTAACTGGGCTGCCCAGCAGGCCATAAGCCTTGCTACTAACTATGGGCCACCCGGGTTAGCTGGAATAAGAACATGCCATGGCAATACCCATTTAGCATATCCCCAACATTGGGGATGGCACCAAACTATAAACCACAAGTGAGAGCTAGAAGCGTGCAAAGTAAAATCGCAAAGAAACCTCACACTAAAGAAAGAACTAACTCGCAAAATCTTTTGGTGGAAGGTTAGGGTGGTGGAAAACCAAACGAAATGATCCAAAGAAAAGATTATTGTTAAAAGTGGTAGAGAACCAAAGATCAAAAGCAAAAAGGAAACGATCTACAAAACACAAGGATAAACACATGTGGAGACGGATGTGGTTAGCACGACTATAAAATAAGCACAAAATGTCCTAACGAAGACTATGCTCGGTGTCATGCCAATGCAAGGAGAGACCACAGCTTGTTCGCCAAAAGAGAAATAAGCAACGGATTTGTGCACTTGCCTTGGTCGAGCTCTATCTCCCTCTTTGCTTACAAGGTTGAGACTCTCTTTGTATTGGGAGACTATGTATCTTGCTATTTTTCTTTTTCTTTTTCTTTGTCTCTCTTTTTTATTCTTTTTCTCCCTTTCTATACTACTATGTTAACTCTTGAATTTTCTTACACACTCTCACTTTCCAAGGACAAGTGCACAATGCTTAGGCAAAAACAAGATGAGTTGCTCTCATAGGATAGATACACACAAGGAAGAAGGGTTAACAAGGCGGAGCAAGTTATACCTTCGGTATTGACGACTTGCTACCGGTGTAGGGAATGATGTTCGACGTCGCGGTGTCGAGGAGCACTATATGTGATGACTTGCATAAGCTTGAAGTTAGTTGGGGCGACAAGCACACGAGGCACGAACAACAAAAGAGGAAAAACAGACAAAATTGGGTCAAATCAGGATTTTCGGCGGCCAAACCGGCGGTGCCGGAATTTCCGGTTGCAATTCTGGTTCGCCAGAATGTGCGCCAAAAATTTTGGAGGCTGAACCGGTCCACCAGATCTGGAGCCGGTTTGACTTCGTGACGAACTCCAAAAAGTCAAATCTGTCAAAAAAATTGGAAATTTGTCCAAATTGGGATGGGAAAGGTTCTAGGAAGGTAGATCGGTTCCCAAAGCAACAGATCTATGGAACAAAACCACTTAAAACGCACCAAATCTAGAGATCGATCCAAAGGCACATTGGGGATATTTTTGGGGATTTTCGAATTTTTGGTGGATAGAAGAAAATTTTGTGGGGGGATTCTTGAGCAACGAAGCTCTTGATACCAATATGTTGAGGGCTAACCTCGAGGATGGCCCGATCTTTCACGAATCCCTTGAAAATAAGGAGGGGGTGAGGGAGAGGATGAAATCCATGGACTCACGCACGAAAAAAACGATGAACACACGCACACACGAAGACACAATACACACCTATAGCTCACGCCAGCGGTGACCGGTCCGACGCAATCCCTAGGATCAGCGTCGGGCGGAGGTCTCTCTCTCGAACCAGCATGATGAGTAGGAAGTCTTAGCGAGATCTTGACGTCTAGGCAAAGGAACTCCGATGCCTAGGCATTGTACAATAAGGGAGGCACGATGCAAACTCCAACGAGGTTTGTGATATTTGGGTGCTCCTTAATCAAGGAGAATGAGGCAAGAATTAGATAGATCCACAAGGGTGTCCACTAATTCCAAATATCATGCCTAAGCAATACAAGGGGGTGTGGGGGCTATATATAGGCCAGCCACTAAGTCAGGGTAGTTTGGGTACAAAAGGGTAAAAACTGGATGAAATAGGAATATTCTCGGGCATCAAACCCTGGTTGACTTTGAGACGGGGCCATTCCAGCGATAAGTCCAGTCGTGTCGGACTAGGAGCCAGAATTTCCGGTCCGAGCAGGTCATTCCGGTCAGCCACCGGAATGGCTCAGAGTGGTGCGCCGGTTGGTTCCGATCGACGCTGAAATTTCCTGTCTTTGGTCCGCCGGTTTGTGCGCCGGGAATTCCAGCGAGAATTCCGGTCCGCCGGGCCTGGGGCCAGTTTGTCCTGGAGCTTTGTCTTGCGATGGCTTGGCTCATTCTCTTGGCATTTCTTCATGGGGTTCATACCTGATGATGCATAACGTATTGGCGTGAAGTAGCAAGCCATCCAAGGATGTATCGAAATCACATGAGAGAAGGAGCGAATTCACCTTAGCTTGAAGGAGCTTGGCTCGAGCACGAGTCATTGGTCCACTTGGGGGACTTGGTGGTTGAGATGTAGGAGCGTCTATAGGACGCACTACATCATGTTGGGTCGAGGAACACCCCTCTGTCCTCTACAGAATTCGCACCTCCATCAACAGGTCAACAAGGTTCACTCCCTTCTTCACGGTATACGACGCCGAAGCAGTCATGCCAAATCGACCTCGAACACAACTCGCCTCGAGTCGTTAACTATGCGAAGGAATACAACGAGTTCTCCTGTTAAAATGGGATCAACCTGCTCCACGAAGCATGCAACCTAGCCTGCTCATGCACGTTAATCTACCATCAAGGTCTTCACCGCTACCATAGCCACCGAGTCCGGACTCGCACCTTCCAAGAAGGCGATCTTGTTGTGTGCCTCACCAAGGACAAGAAGGGGATGCACAAGCTCTCCCCTCCATGTGAAGGCCCATTCGCCGTCGGCAGGGTACTAGGCAACGACTCCTACTACATCATCGATGTACGTGGCGACAGCAAGCTTCACGTCGAGCGACCATGGAATGTCAACCTCCTTTGTAAGTTCTATACATAGAACTAAAACTTGTAAACCCACATGCTGAATATCAATAAAGATGTGTCTCTCTGCACACCCCTATCGACTCGCCAAAGTTTTGTGCTCACACGCACTCGCTCTCAAATACGAGCCACCTGCCATCGTCAACCCTTGGAAGCGCGACTCGCTACATCCAAGTAGTGCGATCCAAGGGCATCGATACAACTCGAGTCTTGGATCATCCATGAAAAATGCCTACCATGACCCACCATCGGAGTCGCCTCGGTCGACTGGCTCCCCGAGCCAAGACGGATAGTCGTGCTTCACACATCACTTAGTCCTCCTCAACGTTAGATGTTGCGACTTGCACAACCAAGTACTACGGATGAGCACTCGCCAGCCGAGACTCGGCCCGTCCAGGAAAAATGCTAAGATGAGGTGATGAGGACATCCCTACAAATTCGCTATCTCTAACTCCTAATGAAGTTGTCGATGTTGCTGCATTTGGCCAAGTCCAATGAAATCCGGATTGGACCTATTACTAGAGCTTGTGCCAAGCTACTAGAACAACAGGTGAATTCACTCCTAAATATCTCATGTTTTTATTGATGAGAATTTTATACTGCCTAAGTCGTTGCACTTATGTATAATTAGGTTCGTTGAAGGGACAAGCATGGCGCAAGAAGGAGAAGGGATGCAAGAGGAGCCCAACATGATGTTTGCCCAAGGATGCGTGAGGGAGGAGCGGGAGGAAGGCGCAAGAGAAGATCATCAAGAGGGAAGCAAGAATTCTTGCGAAGACCGAAGTGTCCGACTAGTTCCCACCGGACTGTCCGGTCTACCCGAGAAGCCTCAAGGTGGCAACTCGTCTGTGTGACAAATCGGAAGCCACCTAGACACCACCCGGAAACTTTGAAGTTTCTGGCCATTCCAGACTATCCGGCTCACTCCACCTGGAGTGTCCGGCCCAGCCGGAATGTCCGGCGCATTCCGACCGGAATGTCCGGCCGCCGACCCAATCAGGTCCGAATAGGTTTGTATAAGTTTGAGTCGAACATGTTTTATTTCGGTTTCTGGACGTCTTGGCCGCCCTTATAAGCCCTAGGACGCCCCATAGTTTAGGTTTAGACCACGTTTAAGATAAACTCTAGTTCTTGTGTTGCCAAGGCAAAACATTGAATCTTTCCAAACCAATTCATATCGATCTGGTGTGTTTTCTATTATCAATCAAGTGTTATTAGTTGATCCACTGGGATCTAGCCAATTGCAAGTTTCATGTGATCTGTTGTTCAATTGGGAATTGGAAGATTGCAAACCGCTTCGTGGTCAGCGGCTACGTGTGCAAGTGTGTGAAGTTGCGAATATCTACAAGGGTTGAGAGCTATTGGGTTGGCATCAGGGATCGATCGAGAGGTTCATGAAAGTCATAAAAGTTATCTCCACCGATTATCACCATCTACCACCCCCGCGTACTAAGAAGATCGGGCCACCCCATATCATGAGATCCATCTTTGGAGTCGCCAAGCAACTTGCCCCCTGGCCAAGACAAGAGACTCGCTACCAATACATCGCACTATGTTCTCACCAACTACGGATGCACGACTTGAACGACTAACTAACATGATCGGGGACTCGCTAACTAACCTCACCTACGTCTGTGAAAAAAAACCAAGTAAAGAGTTATCCCTAGAGTTGCCAAGTGACTAGCTCTCCGAGTCAAGACTAGTTAACCTAAGCTACGCAAACAAGTGAAAAAACACTAAGTCCCTGCTAACCACGTGCGCGCTAGTCAATCGCGAAACAAATATGCCCGGGGACTCGCAAAACAAACCTGGACGCGTCAGGCGAGACATCATATCACAAAGCAACCAACTCCACGAGTCAATTTAGTCGACCAGAATAAAAGAACAACTTGCGAATCGAACAAAACTCACAAAACATTTAAACAAAATCCATAAGTCATTGCCAATTCATGGTCACCACCTGAGAAGAAGAGGAACCATCCGCACCCTTGACCCGCACGAAGGGTTCCCACCTGCTGATAGGGTACGTTGAGAGCGACTTTGCGATCGCCGCTTGAAAAGGATGCTCTGCTAGCAAGTCGTGGTGCTGTAGGCTAGGATCTCTAGGCGCGACCCGAGTCTTCTGATAGAGGAGGAGGTCTCTCATCGCTAGCACCTGATCCACGTACGGGGCGGCCTTCACATTCAGATTCAGAACATCGGCGATCTGCATAACCCCAGTCGCTGAGGGGAAGCCGCTCGTGACGTCGTCGAGATCGAGGTCATCGGGGAAGTGCATGAGCCCAAGGCTCAGTGCCGCAGCAACCCCATGACGGAATGCCGATCGTGTCACCCACTCGACGATGGCCATCACCTCATCCATGTAGTTTCCCACTTTGCGGAACCCCAGCGGGATCACCTCGGTAGGACTAAGGTTCTAGAGGATTGCACGGACGAACATTGATGATGTCAGGGCCGTAGCCAGGATTGCGTTCACCCACTCAATGGCACGAAGCTTCAACACATCAAGGTCCTTCAGACCTAGGGCATCTGTAGAAAGTTAGGAAACGTAACCAAGGGGAGTCGACCTGCTCGGAGACTCGACTCGCCCAGAACAAAAAGCCATTAGACAAGACACTCACCAAGAATACACCAACAATTGTCGATGACGTGCTTCTCTAGCATGAAGAACTTCTGTTGCAACTCCATGATGATAGGCTCGGACTCTTTGTGATCCTTCTCCTCGTCTTCCAATGCTGCCTTGGCCTTCTCATCTGCCAAGATCATCGTGTCCTACACGCACTCCAGCTCCGCGATTGGGATATAACCCTTCCGAGCATCAGCCAGCTCTGATGCATGGTTATCTTCAAGCATAGAAAAGTTAGCCTACTATCGAAACAACATGAAGGGGAAGTCAAATAGGGAAATCACCCACCAGTAGCCAACCACAACTGGCAATTGGCTTGGGTCACCACCTGCAACTCGTATCAGAGCTGCTGCAGCTCCTCTTGTATATGCGCCGCCTCGCGCTGCAAATCAATCGCAGAAGAATCTGCATGACCAACAAAACTTCAAGGCTCATTCACTACTACCCAGCAATCCGACCCCCAGGGACTAGGGAATCAAAACTTCAAGACTCGACTCGCCTCTACCGAGTAACCCGACCCTCATGGACTGGGGTCATCAAAACTTCAAGGATGGACTCGCCGCTACCCCGAGACCCGACCCTCGTGGACTGGGGGAATAAAAATTACAAAGTCTCTAGTTGCTACTACTTAGAGACTAGAGCCTCGAGGACTGGAGATACCTGGAGTGCTTGGCCAAGCAACCGATGGAGCCCGATCTATCCTATAGACGGTAGCAGATATGCCACCCCTTCGGCCCCTTCTGACATCAGCCCGACGCTTCATTTGATGACCTCGGCTACCACCGGCAATTGCATCTTGGTGGGCACGGAGGACTCCTTGGCTAGGAACTGTGGGAAAGTTGCAGCCGTGGTTGTCGCTTTGGCCGCTGCTGTCGCTGCACCCTTCGCTGGAGCCATAGCCTCCACTAACGCGACTTCCTTCAGTGGAACGGTGCCTCCCTCCTGTACGTGCACCTCATACACACCACCCTTCAACGTTGCCTCCTCCACTTGGTCGAAGTCGACCTTCATCTTCTTGGCATCGAGGTTGGGCGCATTGATCGGGTCACCTTTCCTATTCTTGGAGGTGTCATCTCCCTCCTCGGCATGGCTAGCGGGAATCTTCACCATGGTGGCACGCTTACACTTCTTCGGTTGACTCCTCTGAAGCCATGTTACTCAGCAATCCTGAAATTCCAAGACGTACCCAGCAAAAATAAACACAAGGCGAAATGTACTTACTTGGCAATCGGAAGAACTCGTAAACTCGTGCTAGTGTGCATGGGTTTCTCCAATTCGGGGCCGAGCTAGCACATCAATCCCATCTCGAGTAGACTATCCATTCGCCATGGCTTTGGCACTACCTCAGGCTTTGGTACCTCCTCCGGCTTCATGGTCGCCTTCGTTGGGGTTGGCACCCGCTTGGAGATCTGCCCATTGACGAGCTCCTGATCGCTATTGCATTCTTCCTAGAGGCTGCGGCCGGCCTCCTCCTCATGGTGCTTCTGGCCCCTTGTCTTCCAAGGCACAGAGGTTGGATCCTTCTCCTCCTCGCTCTCCTCCTCCTCACTCTCGGAGGCGTCTGCTTTTCCTTCCTCTAGAACCTCCTCTTCGAGTGGAGGCAGCTAGTGCTCCAAATTTTGGAAGCTCTGCAATACACAATGGATACCATGAGTTAATAACTCGACTCGGAAGAATCGGACAACCAAGGTGATTGCGACTAAAGATAACATATGGTGGGTCCCTGTTGTTGAGGGCTAACCTCGTGGGTGACCCGATCTTCACGGATCTCGTGGTCAAATCGATGGAAAGCAAGGGGAAAGGGGAAAGGTAGCGGAAGCGGACGGACAACTCGCAAAGAACATGATGAACACACACAAAACTCACACGATACAAGGTCGATTGCTCCCGCTGGTGGCCACCAGTCCGATAGAATCCTTGCAAGGAAAGATCTATCAACGTGCTCCCTCGATCCCAAGCAGAGCGGGAAGAACACCTTGGAGAGGGTCTTGACAACTACGCTCACGCACTTGCAAATGTAGGCCTTCTACAACGAGGGAGGTGCGATGCAAACTCCAACGAGGTGGTGACGATAGTTGGTCCCCTTTGGTAAGGGGATGAGGCAAAACTAGAGATTCCATAAAGGGGTTGTATTTAGATGATAGGGAACTATAATTAGGCCAGCCACATAACAAGCGGTAGTTTGGGGAGTAATTCTAGGGTTTGGAACGGACTAGAGGGGTAGATGGGACGAAGGCCCAAAGGCCTTAACATGCATGTCGTCGGGGACACTAGAGACTCCTGTGTCATGGGCTAGAGACTCTTTTGAGACCAGAGACTCCGGTCTTTCTCCGGTGTAGACTCCGAAGTGGTGTACAGAAGGGTCCAGGTCGGGGTCCAAAGATTGTTCCGGAGTTCGGCCGGAGACTCTAGCGTTGGAGGCCGGAGACTCCTGTATTCATGGCTGGCGACTCCGGTGCTTTAGCTGCTGCTTCTTTCGTCTTCTCTTCCAAGCCTCTGTCTTGTCAGGCTTTGTGCTCCAGGCTTCCACCCTTGCCTCCGTACTTGTCAGTGTGAACCTATCATGATAATGGGACGGAGTATGAAGTAGTATACTATTCGAGAGGGTAGGAAGTGGGCTCACATAGAGTATCAGATTCACCTTTGGAGTCCATGATGACCTGGTATAAGTTGGAGACCTTGATGTGGTAATGACTGTAGGTCCTCGGCTCTTCATGCTCATCTCTAAGAAGAGGATGTCAAGAGACCTTCTTGATCCTGGGGTTCACCATATAGTCGTCCTCGGGAAGATTGAATTGACAACACTTCAATGTTCCTGCACTTTCCATGAAGTCTACAAAGCTCAAAACAAAAGCGAAGCAACACTCAAAGAGTAGCCAATTCATGAAAATTATAGCACGAGTCCTCAAGTATAAGGAAGTCACCTTAGCTTGTAGAGATAGCTCGATGAAGGGTAGCCATAAGTAACTCTCTTCGATTCTTCGTGTCAACACATTGTTGGTAGAGGTTAACGCGTAAGCAATTGTACCTTCACACAACAAAGACCAAGCATCTTATGTTCGTGCATGATATAGGAGCATGTCATGTGTGGCATGTCCATTCATGTTCACAACACTATTAGCACAACTCAAATATAGCAAACAGGATGCATATGAAAGGTCAAAGTGCATGGAAATCGTTTGAACATCATACAAATGTGGGAACTCAAAGACTACATACAACGTCTTAGTGTGGCACTCAAAGCAGTTAACTTCAATATTGATCAATATCTTTGATGCAAACCTAAGAGAATTCAGCAAAAACACATGAGGAAGGATATCCAAAACAACATCATTATGTGTGGAAACCAACCATCGGAAAGATAAATTGTTCAATATGTTGGATGCGACACAAAAATCATCATAAGCAAACATCATGGGCATTAGAGTATCACAAGAGGAAGCAAAATCAACATGTTTGCAAACAAACCAAATGAAAGAGCAAGTGGTCCTTATGTTTGTTGCAACAATGATATGAGATACTTGGAATCTCTCATGACCATACATTCTCATAATGGCATTATGGTTATACACAAAACATTGGAAAAAGAAATTGTTCAACGTTTTTGTTGCAACACATAAAGCATCAAAATCCAATAGCAAAGAAACATGATTGTCACAAGGTGGGAGAATACCATCAACATGCTTGCAAGCAACTGTAGGAAAGAGGAATTTTTTAACATGAAAGATGCAAAGCATGCAAAAGGTATCAGAGCTAGGTTCGATCTTGAACTCACTTGGTGGGTGCTCTCTAGAGCTTTTTTGTCAATTCGTGCTCAACCGAGGTTGACATTATCGTGCGGGTAGCTACACACATTAAACACAAAAGGAAGAACGTGTGTGCATTGTAGAGAAATACATAATCCATCATGACATATATCTTCTTGTGCACATCACCATTAGTGTCAATCAAGTATGAAATAGATGCATGGTGAGTATGCAAGTGGGAAACATGCTTATCATGGCATTTACTAATATCTCCAAAATTTGAGAAAGCTATGGGGGACATCTCAATACAACCCATATGAGAATTATTGTTGCAAGAAAAACATCTAAAAGAGCAATCATCCATATTATTGCTAGCAACGGGAGAAATTGTAAAACATCCATGACAAAGCATGGTCCGAGGGGTACCGTTTTTAACATCATTGTTGAGGGCTAACCTCGTGGGTGGCCTGATCTTCAAGGATCTCATTGTCAAATCGGTTGGAAAGCAAGGGGAAAGGTCGCGAAAGCGGACACACGCCTCACAAAGAACACGATGAACACACGCAAAACTCACACGATACAAGGCCGATTGCTCCCGTCGGTGGCCACCGCTTCGATAGAATCCTCGCAAGGAAAGTTCGGTCAATGTGCTCCCTCGATCCCATGCGGAGAGAGAAAAACACCTTGGAGAGGGTCTTGACAACTACGCTCAAGCACTCGCAAACATAGGCCTTGTACAACGAGGGAGGCGCGATGCAAACTCCAATGAGGTGGTGACGATAATATATCCCCTTTGGTAAGGGGATGAGGAAAAACTAGAGATTCCACAAAGGGTGTGTCTTTCGTCTATCATCTATGCCTAAGCGATACATGAGGGGGTGGGGGCTCTATTTATAGGCCAACCACAAGTTCAGGGGTAGTTTGGGCATAAAACTAGGGTTTGGGGCAGAATAAGGGGTACATGGGCCAAGGGCGTAGCTAGCAGCGTGCAGGCCCATTCGCTCAGGCCAGAGACTCCGGCCAGTCTCTCGTGTCGTCTCCGGAGTGGCGTACAGAATGTCGCTGGCGAGTGGAGTCCGGAGATGGGCCGGAGACAACGGGGTTGCAGACCGGAGATTCCGGTGTGCGCAGGCCAGAGACTCCGGTGCTGCGGCTCAGCTTCTTCCATCTTCTATTCCAAGCCTCCGTCTTGTCGCGCTTGTTATTCCAGGCTTCCTCCCTTGCATCCGTACTTGTTGGTATGAACCTATCATGATAATGGGACAGAGTATGAAGTAGTATACCATTCAAGAGGGTAGGAAGTGGGTTCGCATAGAGGAATGGATTCACCTTTGGGGTCCATGACGACTTGGCATAAGTTGGATACCTTGATGTGGTAACGACCGTAGTTCGGGCTTCATCATCTCCCCCCATCACAAAGAGTCGTCCTCGACTCTACACACTCATCAGAAAGTAGAAGATGTCGAGAGACCTTCTTGATCCCGGGGTTCACCATATAGTCGTCCTTGAAAAGATTGAATTGGCAACTCCTCGATCTTCATTCACCTTCAATGAAGCCTACAAAGCTCATCACAAAAGCGAAGCAACACTCAAAGTGGAGCCAATTCATGTAGATTATAGCATGAGTCCTAAAGTAGAAGGAAGTCACCTTATGATGTAGAGATAGCTCGTTGAAGGGGCGCCATAGGTAACTCTTTGCGGTTGCAAAACACATCTCTTGTTCATCCACTTGAAGGTGTAAACATTTGTGCAACCATCATGTAGATCACCTTTGTCAAATTTCCATGGTCGACCAAGAAACATGTGGCAAACCATCATTGGGACTACATCACACTCCATCGTTTTTTGTATGGGCCAATCGAGAAGGTTACCGAGACGGTGTGCTTGATCTTCATGCACCCTTGGTCACTTATCCATTGCATGTGGTACAGGTGCTTATGCGAATGGAAGGCGAGGTTGAGCTTCTCACACAACTCGGTGCTAGCAGGGTTGTGGCAACTCCCTCTATCGATGATCACTTTGATAGATTTTCCTCTGATGCTGGCTCATGTTTGGAAGATATTTGAGCGTTCGTCTTCATGCTATTGTGCTTGAGTGGTCAAGATCCTTGTGACGACAAGCGATGGACTTGCATCATGTTCACACATGAGGAGTTCTTGGTCATCTTCCACTCGTTGCCTTGTCATTGCTTCCTTGACTCGGGCATCAAATTCATCTTCACTCAAGTACTCTTCGTCACCATTGTCATGGATAAACAATACTTTCTTGTTTCCACACTCGGCCGACTTGTGTCCTTTGCCTCCACACTTGTAGCATTCGCCATTGAATGGTGTTGCATACTTTGTATACTTGCCACTCGGGGGCAGTTTTCCTTGAGGAAGTGTGGGCTTGAAGGAAGTCTTGGATGTACTTGATGAGGTTCAATTGATGGTTGGTGGTGTAGCGGTTGAAGCTTGCCTGTAGGTGAAGTATGTCTTTGGCTTGTTGTACTTGATGTTGGGCCTTTGTTGCAAGGTGCACAAGCTCAACCATGTTGTTGTACGTTTGGAACTCGACGATGCGCTTGATTGGGTGGTTCAAGCCAGTAAGGAAACGTGCCATAGTTTGCTATTTGTGCTCTTCAATGTTGGCATGGATTATGTTGGGATCTATTTCCTTGAAGTACTCTTCCATGGTCTTTGTCCCTTGACGCAGCGATTGAAGACTGTTGAAGAGGTCGCACGTGTAGTGCGAAGGAACAAAAAGGGATCTCATATGAGCCTTCATGTCATGCCAATTGTTATTGGGGTCTCTCCTCTTGCATCACGGGCAACTTGAACTTGTTCCCACCAAAGGTTTGCATACTCATCAAACTCAAGTGAAGCCATGTCGACCATCTTCTTGTTGCTATAATTGTGCATACGGAAGATCTTGTCGACTTTGAGTGCCCATGAGAGGTATTCTTCAGGGTCATTTGATCTGGTGAATTTGGGCGTCGTGAACTTGATCTTGCCAAATGTTTCTTCGTCATTGCGATCACGGTGGCGGTGGTTGCCATGTTTATGACGGTCTTGATATTCCATGCAATCATTGCGACAAGCTTGTTGATGTGCTTGCGGTTGAGGAGCTGCATTTGGAGGTGGTGGAACTTGCTCTTGCTCTTGGCACGGTTGTTGACAAGGAGGAGGCACTTGGGCCTCATGACGATCATGAGGGGTTGGAGCCTCTTGAGGTTGTTGTGGATGAAAAGGAGGCTCGTTCCTCGGGTGTTGTTGCGGGTTAGGCACTTTGGCCTCACGGTGAAGATCATGGTCTTGAGCCTCATGACGTGGTGGGCATCGCTCAACTTGTACCACTTGATGCTCCATATTTTGATGTGGTGGAGGAGGTGCCTTGTGATGACCATGGTGTCGGTGTGGACGTTCATCTCGGCGATGACGAGGAGGAGGATCTTAGAGAGCTTCATGTTGGTGATGAGCTTGATCCTCCAAGTTGGAGTCATCACTTGTTGTGTCAAGTATGTGTCGTGGGCGGTGGTAGTGGACTTGAGGTTGTGCTTGATGTTCCCTGCGCGGTTCTTCTTGTGGTTGCGCTAGTTGGATCACTACTTCCCTTGCATGATGACGGTGTCCTTCGCGCCTTGCTTGGGGTCTTGAGGAGAAATCACCATCATAGCTTGACGTTGCGGTGTGCCGTGTGGAAGGTACATAGTTCGAAGAGCTTCCATCTTCAACCACGGGGGCATAATTGTGTCTTGGAGCACTTGAATGAGGGTCTTGACGAAGCGGAGAACGTTGACGCGACGATCTTGAAGAGCTTGATGCGCGTGAGCGCGGTCTTGCCATTCCGTTGATGAGCAGTCGAAGCTTGTCATTTGTTTTGGCGACGGAGCATTGGAGCACTTCATTTTGATAGCCAAAGTTGTGATGCATTGCATGCATTTGTCGTTCGAGGCCATCTAAGCGGTTGTCGATGTTCTTGAACTCGGCTTGCATCTCACCGAATTATTCATCTTGTTGTGTCTCAAGAGCCTCGCAACGTTCACGGAACTCATGCCGGATGATGTAGTGACTTACGCGCGTCATGTATGGTCCATGTTCCTCTTCTTGGGGAGGTGGTTTGCTCGACTCACCGTGCCTATCCATCATGCAAAACACACAAGGATTGTATATGGAAGTGGAATATGGTGGTGTTAGCCTTGTACCTCACCTTGGGGATTGCACAGAACTAGAAACCACAAGTGAGAGCTATAAGCGTGCAAATTAAAATTCAAAGAAACCTCACACTAAAGAAAGAACTAACTATTAAAAGCTTTTGGTGGAAGGTTAGGGTGGTGGAAAACCAAACGAAATGATGCAAAGAAAAGGTTATTTTCAAAAGTGGTAGAGAACCAAAGATCAAAAGCAAAAAGGAAATGTTCTACAAAACACAAGGATACACACACGTGGAGACGGATGTGGTTAGCATGACTATAAAATGAGCACAAAATGTCCTAACGAAGACTACGCTCGGTGTCGTGCCAACACAAGGAGAGACCACAACTCGTTCGCCAAAAGAGAAATAAGCAACTGATTTGTGCACTTGCCTTGGTCGCGCTCTGTCTCTCTCTTTACTTACAAGCTTGAGACTCTCTCTGTATTGGGAGACTATGTATCTTGCTATTTTTCTTTTGCTTTTTCTTTGTCTCTCTTTTTTATTATTTTTCTCCCTTTCTATACAACTATGTTAACTCTTGAATTTGCTTACACACTCTCACTTTCCACGGACAAGTGCACAATGCTTAGTAAAACACAAGATGAGGGTCTCTCATAGGATAGATACACACAAGGAACAAGGGTTAACAAGGTGGACCAAGTTATACCTTCGGTATTGACGACTTGCTACCGGTGTAGGGAATGATGTTCGATGTCGTGGTGTCGAGGAGCACGGTATGTGATGACTTGCGGAACCTTGAAGTTAGTTGGGGCGACACGCACACGAGGCACGAACAACACAAGAGGAAAAACAGACAAAATTGGGTCAAATCAGGATTTTTGGCGGCCAAACCGGCGGCTCCAGAGCTGGCGCCAGAATTTCCGGTTGCAATTCTGGTTTGTCGGAATGTGCACCGGAAATTTCGGCGGCTGGACCGGTCCGCCAGATCTGGAGCCAGTTTGACTTCATGACGAACTCCAAAAAGTCAAATCTGTCAAAAAGTTTGGAAATTTGTCCAAATTGGGCTGGGAAAAGGTTCTAGGAAGGTAGATCGGCTCCCAAAGCAATAGATCTGTGGAAGAAAACCACTAAGAGCACACCAAATTCAGAGATTGATCCGAAGGCAAATTTGGGGCTATTTTTTGGGGATTTTCGAATTTTTGGTGGATAGAAGAAAATTTTGTGGGGGAATTCGTGAGCAATGAAGATCTTGATACCAATATGTTAAGGGCTAACCTCGAGGATGGCCCGATCTTTTATGAATCCCTTGAAAACGAGGAGGGGGTGAGGACACGATGAACACACGCACACACGAAGGCACAATACACGCCTATAGCTCCCGTCGGTGGTGACCGGTCCGGCGCAATCCCTAGGATCAGCATCGGGCGGAGGTCTCTCTCTCGAACCGGCACGGTGAGTAGGGAGTCTCAGTGAGACCTTGATGTCTAGGCAAAGGAACTACGATGCCTAGGCCTTGTACAACGAGGGAGGCACGATGCAAACTCCAATGAGGTTTGTGATATTTGGGTGCTCCTTAATCAAGGAGCATGAGGCAAGAATTAGATAGATCCACAAGGGTGTCCACTAATTCCAAATATCCTGCCTAAGCAATACAAGGGGGTGTGGGGGCTATATATAGGCCAGCCACTAAGTCAGGCGTAGTTTGGGTACAAAAGGGTAAAAACTTGACGAAATAGGAATATTCTCGGGCATCAAACCCTGGTTGACTTTGAGACGGGGCCATTCTAGCAATAAGTCCGGTCGCACCGGCCTAGGAGCCGGAATTTCCAGTCCAAGCCGGTTGTTCCGGTCAACCACTGGAATGGCTCATAGAGGTGTGTTTCGGCATACAAATACATATAAAAGGTCAAAGTGCATGGAAGTCGTTTGAACATCATATAAATGTGGGAACTCAAAGACTCCATATAACATCTTAGTGTGGCACTCAAAGCAATTGACTGAAATATTGATCAAGATCTTTGATGCAAACCAAAGAGAATTTAGCAAAAACACATGAGGAAGGATATCCAAAACAACATCATTATGAGTGGAAACCAACCATCGGACAGAGAAATTGTTCAATATGTTGGATGCCACACAAAAATCATCATAAGCAAACATCATGGGCATTGGAGTATCACAAGCGGAAGAAAAATCAACATGTTTTCAAATAAACCAAATGAAAGAGCAAGTGGTCGTTATGTTTGTTGCAACAACGATACGAGATACTTGGAATATCTCATAACAATACATGCTCATAATGACATTATGGTTGTACACAAAACATCAGAAAAAGAAATTGTTCTATGTTTTTGTTGCAACACAAAAAGCATCAATATCCAATAGCAAAGAAACATGATTGTCACAAGGTGGGAGAATACAATCAACATGCTTGCAAGCAAACTGTAGGAAAGAGCAATTTTTTAACATGAAAGATGCAAAGCATGCAAAAGGTATCAGAGTTGGGTTCGATCTTGAACTCACATGGGGTTTCTCTCTAGAGCTCTTTTTGTCAACTCGTGCTCAACCGAGGTTGACATTATCGTGTGGGAACCTACACACATCAAACACAAAAGGAAGAACGTGTGTGCATGGTAGAGAAATACATCATTCATCATGACATATATCTTCTTGTGCACATCACCGTTAGTGTCAATCAAGTATGAAATATATGCATGGTGAGTATGCGAGTGGGAAATATGCTTATCATGGCATTTACCAATATCTCCAAAATTTGAGAAAGCTATGGGGGCCATCTCAATACAAACCATATGAGAATTATTGTTGCAAGCAAAACAACTGAAAGAGCAATCATCCATATTATTGCTAGCAACAGGAGAAATTGTAGAACATCCATGACAAAGCATGGTCCGAGGGGTACCGTTTTTAACATCATTGTTAAGGGATAACATCGTGGGTGGCCCGATCTTCACGGATCTCGTGGTCAAATCGATTGGAAAGCGAGGGGAAAGGTAGCGAAAGTGGACACACACCTCACAAAGAACATGATGAACACATGCCAAACTCACACGATACAAGGCCGATTGATTCTGCGGGTGGCCTCCACTCCAATAGAATCCTCGCAAGGAAAGTTCGGTCAACGTGCTCCCTCGATCCCAAGCGGAGAGGGAAGAACACCTTGGGGAGGGTCTTGACAACTATGCTCACGCACTCGCAAATGTAGGCCTTGTACAACGAAGGAGGCACGATGCAAACTCCAATGAGGTGGTGACGAAAGTATGTCCATCTTATTGCAAGAAACGGGAGAAATTGTAAAACATCCATGACAACGCATGGTCTGATGGATATCATTTTGATCATCATTGCAAGAAAAGTATTGGAAAGAGCAATTGTTCAACAAAGTACAAGCAATGATATCATCAATGTAACATTTAGAGCATGTCATTTCTATGGCAACATCATCACAATCAAATAAGTTCACATGCTCAACATTATGCAAAGGAAAAGTATCACATGGAAATGTCAATGTGTCATATGTAATTTCACAAACATCATCCATAACATGCCAATCATGACAAGTCATCATGTCCACTAGTGGATAATGGAATCATCAACACCCGTATTTTTAGTTTGTTCATACCTCCCATATGAAGTGGGTGTTGTGATAGTATTGGCCTCCATTGTTGGGAATATGCCCTAGTAGCAATCATGTATGATGTAATTCCCAAGGTATTCATAAAGTAATAAAGTTGTCCTTGTATGAACATTAGATATATATCATTGAATGCGTGATTCAGTTGTGGAACTATATATATTCATGTTTGTTCATACTAGATTTTCGTTGGTCATTGATACGTTGCAAACGTATCTATAATTTTTGATGTTCCATGCTTGTTTTATATCTACTTTCTTATGTTTTGTCCACACTTTGGAGTATTTTTATACACTTTCTGGAACTAACCTATTAACAAGATGCCATAGTGCCAGTTGCCTATTTTCTACTGTTTTTGGTTCCACGAAAGCCAGAAAATGAATATTCTCGGAATTGGACGGGACAAAAGACAAAGTCAATATTTCACCGAGGGGAACATGGAGCTAGAAGACGAGATGAAGAGGGTCCAGGGGCCAGCCACACCACCTGGCCGCGCGGCCAGGCCTGGCCCGTGCCAGGGGGTGGTGCGACCGCCTCGGGCACCACCTCGGCCTCCCCTATCGCCTATAAGAAGCCTCCGATACAGAAACCCTAAGCACCCGATCAAAAATTCCACGAAAGAGTCTGTAGCCGCTGCCATCTCCATCCCTAGATCGGGAGGGATCTGAAGCTCTTCCGGCACTGCGGAGGAGAGATCACCACAGGCCTTCTTCATCACCATGCCTGCCTCCGGTGTGATGCATGAGTAGTTCATCCCTGGACTACGGGTCCATGTAGTAGCTAGATGGTTGGTTTTCTCCTTTGTGCTACCATGTTTAGATCTTGTGAGCTCCGTTCATGATCAAGATCATCTATTTGTAATCTTACATGTTGTGTTTGCGGGGATCCAATGGATATTGAGATTCTATTTTAGATTTATTATTGATTTTATCATGTCTTTGTTATTTGTGATCTTGCATGCTCTCTGTTGTTAGTAGCTATCTTGGCCGAGTAGATGCTAGCAACTCCAAGAGGGAGTATTTATGCTCGATAGTGGGTTCATGCCTCTAGTAATCTGGGGAAGTGACAGAAATCTCTAAGGTACTAGATGTGCTGTTGCTACTAGGGAGAAAACAGCAATCCTTTGTTCATAGAACAATCATATTGTTTACTTTACACACTTTGCTTAATGCAATTATCTGACTTAATACTGGAGGGGGTTCGGATGATAACCTGAAGGTGGATTATTAGTCATAGATGCAGTTGGATTATGGTCTATGTATAATGTTGTAATGCCCAATAAAATCTCATAGGAGTCAAGATGATTAGTATATGCATGTATGCTTTCTCGGTGTCTGTCAATTGCCCCGCTGTAATTTGTTCACCCAACATGTCATCTAACTTAAGGAGAATCACCACTAGTGAACTATGGACCCTGGTGCTTTCTTTTACTATAAATCTACAATCTACTATTTACTGTTTTCTGTTTACTTTCTGCAAGCTATTACTATCTTCCACACACTATGTTTAATCCTTTCTTTTCAGCAAAAGCGGTGAGATTGACAACCTCACTGTAGGTTGGGGGAAAAGTTCCGTGGTTGTGTTGTGCAGGATTCCAAGTTGGAAACAACACCTTGGAGGTGTTTCCTTGCTCCTACTAGTTCGATAACCTTGGTTTCATAACTGAGGGAAAATTGCTGCTGTGCTCATCATACCTTCCTCTTGGGGTTCCCCAACGAGCTCAAATATATTTTGAGCCATTAGTCATTAAAGTTGTGTTGGACACACAACTTAGACCATTGTGCAAGTTGGCTGATTACACGGTTCCACTTGTCATGGGCATGGTGATGCCATTCCCACTTACACGGACTCAACTAAAGAGTTTAGCGAGTCAGACTGACCTACAGTTGAGATGCAATGAGTATGTTGTCATTTGCAGTCTCAAGCAATGGAATCCTTCGACCTGAGGTGATCGCATGATCCGAGTTGTGGATCACTAGCTTAGGTTCTATCAAATGTTGTTCCTAAATGGGCAGTTATGACGGTAGAGTTCGGGCTGGTTGTGAATCAAGCTACGTGACGTGGATTATCAAGATGGGATTTGCCCCTTCATAATGGAGAGATATTCTCTTTGCCCTCTCGTGTGATATGATTCAGAAGCATGGACATGCGCGACTTGTTTAAGTGTTAACCAAGGAGTCATACTAAGTGTTAGTCCAGTGAATCGTATATCACAGAACGAGAAGAGAGTTGAGCTATTAAAGGGATGGAAACTTCTCGCCTATAGCTTGATGATGACCCACAAGTATAGGGGTGTACCGCAGTATTTTCGATAAGTAAGAGTGTCGAACCCAATGAGGAGCAGAAGGTGCTGGCTAGTTGTATGGATCAAGAATTCTCTGCAAATACTTAGCAAACGGATTTTTAGGGGGTTTTGATAATGCAAGTAAATAAAGTACGAGTAAATAAAAGACAGTAGGAATAAATGCAGCAAGTGGCCCAATCCTTTATGCAGCAAAGGACAAGCCGGTTGTATTACTTAAGATGACCAAACGTTCTCGAGGACACATGGGAAGACTGTCAAGTGCTTTTGCTTCATATAGTTGATTAATCTTCTTTAGCTTGCTAAGTGTTGTGTGGGTGAACCTGTGCTAATGTACCAACCTTCCTAGGACTAATACATACTTGTGATTATACCCCTTGCAAACATCCGTAAGTACAAGAAAGTAATTAAGGTAGAAACCTAACCACAACTTTAAACTCTAAGACCCTTACGTCCCTTGTGCAATGGTTTCCTAACGGGGGTTCAGGTTTCTTTCACTCCGGCAACCCCTACGATTAGTAGCAAAATACACAATGCATTCCCCTAGGCCCATATAGGTGAAGTGTCATCTAGTCGATGTTCACATGACACCACTAGAAGAAGTACACCACAACTTAAATATCAAACTATTGAATCTTTCTCAGAACAACTCCACTACTAACAACATGACTTCTCCCATGTCCTCAAGAACAAAACGAACTACTCAGAAGACATCATATGGATCATGATCAGAGATGGAATAATGATGTATAACAATCTGAACATAAACAATAATTCAATGGTTCACTCAATAGCATCAACTACAAAGAGTAATCAACACCGGGAAAGTTTCCCCTAAGAACTATGCGAGATTCAACACAATTGTTACAGCAATATGGAGATGGTGATGAGGGTGCTGCTGATGATGATGGTGGTGATAATGATGATGATGTCCCGATGAAGTCCAGCTTGATGGTGGTGTTGATGGCGACGATCTCCCCTCTCCGGGAAGGAATTCCCCCAGCAGAATTCTGTCTACCGGAGAGATCTTTCTCTCTCGGTGTTTTCCGCCCCGCAGAGGTGGCAGAATCTTTCTCTGGTCGCTCCCCCAGTATTAGGGTTTCGGGAGGATTATATACGCCAGAGGGGATAGCTGGAGGTGGGCCAGGGCGGCCACACCACCTGGTGGCACGGCCTAGGCTGGCCCGCGCCAGGGGGTGGTGTGGGCCCCCTGTGGCCCATCTCCACTCCTCCTTCTGGCTTCCTTCGTCTTCTAGAAAAATAGGATTTTCCGTATATTTTCCCAGATTTTCTGATCTTCGCGAATTTTGCCTCCAAACAGCACCTTTTCCATCAGAATCGTGATTGCAGCGGTCCATTCTCCAAAAGTCATCAACCATGCAAAAACAAATGAAATAACATAAGTATCATCTCTTAATATGAAATATATCAATGAATAACAGTGAATTATTATATAGAATAGTGATGCAAAATGGACATATCACTTGATAAGGTATATCATGAGGAAAAGGGACTTGGAAGAAAGTCATATTAAGAAAGGTTTGTCTACTGACTTTACGATGCTTGGGAGTTGGCATTTCTTGCTAGAGGCTGCTACCAGCTATCGACTCGGAGTGGTGACTCGTGTCGTGTCTAGGTGTACATGAACCTATAGGGTCGCACACTTACAGGAAAGGAACCGGTTGGGGATATGCTATATGGGTATCCTCATAGCATGTCACCAATCAGCCTAACCCGGGTGGCCCATAGTTGGTAGCAAGGCCTATGGCCTGCTGGGCGGTCTAGTTAGACGAATCCCGAAGGGATGCCTATGTCGGATTAAGGAAGGTTATGCAGGAGTCACCGACATACGCGGAGCCTTGGAGTACAAGACACGGAAGACTAGTTCGTATTAGTGTAGGACTCTTTACCTTGTCCGATAAGGACCTTTCCCGGTAAACCCTAGGTCTTGGCGCCTTTATAAGCTGGCATGTGGGAGCCTTTAGGGTAGACAACCTCTCAGATTACTGCGTACAATCCACAACACCTCGCACATCGAACCTATCTCTGTAACTCGACGTATTGCCATTATAGTGATTTATAGAAGGAGTAGAGTTCCGCCACCGTTGTGGGACTTGAACCTGGGTAAGCTGTGTTACCTCGTAACCGCCAACTCTCCACCTTACCCCATGTCTCTAAACACGCACTGTGAGGACCCCTCCATGGCGTACTCGTCAGTAATACCACGACAGTTGGCGCCCACCGTGGGGCAAGAGGCGCTTCGAGCTCTACACCGGGAGAGGTCCAATCTCTTCGCGGGAATCGGCGATACCATAGCCATCAGTCACGTTCTCTTCTATGGCAACGTCCCGATCGTCCCTCGAGATGAGTTCTAGGTGCCGGCGAAGACGAACCCCACGCGTTGTTTCGTTATCCCCTTCGGAGACATCCACATCTTCATCGGTGAAACTGACTCGGGTCCTAGCTCCCAGGAAGTCGGAAACTCGTCAAGCCCCGCACGGACCTCCTATGAGGAGGACACGTTCATGGAAGGATTTGGGCCATACCTCTCCTTGGAGTATGGTGGCTCGGATCAGGAAATTTCAAGGCCCACCCAAACCGCCCATGTGTAGGATATAAAGGTGGAAGGACCCCGCAAATCTGCTTGGCTTCCCTGAGCATTAGAGATGCGTAGGTCACACTTTGTCGGTGTTATCACCATCTTTGATCTAGCCAGATGCGTTCAAAGGGAGGGAGAACCTCCCCGCGAATACCTCGCTAGATTGATGAGGGTGAGGGAAACCTTAGAGGGCGACCGTGTCGTGGAAGGGCTCATGCCTAGAACACTCCTCTGGTAGACCCTCCGAAGGCGGCAGGCCGTAGGCCCTCTCACCCTTGGTGAGATGGTTGCCATCATCAACGAGTATGCAGATGCCAATGAAGAGGCCATGGCGGCAACCACCGTCGTAGCTGGAGGAGGAAATAACAATAACGGCCCGCCTCCATCACCCTCCACATAAGCCATCGCCAACACCAAAGCCAACTCCGACTCCGTCCTTGACACGCTATACGCCGACATCAGTATGGATGCCAGCGGCTCAGACGCTAACTCAGAGGAATACGACACTGTTATGAGGGAGATCGAGCAGGAGATCAAGAAAGAGGAGCGCGCCGAGAAGACCAACACTTCCCATCAGTTGCTAGTCGCCATTGGGAGCATGATGGAAGAAGACGGACATGAACCGGAACGTGAGAGAGCTCCGCCCACGCCAGCGATCACTAGAGCAGCAGCAGCTAAGAAAGCCTCCAAGCCTCCGGCTTCGGCTAAAGCTAAGCCTCCACCGGCTATCCACCCGCTACCAGCGCAGGAACTCACCACAGCCCCTAGTACGGCCCGACAATCAAATCAGCCACCAATGCCACCATCAAACATTTGCTGCTAGCAACCCACTGGCCACTCCCGCTGACAAAGAAATCTACGGTGCACTACTTGTTGAGCCAATCACCATCGCCCATATCTGGAGTGTTGCGGATCTTGATGGAGGAAGAACCCAAGGAAAATCAAGTGACATGGATGAAGACGTGGACCCAAAATCTTCCGACAAGGGAGAGGATAAAGGGAAAAAAACCTTCGAAAAGAAGGCTCCATGTTACCACACTTTCCTTGGAACCCCAACCGTCCGGGCCCATAAAACCTCTCTGAGGATACTGATGGCTACCCTCCCTCTGGTTCCGTAGTATGTCTGGTGGTCGGAAGTTCCAATTACTTGGCATAGGAAGGATCAACCAAAACTTATCCCAATAGAGAACCAGTATGCTATGGTCATCAACCCTCTGATTGACGGCACGGAGTTCACCAAGTGCCTCGTGGACAGTGGAAGCAACATCAACAGCATGTACCTCGATACACTTCACAAGATGAACTTGACAGAAACCCAGCTAAGGAAGATCAACACCTTCCATGGGGTTGTCCCTGGCTGACAAGAAAATTCCCTAGGCTGCATCACCCTTCCGGTCGCTTTTGGCAATGTCAATAATTACCGCCAAGAACGCATGACCTTTGAAGTGGTGCCTTTCAAGAGCATGTACCACGTCATCTTTGGACGCGACATCTTCCACTCCTTCCTCGCAAGGACATGCTTCATCTACAACAAACTCAAGATTCTCAGACCAAATGGCATCATCACCATTGACGGAAGCTTCACCAAGGCACTGGAGTGCAAGCTCAGTGAAGCCGCCTTTGCCGAAGCAGTCCTCTATAGTGAGGAGTTCAAGGAGATCCAGAACCAGGTCGATGCCTCGGAGATGCCGGCTTCGAAGAAACATATCACTACTGCTGAACCCGCCTTCAAGGACGCCATCAAGACCAAGCAGGTGGAGCTCGTCGAAGGTGATTCCTCCAAGACCACCGCCATTGGCATGGACCTGGATCCCAAATAGAAAAGTGCGCTCATCGAGTTCCTCCGTGAGAATAGGGACATCTTTGCCTGGCAACCTGCCGACATGAAAGGTGTACCTAGGGAACTTGCCGAGCATAGATTGAATATTGATACTAATGCCAAACCGGTGAAGCAACCTCTACGACACTTTGGTGATGAAAGACGAAGGGATATAGGCAAAGAAATAGCTAGGTTACTTAAAGGTGGTTTTATCCGAGAAGTTATTCACACCCGATGGGTGGCAAATCTTGTACTTGTCCCCAAAAAGGGAACCAATGAATTAAGAATGTGTGTTGATTACACCGGCTTAAACAAAGAGTGTCTAAAAGATCCGTTTGCTTTGCCTCGCATTGACCAATTCATTGATTCGATGGCTGGCTTGGAACTTCTGTGTTTTCTCGATGCCTATTCAGGATACCACCAGATCCGGATGCGAAAGTCGGACCAATTGGCCACTTTGTTCACCACACCCTACGGCACATATTGCTACGTCACGATGCTCTTTGGGTTGAAAAACACTGGTGCTACGTACCAGCGGACGATGCAACATTGCCTGCACGACCAAATAGGTCGCAACATACACGCTTACGTGGACGACATCGTGGTAATGTCAAAGAAATCAAATGATCTTATCGCTGAATTGCAGGAAACCTTCGACAATCTCCGGAAATACAACATGATGCTAAACCCAAAGAAGTGCGTCTTCGGGGTACCATCCAGCAAACTGTTGGGCTTCATCATTTCGCATCGCAGAATCGAGGTGAAGCGGGAAAATCAAGGCCATCCTCGACATAAAACGCCCGACATGCCTGAAGGACATACAAAGGCTCATAGGCTGCATTGCAGCAGTAAGCCGGTTCATCAGCCGACTTGGTGAGAAGGCTATGCCGCTCTACAAGTTACTCAAGAAGGTGGACAAATTCACATGGATGGACGAGGCTGACGTAGCACTTCAGGAGTTGAAGAGAATACTCTCCTTCCCACCTATACTTGCAGCACCGGTGCCAAGGGAGCCTATGTTAGTTTACATGGTGGCAACCAACCGAGTAATCAGCATCGTGATCATGGTGGAGCGCAAGGAACCAACACACGAATACGGAGTTCAACGACCCGTTTACTATGTAAGCGAGGTCTTGATGGAATCCAAGCAGCGTTACCCGCACTACCAGAAGATAGCTTATGGAGTTTTCCTTGCTTCACGAAAGTTAAGGCTTTACTTCTAGGAGCACCCTATCACAGTAGTGAGCAAAGCTCCACTATCCGACATCATCAACAACAACAACGCTATAGGGAGAGTGGCAAACTGGGGCATTGAACTTGCCGCCTTCAACATCACCAACAAGCGACGCGATGCTATCAAATCACAAGCATTGGGAGATTTTCTTGCAGATTGGACAGAACTGCCAGAAGACACTCCTGTGCCAGAGCCAGAGTATTGGGTCATGCACTTTGACGGATCGAAGTTACTCAATAGCTCGGGGGCTAGTGTATTATTACAATCACCAACAGGAGAGAAGTTGCAATACGTCCTGCAGATCCACTTCACCGCTACCAATAAAATGGTGGAGTATGAGGCCCTCATTCATGGACTTCACGTAGCCAAAGACATTGGCATCAAGCGCATAGTTTGCTGTGGAGATTCTGACTTGGTTGCCCAGCAAGTAGCTGGCACCTGGAACACGCGGAACCCTATGATGGTGGCATATCGAGACAAAGTAGACGAAATAGCGAAGTGCTTCGACGGCTACAAAGTCAAGTACGTCAAAAGGGAGGAGAATGAGGCGGCAGATCTGCTGTCAAAGCTTGGATCAGCTCGTCGACCAATTCTGCCAGGCGTTTTCCTGGAGCATTTACGGAATCCATCCGTGAAGGGAGCAGACCCCGACAACCCGAATAGAGTGGATTCATTTGTTAACATAGTAACAATGACCTCTCCGGCTTGGACGAAGCCGTTCATGAATTATCTACAACACGGAACTCTGTCAGCCGACGAAGTCAAAAGCCGGCAAGTAGTACGCAGAGCAAAAGGCTATGTCATCATTGATGGCCAGCTATATAAGAGAAGTACCATAGGAGTTTTCCTTCTATGTGTCTCCCAGTAGCAAGGTATTGAAATCCTTAGAGAAATACATCTCAGAGATTGCGGGCATCACGCCGCTCCCCGATCGTTGGTGGCTAAGGCCTTCCGACAAGGATTCTACTAGATAACTGCCAAGGCGGACGCCGACAAGTTGGTACAAACATTCCTTGGGTGTCAGTTCTATGCAAGACAACCAAGTGTTCCAGCTGAAGAATTGCGAACAATACCAATAACTTGGCCGTTTGAAGTCTAGGGGCTGGACATGGTGGGGCCTTTGCAGACAGCACCATGTGGATTCACACACTTGCTAGTAGAAGTGGATAAATTCACAAAATGGATTGAAGCTAAACCCATTAGAAAGCTTGATGGGGCAACAACCCTAAAATTTGTCCGGGATCTAGTGGTCATATTTGGTCTCCCGCATAGCATCATCACCGACAACGGCAGAAATTTATCTCTCGGAGAAGTTGAGGAATACTGTCATGAGAAAGGAATCCGCCTTGACCTAGCATCTGTGGCACATCCACAGTCAAATGGGCAAGTTGAAAGGGCCAATGGACTAATTCTGCACGGAATCAAGCCACGCTTAGAGGCACCACTACGTAGAGCAGCTGGAGCCTGGGCAGAGGAACTACCATCTGTCTTGTGGAGTTTACGAACAACACCCATTAGATCCACCGGCTTAACTCCTTTCTTCATGGTTTATGGAGCAGAAGCAGTCCTCCCATCCGACATCCTCCACGATGCACCAAGAGTTTCCGCCTACAAGGAGGATGACGCTGAAGAATCCAGACGACTATCTGTGGACCTACTTGAAGAAGAGCACGTGCTGGCATGCTAGAGATCCGCTATCTACTAGCAGAAGCTGCGTGGCTACCATAGTCGCCGTGTAAAGCATCGCTCATTTAAAGAGGGAGATCTGGTGCTTCGACTCAAGCAGGAGAAATCACACAAACTATCCCCGCCTTGGGGAGGACCGTTTGTCATAAGCAAAGCATTCTCAATGGTTCCTATTACCTCGTCGATATTCGCGAGTTGAAAGATAGGCCAAAAAATTGCAAGCGCAAGCAATGTGACTCCAATGATGATTACCCGGAGATAGATCAGTAATGGAACATAGCACAGCTATGTCCCTTTTACACTTAGCATATTTATATTATGTAATAAGTTTTTTATATGATCAATGAAATAAAGCATTTGGTTCACTCATATTCTTTGAGTCTTTTACCTGCTGTAGTTGTTCATTTCAGGATTATACAAACCCTTTATGCGCAAGGTTGCATTTTCCCTTGTGAAAATTCCGCCTACAGGTGTTAGCTTAAGTTTTCTGGTCTACACGTTTTCTGAAGTTTTTATGTGGATTATGGTGTAGTGACTTTTCGGCACGCAAAACCGGCGATTTTGTTCTTGGGTTCTTGACGGTGCTATTAAGCATCATTGCCTAGGAGCATAGTTTTGTGCTACGAGTCTTCCGTCTCACGAAAGGTCAAGCATACGAACCAGAATAATGGATAAGTCAACACTTGATTAAAAAATATATACACACATGCAGAAAGTAGATAATTAGTAGGAAAACTTGAGTACAAGATTTTCTACCTTAGTAAAACATAAGTTTTTTCTGCATACACATTACAGAGATACATTTAATACAGACATTGTTTTTCATGGCTCTGCTGCAGCGGGCTTCGTGCTGGCATCATCAGGAGAGCCAGGTCGGGAGAGCTCGTCAAACTCGGAGGGAGATGGGCTAGACTCAGATGACTCCATGTCTTCGTCAAGGATCTCGGCAGGCACAAAGACATCCGTGTTGACCATCCTAGCGACCCTGGTGTCGAAGCCGGCAAGGGAATTCCAAATAGCATCCATATTGATTTCCCTCCCTTCCTCGTCCAGCTTAGGAAAGCTGGAGGTCACCAAGTCAATGTCGGCGTTGTCGTAATGCGCCTTGACCAGAGATAGCGACATCCTGGCACCAGCCCAGATGCAAGAGACCTTTCAGTCCTTGACCTTCTCGGGGGCTCGGCGTAGGATTTCCACGAACTTGGCCGCTAAGTCTGCCGCCTTGATGTTGATGCCCAAAGGTTGAGCTATCTCCTTGGCTTTGGCAATGGCGGTGCTGACGAAGTTACCTGCAAGAATCATGTGTTCCTTGAGATCTAGAGCACCTTCTCCCAAATTGGCTAAGCCAATAGGGGCTATGGTTTGCAAAAGAAACAAGGACTATGAGCACAAACCAATCAAAGAATCATCTACAATACAGAAATGACCAAGACAGAGAAAGGTTACCAAAGATGCCCGTCCCCGCTTGAGAACATGACTCCACCAATGCATCCTGCTCCTTCTGGAAGATCTTGTACACCTCAAGGTTCCTAGTGTTCTACTCTTTGGCAGCTTGGTTCTATTCCTTGAGCTGGGCAATCTCGCCTTTTAGGCGTTGTATCTCGGACTCGGCAGATTCTTGCAGCACCTTCATCGCTGCCTCATGGCCCTTGACGGCCTCGACCAGGTCCTTCCTCAGAATTTTGTTTTCATCATCGAGCTCCTGGATATGCTTGGATTACTCGACGATGCTCTTGGCCTTGGCAATGGCTTTGGTAAGACGGAAATCAAAAAGTGTTATCAGAAGACGACAGAAATACTGCAATGAGAAAAGCAAGGAGCTATTGTAGGAAACAGACTCTGGCTATTTTTGATCTGTTCCTTCAGGAATTTGGTTTTACCATGTTCAAGGTCCAGTTCCTCCCGAAGAGCAGCAAACCTCTCATTGGCGGCTATCCTCCATTTATTCTCATTCTGCACAAGATGATTAACATGCTTAGTTTCTCTAGAGCATCTAGTCGAAACTCTTAAAATTTTCAACTAAACGCTCGGGGGCTACAGTACATGATTTTAAAGTAAACTAGTTTCTCTAGGGCATCTAGTCGGAATTATCCAGTTTCAACTAAACGCTCGGGGGCTACACAGACAAGTTCTAAACTTAGTTCTTTGGAGCACTAAGGCCAATAAATATTGGAGTATCCTCCTAAGAGCTCGGGGGCTACAGTGGGATATACTACACAAAGTAAAATAAGTGAAGTTCAAAAGACTTACGATGGCAATGATCCTAAGATTGTTGGCCAGATGAGCATAGGAATCATGGAAGGTCTAGGCATTCTTAAAGATTGCATCGGCCTGCTTGATGAGGTCATCCAAGCTCCATGTTGGAGGAGTCGCAGGAAATGGAGAGGTTGAAGCCGAAGGCATGGATGAAGCCCTAGCCGTCTCTTGCGCCTTCAAGGTAGATGATGGCTCAGAGGCTGCCGCCTCGATTGTTGATTCCATGTCCACCTCTTCCACTAGTTCCTTCCCTTTCTCGGTGGCATCCTTAGCCGGGGCTTCAGCCACTTTAGAGGAAATGCTCTCCTGTGTCGCCTGGCCACTAGGAGCAACATCTGCCTTGACGGAGCCTCAGACATCAAGAATTGGATTGACATCTGTCTCCATGGCAGAGGTCTCAGGGATGACGGGGGATGATGGCCCAGCGGGCCAGCAGAAGGCTTGGTGGTAAGAGTAGGGGGAGCAATAGCGGGAGAAGGCTTGGCGGCCACATCCCTAGTCAGCATGTCACAAATGTTTTTTGACCCTCCAGCATCTCTAGAGGATCGCCTCAAACTAACACCGGATTTCCTCCTAAAACATACAAAGTATAAGTACAAGAGTTGAAAAAGGTGTAAATTGAAAAATACAAGCCGGAGAATGAAAGTACTTACTCCACGGCAGGAGCCTTGGTGAAGCGAATGCCGGTGGACTTCTTCTTCTCCGCCTCTAAGGCGGTAGTGGAACGTTTGGAGATTCCATTCTCCGATTTCTTCTTCTTGGCCTCGGCAGCAGTGTTAGCGGTGGAGCTCTTACGCTTTCGGGCTGCCGGAGCTGGTTGATCCTGGGGGGGCATCATCGTCGGACACCACTTGGATATCCTTCAGCTTAGGATCATAGACCTAGGAGGCCCTTTGATCCTCCACCAAGGTCGCCAGCAAGGATACAGAGGAGTGTTAGATGAACAACTTCAAGTCGGAAAAACCTTAGAGCATGTAACGAGCAACAAAGGAAACAGAAACTACCTCTAGGCATGTACCACAATCGAACATGTCATAGGTGATCTTGAAGCCCCGCTTCTTGTCCCTCACCCTGACGATGTCCTTAAGCCGGAACTTGATGGAGTGTAGCATCCCATCTGTCTAACATATGTAATGCTACTTGGTCTAGTAATATAAATGCTACTTCCTACATATAATTGTTGCATCATAATTATATCATGCTCATGTAATCATGCCACCTTGCATTTGAGCATCATATAAAACCCTTTTCCATTTGGTTCTTCTCCCATATGCATTAGTAATTGTATTTGCCTCTTGATATATTGTATTTGGTTCTTGGTAAATGCTTGATGCCCAAGTTGAGTTGGGGGGCATATCTTTTATTCAACTCCATCACCTTTCTTTAACACCACCTTATAATTCCACCATCCTAATTATCCATGAGCTATACTTTTCTTTTGGCATTTAATCTAGCTCATGTGAGTTGGGATGGATCCACTTCTAACTCCACATGCCCTCACACTACCATCATGTTGATTCCACATTATTAATATGTGGAGCCACCTTTGCATGCTTTGAGAGTGGAACCCCCTTTTTCTAGTTTCCATATGGATTATTATGAATGTATGCTCATGTTGGAATATTATTGAGACTATTAAACATCTAGTGGAATATATACACTAGCAAGTCCCAAATATATTCAAATATGATCATCTCCATCTACTCCACATGGGACCTACTTTTAAATTCTTTTAGCTTGGCCTTACTCCATATTTTGGAATGCATATGAATAAATGCCATGGGGTTTATTTTGTTTTCACAAATTAAACATGGCATCTACTATTCATGCATGGGCCATGCAAATCTCCACCATATCTTCTCCTTGGGTTTTCCCTTTGTTTTTTAGTGGATCTCCTCTTTTGGAGCTCTCTTTTTCTCTCATCTCACTCTCCATGCCATCACCACATACTTGTTGGATCTTGTTAGATCATACTCTAAAAACCCTAAAACCCACCCCTTGCTTTTGATCATGTTAAAACCCCTTGACTCATCTTTCTCTCTCTCTCTCCTTAAAACCCTAACCCTAACCACCCTACCCCACTTTAACCATCTACCCCACCACCCTCCTCTCTAGCTAACCCGAGCCACCACCCAGCCCTAATCTACCTGGCTCAACACCTAAGCTATCTAACCACCCCAACCCGAGCCTTCCCCTCTAACCCTAGCTCCTACCCGAGCTCTCTCTTTCTCTGCCAAGCCAGCTCCACACCGAGCCTGCTGCTCCTTGGCCTCGCCCTGGTCCCACCTGGCAGTCCCTGGCCTCGCTACCCCTGCCCTAGCCACGCCCAGCACGTGAGGGAGGAGAAGCACAAAGGTGGCCGAAGCCACATTTTTCTCCATCGTGCCCCACGGCATCTCCTCTCCCTCTCGTGCATATCTACTCCCTCCCCTCTTCTCCCTGCGCTGCTTACCCGTGAAGGCTGCAGCCTTCCTCCCTTCTCCCCCTACCACCACTTCTGCTCCAACTCCGGCCACCCTCGGCATCGGCTTCCACCACAAGATCTAGGCGGCGGGCGTGGAGCTTTGGGTGTCGAGGAAGGCCACGGGATCCTCTGCGTCACCCCTATGCACAGCAGCGAGGAGGAGAAGTACCAGAGCAGGCAACCACTGTCGCGTCTGAACCCGAAACCCTAACTCTGGCCGGCGTCTGCATCGTCGCTGATCTGCTGCTCCCCGGCCCGATCCGACACTGCCAATCACCTCCCGGTGAGCCACCCTCCCTCTCTGACAACCTCTCTCTCGCCGTCGCTGCCTAGCCTCGCCGGACGTTGTGCCGAGCACTCTCTGTGCGTCCGCGAGCACAAGCTTCTGCACGTCCCCGCGCCGCATCACGTTTTACCTAGCTTCCTCTCCCCCTCCTAACAACATCCTCCAACCTACCGCACTGGTTCCGCCTCACCGCGCGCGCGCACGAGGTCGCCAGATCGAACCCCTACATCGCGCTCTGTCCTGCCGAGCACGGACCGCTCATCAGTTAATTCAGAGAAGATCCACAGTACCAGTTGGGTACTTTACAAATACCCCCCCACACACACACACACTTTTTGCCTCCTCGACCCTGTGCCCACCATACTGACCTCCCATGGCAGTTTTGCAAAAAGGCTCCGGGTTTTGTAAACCTCAACCCAGCCCTAGATCCCCACGTGGCACCCCGGGTTCGTCATTGTCGTGTGGGCTCATGAGCTCTGGCCCCACCTGTCGATCCTTTGACTAGCTTAGCTCATGCAAAAAGTTCCTCATGTGTTTTACCAGTCAAGAGGGCCCCACTGTCTGTGGATCGTGGCTAAGTTTAGTGGGTATAAAAAGTCTGGCAGTTTTCTGTTTAATTAAAACATTTTCAGAAATGTTTAAATTCAAATGTAAATCTGTTTTTAATAACCTTTAAATTAGAAACCCAAATAATACAAATGATATATGTTTTGGAATCAGAAAAATGTGAGGATTTCAAATATGCCATTCAAAATATTATTTGAACACTTTAAATTTTCGAGATGATTAAAATCACAACAAAATGCCCTTTTCTTAATTAATTAATAACTTTAATTCTACAACTCCAAATTCGACAAATAATATGTCTAAATCGATTAGCGCGACGAGCCCGTTCTAACTATGCATTCCATGTTCTGAATTGCAGCATGCATCATATAAATATAAAGTATACAGCAACTTATATGGGAGCAAAACATGGCTAAAACTCAATAAAATGCTTTATTCTTGTACCCCACACCTCACCAATACCATGCTACATTATTGCCATGTAAATTGTGCATCATTCATCATGGCATACTTGTTTGCTTGTCGCATTTTAATTCATATGCTTGTGCACTTTATTTATGTTGGCCCTTGTTTGTTTGGTTCTTCTTCGAATAGACGCCGAGCAGGGGATATATCAGGAATCCCAGGAGCACTACCCAGATCCGTCTCTCACTTCAACTGAGCTGCCAGGCAAGCACTACCACATGCTTGCATACATATAGCACCTATTGCATCTATCTTATTCTTGCATCATTGAGTCGCGATTGCATTAAATTGAATCCCAAGTACTGCATAGCCTTTACTTTTAAACCCCACCGAAGCTTGTTCCTCCATCCCATGAGCCATTACTACAGGAGTTGTTTGAGCCATGCGAGTCGTAGAACTACATGTGTAGGGTATGTGAGTGTCTGATGGATAACGAGGTACCTAAACAACTTAACCTGAGTAGTAATGGGATAACTAATGAAAGAGGCACCGGTGGGTAATATCTGCTATTTGGCTTTTCATGCCCACTTGTGTCCCGTAGGACCCCGAGTACTTGATTCCTGTTCCTTGACTATTCGCACTATCCACATCCGGGAGGCCTTATGGACCCCCCTGAGCTAGAGCTTGATTCATTCTTATTTCTTGGGGCCACAAAGTAGTTTGGGGCTTTATTACTATCCTGTACTTATGCCATGCTTTACTGCTTTATTTAACATTGTGCGAGGAGCACCTGTCTTTATTTTGGATGCGAACGTTTTGTGGTATCGACAAGCCAGTCACACTTCGGGTTCCCAAGTCATTTACTGACCATTGACGCAAACCTTGGGTCCGGCTCTTGAGCCAAGTTCGCTTGGGTAGCTTAATGGGGTGGCCCCCTGAAATATTTCGGAATCCTATGATCGCTTTGTCGTGAATGCCTTGTTGGGTTTTGAGTTGGTTTTTCCGAGGTTGATCGAGTGTGTGTTGCTATTTGTGCACCCCGGCAGGGTAAATCTTTCTGAACGCCGTGTCCGCGGTTATGGACGACTTGGAGCACAGTTTCTCGATCATAGACAAGTATAACTAAAGTACCACTTTTAATTTGACTAAGTACTTGACTAGTAAATAGTGCAATACTCATGGAATGGTTAATAAAACTGCCAACGGATGGGTTGTTCGTCCGCTTTCTCGTTGGTAAGCGAGAAGGAGGATGGATCTGTTAATTATACTGTATAACTGTTGTTACTAATTAACGCACATCCGTCTATCATTGGTTAGGCGGATGGTTAGCGAGTATCTATAGACTTGTTAGTTATTATCTTTTGCTGCAATTGCGTCACCCCAGGTTATGTCCCCTTTAGAGGCATAAAGACTTGCTGAGTACCCCTAGGGTCTCACAGGATAAATTGTTTGATTCAGATGAACAGGTGTATTCGCAAGATGGATATTGGGTGGAGGAGACGGATGATGTTGGCAACAATCACGCGGTGTAGAGATTCCGGGAACGGGGATCCGTGAGAACTGTGGGCGGGATGTGTTTATTTATGTGGCATCTTATGCCGATTTGCTTCTCATCCATACTCGGATCTTGTTTTTCGCTTCCGCCTGATACTCTGATGTTTGATGTATGAGGAGCTATCCTAAAATATTATCTCTATCTAGGATATTTGGATCTTGCCGTATGGCGTTGCAATATTTCTATTTCTTTTAGATGGAATGGCTCTGTGAACAGTTGTATGGTGGCTTGCATACATACTCACTTGTGTATGTAGTTGATCCCTTCGCCTGCCGATTACGCCGCTCGTTCTTGTCCCGATGTTCTGGAAGTGGTTAGGATGGCCGAAAGGTCTACCTGTGAGTGGCCCCTGGGCCCCACCGTACTATTTTAACCACTTTTGCTCATCCAGGCATGTAACTAAGAGCGTAATTCACCGAGGTAGTTACAATTGGTATCAGAGCCATCCCGCCCTTCAGGGTCTCAGCCAAATGGTCGTTGTCAGTCTAGCAAATACTTTTGGTAGCTATGTATACTAGGGAAAAACAAAACGTGAGAGTAGGACTGCTTCCATTTTTCTTCTTACCCACCCACCCACCCTTTTCTGGTAAGTAAGTGTAACGTTTTCAATCCTCTTCTAAAATTCAAACTAGGATTCACGTGTTCTGGGTTCCGTAGTACCATAGGTTGTGTGTGTGCGTGAATTCCTTGTCTATCTGTTGCACCCAACATGTTATCACTATTTGGCTTTTGGTTATCAACTGTTGGTACATTCCATACCGACAGGCTTTTGTAAACCGACACGATTTATCTGATTCGTTGTAAATCGACGCAATCTGTCTTACTCTTTGTTATCCGACGTTATCTTGTTTGGGGTGTTCGTTTCCGTAGTTACTAATCTTTAGGTTCATCTTAAGAAGAAGGTGTTGGGATATGTGTTTTACTGATTCATGTGCGGAGTAATGATTGGAGTGCGGGATGGAGTCGCGACCATACCACTACTTTTATCATTCGCTCTTGTATATTGAATTGGTAGAGTTACTAATCTTGATTCGTTAAGTGGTTTTGCACATATAGTGGTATTTTAATGCTGAAATTTGCGGAATTTTTTTTCTTTGATAGCTTTGTGTACCACACTCCTTGTTCAGTCGTGTGCGATATGCTTAATATCTTCTAGGTGCTTTGAACTTTGTTGATATTTTCATATCATCTTAGTAATTTGTATCCTTTAATCTTGGTTAATTCCATTTTGGTACTATTTTGGATTATTATTATTCTCCATTATGGTACTGACTTGTGTTTTATATCAATCACAGGATGGCACCACCACGCCTGCTCGAGGAGGACATACCACCTGAACTGGGGGCTGCGTTGGCAAGTATTGCTAATGCCTTGGGAGCAATGCAGCAAAACCAGTAGCGATTTGAAGAAAGTGTCAGGAGGAATGAGTTTGTTCCGCTACCTCCACCTCCCAAGCTAGGAGACATCAAGAGTTTTCTGAAGTTCAACCCGCGCCACTTTGAGGTGTCTGGTCAGCCTCTGGAAGCAGATGATTGGCTGCGTGAGATGTCAAGGTTGCTGATGACTGCCGATGTTCCTGAGCAAGAATGGGTAAAATGTGCCACTCACCTTCTGAAGGGAGATGCAGCTCTGTGGTAGGAGAATTACCTGAAGGCAAACCACTCTGAGTTTCAGCCTACTTGGGAGCAGTTCACTGGGGCTTTCAAAGAGCAATATCTGTCAGAAATTGTCATGGAAAGGATGAAGGAAGTGTTTCTCAACCTCAAGCAGGGCAATGACAATGTCAATACCTATATCAGGAACTTCATGAACCTTTCTCAGTATGGTGGCGATGAGATCTCGGATGTCAAGAAGAAGCAAAAGAGGTTCAGACAAGGGCTCAATGCATCAATCAAATATGCAATCACTCATGCAAGGCCGGGTTTTTTCTAGAACTCCAACATACAACTCTGTAGGAGGAAGCAAGTAGGCAAGTGTTCGAGGAGTCCAAGAAACACAGCCGTGACGCAGCAAGCTCTTCATCTATGACAGCTCCTTCTAAGCGCCGCGTGTGGGTTCCTAACACCCCACCGTCGCTCCCGGCTCCACCAAGACCATCAAGCTACGCGGCAAGGCAACCAAACTCCTTCACCGCGGCTCCTAGGGGCTAAAACCACAACTACCCTGGAGCGCCTGGCGGAGTCCCTGGCTACGCTGCTCCATGTCCACCTGGTGCCTGTTACACTTGTGGGAACACTGGGCATCAACACTGGAATTGTCCAATGAACAACAAAGCTCTTCCTCCACCACCTCCAAGACCTGCGGCAAGCTCTTCTATGGTTCGTGCACCTCCACCGCGGGCTCTCAACATCAACACCAAGCCCGGGTCTACTGTTGCTCGTGCCAACTGTGTCAATGTCGCTCAAGCTGAGCATGCACCTGGAGTTGTGATGGCTATGCTTCCTGTTAACTCAGTTCCTGCACGAGTTTTGTTCGATTCTGGTGCATCGCATTCTTTTGTTTCTCACAAGTTTGCAAATGGGAATGAGTTAGCAATGGATCCTCTCCCTAAACGGTTAATGGTCCTTTCTCCTGGAGCAACAATGGCATCTTCTAAAATCAGCCATGGCAATCAAATTGAGATTGGTGGTTCTTCGTTCCCGGCTTCCTTAATTATTCTAGGCAATTCTGACATTGATGTTATCTTGGGCATGGATTGGTTAACAGCAAATGCAGCTGTGATTGAATGTCTTTGAGCCTTTCGGTTTCTTTGAAAATTCCTGAAGGCCATATAGTCTATTCTCCAAGTCTGACTCATGCAATTCAGCTTTTCTCTTTGGCGGCTCTGAATGATGATGCTATGGAAGCTATTCAGAGTGTTCCGGTGGTCTGTGAGTTCCCAGATGTTTTTCCTGAAGAGTTACCGGGTATGCCTCCTGACCGTGAGGTCGAGTTTGTGATTGAGCTTGAACCTGGTACCGCTCCTATCTCCAAGCGGCCTTATAAAATGGGTCCTACTGAGTTGGCTGAACTCAAACGTCAACTTGATGAACAAGAGAAGTTGGGTTTCATTCAGCACAGTACTTCTTCTTGGGGTAGCCCAACCATCTTTGTGAAGAAGCGAGACAAGACTGATAGACTTTGAGTTGACTATCGGGCTCTCAATGCTAAAACCATCAAGAATAAATATCCCCTTCCGCGGATTAATGATCTCTTCGATCAGCTAGCTGGAGCTGTGGTATTCTCTAAGCTTGACTTGAGAAGTGGATATCATCAAATCAAGATTCGCAAGGAAGATGTTCCCAAAACAGCTTTCACCACCCGCTATGGCCTGTATGACTACACGGTCATGTCTTTCGGTCTCACCAACGCACCTGCTACCTTCTCGAGGCTTATGAACTCGGTTTTCATGGAGTATCTTGATAAGTTCGTTGTGGTCTATCTAGATGACATCCTAGTCTATTCTAAGTCAAAGGAAGAACATGAAGAACACCTTCGGTGTGTCCTAAACAAGCTTCGTGAGAACCGCATGTATGCAAAGTTCTCCAAGTGTGAGTTCTGGCTGCCTGAAGTCACCTACCTTGGTCACGTTATCTCTGCCAAGGGCATTGCCACAACCCAAAGTTAAGACAATTGTTGACCGGCTTCCTCCCATAAATGTCAAAGAAGTCCGAGTTTCCTTGGTTTGGCTAATTCTTTGTCGCTTCAGAACTTCTCGAAGATTGCGAAGCCTCTTACCGATCTCCTCAAGAAAGGCAATAAATACCTTTGGACTCCTGCATGTCAAGCAAGCTTTGAAACACTCAAAGAGAAGCTCACTTCCACACCAGTCTTGATTCCTCCAGATACATCAAAGCCTTTCCAGATATTCTGTGACGCCTCCTTGCAAGGATTGGGTGCGGTCCTTATGCAAGAAAAGCAAGTCGTTGCATATGCCTCTCGTCAGTTGAAAATTCATGAGCTCAACTATCCAACACATGACCTTGAACTCGCAGCAGTTGTCTTTGCTTTGAAAATATGGAGGCACTACTTGCTTGGCAACTATTGTGAAATCTTTTCTGATCACAAGAGTCTGAAGTATATCTTCACACAGCCTGATCTCAACCTTCGTCAGAGGAGGTGGATTGAAGCAATCAATGATTTCGATTTGACCATCAACTACACTCCGGGCAAAGCTAATGTCATGGCCGATGCTCTCAGCCGAAAAGCTTATGTCAACAACCTCATGGTGGAAGAACAACAGCCTCTCTTGTGTGAGGAATTCCGTCAGCTCAACCTTGAAATTGTGGATCAAGGGTACCTTCTGAACCTTCTGGCAACCCCTCTCTTGGAAGAAAAAGTTCGCTCCATTCAACTTGGTGATCCTTACACTAAAAAGATCATCTCCAACATTCAGCTTCCAAAGTATGAGTCCTTCCACGTCGATGACCAAGGCGCTCTCTTCTTTGAACACCGGATGTTTGTTCCGAACTACCCGAGTTTAAGAGAGCAAGTTCTTAAGGAGGCGCATGATTCTGTTCTTTCTATCCACCCTGGCAGCACTAAGATGTACATGGACTTGAAAACACAGTATTGGTGGCCTGGGTTGAAACGATATTGTGCCAAGTATGTCTCGGAGTGTGATGTCTGCCACAGAGTTAAAGCTGTCCATCAGAAACCTTCCGGTCTTCTACAGCCATTGAAACCTCCGGAATGGAAATGGGAGAAAGTAGAGATGGATTTCATAACTGGTTTTCCAAGGTCACAGAAGGGCAACAATGCAATCTTTGTTGTCATCGACAGGCTTTCTAAAGTGGCTCACTTCTTTCCAGTCAAGGAAACAATTTTTGCAATTCAGTTGGATGAGCTCTATATCAATAGAATTGCCTCTCTGTATGGGGTTCCTCTTGAGATCAGTTCAGACCGTGGAAGCATCTTCACTTCCAATTTCTGGGGAAGTTTCCAAAATGCTTTGGGAACAAAATTGAACTTCAGCACAGCGTACCACCCTCAGTCGCAAGGACAAGTTGAAAGGATCAATCAGATTCTGGAAGATATGCTCCGTGCTTGCGTTATCTCTTTTGGCATGAAGTGGGAAGAATGCCTTCCTTATGCGGAATTCTCTTACAACAACAGCTTCCAGAAAAGTCTAAAGATGGCACCATTTGAGGTTCTCTATGGACACAAATGCAGAACTCCGATTGGTTGGTCGGGCGCAGGTGAAAGAACATTGTTTGGCCCCGACATTGTAACTCAAGCGGAGGAGAAGGTTCACATTATTCTTGAAAATCTAAAGGTTGCTCAAAGTCGCCAGAAGAGCAACTATGACAGAAAGCACACGGACATGGAGTATGTCCCTGGTGATCTCGTTTACCTTCGTGTCACTCCCATGAGAGGCACGCACCGGTTTGGTATCAAAGGAAAGCTGGCTCCTAGATACATCGGTCCCTTCAAAGTTCGTGGAAGAAGAGGAGAAGTTGCTTATGCTCTTGAGCTCCCTGAAAAACTCAAGGTCCATGATGTTTTCCATATCTCTCAACTCAAGAAGTGCTTCAAGGATCCCGGCAGGACCGTGGACCATGAACTCATCAATCTCCAATAAGATATGTCTTATCAAGAACACCCCACAAAAATCCTTGAAGCCGCAGAAAGAAGGACTCACAACAAGTCCATCAAGTTCTGCAAGGTGCAGTGGTCGCACCATTCCGTTGATGAAGCCACTTGGGAACACGAGGATGAGCTCCGTGCCAAGTATCCTACCCTCTTCATGTCTTCTTCTTCTTCCTAGAATCTCGGGGCGAGATTCCTGTTTAGTGGGGGAGAGTTGTAGCATCCCATTTGTCTAACATATGTAATGCTACTTGGTCTAGTAATATAAATGCTACTTCCTACATATAATTGTTGCATCATAATTATATCATGCTCATCTCATCATGCCACCTTGCATTTGAGCATCATATAAAACCCTTTTCCATTTGGTTCTTCTCACATATGCATTAGTAATTGTATTTGCCTCTTGATATACTGTATTTGGTTCTTGGTAAATGCTTGATGCCCAAGTTGAGTTGGGGGCATATCTTTTATTCAACTCCATCACCTTTCTTTGACACCACCTTATAATTCCACCATCCTAATTATCCATGAGCTATACTTTTCTTTTGGCATTTAATCTAGCTCATGTGGGTTGGGATGGATCCACTTCTAACTCCACATGACCTCACACTAGCATCATGTTGATTCCACATTATTAATATGTGGAGCCACCTTTGCATGCTTTCAGAGTGGAACCCCCTTTTTCTAGTTTCCATATGGATTATTATGAATGTATGCTCATGTTGGAATATTATTGAGACTATTAAACATCTAGTGGAATATATACACTAGCAAGTCCCAAATATATTCAAATATGATCATCTCCATCTACTCCACATGGGACCTTCTTTTAAATTCTTTTAGCTTGGCCTTACTCCATGTTTTGGAATGCATATGAATAAATGCCATGGGGTTTATTTTGTTTTCACAAATTAAACATGGCATCTACTATTCATGCATGGGCCATGCAAATTTCCACCATCTCTTCTCCTTGGGTTTTCCCTTTGTTTTTGAGTGGATCTCCTCTTTTGGAGCTCTCTTTTTCTCTCATCTCACTCTCCATGCCATCACCACATACTTGTTGGATCTTGTTAGATCATACTCTAAAAACCCTAAAACCCACCCCTTGCTTTTGATCATGTTAAAACCCCTTGACTCATCTTTCTCTCTCTCTCTCCTTAAAACCCTAACCCTAACCACCCTACCCCACTTTAACCATCTACCCCACCACCCTCCTCTCTAGCTAACCCGAGCCACCACCCAGCCCTAATCTACCTGGCTCAACACCTAAGCTATCTAACCACCCCAACCCGAGCCTTCCCCTCTAACCCTAGCTCCTACCCGAGCTCTCTCTTTCTCTGCCAAGCCAGCTCCACACCGAGCCTGCTGCTCCTTGGCCTCGCCCTGGTCCCACCTGGCAGTCCCTGGCCTCGCTACCCCTGCCCTAGCCACGCCTAGAACGTGAGGGAGGAGAAGGACAAAGGTGGCCGAAGCCACCTTTTTCTCCACCGTGCCCCACGGCATCTACTCTCCCTCTCATGCATATCTACTCCCTCCCCTATTCTCCCTGCCGCACCTACCCTAGGCAGTTGCGCCACAACTTCCTCCCTTCTCCCCCTACGACCACTTCTGCTCCAACTCCGGCCACCCTCGGCATCGGCTTCCACCACAAGATCTAGGCGGCGGGCGTGGATCTTTGGGTGTCGAGGAAGGCCACGGGATCCTCTGCGTCACCCCTGTGCACAGCAGCGAGGAGGAGATGTACCGGAGCAGGCAACCACCGTCGCGTCCGAACCCGAAACCCTAACTCCGGCCGGCGTCTGCATCGTCGTCGATCTGCTGCTCCCTGGCCCGATCCACCACCGCCAACCACCTCCTGGTGAGCCACCCTCCCTCTCTGACAACCTCTCTCACTCCGTCGCTGCCTAGCCTCGCCGGACGTTGTGCCGAGCACTCTCTGTGCGCCGGCGAGCACAAGCTTCTGCACGTTCCCGCGCCGCATCACGTTTTACCTAGCCGCCTATCCCCCTCCTAACAACATCCTCCAACCTATCAGACTGGTTCACGCCACAAGCCTACAAGGTCGCCAGATCGAACCCCACAAGGTCATTCTCGCCGAGCACGGACCGCTCGTTAGTTAATTCAGAGAAGATCCACAATACCAGTTGGGTACTTTACAAATACCCCCCCCCCACACACACACACACACTTTTTGCCTCGACCCGCAGTACCACAGGCCCACCATACAGCTCCCATGGCAATTTTGCAAAAAGGCTCCCGGGTTTTTGTAAACCTCAACCCGCAGCCCCTAGATCCCCCACGTGGCACCCCCGGGTTCGCCATTGTCGTGGGTCATGAGCCCTTGCCCCCACCCTCCCCTTTCTTTGACTAGCTTAGCTCGCGGTGCAAAAAGTTCTCATTGTTTTCGCCCCACCGTCTGGCCCATTGTACAAGTTGTGGCTAAGTTTAGTGGGTATAAAAAGTCTGGCAGTTTTCTGTTTAATTAAAACATTTTCAGAAATGTTTAAATTCAAATGTAAATCTGTTTTTAATAACCTTTAAATTAGAAACCCAAATAATACAAATGATATATGTTTTGGAATCAGAAAAATGTGAGGATTTCAAATATGCCATTCAAAATATTATTTGAACACTTTAAATTTTCGAGATGATTAAAATCACAACAAAATGCCCTTTTCTTAATTAATTAATAACTTTAATTCTACAACTCCAAATTCGACAAATAATATGTCTAAATCGATCAGCGCGACGAGCCCGTTCTAACTATGCACTCCATGTTCTGAATTGCAGCATGTATCATATAAATATAAAGTATACAGCAACTTATATGGGAGCAAAACATGGCTAAAACTCAATAAAATGCTTTATTCTTGTACCCCACACCTCACCAATACCATGCTATGTTATTGCCATGTAAATTGTGCATCATTCATCATGGCATACTTGTTTGCTTATCGTATTTTAATTCATATGCTTGTGCACTTTAATTATGTTGGCCCTTGTTTGTTTGGTTCTTCTTCGAATAGATGCCGAGCAGGGGATATATCAGGAATCCCAGGAGCACTACCCAGATCCGTCTCTCGCTTTAACTGAGCGCCAGGCAAGCACTACCACATGCTTGCATACATATAGCACCTATTGCCTCTATCTTATTCTTGCATTATTGAGTCGCGATTGCATTAAATTGAATCCCAAGTACTGCATAGCCTTTACTTTTAAACCCCACCGAAGCTTGTTCCTCCATCCCATGAGCCATTACTACAGGAGTTGTTTGAGCCATGCGAGTCGTAGAACTGCATGTGTAGGGTATGTGAGTGTCTGATGGATGACGAGTAACCTAAACAACTTAACCTAAGTAGTAATGGGATAACTAATGAAAGAGGCACCGGTGGGCAATATCTGCTATTTGGCTTTTCATGCTCACTTGTGTCCCGTAGGACCCCGAGTACTTGATTCCCGTTCCTTGACTATTCGCACTATCCACATCTGGGAGGCCTTATGGACCCCCCTGAGCCAGAGCTTGATTCATTCTTATTTCTTGGGGCCACAAAGTAGTTTGGGGCTTTATTACTATCCTGTACTTATGCCATGCTTTACTGCTTTATTTAAGATTGTGCGAGGAGCGCTTTGTATTTTGGATGCGAGTGTTTTTTATGTATCGACAAGCCAGTCACACTTTTGGGTTCCGATCGTTTACCATTGACGCAAACCTTGGAATTAGTCTCGGGCAATCGCCAACCGTTCGCGGGTAGCTTAATGGGGTGGCCCCCTGAAATATTTCTGAATCCTGTGATCGCTTTGTCGTGAATGTCTCGTTGGGTTTTGAGTTGGTTTTTTCGAGGTTGATCGAGAGTGTGTTGCTATTTGTGCACCCCTGTAGGGTAAATCTTTTTGAAAGCCGTGTCCGCGGTTATGGACGACTTGGAGCATAGTTTCTCGATCATAGACAAGTATAACTAAAGTACCGCTTTTAATTTGACAAAGTACTTGACTAGTAAATAGTGCAATACTCATGGAATGGTTAATAAAACTGCCAACGGATGGGTTGTTCGTCCGCTTTCTCGTTGGTAAGCGAGAAGGAGGATGGATCTGTTAATTATACTGTATAACTGTTGTTACTAATTAACGCACATCCGTCTATCATTGGTTAGGCGGATGGTTAGCGAGTATCTATAGACTTGCTAGTTATTATCTTTTGCTGCAATTGCGTCACCCAAGGTTATGTCCCCTTTAGAGGCATAAAGACTTGCTGAGTACCCCTAGGGTCTCACACGATAAATTGTTTGATTCAGATGAACAGGTGTATTCGCAAGATGGATACTGGGTGGAGGAGACGGATGATGTTGGCAACGATCACGCGGTGTAGAGATTCCAAGAACAGGGATCCGTGAGATCTATGGGCGGGATGTGTTTATTTATGTGGCATCTTATGTCAATTTGCTTCTCATCCATACTCGCATCTTGTTTTCCGCTTTCGCCTGATACTCTGATGTTTGATGTATGAGAAGCTATCCTAAAATATTATCTCTATCTAGGATATTTGGATCTTGTCGTATGGCATTGCAATATTTCTATTTCTTTTAGATGGAATAGCTCTGTGAACAGTTGTATGGTGGCTTGCATACATACTCACTTATGTATGTAGCTGATCCCTTCGCCTGCCGATTACGTCGCTCGTTCTTGTCCCGATGTTCTGGAAATGGTTAGGACGGCCGAAAGGTCTACCTGTGAGTGGCCCCTGGGCCCCACCGTACTATTTAACCACTTTCGCTCATCCAGACATGTAACTAAGAGCGTAATTCACCGAGGTAGTTACATGGAGTCAGTAGATAAGTTATCCCGCGAGATTCGCATGGGATCCCTTCGGCGCGGTGCTGTAGAGGCTGGATCCGCCTAACGTACCAACACATGGCAAGGTTCAGGCCGGTCAGACCTCCATATACGAGCGACTCAATCCGCCTTACGGCGCGATTGGCTTCGTTGTCGGAGGGAAGGGAGGCTGGAGTCTGCCATGCGGGCACTTCGGTGGCAGCTCCATTGACAAAGTCAGGGTAGGTCTCAAGGCGGTCAGGCAGAGGGATATTTGGCCTATAGAAATACGTGCGCTGCTAATTCTTGCTTGACTCATGCCCAACAATATCGGGAAAGCGCCGACTAGGACAGATCTTAAAGCTAATGGTTCCGCAGATCCGTAGTTCATCCTTGGATTCTACGGACTCTCTCTTGCCAATGAAAAAATATACAAACAGAACTAATCTAGCCTTGATTCCTAGATATCCTTCACACATCCACATCCACATCCACAAATATAAAACGAGCCAGAGCGGCAGATCCAAACAATCTGGGCCATCTAATCGTGTAATCCACCGGTTGAGGTTAGAGGTAAAACATGGTTAGACGCCCACAGTCCCACGCCTAATCCACACCCTATCCCTTTTGGTAAAATAAAGAACCCAATCGCCAAAGGAACCGCCCCCCGCGCACTGCCTCCGCACGACGCGCCGCCGCCGCATCTCTGCCCGCGCTAGAGCTCCACACGCCACCGGACAGCACGCCGCCGACCGCACCCCAGTACCCCCCCCCCTGCCGCCGGCGCGCTGCCTCCACGCCCACGCACATCACGCCGCCGATCTGCATGTCGCCGTGCCTCAGGCCGCCGACCTGCACGGCGCTCTGCCCGAAGCGATTTCGGAAGCCGTTGGCCGCCACCGACGTCACACTGCAGCTGTCGTCTGTCTCCGCCCAGCTCATCAGCGTCCGACTCACCAAGCCTTCCAGGTATCCATCAACAATCCCACGAACAATCAAGTAAATGTTGCAGTGGTAATTTATTTGTTCTTTCCATCAGTTGAAAAAGCAAGCAGTTTATTTCTTTAGCTGCTACTGTAGTTCAGAAGTGAGGGTGAGTACCAGTTGACAAGGACAGGCAGGAATCGGATAGTTGGCGTCAACCTTATCACCCTAGGTTGCAAGAACTACCATGACATTAACCTATTCGTGTCTAATGCTGCAATGACTCTATCAACACTCAGACTTAGGATGTGTTTTCTATGAGTCCAACCTTTGGGATTATCCTTAAATACTTGTACTATTTGCCCCTTGAGTCCTCACAACCTAATACATCTACTCTATAAAAAGAATGTGTCATTTGAGGATGAAACCTACAATCAGATGGTGAGCTAGCTCTTAGTATCACGGCTTCTCCTCGAAAAAATCATGGATGTCTGCAAGCAAAATGTAGAAAGAGTTTCAGGACAATAGGCATTACTCAACATCTGTTGTACTGCTTATACAAGTTTTCCTCATGGACGTAGTGGGTAATCCAATAGCCTGCATAAAAACACACAGTTAAATTCCCACTATTTTAAATAAGATAATCAAGAGCAAATTTGCTGTGCCTTGGCTTTTCTATTCCGCACAATTGTACGGTGCACCCTTTTTTTAACCACGGTTGCAACTTGTGTCACAAGTACAACCAGATATTATGACCATAGGATTGACAACCAAAATGGCATGAACCACTAGCCAAATTGATTAAGCTTCCGGGATCATCTATTGCCTAAGAAATTAAGATTTTCTACATATCACTACATCGCTGATAACATTAAGCCATAAGACTACTGTATCCAAGTGTGGAGCAGACAAACTAAATTGCTGCTAAGTAATTACTCGATGCACAAATGAATGAGCAATAGATATCTCTAATGATACATATAGGATACTGCTAACAATTATAGTCATGTTGACCGAAGAACTGAAAGTTTCACGATAGGCATGCTACTGTGACTTACAAAAGTATTTTCAAAAATGTTAATTGATGTTCTTATATTCACAAGGAGGAGGTATTATTTAATAGGAGAGAAAAATACACATGTCATCCTCCTAAGCGCACTCCATTTGAAGATGTAACCAACAAGCAAAACAAAGGTATTAGATGCAGGCAGTCGCTGCATTGAACTCGCTTATTGTTATGTGATTTTACGAGTTATTTTATGCAATGAATTTACAAGCAGATGAGTTCGCAATGGTAGACATATCTCCTGAAAAGAGTTCAGTAAACAAGGGAACGAAGCGACCGTTAACGTCCTCTTGGGGAGGAATGTTTTAAGCGATTAACTTATATAGTGTCTTGCTTCTGTGTCCATCCATTTTACTTCTTGATCTGCTGTGCCATGAAGCTAAGTGACCAAACTTGTAATCTTGCAGGCCTGATGGCAAGTAGAAGGCTTACGTGAAGCTGGCGCCCGACTACGATGCTCTTGACATTGCTAACAAGATTGGCATCACCTAAGTGAGAGGATCTTGCAGTAGGCGCTTGAGTCCTGGTTTCTTATGTTATCGGAGTTTAGCAAAGGGCCTCAGTGGTTCCATTGCACACCATATCGCTGCACACTTTTATGAATCCGATGCAATCCAAGGGACTTTATATTTTCCTGATTTGAGCTTTGTGTTTGATCATACCATATTTGTTGGATTTAAAATCCTTAGCTTGTTAAATTTTCTTGTGTGCTGTAAAATTATTGTCATTCTGGACGCAAATTTCGCACGCACAGGCGCAATTATGAAGCATGTTCGCATGAAAAATAAGAAACTTTTATGTGAACTGGGTCCTCGTTGTTTTGAGGAGCACGAGTAGCTAAATGTTTCATAAGTAATTATTATATATGTGTGACAATTTTACTGGTGGATTCTTTTTGGTTTTGTTACTTGGATAATGATATTAAATTTGTTCCATCATTAGTTGATACCTATATTACACGTGCGCACGTGCATGCTTACTAGTAGCTATAAAGTTGCTAAGGACTAGAATGCTGTTGGGAGAGAGATTGTGGGGAAGTACCCCGAAGTGCTGGAGGACATCCAAAAAGAAGTCGGAGACTGGCAGGCTTATGCCACATACTAGCTGAGATTTGAGGTACACCTTCTCTCTGGGTCGGGGAGAAGGGGTCACCTCACCGGCCGGCGCCGCCCGCCAGACTAACTTCTTCGCCGGGCGGAGATACCCCTCGGCGACCAGCTCCTGCAGATCTTCGGCGGAGAGATCAGAACCTCTCCACATCCCCTTGTGGGAGTCGTTTTCCTCTTCAGCGGCTTCAGGCGTCCCTCGTTCTTGGTCGTCGCCGGTGGATTCCGTCACGAAGGAGACGGGAATGACCACCCCCTCCGGCGGGACGGTCACTCCCTGGGATGGCTCCAGTGTAGCCTTGAGAATCACCGCCGTGGAAGGATTAGAGCTACTGGAGGCCATTACGACGAGGAGAAGGTGGAGGAAGAAGGGCTCTGGTTTGGGTTTTCGCAGAAGAGCTCGAACGGTCGCGTGGCTAGAGGAAGACGAAGACTGGAAAGCGAATGCTGGTAAAAGAGAAGTAAATTGACTGCTGTGGAAATATATAAGCCTCGCGTCAAGATTCGTGCAAAAAGATCTGACGGATGGAATGTTGCCGACGTGGAAGTGAGCGTCTTGTGATAATTTTACGCCACGTCCTCCGCCTTTTTGCCGCTTTGGATTTTGGTTTAGCGTGAAAATAGTTGATGATTAATTCTCTATTTTGTGAGTTTCGAGGTAACGTAGGCTGTACCCTACTTCATCCTCCTAATAGTTGCAGTGAAGGGTCATGTCCAAAGATTCCATCGGAGACGGAGACTATCCGACACTGGAAATGAAGACTCAAGGAATATTCGGCTACATTGTGAAGCCGGAGAGGATTGCAGGGTTCTTTGGGAGACCTTTGAGATATTGCTTGACGAATTGCTGGCATCACTTAGAAGGGATATTCAGAGATCAACGAGCAAGGCGGCGCAAGATTTCAAAGTCCTCCGGGGACTACTGTTGAGGATATGCTATATGGGTATCCTCATAGCATGTCACCAATCCGCCTCACCCGGGTGGCCCATAGTTGGTAGCAAGTCCTATGGCCTACTAGGCAGCCCAGTTAGACGGATCCTAAAGGGAGGCCCATGCCGGATTAAGGAAGGCTACGCAGGAGTCACCGACATACGCGGAGCCTTGGAGTACAAGACACGGAAGACTACTTCGTATTAGTGTAGCACTCTTTACCTTTTCCGGCAACGACCTTTCCCTATAAACCCTAGGTCTTGACGCCTTTATAAGCCGGCTTGTGGGAGCCTTTAGGGCAGACAACCTCTCAGATTTCTGCGTACAACACGCAAGACCTCGCACAGCGAACATATCTCTGTAACTCTGCGTATTGCCATTATAGTGATTTATAGCAGGAGTAGTTCCGCCACCGTTGTGGGACTTGAACTGGAGGTAAAATGTTACCTGCACCACTAACTCTCCACCTTACCCCACGTCTCTAAACACGCACTGTGAGGACCCCTCCATGGCGTACTCGTCAGCAATACCATGACAAAGCCCATATGGATTCGATTCATGTGGAGATTGGGTTGTAGCCTAAATTGGCCTCAAGCATTGAGCCCAGCTAGGAGTGTATATAAGTGGAGTGGCAAGGGATAGTCCTTGACCTAGCCATCACTTTCTCCACTCCCATTTCAGGCTAGATAAGATCTCGCAGTCCTCTGCCTTGAGCTCCTCCCTGTATGTGTGGATAGCGGTAGAAGCATTTCATGTGCGGCGCTGGAGACAAAGAGGTTCATGGAGATCTAGACGTGATGTACGTGGGATCGTTTGGCACGGCATCAACTGGTGCGCTTCATCTATAATTCGCACTTGCACGTCTAGTGGTAAATCTTATGGCCTATCACCTGAGCTAGGTCTTGGGAGCACCGTGTAGGGGAAAGTTTTTGTTTATCTCTGTGTGGCCCAACAATGGTATCAGAGCGATAGCTTCTGGTTTTAGGCTCGAGATCTCGCATATGTGATATGCGGTAGGCATTAGATTGGATCTATTTGGTGTTTTGGTGGTCGATCTATGAGATAGATTGGTTTTGTACAAGATTGATTGGGTCAATCGTACTCGGGGAATGGATGATCTGGTTTCCATGATATACTGCTAAGGTCATGGAACGACATACCCCTACTGGTCGGCTTCCGCCATCGGGGTAGACTGTGACACGTAAATCTAGATGCGGTGATCGAAGATCAAAGGAGTTTGACCGAATCATAGTACAGATCAGATTTGGGTAAAATTGTTTTATCCGATGAAGAAATCCATGTTCAGAATATAGATGAGATCTGCGTTTTCAGATAAATCGGATCGGAGCGGGACCGATAGATATCGTATCTATGCATAACTTGTTTTTGCAGGATGATGTTGTGAATGGTATGGCGTATGTGCATATGATGTGTGTAATCCATACGTGATCTGCGTATCACAGTTTTTGTTAGCCGGCTGGAGCCTAGGTGCTGTCATTTTATTGTCGACTTGCGTGTCGAATTCTCTATGTAATTTTTATTTACTAAGCTAGTGTAGCTTGTTGGAGAACCCAGAAGGCATGCAAATCGATGTACGAGTCGGAGACAAGGAGTAAGATGGCAAGTGACAAGAGTTGGCATGATTCGACTTACAAGCTTCGTGGAGATAGTGATCACCATGAAGAGAGACATACCATTTCACATTATAATTGTTTTGTTTTGTGTTATGTTTATATCTCTGTTTTAACTCTATTAGATAGTTGGTAGAGAGTAATCTCTCAAAGAAGGTCTAGTCGGTCTCCCCGCCGGTGTTGCACCATCATAAGTCGGACATTCTTGGTAGTGGGCTCATAAAATTGAGGTGCTACCAATTCTTTTTGACTAGGTGGATTCGAGTTGGAATCTTACAGTGGAAGCACTTGGTAAGCTAGATGGGTCTATCAAAACGGTTGTGGGACTCAGGGAGAGGTCGGTCTGGAGTCGGGGCATGTGATGCCACCCGACCAACAGGAGTCGCATGAGATGCGACTGCCAAAGAGTTGCCTACCTAGATCACTTGACGGCTAGCGATGATGCTAAAGCTCACTAGTTGGCTTGCTTATTTAGGATCCTAAATCACTTAATAACCATCGGAGGGGTGTTGGTTCTAGTGGGAGCATACGTATTAAAATGTTTAATATGCTTGCTCTTTTATGGATACATGTCTTAAGAGTTTTACATATCTTCTATTGTTGATCAATGGCACCTAGTAGTAGTCTCCCTTAGATATCTAGTTTTGCATTGAGATCAATCTTAGAGAAAGATAAGCTTAATAGAACTAATTTCACCAACTGGTATTGTAATCTGAGAATTGTTCTCAAACAAGAAAAGTGGGAACATGTTCTGGACAACCCGCTTCCAGATGAGCCAAATGAGAATGCGAGTATCACAGGAACCAATGCCTACCGTAGGACATATGATGAGTCTATAGAAATTAGCTGTCTTATGCTTGCTCACATGGAACCGGACTTGCAGCAGCAGTTCAAGAATGTTGAGGCCTACGATATGATCGAAAGCCACAAAGGTATGTTCTGGGCTCATGCAAAGACCGAGAGGTATCTAGTCTCTCAAGCTTTGCTGAGTTGTAAGCTTAAGGATGGCGATCCACTGAGTCCGCATGTAATCAAGATGGTTGGTTACGTGCAGTCTCTAGAAAGGCTTGGCTACCCCATTAGCGAAGAGTTCACTATAGACATAATTTTGTACTCTCTTCCTAGCGTGTATGGTCAGTTCATATCGAACTACCACATGCATGGTATGGATAAGAAGCTCACTAAATTACATGGGATGCTCATGCATGTAGAGGATGATCTCAAGAAGGGTGCCAGTCAAGTGTTGATGGTATAGAATAAAGCTAAGTTCAAGAAGAGTTCTTGGACTAAGAAGAAGAAGGCTAAGTCAGGAGGTAATGCTCAGGATTCGATCCCAAGCGTTTCCTCGGGGACTAAGCCATCTCCTTCAGCTAGATCCACCTGCTTCTATTGCAAGGCGGATGGCCACTAGAAGAGGAATTGTAGCAAGTATTTGGCTGACAAAGCCAAGAGTGGAGGTGTGACTTCTAACTCAGGTATGCTTGTATGTAATGTTATAGACATTTATCTTGCCGAAGAACCTAATAGTTCTTGGGTATATGAAACCGGATCAGTAACTCACATCTACAACTCGTTGCAGGGACTGGTAAGAACTAGGAGTGTGGCAATAGGCGAGGTTGACATTCGAGTCGGCAACAAAGAGAGAGTCGCTGTGTTGGAAGTCGGCACGATGCAACTTCATTTACCTTCAGGATTCTTAATGGAGCTATATAATTTTTATTATGTTCCAGTGCTTAGTCGAAACATCATTTCTGCCTCATGTTTGATGAGACAATGCTATGAGTAGAATATTAAGAATTATGGTTGTTCTTTATATTTGAATGATATGTTTCACGGATTTGCGCCCGTCCAGGACGGGGTATTTATTTTGAATCTTGATGGTGAATCAATCTATAACATAAATGTGAAAATGTTGAAACCAAATGATCTGAATATGACTTACTTTTGGCACTATCTGCTTGGTCATATAAGTTGGAAACGCATGAAGAAGCTCCATGATGATGGACTCCTAACTTCATTCGACTTGGAATCGTTCGAGACATGTGAATCCTACCTTCTTGGTAAGATGACCAATACAACTTTTGCAAAGAGTTGTGAAAGGGCGTCCGACTTATTGGGACTAGTACATAGGGATGTATGAGCACGATAGCCAGAGGTGGTTATGAGTACTTCATTACCTTCACTGATGATTTGAGTAGATATGGATATATCTATGTGATGGAACATAAGTTAGAAGCCTTTGAAAGGTTCAAGTAATTCTAGCATGAGGTACAGAATCAACTCGGTAAGAAAATAAAGTTTCGTCGGTTAGACCAAGGAGGCGAGTACATGAGCCACGAGTTTGATGACCATCTGAAGAGATGTGGAATAGTTCCTCAACTCACCCTGCCAGGAATGCCGCAGAGAAACGGTGTGTCAAAAAGGTGGAATCAGACCTTGTTGGACATGGTATGATCTATGATGAGTCGGACAGATCTGCCTTTGTCATTTTGGGGTTATTGTCTAGAAATGGTGGTATTCACACTAAACAGAGTACCATAAAAATTAGTAGAGAAGACACCGCATGATATGTGGATGGGAAAAAAGCTGAGTTTGTCTTTTCTTAAGATTTGGGGTTGTGAAGCATTTGTCAAACGGCTTCAGTCTAACAAACTTACAGCCAAGTCGGATAAGTGTATCTTCGTGGGGTATCCGAGGGAAACCTTGGGGTACTACTTCTACAACCGAGAAGAGGGCAAATTGTTTGTCGCTCGAAACGGTGTCTTCCTTGAGAAAGAGTTTCTCAGTCGGGGAGTTAATGGGAGTATGGTGTAGCGCGAAGAAATTCGAGAGGAATCGGCTAGTAGCGAGTCGGCAAAAGCCTTAGGGGTTGAGCCGATCATGGTAGCTGAGCCGACAGCTGCACCTACATAGCGAAGATCGGCTAGACTGCGAAGTGTTCATGATGTGTTATTTTTGGACAGTGATGAGCCGACAACTTATTCAGAAGTGATGGTGGGATCTGATTCTCAGTTGTGGCTTGGGGCCATGAGATCCGATTTAAAGTCCATGGATGAAAATCAAGTTTGGAACTTGGTTGATCTGCCAGACGGTGCAAGACCCATCGAGTGCAAATGGGTCTTTAAGAAGAAAACTGATATGATGGAAATGCTTTTGTCTATAAAGCACGACTTGTTGCGAAGGGGTTCCGACAAGTTCAAGGAGTTGACTGCGATTAGACTTTCTCACCTGTAGCGATGCTTAAGTTAGTTCGGATCATGTTAGCTATAGCAGCCTATTTCGACTATGAGATATGGCAGATGGATGTCAAGAGGGATTTCCTTAATAGAAAATTAACCAAGGATGTGCATATGATATAGCCCGATGGTTTTGTCAATCCGGCTAATGTTGACAGGGTATGTAAACTTCAGAAATCCATTTATGGATTGAAGCAAGCATCTTGGAGTTAGAACATTCGCTTTGATGAGGTAGTCAAATCGTTTTGCTTCATCAAGAGTGATCATGATTCTTGTCTATACAACAAGTTTAGTGGGAGAAAATTAAACTTTCTGATCTTATATGTGGATGAAATATTAGTGATTGGAAATGATGTCCAGATGTTGCAAGAAACCAAGGAGTCATTGGAAAGGAGTTTCTCAATGAAGGACTTGGGTGAGGCAACTTACATACTAGGAATCAAGATCTATAGAGATAGATCAAGGCGGCTCATTGGATTAAGTCAGAGTACATATTTGGACAAAGTGTTGAAGAAGGTCAACATGGAATCGTCTAAGAAGGGGTTCTTACCGATGTCCCATGGTGTAAAACTAAGCAAGACTCAGTGTCCTTCGACAACTGATGAGCGAAGTCGGATGAGTGTGATTCCCTATGCTTCGGCAGTCGGATCCATCATGTATGCCATGATTTGTACTAGGCCAGATGTTTCCTATGCTCTATGTGTAATGAGCAGATACCAAGATGACACTGGAGAAATCCACTTGGCAGCGGTTAAGAACATCGTCAAGTACTTGAGAAGGACTAAATATGTGTTCCTAGTTTATGTAGGTGAGGTTGAACTCAGTGTAAAGGGTTACACGGATGCGAGTTATCTTACTTATTCAGATGATTCTCGTTTGCAATCTGGGTACATTTTTGTAATGTACGGAGGGGCTGTGAGCTGGAAGAATCCAAGCGAGAGACTATGTCTGCATCTATAACAGAGGTTGAGTATATTGCTGCCTCAGAGGCGGCAAAGGAAGCCGTTTGGATCAGGAACTTCCTGATGGATCTAGGTGTGGTTCAGGGCTCGTCCAATCCGTTCGACGTGTATTGTAACAACAATGGTGCTATTGCAAAAGCCAAGGAACCTAGACAACACCAGAAGAACAAACGTATACTCATGCGGTACCAGCTGATTCGCCAGTTCGTGTATCAAGGTGATATCAAGTTATGCAAGGTACATACGGATGAAAATGTTGCGGATCCATTAACAAAGACACTTCCATAGCCTAAGCATGAGGCGCACGTAAGAGCCATGGGCATTAGATTCCTAGACATGTGATGTCGGGATGATTGACTCTAGTGCAAGTGGGAGACTGTTGGGAATATGCCCTAGACACAATCATGTATGATGTAATTACCAATGTATTCATAAAGTAATAAAGTTGTTCTTGTATGAACATCAAATATATATCATTAAATGCGTGATTCAGTTGTGGAACTATATATATTCATGTTTGTTCATACTAGATTATCCTTGGTCATTAAGGTTGTGTTGGACACACAACTTAGACCAATGTGTAAGTCGGCTGATGACACGGTTCCACTTGTCATGGGCATGGTGATGCCATTCCTAGTTACACGGACTCAGCTAAAGAGTTTAGCGAGTCGGACTAACCCATAGTTGAGATGCAACGAGGATGTTATCATTTGCAGACTCAAGCAATGGAATCCTTTGACCTGAGGTGATCGCATGATCCGAGTTGTGGATCACTAGCTTAGGTTTTATCAAACGTTGTTTCGTAAATGGGTAGTTATAAAGGTAGAGTTCGGGATGGTTGTGAAGCAAGCTGCGTGACGTGGATTATCAAGATGGGATTTGCCTCTCCGTAATGGAGAGATATTCTCTAGGCCCTCTTGTGTGATATGATTTGGAAGCATGGCCATGCGCGACTTGGTTAAGTGTTAACCAAGGAGTCATACTAAGTGTTATTACAGTGAATCGTATAACACAGAATGATAAGGGAGTCAGGCTATTCAAGGGATGGCAACTTCTCGCCTATAGCTTGACAAGGTATATCATGAGGCAAAGAGACTTGGTCGAAACTCACAGTGAGAAAGGTTTGTCTACTAACTTTACGGCGCTTGAGAGTTGGCATGTCTTGCTAGAGGCCACTACCAGCTATCGACTCGGAGTGGTGACTCGTGTCGGGTCCAGGTGTACGTGAACCTACAGGGTCACACACTTAAGGGAAAGGAGCACATATGGATTCGGTCCATGTGGAGATTGGGGCACAGCCTAAATGGGCCTCAAGCGTTGAGCCCAGCTAGGAGTGTATATAAGTGGAGTGACAAGGGACATTCCCTAACCTAGCCGTCACTTTCTCCACTCCCATTTCGGGCTAGACATGATCTAGAAGTCCTCTACTTGGAGCTCCTCCCTGTATGTGTGGATACCGGTAGAGGCGTTGCACGTACGGCGCTAGAGACAAGGAGGTTCGTGAGGATCTAGATGTGATGTACGTGGGATCGTTCGGCACGACATCAACTAGCGCGCTTCATCAATAATCCGCACCTACGCGTCTAGTGGTAAATCTCGTGGCCTCACCCGAGCTAGATCTTGGGAGCACCGCATAGGGGAAAAGTTTTTGTTTATCTCTGCATGGCCCAACATCCATGTGGGAAAATTCTTCATCATGTATGGGGATGGCATCAACTTCATCCACCATGTACATCTTCGTGGTTGGAGGCATCATCATCTCCAAACTTGGCACTTCTTGATCCATGGAACCTAAATGGAAGCACTCAATCTCACGTATGGTGCAGTCACTCATCTCACTCTTTCTTTCACCCAAGTGGGCTAAGTGGCTCTCATACTCACATGGGATTGGTACCACATCATCACTCAAGAATATAGGAATAGGCTTGGTTCTCTCAACTCCATGCGCCTCCTTTCATGAAGGGAAAGTCCCATGCTCACTATTCTCGACCTTGTCGCCATCTTGTACTTTGGGTGCCATTGTGGTGGTGGCACTCATATCATAAGTATTGGTCCTTGACGCCATATTCGTCATTGCATCCAATTGTTAGCAAAGCAACTTGTTTTCTTCTATCTCTTGAGGGGTCATATTTTTGATGACCTCGTCCAACTTGGTGAAGTAGAAGTCCATCTCTTCCTTGAATGACATTCTTGGAGTGCTTATATAAGAAGTTGCATTGAAGCTCTTCTAGTTGGATGCTTCATCTTGAACTTGAAGTTTTGGGTTGAAGCTTGATGGCATGGAAGAAGGATTGATCTTGCTGCCATTTTGGTGGTGGCACTAGTAGTTGAAGGTGCCTTATGATGATGGTGTCGACGGAGGTCATTAGCGTGCCTTGCCGAAGGTTTATCTTGGTGAAGCACTTGGTCATCCACATGATGCTCGTGACGATGGTCATTTTCCTTGGCACTCTTCGTGTGATAGTGGTGCCTTCTTGAGATTGGTTGAGCATTATGGATGGTTCTCAACATGTATTCTCCACCTTCATGGCTAAGATGCCTTGTGCGACATCTTGTATCCTCTTGATGTTGGTGATGATCACGATAGGATGTATGCCGATGAAGGTTCTTGCTTCATGGTGCCTTGTGTGGAAGATGATGTTTGGGCGCCACTTTTCTTGGAGTAGGTGGCACTTGATGCCTTGGAGGTAGATGATCTTGATGCCTTGTAGATGGTGGTGCTTGGCTCCTTGGAGATGTTGGTGCTAGACGGCTTGGAGGTGATGACGCTCGTCGCCTTGGAGATGGTGACGCATGACGCCATCTAGGTGGTGGCGCTTGACTCCTTGGAGGTGGATCATCGAAGTAGGTGGTGCCCTTTGGTGTGGAACTCTTGGCCTTGAAGGTCATGGTTTCTTGATGATTCACATCCTCTTGCTTGGCATAGTAGTCCTCCATCTCCAAGCGGTGGAGGTATTCTTCATGGCTCATGGAAGAGCCCTCAAAGTTGGTGAAGTTCACCAAGTTCGCCATGTTTGGTGAGGCGTCGTCGTTGTAGCACTGGAAGTCGGCCATGCTTGGGGAGTCGTTATTGATGTAGTACTCCATATCACCCAAGCATGTGGAGCCATTGTTGGTGTAGAGCACCATGCATGAGGAGGCATTGTCGGTGTAGAGCATTCCTCCATGCTTGAGGAGCCATAGTTGAAGACGTGCTCCATGTCTTCTATGCATGTGGATCCATCATAGGTGTAGTGCTCCGGGTCCTCAAACCATGCGGAGCCATTTTCGGTGTAGTGCTCCATCATGTCCTCTATACTTATGGAGTCGTAGTCATGGTGGCTCATCATGGATTCTTCATAGATATCATCCTTGGTTCCGTAGTCCCTAGACATGATTAACAAGACCAAGCGGTGTATATGGAAGTGGTAGGGGGTTAAGGATGCAACATCAAACCTTACTTTACCTTGGAAGATAGTATCGTGCAAGTGGCATACTTGAGAGCATCAAAACCAAGTAAAGAGAAGTTCACGCGTAACACCAAAACCAACTAACCACTAAAAACACACACAAAGCTTATGGTGGATAGGTATGGAAGGTGGCATGTCCAAGAACAATCTGAAATCAAGATGTTGTAATGGCAAGTAAAGAACCACGATGATCACCAAACAAAACAAGTCAATCCACAAGATAGGAATTATTTAGAAGGAAATACACATAATGGGATAAATGAGACTTGTGCGACGGATAAAGTGAGTTAAGAACCAAATGATTACCTAGCGAAGACTAGAAGCTCGTGTCGCACAAGTGCAAGGAGAGACGCTAGTTCGATTGCAATAAAATTGGTGGGTTACAATATATGCACAATAAGTACCACCTATTTGATGTTCATCGACCTTTTGCTTCCAATTATATGAGGCACTTGCTTGTTTCTTTCTTTTTCTTATTTTTCTTTTTCTATATATTTTTTCTCTTTTTTCACTTGCCTCTTACTTGTGCCAAAAACTATTCAAGATAACTATATGGGATTGCGCGCTCAGAACTTTTGCTCGGAATTCTACAAGGTATAAAATGTGCATAACTCAAGGAAATAGTAGGAACTAGTCTCAATAGGTGTTTGTTGATCACAAAGATAGTGTAGCTCACGAAGGAAAGAAAGTGGGGAGAAGTCGTTGAATGTTTATACCTTTCTTCGCTGATTCACCCTTTATTGGTAGATTCCGCCTTGCTCATAGAATTTGGATGGAGTAGATAGCATGAACCACTTGGATGATGAGGTAGAGCTCCTTCTCCTTGTTGGGGGGATACCCCTGGGTAGGGTCACTTAGGGTATGAAGGCCGAAAGTTAGTGAGGTACCAGACGGTCAAAGCAAGTCTTGGTGGGTCACCTCAAGGCGCCGACTTACGAGTAACTTCGGCCCATTCACGTTCGCCTAGCATTAATCCAGCCGGCGTAAAATATATGTCGGCCATGTCTATCCAGTAAATATGTAGGTACCCTCGTAGTCGGGTTAGCCAAGCGCTAGCCGGGCTACCATTTGGCTTCCAAGAGAAGGAAGGAATCTCCCATTGGTCAAAAGGTGGCCTCTGGTCATGGCGTGAGCAAAGCAAGCGGAGGAAGGACCAATGGCATGGCGACCAAGATGACACGGCGTTAAAGGTTTGGCGTACCGTGTCTGGTGACGCTTAAAGGCATGGAGTACGTAGAGGGTTACATCCATAGTCCGGACAAATCGTTAAAGTAAATAAAGAAACATCTAGCTTTAACCAATGGGCATATTCGGGGAATATGCCTCCATGTATGCCCTAACTTTGTAACCCGGGCTCCCTTATATAAGGAGCACCAGGACCTACATAGCAGGGGATCGATCATTCTGTCTTGGTAGAACCCTAGAGCATAGTAGTGGGGGGTAAGAGAACTAGTCTCCTTCTCACGAACAGATCAAGGAGCACTTGTAAACAACCATTGATAGAGTGCAATACAAGCATCTGTGTGTGGAATCAGCACACTATCCCTCCCTGGATTCCTCTAGTGCTCATTGGCCCCATCTTTAGCCTATCCATGGCATCTGGTGTGCCACCACCATGATAGTTGGTGCCCACCGTGGGGCTAGCGGCGCTAGCAGGGGTGAAAATTCGGACAAGAAACATCTTCGACACCGGCGAGTGCATCGTCTCCAGCCTGGTTCTGTGCTTTGGAGCACTAGACTACGTCAGCGACAACGCAGGGAGTTTCGGCAGGCATCCTCCTCCGCGCAATGGCCTCTTCATCAAGCTTGGTGCACACAAGATCTACGTCGGTATGGACGAGTCATGCATCCATCCACGACACGTCGTCGAGGGAGGCGAACCGCCTCTCAGCGCGGCTCGCGGTGTGCGTACCACTCGTCCCCTAGCAGCGTTGAGGTCATGATGGCCGTGCTAGACGCATGAGCAAGCAAGGACCCAGCGCCAGATCCAGAAGTCGCACCAAAACAGGCAAGGTCTAGATTTCCACCGCTAGAGAGGCCAGAGAATGTACTCCAGCAAGCGATAGATAGCCTAGCAACGCCAATAGCTCCTGTAGTAGATCCGGCTCGGGTGCAAGCTAAGTTAGAGGAAACTAGGCAGAAAATGCGAGCTAAGTTAGAGTAAACTAGAAGAAGGTTGCAAAGTAAGTTAGAGGAAACTAGAAGAAGGTTGCAAAGTTACAGCAGTCATTGAACATTACTTTGAGGGAATATGCAAAGGCAAACCGCATAGATGGTGTAACACCCTCGAATCGGTCCTATGCAAGTTTCAGCGATTCCCGCCAAACCCGCATAGAAACGATTCAAAGATGCCCACCAGGCACTTGCGGGCGGGTGGAAAACAAAGTAATATCATTACACAATAGTCCACAATGGGACCCACAGAACATATATATACAACAACGACTCATCGAGTCAAGGATATAGATATATAGTACAAAGATCCAAATCACCTCGAAAATGATACAACATCCGAGTACGGATAAGATGCAAATGGGGCTAAGAGCCCTGAAGAATAACCAATGGCATCCATAACCCTGCCCAGGCCAAGCCGAAAGGGTAACCCTGCTAATGATGTCAAACTCGTACCTGTTAAACAAAAGGGGTGCCGACAAAGGGCGAAGAGAAAAAGAGGAGCGTCAATACTGAGGCTAGTACACAGCGAGGCTAGAATTCGGTGGCTCTCGCCTACATAGGTATGGTGGACTGAAGCGGCAGCGAAGCATGCACTAAACAACCTATAGAGACTCAATACATATGTCGGCTATTAGAAAGGGATAAGAAAGACCTATCCGGAACCAACCTTATACTAACACCAATCATACCCATCCTAGTATTCCCCCTCGAGACCAAACGAGGAAGTCAAACCGAGGAACTCACACAGTTGGCAGTTTTATTCATTCTATTATAGTTGCAACACTTACTAGTCAGATATAGATAGCATGAGTCATCCTGATAGCATAAGTAGTGGGAATTTTTAGTTAACCATTCAGTTGTAGTTGCAGTACTTACTAGTCAGATACAATTAGCATGTGACATCCCAAACCCAACAGTAGTTGGCACTTTTATTTCATTCCATTGGAGTTATGATACTTACTAGGAAGGTATAACATGACACGATACATCCCAGTTCCACCAGTTGTTATCACTTTTATTATCCATTGCATTGTAGTGAAGCTGATTACTAGTCACATATTAAGTCAAATTTATAGCACTACATTAGTTATGCTTGTCTATGATCGAGATACTGTGCTCCAAGTCGTCCATAACTGCGGACACGGCTTTCAGAAAGATTTACCCTGCAGGGATGCACAAATAGCAACACAACCTCGAAAAAACCAAATCAAAACCCAACGAGGCTTTCACGACAAAGCAATCACAGGATTCATAAATCATTTTAGGGCCACCCCACTAAGCTACCCGCAACGAAGTTGGCCGGCTCCGAGACGGACCTAGGGTTTGTGACAATGGTTGTAAACGACTGGGAACCCGAAAGTGTGACTGGGCTTGTCGATACCGCGAAAACATTCCACGTTCCAAAACAATACAGGTGCTCCACGCACAATCGTAAATAAAACAGTAAAGCATGGCATAAGTACAGGATAGTAATAAAGCCCAAACTACTTTGTGGCCCCAAGAAATAAGAAATGAATCAAGCTCTGGCTAAGGGGAATCCATAGGGTCTCCCGGATATGGATAGTGCGAATACTCAAGGAACAGGTATCAAGTACTCGGGGCCTACGGGACACAAGTGGACATGAAAAACCAAATAGCATATATTGCCCACCGGTGCCTCTTTTATTAGTTATCCCAACAGTTTAATAGTTTTATTTAAAGTCATGATCCTCTCCACCGTAAAGCATATGACAACATTCCAACAACTGTGTGGTACTTCACGACACGGGATCGCACCTGAGCAAGCGACTAAGACTCGCAAGGCCATCTATCTACCAAACAACAGGTAGTAGGAGGTGTCCAAGGCAATATAAAGGCTACACGGAATATATCTGGTACGGAACACTAAAGCATCACGATTCGGATAGCAATAGATCAACAGGAGGAAATAAAGACTATAAATGCAAAATAGGTAGAAAGAGGGAGATTGCTTGCCTAGGAAAACATAACCGAAGAGACATTATCCGAAGAACTTGTCGAAGCTCATAACATCTCGTCGTCCTATCCGAGAAGAAGCAAAGCACTAAAAGGGAAACGATGCAACAATTACAATAATGCGGAAGAACCGGCATGATCATGATATGATGCATGGCATGGTAAAGTAATGATGCAAATCATGTTAGAAAAATGTCATTTGCTTAGCACAATGGTGATACAACGTTAGTGAGGCATTATTAATAAGAAATAATTATTTTCCCATTTTATTCCTCGTGTTTTCCTTGCATAAACAGTTCTGTTTTTACAGTTTCTCCATGATGCATGATGCAATTGCAAGTAAGGTATGCATAGATGGAAAGGGCTCGTCACGCTGATCGATTTAGACATATCATTCGTCGAATTTGGAATTACAGATTAAAAGATATGAATTTTTTTTAGGAAAAGGTCATTTAATAGCATTTAATTAATTTCGAAATTTTTATTTGTTCAAAAAAAAATTGGATGGCATATTATTGATCCTTGCATTTTTTCTAGTAGAAACAGACATATAATTTATGTTTATCGGATTTACAAATTGAGAGATGTGGAATAAACAAGACTATTAAAATAACTAAATAGATAAAAGATTTAGACAGAGATAGGGATGGACTGGACTTGAGCGACAGAAAACTACAGGCTACCAATTAGGCCAAAGCATAGAAGCATAAACATTGAGGCTATAGAGATTTGAACTTGGATGTCCTGATGGAATACATACAACACTGCCACTAGTCTACAGAGATGATCCTGTAAAATTTCTTGAGCGAGTGTACTTAAACAAATTCATCGGCAAAGTATGCCTGAATAAAATAGCAAAAGGTTGGGAAAGTTGTTGTAGCTTTGAGGATTCAATCTCATGAACAAAGGAGTCAAGACGTAGTGCGGTAGCAACTAAACTGCAGTTCTGATAGAGTCCAATCGGAGAGCAGAGCTAAACTGAATCCCCAATATGCAGATTTTTGAGATGAAGGCAACTGAAAAGAGGTGGGATTAAATCGAGTGTGAGATGAATGGCAAGGTTCCCACGAGTGAGACTAGCTCTTGTTGATGCATCAAGATATGGTGCAAAACATTTGTCGTAGACAAAAGTAGAGCTAGCTAGCTAAGCTAGCTGTTAGGCAGCTGGACCAAATCGATCTGTGTTGAGCAACAAGCTAGCTAGCAGGCAGGTAAACAGTTATCAAAAGGATTTAAACGTACCATTGACCGGCGACAGGACGACTGAAATTGCGCACGACGGCGCGTGCAGATGGAACGGTGAGGTCGGGATTTAGCTGGTACCACTAGGATCAACTAATGATGGTGAATGTGGACGGGGCTCTCTGTTTTATGAATTGAATCCGGGGCTTTTCGTTACCTGACGGGAACTGAAGTTTTGGACAGCAGCGTGACAGTGAGAAAACTCAATTTCTCGTTGGTGATTTCGAGCAGTACCGACCTCCGTTTCGAGTGCCATTTGTTGCGGATGAAAGCTGGGAGTGCCCTCTACCCAAGCACGCGATGGTTGTCGCTGGAATCGGCCTGTGAGGGCCATGAAAAAATAGTAAAACAGAGAAGCTGCGGCTGACGTGCACGGGGCTGTCGCGGTGAGTGCGGTGTGCGCGGCTTGCGGCGAGGCTAAGCAGGACGAGACCGAGAAGGAAGAGGGAGGTGGTGGTTGCTCACCTAGGGCCTGGAGGAGACCGGGGAGAGGTCGGAGGCGACATGGGGGAAGGAGGTAGACGTGCTCGGGAATCCTTGATGTGCCTGGGCGGCAACAGAGAAGTGACCTAGGCGTCGCTGATCAGCAGTTGCGGCTCCAACCTTCGACAAGGAGGACGTGCTCGGCGAGGTGGCCTCGTTCCCATGCGTACCTCAGCTTGACGACGTCCCTGATGGCGAGGAGATACGACGGTGGCTTCAGTGTTGCGTGGAGAAAAGAGCAGGAGGAAGCATTCAGAGTGGAGGTGCTCAGGATTGAAGATTAGAGGGTTAGGGTTACTAGGATCTCGATCTAGTGCTAGTTTTTGTGGACAGGAGAACAGGGGTAGGTGAGAGGCAGAGGGAGTGTGACGTCGGGGAGGAGCACACAGAGCTCGTGCTCTCTGCCGATGAAGACCAACAGGAGCGAATGAGGAAGAGATATGGGCCACTGGTTGGGCTTTGCTTACTGGGCTGCTCCAACCGTGTCCTTTTTTTTACAAAGAATTTATTTTATTTGATGGTTTCTTTTTACAAAACCATTTGATTGTGTTTGAATATTTTGCAGGGATTTAACACCAAGGGTTTTTGTAGAAGTTAAACAGATAAGGGGAATAGAGGAATACCAGTAGTGGCAAAGGTAGAATAGAGATGGACTTTATGTGAAAGGTTAAGATCACATGCGGATATAATATATATATATATATGAAGATGGCCTCATGTAAGATATATGTGTTGATGAATAGATAAACCATACATCTATGCATGTGAGATAGAATTAAAAATCCCAGAACAAAAGGAGATACTCACATATATAGTTATGTTAGATTTTAGGATGGAAATAAATAAAGAGAGATGCCCCAACTCAACTTGGGCATTATACACATATATCAAAACGCAAAAACGATATATCAAGAAGGAAAATAATAACATGCAAGACAAATGCAACATGAGGAGAAGAACCAAATGGATTAGTTTTAATATGATGCTCAAATGCAATGTGGCATGATGACATGAGCATGCAGTCATGATGATGCACCAAATAGAAACACCAAGCAATTTTCTAGTAGTGGTTTTCCCGGGGTGCTACAATTCGACACCACTAACAATGGATCTCGCCCCCGAGATCCGCCTCATGGTACGGGGAAGTAGGCCGATGATCAGATGCTTTTCGCTTCGTGTAGATCCTCGCGACACCACTAACAAAAATCCTTGCTCAATCTTGAAATTGACGACACCACCAACAAGGGGTCATTGTTCATGTTCGTCGAGAAAACACTCCGGATAAAAAAAAGGCAAAGGTAGAGATCTCAAAAGATAAGACCACCTTTAGCTTCCATGGAAGGAGTAAATATTGCATTGATTCCCCATTCAATGTACGAAAGTGAGTGATAAGAGTAGTGGTATGGTCGCGACTCCATCCCACACTCAAAGCATTACTTTGCACATGAATAAGAGAATTATGCAACCAACTCGCGGAATTCAGACTGAAGATCTCGACAAGCGAGGTTCGGAAACAAAGGAGTGATGCAGGGTTTCCTCGGATCTGATGTAGATGAGGTCGTCGTGTTGGAAAACACCGGAAGGCACAAGAAAGAACAAAGAGAAGTCCAACAGATGAAGGATTCCTCAGATAGCATGGAGACCGGATATAGAAGCACCTTTACCAAAGGAGGAAGCGAAACCCTGAAGGTATGACGGAAACCCAACCACGAGAATTCCTGGACTTGAAGAAAAGATAAGAGAGCAGATTTAAAACACGCAGAGGTAAGAAGAGAATAACATAGGGGGTAAGGAGTAAAAGCAGACCTAATCAGATCTATCCAATCGATTTTGTAAAAATAGTTTTGACACTCTACAACGTCCGTTAGCTAGGTTATCCTACAGACTGGACCAGTGGGGTATCGCAACTGCTGAGCTCTGATACCACTTTGTAACACCCTCGAATCGGTCCTATGCAAGTTTCAGCAATTCCCGCCAAACCCGCATAGAAACGATTCAAAGATGCCCACCAGGCACTTGCGTGCGGGTGGAAAACAAAGTAATATCATTACACAATAGTCCATGATGGGACCCATAGAACATATATATACAACAACGACTCATTGAGTCAAGGATACAGATATACAGTACAAAGATCCAAATCACCTCGAAAATGATACAACATCCGAGTATGGATAAGATGCAAATGGGGCTAAGAGCCCAGAAGAATAACCAATGGCATCCATAACCCTTCCCAGGCCAAGCCGGAAGGGTAACCCTGCTAAGGACGTCGAACTCATACCTGCTAAACAAAAGGGGTGCCAACAAAGGGCGAAGGGAAAAAGAGGATCGTCGATCGAGGCCAAGACTACGAGGCTAGAATTCGGCGGCTCTCACCTACATAGGTATGGTGGACTGAAGCGGCAGCGAAGCATGCACTAAACAACCTATAGAGACTCGATACATCTGTCGGCTATTAGAGAGGGATAAGAAAGACCTATCCGGAACTAACCTTATACTAACACCAATCATACCCATCCTGGTATTCCCCCTCGAGACCAAACGAGGAAGTCAAACCGAGGAACTCACACAGTTGGCAGTTTTATTCATTCTATTATAGTGGATTATACACATATATCTAAAAGCAAAAACGATATATCAAGAAGGAAAATAATAACATGCAAGACAAATGCAACATGAGGAGAAGAACCAAATGGATTAGTTTTAATATGATGCTCAAATGCAATGTGGCATGATGACATGAGCATGCGGTCATGATGATGCACCAAATAGAAACACCAAGCAATTTTCTAGTAGTGATTTTCCCGGGGTGCTACAGATGGGTGAAAATCTTAGGTAGAAACATAATTACTGAGATTGACAAGGAGTATGAGACTAGGCCGGGTTAGACAGCCACGATAGTAACAGGAGGGCTGGAGAGGTACAGTACCCGCCAAACAACCTCAGGGCGGCGATTGCAGCTGCATCCGAGTTAGAGGGTCTAACCGGAGAGGCCCGGGAAAGGCAACATGAGAGAGTAAACCACTTGCTGAGGGTGGCTTGCCAGCAAAATGAGGAAATAAACAAGGCAAACCCGGTGCCACCTAGAGCGTCGCACGTAGTTCATTCGGCCAGAAATAACCCGGCCAAATCTGCCGAAGCCGCATCATCTCCGAGTCATAACCCAAGGAGAGAAGAAGTGGTAAACTCAGGTAGAAGAGACAAACAGATGGTCCCCTATGACCCGGTGAGAGCTGGAAAAGGGAAAGTAGTGCAAGTTGATGAGGATCGCCACAGTACCAGCCGAGGTAAAGCTAGGCGAGGTAACCATGACCAAGGCAATGTCGATCAAAGGAACGTTGCCAATGGCAATGTCGGACAGCATGATTCGGCGGGAGCAAGGCAAAATGTACCTCGGCAGCAGCAGCAATACGCACCTCGGCAGGAGAGAAGTGCTGACCAAGTGATACAATAGCAGAATGCTCATCTGGATCAAGGGAGATACAATGATGGTTACTCGGTGATGGTCAATGATGGATACCCAAGACCGGAGCACCATGTGATTGGGTCAAGGCTAGGAAGCAGAAACTTGCAGCCAGAGGATGCAAGGCTGAAGCTAGACCGGATCTATAGGTCGGAGATGATCGAGGTACAAGGACCTCCGGGTTCGGCATGCTTTGGACCTCGGATCAAGAGGGAACCGCCAGTACCGAACTTTGAATTGGCGAGAGGAACAAAGACCTACGATGGTAGCACCAAACCAAAAGATTGGCTTATTGACTATGCAACAACATTCAAGATTGCAACAGGAAATCTGAGATGGGCAGTGAGGTATGTGCCTCAGATGTTGGAAGGACCTGCGAGAGTTTGGCTAAACAACTTGCCACCAGGGAGTGTCAACTGTTGGTTGGATTTCGAGGAGTTATTCGTTAGCAACTTCTCAAGCACCTACAAGAGGCCCAATAGGCCACAGACTTTGAGGTTATGCCGACAGAGACCGAATGAGCCTAACCGAGACTTTCTGACTTGGTGGTGCAACGTGCGCAACTCATGTGAGGGGGTAATTGAATCACAAGCAATTGTGTGGTTCGCCCAAGGCTGTAGATATGGAAGCATGTTATGGCAAAGGTTACAGCGAGATATGCCAACCATTTGGCTAAGACGATCTGGATCACAGATTCGTATGCTTTGGGAGACCCGACTCAACCCCGGCTAATGCCAAGCGAGGCAAATGAGGAGTACTACAGCCGAGATGGCTCCAGGTCATCAAGGAGAAACGATTTCTAGGGAAAGAGAAGGGACGAGTGTCCAGATTACAAGTATAACTCGCGCAGGTGGCAGCAGTAGACCGAGATCAGCCCAATGCCGGCGCCAGCCAATGCTAGAAAATTAGAGGGCAGAACTGGCAGCAGAAGGGTGAAGGCAAGAAGCCCTGGATCCCGGAGCAGAAAAAGCAATGGCAGGAGCGAAAGGATTGTCCGAGGTACACATTCGAATCTATGTTGGACCAGCCATGCAAATTTCATACGCCAAGTCTAAATATCCCGGCGAACCATACAACCCGGCAATGTGAGTGGATGAGGAAGCTAGAACAGGGTAATTCGGGGAATGCTCAGGCACCTCGGAATGAAGCACCTCGACAACCATTACTCACAGGGGGAATGGACAGCAACTAATGTTGCCTCCACCTCCACCGAGGTGCGAAAATCAGGAACGAAGAGATGTGGTGCATCAGGTGAATAACAACCAACAACAAGACCAAGGTTACCACGCTAATGAGGGGCGAAATGAGTACATGGAGCATCACCAAAGCTACTGTGTCTTTACCATGGAAGAAACTGACCGGAAGAGCTTGCAGCGCCGACATATGGAGGTAAATGCAGTAATGCCGGCTGTGGTGAGGTATATGCCTTGGTCGGATCAGGAGATAACTTGGAGTATCAAGGATCACCCGAAAATTATGCCAAGTCCTGGGACCTACACACTGGCCCTAGATCCGACGTTCATCGGGCTCAATCTCAATGTGAGGTTTTCAAATGTGCTGATAGACAATGGCAGTAGCATTAACATCATGTACAAGGATACCATGCACAAACTGGGGATATCAGGGAATATGCTTCAAGCAACTAGGACCAGTTTCCATGGCATTATGCCTGGTATCTCCTGGCCTATTGGTAAGGTCCGGGTTGATGTGTTGTTTGGTACAAGGGACAATTGTCGAACTGAGAATTTGGAATTTGAGGTGGTAAACTTGGAAAGTGCATACCACGTGTTACTCGGCAGGCCCGCTTTGAGCAAGTTCATGGCAAGTACTCATGTTAGTTACTTGAAGATGAAGTTACCTGGATCAAGGGGAGTGATAACCATAGCCGGAGACTTCGGGCGTTCTATTGAATGTGCGTCTGCTGGGTCTAATCTGGCCGAGTCACTCATGATCGCTTAGGGGAAGAGGAAAATCATGGAAGTGGCTGCACTGGCTCAGTCCGCGTGGCAGCATATGCCGTCCCTAACCAATCCACATGGCAGTGTGGCATTCCAAGAGACAAAGGACACTAAGGAGGTGCCAATTGATGATTAGTTTCTGGAGCATACCGTAACTATCGGTGTCGGGTTAAATGACAAATAGGAAAGTGATCTTGTCAACTTCCTCCGTGAGAATCGGGACATTTTCTCTTGGTCTATACAGGACCTACAAGGTGTGCCGAGGGAGTTGGCCGAGCACTCTTTGAATGTGAGACCCGGGGCAAAGCCGGTGAAGCAACCTCTCCGCCGCTTCGCCGAGGACAGGACAAAAGTCATTGGAGATGAGATAGCTAGGATCCTTGCAGCCGGATTTATCACGGAAGTACTTTACCTAGATTGGATCTCTAATCCGGTGCTTGTGGAAAAGAAGAAAGATGATCCGAATGTGGCAGTGGTATGGCGCATGTGTATCGATTACACGAACCTGAATAAGGCGTGTCCAAAAGACCCATTTCCACTGCCAAGGATAGATCAGGTCATAGATTCAACTGTGGGGTGTGGGTTATTGTCATTCATCAATGCGTATTCTGGTTTCCACTAGATACCGTTGAATCCGGAAGATCAAATAAAGACTGTGTTTATCACCCCGTACGGGGCTTATTGCTATCGCACTATGCCATTCAGATTACGTAATGCTAGAGCAATGTATCAGTGATGCATGCAAAAATGTTTACATGATCAAATAGGTCGGAATGTCCAAGTCTACATGGATGATGTTGTGATAAAGACTAAGGAAAGCAATATGGTCCTTGATGAAATCCGCCAAACGTCCGCGAACCTCAGATAGTTTCGGATGAAGCTTAACCCGGAAAAATGTACATTTTGCGTGCCAGCTAGGAAATTATTGGGTTTCCTCATATCAAGCCGAGGTATCAAAGCTAACCCGACAAAGATCCGGGTTATAGAGAGAATGGAACTGCCAAAGTCCCTTAACGATGTGCAGAAGTTCACTGGTTGCCTGGCATCGTTGAGCCAGTTTGTATGTCGGCTGGGAGAGAAGGCACTACCCCTCTACCAGTTGATGAAAAAGGCAGGCAAATTTACATGGACACCACAAGCGGATAGTGTGTTCCATGAGCTGAAAAAAATGTTGTCCACTGCACCAATATTAGCCGCACCACTACCCAAGGAGCCAATATTGCTCTATGTAGCCGTGACCAACCGAGTCGTAAGTGTAGTAATTGTAGTGGAGCATAAAGAGGAAGGAAAGTCGGTGCAAAGGCCGGTGTATTACTTAAGCGAGGCATTATCAACCTCAAAACAGAACTACCAACGCTACCAAAAAATGGCATATGGCGTGTATATGTCGGCCAAGAAATTGGAACACTACTTTGAGGAACACCCCATCAAAGTGATATGTGAGGCACCCATATTAGAAATTATGAGCAACAAAGATGCTAGCGGCTGGATAGCAAAGTGAGCTATTGATCTGGCCCCATATGCACCACAGTTCGACAGAAGAGATGCAATCAAATCACAGGCTGTGGTGGATTTCTTTATGGATTGGGCCGAGATGCTATATGAACCACCTCTGCCGGACTCCAACTATTGGCGAATGCACTTTGACGGGTCAAAGCTAAAAGAAGGACTAGGTGCCGGAGTAGTACTTACCTCGCCCAAGAAAGATCAGTTGAAGTATGTCCTTCAAATCCATTTCAGCGCCTCGAACAATGTTGCAGAATATGAGGCACTTGTGCATGGGCTCAAGGTGGCAAAAGAAGTAGGAATACGTCGGATACAATGCTTTGGAGACTCAGATTTAGTGGTGTGGCAAGTATCTGGCAATTGGGATGCCTTGGATGCCAACATGGCCCTGAACAGATTCCATGTTCAAAAGATAAGCAGATTCTTTGAGGGGTGCGAATTCCATCACGTACCTCGGATTGAAAATGAAGCAGCCGATGTACTGTCCAAGTTGGGATTATCCCGGCAACCAATCCCTCCAAATGTTTCTTTGGAGCACTTAAGAAAACCATCTATTACACCATCACCGGAATCCGAGTCAATCTATATCCCGGCTCTCTCCGGGTCAGAAGCTACACCTATGGAAATAGATTGGGGAGGCACTTCAACAAACCCGGGGACTGCTTCGGCAAACCCGAGAACTTCCTCAGCAAACCCGGGGACTGTTCAGTTAGACTCGGTAGGAGTTATGTCGATGGAGGGGATGGAAATTGATGAAGAACTTTTCCCATCCGGCCTATACCCACTTGGTCTAAGCCAATATTTGATTTCCTAAAGGAGGGAATTTTGCTGGATGATGAGGTACTCTCAAGGCAAATCCTGAGAAGGGAAAAGGCGTACACTATCATCAATGCCAAGTTATACAAAAGAAGTGTAACCAATGTGCTGCAGCGATGCGTTGATCCAGAGGAAGGGCTTGAGATACTCCGGGATATCCACCAAGGAGAATGTGGCCATCATGCATCTTCAAGAGCAATAGTAGCAAAGGATTTCCTTCACGGATTTTATTGGCCAAATGCCTTGGAACAAGCAGAGGATCTAGTGAGGAAATGTAATGGATGTCAGAGGTATGCCACCAAAACCCATGTACTAATGTCGGAACTGAAGACCATCCCCATTACTTGGCCATTTGTTGTATGGTGCCTAGATATGGTAGGACCATTTAAGCCAGATAAGGGAGGAATGACCCATATATTGGTTATGGTGGACAAGTTTATTAAATGGATTGAAGTGAAGCCAATCAGGAAATGTGAAGGGGCAACAACAGTAAAGTTCCTCAAGGATATAATCTTGAGATATGGCTATCCCCACAGTATCATAACTGATAATGGCACAAATTTTGCTGAAGGAGCATTCGCGAGGTTCTGCCGAGAGAAGGAGATCTGGCTAGATGTTGCCTCTATGGCTCATCCCGCATCGAATGGGCAAGTGGAAAGATCCAACGGACTAGTCTTGTCCGGGATAAAACCCCAGCTCATAGAGCCGCTACAAAGATCAGCGGGGTGCTAGATAGAATAACTACCAGCGGTACTGTGGAGTTTAAGAACAACTCCGAATCGATCAACATGCTATACGCCATTTTTTCTAGTATATGGGGCAGAAGCTGTACTACCAACCGACATAGAGCATGATTCGCCAAGAGTCACCCAATACACAAAAGCCGAAGTGCGTGAAGCCCGGCAAAATGATGTTGATCTGCTAGAAGAAGCAAGAGAACTGGCCTTGTCCAGATCCACCATATATCAGCAAAAACCTCCGACGCTACCACAGCCGGAAAGTAAACCCCTGAGTCTTCCGGGAAGGTGATCTAGTACTCCGGCTGGTGCAGCGCACTGCTGGCATGCATAAATTATCCCCTCCATGGGAAGGACCTTTCATTGTAAGCAAAAGCTTTGCACAATGATTCCTACTATCTTATTGATGCACAACCACAGGAGAAGAACAAGTGGACAGGTCTGGAGAAGAATCTAAGCGTCCGTGGAATGTAGTACTACTTCGTCCCTTTTACACCTAACAAAGAGGTGAATGTATCTGAGTCACTCATATGTCGGTATGTATGTCGGCAATGAGCTTATCAATAAAACTTCGGCACCCCTAGCAGAAACTCGGGGACTGCCATAGTAATTTTCTTTCTTGTTTATATGTTTTTACACGTCGTCTGGCTTACATTACTTATACCTTAGCAGGATTAGTAGTGTGTGAGCACCAAAAACCCAACTCTTCGACTTTGCTACTGTCCAACGAGAATTGGCTTCATGGCAAGCAAGAGAAAAAGTTTGGAATGGCAAATCACAAGAACAACAACTAAGGAAAGGGAACTAATCGAGCCAACATTTATTATTTGGACTAACCCCTTGTTTAATTCATTCTCTTTTCTCCGGATTATTTTGAGCTAATCTCAAAGTTTCAAGTATTGTTAAATCAATTTTTTGAACCTCGGACTCGTAAGTTAGAAAACCGAATCAAGGTAGACGCGAGTCGAGTCATGAAATTGGGGGAACAAGAAAAGGAAACTCGAGGACTTCACCCATGATAATCCAACATTAAGAACTTAGTAGCAAACGACAGTAATTATAGCAAAATAAAACCAAAGTGCTTAAGTACAACTTCACCCGACATATGGAGGATCTGACTAATACTGTTAAGTGTTTTTTAATGCTCAAGGAGCAGCAGCAGAAGCCGGATCATCAGTCAACGGAGGAGGTACTTCGGCATCTATGGGAGGGCGCTAGCCTCGGCCTCATCTTCGGGGTTGACCTCCTCATCTTCCGGATCTTCAGCATCGTCGCCGAGTTCGGAGGCCTCGTCCTCACTTTCCTCATCCTCCACGCCATCAGAAACGTAGGCATCACCAATGACATCAAGATAGCTTAGCCCCTCATTCCAAGCATGGCAGAAGGCATATGGGATAAGCTTGTTGGCTCGAGCCTTGCACTACGCAATGCACTCCGAATCATTGGACCACTTTGACCCGATGCACAAGCGCTTAAGTAGGTTGAGATCAAGCTCTTCATACCAAGAGAGAGCAAACTGCAGCGCTGTGTCAGCTCCAGCTCGAGCAGCAGATTCCTGCCACAAGTGGACTTGGGTTTTGCAATCCATAAGCTTGGCCAGAAAAGCTATGCTTCCCTTAGGGGTGGGCTCACCAGGCCAAAGAGCGTTGAACATCCGGACTGCCACCAGCATTATGTCTGCACCATAATTCTTCACAATTTCGAGGCGAGCAGCAAGGCTAACCAGCAGATCCTCCATGTCATAAGTGATTGACCCGGCGGTAGGACCTGTTGGAATAACCTGTTGCTGGCGAGACCTGGCCACAACATGAGAAGCAATAGCATCGCCCTCTAGAAACTTGCCTGAGAATAGAACGAGGAATGTTGGTGAGCAACGACACTTAATACGGATATATAGGACTGGAAATAAGAAGAGAACTCACGAAAAATCCGGAAAAGGATACGATTGAGCTCAGCATATACGTTGACGTTGCTGGCCTAGAGTTTTTCATATTCGGAGGTCACCGACATAAGTTTTATGTCGGCTTCCTGCAGCAAGTCCTTATCCTTGGAGAGTTGAGTGGTCAAGCGCTCCTTTTCCTCGGCAAACTCCTGATCAGCCTTACAACTCGGATTTATGAAGGTCCTTGAGCCTTTGGATTTTAGCGTTCAGCCGAGTAATCTCTAAGTTCTAGAGGCGCAGCTGAGCAATCTCATCATCCTTTTTCTTCAATTTAACTTGGTGCTTCCCTGCTTGTTCGAGAAAATGTGTCATCATATCAGGAATGGGCACGCTATCTTCAAGTGCAACTGCAATAGTGGGTTAACCCGGTGGAGCCGAGGTATAAATGTATATCGAGTCAAGGAAAGAGCACACACTAACTAAAGGAACAAGACGAGCTACCTTGGATTTCAGCCAGGTTCTTGCGCATGATGACATTTTCAGCCTCGACCTCGGCTACATGATTTGGATAACAAATTAGTACGGATAACAAGTAACTTGAAGGGTCAATAAGGAAAAATCCTTAAGCAAAGAACTTACACTTCTTCTTGTGATCAGCCAACAATTTGCCGTATCTGGCACGTAGATCTTTGTATGAGTCTAGCAAGCGCTGGAACTCAGCAGTTCGGCGGTTGGTGGTGATCTGAAAAACAAGCCAATGTTAGTTCACTAGTAAAGAGAAAATAATCCTAACTCTACAAGATCCGGTCCAAGTGGATCTTAACCCGGCTCTAGGAGTGTGGATATTCGAAGTATTCAAGATCCGGGCCAAGTGGAACTTAACCCGGCTCTAGGAGTGTGGATATTCGAAGTATTCAAGATCCAGGCCAATTGGAACTTAACCCGGCTCTAGGAGTGTGGATATTCGAAGTATTCGAGATACGGGCCAATTGGAACTTAACCCGGCTCTAGGTGTGTGGATATCCAAAGTATTCGAGATCCGGGCCAAGTGGAACTTAACCCGGCTCTAGGAGTGTGGATATTCGAAGTATTCGAGATCCGGGCCAAGGGGAACTTAACTCGTCTCTAGGAGTGTGGATATTCAAAGTATTCAAGATCTAGGCCAAGTGGAACTTAATCCGGCTCTAGGTGTGTGGATATTCGAAGTATTTGAGATCCGGGCCAAGTGGAACTTAACCCGGCTCTAGGAGTGTGGATATTTGAAAACGCTAAGGACTTACACTAAAATCTCTAAGAGCATCCGACCAAGTAATAAATTACTCCCTCGGAGGCTCGGGGACTAGTGGATATATCCATAAGTGTTCATGTACATAGAGCAGCATAGCAGAAGAAAAGGATTACATCCATCATTCGGCCAGCTAGAGAAATAGCCTTGGTGGTGGAGTTCATTTGAGCGCTAAACTCTGTCGGACCAAACTTCTCCGGCAGATCATCTTGCAAATCGATGAACTTGGTGTTGTTCCAGTTGTCCACATATTCAATAAGAGTCGGGTTGTAGCTCTCACGGCTAGGAGAATGCCTCGTCACCAAGCCCTTGGCATGGGCCTCCCGCCTCGCAGACTAAGCAGCTGCGGGACTGGTATGCAGGACCAGTTGCTTACTGCCCTCTGATTCAGCAGCTGGAGACCCGGAAGCAGAATCCTTAGCAGGCTCGGCGGCTTTCTTACTCTTGCCGGATGAGGCAGGCCATTGAAGAAGAGCCGAGGCTGTAGAGATGGACTAAGCTTGGGAGGCTGGCTGAAAAATGTCCTTAATGGACACAGTGGATCCAGAGGAAGCGGGCAAATACTTTTTCTTCAAGGGCTTGGTTGCGGCTATTGTTGCTGGTGCTGCTGCTGGCTCTGGTGCTAGGGCTGGTGATGTTGTTGGTTCTACTAGTGCCGATGTTGCTGGTGGTGCTGGTGGTGTTGGTGCTGGTACTGCTGGTGTTGGTACTACTGGTACTGGTGTTGCTGGAATTGTTGGTATTGCTGATACTGAAGAAACTTGAGCTGAAGAAGGAATTGTTTGGGCGGTGCCGATGAAGCTAGTGATGGGTTCGTAGCATGGAAAACAAAAATTTTCTACCGCAAGAACGAACAAAACCCAGATCTAATCTAGATAAAAGCCAAGATCTAATCTATTAGACATGTGCAACAAGATAGATCTGTACTAACCCTTGTAGACCCGAAAGCGTTACGAGATCGGATCTCGTGGTTGATGTAGTCGATCACTTGCCGATCTCAAGATCGAGTAGACGATCCTTCCGGCGCCGCGTTCCGGTAGCGCTTCATGATCGGTCTGCGTCTTGGTCGAAGCGGACCTTCCTCTCCCGTTCCGGCAATGAGGTAGTAGATCTCTCCACGGAATCCCAGCAGCATGACAGGCGTGGTGGTGGTGGTGGAGTAGAGAATTCTGGGCTTCGCCTAAGCTTGAGCGAGAGGAAGGAGGAGAGAGGCAACTTGAGATCTAGAGAATAGAAGGGGCAAGGGGGCTTGTGCCTCCACCCCTCTATTTAAAGGAGGGAGGCGCCATGGGGAGGTGGAGTCCTTGTAGGACTCCCCTCTCCCTTGGCCGGCAGATCAAGGAGGTGGGGGGAGAGTCCTACTCCCCCACGAATCCTTGTCTTACCCCACAAGGATTCCTTGATCCTTTCTTGGTTTTCAAGCAAACTCCAAGAAATCTTCTAGAACCTTCTAGAACATTTCGAAACCTTCTAGAATCCCCATACAAATACTCCGGAACATTTCCTAACTTAGAAAATGATCCCCAATATATGAATCTTATTCCCCGGACAATTCCAGATCTCCTCGTGGTGTCCCGGATCCAATCCGAGACTCCGAACAACATTCGGTCTCCAACGCACATTCCATATCTACTTAAAACAACTTCGAACCTTAAGTGTGTCACCCTACGGTTCGTGAATATGCAGACATGATGGAGACACCTCTCCGATCAATAACTATCAGCGGGATCTGGAGATCCATAACGGTTCCCACATACTCAACGATGACTTCGTGATCGATAGAACCATTTAACATACGAAACCAATTCCCTTTGTCACGCGATACTCTACTTATCCGAGGTTTGATCGTCGGTATCTCCATACCTTGTTCTACCTCGTTACTGATAAGTACTCTTTACTCGTTCCATGATATGTCATCCCTTGTGACTTAGTCACATGCTTGCAAGCTAACTAGATGACATTCCACCGAGAGGGCCTAGAGCATATCTATCCGTCATATGGATGGACAAATCCCAATCTTGGTCCATGCGCTTCAACACATACTTTCAGAATACCCAATGTCACCTTTATAACCACCCAGTTACGAAGCGGCGTTTGATGTCATCAAAGTACCCATCCGGTGATGGTGATTAACATAACCTCATGGTCGAAGGATTAGGTTACTATGCATTTGAAAAGCTTGTAGCAAAACGAACTTAATGACTTGATCTTATGCTATGCTTACTATGGGTGTGTGTCCATCACATCATTCTCCTAATGATATGATCTTGTTATTAACAACATCCAATGTCCATGATCAGGAAACCATGATCATCCATTAATCAACAAGCTAGCTTAACAAGAGGCTTACTAGGGACTCTTTTATGTTTACAAAACACACAAGTATTAATGTTTCCGGTTAATACAATTATAGCATGGGATGTAAACATTTATCATAAACATAAAGATATAATAATAACCACTTTATTATTGCCTCTTGGGCATATCTCCAACAGTTTCCCACTTGCACTAGAGTCAATAATCTAGTTAAAAAACTTGTGCACTCAACACCTATGGCTTTCTGGTGTTGTATAGACACTATTGCTAGTGGTAAACATAATCTTCGGATCTGACACTTCCAGGTCCGTGTGTATTTGCATGTCCTTGCGTATCTACGCATTACTCATTCTCCAATGAGATGGCATTGTATAAATTTGGTCCTTTGGTGAGACCTTTAGTTCCTCGGGATTAAATCATGTTGATACAATTGTCATACAATGTATCTTCATAGTATTATCCCGCTATGAACCACACCTAGTTTGATAATAAACTACTTGACGCAAATGCCCTCATTTGCTGCTACAATAGTAGTCATATACTTAGCCTTTTGTTGTAGTATCTGTCACAATGTTTTAACTTTGGTACTCAACCAAATCCGTTATGGAACTTCCTTTCCATTACATTGTGCCACCCATAGTTTAAATTGAGATAAACTTAATTTGTGACAAAACTAGTACCAATGCAACAATTTACAGTGAACTATTTGTCACCACTATATAAATAATATATTCTTAGTTCTTCCAAAGATCATAGGAATATCCCTATTATTGTCCAATGATCATCTTATGAGTCATTCTGGTATATGCTCATAACATTTAGAGCATAGGACATATCTGGATGTGTACATCTCAAAGAACAATTGATCAAAATATTCTTGCGATTTCACCAAGTGTCAAAACACTTGAATCTCGTGTCAACACACTTGAATCTTGATTCAGTCCTTTCCGTGCGTCAAGAACCTTTCTTGTTGTTTCCATATTGAACTCATTCAATATCTTATCTATGTACATTTGGCAAAACCATATTAGCGCCTCAATCTATCCATATAGACATTGATGCCTAATTCTTGGGTTATGCCTAAGTCTTTCATCGAAATGAAATTCTTAACCTGTGTCAATAAAAGATACATCATTTCTAGTCAACAATATGTCTTTCACATAATGTATTAGAAATATGTCTTAGCGCTCCCACTTAATTTCTTGCAAAATGCAAACATCTTCATCGTCTCTGATGAAATTAAACCTTTTAATGGTTTCATCACGGTGAAGATTCCAACTCCGTGATGCTCACTTCAACCATTGAAGTTTTGCATACTCTTTTAGCATCCTTTGAATTAACAAAACCCTTTGGATCGTGTCATGGACACATCCTAGGTAACCATTCTATTATAAGAACTTCTTTTGTTTGTTCAACTACCATATACCAAAATATATGTAGTGGTTGCTATATTAATCCGTCCAGACTAAATATCGCTATGAAAGATCAAATCTTATCATAGTCAATTCCTTGAACATTGTCGTAAACTCTTTCCGACATGTCGACTATTTCATAGATGTGAAACATCCATGTCTATTTCTTTATAGATCCATATCACGTAAGGTCTTGCACCTTTCCAGAGGGTCTTTCAAATTCAAAGCTTGATTTCTCGTGTATGGAATTATCACGGATTTTATGGCTTCAAGCCACTTAACGAAGTCAGGGCCCATCATTAATTATTTGCATGTAGTCAGTTCATCATTGTCAAACAACAATGATTTAACTCTCAAATCTTGGCATTTGATTACTTACCCGACCTACTTGGTTCAATAGGAACTTAGATCCCCGTGACCACATCCTTTGAGGTACGTGAGCCATGAGCATTATTGCTGCCTCCGGGACACTTACCAATGCTGCGCAACTCAGCACATATTAGCCAAGGTTCAACAACCTTGTCAAAGTTCTATTGTCCTCCCACTTAACTTTTCACCAAAAATTCCTTCTCAAGAAACTTGACATTCTAAGTGACAAACACTTTTGTGTTCGGTGTTATGGAGGAATACCCAATGGTTATTCGAAATAACCTACAAAGACATGCTCATCCGACTTTGGTTGTAAACATTTTACTTATGCCTAGCATACCAAAATTTAAGAAAGGACAACCTGGGTTTTATCCCAAACCATGACTTATATGGTGTCATTTCAACGGATCACGATGGAGCTCTTTTCAATGTAAAAGCGGTAGTCACTAAAGCTTTAATCTTTTAAAATATAATGGTAGTTTTATAAATGACACCTTTGATCTTACCATGTCAAACAAGGTTTCATTACATATCTTGAACACTCCATACTCCTATGGTGTTTTGGGAAATGCAAATCCATGGAACGATTCCTCAAATCTTAGGTGTTTTGCTAAACTTGTAACTCAAACATCTTTATGATCCAATCATAAACTTTTTTATTTTCTTGTTACAATAATTTCCACTTCATCTTGAAAGTCTTTGAACATTTTCAAATGTTTCATACTTCTTCCTTATTGAGTAAGTATATATATATACTCACTCAAATCTTCGGAGAAAGCATATGAAGTTGAAATCCATTTACGACTACACATAATGGACTATATACATCAATATGTACAAATTCCAATCAGTTAGTCGTCCGTTCCTCTTTGGCCTCTGAGCGGAGTTTTAATTATCTCCAGGAAAGTATCACAAGCGTCATTTGATCAAAATCAAAGACTCCAAAAATCCATCAACATGGAGTTTCTTCATGTATCCCTTTCAATATAATTTAAACGGTGATGTCACTTCGCAAGTGATCTTTCAATCATTTGTCTTGCGACATTTTAGCATTAGTTTTATGGTCGTTATTTCTCCAACCAGACTTGTATATCATCCATCTATTATGGAATGCAGTAATTATTTGAACAACCTTTTGTCGTCATAATACCTGATCAAAATAACAATTATTGAAACAAATCTTGAAGGTAAGCTTTGATGTTAACGGGCAACACAACAACCCTTTATTTGTTTTTGATGAACATCATCACATATTCTCTTGCTAGTTACTTAGGCCATTGCAGTTCATGAATTGTGTTGTTCTGTATGACACTTCATACCAACCAATTCGGTATCCAATACCGCAGAACCACATTGTTTAACAACCAAGGAATACAGCCATAACATGTATCTTCTATATACCTAAGTTGGATATCTCCAATCTTTTCTTTTCTGCCAAATATTTTATAGATTCTCTTTCAACAATTCCTTTTCTTTTAAAAGAATCTATCAACATCAATAGTGGTGTCATTCACATGACACATAGTACAAAGTGGGTATAGTCAAATACTAATACCTTTGGACTTGCACTTTGAAGTGCATCACCTTCATCAAATGTTTGGCATTCTTTCAAAATTCCATTCTTTAGTAATCTTTTAGTGTAGTAAATATTTTACTTACATCTTCTATTCATCCTTATCATGACAATTTTCATGATCAAGCTGCTATAGCTTATAAAGGTGAATTGCGAGTATAATGTTTCTTTTCCAAAACCTTTTGGAGGATTAGGACGACCAGCGTCTCCAACCTTCACAAATTCTCATCAAATATGAGGACGTATACTCTATCATGTTGTAACCAACACATTGTTTTAGATATCATAATACCTTTCACATATGATGGTTTCTGAAACATTGCTTTCAGCTCTTAGATAAACTTGATATTAAAAACAATCTTTTGAGTATCAAGAATCATGGAGGCAAACATGATACATTAGATACTAACACTGGAATTGTTACTCTTGATTTAATACTGTTTATTAAACTTCACAGAGTAAACGGAGTTTGCTGAAAGTTTGCAACAGGACTTTTAAACTTTAGATTGACACTCAAAACAATAGATACTAGTTCGTAAAGCAAATATCTAGAATTTCTATAGTTCCACTATCTCAACTATAACTAAGCGTAAGGTGGTGAACGGATGCCAATGACTACAACAAACTATGCAAATTCACTTTGATTGTGTTTATGATAAATTGAGTTCGACAAATCAAATATACAAATGAACTCCCACTCAAAACAACATCCCTCGAGTTGTTTTAGTGATTACACGAACCAAATCCACTACACCAAGTCCGATCATCACGTGAGATGATGTAGCTTTAAAGGCGAACAATCAACATGTTCATCATATCATCCATATGACTCATGCTTTACCTTTCGGTATTCCGTGTTCCGAGACCATGTCTGTACATGCTAGGCTCGTCAAGGTTAACCTTAGTATCCGCATGTGCAAATCTGGCTTGCACCCGTCGTATGCACACGTAGAATCTATCACACCCGATCATCACGAGATGCTTGAAGCAGAGTCTTAGCAACGGTGCCTACTAAGGACGAACACTTTATTACTTGATATTTAGTGAGAGGGATCATCTTATAATGCTACCGCCGCGATCTAAGCAATACAAGATGCATAAAGGATTAACATCACAGGCAATTCATAATTAGTGTGATATGATATGTCCCTTTCTTCTTATGCCTTTGATCTCCATCTCCAAAGCACGGACATGATCTCCATCATCACCAGCATTGCGTCAAGGTCGATGTAAGCGCTTCATGGTTGTCCATCATCACTAGTAACTATTACAACTACTTGGAATAAAGGTATTACAAGATGAATAGACACGCAGGTCTTAACAGAATTAAAGACAACCATTAGGCTCCTACCGGTTGCCATATTACAACAAGGATAATTGCATACATCAAATATAATCACAATCACATGATGGCCATATCACATCACAAAACCCCTGCAAAAACAAGTTAGACGCCTCTAATTTTCTTTGCATATTTTACGTGGTTTGGAGCTTTCGAATAAGAACGGATCTTACCTACGAAACTGAACCACAACGTTGATACAAGTGCTATCAAGTACAAAGTGTAAATTGTATCTATACTATGGTGGGAGAGACAGACACCCGCAAAGCGACTTGTGCAAAGCAAGTTACACGTCAAGCGTGGAGCAAGTCTCATGTGCGATGACATGTAAGGTTAGCCCGAGCCGCTTCATCCCACCATACCGCAAGATGCAAAGTACACAAAGCAAAAGACGGCACGAGCACCAATGCCCACAAAACCATTGTGTTCTACTCGTGCAACAGATCTACGCATAAACACGGCTCTGATACCACTGATGGGTTCGTACCATGGAAAACAAAAAAAATTATACCGCAAGAACGAACAAAACCCAGATCTAATTTAGATAAAAGCCAAGATCTAATCTATTAGACATGTGCAACGAGATAGATCTGTACTAACCGTTGTAGACCCGAAAGCGTTACGAGATCGGATCTCATGGTTGATGTAGTCGATCACTTGCCGATCTCAAGATCGAGTAGACGATCCTTCCGGCACTGCGTTTCGGCAGCACTTCCATGATCGGTCACTGCGTCTTGAGTCGAAGGCACCTTCCTCTCCTGTTCCAGCAAGCAGAGGTAGTAGATCTCTCCACGGAATCCCAGCACGACGGCGTGGTGGTGGTGGAGTAGAGAATTCTGAGGCTTCACCTAAGCGAGGCGGAGGAAGGAGGAGAGAGGCAACTTAAGATCTAGAGAATAGAAGGGGCAAGGGGGCTTGTGCCTCCACCCCTCTATTTAAAGGAGGGAGGCGCCATGGGGGGAGGTGGAGTCCTTGTAGGACTCCCCTCTCCCTTGGCCGGCGGATCAAGGAGGTGGGGGGAGAGTCCTACTCCCCCCGAACCCTTGTCTTACCGCACAAGGATTCCTTGATCCTTTCTTGGTTTTCAAGCAAACTCCAAGAAATCTTCTAGAACCTTCCAGAACATTCCGAAACCTTCTAGAATCCCCATACAAATACTCCGGAACATTTCCTAACTTAGAAAATGATCCCCAATATATGAATCTTATTGCCCGGACAATTTCGGATCTCCTCGTGATGTCCCGGATCCAATACGAGACTCCGAACAACATTCGGTCTCCAACGCACATTCCATATCGACTTAAAACAACTTTGAACCTTAAGTGTGTCACCCTACGGTTTGTGAATATGCAGACATGATGGAGACACCTCTCCGATCAATAACCATCAGTGGGATCTGGAGATCCATAACGGTTCCCACATACTCAATGATGACTTCGTGATTGATAGAACCATTTAACATACGAAACCAATTCCCTTTGTCAAGCGATACTCTACTTATCCGAGGTTTGATCGTCGGTATCTCCATACCTTGTTCTACCTCGTTACTGATAAGTACTCTTTACTCGTTCCATGATATGTCATCCCTTGTGACTTAGTCACATGCTTGCAAGCTAACTAGATGACATTCCACCGAGAGGGCCCAGAGCATATCTATCCGTCATATGGATGGACAAATCCCAATCTTGGTCCATTCGCTTCAACACATACTTTCAGAATACCCAATGTCACCTTTATAACCATCTAGTTACGAAGCGGCGTTTGATGTCATCAAAGTACCCATCCGGTGACGGTGATTAACATAACCTCATGGTCGAAGGATTAGGTTACTATGCATTTGAAAAGCTTGTAGCAAAACGAACTTAATGACTTGATCTTATGCTATGCTTACTATGGGTGTGTGTCCATCACATCATTCTCCTAATGATATGATCTTGTTATTAACGACATCCAATGTCCATGATCAGGAAACCATGATCATCCATTAATCAACAAGCTAGCTTAACAAGAGGCTTACTAGGGACTCTTTTATGTTTACAAAACACACAAGTATTAATGTTTCCGGTTAATACAATTATAGCATGGGATGTAAACATTTATCATAAACATAAAGATATAATAATAACCACTTTATTATTGCCTCTTGGGCATATCTCCAACAGCTAGCACCTCAGAACTGGACTGTTGTGGCAAAGCAGAGGAACTGGGGAGATCCGGCATTGCCATATCCTCGGCCGCTCCGCTGCCCCGCACGTCGATGTTGCCCTCCTCATGACGAGGTGGGCTCTGATCTGGCGCAGCCACGGAGTCCTCTTGGATAGGACTCAGCGGGCGAACGTCATCGGGGGGGAGAAGAACCGCTCCGGATCAGAGAAGAAATGCTGGGGTCACTCTGGGGAATAACCCTAGGAGCGTTGGAGTAATGAAAAAGCAGTGAGTCAGAAAGAGAAAGAAAAATAGATAAAAGGCAGAGGCAAAAAGACTTGAAAATGGACGAGAAAGGAAAATTGACTTACTCATCTAAGGTTGGGAGCGCCCAAGGTTTGGATGCCCTCCGGACCGTGCTCTTAGCCGTAGGCTTGGCCGAAGCCTTGACTCCAGACTTCTTCTGCCTCTTCTTGGGCGGTGGCGCCTCCGAAGCTGCGGCCGAGGTAGCCGCGCGCTTCTTGGAAGCGGCAAGGACCGGATCACCCATGGCGATAGGGGGAACCTCGAGGACCTGACTGGTTGGGTTAGCTGAAGATTCGGACATAACCGGGAATGCGTAAGAGATAGGCACCGGGTCAAGTACCTCCAGAACCTCAACATCCGAGTCATCGTCATCCGACCAATCCCTTAGAGAAGAGGCCTTACCAGAGGTACGCTTGGTGGTGTCTGGAGTAGGCAAGAACTTCTCCGAGTCAGGCTCCACCTCGTCGGACTCAGCATGATCCGCCACCCACTTGCTCGCCAGCTCTTTGCCATCCTCAAGTGGTTGCTAGAGCAATCGCTGAGAGCAAAAGTATCAATGGTTGAGTTAGAAAAATTGTCTGACGTACTGAGAAAACCCAGAAAAAATGGCAAGAGAGGGATTTACCTTAGGAGGCGGATTGGCCCTAGTAAAGGGTGTGAGCCCCCATTTCCAAGCCTTGGACAACTCCTTCTCCACATTGAAGATGGCCTTGACCCGACGGAACACCTCGGAGTTGTTAAGCTCGAAGGAGGAGGTCCGGTGGGGGTCAAGGGGGCCACTAAGATAGCAGATCTTGTGGGCGCGCTTCTAGAGGGGAGAGACCTGGCTACGGATGAAAGTGATCATAATATCCTCGCCCCGCAATTCCTCCTTGACCAGCTCCTTGATCCAACTGTCAACCTGATTTGCCAAGGAAGTGGGCCACTTCGGGATATTGTCCCACAGAGAGGTGTCCAGAACACCAATCTTGAAAGGGAGGAGCCGGATCAGGTCTTCGTTTGTGGTATTCCGGACATAGAAGAAGGTCCGGGCCTAGCCTTTGCAGGATTCGAGGCCGGTGACCTGGGGGAAAGCGGAGTTCTTGCAGGGACAAATGGAGGCTCCGCCGCATTGAATCAAGTGTTTTTCAGCCGGAGTGAGGTGATTGTCAGGGACGACGTTCTTCCTCAGACCAAAGAATTTGATCCATATTTCCTTGGAGGGCTAGAGGCTGATATACCCCTCTATGCCGGAGGCAAACGAAGAAAGAGAGGTAATGGAATTGGAGGGGAGATGATGCGGTTGGAGTTGATATGTGGAAATGAAATCGTGGAAGAAATCAGAAACAGGTAGGCCGAAGCCGCATTGGAAGTGGGAGAGAAAAACTGAGCCAGTCGATGTCATCCTGGCAGACGAAGGCGCTGGCCCAGCCACCACGCTCACGGGCTTCGTCTTCTTCTTCTTCCTAGGCGATGACAGCGGCTTCCTCCTCTGTCATGGTGGAGTCAAGCTCCTCGTGAAAGTAGTCAGAGAAGTAATAGCCAGAGGAGGGGAATCTGGAGGTGCAGGGCCCCATGGTGAAGAACTCAAACGGAGGCGGTGGCGTGGTCACCGAGAGTGGCTGGGCGCGGTCGTGGCGGCGCAACACTAGAGTAGATGCAGTGGCGGCGGTGGCGTCCCTACGAAGAAGAAGAGAGGCAGGGGGCGTGCAAAGGGGGGAACTTCCCTAAGGGTTGCCCCTGCCCCCTATTTAACCGTGCGTTGCGGGCATGTAGTGGGATCCGTTTCTCCGGCCCAACCACACGCTATGGCCATGTACGCGCCCAACCGACCAGTCAAGCACAAGCCACAGCAAGGGGCATAGGGAACAGGAGATCCCATGACGTGATGTAGTGATACAGTTAACGAGGCGCTGTCGTGACAGGACATGCAGAGCAGTTATTCCTGACATTACAATAGTAACCGGCGCAGTAAACTGGCGTCGCCCTTAAAATGAGGCAGAGTGATGATTACTCTCCATGTAGGACGTGGGGAAGCATATGATAGAAGGAAAGGTAACCCGAATACGTGAGCAAAAACCCGGCCAACAAGAAATAACTCGAAACAAGCAAAGGGAACATCAAAGTGAAGAGTCCGGATTACAGAATAAATCGGCTGAAGAAGCACAGATCCGGATAGGGGAACCTGCTGTGGCCTTAACATCAGAAGTTGCTAAGACCGCACTAGCTTCGGGAACTAATGTTAGGGGGATACCCTCGGGTAGGGTCACACCGGGGTATGAAGGACAAGTTAGCCAAGGTATGGCACGGTCAAAGCAAGTGCTGGCCGGGTCTCCTCAAGGCAGGCCGACTTACGGAGTAACCCGGCCCATTGGGCGTTCGCCCAGCATTAATCCGGCCAACGTAAAATATATGTCGGCCATGTCTGTCCGCTAAATATGCAGGTACCCTTGTAGCTGGGTTAGCCAAGCGCTAGCCGGGCAACCATTTGGCTTCCAAGAGAAGGAAGGAGTCTCCCGTTGGTCAAAAGGTGGCCTCTATTCGCTGTAGCATGAGCAAAGCAAGCAGAGGGAAGGACCAGCGGGACGTGGCCTACCAAGATGATGCGGGCAGTGTCGGCTGACGTAGCCCGTGTCTGGTGATGCTTAAAGGCATGGAGTACGCATAGGGTTACGTCCATAGTCCGGACGAACCGTTAAAGTAAATAAAGAAGCATCTAGCTTTAACCAATGGGCATATTCGGGGAATATGCCTCCATGTATACCCTAACTTTGTAACCCGGGATCCCCTATATAAGGAGCACCAGGACCTCCATAGCAGGGGATCGATCATTCTGTCTTGGTAGAACCCTAGAGCATAGTATTGGGGGGGGGGGGTAAGAGAACTAGTCTCCTTCTCACGAACATCTCAAGGAGCACTTGTAAAGAACCATTGATAGAGTGAAATACAAACATCTGTGTGTGGAATCACCAAACTATCCCTCCCTGGATTCCTCTAGTGCTCATTGGACCCATCTTTAGCCTATCCATGGCATTTGGTGTGCCACCACCATGACACTCCTCTTCCAAACGAGCTAAAGAACACCAAAATCCGAGTTCGAATGCAAAAGTTATGCTCAAAACCGTTAAGAAGATTTTTGTTCAGGAGGGGGGTAAAAACTCCAGTCTTGAGGTCCGAAAACTCTAGTTTGGAGTCACTAACACCAGAAACTCTGTTCCTAGGCCGAAAACTCAGGTCCGGTTGATTCCATGACGTCAAGAACTCGAACGGGACGAGTTTTGTGTGGAAAAACTCGAACCAAAACCTCAAATTGATGGGAGAAATGGAGGAATTAGGCTATGGAAACACAGGGGAAGGTAGATCAACAAGTTTATCAAGTAATCCACGGATCAAAACCTACCAAAACTCACTCAAATCACAGATCGATCCAAAACACGAATTGGGGCTATTTTTGTGGAATTTTCAAATTTATGGGGAAAAGACCAAATCGGTGAGAAATCTGTGGCAACCAAAAGCTGCTGATACCTGATGTTGAGGGGTAGTTTGGACATAAAACTAGAGTTTGGGGCGGAATAAGGGGTACATGGGCCAAGGGACCAGCTAGCGGCGCGCAGGCCCATTCGCTCAGGCTAGAGATTCTGGTGTATGGGGCCGGAGACTCTGGTGTGGGTCGGAGACTCCGGTCAGTCTCCGATGCCGTCTCCGGAGTGGCATACAGAATGTCCCAAGCGAGTGGGCGGAATCCGGTCCAGAGATGGGCCGGAGACTCTAGGGTTGCAGACCGGAGATTCTGATGTGTGCAGGCCAGAGACTCCGGTGCTATGGCTCAGCTTCTTCCGTCTTCTCTTCCAAGCCTCCGTCTTGTCGGGGTTCGTGTTTCGGGCTTCCTCCCTTGCCTCCGTACTTGTCGGTATGAACCTATCATGATAATGGGATGGAATATGAAATAGTATACCATTTAAGAAGGTACGAAGTGGGTTCACATAGTGGAATGGATTCACCTTTGAAGTCCATGTCGATTTGGCATAAGTTGGAGACCTTGATGTGGTAATGACCGTAGGTCGGTCTATATCAAACGTTGCAAGCAAACCATTAGAAAGAGCAATTGTTCAACAAAGTGCAAGCAATGGTATCATCAATGTAATGTTTAGAGCATGGCATGTCATGGCAATATCATGACAATAAAAGGATTCCACATGGTCATCATGATGCATAGCAAAATCAACACATGGGAATAAGAGTGGAACATATGTCATGTCACAAGTATCATCCATAGCATGCAAATCATCACAAATCATCATGCCCACTAGTGGGATCATGGTATCATCAACACCCGTATTTTACCTTGTTCATACCTCTCATATGAAGTGAGTGTTGTGGTAGTATTGGCCTCCATGTGGGTGATTTCTTCATCCAATATGGGGATGGCGTCATCCATCCACCATGTACGTCTTCTTAGTCGGAGGCATCATCATCTCCAAGCTTGGCGCGTATTGATCCATGGAACCTAGCACATCATGAGAAAATAGACTAGAGGTAGAAGATAAGTCTTTAGAAATCAAAGAGGCCACACATGATGATGTGGGCATATCATGCAGTTTGATACACTAGGACAACCAACGACATGTAATAATTTAGTCTAAGGTCATGTCAAATGATTGAGCTATGTTTATGAGTCAGAATCCAATAAGGGTCGAGTCAGTATCACTCCAGTATGTTCAGCCACCCCTACCCCTTTGTCCTATATAAACAAGGGGGTGCCACAATATTAGGGGAGTTGAAAATTATGTAGAACTTTTAGTTCCTCGTTTGTAAACCATCCCTCCGGAGTTTGCATCTTGACGGCGTATCTGCGCTCGTCTAGTTATCCAATATATTGAGTTTGCGTGAAGGTGCTTGTTATTCAAGTATTGTCGTGCTTTGGCATGAGGCTTGTTGTTCGTCATCAAGTTGCTCGTTAGTTAATCTATTCTAGTGTGAGGTTCGTCGTTCATTGTCGAGTTGCTCGCAAGATTGGTTTCCTCATATTCAAGTTACGTTCATCGTGTGATTGGGGGATTTTATCAGATCTATTGGATCATGAAGTGCATCGTGAAAAATCGGGCCAAACACTCTTTATCATCTTGGTATCAGAGCGCCTGGTTGATCACAATGCAAGTTGCATTGTCGGAGACGTTCTTGTTGTTGTTTCTGGATCTTCGATCTGCAAAGGCGGCGAGAGTACAACCCAATAGCATTGATTTTTGGTGGATCACGATTTTCCAGATCATTTTACAGGTGGAGAGTCCGTTGCTTGCATGCAGAGGAAGGAGTCCAAAGCAGTTTTGTGTCGAGTTGTACTTGACATGAAATTCCGGGTGTGGGGTCCTGTGAACGAAAGTTAGTTTCAGACTAGCTGAATACCCATGCGTTGCTACGATTTTTTAGAGAAAAAATGCATGTCGCACATCTGAACTTACGTTTTTTTCTCTAGCATCCCTACGCAATGCATCCTCGTTCCACTGCGCTGGAGAGCTATCCCCTCGGTGAATATTAATAGCAGATCCCATTTTGTATACGAAGGATATTCTTACATTGATACAAAAATACTGCCCAGCCAAATCCCCATACGAGGGTGGAAACTATTCAAGTAAAATGTGTATACACTCTTTGCCAACTCCCTCTCCAGTTAATCGGGTAGGATATTCACTTGTGAAGCTTCCTAATAGGTTATATACATGTGTTCAACTAGATTGTTAGTAGCTCAATTACAGAAAATTTCTGATATTTTTTTCAGTTAAATTGTCTATTTTGTCTTGAGTGAAGTGAGATGCAAATTCATGAACTATAGCTTCAATACATGTTTGACTACTGAACATTTTGTATGTGTCTATATAGGAACATTCAGAAAAAAGAAAATCTGAGGTGATACTTGATTTAGCGCTACCTGAATTTACTTGGTGTTCAACTTGGGAACTACTAAACTGAACTGCTCCTAGATGCAATCATGGCGTCGACCTTCATCATTTCAGGAGCCCAGCAAGCCAGGAGACTATGGCGAGTCCTACCCGAATGCGCCGATCGGAGGCCGGGCTACACGGAGCTCCCAATCGTGTCCATCCATTCCCACTTGGCTCAATTTTGAAATTTCAAAAAAGCTTTAAAAGAATTCACATAACCCCCTTCCCCTCCCTTGAGCTCCACCTTAGCATCCACCTGCCCCGAGTCCCTCCTAGGTCTCCGCCTCCACCATTCCCCAAACCACCTGGCGAGGTTCCTCCATCAACAAGCAACATGTGGCTCCACCCCAGCGGCGAGCATCTCGCCAGCAAAGTCGAGCACGAAGCTTCGGACCTTGCATCGAGGAGGTCGTGCAAGACGTGGGAAACTCGTCGTGGACGTAGTGAACTTGTGGGTTTTGGTAGCGCCTGGATTTATGTCGAATCCAGCGGCGGCAGTGCGTGGAGCATTGGTTCAGACAGCTAGTAGGAGTAGGGGCGGCGGCGGCCTGGGTCACGGGAGCTTGGGAGTGGCGGTGTAGGTCGCGTTGAGGGAGGGGGCGATGCGGGTCGATGGGGCGGAGTCGGCGGCACGGAGGAGCACAGGAGCCGATGGGAGCAGGGGCGGCGGCGGCCTGGATCGCGGGAGCTTGACACGGGCGGTGTGTCGCGTCGTGGGAGGGGGCCTGGGTCGCGAGCTGGAAAGAGGAGGCGAGCTGGTTCCGCACGCCCGGGGTGGAAGGGAGGCAGGCACTCGCCTAAGCCGGTGTGGAGAGGAGACGGCACCACGAGGCTGCAACGAGGGGAAGGGATGGGAGGCAGGGAGGAGGGACACGGCGAGTTGACCATCTTTTTTCTGGGCGGACAGATCGCTTAGCGGTGGCAGCTGCAGTAAATTGATTTCAATCTAGGGGCAAAAGGGTCCAAAATCGTCAGATGGAAAAAAATTCGGTCGACGAACAACCCAAATCTCTATCTACTAATTTACGTTGTGGTATGTTCGTCACCCAGCCCAAATTTCCGTCTGCCATGATTTGACAAGTTTGCCCTTGCAAGTTCTAATATATTACAAGGATGCCACCGCTAAGTGAAGAGCACGGGTCAACGAACCCTCCCGGTCCCGATCCCTCTGCCCCATCTTTCCCCTTCCCCTGGCTGCCTTCCCGTCGGCCGGCGTCCATCCTCCGGTGCTGCCCCCTTGACTCACGCCGGTGAGAGCCCGTCCCTCCCGCCTGCTCCTCTAACACCGGTGCTGCGAAGCGATGCAGGAGAACTCAGGGGCAGAGCGTCTCGTGCTTTGCTGGGTCTCCACCGCCAGCGCAACCGAGCTCAATCCTTGCGGCAAGCTCGACCGCCTCCGGCCGATGTTTATTTGCGGGAACCTGGAGGAACCGCGGCGGCGCGGCTAGGTCGCCCTCGGCGCCCGACTCTGTGCCTATCTACAAGCTCAATCCAATCGTAGGCCAGGTCAGGCCTACTCCCATAGGCCATAGTCCCATGGCCGCCCCATTCCCTTCCTCACAGTGCCAAATCTCCATCTCCTCCCGTAGCGACCCGGCGGGGAATTGACCAGGCCGAAAAACGGAGAGGAGCGCCTGGCCGTGAGGAATTGGTCTGGGGCTACGTCGGCTCGCTGGAATTTTTCTGGTGGAGGTGATTGTCGACGGCGACCTCCAAGTCCTCCATACGGTGGAACGTGACTATGGAGACCCCAAATATCCTCGCCGTTGAGGTCTAGGTTCTCTCATGGCCGAGTCTCCGTCCGAAGGTGCTCTGGTGATTGGGGTGTCTGAGGCGACTATCAACGAGGTGATCCACCTCTTCCTCTTTTCTTTTTCTCAATTTATGGCTGGGCATGATTCTGAATTTTTTGATTGTACACGATTGTGAAGACCAAAATGTCAGCTTGGTTATTTGGTGTTGCAGATTTTTCTTATCTCTTCTCCCATCTGATTCAAGATTTTATTTAGCATTTTTCTGCTCTTTTATCTTTTTTTTGAGGGAGGGTTTTTTCCCTACGCATGCTCAAGAACAAAGCTATAGCTTTTGCAGTTATGTGGTGTCTTGGGAAGATGATTATTAGACAAAACAATAATGTGTAAGTGCAGTGGAACAGTAGCAGTAGAGCTCAGTTCATGATCTGGTTCTAGAGAAAGTTGGATATGATGGGATACGGGTGTAGCAAGGTGCGGGGCAAGGGGATTGTAGATGTTTGTTCAGTCTCTTTGTCTGATGGTGATAAATATAGTGAGACGGGTGATCATTTGGACAGACGTGTATCTACAATTGATTAATATGTATAGGCGTGTGTGCATCTGCTCAACTACATAGTTTAATTTAGAGGATTAGTCTCTTTAGAAAACATGCAACTAATTATATGATTATTTTTACTATTATTTTTCCCATCGATCCTATGTTTTATACAATGTGCAGACGTGTTGGACAAATCTCGAAGCTGTATTGGATGGCTCGACATAGGACTGGGACACCCGCGTATGTGTTGTGTTTGCTATTCAAATTGCTTGATCAATCGTGTAATTGATTAAACATTCTGGCAAATTGGATCTGAGCAAAGAAATACCAGAACAAACAACTTAGGGTTTGCCACCAATAAATGAATCAATAAGTTTATTCTTTTCTCTCATGTTGCAAAGCATGGTCTTGATTACGGGATGACCACTACAAATAAATAACTTCCATTCTTGACTTTGGCACATGTCGATATCACCGCATAAGAAAAGTTGTTGCTGATGAGTAGTTTTGTTTTTCTAGGTAAAAATTTCTTTTTCTCTTCCGCATGAATCGCGCGGGAATTGTCCTACCAACTTCATTGCGACTACAATTAATATAGCATTGCTACTATATTTGAGTGTTGTGGATGGAAGTTTCTAAAAAAAATCAGAGTGGGCTAGAGGGGTCGATAATACATTAGGTTTTCATATGTTGAGAGTCAGCGAGGAAGGTCAATAACAACAGCGGCGGATCTAGGATAAATTTTCAGAGGGGGCAAAACTGTGCTAAGTGGTGCAAATAGCTTTGCTAAGTGGGAGAAATGCGTATTTAGCTTAAGTAATTACAAGGTGATTAAAAATTGAGTGGGCCAGCTGCCCCCATTAGTACATGCTAGATCCGTCCCAACAATGAGGATGACGTCGATAGAGGTCTGCAATAAGGGGAGGAAGAACGTCGTCGAGTGCTTAGTGTAGTCCAAATAGAAGAGACCGCACCAGGGAGGAGCGAGGGACAAACTTGACATCCAGAACTCACATATATGTTTAGATATATCAAAGTGAAAATTTTGATCTATCCAAAATTTTAATAACCCGTAGCAACGCATGGGCATTCAGCTAGTCTTTTTAATACTAGTATAGATTGCTAGTAATCGTGTTGGTCTAGTCTGGACTAGACAGGCAATCAGATCGCTCAGGTTTAAATAAAAATGGAAATCTCAGTGGTGGAAAGTAATAGAAAAAAGATCGGAACAAGGATTCAGGTGGATTGTTAATTCTTCTCGATTTGGTATCGATCAGTTCCGTGATTTTGCATCGTGGGCACCCAACCAAAGAATATTTTTGGAAATTTTGTGGCATAACGTGTTGGCCTCAAGTGGACACGGTTTGGAATTGTTTGACATGAAAAAAAGGCAAGGGAAAAGGTAGATCGATTTTGGAGTCCTCTTGCTAGTTTTAGTTTTTCCGTGGCTTGGTTGGTAGGCAATGCTTTGCTCGCGAGCGTGAAGTGGAAAACAATTCGCTCACCAACAAACATTGGCGTGTGCTCTGCTCAAGGCGTGGAGTTTGGTTCAGATTGCAGTGTTTTTTGTTGTTGTATGTATCTGCGTGCCAACTCTAGCCAAGTTTTTGGTACGTGCAGATTTGATTCAGCGTGGAGTTGGGACAAGAAAGAAAATCATAAATAAAAAGAGGGAATAATCAATTCAGATCAGATTTTTGGGAGCTTCTATTCAGATCGGTTTGCATACAACGCAGTTTTGATCGAAAATTGTGCCAACAAAAGGAAGACAAAATTGAGACATTGGTTGGTTAGTTTCAAGAGGAGGCAGACTATGTTCATTTGGATCCATAGCATGTGGAAGTTTGTTCTGTTTGTTTTGGATGATGTGCTAGGGTTGCTTCTAAATTTCAGGCTGCATCTTCAAACATAGTCAGCTTATTTGGACCCTTGGTGTGCAGGAATTTGTCCTGTTTATTTTGTGTGATCTGCTACGTGTCTTTCAGATTGCATTCAGGGTATGTGTCTTAGTCAGGTTGACGACGTCGATAGTAGCAAGTTAAGCTAGCCAAGTAGGAGGATGAGGTGTCGCAGGCTGACAAGACTTGATGATGGATAGTGGTGATTTTCCTAATTTGAAGCCATATGCCGGAGAAGACCTTCCGGCGTTGAGGACAACGCCTTTCCAAGGGAGAGAGGATGATGTGGGCATCTCATGCAGTTTGATACACTAAGACAACCAATAACTTGTAATAATTTAGTCTAAGATCATGTCAAATGATTGTGCTATGTTTATGATTCAGAGTCCAGTTATGGTCGAGTCAGTCCGACTCCAGTAGGGTCAGCCACCCATTTGTCCTATATAAACAAGGGGGCTGCCACAATATTAGGGGAGTTGAAAATTATATAGAACTTTTAGTTTCTCATTTGTAAACCATCCCTCTGGGGTTGGCATCATAACGGCGTATCTACGCTCGTCTAGTTATCTAGTATATTGAATTTGCGTGAAGGTGTTTGTTATTCAAGTATTTTCATGCTTTGGCGTGAGGCTTGTTGTTCGTCATCAAGTTGCTCATTGGTTAATATATTCTAGCGTGAGGTTCGTCATTCATCGTTGAGTTGCTCGTAAGGTTGGTTTCCTCATGTTCAGGTTACATTCATTGCGTGATTGGGAGATTTTATCAGATCTATTGGATCAGGAAGTGCATCGTGAAAGATCGGGCCAAACACTCTTTATCACATGACCTATCAACTACCACTCTCAACTCACTAGGTGTATCACTCATGCCCTCCAAGTGGAAGCACTCAATATCACGTATGGTGGAGTCACTCATCTCACTCTTGTTGTCACTCAAGTCGGCTAAGTGGCTGTCATACTCACATGGGATTGATACCACATCATCACTCAAGCATATAGGGATAGGCTTGGTTCTCTCAACTCCATGCGCCTCCTTTGGTGAAGGGAAAATCCCAAGCTCACCATCATCAACCTTGTCGTCGCCATCTTGTAGGATAGGCTCTTGTCTTGGAGCTTGCTCATCTTTCTCCATGACGACCTTGGCTTGTGTAGCGGTGCACTCCCAAAACGTATGACCTTGGTGTTGGCACTTGGCTCATATGATGGTTGGACATTCCCATGGGTAGTGACCTTGGTTGTTGCACTTGTAGCATAGGGGTGTGCCCTTTTGTACTTGGGGTGCCATTATGGTGGTGGCCCTAGAAGGAGATACCACATGTTGAGGAGTGTGGTTGTAGCTTGAGCTTGTTCTTGGGGCCATTGCGGTGGTGGCACAAGTTGTTGAAGGTTCCTTATGATGATGTTGTCGACGGAGGTCATTGGTGTGCCTTGCCTAAGGTTAACGTAGGTGGCACACTTGGTCATCCATATGACACTTGCGACAATGATCCTTGTCCATGGCACTCTTCTTCGGCTCGTGGTGCCATCTTGTGCTTGACTCATCAAATTTGGCGAGGTTGTCGACCATGTTGTTCTTGAACTTGACGAGGTCGCCTTTCAACTTATCCAATATATTTTGTACCTTGGCGCTCTCGAGGTGGTGAAGATGCCTTGGACAACGTCTTGTATCCTATTGATGTTGGCGATGATCCCTAGAGGATGTTTCTCGATGAAGGTTCTTGCTTCGTGGTGCCTCTTTTGGAAGATGATGTTGGGGTGCCCCTCTTATTATAGGCGGTGGCACTTGTTTCCTTGGAGGTTCTTGGACTTGACACCTTCAAGGTTGTGGTGCTTGGCGCCTTGGAGATGGTGGTACTTGGTGCCTTGGAGATGGTGGTTGATGACCCACAAGTATAGGGGGTGTATCACAGTATTTTCGATAAGTAAGAGTGTCGAACCCAACGAGGAGCAGAAGGTGCTGGCTAGTGGTATGGATCAGGAATTCTCTGCAAATACTTAGCAAACGGATTTTTAGGGTTTTTTGATAAAGCAAGTAAATAAAGTACGAGTAAATAAAAGACAGTAGGAATAAATGCAGCAAGTGTCCCAATCCTTTATGTAGCAAAGGACAATACGGTTGTATTACTTAAGATGACCAAACGTTCTCGGGGACACATGGGAAGACTGTCAAGTGCTTTCGCTTCATATAGTTGATTAATCTTCTTTAGCTTGCTAAGTGTTGTGTGGGTGAACCTGTGCTAATGTACCGACCTTCCTAGGACTAATACATACTTGTGATTATACCCCTTGCAAACATCCGTAAGTACAAGAAAGTAATTAAGGTATAAACCTAACCACAGCTTTAAACTCTAAGACCCTTACGTCCCTTGTGCAACGGTTTCCTAACAGGGGTTCAGGTTTCCGTCACTCCGGCAACCCCTACGATTAGTAGCGAAATACACAATGCATTCCCCTAGGCCCATATAGGTGAAGTGTCATGTAGTCGTCATTCACATGACACCACTAGAAGAAGTACACCACAACTTAAATATCAAACTATTGAATCTTTCTCAACACAATTTCACTACTAACAACATGACTTCTCCCATGTCCTCAAGAACAAAACGAACTACTCACAAGACATCATATGTATCATGATCAGAGATGGAATAATGATGTATAACAATCTGAACATAAACGATAATTCAATGGTTCACTCAATAGCATCAACTACAAAGAGTAATCAACACCGGGAAAGTTTCCCCTAAGAACTATGCAAGATTCAACCCAATTTTTACAGCAATATGGAGATGGTGATGAGGGTGCTGCTGATGATGATGGTGGTGATGATCCCGATGAAGTCCAGCTTGATGGTGGTGTTGATGGCGATGATCTCCCCTCTCCGGGAAGGAATTCCCCCGGTAGAAATCTATCTGCCGGAGAGATCTTTCTCTCTCGGTGTTTTCCGCCCCGCAGAGGCGGCGGAATCTTTCTGTGGTCGCTCTCCGAGTCTTAGGGTTTTTGGAGGAATATATACGCCAGAGGGGAGAGCCAGAGGTGGGCCAGGGTGGCCACACCACCTGGTGGCGTGGCCTAGGGTGGCCTGCGCCAGGGGGTGGTGTGGGCCCCCTGTGGCCCATCTCCACTCCCTCTTCTGGCAGCCTTCGTCTTTTGGAAAAATAGGAATTTCCGTATATTTTCCCGGATTTTCTGATCTTCGCGAATTTTGCCTCCAAACAACACCTTTTCCATCAGAATCTTAACTGCAGTGGTCCATGCTCCAAAAGTCATCAACCATGCAAAAATAGATGAAATAACATAAGTATCACCTCTTAATATGAAATATATCAATGAATAATAGTGAATTATGATATAGAATAGTGATGCAAAATGGACGTATCAACTCCCCCCAAGCTTAGACTTCACTTGTCCCCAAGCGAAACTGAGCTCAATAAACATGACCTCAGGTTTATGGAGTGAAGAGTCGATAAAAGAATACGGACAAGAAGCATCACATTCATCAATACATAGCTCATAATAGAAGACAACTCACTATTATATAACTTAACTTGTAATAAGTAAAGGAAACACAATAAAGATACATAAAGTGAATCATAATTGGTAATGGAAAACTTAGCTCTTGGTCGAAGAATAGTTGATAATTTGCCGGAGTTCACAAATAACTGGTTTTTCAATGATAGCTTTCAAAGTAGTAATCACCAAGATAAGAGCAATGTGCAAAACAAGGAACATAATAAACATGATCGAATAAATCATCATATGAATGAATGAAACACAACAACTCAAAATACTTGCTGAGATAGAAGGGAATAGGTTTACTGACTCAACTAAAAGGTAAAAGAAAGGCCCTTCGCAGAGGGAAGCAGGGATTGCAAGTTTCATAAAGAGCTCCCAAAAAATTATGATACTTATTAGCTTTCAGCTCTCATTGCCCCTATCATAGGCATCTTTAGGTGATTAAGGTTAAAGTGATCAAATATGAGGATATGCATTGATGAGTTGTAAATTGAGAATCTCATGTCCCTTGAATACGAAGGCCGCTCCTCATGCTACTCAAGTTTAGTCACCAGTAAGTTCTTGTCATCGTAAGCACATGTGTATCATAGAGAACCGCCAATGGGGTACCCCTTGCCCGATGATACGGAAGAATCCCCATATCAAAATGACAAGGCAAGTAGACAACAAACATCTCAGCAATCTTCTTATTTACCATGGGAATATGGTGCTTTTTTCTCTCTTTCCTCTTTTCATAATCTCTTTTTTCTTTCTTTTTCTTTTTCTTTTTTTCTCAATATCAGACTCTTTTTTATAAGAAGAATGCTTCATAGATGCTCATTATGGTTACGCTGCAGGTTTCCACCATGTCAGCATGGATTAGACCAGCGGCCCAGGCGTTTCTCTAACACACATGCATAACTCCATGGACTTACAAGCTCCCCTTTCATTTCACAATCGATTTACATCCATAGACAAAAGAACATGATAGCAACTAGGTACAAAGTACCAGTGCAATGTTGAAAGCGTTCCCCATGATAGCATGGTTCTGCTAATCCACAACTTACAAAGCGCAAGCATATACGCAACATAGATGGGCACAATGGTTCAAGTTTATTAAGTGCAAGAAAGTAAAGTATGCCATCAAGTTCGTGAGAGCTTTAATCACTAATTTTCACATAACAAGTTTAATTTGGAAGGTAGATAAAAACAAGAATTTACTTGGAATAGCAATAATGCTAATAGGTAGGTATGGTGGACACAAATGGCATAGATTTTGGTTTAAGGATTGGATGCACGAGAAGAATTCCCTCTCAGTACAGGTTTTTGGCTAGCAAGGTTGGGTAGCAAGTATAAGAGTTGAAGGAAACAAACAAACATACAAGTGATAAAAACAAACATGCAATCTTCCTTGGAAGCACAAAAGATCTTAACCAGAGAATACTAGACTTATGAACAAATCAAGAAAGAAAGATGATGAAATTATATTTCTTTAGAGTACTTTTATCTTTTCATTCAACTCTCAAAAATAGTGTTGCTACTGACCGAGCCAGGTTTGCCAAAACCAACTAAATTAACTCAATGATCCCAAAGTGATACCAATACTAACAACAAGATCAATCATATAACCATGAATTGAAAACTAATATAAGATATGCAAAAGAGTAAATGATAGAACTTCTCATTAATATTCCATAACGGCTACTCACACCAAGGGATACATATTTAACGAGAGAGGGGACACTTCCATAATGCAAACCATCCTACATAATAACTTCTCTATTCATGATATGACTCTACTAAAAAGGTAAAAATATAGAAAGTGATGTGATACCGCGGCACTCCCCCAAGCTTGGAACAAACCAATGGGATGCCAAACCTGATGACGAATTACTCCTTCGGTGGTGGTGGTATCCTCTCGATGAGCTCTTTGATCAGTTTCCCCAAGTCCTCGATCTCGAAGGTGAGAGTACGAATCAACTCCGAGTTGTGCTCGATGCGGTGTATGATCATGTCAGATTGTGGACCCCAGCTATTGTGATTCTTTTTTCGCTCTTCCCTCTTGGAGTCTTCTTTTCCTGCATGGTTATGGATAAAGGTATGGAAAGGACTCTTGGTGCTTGGAGAAGGTGTCCGTGGTGCCAAACAGTGACGCGGAGGCTTCCCTCCAGTTGACATCCATGCAGTCCCCCTGATCCTGGCAAGGTTCACCACTACTCCAATGCTTGCAACGGTAGTGCCGGTGTGCTTTGTCTCCTCTTCACCTTCACTCTTGATCTCCTTCTCCTGTGCGGGGTCTTGGAGATCCTACTCCATAGGCTCCTTTCCCTTGTCCTTGGCAGACACCATTGTGCTCCTAAGCTTTCAAAGATAGTTCCTGGCAGAAATAGATCGAAACGCAAACATGACGAAAACACGATATACGAACCTCGGGAGATCCGCGGGGTTATATATTACGAAGTTTCATAACAAAAGGAAGGTACTGGGAGAAAACGGGCCGGAGACGGAGTCCGGAGTGGCCACACCACCTGGTGGCGCGGCCAGGGGTGAGCCCGCGCCACAGGGTGGTGTGAGCCACCCTGGCTCCGTTTCCTTCCCTCTTTCGCTTTGTAGCTTTACTTATTGTCTAAAAACTGCAAAAATATAGTTGGATAGTATTTTCGCGGAACTTTTCTTACCAGAACTGTTACCTATTTGAAAACAGACTCTGCAGGTCTCTGAATTTGGTATCTAGTAGATTCTTCCGGAGTCACCACTTGAATAACATCAATATCTTCATCTTTATACACTTATTGCTTGAGTCATAAAACCTTTCACTTCCTTATTACACCATTATCTCCACTAACCCTGAAACTTCTTTCACACAAAACTTCACACAGTTCTCATTAGAAACATTAGTATAAGTGAAGTGATAAAATCTTTTGAGTCCAATTTCAACTGAAAACCATCAAAACATAAGCTACTGTAGCAAATCCTTCCGAAGACCCAAAATAATTCAAAAAGGAAATCGAATAAAGAAGCAAATACAAGAGTGGCAAAATCTGTCAAAACAGACCAGCAGGTAAAGATCAATTTTTTCGAAAATCTTCTAGTGCTCAAATCAAAAAGTGAAAAACTAACAAAAGTTGAATAACAACCTGGGGCAGAAGCACAAAAAATTACAGCTCAATCCAACATACAGAGATCTCTCACGAATTTTTACAGTGAAGCACAAAAATCTGTTTCGGGACAGCAACTTCCCCAAATCTTACTTCTCCTCATTAGAGGTTGATCTTGACAAAAAAACCAAACAAAAAGGGATAAGGAGAGGTTATTACCGAAGTAATAACTTCCAAGACTCAAAGAGACAAAAACAAAGTGAAAGCAAAAATAAACTGGGTTGTCTCCCAAAAAGCTCTTTCTTTATAGCCATTAAGAGGGGCATGATAATTTCAAAGATGCTCACTTAGGAATATGAATTGAAGTGAAAGAGAGCATTAAGAAGCAAAAATACACACATTTAAGTCTAACCCACTTCCTATGCAATGGAATTTTGTAAACAAACAAGTTGTTGAAACCAGAAACTACTAGCATAGGAAAGCAAAAGAAGTGCAACATAAAAACTTTCAGCATAAAACGAGGAAACTTGAGATTATTGAGATGCAAAAGGATACTTTTCCCTCTCTCATAATAACTTTCAGTATCATGCATAAACTTAACAATATAACTATCACAAGAACCATCATAGCAATGATCACTTATTCTAATAGAAAACACAGGAATACTAGCTCTCATAACACTACTTTGTGAAACAATATTAGAGGTATCCTTACAAAGGATAGTGTGTCCCTCTTCTTCATATTTAGTAACAAAGTCTTTCACATTTGCTATTATAGGTTCATTAACCATTTGTTTATCAGGTTCAACAACTTTGCTTATACTTTCATCAACCATACTAGCTATCATAGAATGTTCCTTTATCTTAACTGGAAAAGGTATTTTCTCAATATAAGGTTTAGGTAAAACATGATTAGCAGTATAAACTTCAGTATTTCTTACAGGAACACTCTTAGCAACATCTTTATAAGGCTCATGATACTTATTCCACTTCTTTTTAGGCACTTCAATATAGGAAGCAAAAGCCTTAAAATAAGAAGCAATGGCTTGAGAGTCTAGACCATAAGCATTTTTAATATTTTGAAAGTCATCAGTTCCCATAAAAGATTCAATGCATTCATAATCATAATTTATACCTGACTTTCTACCTTTGTCATTCTCCCAAGCTTCAGCATTGTCTTGAATACGGTCCAGAAGATCCCATTTAGCTTCTTCTTCCATGCGAGTGAATGATCCAGCACAAGAAGCATCAAATAAATCCTTATCATGAAGAGAAAGCCTTGCATAAAAGTTATTGATAATAATATTGTTGGGGAGCTCATGAATGGGACATTTGAGCATTAGTAACTTCAATCTCCCCCAAGCTTGGGTTGTATATTTGATTCCGATCTTTATGAATCTCACTAGGAGGATAAAACTTTGAATAAAAGAGAGGTACTATTTCCTCCCATTCCAGAGTTTGACCATTTTTCAGCAGCTTATACCATTCCTCAGCTCTTCCTTTCAGTGATAATAAGAATAACTTCTTCTTAACTTGATCTGTAGTAATACCTGCACACTTGAACAACCCGCATAACTCGTGTATAAAGAGTAAATGATCACCAGGACGGAGTGTTCCATCCCCAACATAGTAGTTATACATAACACGATCAATAATTCTTGTAGGTATTTTAAAAGCATCATTCTTAGCAGGTGGTGGTTCATCTACTACCTTAGTAGTGGTAGTAGAATTACCAAATAAGAAACTCAACGAATTATCCATAACAAAAATAAAGCAACTAACAGAAGTAAACAATACTCACAGTAGAAGTTTCCTTTACCAGTTCCACTCTCCAATAGCGTGTCACTCCCCGGCAACGGCACCAAAAAATAGTCTTGATGACCCACAAGTATAGGGGGTGTATCACGGTATTTTCGATAAGTAAGAGTGTTGAACCCAACGAGGAGCAAAAGGTGCTGACTAGTGGTATGGATCAGGAATTCTCTGCAAATACTCAGAAAACGAATTTTTAGGGGTTTTTGATAAAGCAAGTAAATAAAGTACGAGTAAATAAAAGACAGTAGGAATAAATGCAGCAAGTGGCCCAATCCTTTATGCAGCAAAGGACAAGCTGGTTGTATTACTTAAGATGACGAAACGTTCTCGGGGACACATGGGAAGACTGTCAAGTGCTTTCTCTTCATATAGTTGATTAATCTTCTTTAGCTTGCTAAGTGTTGTGTGGTGAACCTGTGCTAATGTACCGACCTTCCTAGGACTAATACATACTTGTGATTATACCCCTTGCAAACATCCGTAAGTACAAGAAAGTAATTAAGGTAGAAACCTAACCACAACTTTAAACTCTAAGACCCTTACGTCCCTTGTCCAATGGTTTCCTAACGGGGGTTCAGGTTTCTGTCACTCCGGCAACCCCTACGATTAGTAGCCAAATACACAATGCATTCCCCTAGGCCCATATAGGTGAAGTGTCATGTAGTCGACGTTCACATGACACCACTAGAAGAAGTACACCACAACTTAAATATCAAACTATTGAATCTTTCTCAACACAATTTCACTACTAACAACATGACTTCTCCCATGTCCTCAAGAACAAAACGAACTACTCACAAGACATCATATGGATCATGATCAGAGATGGAATAATGATGTATAACAATCTGAACATAAATGACAATTCAATGGTTCACTCAATAGCATCAACTACAAAGAGTAATCAACACCGGGAAAGTTTCCCCTAAGAACTATGCAAGATTCAACCCAATTGTTATAGCAATATGGAGATGGTGATGAGGGTGCTGCTGCTGATGATGGTGGTGATGATGATCCCGATGAAGTCCAGCTTGATGGTGGTGTTGATGGCGACGATCTCCCCTCTCTGGGAAGGAATTCCCCCGGCAGAAATATGTATGCCGGAGATATCTTTCTCTCTTAGTGTTTTCCGCCATGCAGAGGCGGCAGAAGCTTTATGTGGTCGCTCTCCGAGTCTTAGGGTTTCGGGAGGAATATATACGCTAGAGGGGAGAGCCAGAGGTAGGCCAGGGCGGCCACACCACCTGGTGGCGCGGCCTAGGGTGGCCCACGCCAGGGGGTGGTGTGGCCCTCCTGTGGCCCATCTCCACTCCCTCTTCTGGAAAAATAGGAATTTCAGTATATTTTCCCGGATTTTCTGATCTTCGCGAATTTTGCCTCCAAACAGCACCTTTTCCATCAGAATCCTGACTACAACGATCCATGCTCCAAAAGTCATCAACCATGCAAAAACAGATGAAATAACATAAGTATCACCTCTTAATAGGAAATATATCAATGAATAACAGTGCATTATGATATACAATAGTGATGCAAAATGGACGTATTAGTGGTGCTTGACGCGATGGAGATGGTGGCCCTTGACTCCTTGGAGGTGGATCATCGAAGTAGGTGGTGCCCTTTGGTGTGGCATGCTTCGCCTTAAAGGTCATGGTTTCTTGATGATGCGCCTCCTCTTTCTTGGCATAGTAGTCTTCCATCTCCAAGCGGTGGAGGAATTCTTCATGGCTCATGGAAGATCCCTCAAAGTCAATGAAGTTCGTCATGTTGTCCATGCTTGGAGAGGCATCATCGATGTCGCACTCGAAGTCATCCATGCTTGGGGAGTCATTGTTGATGTAGTACTCCGTATCACCCAAGCATGTGGAGCCATTTCCGGTGTAGTGCTCCATGCATGAGGAGCCATTGTCGATGTAGAGCTCCAATTCCTCCATGCTTGAGGAGACATAGTTGATGACGTGATGCATGTCTTCCATGCACGTGGAGCCATCGTAGGTGTAGTGCTCCGGGTCCTCAAAGCATGCGGAGCCATTGTCGGTGTAGTGCTCTGGCATGTCCTCTATATTTGTGGAGTCGTAGTCATGGTGGCTCATCATGGATTCTTCATAGATATCATGCTCGGTTCTAGAGTCCCTAGACATGATTCACAAGACCAAGTGGTGCATATGGAAGTGGCAGGGGTTAGGGATTCAACGTCAAACCTTAACTTACCTTAGAAGATAGTATCGTGCAAGTGGACACACTTGAGAGCAATCAAACCCAAGTAAAGTGAAGTTCACGTGGAACACCAAAACAGACTAACCACTAAAAACACACACAAAGCTTATGGTGGATGGGTATGGAAGGTGGCATGTCCAAGAACAATCAGAAATCAAGATATGGTAATGGCAAGTAAAGAACCACGATGATCATAAAGCAAAACAAGTTAATCCACAAAATAGGAATTATGTACAAGGAAACACACATGGTGGGATAAATGAGACTTGTCCGATGGAAAAAGTGAGCTAAGAACCAAATGATTACCTACCGATGACTATAATCTCGTGTCGCACAAGTGCAAGGAGAGATGCTAGTTCGATTGCACTAAAATTGGTGGGTTGCAAGATATGCACAATAAGTATCACCTATTTGATGTTCAACAAGCATGCTCTTTCTATTCTATGAGGCACTTGTTCCTTTCTTTTTCTTTTTCTTTTGTCTATTTTTTCTTTTTGTACCACTCTTTTTCTTTCTTTTTCACTTGCCTGTTGTTGAGGGCTAACCTCGTGGGTGCCTGATCTTTCACGAATTCCCGCGGAAATCGAGGGGGAAGTGCAAGGGAAAGAGAGAGGGGATGAACACCATGAACTCACGCACGAACAACACGATGAACACACTCACACAAAGACAAGATACAAGCTAATAGCTCACGCTGGCAGCGACCGGTCCGGCGCAATCCCTATTATCGCGTCTGGTGAAGATCTCTCTCTCTCGAATTGGCACAGCGAGTGGGGAGTCTCGGTGAGATCTTGACGACTTGGCAAAGGGACTCCGATGCCAAGGCCTTATACAATGAGGGAGGCACAATACAAAATCCAATGAGGTGGGGGATATTTGGTGGTCCTCTATCAAAGGAGCATGAGGAAAGAACTAGATAGATCCACAAGGGTGTCCACTAATTCCAAATATCAAGCCTATGGTTTACAATAGAGGTGGGGGACTATATATAGGCCAACTAGAGGTCTAGGGGTACTTTAGGCAATAAAAGGGTAAAGTCTGGACAAATTTGGGGGCACATGGGCCGAAGGCCCAAAGGCCTTTACATGCCTATCGATATGCATTCCAGATATTCCGGTGTAGCAGACCGGAGACTCCGATGTAGGCTGGAGATTCTGGTCTATCTTTGGTACATCTTCGGAGGGGTGTTCAGAATGTCCCCAGGCTCGGTTCAGAGGCTAGTCCGGAGACCGGCCGGAGACTCTGGTGTGATGGTCCGGAGATTCTGGTCTTCTAGACCGGATACTCCGGTGTGATTAGCTTCAAGAACGTGTTCTTCTCGTCCTTCTCCTTGTACTTCATCCGTAGGGGCTTGGTGATGTGGTGGGGATTCATATCTGAGAAGTCATAGTGTATTTGCATGAAGTAGCAATCCATCCAAGGATGTATCAAATTCACATGAGGAGAGGAGCGAGTTAACCTTAGCTTATAGAAGTTTGGTTCGGGCGCGAGTCATTGGTCCACTTAGGGGACTTGATGGTGTAGATGTTGGGACTTTCGTAGGACAGGCTGCATCAGCTCCCCGCCCCCCACGGGAAAGAGTCATCCTCGACTCTTCATGGTTATCATCTTGAACATCTCCATGGTAGGGTGACAGGTTCTTGACATTGAATGTTAAGCTCACCAGATACTTCGAGGTTGGTATGTCAATGATGTAGGCGTTGTTGTTGATTCACTTGAGGACCTTGAAGGGACCATCTCCTCTTGGTTTGAGCTTGGAATAACGTTCCTTGGGAAAATGGTCCTTGCTCAAGTGTATCCACACAAGATCACCTTCTTCAAAGACCATATCTTCCTTATCCTTGTTCAGCCTTGATGCTTGGCAAAGGACTTGTTGCTTGATAGTAGCTCTTGTTTCTTTCTGAAGCTTCTTCATAGCTTGGGCATGCTTGTCAACGTCCATGTTGGTGCACACATGGAGAGGAAGTGGTAGTATGTCGAGCGCGGTGAGGGGATCGAAGCCATAGATGATCATGAATTCCTCCCAATCCTTGAGGTGTTGAGTGTTCGGCTCGATTGTAGGCAAACTCGGTGTGGGGAATGTATTCCTCCCAATCCTTGAGGTTTTTCTTGATCACCACGTGAAGGAGGGTTCTGAGGCTTTGTTGACGACCTCGGTTTGGCCATCGGTTTACGGATGTGACATGAATGAGAAGAGTAGATTGACGCCGAGCTTGGCCATGAGGGTCTTCCACAAGTAGCTCATGAATTTGATGTCATGATTGGAGACGATTGTTGTTAGCATACCATGAAGGCGGACGATTTCCATGCAAAACAAATTGGCAACATGTGAAGCATCATCGGTCTTATGGCACGGTATGAAATGTGCAATTTTGGAAAAGCTATCCATGACAACAAATATAGAATCATGACCATTCTTAGACCTGGCAATCCTAAAACAAAATCCATGCTAATGTAGGACCAAGGTGCATAAGGAATAGGCAATGGCATATAAAGACCAAAGGGATTACACTTGGACTTAGCTTGAACGCATGTCGTGCATACTTAAACGTAGCGATCCATGTCTCGCTTCATATTGGGCCAACGGTAATGAGTGTAAAGCATGTCCAATGTCTTGTCACGTCCAAAGTGACCCATGAGGCCTCCACCATGTGATTCTTGGAGAAGCAAAAGTTGGAGAGACGACTTTGGAATGCAAATCTTGTTTTATTTAAAGAGAAAGCCCTTATGCAAATAGAAATCATCAACTCCTTTGTCAATGGAGCACTTTGCGAAAATTGGTCCAAAGAATGGGTCGAAAGCATACAAAGTTTTGATTTCATCAAGACCCAACACGTTTACTTCGAGTCGAGTAAGAAGGATTGTGTGCTTGCGAGACAAAGCGTCCACAACTACATTATATTTCCCTTCTTGTACTTGACAATGTAAGGAAAAGACTCCATGAACTCAACCCACTTAGCGTGTCTCTTACTCAAGTTAGCTTGGCCTTTGAGATATTTCAACAATTCATGGTCAGAATGTATGATAAATTCCTTAGGCCAAAGGCAGTGTTGCCAAACTTGAAGGACACAGACTAAGGCAAAAAGATCTTTGTCATAAATCTAATAATTGAGGTGTGCGCCATCAAGTTTCTTGCTATGGTAGGCAATAGGACGTCTGTTTTGCATAAGGACTCGAGATCCTCTCCATAGTACAGGGAAGAAGGGTGATGATAGGATTCTTCTTGCTTCGTGTGGATCCTTGCGACACCACTAATGTTGAGGGCTAACCTCGGGGTTCCCGATCTTTCATGAATCCCCGTGGAAATCAAGTGGGAAGTGCAGGGGGAAAGAGGGAGGAGATGAACACGATGAACTCACGCATGAAGAACACGATGAACACACTCATGTAAAGACACGATACAAGCCAATAGTGATGAGGACATCCCTACAATTACACCTACCCCAATGACTACTGAAGATGCTACAACTGTTGCAAGAAAGGATCAGTCCAATGAGATTAGAATTGGACCTATTACAAGAGCTCGTATGCTTACTCTTTGGAACAACAGGTGAATTTACTCCTAAACGAATCTGGTACTTTGATTGATGAGAACTTTATACTGCCTAAGTGTATGCATTTATGTATGATCAGGTTCGTTGGAGAAACAAGCATGACGCGAGGAGGAGAGGGGCTACAAGAGAAGCCCAACATGATGATCGCCCAAGGATGCGCGAGGGAGGAGCGGGAGGAAGGCGCAAGAGAAGATCATCAAGACGAAGGCAAAAAGATCTGCCACGACCAGAGTGTCCGGCCAAATCCACCCGGACTGTCTGGCCTGGTCGAGAGGCAAACTGGTGTGGACATTCAGTATGCCAGTTCGGACACTACACGGACGCCACCCGGAAACTTCAAAGTTTCCGGCCAGACCGGACTGTCCGGCACACTTCACCCGGAATGTCCGGCCGAATTCGACCAGAGTGTCCGCTCGCCGACCGAATCTGGTCCAAGTCGGTTTATATCAGTTTGAGTCGTTTGCATTTAGTTTCGGTTTCTGGTCGCTCCAGCTGCCCTTATAAGCTATGGGACGACCTCTAGTTAGGGTTTACACCACGTTAAAACTATTTTGGAGTTGTTTCTTTCGTAGAACCTCTAGAATTACCCTGTGTTCGAATCTACCAACTATAATTGAGTGTGATCTGTTGTTCCATTGGGAATTAGTAGATTGCATACTACCGTTCGTGGTCACGGTTGCGTGTGCAAGAGCGTGGTGTTGTGAATATCCTACAAGGTTCGAGAGTTGTTGCATTGGCATCAGGGATCGAGTGAGAGAGTTCATAGCTACAGGCTACTTATCTATCATCCACCATTATCATTGCCATCCGCTTACTGAGAAGATCGGGCCACCCCATATCATCTTGGTATCAGATTTCCAGTGTTGCCTCGGTAAGCATCCACAAATCCATCCATAGATTAGAGAGTGTTTTCGTCCTATACAGAAAAAGCCTTACAAAAAGATTTGCCATAGACTAGATTGCATCGTTTTCGAGTTTTAGTTGCTGATTGTATCTTCTCGTAGATCCGATCTTCAGGTTTTCCTCGTAGGAGTCTAGTTTCCGTTTGTGTCTAGGTTTAAGGTTTCATCTTGTTTTCCGTTGTTCCCATCGTTACCGTTTCCGCAAGTATTTATCGTTTTTCCGAGTCCACATAGCGTACCTTTGTTTGCATACCATAGACACAACCTATCTACAACATCTGTGCCTAGGAATGTACCCACGAGACTAGTTGCTTTGCTCCGACAGGCTGCTCATTAGGGTTTGCAGTGCAGAAATTTTCGACAGGCAAAACCGGACTATCCGGCCGAATCACACCGGACTATCCGGCCCAACCGGAGTCTCCGACACATATCAACCGGAATATCCGCCCAGTTCTGTTATAAGTTGCTGTGCTCGTTTGCATTGAGTAATATAGTTGAAAAAAATCAAAAAAAAAGAGAGAAAAGAAAAGAGAATCAGTATAAAAAAAAGAGAAAAGAGCTACAAGCCTGACAAAAAAAAGAGATATAGAGGTGTGCAATTTGGGAGGCCTTGTTGTGTATAGCACTAGTAGATTGAGCAATCTTGTGTCTGTTCTATTTGAGCTATTACTAGCGTCTCTCTTGGGCATTGCAATATTCCTGTTCATAAATTGCTTTGCCACATTTATCTCCTTCGTGTGTGTTTCTTGGGTTTTTGTACGATCAGCACTAGGACTTGTTTGCGGTGTAGATAGGATACCATACCTATAGCTCCACCTTAAATAACCTGTGTGCCCTGTGATCGTTCTCTATACCTTTGATATTCACTTCATCACATCAAGTGCATCAGTCTTTGATTTCGTTTGGTAGAGCATCTCTATTCACTTTGGAATGGTAAGATCTCCTTTCTTATTAGTTGTGAGTGAGTTGTGAGAGTTTCCACCATACAGATTCTGATTTTTGCACTAACCTACTAATCATGTCTACTAGTGATAATGATGTTGTGTTGCAGAAAAAGAAGGATGAGGAGCTCGTCAATTGGCATGAATATGAGGCTTTGAAATCCCACTTGACACGTGTGTTTACTAACACGACCGATGCCATTGACAAGAATCTCCAAGATATGAATATGAGATTGGATCAGCATGTTGGGACAGTTGATACTATCCAAATGCAAGTGGCTACACTCAATGTCAATGTCACCACTTTGCAGCAGTCCATTGAGGGTTTGACAACCGCCTTGCATAGAAGGGAAGATCCTCAACATGATGATGCCTTTGATGATTTCGATGAGGGCAGCACTGTTGATGCTGCTCCACATGTTGGCAGGGGACATGCTATTCCCCCTGTCCATGCACCTGCTCATGGTCGTGGGTTTGCCCATCTTGGGCGTGGTCAACGTGTGCCCAACCAAGCTGCTGATGATGGTTTGGGCAAGCCAAAATTCTCGATTCCTAAGTTTGAAGGTTCCATTGATCCTGAAGACTACCTCACCTGGGAATTGAAGATTGAGAAACTCTAGCGCTTATTTGACTATCCAGAAGATAAGAAGGTCAAGCTTGCAGCATCTGAATTTGATGGTTATGCTTTACGTTGGTGGGATGCTCTTGTGCAGCATAGAAGGGAGGACAATGAACTTCCTGTGATGGATTGGCGCGAGATGAAGCAAATCATGAAAGCTCGTTTCGTACCAACCAACTACTTGCGATCCGTTTTTGATAAATTGACGCAACTGAAGCAAGGCACCATGACAGTTGATGAGTACTACATAGAGATGGAGATGCTTATGCAGCGTGCTAGAATTCGTGAGTCCATTGAGATGACCATGCAGCGATTCCTAAACAATTTGAAGTTACCGATCAAAAGTATTGTTCGTCATCACAAGTATGAGACCATGAATGAGTTGTTGCATCATGCTAGAGAGGCCGAATCCTAGTTGGCAGAAGAGGCGAAGTCACGTGCTCGTTTTCCATCCTCCAGCAGATTTTCGGCCAGGTCTACACCTCCTACAGTCATGCCACTAGCTGTTGTTCCGTTTACACCATCGGCCAAACCAGCAAGTACACCCTCGTTTGGTTCTAATGCTCAGAAACCCGCTGCTCCTGCTGCTAGCTCGGGTTCCAACATGTCTACTGCACGTACTCGTGATGTGGTGTGCCATACTTGTGGAGGTAGAGGTCACTACAAGAAAGATTGTCCAAACATCAAGGTTATGTTTGTTAATTAACAAGGTGAAGTAGAAAGTGGAGATGAAGCTTCTGATGATGATATTGATGATGGCGAGGAAGGTGCTGATGCATATGCTGAGCGTGCACCCACTATTGTCGTATCTTCACGTGTACTTAGTGTGCAACCGGTTGAGGAATCCCAGTGTTGCAACTTGTTCCAAACAAAAGCTCTAGTTGGACCAAACAAAGCTTGCAAGGTAATTATTGATGGAGGTAGCTGCAGAGATCTTGCAAGTAAGGAACTCTGTGCCAAACTAGATTTGACATACTTACCTCATCCCAAGCCATACTACATACAATGGTTGAGCAACAATAGTGAGATGAAGGTAAATCATAGGGTACATGTGAATTTTCAAATAGGGCCATACAAAGATTCTATTGATTTTGATGTGGTTCCTATGACTGTTTGTCACCTACTATTGGGTCGGCCTTGGCTCTATGATCACCATGTGCAACACAATGGCCGAGCCAATACATATCACTTGGAATTCAAAGGAAAGAAGATTACTATGCAGCCAATGACACCACAAGAAATTGTGAATGATTCTCGCCAGAATATAGAGGTGAACTTGAAGGAAGATACACCACTCGGCGAGACTGTGTAACAGCTGTTCCTGATGTAATTGAGCCTACATTGAGTAATATAATGAAAAGTGAGAGAGTGCCTGGGTTATTGATATTAGCCACCAAGGAGGATATGAGAGAGTTTCGTGAGGATCCTACAGCCATGCAACTTGTGCTCATGTATAAGGGCGAGGTATTGGTTTCTAATGACATGACCCCTATTTCTCTTGGTGTCTCTTCTGTTTTGCAGGACTTTGGGGATGTGTTTCCAGAAGACGTACCCGCAGGTTTGCCTCCATTGCGTGGTATAGAACATCAAGTGGACCTGATTCCTGGCGCCACACTTCCCAACCGTGCACCTTACAGGACTAATCCCGAAGAAACTAAGGAAATTCAGAAGCAAGTACAAGCGTTACTGGATAAAGGGTACATTTGTGTCTCTCTTAGCCCTTGTGTTGTTCCTGTTATTTTAGTTCCTAAGAAAGATGGTATATGGCGCATGTGTGTTGATTGTAGAGCGTTTAATAACATCACTATTCGATATCGTCATCCTATTCCACGCTTAGAGGATATGGTAGATGAATTGAGTGGTGCTGCTGTTTTCTCTAAAATTGACTTGCGTAGTGGTTATCATCAAATTAGGATGAAAGAAGGGGATGAATGGAAAACTGCTTTCAAAACTAAATTCGGTTTGTATGAGTGGTTAGTTATGCCGTTTGGTCTTACTAATGCACCTAGTACTTTCATGCGTTTGATGAATCATGTTTTGAGAGAGTTTATTGGTCGTTTCGTGGTTGTTTACTTTGATGATATACTCATATACAGTCACACCAAATCTGAACATTGCACTCATATTAGACAAGTTTTGCAAGTGTTCCGTGATAATAAACTGTATGCTAATCTTGAGAAGTGTACATTTGCAAAAGATAAGGTCATATTCCTCGGATTTGTTGTTTCTAAGCATGGAGTAGAGGTAGATCAATTTAAATTGAATCAATTCAGAATTGGCCTACTCCAATGAATGTTAGTCAAGTGCGTAGTTTCCACGGTCTCGCTGGTTTCTATAGGCGCTTTGTGAAAGATTTTAGCACCATTGCTGCACCATTAAATGGTTTGACAAAGAAAGATGTTCCTTTTGTATGGGGCGTGGCTCAGGACATTGCATTTGATACATTAAAACATTTGCTTACTTCAGCACCATTACTTGCATTACCTGATTTTTCGAAGCAATTTGAAGTTGAATGTGATGCTAGTGGTATAGGCATAGGTGGCGTTTTGATGCAAGAGGGTCGGCCTATAGCTTATTTTTCTGAGAAATTGACTGGTGCTCGTTTGAATTATTCTATCTATGATAAAGAATTGTATGCACTTGTTAGAGTACTTGAGGTTTGGCAACATTATTTGTGGCCAAAAGAATTCATCATACATTTTGATCATGAAGCATTGAAATACTTGAAAGCTCAATCAAACTTGCATAGAAGATTAGCTAAATGGGTTGAGTTCATTGAGTCTTTTCCTTACATCATTAACTATAAGAAGGGAAAAGAGAACGTTGTTGCTGATGCTCTATCTAGGAAGAACATGCTATTAACCAATCTTGGTGTTAAAATTCCGGGATTAGAAGCTATTTGTGCACTTTATGCAAATAACCATGATTTTGCTGAACCATATCGTTTGTGTGCTCTTAGAAACGCATGGGATAAGTATCATATACATGATGGATATTTGTTTCGAGCTGACAAACTATGTATTCCAGAATCATCATTGCGTTTGTTCTTAGTGCAGGAATCACATGCTGGTGGTTTGATGGGTCACTTTGGGCGTGAGAAGACGTTGCTCATGCTTGCTGATCACTTTTATTGGCCCAAGATGAGGCGTGATGTGTACAGATTTGTGAGCCGATGTATTACATGCCACAAGTCGAAATCTAAGCTGAAGCCTCACGGTTTGTATACACCTCTCTCTGCACCGACTACTCCATGGGAAGACATTAGTATGGATTTTGTGCTAGGTCTACCTAAAACTCAGAGAGGTCATGATTCTATATTTGTGGTAGTGGATAGGTTCTCTAAGATGGCTCATTTTATTGCCTGCCACAAAAGCGACCATGCGTCGCATGTTGCTAACCTGTTTTTCAGGGACATCGTGAGATTACATGGAGTACCATAGACGATTGTTTCTGACCGTGATGTGAAGTTCATGAGCTACTTTTGGAAGACCTTATGGGGAAAGTTAGGAACAAAGTTGTTGTTCAGTACTACATGTCATCCCCAAACAGATGGTCAAACGGAGGTGGTGAATCGAACATTATCACAGCTGCTAAGGACCATGATTAAAAAGAATCTGCGGGAGTGGGAAGAGTGTTTGCCACATGTTGAGTTTGCTTACAACAGGGCTATGCATTCAACTACTCAGATTTGTCCTTTTGAGGTGGTGTATGGTTTCAAGCCATTGACGCCACTTGATATGTTGCCTCTGCCATTACATGAGAGAGTTGATATGGAGGCATCAAAACGTGCTGATTATGTGAAGAAAATACATGAGAAGACTCGAGAGGCTATTGAGAAGAAAGGCAAGAACATTGCTGCTGCAAGGAATCAAGCAAGGAAAGAAGTGTTGTTCGAGCCTGGAGATATGGTTTGGGTGCATCTATGCAAGGATAGGTTCCCACTACTTCGAAAGTCAAAATTGTAGCCACGTATTGCTGGTCCTTACAAGGTGTTAGCCAAGATTAATGATAATGCCTACTCGGTTGATATACCTATTGAGGAGTTTGGTGGAGTTAGCAATAGCTTCAACGTTGATGATTTATCACCATATGCTGGAGAAGACCTTGAAGCGTCGAGGTCGACGCCTTTTCAAGGGGGGGGGGAGATGATGAGGACATCCCTACAATTACACCTACCCCAATGACTACTGAAGATGCTACAACTGTTGCAAGAAAGGATCAGTCCAATGAGATTAGAATTGGACCTATTACAAGAGCTCGTGCTAAGCTACTGGAACAACAGGTGAATTTACTCCTAAACGAATCTGGTAATTTGATTGATGAGAACTTTATACTGCCTAAGTCTATGCATTTATGTATGATCAGGTTCGTTGGAGAAACAAGCATGGCGCGAGGAGGAGAGGGGCTACAAGAGAAGCCCAACATGATGATCGCCCAAGGATGCGCGAGGGAGGAGCGGGAGGAAGGCGCAAGAGAAGATCATCAAGACGAAGGCAAAAAGATCTACCACGATCGGAGTATCCGGCCAGATCCACCCGGACTGTCCGGCCTGGTCGAGAGGCAAACTGGCGTGGACATTCAGTATGCCAGTTCGGACACTACACGGACGCCACCCGGAAACTTCAAAGTTTCCGGCCAGACCGGACTGTCCGGCACACTTCACCGGTGTCGGCCTGACGGATGTCCGGCCAATCGACCGAGTGTCGCCGCCGACCGAATCTGGTCCGAGTCGGTTTGTATCAGTTTGAGTCGTTTGTGTTTAGGTTCGGTTTCTGGTCGCTCTAGCTGCCCTTATAAGCTATGGGACGACCTCTAGTTAGGGTTTAGACCACGTTAAAACTATTTTGGAGTTGTTTCTTTCGTAGAACCTCTAGAATTACCCTGTGTTCGAATCTACCACCTATAATTGAGTGTGATCTGTTGTTCCATTGGGAATTAGTAGATTGCATACTACCGTTCATGGTCTGCGTGCGCAAGAGCGTGGTGTTGTGAATATCCTACAAGGTTCGAGAGCTGTTGCATTGGCATCAGGGATCGAGCGGGAGAGTTCATAGCTACAGGCTAGTTATCTATCATCCACCATTATCATTGCCATCCGCTTACTGAGAAGATCGGGCCACCCCATATCAAATAGCTCACGCCAGCGGCGACCGGTCCAGCGTAATCCCTAGGATCAGTGTCGGGCAAACATCTCTCTCTCTCTCGAACTGGCACGACGAGTGGGAAGTTTCAGTGATATCTTGATGTCTTGGCAAAGCTACTCCGATGCCAAGGCCTTGTACAACGAGGGAGTCACGATGCAAACTCCAACGAGGTGGGGGATATTTGGGGAGGCATGAGGCAAGAACTAGATAGATCCACAAGGGGTGTCCACTAATTCCAAATATCAAGCCTAGGGTTTACAATAGAGGTGGGGGCTATTTATAGGACAACCACAAGTTTAGGGGTACTTTAGGCAATAAAGAGTAAAATCTGGACGAAATTGAGGTTACATGGGCCAAAGGCCCAAAGGCCTTTACATGCCTGGCGACGTGCAGTCTGGAGACTCTGGTGTAGCGGTCCAGGGACTGCGGTGTAGGCCAAAGATTCCGGTCTGTCTCCAATCCATCTCCGAAGGGGTGTTCAGATTGTCCCTGGGTTTGCTCCATAGGCTGGCCCGCGGACCGACCGGAGACTCTGATGTGGTGGTCCGGAGATTCCGGTCTTCCAGGACAGGTACTCTGGTGTGATCAACTTCAGCAACAACTTCTCCTTGTCCTGCTCCTTGTACTTCATCTGTGGGGGCTTGGTGATGCGCTAGGGCTTCATAGCCAAGAATGCATAGAGTATTTGCATGAAGTAGCATGCCATCCAAAGATGTATCAAAGTCACACAAGGAGAGGAGCGAGTTCACCTTAGCTTGTAGGAGTTTGGCTTGGGCGCGAGTCATTAGTCCACTTGGGGGACTTGTTGGTGTAGATGTAGGGACGTCTGTAGGATAGGATGCATCAGCTCCCCTTTGGGAAAGAGTCGTCCTCGACTCTTCATGGTTATCATCCTGAACATCTCCATGGTATGGTGAGAGGTCCTTGACATTGAATGTATTGCTCACAAGATACTTGGAGGTTGGAATGTCGATGATGTAGGCATTGTTGTTAACTCCCTTGAGGACCTTGAATGGACCATCTCCCCTTGTATTGAGCTTGGAGTCACGGTCCTTGGGGAAGCGGTCTTTGCTTAGGTGTATCTACACAAGGTCACCTTCTTCAAAGATCAACTCTTTCTTGTCCTTGTTTATCCATGATGCTCGATGCTGAACTTGTTTCTGGATTGTAGCTCTTGCCTCTTCATGGAGTTTCTTCATAGCTTGGCACGCTTGTTGACATCCATGTTGGTGCGCTCGTGTAGAGGAAGTGATAGTATGTCGAGCGCGGTGAGGGGCTCAAAACCGTAGACGACCATGAAGGGGCTCCGTTGTGTTGTAGAGTGCTTGGTGCGATTATAGGCGAACTCGGCATGGTGAATGCATTCCTCCCAATCCTTTAAGCTTTTCTTGATCAACACGCAGAGGAGTGTGCCGAGGCTTCGGTTGACAACCTCGGTTTGGCCATCGGTTTGCGGGTGTGAGGCGGTATAAAGAATTTTTTAGTGAATTCCGATCAAATGAAAGATACAACTGGTGAAATATTCATCACACTTCACAACAACTAGAGGTAGGAAGACCGTTGAATGATGCCGGAATCAGAACCCTGAAGGTACGATGGAAAACCAACCACGAGAAATCCTAGACTTGAAGGAAGGTAAGAGAGCAGATTCAAAACATGCAAAGGTAAGAGGAGAATAGCATAGAGGTAAGGAGTAAAAGTAGAGCTAATCATATCAATCTAGACGGGCTTTGCAAAAATAGTTTTGGCACTCTACATCGTCAATTAGCTAGGTTATCCTACATGCTAGACTAGTTGGGTATGAAAAACCAAGGCTCTGATACTACTTGTAACACCCTCGAATCGGCCCTATGTAGATTTTAGCGATTCCTGCCAAACCCGCATATAAACCATTCAAAGATTCCCACCAGGCACTTGTGTGCGGGTGGAGAACGAAGTAATACCATTACACAATAGTCCATGATGGGACCCACAAGAACATATATATACAACAGCGACTCGGTGAGTCAAGAATACAAATATACATTACAAAGATCCAAATTGCATTGAAAATGATACAAAATCTGAGTACAAATAAGATGCAAATTGTACTAAGAGTCCTGAAGAATAACCAATGGCAACCATAACCCTGTTGATGAGGGGTAACCTCGACAATGCCCATGGTTATGGACTTAGGGTTTCGAGGAAAAGAGAATGCCGGGGATTTTGTTGGATGTCAGACAAACAAAGGAGTTGAAGTCGTTTGATTATCGATGGACAATGCTATTACAGATTGCTCGGGAATTTTTCGGTACCTCTCCGCTGGCTCCTCCCAGCCTATATATAATAGGCTGGTTCTTGGGGTCGTATACGGATAGGTTATGTATTTACGATTACAACACCAACACACTGTCGGTTTCTATTTCCTTATTTAGCCAAACTAAGACTTTCGTCAAATGCTTCTTGGGCCTTCATCTTGGGTCTTCATGGCCCGTGAGCCTTTATGTAGCTAGGGTAACCAAACATAAGCACCCGAGTAATCATACCCATGTTAGTAGCCCCCGAGACTCCATCCGAATCGTAGATTCGGGTTGAGTCTCAAAGATATTTTCAGTATTTATGATTGAATTTTTATGAGATATTTTATTTTTCATTTTTCTAGCTTTGTAGGGATTTGGTACAATAGGTCTGACGCATCCGACGGACCAGGAATCAGTTAATTTCTCCTGGGCAAAAGCACTATAGACCTACATCAATTTCAATTCCCTATGTTTGAACTTGGAATTTTACTGGCGTAATTTAGTTCAAGCCATTGTGGTCTTATCGAATACTGAATTCCAGTTCTATTATATCAGGTACCCAACGCGTCCGTCGGGATTTTTCATCGTATCATTGATATGGATACTTACTGGCAGAGCGCATTCTTGTGCAATTACCAGGCCACACAGGACGAATCACGAGGTCTTACCTTCATGTCATGGACACGACATTCAGAGTTTTATCGTGTAGGGCACGATCCGAGATTTTCATATGATTTTTATGGACTACCTTTTTTGGCTACTAGAATCACAGAAGTTTACCAGTTTTCTTGCTTTTTCTGGATGATATCTAAAAACACTCCCGATGGGAGTAATCTTTTGAGAGTACATTGATGTAATACTCACAGGTTCTTCTCTTTAATTTTACCGGAGCTTTAAGTTTATCGGATGTGTTCTACACACAAGGATAATCTTTCCTTGGCGCATATAAATCTCAGTTTTCTATCGAGTGCGCGGTCAGCGCTCCCAATGGGAGTAGCCCACAAGGCTATGTTAGGATGCCTGTATCGGGACATAGGCTCGAAGCTTCTAACCATCTGAGGAAATCTTCATTTTCAGTTATTTTTATAGGATTGTTGTGTCATTTTTATCGGGTGCGTGACCAGCTCTTCCGATGGGAGTAGCCCCCGAGGCTACAATCGAATATTTGTATTCGATTGTAGGCTCAAGGTCTTTAGCTGAGGAATTTACTTCAACTCAGGTCTTTTGTAATTACTTTCTTGGGTCCTTCTAAAATCTTCTATGACATCATTGCTGACAAAGTTGTTACACCGTGGCTTCAGAGAAACAAAAACTGATGGGACGTTTCAATTGTGGGCCTATGTTGTAGTAATGATGACGCTTGAGGGGCTTGTCAGCAGAGATCTTTTGACCACACATCCCCCTTTACGTGGAAAGATCAAGGAGTCATGGAGATTTTCTCTGTTTTTACCCTGGTAATAACTGTCCATGATTTTATCCTTCTGCGCGCCCTTGACACATGTCGTCATCCCGTGTGTTTTGACGGTTCGCTGGTTTCATGAAATGGCTAAGATTTGCTCTTCTTCTCTTTATAAACCGAGGGAGAGGATTTTTACTATTTTACTACTTCCCTTTGCTGCCTGCTTCTTCTTCCTTGCACCACTGTTGCGTTTGCTGCTTTTGCCTACTCCTTCCTCCTTGTGCTGCACCTGCGTCGCTCTCCAACCACCATGGGGAAAAGTAAGGCCAGAACTTCTACTGATGCTGCCAAGACCACAAAGAGGAAAGCTCCTGGATGGGCTCCCACAAAGTGTACTCTGTGGGATCTACATGAGCCACGCAACAAGAACCTCCTTGAAGATGGCTCCTACAAGCTCCCAGGGGACGAGGCTTCCCCGACCCCCGAATCTGGCTAGAGAGTAATGTTCCTTTCCTTCTGTATCGTGGCCTCTCCCTTCCTGTTCATGAGTTTCTCTGCGGTCTTCTCTTTGTTTACGGCATGCAGCTTTACCAGCTCACACCCAATTCCATTCTCCATGTTGCTTGTTTCATCACCCTTTGTGAATGCTTCCTCGGGATTCATCCCCATTGGGGCCTATGTAAGTATTTCTTTTATGTCCGCGCAATGCCACCGATACTCTTGTTCATGATGTTGGTGGTGCCATTTTCTCTGTTTGATCTTATGTTGATTATCTCGACTTAAATTTTTTTGATTCTGTCCAAGCGTGGAAAACCAAATGGTTTTACATCAAGGATCAGAAAAACGAGGGCCAAATCTTTGGGTTGGACCCTTTTGACCCAAAAAAGACCTGCTGAAGGCATGATTCATGGGACCAGCACCCCAATCCCGAAGAAATGATGGAGATCAAACCCTTGCTAGCGCGGATAAAGAAGTTGCGCACCGAGATTGGCAAAGAGCTGTCGAGGTTACAAATCCTAGCATATTTTCTTCGGGTGCACATCTAGCCTCTTCAGGCGAGGTTATCTAGTATGTGGGCTCACACCGGCAAGAAGGATCCTATGCGGATTTCACCGGATGACCTCACTACCAAGATATACGAGAAGAGGGTTTGTTCCTTCACGATGCTGACCAAGAAAAGCATAGTTCCTTCGGATTGTAGGGTATCGCCCTTTGTCAAGAAGAATCACCTCCTAGACATAAGTTTCCATTGATTTTTCCTTTGATTTTCATGCCGTCGGACCTTGTCACTTATATATCACTTGATGGTGTAGGATTATGATCATCTCTCTGCACTTCCCCCTCTTCCTAAAAGTGGAGATCTTCCAGCCAGCCCCTCTCTATCCGAATATTTCACTAGGGTTAGGATTGCTGCCGATGAAGAAATGGAGGCGCCTGTCGCTGAATCTTTGTCACGTACCCAGTTAGTGGCTTCGGCTCGGTCAAGTGATTTTCGAGTGGTGCTAGCTAGCAAAAAAGGAAGGAGGTAGACATCGTAGAAACTATTGAAGACTCAGATGATTCGACAGGCTCAAAGCCGCTGCGCGATGCTCTTGTTTTGTCAGCTCCGCCACAGATGATTCTATTCTATTTTAAGCAGGATGTTTCCTCGTAAGTATTGCTTGTCCTTTCTTGATTCTTGCGGATGGCAATTTTATAGGGTTCTTGTTTGGCTTCTATAGTGGTGATGAGGGGGATATACTCCCATGTCCCCCTTGGTACTTCTGTTGCCCCTCCTCCGGTTAAATCTCGTGAACTGTCAGTGGATCCAAAGGAAACACATGTGTCTCCTGCGGAGAAAATGATCCAAAAAGATGTTACCACTTTGCCAAAGCCGCCGCCGCAGGAAAGAAGAAAACTTGCGGGTAAGGGTGTGGTGATATCCGAGAATCCCGTCGAGGTTGACATGCAGAACATAAGTATTTTTTCGGATACTGTAGTTGCGGCTTCATCCTTGCTCTTATTTTTTCTGAATTCCTGCTCTTTGTATTTGACAGCCTTTGATGTGTGAGATGGTTGATATGGCCTCTCACTTTATGAAGATCCGCAACGAAGATGAAGAATTTAAAGGTTTGTTTCCTTCTTCCCTAAGAAATATGTATTTTTCCTTTTACTTCTATCAACTCTATGCCTCCTTTCGATTGTCCAGCCGCTACCCAAGAGTTCGAGGTTATCCGGGACAAGGCGATAAAGCGTGCCAACAATTTGGAGGCCAAACTGCAGGTTGCTGAGAAAGCTCTAGAGGAGGCCAAGCGGAAGTCCAAGGCTGACGCCGAAGAGGGAGAAACAAACTGTTGCTCTTACCGAACAAGATGAAAATGGAAGTGCTTGGAAACCCTCAACACTTCCTTGACTCGTGAGTTTTCTTGTCTTCAAGAGATAATTTGTGTCTTTACTTCTGATGTTTTCCTTTGGTTCTTGGTCTTATAAGTTTCCATATTGTAGAGCTTATTGGTCAGGACAAGGATAAGAGGGTTGGCCCTTTATCAGATATTGTTGGAACTTTAGAAGCTAACAATGTCCATGGGAGCAATCTTCTGATCCACTGACGCTGCGCCTTCAAGAGTCACCTTGCCGAGATTTTTCTGACCAAGGAGGTGCCGACATATTTGAACGATCTTGTCGCTGCTTTCAGTGCTGATCCGAACCCACTAATGGGCTATAGCATGACACAGTCGAAGAGCAGCGCCAAGACCTCCATGGCTTTGGCAATGGAGCATGGCAAGAAGGTCGACTAGCAGAAGGTTAGCTCCTCTGTTCCTTTCGCCAATGATGGCTGGGCAGTTTACTTAAAACCTTTTTTTTAAAGGCCAAGAAGTATTCTCGGCTGTTGCTGAGCATAGGTGCAAGGCCGAAAAAATCCAGTGCCCAATGCTTGGCCGGCGCTCCTTCGGCGAGTGTTGCTCCAATTATTCCTGCTTCGGTTGACGCTCCATCTGCTAGTGCCACCTTGTTTGCGGAAAGAACTGCCCCATAGTTTTAACTTGTAGTCGTGGGGGTCTTCATTTTTTGTCCTGTAAGGAACTTGGCTTCTTTTTTTAATCATATTTTTTGCCGAGAATTATCTGGTGTATGTGTTTATTGTGTGTGTGAATTGTCTTTCGTGTACAGAAGGTTCTGTATTGTTCGTCTACTCTACCAGATACTCTGTGATTCAGCGGCTCCGCCTCCATCCACTCAGCCTTTGGATGCGCATCCATATTCATCTAGGTGGGCACATTCGAGACTACCGTTGTTCGGCGTAATCGATCCACCATTGTATGTAGAAAAGATTGAAAAGGTGAAGAGGCTCGAGAAAAATCTTCGGTTTGTTCAAGCAATGGTAGACGTGTCCCAGTCAAAAATGCACAAGGCCTAGGATCGTGAAGCATATTTCTTGGAGGAAATTTCCAGGTCGAGCGAAAAAGATGCTATGTAAGTTTTCCCCAACACTTCTAAGATTTTCTTGCTTAGTTTTTAAGGATTGACCTTCTTTCTTTTTCCTAGGTATTCGACTGTGTGAGAGGGAGGAAAACCAATGTCTGTGCAGTCGAATGAATGCTTTGGTGGCCACCTCTCAAGGTATCCATACTGATTTCTGGACTGATCACCGCTGTGCGTATGCGGTGGCCTTGTTGCAGGATCGTGTATTGGAGGTGGAGCAATTCGTCGAGTGCTGCAATAGATCCTTGGCTATTGTGTATAATGGCATGTTTCCCTGGGATCCTCAGCCTCAGAGCCTAGCTGACTTGATGGTGGAATTTTGGTAGGGTGAAAGGATTCACCATTTTGTGAAGCTGCAGCTCGTGGCGGGTGCTAAACTTGCACTTTCTTGGGTGCATGTGCATCATCTTCTATTGGATTAAGATGCCGTGTTGCTGGGACTGCCTTCCCCTCCTGGCGGTGGGTTTGTTAGTATGTCGCCTCATTATGCAGCTTCTCGCAGGCCTGCTATCAGGATTGTTCGGAGGTGCTTGGAGGAAAACAAAGATTTCTTCTTAAACTTTGCCATCTGATTTTTTATGCGTGTACATTGTATATGTTTGTATTCACTAAGTAATGTATGTTGCCTTTGTTTTTAGCAAAAAGGTCGTAAGTATATACGAGATTTTTTTATTGCGCGAGACCTTTTCGTTTTCCTGGTGCCTCAAAGCTGAGTTAGCTATTTAGGTCAAAAGGCGCCTTATGCTGGAGCTGAAGATTTTGATGTGGTATACTTTGGCAAAGCCCCCTAGTATTGGGTGGGTTGATGACTAGTCATCGGTTAATATAGCCCCCGAATACCAGGTTGATGAAGAGAATAGCTGAAAGCTTGAGACCTGGTTTTGGGAACTTATCTTTATTTATCATCGAATCATAGAGGATACATATTTGGCGTGCTCGCCTGGCTGTTGGCCTTATTGAATATAAAATTCATAAAATTTAAAAGGACATCCTAAAATCTACGGCTTCTATCTTGAGGTACTCCATTGTTTTCTTGTTGCATTCCCTGTGGGTTCAAGGGGGTTTTAACCTTTCGACTAGAGGCACAACTTCTGTGTGGCGAACCAGAGAGAAAGGGGTGTAGTTTACTGGATCGCTTTGGATTGGAAAGTCAACGCACACACAAGGTCCAGTACTTTTCTTTGGGACGAGTATTAGGTTAGCCGCCCATGTTGCTTTTGTTATCTCTATGATGTGCTAGGAATTGGTGAGGCAGGGAGCTTGTTGTCTAGTGGCCCTGATTTGTCGGGTGGACCGTTCATTGTCTGCTGTGTGTAGTTTGGCTGAGTGATCGTCGGGTTCCTTAGGGATTTCTTGTGCATTAATTGAGTCCACAAGAGTCTCCCAATTCTCACGGGGGAAACGATGAGCGCCCCTTCCTATGCGGGACCAGTGTTTGCGGCCGGATATGTCGTCTTTACGCTTGCATGGTGCACCTGATTTTCTAGAGTCTGTTCACTAGGGACATGTCCTTCGGGTAATAGTTCTGCACCTACAATTTTTAGCTGGTCAAACTATGCTTCCATCCTGAAAGATTCTGATATTTTGTTGAACTCTCCGTCGCAATTATCTGAACGAGTGAAGCTTCCTATTACGGTTATGATCCCATTGGGGGCTAGCATTTTTATTACCAGATATGCATAGTGGGGTATTGCCATGAACTTGGCGAAGCTAGTCGTCCCAGTATCGCGTGGTATTGTGATGGCCAGTCCATGACTTCGAATTCGAGTTTTTAGCGCCTGAAGTTACTCCTTGATCTGAAGACTACGTCAAGATAGACTTTTCCTAAAGGAATATCGGCTTTGCCCGGACTATCCCATGAAAATTTGTATCCATGGGTGCTAGATTTGTTAGAAAGCAATTCATTGCCCTCAAGGTTTTGGCATAAATTATACTAATGCTGCTCCCTGCATCCAGGAAAACCTTGCGCATGTCGAACCGGCCAATTTGTGCCTCCACTATTAAGGCTGACTGACCCGGTCGCGACACCCGAAGTGGGTGATCAGCTCTACTAAACGTGATTTCTTGTTTTGACTAGTGGAGATACTTGGGTGTAGGTGGTGGCGCTGTAACTGCCATATTTACTTGTCTTTTGATAAACTTACGTGTCATGTTAGATGGTCACCCTTTCTGATATGGGGTGGCCCGATCTTCTCAGTAAGCGGATGGCAATGATAATGGTGGATGATAGATAACTAGCCTGTAGCTATGAACTCTCCCGCTCGATCCCTGATGCCAATGCAACAGCTCTCGAAACTTGTAGGATATTCACAACACCACGCTCTTGCGCACACAACCGTGACCACGAACGGTAGTATGCAATCTACTAATTCCCAATGGAACAACAGATCACACTCAATTATAGTTGGTAGATTCGAACACAGGGTAATTCCAGAGGTTCTATGAAAGAAACAACTCCAAAATATTTTAACGTGGTCTAAACCCTAACTAGAGGTCGTCCCATAGCTTATAAGGGCGGCTGGGGCGACCAGAAACCGAAACTAAACGCAAACGACTCAAACTGATACAAACCGACTCGGACCAGATTCGTCGTCGAAGTGACACTCGGTCGAATCGACCGGACACTCCGGTCAGGACACTCCGGGTGAAGTGTCTTGAGACAGTCCGTCTGGTGAAACTCTGAAGTTTCCGGGTGGTGTCCAGGTAGTATCCGAACTGGCATACTGAATGTCCACGCCAGTTTTCCTCTCGACCAGGCCGGACAGTCCGGGTGGATCTGGCCGGACACTCGGTCGTGGCAGATCTTTTTGCCTTCGTCTTGATGATCTTCTCTTGCGCCTTCCTCCCGCTCCTCCCTCGCGCATCCTTGGGCGATCATCATGTTGGGCTTCTCTTCTAGCCCTTCTCCTCCTTGCGCCATGCTTGTTTCTCCAACGAACCTGATCATACATAAATGCATAGACTTAGGCAGTATAAAGTTCTCATCAATCAAAATACCAGATTCGTTTAGGAGTAAATTCACCTGTTGTTCCAGTAGCTTAGCACGATCTCTTGTAATAGGTCCAATTCTAATCTCATTGGACTGATCCTTTCTTGCAACAGTTGTAGCATCTTCAGTAGTCATTGGGGTAGGTGTAATTGTAGGGATGTCCTCATCATCTCCCCCCTTCAAAAGGCGTCGACCTCGACGCTCCAAGGTCTTCTCCAGCATATGGTGACAAATCAGCAACATTGAAGCTATTGCTAACTCCACCAAACTCCTCAATAGGTATATCAACCGAGTAGGCATTATCATTAATCTTGGATAACACCTTGTAAGGACCAGCACCACGTGGCTTCAATTTTGACTTTCGAAGTAGTGGAAATCTATCCTTGCGTAGATGCACCCAAACCATATCTCCAGGCTTGAACAACACTTCTTTCCTCGCTTGATTCCTTGCAGCAGCAATGTTCTTGCCTTTCTTCTCAATAGCCTCTAGAGTCTTCTCATGTATTTTCTTCACATAATCAGCACATTTTGATGCCTCCATATCAACTCTCTCATGTAATGGCAGAGGCAACATATCAAGTTGCGTCAATGGCTTGAAACCATACACCGCCTCAAAAGGACAAAGCTGAGTAGTTGAATGCACAACCCTGTTGTAAGCAAACTCAACATGTGGCAAACACTCTTCCCACTCCCGCTAATTCTTTTTAATCATGGTCCTTAGCAGCTGTGACAATGTTCAATTCACCACCTCCGTTTGACCATCTGTTTGGGGATGACATGTAATCTTGAGCAGAACCGTTCCTAGCTTTCCCCATAAGGTCTTCCAAAAGTAGCTCATGAACTTCACATCACGGTCAGAAACAATCGTCTTTGGTACTCCATGTAATCTCACGATGTCCCTGAAAAACAGGTTAGCAACATGCGACGCATCGTCGCTTTTGTGGCAGGCAATAAAATGAGCCATCTTAGAGAACCTATCCACTACCACAAATATAGAATCATGACCTCTCTGAGTTTTAGGTAGACCTAGCACAAAATCCATACTAATATCTTCCCATGGAATAGTCGGTGCAGAGAGAGGTGTATACAAACCGTGAGGCTTCAGCTTAGATTTCGACTTGTGGCATGTAATACATCGGCTCACAAATCTGTACACATCACGCCTCATCTTGGGCCAATAAAAGTGATCAGCAAGCATGATCAACGTCTTCTCACGCCCAAAGTGACCCATCAAACCACCAGCATGTGATTCCTGCACTAAGAACAAGCATAGCAGCGATTCTGGAATACATAGTTTGTTAGCTCGAAACAAATATCCATCATGTATATGATACTTATCCCATGCGTTTCTAAGAGCACACAAACGATATGGTTCAGCAAAATCATGGTCAGTTGCATAAAGTGCACAAATAGCTTCTAATCTAGGAATTTTAACATCAAGATTGGTTAATAGCATGTTTTTCCTAGATAGAGCACCAGCAACACCATTCTCTTTTCCCTTCTTATTGTTAATGATGTAAGGAAAAGACTCAATGAACTCAACCTATTTAGCTAATCTTCTATGCAAGTTTGATTGAGCTTTCAAGTATTTCAATGCTTCATGATCAGAATGTATGATGAATTCTTTTGGCCACAAATAATGTTGCCAAACCTCAAGTACTCTAACAAGTGCATACAATTCTTTATCATAGATTAAATAATTCAAATGAGCACCAGTCAATTTCTCAGAAAAATAATCTATAGGCCGACCCTCTTGCATCAAAACGCCACCTATACCTATACCACTCATCACATTCAACTTCAAATTGCTTCAAAAAATCAGGTAATGCAAGTAATGGTGCAAAAGTAAGCAAACATTTCAATGTATCAAATGAATGTCTTGATCCACGCCCCATACAAAAGGAACATCTTTCTTTGTCAAATCATTTAATGGTGCAGCAATGGTGCTAAAATCTTTCAGAAAGCGCCTATAGAAACCAGCGAGACCGTGGAAATTACGCACTTGACTAACATTCATTGGAGTAGGCCAATTCTGAATTGATTCAATTTTATATTGATCTACCTCTACTCCATGCTTAGAAACAACAAATCCGAGGAATATGACCTTATCTTTTGCAAATGTACACTTCTCAAGATTAGCATACAGTTTATTATCACGTAACACTTGCAAAACTTGTCTAATATGAGTGCAATGTTCAGATTCGGTGTGGCTGTATATGAGTATATCATCAAAGTAAACAACCACGAAACGACCAATAAACTCTCTCAAAACATGATTCATCAAACGCATGAAAGTACTAGGTGCATTAGTAAGACCAAACGGCATAACTAACCACTCATACAAACCGAATTTAGTTTTGAAAGCAGTCTTCCATTAATCCCCTTCTTTCATCCTAATTTGATGATAACCACTACGCAAGTCAATTTTAGAGAAAACAACAACACCACTCAATTCATCTAGCATATCCTCTAAACGTGGAATAGGATGACGATATCGAATAGTGATGTTATTAATCGCTCTACAATCAACACACATGCGCCATGTACCATCTTTCTTAGGAACTAAAATAACAGGAACAGCACAAGGGCTAAGAGAGACACGAATGTACCCTTTATCCAGCAATGCTTGTACTTGCTTCTGAATTTCCTTAGTTTCTTCGGGATTAGTCCTATAAGGTGCACGGTTGGGAAGTGTGGCGCCAGGAATTAGGTCCACTTGATGTTCTATACCACGCAATGGCGGCAAACCTGCGGTAATGCGTCTTCCGAAACACATCCCCAAAGTCCTCAAGCAGTAAGAGACACCAATAGAAATAGGGGTCATGTTGTTAGAAACCAATACCTCGCCCTTATACATGAGCACAAGTGGCATGGCTGTAGGATCCTCACGAAACTCTCTCATATCCTCCTTGCTGGCTAGTATCAATAAACCAGACACTCTCTCACTTTTCGTTATATCACTCAATTTAGGCTCAATTACATCAGGAACAGCTGTAACACAGTCTCGCTGAGTGGTAGTATCTTCCTTCAAGTTCACCTCTATCTTCTGGCCAGAATCATTCACAATTCCTTGTGGTATCATTGGCTGCATAGTAATCTTCTTCCCTTTGAATTCCAAGTGATATTTATTGGCTCGGCCATTGTGTTGCACATGGCGATCATAGAGCCAAGGCCGACCCAATAGTAGGTGACAAACAGTCATAGGAACCACATCAAAATCAATAGAATCTTTGCATGGTCCTATTTGAAAATTCACACGTACCATATGATTTACCTTCATCTCACCATTGTTGCTCAACCATTGTATGTAGTATGGCTTGGGATGAGGTAAGTATGTCAAATTCAGTTTGGCACATAGTTCCTTAGTTGCAAGATTTCTGCAGCTACCTCCATCAATAATTACCTTGCAAGCTTTGTTTGGTCCAACTAGAGCTTTTGTTTGGAACAAGTTGCAACGCTGGGATTCCTCAACCGGTTGCACATTAAGTACACGTGAAGATACGAGAATACTGGGTGCATGCTCAGCATATGCATCGGCACCATCCTCGCCATCATCAATATCATCATCAGAAGCTTCATCTCCACTTTCTACTTCACCTTGTTCATTAACAAACATAACCTTGCTGTTTGGACAATCTTTCTTGTAGTGACCTCTACCTCCACAAGTATGGCATACTACATCACAAGTATGTGCAGTAGACATGTTGGAACCCGAGCTAGCAGCAGGAGCAGCGGGTTTCCGAGCATTAGAACCAAACGAAGGTGTACTTGCTGGTTTGGCCGATGGTGTAAACGGAACAGCAGCTGGTGGCGAAGCTGTAGGAGGTGAAGACCTGGCCGAAAATCTGCTGGCGGACGGAAAACGAGCACGCGACTTTGCCTCTTCTGCCAACTAGGATTCGGCCTCTCTAGCATGATGCAACAACTCATTCATGGTCTCATACTTGTGATGACAAACAATGCTCTTGATTGGTAACTTCAGATTGTTTAGGAATCGTTGCATGGTCATCTCAATGGACTCACGAAATCGAGCATGCTGCATAAGCATCTCCATGTCCATGTAGTACTCATCAACTATCATGGTGCCTTGCTTCAATTGTGTCAATTTATCAAAAACTGATCGCAAGTAGTTGGTTGGTACGAAACGTGCCTTCATGATTTGCTTCATCTCACGCCAATCCATCACAGGAAGTTCATTGTCCTCCCTCCTATGTTGCACAAGAGCATCCCACCAACGCAAAGCATAACCATCAAATTCAGATGCTGCAAGCTTGACCTTCTTATCTTCTGGATAGTCAAATAAGCGCTAGAGTTTCTCAATCTTCAACTCCCATGTGAGGTAGTCTTCAGGATCAATGGAACCATCAAACTTAGGAATTGAGAATTTTGGCTTGCCCAAACCGTCATCAGCAGCTTTGTTGGCACACGTGGACCACGCCCAAGATGGGCAAACCCACGACCATGAGCAGGTGCATGGACAGGGGGAATAACACGTCCCCTGCCAACATGTGGAGCGGCATCAACATCGCTACCCTCATCGAAATCATCAAAGGCATCATCATGTTGAGGATCTTCCCTTCTATGCAAGGCGGCTGTCAAACCCTCAATGGACTGTTGCAAAGTGGTGACATTGACATTGAGCGTAGCCACTTGCGTTTGGATAGTATCAACCATCCCAACATGTTGATCCAATCTCATATTCATATCTTGGAGATTCTTGTCAATGGCATCTGTCGTGTTAGTAAACACACGTGTCAAGTGGGATTTCAAAGCCTCATATTCACGCCAATTGACGAGCTCCTCATCCTTCTTTTTCTGCAACACAACATCATTATCACTAGTAGACATGATTAGTAGGTTAGTGAAAAAAATCAGAATCTGTATGGTGGAAACTCTCACAACTCACTCACAACTAATAAGAAAGGAGATCTTACCATTCCAAAGTGAATAGAGATGGTCTACCAAACGAAATCAAAGACTGATGCACTTGATGTGACGAAGTGAATATCAAAGGTATAGAGAACGATCGCAGGACACACAGGTTATTTAAGGTGGAGCTATAGGTGTGGTATCCTATCTACACCGCAAACAAGTCCTAGTGCTGATCGTACAAATACCCAAGAAACACACACAGTGGAGATAAACGTGGCAAAGCAACTTATGAAAAGGAATATTGCAATGCACAAGAGAGACGCTAGTAATAGCTCAAATAGAACAGGCACAAGATTGCTCAATCTACGAGTCCTATACAACAAGGCCTCCAATATTGCACACTTCTATATCTCTTTTTTTGTAAGGCTTGTAGCTCTTTTCTCTTTTATTTTTCTATACTCATTCTCTTTTCTTTTCTCTTTTTTTTTGATTTTCAACTATATTACTCAATGCAAACGAGTACAACAACCTCTAACAGAAACTAGGCCGGATAGTCCGGTTGATATGCGTCGGAGACTCCGGTCGGGCCGGATAGTCCGGTGTGATTTGGCCGGATAGTCCGGTTTTGCCTGTCGAAATTTTTTGCACTTCAAAACCCTAATGAGCAGCCTGTCGGAGCAAAGCAACTAGTCTCGTGGGTACGTTCCTCGGCACAGATGCTGTAGATAGGCTGTGTCTATGGTATGCAAACAAAGGTACGCTATGTGGACTCGAAAAAACGATAAATACTTGCGGAAACGGTAATGGTGGGAACAACGGAAAACAAGATGAAACCTTAAACCTAGACACAAACGGAAACTAGACTCCTACGAGGAAAACCTGCAGATCGGATCTACGAGAAGATACAATCAGCAACTAAAACTCGAAAACGATGCAATCTAGTCTATGGCAAATCTTTTTGTAAGGCTTTTTCTGTATAGGACGAAAAACACTCTCTAATCTATGGATGGATTTGTGGATGCTTACCTGGAAATCTGATACCAAGATGATATGGGGTGGCCCGATCTTCTCAGTAAGCAGATGGCAATGATAATGGGTGATAGATAAATAGACTGTAGCTATGAACTCTCCCGCTCGATCCCTGATGCCAATGCAACAGCTCTCGAACCTTGTAGGATATTCACAACACCACGCTCTTGTGCACGCAGCCGTGACCACGAACGGTAGTATGCAATCTACTAATTCCTAATGGAACAATAGATCACACTCAATTATAGTTGGTAGATTCGAACACAGGGTAATTCCAGAGGTTCTATGAAAGAAACAACTCCAAAATATTTTAACGTGGTCTAAACCCTAACTAGAGGTCGTCCCATAGCTTATAAGGGCGGCTGGGGCGACCAGAAACCGAAACTAAACGCAAACGACTCAAACTGATACAAACCGACTTGGACCAGATTCGGTGTCGAGTGACACTCGGTCGAATCGGCCGGACAGTCGGTCAGGCGGACACTGGTGAAGTGTGCCGGACGTTTCCGGCCGGAAACTCTGAAGTTTCCAGGTGGTGTCCGGGTAGTATCCGAACTGGCATACTAAATGTCCACGCCAGTTTGCCTCTTGACCAGGCCGGAAAGTCCGGGTGGATCTGGCCGGACACTCCGGTCGTGGCAGATCTTTTTGCCTTCGTCTTGATGATCTTCTCTTGCGCCTTCCTCCCGCTCCTCCCTCACACATCCTTGGGCGATCATCATGTTGGGCTTCTCTTCTAGCCCTTCTCCTCCTTGCGCCATGCTTGTTTCTCCAACGAACCTGATCATACATAAATGCATAGACTTAGGCAGTATAAAGTTCTCATCAATCAAAATACCAGATTTGTTTAGGAGTAAATTCACCTGTTGTTCCAGTAGCTTAGCACGAGCTCTTGTAATAGGTCCAATTCTAATCTCATTGGACTGATCCTTTCTTGCAACAGTTGTAGCATCTTCAGTAGTCATTGGGGTAGGTGTAATTGTAGGGATGTCCTCATCACTTTCTGAATCATCGACATTGCACCCTTAGATCTGGGGTACTCATCTTCTTGATTTGTTGTGTTTTGCGGCTGCCTTGCTGGCAGATGCACTAGCGGTGGTGGTGGTGTGCCAATGGCTAAAGCGCCAGGTGTAGTGGTGTATCCTTGTCTTGCTGCTTCGGTTGCCTTTGCATTACAAACTTCTTGTATTTTTAAAAACGTTGAGCAATCCTTCATGATTTGGTTTGATTTTGCCTGTTGAATCAACATAGAAGTGCATATTGCAAGGTCCCTCCAACATTTGCATTGGGGACATTGGCGGATCCCGAGATCTTCGCTGGTAATGCTGAAGTGGTTGGCTTCCTCTAATGTCGTCTCTATTGCTGCAGTACCCGCTGTTGTGATCATCGTTTCTTCGGTTGTCCCCTCAGGAGAAACTAGCTGCGACATAGCTTGGTCCGCTGTATCTGTTGTTGCTTCATCGTCTTTTGTCTTTGTTGCTCCCGTCCCTGTCTTCTTCGGGTGAACGGGCTCGCTTATTGTGTAATGCATATTCTCCATCATCCCAGTGATTTGCCATGTCCATCTGCTATGAATTTGTTTTGGGCTTGACCCGTCTCATCTCTTCTATGAATTCTCACCAGCGAAGGCCATCATTGAAGGAATCAATTTCCCTTTCGTCGGATATAGCCTTAGCCGAAATTTTGATGATATTCCACCGCTGGATGAAGGCTCGTATTGATTCTCCGGATTTCTGCTTGCACACTCGCAATTGCTCTAGGGATGCAGGTCACTTGAACGTGGAGTGGAAGTTTCGGATGAATTTGACTTCCAAATCATTCTAGCTGCTGATGGATTCTTCGGGTAACTGCCTTAGCCAAAATCGGGCAGCACTGGTTAGGTATAGCTGTAGGCTTTGCATTTGAGTGGCCTTAGAGCCACCTTGTAGTTTGAAGGTGGCCAGATAATATGCCAACCAAGCCTTGGGTTCTTGGAGGTCGTCATACTTCTAGCAGTCATGGGGTAGTTTCAAGTCATTGGGTACTAGAGTCGTGTGAACCTGTCGGGTAAAGCAACTGGCTCCACATAGTTCATACTCGTCCTCGCTTTCACCCTCATAATATCTTCGGCTGCCGTGCTCTTACCTGGATCTGTTGATCCTACATTGCGTGATGTTGTCTCTTGCGTCATTTCGCGGTTCAGATCCTGAAAAATGCACCCGATGTGGCGATTGTGATAATCGGGTGTGCCCCACCTGCCGAGGGCTGCTGCGACGATGCAGGGTTCTATCGGGTTGTCATGTGATTCCCTATTATGCTTGTGCAAGAGATTCACCTACCATGCCGAGGTTCATCAGAGCAGAGCAATGGAGATCTGCATGAGCATCGTCAGGTGCGGGTTAAGTTGTGATCAGATATGTTTGTGCGGCTATAATTGCCGCTTGGGCTATTTTTGCTTTCATGTGTCCTGTTGGATCTACTGACATAAACGATAAATCGAGATCTCGAGTTAGTTCATTTCTTTCAGCTTCAGGGATATTTTGCATTCATGAGGTTCCTCTCCTTAGCGGTGCTCCTCTAGTTACACTTCTTGATCCTTGGGTAGAGCTTAGTTGCGCCCGCCGAAGGCTGGATTCATCGGCTAGCCTTTTTCTTTCATCAAGTTTCCTCAGCATCCTTAGTAGATCCCTCTTCTTGTGATGAAGCAAGTATTGGTAGGCTAGTAGATCTTCGCGTGTGGCCTCGGCTGTCATTGGGACTGCACCCAAAATTGCTTCCCTTGCTTTTTTCCATGCTTTGGCTGGTAGCCGAAGAGTTTTCCGCTTGCCTCTACGTGGTTCTCCTCCTACTTGGGTTATGCAATTGTTTGTCAGATCTCCTTCATTTCCATGATCTCTTGTATTGTCATCTGAAAAAATATCATAGGGGTTAAGGATAGGGTTACCGTTAGAGTCGCGCTGAGTTCAGGCATCCCCCAATATCATGCACACTTGGTGGTGAGTTATGTATGAACTAGTCACGTCATTGTCATATCCGAGTGAGACACTGTCTGGGGGATCAGTGAAATCCAGGAATTTTTGTTCTGGGTAGATTTGGGCCATTCTAATTCCAAAGTCGATACTTTCGCTGCTTTCTTCGAGTTCCGCGTTTGCTGGGCTCGATCCACATAGTGGAGTTAGCTGAGAGTCTGTTCCGAGGGAGAGATCATCGTAAAGACCATCAAGATCCCCTAGATCTTCTATGTATTTAGAGTTTTTTTCATCTTTCTCTAGTTAGAGTGTGGCCTCTGCGGATGATCTGATAGAAGATGTGGGTATCGCCATAGGTAGCTTTTCGACTGACGGTCCCAATGAAATCGGAGCCGAGAGGTGCGGTTATTCGGGTTCCTCCACCTAAAAGTGGAAACTTCCGATGGTGAGATCAGATCTGCCATTGAAATCTACGGGGACCGACACAAGGGTGGGCAGGCGTGGTGCTACTTCCGTAGGATTGTTGCTTGAAGAAAAGGGGTCTACCGAATCAATGGCTCCAGTGTTCAGATTTCCCACAGATGGCGCCAATTGACAAGGGGTAACCTCGGCAATGCCCATGGTTATGGACTTAGGGTTTCGAGGAAAAGATAACGCTGGGGATTTCGTTGGATGTTAGACAAATAAGGGTGTCGAAGTCGTCTGACTATCGATGGACAATGCTATTCATATTGGTTAGGAGTTTTTTGGTACCTCTCCGCTGGCTCCTCCCAGCCTATATATAATAGGCTGGGTATCGGGGTCGTATACGAATAGGTTACATATTAACGATTACAACACCAACACAATGTCAGTTTCTATTTCCTTACTTAGCCAAACTAAGACTTCCGTCGGATGCTTCTTGGGCCTTCATCTTGGGTCTTCATGGGCTATGAGCCTTTATGTAGCTAGGGTAACCAAACATAAGCACCCAAGTAATCATACCCATGTCACCTTCCCAGACCAAGCAGGAAGGGTAACCTTTCTAATGTCATCACGCTCATACCTTTCAAAGAAAAAGGGGTGTCGACAAAGGGCAAAGGAAAAAGGGAGCTGTCAGTACTGAGGCCAGTACACGTCGCGTCTTAGAATTCGGCGGCTCTATCCTACATAGGTAGGGTGGACTTAGCGGCAGCAAGCATGCACGGAACAACCTACATAGACTCGATACAACTGTCGGCTATTAGAGAGGGATAAGAGAGACTTATTCGGAACCAACCTGATACTAACACCAACTTAACCCATCCTGGAGTTTCTCCATCGACACCAAACGATGAAATCTTTTTGAGGAATTCATACAGTTGGCATTTTTATTAATCATTCCAATGAAGTTGTTGTACTTACTAGTCAGATATAGATAGCATAACACATTCACCGTCTGTGGGCACTTTTAGATAACGATTCCTTTGTAGTGGAGCTAATTACTAGTCATGCCAAAGTCTAATTTATAACACTAGTTTAGTTTGAGTTGTCTATGGTCGAGACATTGTGGTCCAAGTAGTCCATAACCGTGGACACGACTTTTCGAAAAGATTTACTCTACAGGGGTGCACAAATAACAACACACGCATGATCAACCTCGGGAAAACCAAATAAAAATCAATGAGGCATCATGACAAAGAATTCACAAGATTCAAAAATGATTTCAGGGGGCCACCCCACTAAGCTACCCACAACAAAGTCGGCCGGGATTCGAGATGGACCCAAGGTTTGTGTCGATGGTTGTAAACGACTAGGAACCTAAAAGTGTGACTAGGATTGTCGATACCATGGAAACGTAGCACAATTCCTAAACAGTACAGTAGTAAACCACTCCTCGAGCAACAATAGTAAATTAAGCAGTTAAGCATGGCATAAGTATAGGATAGTAGTAAAGCCCCAAACTAGTTTGTGTCCCCAAGAAATAAGATGTGAATCAAGCTTAGGTGAAGAGGGATCCATAAATTCTCCCACATGTGGATAGTAGGATAGTCAAGGAATAGGTGTCAAGTACTCAGGTCTTAGGTGGACACAAGTGGTTGAGACAAAACCTAGATCTCAACTATTACCCACCGATGCCGCTTTATTAGTTATATATACTACCGACATTTTAATTATCAAGTTGTAATTAGAACCATGATTATCTCCAACATTAAGCATACGGAAACCTCCCAACAACTATGGAACTCGATAACTCAAACCGACACCTGAGCAAGCAGCTACGACCCCCAAGGCCAATTATCTACTAAAAGAACAGGCAATAGGAAGTGACCAAGGGAATATAGGCTGCAAGTGGTATAAATGGTACGGAAACTAAAGCATCGGAACACAGATAGCAATAGAGAGAAGTAGAGCCATAAATAGAAAATAGAGGATGCTCGCCTAGGAGAGAATATCATTTTGCGGCCCGAAAGTTGAGGCGCCCAGGCAACACGGTACCCAAGTTGCCTGTAATCAGCCGCGATGACCATAGTTGGCGTGCCAAATACTCAGAGGGTCTTTTCGGCACTAATTCAACTTTACGTTTCAATACAAAATATCAGGCTAACGGTCGTCAAGTTGGGCCCCCCTTGTCAGTTCTCGCCGTTATGTCGCTCCCGTCGTGACTGCCATGTAGGCTTGCAGCGTTGGCGCCTGCATCCATTACACGTCTTCTTCTTTCCCGGAGCGGCAATCCGTGGTGGCGTCGTGGCTATGGCGCGGAGCTGGGACATGGACGAACCTGCTCGGCCCCGCTCTCCTCCCTGTAGTCTTGCAGCGTTGGCGCCTGCATCCATTACGCGTCTTCTTCTTCCCTGGAGCGGCAATCTGTGGTCGCGGCCATGCTGCCATGGCACGGAGCTCGGACGTGGACGAACCTGCTCGGCCCCACTCTCCTCCCCATCCCGAGCCAGAGCTCGCCCTCACCATGGCCGCACCCATGGCATGGCGCGGGGACGAGAATTGGTTCGCGATGAGATCTGTCACCGTGTCGACCATGATTGGTCCTGTTTTCCTCCTCCAGAATTTGAGCTCGCCGTCGCCATGGTCGCACCCGCACCAGCCACAGCGCCTTACTCTCTGAACCCCAAAGCCACATCCACCCAGTTCGGCACAATGCCAACAAGGTGAAAATGCATCAAGTTTTCTTCTTGTGATTGTAGAAAAACATGTATGTACCATGTCCGTATCATACTCGAACAATGTACACATATGTTGCTTACTAGATTTTCATTTGAAATTAGTAGCTCCATGATGACGAAACATAGAGAACCTAAATGGAATGATGATGAAGACCATGTTCTGTACTTTGCATTGCATCAACAAGTGCTCGCTAACGAAGCATGTTACCAAGAGAGTGGAGTTCATCAGCCATTGCCAAAAATATGTGAACAATTCAATGAGCGATTCAATGCAAATACGCGCCGAAAAGCTAGATCCATGTCATCAACCATCAATAGGTGGCACATTCTAGTGATGCGTACAAATGCGTACACCATGTATCTTTTACTTAAAGTGGTTGTTATCCTGAGCAAAATGCTAGTATGCACATTACCTTTGTCTGTTTTATGCTGCAATTCTGCTGTTATGGGCGTGGATAGAAAAGCTGGGCTTCACTGAATATTACACAGTTAGGCCTAACTTAGTCTTACACAAATAAGCACAGCTTAGTCCTTACAAAAATAAGCGTACCTAAAGATAAAGACAAAGACAAATGGTTCATCGGATCTGCCAGTATGAGCACTAGGTCCCTGGAGCTGGTGGTATCGTTGGAACGAACCAGAATGCTGCGTTTGGCCGTCTGTCATTCTCCATCAAATCGTATGACCCCACTAATGAGCAAATTATAGGGCCCCTCCCCCGACGTGGATTCGGCTCCAGGTCGGATCTAGAGTGTCAACATGATAGGCGCATGAGTTGGCAGCAAACACACAGACTGCTATCAACACTGGTAGTGCTGGCACCTCAGCAACAACACCAGCATGTTCTTCCTGGACTCTAGCAGCAGCCTCAGCAAGTATTTCGTCAGCTTCACCAGTAGCATCCTTAGCAGGTATTTTGTCAGCTTCAGCAGAAGCAACATTAGCAAGTATTTCGTCAGCTTCACTAGTAGCAGCATCACCAAGTATTTCGTCAGCTTCACCAAGAGCAGCAGCAACTAGTTCTTCGTCACCCACAACCAAGAGTAGTAGCAAGATCGGAGCCGTGGCTGCCGAGCAATTACAGTTCAACAGCTCTAGGGGATCCGACAAAGAAAGGTAGTTGATCCCAAGAAACACATATTGTCCCTTCATTATGATTGCTCGACTTGCTCTACTAGGTCTTTGGATGGGCATGCGGACCTCGAGAAAACGTGACACTGCAGTGATGGGTATGAAGAAAGTTGTGTCCCCATATGTTCTATTGTATCACCAACGTTGTTTAGTGCTCCCCTGATATGAATCCACATGAGTTCAACATCCTGTTTCGTGTCGCCTCCGAGAGGTGCCAGGAACCAGTGCGTGTCCCAAGTTCAGCATCTGCTACTGCATCTTCGATCACTGGAGCTGGAATGATGCGCGGGGCTGCGTCAGTACATGCGTGTTACTTATAATCAGTAAGCAGAATTTTGAATGTGATTTTACATGCTATATGACACCATGACTCACCCCAGATGAACAGCTCCCAAACATGCACGTCGCCGCTAGGTTCAGTGACCGCATAAATGCGTTGTGGTTTGTTGGAATGGTAGCTGGAGGTGAAGATGGCGTCGACATACTTCTCCGGCCGCAAGAAGTCGTTGCGCAAGACTGTCCATTCCTTGTCTTCTAGGCATCTAATGAATTTGATTGCCTTCTCGAACACCGCAAAGAGGTCATACTCCTAGGTCTTCCACACCTCCCGTGGTCTATGTGGGAGATGTACCTTCAGGAGCTGAAGTTCTGCCATGTTGAACCTGTAAGCGAATTCGGAAATGGGCGGCCACCACCCGTTGTTGAATGCAATAATGCCGACACCCTCCAAAGATGGCAATGTAAATCTCAACGATCTGTAGCCATTTTTTAGATTCCAAGTACTCCCATCCTGGGATAAAAGGACCACCCACTCTCCATTGCCACCCACCCAGTTATGGCCATCTCCCATTTCCGTCTCTTCTTCTTCCTTGATATTCACCACTACTGATTCCGACACTTATCCAGCAGCATCATTTTTGCATGAATATTCTGCAGAGTTTGTTGTCAGTTGGTACAATCACTTAGCATGGATTCCATTGCAAATAAAATTTGACAACTGGACCTTCAGATTAAAGTACCCAAAATATCGCCTAAATACGTGTGTCTCCTCAGATATCGCCTAAATTGTGCATGTGTCACTACGAAGATACCCAATATATGGAGTAGGAGCAGAGCTCCTGATGAGGACATCCCTACAATTACACCTACCCCAATAACTACTGAAGATGCTACAACTGTTGCAAGAAAGGATCAGTTCAATGAGATTAGAATTGGACCTGTTACAAGAGCTCGTGCTAAGCTACTGGAACAACAAGTGAATTTACTCCTAAACGAATCTGGTACTTTGATTGATGAGAACTTTATAGTGCCTAAGTCTATGCATTTATGTATGATCAGGTTCATTGGAGAAACAAGCATGTCGCGAGGAGGAGAAGGGCTAGAAGAGAAGCCCAACATGATGATCGCCCAAGTATGCGCGAGGGAGGAGCCGGAGGAAGGCGCAAGAGAAGATCATCAAGACGAAGGCAAAAAGATCTGCCACGATCGGAGTGTCCGGCCAGATCCACCGGACTGTCCGGCCTGGTCGAGAGGCAAACTGGCGTGGACATTCAGTATGCTAGTTCGGACACTACACAGACGCCACCCGGACACTTCAAAGTTTCTGGCCAGACCGGACTGTCCGACACACTTCACCCAGAGTGTCCGGCCAGACCGGACTGTCCGGCCGATTTCGACCGGAGTGTCCGCCCGCCGACCGAATCTGGTCTGAGTCGGTTTGTATCAGTTTGAGTCGTTTGCATTTAGTTTTGGTTTCTGGCCGCCCCAGCCGCCCTTATAAGCCTTGGGACGACCTCTAGTTAGGGTTTAGACCACGTTAAAATATTTTGGAGTTGTTTCTTTCATAGAACCTCTTGAATTACCCTGTGTTCGAATCTACCAACTATAATTGAGTGTGATCTGTTGTTCCATTGGGAATTAGTAGATTGCATACTACCGTTCGTGGTCACGGCTGCGTGAGCAAGAGCGTGGTGTTGTGAATATCCTACAAGGTTCGAGAGTTGTTGCATTGGCATCAGGGATCGAGCGGGAGAGTTCATAGCTACAGGCTAGTTATCTATTATCCACCATCATCACCGCCATCCGCTTACTAAGAAGATCGGGCCACCCCATATCATCTTGGTATCAGATTTCCAGTGTTGCCTCGGTAAGCATCCACAAATCAATCCATAGATTAGAGAGTGTTTTCGTCCTATACAGAAAAAGCCTTACAAAAAGATTTGCCATAGACTAGATTGCATCGTTTTCAAGTTTTAGTTGCTGATTGTATCTTCTCGTAGATCCGATCTGCAGGTTTTCCTCGTAGGAGTCTCGTTTCCATTTGTGAATAGGTTTAGGGTTTGATCTTGTTTTCCGCTGTTCCCACAATTACCGCTTCCGCAAGTGTTTAATCATTTTTCCGAGTCCACATAGCGTACCTTTCTTTGCATACCATAGACACAGCCTATCTACAGCATCTGTGCCTAGGAACGTACCCACGAGACTAGTTGCTTTGCTCCGACAGGCTGCTCATTAGGGTTTGCAATGCAGAAATTTTCGACAATCAAAACCGGACTATCCGGCCGAATCACACCGGACTATCCGGTCCAACCGGAGTCTCTGGCGCATATCAACCGGACTATCCGGCCTAGTTCTATTATAAATTGATGTGCTCGTTTGCATTGAGTAATATAGTTGGAAAAAAATCAAAAAAAGGAGAGAAAAGAAAAGAGAATCAGTATAAAAAAAGAGAAAAGAGCTACAAGCCTGACAAAAAAAAAGAGATATAGAAGTGTGCAATATTGGAGGCCTTGTTGTGTATAGCACTAGTAGATTGAGCAATCTTGTGCCTGTTCTATTTGAGCTATTACTAGCGTCTCTCTTGTGCATTGAAATATTCCTGTTCATAAGTTGCTTTGCCACGTTTATCTCCACTGTGTGTGTTTCTTGGGTATTTGTACGATCAGCACTAGGACTTGTTTGCGGTGTAGATAGGATACCATACCTATAGCTCCACCTTAAATAACCTGTGTGCCCTGCGATCGTTCTCTATACGTTTGATATTCACTTCATCACATCAAGTGCATCAGTCTTTGATTTCATTTGGTAGAGCATCTCTATTCACTTTGGAACGGTAAGATCTCCTTTCTTATTAGTTGTGAGTGAGTTGTGAGAGTTTCGACCATACAGATTCTGATTTTTTCACTAACCTACTAATCATGTCTACTAGTGATAATGATTTTGTGTTGCAGAAAAAGAAGGATGAGGAGCTCGTCAATTGGCGTGAATATGAGGCTTTGAAATCCCACTTGACACGTGTGTTTACAAACACGACAGATGCCATTGACAAAAATCTCCAAGATATGAATATGAGATTGGATCAACATGTTGGGACAGTTGATACTATCCAAACGCAAGTGGCTACGCTCAATGTCAATGTCACCACTTTGCAGCAGTCCATTGAGGGTTTGACAGCCGCCTTGCATAGAAGGGAAGATCCTCAACATGATGATGCCTTTGATGATTTTGATGTGGGTAGCGCTGTTGATGCTGCTCCACATGTTGGCATGGGACGTGTTATTCCCCCTGTCCATGCACCTGCTCATGGTCGTGGGTTTGCCCATCTTGGGCGTGGTCCACGTGTGCCCAACCAAGCTGCTGATGACGGTTTGGGCAAGCCAAAATTCTCAATTCCTAAGTTTGATGGTTCCATTGATCCTGAAGACTACCTCACATGGGAGTTGAAGATTGAGAAACTCTGGCGCTTATTTGACTATCCAGAAGAGAAGAAGGTCAAGCTTGCAGTATCTGAATTTGATGGTTAGGCTTTGCGTTGGTGGGATGCTCTTGTGCAACATAGGAGGAAGGACAATGAACTTCCTGTGATGGATTGGCGCGAGATGAAGCAAATCATGAAGGCACGTTTCGTACCAACCAACTACTTGTGATCAGTTTTTGATAAATTGACACAATTGAAGCAAGGCACCATGACAGTTGATGAGTACTACATGGAGATGGAGATGCTTATGCAGCATGCTCGATTTCGTAAGTCCATTGAGATGACCATGCAACGATTCCTAAACAATCTGAAGTTACCAATCAAGAGCATTGTTTGTCATCACAAGTATGAGACCATGAATGAGTTGTTGCATCATGCTAGAGAGGCCGAATCCTAGTTGGCAAAAGAGGCGAAGTCATGCGCTCGTTTTCCATCCTCCAGCAGATTTTCGGCCAGACCTACTCCTCCTACAGCCGTGCCACCAGCTGCTGTTCCGTTTACACCATCGGCCAAACCAGCAAGTATACCTTCGTTTGGTTCTAATGCTCGGAAACCCGCTGCTCCTGCTGCTAGCTCGGGTTCCAATGTCTACTGCACGTACTCGTGATGTAGTGTGCCATACTTGTGGAGGTAGAGGTCACTACAAGAAAGATTGTCCAAACATGAAGGTTATGTTTGTTAATGAACAAGGTGAAGTAGAACGTGGAGATGAAGCTTCTGATGATGATATTGATGACAGCGAGGAAGGTGCCGATGCATATGCTGAGCGTGCACCCACTATTGTCGTATCTTCACGTGTACTCCCGTTGAGGAATCCCAGCGTTGCAACTTGTTCCAAACAAAAGCTCTAGTTGGACCAAACAAAGCTTGCAAGGTAATTATTGATGGAGGTAGCTGCAGAAATCTTGCAAGTAAGGAACTATGTGCTGAACTGAATTTGACATACTTACCTCATCCCAAGCCATACTACATACAATGGTTGAGCAACAATGGTGAGATGAAGGTAAATCATATGGTACGTCTGAATTTTCAAATAGGGCCATACAAAGATTCTATTGATTTTGATGTGGTTCCTATGACTGTTTGTCACCTACTATTGGGTCGGCCTTGGCTCTATGATCGCCATGTGCAACACAATGGCCGAGCCAATACATATCACTTGGAATTCAAAGTAAAGAATATTACTATACAGCCAATGACACCACAAGAAATTGTGAATGATTCTCGCCAGAAGATAGAGGTGAACATGAAGGAAGATACTACCACTTGGCAAGACTGTGTAACAGCTGTTCCTGATGTAATTGAGCCTAAATTGAGTGATATAATGAAAAGTGAGAGAGTGCCTGGTTTATTGATCCTAGCCACCAAGGAGGATATGAGAGAGTTTCGTGAGGATCCTGCAGCTATGCCACTTGTGCTCATGTATAAGGGCGAGGTATTGGTTTCTAACGACATGACCCCTATTTCTCTTGGTGTCTCGTCTGTTTTGCAGGACTTTGGGGATGTGTTTCCAGAAGACGTACCCGCAGGTTTGCCTCCATTGCATGGTATAGAACATCAAGTGGACCTGATCCCTGGCGCCACACTTCCCAACCGTGCACCTTACAGGACTAATCCCGAAGAAACTAAGGAAATTCAGAAGCAAGTTGCTGGATAAAGGGTACATTCGTGTCTCTCTTAGCCCTTGTGCTGTTCCTGTTATTTTAGTTCCTAAGAAAGATGGTACATGGCACATGTGTGTTGATTGTAGAGCGATTAATAACATCACTATTCGATATCGTCATCCTATTCCACGCTTAGAGGATATGCTAGATGAATTGAGTGGTCTTGCTTTTCTCTAAAATTGACTTGCGTAGTGGTTATCATCAAATTAGGATGAAAGAAGGGGATGAATGGAAAACTGCTTTCAAAACTAAATTCGGTTTGTATGAGTGGTTAGTTATGCCGTTTGGTCTTACTAATGCACCTAGTACTTTCATGCGTTTGATGAATCATGTTTTGAGAGACTTTATTGGTCGTTTCGTGGTTGTCTACTTTGATGATATACTCATATACAGCCACACCAAATCTGAACATTGCACTCATATTAGACAAGTTTTGCAAGTGTTACGTGATAATAAACTGTATGCTAATCTTGAGAAGTGTACATTTGCAAAAGATAAGGTCATATTCCTAGGATTTGTTGTTTCTAAGCATGGAGTAGAGGTAGATCAATCTAAAATTGTATCAATTCAGAATTGGCCTACTCCAATGAATGTTAGTCAAGTGCGTAGTTTCCACGGTCTCGCTGGTTTCTATAGGCGCTTTGTGAAAGATTTTAGCACCATTGCTGCACCATTAAATGATTTGACAAAGAAAGGTGTTCCTTTTGTATGGGGCGCGGCTCAAGACATTGCATTTGATATATTAAAATGTTTGCTTATTTCTACACCATTACTTGCATTACCTGATTTTTCGAAGCAATTTGAAGTTGAATGTGATGCTAGTGGTATAGGCATAGGTGGCGTTTTGATGCAAGAGGGTCGGCCTATAGCTTATTTTTCCGAGAAATTGACTGGTGCTCATTTGAATTATTCTATATATGATAAAGAATTGTATGCACTTGTTAGAGTACTTGAGGTTTGGCAACATTATTTGTGGCCAAAAGAATTCATCATACATTCTGATCATGAAGCATTGAAATACTTGAAAGCTCAATCAAACTTGCATAGAAGATTAGCTAAATGGGTTGAGTTCATTGAGTCTTTTCCTTACATCATTCACTATAAGAAGGGAAAAGAGAACGTTGTTGCTGATGCTCTATCTAGGAAAAACATGCTATTAACCAATCTTGATGTTAAAATTCCTGGATTAGAAGCTATTTGTGCACTTTATGCAACTGACCATGATTTTGCTGAACCATATCGTTTGTGTGCTCTTAGAAACGCATGGGATAAGTATCATATACATGATGGATATTTGTTTCGAGCTAACAAACTATGTATTCCAGAATCGTCTATGCTTTGTTCTTAGTGCAGGAATCACATGCTGGTGGTTTGATGGGTCACTTTGGGCGTGAGAAGATGTTGCTCATGCTTGCTGATCACTTTTATTGGCCCAAGATGAGGCGTGATGTGTACAGATTTGTGAGCCGATGTATTACATGCCACAAGTCGAAATCTAAGCTGAAGCCTCACGGTTTGTATACACCTCTCTCTGCACCGACTACTCCATGGGAAGACATTAGTATGGATTTTGTGCTAGGTCTACCTAAAACTCAGAGAGGTCATGATTCTATATTTGTGGTAGTGAATAGGTTTTCTAAGATGGCTCATTTTATTGCCTGCCACAAAAGCGACGATGCGTCGCATGTTGCTAACCTGTTTTTCAGGGACATCGTGAGATTACATGGAGTACCAAAGACGATTGTTTCTGACCGTGATGTGAAGTTCATGAGCTACTTTTGGAAGACCTTATGGGGCAAGCTAGGAACGAAGTTGCAGTTCAGTACTACATTACATACCCAAACAGCTGGTCAAACGGAGCTGGAGAATCGAACATTGACAAAGCTGCTAAGGACCATGATTAAAAAGAATCTGCGGGAGTGGGAAGAGTGTTTGCCACATGTTGAGTTTGCTTACAACAGGGCTGTGCATTCAACTACTCAGCTTTGTCCTTTTAAGGTGGTATATGGTTTCAAGCCATTGACGCCACTTGATATGTTGCCTCTGCCATTACATGAGAGAGTTGATATGATGGCATCAAAACGTGCTGATTATGTGAAGAAAATACATGAGAAGACTCGAGAGGCTATTGAGAAGAAAGGCAAGAACATTGCTGCTGCAAGGAATCAAGCAAGGAAAGAAGTGTTGTTCAAGCCTGGAGATATGGTTTGGGTGCATATACGCAAGGATAGGTTCCCACTACTTCGAAAGTCAAAATTGAAGCCACGTGGTGCTGGTCCTTACAAGGTGTTAGCCAAGATTAATGATAACGCCTACTCGGTCGATATACCTATTGTGGAGTTTGGTGGAGTTAGCAATAGCTTCAATGTTGCTGATTTGTCACCATATGCTGGAGAAGACCTTGGAGCGTCGAGGTCGACGCCTTTTGAATGGGGGGAGATGATGAGGACATCCCTACAATTACACCTACCCCAATAACTACTGAAGATGCTACAACTGTTGCAAGAAAGGATCAGTCCAATGTTATTAGAATTGGACCTGCTACAAGAGCTCGTGCTAAGCTACTGGAACAACAGGTGAATTTACTCCTAAACGAATCTACTTTGATTGATGAGAACTTTATACTGCCTAAGTCTATGCATTTATGTATGATCAGGTGCGTTGGAGAAACAAGCATGTCGCGAGGAGGAGAAGGGCTAGAAGAGAAGCCCAACATGATGATCGCCCAAGGATGCGCGAGGGAGGAGCGGGAGGAAGGCGCAAGAGAAGATCATCAAGACGAAGGCAAAAAGATCTGCCACGACCGGAGTGTCCGGCCAGATCCACCCAGACTGTCCGGCCTGGTCGAGAGGCAAACTGGGGTGGACATTCAGTATGCCAGTTCGGACACAACACGGACACCACCCGGACACTTCAAAGTTTCCGGCCAGACCGGACTGTCCGGCACACTTCACCCGGAGTGTCCAGCCAGACCGGACTGTCTCGCCGATTCGACCGGAGTGTCACACGATCAATCTGGGCCGAGTCGGTTTGTATCAGTTTGAGTCGTTTGCGTTTAGTTTTGGTTTCTGGCCGCCCCAGCCGCCCTTATAAGCCTTGGGACGACCTCTAGTTAGGGTTTAGACCACGTTAAAATATTTTGGAGTTGTTTCTTTCATAGAACCTCTGGAATTACCCTGTGTTCGAATCTACCAACTATAATTGAGTGTGATCTTTTGTTCCATTGGGAATTAGTAGATTGCACACTACCGTTCGTGGTCACGGCTGCGTGAGCAAGAGCGTGGTGTTGTGAATATCCTACAAGGTTTGAGAGCTGTTGCATTGGCATCAGGGATCGAGCGGGAGAGTTCATAGCTACAGGCTAGTTATCTATTATCTACCATCATCACCGCCATCCGCTTACTGAGAAGATCGGGCCACCCCATATCAGCTCCCCCAGATAAAACTCCTGACGATGATCATAAACAACTAGGGGCATAATAGCCTTAAATCGTCTAATGTGTTTATTTTTATTTTTGGAAACAAAATATCACCTAGTAGGCATTCCATTGCAAATCGAAATTGACAACTCGTCTATCACCTAAATTAAGACTGTGTCACTACGAAAATATACCAGAATATCAGGTATGAGCAGAGCTTCCGCTGTACAGAATAGTCTTAAATGGTTCAATTTGTTCAAACCACGTGTGCACACAACACGTTTGACGAAAGGAACATAGGATTCCGATGAGAGTTCAGCACTTATGAATCAACGATATGACTGAACCAATAAGCAAGATACTAGAACTTACGTGGCCCTCGCGGTCGTTTGGCCATTTGCTAGTATTGGGGTAAAGAAGGCCTGGCGTGCCCAACGGTTGTTCGTCCATGTCCCGCATCATGAAGTGGTAGCCAGGGATGCAGCGAGCAAGGCGACCGACAGAGATGATGTCCAAACCCGTGGCGATCATGTGCACATTCGCGGCGCTGAGGTTCAGAAATCCCCAATCCTCGTAGTGGCGGTCGCCCTGGCCATCCGTGTCGTTGTCGCCTGCCTTTCGCTTCAGCCTGCTGGTACCCCAAGCTCTACCCATAGCGGCAAATGGAGTTTCGAATCTGATAGATTAAAGGAGGCATTGTGATAAGGAGGCGGATGGATTCGAGAGGGGATGGAATCAGAGATGGGGGCAGTTGTTCGAGTAGGGAGTGACCCAGTGAGGAACCGCCCACACCACCGGTTCTCGTCCGCGTGGAAGACAAGGAAGGGGGACGTAATTATTGAGGACACGCACCGGAACCATCTAGAGGAAGTGAAAAAATAAATTGTAAGATATAAAAATGTGCGGCCCACCTGTCAGTGAGTGAAGGTCAACACGCGCAAACGTGACTACGTTTGAATTGGATCGTCCATGGCAGACCTCGATTCCACCGCATGCAACCGCCATTTTTCTCCACCTTCACCCTACTATGAACGGTCGTGCACCATTCTAGATATTAGTAAGGGTGGTTCCAATCTTGCAGTAATAAGTTTCACTTCTCTGTCTCATTTCCTCCTCATCGTCTTTCTCCTCCATGGCCTCATCCATTTCCTCCGCCACGGCATCACCCTCTTCCTCTGTATCCTTACCCTCTTGCCTGTAGTCATGGACTTGTTGGATGTCCGAAACAACGACAGGCAAGGGACTATGTACTTCGACATAGAAGTACATGGCGGGAAGAAGATCAATGTTGTCTACACCACCGACCCTCGGACGGTGAGGAACACTCTAAATAGTTACACGAGTTGGTTACGGTTCGAAGAAAACAGGTTCATAGGTCTCGACCTCGAGTACAGCCGCGACCACCGTAGGATCTTCGTGGTGCAACTCTCCATGAAGGGGCACGTCCTCGTATACCAACCTTTTTGCGAGATGGGGGCTGGCGGGAACAGGTAAACTTTGCTGTCTTTTTGTTCCTGAACCGTCTGTTTGCAAAAGTTATTGCTATATTATTTGTCTAAATTCATTTTCATGCAGGTGGGGCAAAAGGATTAGGTAGCTGTTTCATGACTTTCTCGTGAACCAGCAGATAACATTTACTAGTGTTGACATCACGAATAACACTAAACTGCTTGAAAGCCCAACTATCAACATTAAAATCCCAAAGGAGTGTAGAGTGGACATCTAGAAAATTTACTGGATCCCAGGGACATGTTTGAAGGTGTATAATTTGTGCATTACATTCCACTCTATGAACATGATAATCTCTCAAGATTTTCTTAGCACAATATTATCATGTATTAAGTGCGATTTCAAAGAGTTGAAATGTGTATAATTTTTGTATACGCAAGTTTATGCATTACATTCCACTCCACGGAAATGATAAATGATCAGGATTTTATTAGCACAGCATTATCATGATGCGGCCCTAGTGGTCAGCACGTAACGGCAAGGCTGGCGGACGGCGAGTATCAGACCATGTGAGAGTTTCTGACAAGGAGATGGGCAAAAGTGAGGAAAAAGTAACCGGCTGGGGAAAACTGAGTACAACTAACGAACCGAGGGTACGAAAATAGAAATCCCCATAGTTTAAGGGTCTAGAAATGGTAAGAGAATTAAGTAATATTAGTGGCCGGGCCAGCACAGTGACGGGTTGGTCGGCTAGAAGTTATTGATTCCTAAGTAAGGGGACACCAAGCCGGTCTTGACATACTCCCTCAGGAATTTGCCATAAGCAGCGTGCTTAGCCTTGTTCACCGACTTGTGTTTACTAGCCGGGCTTTTACCGATGCCAACCGCATGCGGAATCAAGCTGGCAATCCTCATATTGACTCCTTTCTTACAGAAAGGGCACCTGAGCTCCCCAAGTCGAGTGCGGAAAGGGATTATCCCGCTCTTGAGCTTCTTCATGACATGGCGGCTCTTGTTGTCCCTGTTCTCCTTGTCAGAGTCTATCTCACTTGAATCTACCTGTAATGTATGAAATGCAAACCGAAATGAGCAAAATAATAAATATATTCATCCCACCATTCCAAGTTACTTTCAATACAATAACATATCTATACAGGTTCAACAGTTCGTTACGGCTATCTCCCAAGCTCACTCCTAAATTAATGTGGTTTGTGTTCTTCATAACTTATTAATAAATAAATAATGTGGATTCATTCAGTACATACTAGATCTCTCCATATACCGGTTCGTACGGTGCATCTAATCATTAGGACTAGATTTTTTTATGAATTCAGGATAGATTAAGCTCGAGCAGAAAATATGAAACATGTAGAAATATATGTACCTCCAGGTACACGAGCGGAGCATGTTCGTCGAACTCCACACCCTCATCGGGGCCTCCGAAGTCGTCAGCACCGGCGAGCACATGGTCCCCCAAGGGGTTGAACTACACGTCCTCCTCGCCTTGTGTTGCGTGATGCTCCTCCAGATATGCCGCATGAAGAACCACCCCGGTGGCAATGCCCGCACACTCACCCCCACGCACTAGTTTCGTGGAGAAGGTTCGTGGCTGTACGTTGAAGATTGTGGGGTTTGTCTAGATAGGGAAGAGAGAGGAGTGGATGAATGCGAATGGAGGACCCGATAGGCTGGGTTTTTAATGCAGGGACGTTTAGGCCTCCTCGAGGGCCCCGGTATGCAGCTCTTCTGGCTGCGGCTGCCGCGTGGAAGGTTCATGTGGTGGGGGCCTGTCGGAAGTGAGAGTGCAGGCGTGCTGCGTAGTAAAAATGGTATAGCCCGTGGGTCGTGGATGACCAGTTGCCATGTAGTAGACTTGTAGCCTTCGCAGACTATATTAAACATGACATGACCACTCGACGACTTTTTCCATGGATGACATCGTGTTCCTTCTTGTAGAAGTCTCGCTGAGGGAGACGTCTGTGCTGTCTCACGATGTACTGTGAAGGGCACGACGTTTGCAATGAGCATCGTTGGATCACACAGGATCAACGGTTGGTGCGCATGATCCGCGTGACAATTATGACAACCAATCAGGGCGTAGTAGATAGAGTGGGCATAGGTTTGGGCTTCTACAAAAGAGAGAGAGAGGGGGCAAATCTGAGAGAAAATGAGTAGTATCAAAAAACCAAGGGCAAACATCTCAAAAAAAACCAAGGGCAAAGTTGAGTAGTATAAAAATGGAAAGTGATTGTCTTTTACAATGAAATACATGGCATACATAAAATTATGCCAAGATAGATCCACTAGAGTTCATTGGATGTGTGTTCTTCCCATAAACCACATATGGATCCACCGCCGTCATTGCATGTGTGTTATTGTCACAAACCACATATGGATCCACCAGTGTTCATTGCATGTGTGTTCTTTTCAGAAACCACATATGGATTCACCAGTGTCATTGCGTATGTGTTATTGTCACAAAACACATATGGATTCACCAGTGTGATTGAAATGTGTGTTCGTTTCACAAACCACATATGGATCCACAAGAGTCATTGCATGTCTATTATTTTCATAAAACACATGGATCCACCAATGTCATTGCATGTGTGTTCTTTTCACAAACCACATATGGACCCACTAGAGTCATTGCACGTATGTTCTTTTCACAAAACACATGGATCCACCAATGTCATTGCATGTGTGTTCTTTTCACAAACCACATTTGGATCCACTAGAGTCATTGCATGTATGTTCTTTTCACAAACCACATGGATCCACAAATGTCATTGCATGTATGTTCTTTTCACAAACCACATATGGATCAACCAATGTCACTTCATGTGTGTTCTTTTCACAAACCACATATGGATCCACCAGAGTCATTGCATGTATGTTCTTTTCACAAACCACATATGGATAAACCAATGTCATTGCATGTGTGTTCTTTTCATGAACCACATAAGGATCCACCAATGTCATTGCATGTGTGTTCTTTCCACAAACCACATATGTATCCACCAGAGTAATTGCACGTGTGTTCTTTTCATAAACCACATATATATCAACCAATGTCATTGCATGTGTGTTCTTTCCACAAACCACATATGGACCCACTAGAGTCATTGTATGTGTGTTCTTATACTAAAACCAACACTTGAGTCATTGCATGTGTGTTCTTTTCACAAACCACATATGGATCCACCAGAGTCATTGAATGTATGTTCTTTTCATAAAACACATGGATCCACCAATATCATTGCATGTGTGTTCTTTTCATAAACCATATATGGAACAGCTATAGTCATTGCATGTCTGTTCTTTCCACAAACCACATGGACCAACCAGTGGCATTGCATGTGTGTTCTTTTCACAAACCACATATGGATCCACTAGAGTCATTGCATGTATGTTTTTTTCACAAACCACATATGGATCCACTAGAGTCATTGCATGTGTGTTCTTCTCACAAACCACATGGATCCACCAATGTCATTGCATGTGTGTTCTTTCCACAAACCACATATGGATCAACCAATGTCATTGCATGTGTGTTCTTTTCACAAACCACATATGGATCCACTATATTCATTGCATGTATGTTCTTGTAATGACAAACCACATATGGATCCACTAGAGTCATTGCATGTGTGTTCTTTTAACAAACCACATGGATCCACCAATGCCATTGCATGTATGTTCTTTTCACAAACCACATATGGATCAACCAATGTCATTGCACGTGTGTTCTTTCCACAAACCACATATGGAACCACCAAAGTCATTGCATGTGTGTTCTTTTCACCAACCACATATGGATCAACCAATGTCATTGCATGTGTGTTCTTTTCATGAACCACATATGGATCCACCAATGTCATTGCATGTGTGTTCTTTCCACAAACCACATATGGATCCACCAGAGTAATTGCATGTTTGTTCTTTTCATAAAACACATATGGATCAACCAATGTCATTGCATGTGTGTTCTTTCCACAAACTACATATGGACCGACTAGAGTCATTGCATGTGTGTTCTTTACACAAACTACGTTTGGATCCACCAGACTCATTGCATGTGTGTTCTTTTCATAAAACATGGCTAGAGACCACTAGTGTCATTGGATGTGTGTTCTTTCCATGAACCATAGCTAGAGTCATTGCATGTCTATTCTTTTCATAAACCACATGGATCCACTAGAGTTATTTCATGTGTGTTCTATTCGCAAACCACATATGGATCCACTAGAGTCATTGCATGTGTGTTCTTATCCTAAACCAATACTAGATTTCACTTCATGTGTGTTCTTTTCCTAAACCACATATGGATCCACCAGAGTCATTGCATGTCTGTTCTTTTCATAAACCACATGGATCCACCAGTGTCATTGCATGTGTGTTCTTTTCCTAAACCACAGCTAGAGTCATTGCATGTCTGTTCTTTTCATAAACCACATGGATCCATTAGAGTCATTGCATGTGTATGTATTCTTTTCACAAACCACATATGGATCCACTAGAGTCATTGCATGTGTGTTTTTATCCTGAACCAGCACTAGAGTCACTGTGGGGGCCCCGGATTAATCCTCCGAGAATCCATGTTATGCATACACCACGATCCCATGATCAGTATGTCGTGGCACATAACCGACAAGTATCAAAGTGAACATCCAAAACATAAACGGATACCTGTCATACCTTAATTGCCATTATGGCTACATCGTCCATCATCAATAGAACTTGATCAAGCGTAGAGCCCGAGCCATGCCATAAGCTATAGGCAACTGACTAGGAGAACGTCCTAGCTCACATAGCCGTCAACTTCATCCTCTTCTTGATATCTGACCAAGTTAATAGCCAGGTACGATGCCAGTGAGTACTTTGATTGTACTCACAAACCACCTTAAGAGAATAATAATAACAAGAGGATATGCAATATGGCTATGGTAGTAGGAGGGCTCCAAGAGAGGTTCTTTTCTCCAATAGTTTCTCTTGTAGAGATAGCATCTACATATCTTTGTTGAAAACTTTTGTAAAACATTTTGGTAACCTTTTTGAAAAGTGTTGGAAAACACTAGTATTGGGTCACCCATTAGTTCCTCCTTCTGGTCATCCCGTGACCAAATCCTTTCCTTTCTTTCCGACCATCCCATGGTCCAAACATTTATCCTTTCCGACCATCCCATGGTCAGAACATTTCCAAAGCCATTGCTTTTCTAAAACATTTTTTAAATCAAAACCAGCATCGCTCTACAGTAGTTTGTCCAACCTATACTTAACTGCGGACACGGCTATTCGAATAGATTTACACTATGCAGAGGTTGTACACTTTACCCGCACCATCCGGGTACACTACCCTGATCTACACCGATCGTGGGTCGAGTAACCGATCAAGACTCTCCGGATGCCCACTCCAATATAAGTGCCTACCCTATGAGTGTTGTTCCCCTCAACACCGGGACACCCTATATAGTTCCCAAGCTAACCGGAGCGCTTTTTGCACTTCACAAAGTGTGTGCTTTCAATGAGGGGCTCATAGTAACACGTGGAGGCCCGTAGACCCTTCGTTCCTTCTCCAGGCTGATGTCTCACATGGACCTTTAAAGGAGAAGGCCCACCCTCCAGGATTTTTAAATCCCATGTAGTAGTTGTAGGAAGCTTATACCAGAGTAAACAAACATCAAGCCCAACCCTATCCCATTCCAGAGTAATGTGGTTGCACGGATTAAGTTGTTATAGCTAAAGCTGCAAACAACCGGGTGCATTTTCGTAAACATTTTTACCTCCTCTTTCCTTTAGCATCTTTTGTAAAACAAAAACCTTTTTCTTTCTCAAACTTCTATTGGTAGGTCAAACCTCACCAAGGTTTCATCATAAAACATTTTGTAAACTTTTTCGGTGTCTTCCCATCCTATAGCTTTGCTTCGGCTAAATCGGGGTCTCCAAAGGGGTATGGTGTATTGCACCATCTACCATACTAGGGAGAAGTAGGTATCATCGAGAGGGTTGTACTTTGTAGTATCATTGAGTAATGGTTTGGAGGAGCCAAGCCACTATCAGATATACAACATCATATAGTAAAACAGTGTAGATTTCATAAAACAGTAGATAAAACATGCATAAGTAAAACAGTAGGACAAGGCTTATGAGCAAGAAGGTGGCTTGCCTGAGATCAGCAAACTGGCAATATATGTCCCTGGACTTCTTAGAATACAATAATAACCAATAATAATAATAACCATCTTCTCCTTGTCTCCGATTTACTCGCATCTATCGTCGATATGGATCACATGAAAGCAAACAAAAGGGCACAATCAATACAAGGCATACAATCACCAATACCATACAGCAAACAAACATCCAACACCTTACTCACTTCAGTAGGTTTGGATAGGTTGAGATCGTAGCATTTGGAATTACTTTAATTGCCTTTATGGATTTGTCTTTGTGATTTATTTGTCAAATACCACCTAATGAAGGGGTTTTGACTAAGGCTTGGGTTTGGGTGATATAAATGTGCAACAATGATATAATCAGATAGGTATTGGAATAACAAGGACAGCAAAAGTGGTTTCATGATTTTATCAATTTCCTATATTTAGTTATGATTTTTCTCGTGAAATAGCCTCTAGTTTATGTGGATAAATCACCAGAAAAGATATAGAGCTCAAATAAATTTGTCCTCTGAGGTTTTTCTAGACTTTGGTGTTTATGATTTTTGAGAGTTGGGTCCATCTCGAAATAATTACCAGAATTCCCTTGGTAAAATCCCAAAGTCAGTTCTGTAGTTAATTTGTCTTTTTCACCAGATTAAATCTATAGACGCTTTTGATATGCTTCCAAAGATAAGTGATGGGTATTTGAAGTATATTTCTGTAGGAATTGGAATCACCCAATTTGGAGTTGTAAAACTTCTGTAGTGATTTTTCTACTGGAACTACCCTAGGTAGAGATGATTAATCCACCAAAATTAAGCGGAGCCTCAATAAAAATTTGATCTCCTGGATTTTGATAGACTTTAGTGTACCACAACATAGAGAGTTGGAATCAAATCAAAACATGTTATAGTTTGTCTTAAGGAATTTTCTAAAGTCAGATTTGGGTGGATTTTGTCATTTTTTCTACAGGCAAAACACAGCTCAACAAGGCATGAGATAAAGGACCAATGGTAGGTCCTATAATGCCTACCAGAGAAAGTTAGAAACACATTGTTTGGAGTGGTAAAACTCTTTGAAATGATTATTGAGTTGTTTAGACACTTCTTGGTAAATTAATTTCTGAGAAAAACCTGGTTATAGGTTGGCCCAGGTACTTGGTCTGCATGTTTTAAAACACACACAGTAACATGTGGGGATTTGGATCTATCCAGAATAGGGTGTTTTCCATTTTTATTTTCAATTAAACCAAGCAACCAGTTTCAGATCTGGGAATAATTGATTAATTGGATAGGAACTTTGGGCCAGATTCGAACCGAAATGGGCTTCTTAGAGCAGAATCAGCCCAAGAGGCAGCGCAGTGCGCGGGAGGGAAGGAGTTTGACCGTGGGAGCCGGGCCTGCTGGTCAGTGGCTCAAAGGGCTGAAGGGGTATGGAGGGAGGAGGGTCGTTCGATCTATGGCAGATCGACGGCGCGGGGCTTTCGTCCTCCCCTCGCTCTGTGCGATGGGGACAAAACTCTAGAGGCGGCACAAAGGGTACGGGGAGCTCACCTGAGCGCCTGCTGGTGGTGGGTATGCGGCGGAGGAGAAGAGGAGCATGACGACGGTTAGGATGAGGGTAGGCACGGGTAGGTTCGTCGTCAGGAGAGTCTCACGCGCGAGGACAACCGTCGGGTGGCTCGGAGGTTCACCAGCGACGTTGTTCTGGGGGTTCTTGAGTAGAGAGGAAGGCACAGTTAGAATCAGGGGATTGAGGGGATCTCGACGGAGTAGCATGCAGGGAGAGAGGTGTAGCAGAGAGGGCATGCAGCGGCCATAACTTGCTCTTCTACTCCTCGGTACCAAGGTGCGGGCAGTCATGCAAGATGATGGGAGGCTCGGCCTCCTATCTGGGGGTGGTGTTGGGGAGATCTGGGAGTGGAATGGGGTGGTTGGCACGTGCGGGCGAGGCTGGGTTCTATTTATTACGACGAGCGCGTCCACGGTGCACCGAGAGCACGGCGGAGTGGGGAGGGTGCGTGGGAGCGCTAGGTTGGCCAAGCTGTGCGGTGTCTTGGGTCGTGGAGTTGCTTTTGCATGGTCTCCGCAATGGAGCGGGCCAGGGGCCTCGAGACTGAGCGAGGTGAGGGTGACAACGCCTCCGCGTGCAGGCTGTTTGACGGAACGTGTCGAGGCATCTAGGGCTCGGGATGGCACGTGTGAGGGGCAAGGCTAGGAGTAGGGAGGTGATAAGGGGTAGGGGCTGGCTCCCGCGTGATCTCGAGTTGGTTTTGCACCGCAGGGAGGGTGAGGCGAGTGTGGGCGAAGTCGATCTGTTCGACATGGACGCCGCTGGTTGGGGGTCAGTGGGGTGCGAGGGTAAGGGGGAGGAAAGACGGGGGTGTGTCTGGGGAGTTGTATCATGTAGAGCTAGGACCAGGGAGAGGTATGACCGGGCAGGACTACTGCTATGCTTAAATGGCAAGATCTTGCCCTCTCCTTAGTCTTACCCTCTTGGCCAGCTTGGGGGCTTGCTACAGTGGTCACCACGACCAAGGGAGGGTGTGATGGTTGCTGTGGTGAGTGGTGGTGAGACTTTGATAAAGAGTGGCTTCAGTTTAGCTCATGTTTTGATTTGTTTGCACTATTTGATCAAAATGGTGCTTGTGAAGGAAGTTCAAAATTTTGCATAGGACAAGGTGGGAAGATGGTTCTAGTAGGTAGATGAGGTCAAGGTAGATATCCAGGAATTATTTGGGATTTTTCAGAACTTCGTAGATCCCCTTTTTAATAATTCTCCGAATAGTGCTGAAATGATTTTTATAAGTAAATTTGATATTTTTGATATGGATATGGTAGGTTTTTGATTTGATATAGTCCTAAATACATTATCTCATATTGGAGAATTTTCTTGGATTTTATTTGGAAGGAAAAGTATTTTTAAGGATTTATTTCTTGTTTCTGCCATTTAAGAAAAAGGGCAGAAAGAATTATTAAAACTCTTCAAAAATATTTATTTTTGAAGTGGGAATATAGGGTGTGATATATGGGCCTCAAAAGTGCTTAGAGTTGGGGAAGTTCTTTGTCAAAAACCAAACCTCCCTTGGTAGATGGAGTTTTTGAGATTTTGCCCATTAAACGAAGTAACTAGTTTTTGAGCCATAATAATTATGGATAATATTTGGTAAATCTTATATCCAGGTTAGATGATGTCCACATGCTGTATAAATCATTTCCAGCCTTTAGTTTTGAGGATTTAACTTGATTTGGAAGGAGAACAAGGGATAAAGGATCTTGGGCACTATTACTTTTATACCATCAAAACATGGTTGGATCTTGGAGCTCAGAGCTCACCTTGGTTCATGGGATAGATGGATGGATATACCAAGTGGTGTAGATTACCATGGTACAAAATTTTGAGGTTGATAATGATTGAGCCTTCCTAAGATTGATAACAAACTTTGAATAAATTAAAGGTGCCATAGCAGATTATCAAGTAGCCTTCAAAACCATGTGGGTTTTAGAGGCACAAGAATCCAATTTAAACAAGTGAAGTACGGATTGATAGACCTTCATTATTAGAGTACAACCATGCAAATAGTTGGTACAAATAGTTTGGCATGAAGGTGTGAAATTCTTCTAAACTAGGCATGTTGATAAGATTGGCAGAGAAGATTATTTTCTTGCCTGCAAAACCATCAAGAACAATTGGGTTGGAGGATGATCTAGCCAAGGTAAAGAGTGGGGCTTGGTAGTCCTTATGATGGTCTCCAAGATGGTTCAAGTTCATTGACAAAAATACACAAGGGTTGGAAATGAGGGAGACTCAAAGATGAGACATTGATAGTAGTTTTCTAGACTTAGCCATTTTTGGCAGATCTAGAGTTTTTGACTAGAACATAAGAGGGGATAATTTGGAGATGATGCAAGGTTACAAAGCATCATCAAGTGGATGATGTTGAAGGGTAGATTGAGTATAATAGATTCATGCTTGATATTGGTCTTCATTGACTTGGAAGCTTCTATATTAGATCTCTTCAGAATTGATTTGGTTAAGGGTTTTAGATGATCACCAAGTGGCTAGAGATCGGATCCAGCTTTGTTAACTTGCTTAGGGTGGATAGTATTTGTTAGATGCTAGAGGATGAGCCCTTAGGGTAGCTCATTTAGTTCCTAAGCAAACAATTCAAGCAGCAGATCAAGGCAATTCATCTTAGCAGATCAAGACAACTCATGTTTTAAGCAAAACAAATCTAATACTATGGTTACCATCGGGCCTAGCTTGAGGTAAGGATGGGAAGGTGGAAAGGTTGGATTTTGAATAAGATGAGAGTGCTTGGTATCTCTACCAAGAGTGGATTTCAAAAGCTTTATGAAAAGGTTTTGGAAAAACCTAGAGGTAAGAGTAGTTAGAAGTTCTGTCTTGGAAACATAAGGTGGTTATGTTATATACCTCTCCATAGTTTGATCAATAGAAGCTAATAAAATAGTTTGGGTTGCAAAGGCATCTTGGCTCGATTTTGAAATGCCAGAACATTTGAGAATATGTAAGAAAGAGCCAAGATAGTTTTGTTAATTAGCTTTGGTCAACTGATGTTGAGGCCAGATGTATATCCTGTGTTATACATTCAGATGCATAAGAACAAACAAACACAAGCAAACACTGCAGCACTTAACAAGAAAAAGTTTTTGTTCCCCCTAATTTTTGCATTCTGGATAACTAATCAGGGTTGCTCAAATTGGGATGTTACAGTCACTGCATGTGTTTTCTTTTCCTAAACCACATATGGATCCACCAAAGTTATTGCATGTGTGTTCTATTGATAAACCACAACTATAGTCATTGCATGTGTGTTATTTTCATAAACCACATCGATCCACCAGAGTCATTGCATGTGTGTTCTTTTCATAAACCATATGGATACACCAGTGTCATTGCATGTGTGTTCTTTTCATAAACCATAGCTAGAGTCCAGAAGTATCATTGCATGTGTGTTCTTATTCTAAACCAGCGCTAGAGTTCACTGCATGTGTGTTCTTTTCCTAAACCACATATGGATCCACCCGAGTCATTGCATGTGTGTTCTTTTCATAAACCACGACTACTCATTGTATGTCTGTTCTTTGCATAAACCACATGGATCCACTAGAGTCATTACATTTGTGTTCTTTTCACAAACCACATATGGATCAACTAGAGTCATTGCACGTGTGTTCTTTTAATGAACCATATATGGATCCACTAGCGTCATTGCATGTGTGTTCTTTTCATGAACCACATATGGATCCACTAGAGTCATTGCATGTGTGTTCTTTCCAAAAACCATAGCTAGAGTCCACCAGTATCATTGCATGTGTGTTCTTTTCACAAACCACATATGGATCAACCAATGTCATTGCATGTGTGTTCTTTTCACAAACCACGTATGGATCCACCAGAGTCATTGCATGTATGTTCTTTTCACAAACCACATATGGATCAACCAATGTCATTGCATGTGTGTTATTTTCATGAACCACATATGGATCCACCAATGTCATTACATGTTGGGGGGATACCCCCGGGTAGGGTCACTCCAGGGTATAAGGGCCGAGTTAGCCGAGGTTCGGCAGGGTCAAAGCAGATGCTTGCCGGGTCACCTCAAGGCATGCCGGATCACGGAGTAAACCGGACCAGGGGGGGTCGCCTAACATTGTCTCAGCCGACTTAAGGAGTAAGTCGGAAGTGCTTGTCTAACTTATATGCAGGAACAGGTGTGGCCGGATCTACTATGATCCGGGTCCCCACTTAGCTTCTGGGAGAAGGAAGGAATCTCTCTGGTCAAAAAGAAGGTCCGGTACACACTGCATGAGCGAAGAAAGCAAGGGCAGGACCACCGGGTCATGACCGACAAGGGTGACGACGCCCATGTCGGCTGACGCAGGTGCCGCAGAGGCTTACGTAGCTAAAGCATGTATGACGCGGGGGAAAAGCACCCCGGTCGGGTTACCACTTTGAGAGGAGGCATATTCTTAGGAATATGCCTCCACGTATGCCCTAGGCAGGGACCGAGCCTCCTCTATATAAGGGGGGCTAGGTTTCTAGTAGAAGGGGTTGGTTGAGCGCTGGTTGAGTTCTTTGAGGCCATAGGGTTTTGGTTAAGGTTCTAGGGGTGAATTGTGGGTGGGAGTAAGGGAGCCCCTTCTTCCTCCTCTCGCCAATACAGCTCAAGGAGCACTTGTAATTTTGAAGGAAATCAATACAAACTTCTGTGTGGAGAATCACTCCACTATCCCTCCCTGGATTCCCCTAGCGTGTATTAGTCCCAACCTTTAGCCTATTCATGACATCTGCCGTGACACCACCACGACAGTTGGCGCCCACCGTGGGGCTAGCGGCGCTAGCAGGAGTGAAGATCCGGACGGTAAACATCATCGGCACCGGCGAACGCATCGTCTCCGGGCTTGTCCAGCGCTTTGGAGCGCTGGACTTCGTCAGCGACAACGCTGGTTGCTTCGGCACGCGCCCACTTCCGCGCAACGGCCTCTTCGTCAAGTTGGGAGCGCACAAGGTCTACGTTGCGGTGGACGTATCATGCGTTCATCCACGCCGCGTCGTCGATGCGGGGGAACCACCCTGACTGTGGCTCGCGGGGCGCGTATCGCTCGCTCCCCGGACCATGCGGAGGTGATGATGACTGCGCCAGGTGCAGGCGCAAGTAAGGATCCAGCACCGGACCCGGAGGTAACACCAAAGGCACCAAGGAAAGGTAGAGGACCTCCACTAGAGAGGCCTGAGAACGTACTGCGAGAAGCTATGAATAGCTTGGCTAACCCGGTAGCAGCAGTGGTAGATCTAGCTCAGGCACAAGCCGAGCTGGAAGAAACTAGGCAAAAGATACTAGAGGGTGCAAAGAAAATAGCCGTGGCTCAGCAGTCGCTGAACATGACGTTGGGTGAGTATGCAAAGGCAAACAAAGTTGATACGGTAAAGGTAAAAGGGAGAAATCTCATAAGCGAGAGGAACAGAGAAGGTGATGATGGAGCCGAGGCGTCGGAAAACTATTTGTCTGTGGGGTTGCCGAAGTATAGTACCCCGGCGAAGAACCTCAGAGCAGCAGATGCGGCTGCATCCGAGTTAGAGGGTCTGACGGGTGAGGCCCGTCAAAGACAGCAAGATAGGGTTAACGAGCTGGTTCGGATCGCGAACAGACAGAACGAAGAGCTACTGAGAGCTAACCCGGAGAGAGATGGAGCTTCCAAAATCGTCCATTCGATGATGGGTAACCCAGAGAAATCTGCTGGAGCCGCATCGTCACCTCATGGTGGTCCAAGGAGAGAAGAGGTAGTAACCTCGGCCAGACGGAACAAACAGATCGTCCCGTACGACCCGACGCGTGCAGGAAAAGAAAAAGAAACGCGGAAAAATGATGATCGACGAAGTGTGAGCCGAGGTGAAGCTAGCCGAGGTAACCACGACCAAGGCAATGCCGGTCAATGGAACGCTGCCAACGGCAATGCCAGACAGCGAAACTCCGCAGGAGCAGGACAACCGCAACAACGGAATATACCAAGGCAAGAGCAAAGCGCCGGCCGAGGTATGCAACAGAAAGGTACGCCCCAAGTGCAAAACCGATACAATGACAGTGATTCGGAAATGGTGAACGCGGGCTACCCGAGACCGGACTATCATGTGATAGGGTCAAGATTGGGAAGCAGGGATTTAATGCCGGATGATGCCAGGTTGAAACTGGATCGCCTGTATAGGTCGGAACAGATCGAATGTCAAGGTCCCCCGGGTCCAGCGTGCTTTGGACCCCGGATCATGAAGGAGCCACCGGTACCCAACTTCCAGCTTCCCAGAGGCACGAAGACGTATGACGGCAGTACCAAGCCGGAGGATTGGCTGATAAATTATGCTACGGCTGTGAAAATTGCCACTGGCAACTTGAGATGGGCTGTACGATACGTACCCCATATGTTGGAAGGTCCGGCCAGCGTATGTCTGAACAATTTACCACCCGGAAGCATCAACTACTGGATAGATTTTGAAGAAATGTTTATCAGCAACTTCTCAAGTACATATCAGAGGCCAAATAGGCCGCAGACCCTAGCAATGTGCAAGCAAAGACCTAATGAGACGGACCGTGAATTCTTGACCCGGTGGTGTACCGTGAGAAACTCGTGTGAGGGTGTCATAGAGTCACAGGCCATAGCATGGTTTGCACAAGGGTGCAGATACGGCAGCGAGTTGTGGATGAAGTTGCAAAGGAAAATGCCAATTACGTTGGCAGAGATGATTCGGATTGCAGATTCGTATGCTTTGGGTGACCCGACTCAACCTAGGCTCGCGTCAAGCGAGTCAAACGAGGAATACTATCAGAGGGATGGAGCCGGGTCATCTCGGAGGAACGATTACAGAGGAAAAAGAAGAGATGATAGACCGGATCATCGCTACGGTTCACAACAAGTTGCAGTTGTGAATCAAGATCAACCCGGAGCAGGGAGCAACCAACGCCAGAGAACGGGAGGGCAATGGACTCCAAGAAACGATGGCAAGAAAACATGGACTCCGGAGCAAAAGAAACAGTGGCAGGAAAAGAAAGACCACCCGAGGTATACCTATGAGTCGATGTTAGACCAGCCGTGTAAGTTTCACACGCCAAATCCGAATAGCCCGGCAGGTCACACAACAAGGCAATGTGAGTGGATGCGTAAGATAGAACAAGGTGGTTTGGGGAATGCTCAGGCACCCCGGAATGATCAACCTCGGCAGGAGTTAACCCGGCAGCAATTGCTCTCCGGAGCGAACACGCAACAGTTAATGTTGCCTCCCCCTCCGCCGAGGTATGACAATAATGAGAGAAGAGATGCAGTGCATCAGGTGGAAAATCAGCAACAGCCGGATCAGAGGTACCCCGGAAACGAGGGAAGGAATGAGTACAGAGAACATCACCAGAGCTATTGTGTGTTCACAACTGAGGAAACATATAGGAAAAGCTTGCAGCACCGACATATGGAGGTCAATGCGGTAATGCCAGCAGTGACGAGGTATATGCCTTGGTCGGACCAGGAAATCACCTGGAACATCAAAGATCATCCTAAGCTTATGCCGAGTCCAGGCTCGTATGCGCTAGTGCTAGATCCGACATTCATTGGACCGAACATCAATGTGAGGTTCTCCAAGGTACTAATTGACAATGGCAGTAGCATTAACATCATGTATGCGGATACAATGCGCAAGTTGGGCATCTCGGAGAACATGCTCCAGGCTACGAGAACAACTTTCCATGGCATTGTACCAGGCATTTCTTGTGAGCCCATAGGCAAAGTCCGGGTCGACGTGCTATTCGGACCAAGGGATAACTACAGACCTGAAAATAAGGAGTTTGAGGTGGTGAACTGGGAAATTGCTTATCACGCATTAATCGGAATACCAGCATTTAACAAGTTCAAGACAAGCAGCCACATCAGTTATCTGAAGATGAAGTTGCCCGGGCCAAATGGAGTGATTACCATTGCTGGAGATTTCCGACGTTCCATTGAGTGTGCTTCAGCCGGGTCTAACCTAGCCGAGTCACTCGTGATTGCGCAAGAGAAAAGAAAAATCCAAGAGGTGGCGGCATTAGCTCAGTCTGCGCAGCAGTATATGCCGGCGTTGAGTAACCCGCATGGCAGCGTTTCATTCCAAGCCGCAAAGGACACCAAGAAGGTTCCAGTTGATGACATGTTCCCAGAGCGCATCGTAACAATTGGTGCCGGGTTAACTGACAAATAGGAAAGCGAGCTTGTCAACTTCCTCCGTGAGAATCGGGATATTTTTGCTTGGTCTACACAGGACTTGCAAGGTGTTCCGAGGGAGTTGGCCAAGCACTCTTTGAACGTAAGGCCCGGAGCAAGGCCGGTGAAGCAACCTCTCCGCCGCTTCGCCGAGGATAGGAGAAAAGTCATTGGAGACGAGATAGCTCGGTTACTAGTAGCAGGATTTATCATGGAGGTGCTATATCCGGATTGGCTCTCTAATCCGGTGTTGGTAGAAAAGAAGAAGGACGATCCGAACGTGGCAGTGGTTTGGCGTATGTGCATCAATTACACGAACTTGAACAAGGCGTGTCCAAAAGATCCATTCCCACTACCGAGGATAGATCAGGTCATAGACTCAACCACGGGATGTGAACTGTTGTCATTCATTGATGCATATTCTGGTTTTCACCAGACACCTCTGGACCCGGATGATCAAATAAAGACTGCGTTTATTACCCCGTACGGGGCTTATTGCTATCGCACTATGCCATTTGGTTTGCGTAATGCAGGTGCAACGTACCAAAGATGTATGCAAAAATGTTTGCACGACCAAATAGGTCAAAACGTACAAGTATACGTGGATGATGTGGTTATCAAGACCAAGGAAAGCAAAACGCTCCTTGACGACATCAGGCAGACATTCGCGAACTTGAGAAGGTTCCGGATAAAACTTAACCCAGAAAAATGTACCTTTGGTGTCCCGGCTGGAAAACTACTAGGATTTCTCGTCTCCAGCCGGGTATCGAAGTTAATCCAACTAAGATCCAAGCCATCGAACGAATGGAGCTGCCGAAGTGTCTTAACGATGTCCAGAAGTTCACTGGGTGCCTGGCATCGTTGAGTCGGTTTGTATGTCGGTTGGGAGAAAAGGCATTGCCTCTCTACCAACTCATGAAAAAGTTGGATAAATTCGTTTGGACGCCACAGGCCGATGACGCCTTTGCCCACTTAAAAAATATGTTGGCCACTGCACCAGTGTTAGCCTCTCCACTATCAAAGGAGCCAATGTTGCTCTACATAGCCGCAACCAACCGAGTTGTAAGTGCAGTGATTGTAGTGGAGCGCAATGAAGAGGGTAAGTCGGTGCAGAGGCCAGTATATTACTTGAGCGAGGTATTGTCTGCCTCAAAGCAGAACTACCCGCACTTTCAAAAGGTGGCATATGGTGTCTATATGGCGGCAAAGAAGTTAAAGCATTACTTTGAGGAGCACCCCATCAAAGTAATATGTGAAGCTCCCGTATCCGAGATAATGGGTAACAAGGATGTGAGTGGCAGAATTGCAAAATGGGCAATCGAGCTAGCCCCTTATGCGCCCCAATATGACAGAAGAGAAGCGATCAAGTCTCAGGCGGTGGCGGACTTTTTTGTGGATTGGGCAGAGGTACAGTACGAACCACCGCCACCAGATCCGAACGACTGGAGGATGCACTTTGACGGGTCGAAAACCAAAACCAGATTAGGCGCTGGGGTTGTGCTTACCTCGCCAAAGAAGGACCAGCTCAAATACGTATTGCAGATCCATTTCGCGGCATCGAACAATGTCGCTGAGTACGAGGCTCTTGTGCATGCGCTCAAAGTGGCGAAGGAGATTGGCATACGTCGGATAATATGCTTTGGCGACTCGGATCTGGTGGTGCAGCAAGTGTCCGGAGTATGGGATGCCCTGGATCCAAACATGGCACTATACAAATTTCACGTGTAGAAGATATCTGGTTACTTCGAGGGGTGTGAATTTCACCATGTACCCCGAGTGGAAAACGAGGCTGCCGACATGTTGTCGAAGCTCGGATCGACCCGACAGGCAATTCCACCGGGTGTAGCATTGGAACACCTCAGAAAACCATCTATCAGGCCATCCCCAGGAACCGACTCGATCTATGTCCCGGAAAATACAGAATCCAGAGCTGAGCCCATGGACATTGACACGGGAGGTAGTACGCGAGACCCGGGATCAGATCAAGAAACCCGGGACCGCCTCAACAAGAAACCCGGGGACTACCTCGCTAGACTCGGGGACTGCTCAGCGTGATCCGGCTGAAGTTATGCCGGTAGATCAGATGGAAATTGATGAGGAGATGTTCCCTCCACGAGCGATACCGGCTTGGGCACTGCCTATATTCCAATTCCTGAAAGATGGAACGTTACCCACTAAGGAGGTATTAGCCAGGCAAACTCAGAGGAGAGCAAAAGCATACACGATTATCAATTCCGAGTTGTACAAACGGACTGTAACCGATGTCCTCCAGAGATGCGTTGACCCGGAAGAAGGGCTTGACATCCTCCGAGATATACACCAAGGAGAATGCGAGCATCATGCCTCATCCTGAGCCTTGGTGGCAAAGGCATTCCGGCATGGATTCTACTGGACAAGTGCCTTAGAACAAGCAGAAGATCTGGTGAGAAAATGCAATGGTTGTCAAAGGTATGCCACTAAGACACATATGCCTATGTCGGAACTCAAGACCATACCAATTACGTGGCCATTTTCCGTGTGGTGCTTGGATATGGTTGGACCATTCAAACCAGCAAGAGGAAACATGACACACATTTTGGTCATGGTGGAAAAGTTTACAAAATGGATTGAAGTGAAGCCTATAAGAAAATATGATGGAGCTATGGCCGTAACATTTCTCAAAGACATCATCTTGAGATACGGTTATCCTCACAGTATCATAACTTATAATGGCACAAATTTTGCTGAAGGAGCATTTGCACGATTCTGCCGAGATAAGAAGATCCGGCTGGACATAGCCTCGGTAGCCCACCCCGCATCGAACGGACAAGTGGAAAGATCCAACGGATTAGTATTATCTGGGATAAAACCCCGGCTCATTGAGCCGCTGCAAAGATCAGCGGGGTGCTGGATAGAAGAACTACCAGCGGTACTGTGGAGTTTAAGAACAACTCCGAATCGATCAACAGGCTATATGCCATTTTTTCTGGTATATGGGGCAGAAGCTGTATTACCAGCCGACATAGAGCATGATTCGCCTAGGGTCACCCAATACACAGAAGCCGAAGTGCAAGAAGCCGGCAAAATGATGTTGATCTACTGGAAGAAGCGAGAGAACTGGCACTGTCCAGATCCGCCATATATCAGTAAAATCTCCGACGCTATCATAGCCGGAAAGTGTGCCCCCGAGTCTTTCGGGAAGGCGATCTGGTGCTCCAGTTGGTACAACATACTACTGGCATGCATAAATTATCCCCCCCATGGGAAGGGCCATTCATTGTGAGCAAAGCATTGCACAATGATTCTTACTATCTTATAGATGCAAAGCCACGGGAAAAGAACAAGGCGGACAGGTCCGGAGAGGAATCTAAGCGACCGTGGAATGTAGCACTACTTCTTCCCTTCTACACTTAGCTAAGAAGTGTATGTATCCGAGTCGTCTCATATGTCGGTATGTATGTCGGCAATGAGCTTATCAATGAAATAGCAGCGCCTCGAGCAGTAACTCGGGTATTGCATTAACCCGGATTAGTAATGTTTGTTATTACTTCTTGTGCGGTAGCTGGAATAAGTCGTTCTACTTAACCCGGATTAGTAATGTGTGAGCACCAAAAACCCAACTCTTCGACTTGCTGCTGTCCAACAAGAATTGGCTTCATGGCATGCAAGAGAACAAGTTTGGAATTGCGTAGCACATGAAAAACGACTAAGGAAACGAATTTATTCGAGCTAACGTTTGTTTTTCGGACTAACCTTATATTTATTTTCAAGTTATATTATGCTGAATTATTTTGAGCTAAGCCTAAAAGTTTCTAAGTATTGTTAAAACAATTTTTGAAGCTCGGATTCGTAAGTCGTAAAACCGAATCAAGGTAGACACTGACCGAGCTAGAGAATTGGACGAACAAGAAAATGAAACTCGGGGACTACGCCCAAATTAATTAGGCATAGAAATGTAGTAGCAAAATATCACATATCCAGCATACAGTTGCACCCGGCATACCGGGGATCTGATAAATTTTCAAGTTTTTTGAACTAAGGAGCAGCAGGAGGAGGAAGTTCGGCGTCGTCGTCGCTATCTTCAATATCTGAGGCATCATCTTCTCCGCCCTCATCCGACCCATCTTCAACGTTCTCTACATGCTCATTCCCGGCGGATTCCAGGAAGCTCGATCCTTCAACCCAGTCATGAATAGGAGAATATTCGACGAGGCTGTAGGCGCAAGCCTGGCGCCGAGCTACCCACTCCGGATCATCGGTCCATCTGGATCCGGTGCGCCCGCGTGTAAGGAGGCTGAGGTCGATCTTCTCGTACCATGTGAGAATATGATGAAGGATAGTGTCAGCTACGGCACGCCCAACGGATTCTCTCCAGAGATCGAGCTGGGTCTCAGTCTCCATTAACTTCTCAACGAGAATCGCGGTGGTCTCCGGGCTACTCTCCGGGCCAAAACGTGTTGAAAATGCGAACTGCAACATCGAGGATATCCTTGCCGTAATTCTTGATGATCTCCACGCGAGACGACAAGCTGACCAACAGGTCCTCCATGTCGTAAGGAACCTCCTCACCAGCAGGAGCGGCAGGAGTACCCCTCGCTTGGCGAAAATCTACAACTATTGCGCTTGCAATAGTGATGCTCTCAGGAAATTTGCCTGAAAGCCAGACAAGGGAAGAAGGTAAAGAAAAGACATATGAAGCAACCCGGAAAAGTAGGTCGGAAGGAACTTACGTGATATGTGGCTAAGGATTCGGGTTAACTCCTTGATGCAGTCATCGCGTCTCTTGCAAAGTTGCTCAAGCTCAACATTTGCCGACTCAAGCTGGACGTCGGATTCTTTAAGTAGCTCCTGGTCCTTGGAGATCTGGAGAGTAAGGCGCTCATGCTCTTCTGTGAAGTTCTGGCCAATCTTTTGGAGCTCGGTTTGGTGTTGGGCCTTCATTTTCTCCATTTCAGCCTTGAGCTTGGCAATCTCGTTGTCCTTAGTCCGGAGGAGAGCGAGCTCATCATCCTTCTTCTTCAGCTCGGCTTGATGCTGCCCTACTTGTTCGAGAAAATGCAGTATCATATCAGGCACGAGCACACTATCCTCAAGCGATGCTGAAATAGTATGTTGACCTGGCAGAGCCGAGGAGTGAATTTTTGCCGAGCCAAGGAGAAGAGGAAATGGAAAACACTACGAGGTCGGACAAAAGAGTACATACCCCGGATTTCTTCCAAGTTCTTCCGCATGATCTTGTTCTCAGCCTCCACCCCAGCTGCAGAAACCGAATGAGGGGATTAGTTCGGTAGAAGAAGGTGAAGAAAAACACAAAAGTGCCAAGGGAGAAAATTACCCCTCTTTTCATGTTCTGCACTAAGTGCAACATGTTTTGCGCATAGCATCTTGTGGGTATCCAGCAGGCGTTGGAATTCAGCGCTCCGGCGATTGGTGGTTACCTGAAAAAAGTACAGAAGTGTAAAATTAGCTTGGTACATATTCGAAGTGTACAAGATCCAGGCCAAGTGGAACTTAAACTGGCTCTAGGTGTGTGCATATTCGAAGTGTACAAGATCCGGGCCAAGTGGAACTTAACCCGGCCCTAGGTGTGTGCATATTCGAAGTGTACAAGATCCGGGCCAAGTGGAACTTAACCCAGCTCTAGGTGTGTGCATATTCGAAGTGTACAAGATCCGGGCCAAGTGGAACTTAACCCGGCTCTAGGTGTGTGCTTATTCGAAGTGTACAAGATCCGGGCCAAGTGGAACTTAACCCGGCTCTAGGTGTGTGCGTATTCGAAGTTCACATGGAGCTACGTTAGTTTTCTAATGAGCATCCGACCGAGTAACAAGCTACTCCACCGGAGGCTCGGGGACTAATGGTTATTATCTACAGCATGTAAAGGAGAAACAACATACCTCCATCATTCGCCCCGCGAGGTTAATCGCCTTAGCGGCGGTATTCATCTGGGCAGAAAATTCTGCGGGGCCAAACTTTTCTGGGAGATCGTCGTTGTGGACGAACTCCGCCTTGTTCCAGTTCATGACAAACTCGATAAGGCTCGGAGGGTACCGCTCACCGGTGGGCATATGGGGTGCCACCAAGCCCTTCGCGTGAGCTTATTTCCTCTCAACCAGGGCAAGAGCTGGGCTGGTATGCAGAACCATCTGCTGTGCATCAGTTGGCTCGGCAGGAACATCCTTCGCTGCCGGAGTTTTCTTGGGAAGCATTGATGCTAGGGTTCGCTGCCCAGCCTCGACGGATGCTGACTTGGTGGTATCCGGAGCCTTTTTGCCCTTAGCTTGCTGGGAAGAAGTAACTGCAGTGGATTTCCCCTTAGAAGCTGCTGGAGTAGTTCCTCGCCGAGGCTAAGATGACTCGGACGAGGCGGAAGAACTCGGCACTGGAGCTCTTGTAGCTGAACTTGGAGCTGTTGTTGGTTTCCTTGGTGCCGGAACAGGTGTGGGTGTTGGCTCGGTCGCTGGTACTGGAACTGCTGTTGGTGCTAGTGTTGAGATAGACTTGGTGGTTGCTGGTTGCAGCGATGCCGAAGTGGTGGACACCGTCGCCTCGGCTGGACCGACCCCTCCCGCTCCGAGGTCTATTTCCTCTCGACGAGGTAGTGTGGAACCCGGAGCAGCCACAGAACCCTCTGGAATAGGGCTCAGCGGACGTGACTCGTCGTCACGAGGAGGGGAAGGGCCGGATCGAAGTGGTGAAGAGATGCTTGATCCGCTCTGAGGGACCTCCACCAGAGGCCTGAAGAAGAGAATAATGTCAGAAGAGAAATTACCACGTTGCAAGGAGAAGTAAATTACGCAACAAAAAATGACTTATGCATCCGAGGTTTTGGCCTCCTTGGGTTTCCGAGCCCTTCGTGCCGGGGCTTTGCCTGCCCGCTTGGAGGCAGTCTTGTCTCCGGCCTTCTTTTGCCTTTTGGTGGGCTGAGAAGGTTCGGAGGAAGAACTTGATGCGGCTCCACGCTTCTTCTTCGACGCCACCGGAACCGGCTCACTCGTAGAAAGTGGAGGATCCTCGTGGATATGCCCACCGGGGTTAGCTGATGCCGGAAAGGCAAAAGAAAGAGGGACAGCCTCAACAGGTTCAATCATGTTGACATCCGAGTCATCCTCATCATTGGGCCAATCTCTAAGAGAAGAGAATTTATCGCTGGGTCGTTTGGTAGCGTCGGTCATAGGGAGAAACATCTCCTGGTCCGGCTCCTCCTCGTCCGGGATTTCTCGGTCCGGCGCCCACTTAAGGGTTGGATCCATACCATCCTCGAGAGTTTACTGAAGGAACAACTGAGAAAAAGCATGAAGAACAAAGTCAAAAATACAACAAAAACCGACACATATTTGATCCGAAATAAGTTGTCCCCGCGAAGCTTACCGCGGGAGGGAGCCTGTCACGACAGTAGTGCTCAATTCCCCACGTTCATTCGGCAGAGAAATCCCTGTGGGTGGTGAAAAGAGCCTTAACCCGACGAAAAATCTCCGTGTTGCTCAACTCGAAGGAGGAGGTTCGGTTGGGGTCGCGGCTGAAACTCATGTGGCACAACTTGTGGGTGCGCCTCTGGAGGGGAGAGATTCGGTTGCGCACGAACATGATCATAGCATCCTCGTTGCGCAATCCGAGTTTCTTCAGCTCCGCAAACCTCTTGTTAACTTGGTTGGCCAGAGTTGTAGGCTTCTTGGGGACCTCCTCCCAGAATTCCGTGTCAGGTGGACCCGGAGCATAGGGCAGCAACCGAATCAAATCTTCAGTGCCCTCATTCCGGACATAGAAGAAGGTACGGGCTCATCCTTTGCAGGAGTCAAGCCCGGTAACCCGGGGGAAAACGGAAAGTCTCCGGGGCGAGATGGAGGCAGCTCCGAATTGGGTGAGCTGCTTATCCTCCGACTCTACTTGGATGTTGGGGATGATGTTGCGACGAAGGCCGAAAAACCGGATCCACAGCTCCTTCGTGGGCCATAGTCCGGTGTAGCCTTCGATCATAGAGGCAAAGGCGGAGAGAGAGGTGATAGCGTTGGCTGGGAGATGGTGCGGCTGCAAGTGGTAGGACCTAACCCAATCCCGGAAGAAATTGCTCACCGGCAGACCAAATCCCCGTTGGAAGTGGGACAGGAACACGACGAACTCACCCGGATTGGGTGAGGGGGCCGGTCAGCGAGGGGAGACGTCGATGCCGGCAGGAATGCGCCTGGTCCGGTAGAGCCAGTCAAGGTCATCTTGACATACCCATGATCCGGCCCACGCGCCGCGGTCCGCCGCGGCGGCATCCTCCTCCATTTCCTGCCCGGCGACGACGAGCTCCTTCTCCGTCATCTCGTATTCACTACCCTCGCTGGCGCTAGCGGCGGTGGGGATCTGAGGCCTGGATTGGCGAGGACCTGTGGCAAGGAAATCGTGCAGCGGTGGCTGCGACTCAGAGGCACGGGGAAAAGCACGGCGGCGGCGCTGCTGCTAGAAGCACTGGCGACGACGCGGTCGCTAGGAAGACGAAGGAGAAGGGCAATGAGTAGAGGGGCGCAGAAGTGGGAAAAATACTAAGGGGTGCGCCCCTCCGCTACTTAACCACCCCCTGAGATGGGTGAGTGGGATCGCGTTGCGCCAACCAGCCACATGGTGTGGCTGTGTATCGCACACCACAGCCAATCCTAGAGGAGCCACACAGAGAGCCACAGAGCAGACGTAATCCCGTGACATGATGCACTGATGCGGTAAACAAGGAGGCAGGCATGACGTGACCCACGCACAGTGATAATCGACAATTCATGGCGGTTATCGCATGCGTGCCCTTAAAATAAGACAACGTAATGATTAGCCTCCACGTGGGTTGGCGTATGAGAGAAGGAAGCGGGGCCCAGATCAAACCATGGTAACCATGGGATCCGAGCCAAAGTGGTAACCTAGCCGGCAAGTGAAAACTTGGAACGTGTGAAGGGAACATAAATCCATATAATCCAAGATAAGAAGCTAACCCGGAATTAAACGTCCAAGGCTCGAACATAAATGAACCTAATGTGGCCTTAGCGGCCAAGGCCACAAAGACCGCACCAGCTTCGGGGACTAATGTTGGGGGGATACCCCCGGGTAGGGTCATTCCGGGGTATAAGGGCCGAGTTAGCCGAGGTTCGGCAGGGTCAAAGCAGATGCTGGCCAGGTCACCTCAAGGCAGGCCGGATCAGGGAGTAACCCGGACCGGGGGGGGTCGCCTAACATTGTCTCAGCCGACTTAAGGAGTAAGTCGGAAGTGCTTGTCTAACTTATATGCAGGAACAGGTGTGGCCGAATCTACTATGATCCGGGTCCCTGCTTAGCTTCTGGGAGAAGGAAGGAATCTCTCTGGTCAAAAAGAAGGTCCGGTACGCACTGCATGAGCGAAGAAAGCAAGGGCAGGACCACCGGGTCATGGCTGACAAGGGTGACGACGCCCATGTCGGCTGACGCAGGCGCCGCAGAGGCTTACGTAGCTAAAGCATGTATGACGCGGGGGAAAAGCACCCCGTTCGGGTTACCACTTTGAGACTCCACGAATGCCCTAGGCAGGGACCGAGCCTCCTCTATATAAGGGGGGCTAGGTTTCTGGTAGAAGGGGTTGGTTGAGGCGCTGGTTGAGTTCTTTGAGTCCATAGGGTTTTGGTTAAGGTTCTAGGGGTGAACTGTGGGTGGGAGTAAGAGAGCCCCTTCTTCCTCCTCTCGCCAATACAGCTCAAGGAGCACTTGTAATTTTGAAGGAAATCAATACAAACTTCTGTGTGGAGAATCACTCCACTATCCCTCCCTGAATTCCCCTAGCGTGTATTAGTCCCCACCTTTAGCCTATCCATGGCATCTGCCGTGACACCACCACGACATTACATGTGTGTTCTTTCCACAAACCACATATGGATCCTCTAGAGTAATTGCATGTGTGTTCTTTTCATAAACAACATATGGATCAACCAATGCCATTGTATGTGTGTTCTTTCAACAAACCACATACGGACCCACTAGAGTCATTGCATGTGTGTTCTTATACCAAAACCAGCAATAGAGTCATTGCATGTGTGTTCATTTCACAAACCACGCATGGATCCACCAGAGTCATTACATGTATGTTCTTTTCATAAAACACATGGATCCACCAATGTATTTGCATGTGTGTTCTTTTCACAAACCATATATGGAATAGCTATAGTCATTGTATGTCTGTTCTTTCCACAAACCACATGGATCAACCAATGGCATTGCATGTGTTTTCTTTTCACAAACCACACATGGATACACTAGAGTCATTGCATGTATGTTCTTTTCACAAACCACATATGGATCCACCAGGGTCATTGCATGCGTGTTCTTTCCACAAACCACATATGGACCCACTAGAGTAATTGCATGTGTGTTCTTTTCATAAAACACATATGGATCAACCTATGTCATTGCATGTGTGTTATTTCCACAAACCACATATGGACCCACTAGAGACATTGCATGTGTGTTCTTTTCACAAACCACATATGGATCCACCAGGGTCATTGCATGTGTGTTCTTTCCACAAACCACATATGGATCCACCAGAGTAATTGCATGTGTGTTCTTTTCATACAACACATATGGATCAACCAATGTCATTGCATGTGTGTTCTTTCCACAAACCACATATGGACCCACTAGAGTCATTCCATATGTGTTCTTTCCACAAACTACATATGGATCTGCCAGACTCATTGCATGTGTGTTCTTTTCATAAAACATAACTAGAGTCCACTAGTGTCATTGCATGTGTGTTATTTTCATGAACCACAGCTAGAGTCATGACATGTCTGTTCTTTTCATAAACCACATGGATCCACTAGAGTTATTTAATGTGTGTTCTATTCACAAACAACATATGGATCCACTAGAGTCATTGCATGTGTGTTCTTATCCTAAACCAGCACTAGAGTTCACTGCATGTGTGTTCCTTTCCTAAACCACATATGGATCCACCAGAGTCATTGCATGTGTGTTCTTTTCATAAACCATATGGATCTACTAGAGTCATTTCATCTGTGTTCTATTCACAAACCACATACGGACCCACTAGAGTCATTGCATGTGTGTTCTTTTCACAAACCACATATGGATCCACCAGAGTCATTGCATGTATGTTCTTTTCATAAAACACATGGATCCACCAATGACATTGCATGTGTGTTCTTTTCACAAACCATATATGGAACAGCTTAAGTCATTGCACGTCTGTTCTTTCCACAAACCACATGGATCAACCAATGGAATTGCATGTGTGTTCTTTTCACAAACCACATGTGGATCCACTAGAGTCATTGCATGTATGTTCTTTTCACAAACCACATATGGATCCACTAGAGTCATTGCATGTGTGTTCTTCTCACAAACCACATGGATCCACCAATGTCATTGCACGTGTGTTCTTTCCACAAAACACATATGGATCAACCAATGTCATTTCATGTGACTTCGTTTCATAAACCACATATGGATAACCCAATGTCATTGCATGTGTGTTCTTTTCACAAACCACATATGGATCCACCAGGGTCATTGCATGTGTGTTCTTTCCACAAATCACATATGGATCCACCAGTGTAATTGCATGTGTGTTCTTTTCACAAAACACATATGGATCAACCAATGTCATTGCATGTGTGTTCTTTCCACAAACCACATATGGACCCACTAGAGTCATTGCATGTGTGTTCTTTCCGCAAACTACATATGGATCCACCAGACTGATTGCATGTGTGTTCTTTTCATAAAACACAGCTAGAGTCCACCAGTGTCATTGCATGTGTGTTCTTTTCATGAACCATAGCTAGAGTCATTGCATATCTGTTATTTTCATAAACCACATGGATCCACTAGAGTTATTTCATGTGTGTTCTATTCACAAACCACATATGGATCCACTAGAGTCAGTTCATGTGTGTTCTTATCCTAAACCAGCACTAGAGTTCACTGCATGTGTGTTCTTTTCCTAAACCACATATGGATCCACCAGAGTCATTGCATGTGTGTTCTTTTCATAAACCATATGGATCCGCTAGAGTCATTTCATTCGTGTTCTATTCACAAACCACATATGGATCCACTAAAGTTATTGCATGTGTGTTCTTATCCTAAACCAGCACTAGAGTTCATTGCATGTGTGTTCTTTTCCTAAACCACATATGGATCCACCACACTCATTGCATGTGTGTTCTTTTCACAAACCACATATGGATCCACCAATGGGGGCTACCGGGCTGCGGTACCAAAGTTCGCGGGCAAGTGCACCGCGGTACCTAAGTTGCCTAAAATTGCCGCGTTTCGAAATGTTGGGTTGCCAACTACAGAGAGCGGCCATTTCGATGCGAACTCATCTCACCACTACCAAATCCAAACATTCCGTGAAACTACCCCGTGAAGTAGACGGTTGGGACCCTCATGTCTGTAATATTTCCGTGACGCGAGCGCCAACACGACAACCATGTAGGCGAAACGAGAGACTAAAGGAGCATGGTGCGTTGACCAAATTCACAAATCCACTCCCTCCCTCCTTTCGCATGAACCCTAGCACCGGCGGCGTTGAAATCGCCTCTCCAACCAGAATGATCTCTTCGGGCATTTGACTTCCGGTGCCAAGTTGCTGTGCCTACTCGCTGCTACCGAGCTCTAATGTTGAATGTTGTTCCAGCCATTGCGACGATCTAACCCGCCTCTACCACCAACGAGCTGAGCAGCACGAAGGATGGCAGATCCATTTGCCGAGGAAGAAGTACTTCTAGCTAATTGCGAGTGAGCTACTCTTCTCTTTGCTATTCGCACTACCTATAACTGCTAGCTGGCTATTGGCATTACAGAGATATATCGAACATAGAATTGTTTGCTAGAACAAGGCTGACAAACAATTCTTATCTTTTGTCTCCAATTTTCTATCAACTAGGATCTCCGCTGAACCCAAATACACGGTTCGGGTCACCATCTGCGGCTACCACATTAAATTATCAGATGGGAAGAGCACGTGGAAACAAGCTCACAATCTGAAGATGGAAGTAGCGCCTGTGCAATTATGCACTATCCCCGGTTTGGTTGCTGTTGTGCGTGAACTTGCTGAAATGAGGCCGGAGCAGACTACACGGTTCAGCATCCTTGATGAACGAGGCTTCAAGGTTCCTGTAGCTTGTGACAGTCAGCTAATTGGGTTGATGAAACAGCATGCTGGGCTTCGCGTTGTTATGATGATGTGTAACATACTGGATGAGGAAGATCCTGCTACTAGGAGTCGCCCAGCTATTATTGGACAAGGAGGTCTAACTCGAACCCCTTCTGTTGTTGACAAAATGTGGTTCCTCGTCCGCGACATGCTTCTGTCAGGCAACCTTCTCATAGGAGTCATCGTATTGCCGTTGTGGAAAACTCTGCTCTGGAATCTGCTGGTACTGGTCGTCCCCATGGTGTTGCTGCTCTGGCTGCTGCGGACCCAATCCATGCAGCTATTGAGCATACTAAGGCTTCCGGAGGCTGCCACGCTGTTGTTGCCAAGACCGCTGCCTTCCGTGCTGCTCCTCCTCGAAACCATGCTCAGGTTGTGCAAAACTCTGCTCTGGAATCTTCTAGTACCGGTCGTCCACGTGGTGTTGTTGCTCTGGCTGCTGCTGGTACTGGTCGTCCCCGTCCCTGTGCCCGTGTTGCTCTGGCTGCTGCTGACCCAATCCATGTCGGTGTTGAGCAAACTAAGGCTTCCGGAGGCTGCCCCGCTGTTGTTGCCAAGACCGCTGCCTTGTGTGCTGCTCCTCCTTGAAACCGTCCTCAAGTTGTGCGAACCCGTGCTCTGGAATCTGCTGGTACTGGTCGTCCTCGTGTTGTTGTTGATCTGGCCGTTGTTGACCCAATCGCTGCCGCTGTTGAGCAAACTAAGGCTTCTGGAGGCTGCCCCACTGTTGTTGCAAATACTGATGCCTTGTGTCCTCCTCGAACCCGTGCTCAGGTTCAGCGAGCTGCTCGTCTGGAGCCACCTCATGGTCTGGACTCTGCTAGCACTCGAAACACTGTTGTTGTGGGAACTGCTCCTGATCGTCGATGTGGCATGGCAACAGCTGATCCTATTGTGGCTGCCGTTAGAAGGGGCCCTGCCTGTCCACCATGTAATGTAGCTCTCGTTGCTAAGGGCCCTCGCCTTGCTCCTAGTCCTGGTACTTCCACCGAGGTTGATCCAGCTAACGATGATGCTGGTGATGGCGATGGTGGCATTGGGGCTGGGTCTGATGGTGTCGCTCCACCTCTCGAACCTCTCGGAGGTTTCTATCCTGAAGAACCTGATGATGGCAAAGTAATCGTTCGTATCGATGTCACGGATTATACTACAAAATTAGATGATGGCACAGAAAATTTCTATGACGACTTTGATGTAATCCTTAGCAGATACGATCCTGAAGTGGTAGAGTTATCTGACCTGATGGCATCGTTACGTGTGAAGGTGCTGTGGGGGTCCTCCCAGGAAGCACGTTTGTTATATTTTGGTTACAGGAGCAAAAAGGCTATCGAAGTGAAAGATACCAGGGATTTAGTCGTACCGTTTACAAGGAAACATTATAGAGGTGAAGTGTACTTCCACTTGATAGTGCAAATGGTTGGAGATGAATTGGAACTCGACAATAGAGATGATGGATTTTTAGAAGGCATGTGTGACCTGATCCATGGCATCACTGGGGCTGGTGCTACTGGGGGTAGCTTCGAACAGAGGAGAGTCTTACAGAGGAGCGTCATAAAGAGGAGCAGGAAGAGCATCCCCAAAATAGGCACCCCGAAGAAGAATGTCACCAAGGAGACCATGCCAGAGAAGAGGACGCCCAAGAATCGCACGAAAAAAGGCACCACGCCGCAGAGTACACCCCTGAGATCTAGTCAAAATGCCACACCGAACGGTAGCAGCAAAAACGCTAAGAGGGCTATCACGGTGGTGAACACTCCCAGGAGTGGTAGCAAAGAGGCGAAGATGGCCAGCACGGAGGCTACCACACCCAGTGGGAGCAGAAAAAAATACTAATTTGGAGCGGAACACACCGCTGTTAGGGAATAATGCCAGCACGAAGGAGAACACGCCCAATAGTAGCAGCAAAAGGGCTAATTTGGAGAACACGCCGAGGTCAGCAAGAATGCCAGCACGAAGGAGAACACGCCGAATAGTAGCAGCCAAAGGGCTAATTCGAGGAAGAACACGCCGCAGAGGTCAGGCAATAATGCCAGCACCCTGGAGCCAACACCCGTGAGGGGAGGAAGTAAGGAGATCACACCCAAGAGCGGCAGCAAAAAGCCTAATTCGATGGGGAATAGAATGCAGATGTCAAGACCTACTGATACCATCAGGAAATATTACATCAAGAAGGAGGATGTACACAGGAAGAGCAAGAGGGTTGTGTATAGTCAAGATGAAATTGATTCTGACTGCTATTTGTCCACTGAAGTACCAGGGATGCGTGCAAATGTAAGACCACCCCATGTGGTTGCAGCAGAACCAACTGAGTGTCTTGGAGAAAACATAGTTGCCGGTGAGGTGGATTGGGGCAATCTTCCGGTCCATCCGGGTGGAGACGATGGTGCAACCCCAGCCATGGGAGTCAATATGATGTGTGCAGTACTAGGCATTAGAGACAATGGCGAGGATTCTGAATCAGATGAAAATGAAGCCACTGTAGAGTATCAAGAATCTGGTGATGATGAAATAGACGAGGAACTTAATGATGAGGCTGGTATTCCAATCGATGATTTGGGTGTTGAAGTAGAAGAAATGAAACATGACCACGAGTATCCTATAATTTCGGTCGGCACCGAGTTCAGGAGCATGCATGAGTTCAGGATGTTGTTCCGACATTTTTGTATCAAGGGGAGTTCACGCGTTTATCGGTGAAGAACACTGCCCAGAGGTATGAGGCCGTTTGCAAGTTAACGTGGATGAATGGACGGGCCGAGGTACATTGTCCATGGAGGATCACAGCAAGAGCCTTACCTGCGTCGAATGCAATTAGGGTACTGGGGCAATGAATGCAGCAAACCATTAGAACTCTCTCTCTCTTTTCACTCTATAACTACAATTGATGTGCGATATCTTTCTGGCAACTAGTCGACTCCGCTTATCTTTTAAACGAATCTGTGTTGCAGGTGAACAAAATGGGCCCTCCACACATGTGTCCGATAGGCAGCAAACTAAAATCCTCAATGGCGGATACGGAGTGCGTGGCTATGCAATCTATGTCCATACTAAAGGATAACCCTAAGGAGACTGCGAAGAATATTCAGACTAGCGTCGGTTCTAAATACAACATTGTCCTTCCGTATTACACGGTTTGGAAAGGTAAAGAGAAAGCTCTAGGGGTCTTGCACGGGGATTGGACCAATAGCTTTAGGATGCTGTACAACTTCAAGGCGGAGGTACAAGCTAGGTGTCCGAGGAGTGTTGTGGAGATTGACACCGAATTAGAAGGTGGTAAAATATATTTCAAAAGATTTTTCATGGCGCTTAAACCTTGCATCCAGGGATTCAAGGACGGATGTAGGCCGTATCTGAGTGTAGACAAGACCTTCCTAATCGACAAATGGAAAGGTGCGCCATACGCTACAAAGACTTAATGGTCACAACTGGATGTTCCCAGTGGCATTCGGGCTGTTTGAAACAGAAACAGAGGAAAACTGGGTCTGGTTTATGAGGCAGCTCAAGAAATCAATAGGCCACATGGATCCATTGGCTATATCCACGGATGCATGCAAAGGGATGACGAATGCAGTGAAGCAGGTGTTCCCGCGAGCTGAAGGTAGAGAATGCCATGCCCATATGATGCTCAACTTGTACTCACACTATGCAGGCAATGTATTTCGTTACATGTTTCCTGCTGCTAGAGTTTACAAACCTAGTAGCAACAAATATTTCATGAGCAAGATTTTTGCGGAAGCCCTCGAACTTCCAGAGTACTTAGCCATCCATCATTCGCAGCTATGGAAGAGGAGTCAATTCAACCCTGACATCAAAGTTGATTACATAAACAACAACCTTGCAGAATGCCTGAATAACTAGGTGAATGACATAAAAGTGCGTCCTGTTCATATCTTGATGGACAACATGCATGGTATGATCATGAAGCTGTAAAATATAAGGAGAGAGATCGGTAGGAGACTTAGAGGACATATGTTACCGCCAGTTGTACAGCAACTTCACAAGAGAAGCCGAGGACTTGCTCATCTTAAGGTTCTCCCGTCAACAAGCAGAAGCTGTGAGGTGGTCGATATGTCCAAGAGTGGCAAAAGGGATGTTGTGAACATCCAGCTGCGAGAATGCACCTGCTTAGAGTGGCAGCATACCTGGAAACCTTGCGACCACTCCTTGGCCTTCTTGGTGAAGAAAAAGAACTCTACCACATTTGGATCAGTATTTGTCAGACTACTACTCTATGGAAAAGTTCAGAGTTGCGTACGCTGGATCAGTCGAGCCATGTGCAGACCCATCTCAGTGGCCTCAAGTCCAACTGTCTTTCAAGCTTTTCCAGCCAGTTACAAAAAGGGGCAGAGGAAGACCTCAGGTGAATAGGTTTAAGAATTTTCTCAAAAGAAGGGTTTGGCTTTCTATGCTACAAAGAAGGGAAAAAACAGATGCAAGACCTGCCATCTTATAGGCCATAGAGAAGCTGGTTGTCCCCTTAATGCTCCTAAACCTAGGTATGAGATGGTACATTCACACAAAAAAATGTTTATAGTCTGTAGATATAAGATAGTAATCCATGTACTGTTTTTTTTACAGGAAGCGCAAGGTAAGAAACAAGACAGCCGACTCAGTGATTTTGCTGCGGGAAGAAAACCAAAACGAGTGGAGTGATGATGCCGGACAAGATTCTGGTGCTGATTGGCCTGACTTCCCTTGACCCAGAGATGCAGGGTACGTGAAGGTAAGAAAATTGGCACCCAGTAAGAGGAAGAAGGTAGGAGATGAAGAAGCCAGTGGACGTGAAAGAGGAAGAAAGTTGGCACCCAAGCAGAGAAAGAAGGCTAGCAGTGTAGAAGCCTAATGATGTATTGAACTTGAACCTATATATGTAGTTCGGTTAAACTCTAGAGCTATGTGCGTGGAACTTGTCGGGCGAAACAATCTGCCTCCCGTACTCGGAGTAAAATGTATCGCGACTTTAGGATTGGATACGGCCGAGGCCACTAGTTGAATCCAAAATTGTGATTGTGCCACTACTATCTGAACAATCGCGATAGCTGAGCGGTTAAGGGGTCTCCAAAATTGATGGGTGTTAGTGGCACAGACATGAATTATTTATAGGCGCTTCATAAATCCCTTCTATTGGCATTACACTTATGATAAGTTTCTAGGCTGAAATTTTTTTTCTTAAGATGGCTACTACACTACACAAAGCAGCAACTTATTTCAGCTGCTGGACAACGACATGGCAACATAAATTGCAAATGCAACGGATAATGCCAAGATAATGAGGAAATTGTTTCTACTATCTGGCCTAATCTTGAGCCCGTCTGTCTCACCACCTTCCTGCCCCTGCCTCCCCTGCACCCGGTGAAGCTCCCGGATCTCTCGCTCCATCGCACGAATCTCCTCTTTTTGTCCCACACAGCATCACGCAGATCCTAAACAAGCTCTCTATGAAAACCTGTCAGTGGCTTTTTGATCCACACAAACTTGTCACAGCCCGCCCCCCTCCCTTCCTACATAGTAGATCGAAGGAAACAAAAAAAGAATTACATTACGCTTTCCGGATCCGGGTTACCATTGTACCTACAATAGGAACTTACCGCTCTGATGCTGCAGTTGCTGAATTTTCCTGCAGTATTTTCGTCGGTCCACGAAATCTATCTCGGCATCTTCTCACCGCACAAACACAGCATATCAGGGTAGTAATCGTAGGGCGCCCTCCGGTACCTAATGGGGGCACCCGCCTGACAGCGTTGAGCCAACCCTGATTCCACCCGAGACGAACTGCACGAGCTGCGAGCCATGAGCGAGGGGAGCGAGGGCAGAGGAAAGAGGAGCCTTTGGATGTCAGGGTAGTGGTGAAGCGTGATTTATGCCCACTTAATAACTCGGGCAGAATCCTACCGTCCATATTCGGCTGACAGGTGGGGGACCTAGCGTGTGGACTTGTCAACCAAACCTCGTTCCTTCGTGGTTCAAAAGCCCTCTCGCACGCATTGGACGAAATTTTTTGGCACCTTGCCCGCGTACATATCACTGGGAGGCCTTGCTCAGGAACCAGACTCGCCTGGCCCACAATCTTACTCCCTCCTAGGAACTTGTCATGGCTCGTGCCGGCAGATCCATCCGCTCCATCGCTTCCGGTAGGGCTCACCACGGCAGATCCACCCCTAGATCCTACCGTCGCAGTATCAAATGGCCATGGTTTCTTGAGAGGAGCGACGATGCTACGTATCCGAGCTCGGCCCCTCCTACCTGTAGAAGGACTAATACGGCGTCGAGCTCGAGCAGGAGCCGCCAGGCGCGATGGCGCTCGGTCCACGCCAACCCCGTCACCTTCGTTATTGTCCATTCTGATGTGGAGGACGACAGGGACGAAGCTATGCAGAACGCCATTGTTGCCTCCTTGGCGAAGTGCAAGCCACGGGCGGGAGTGGATGTCGCTGGGAAGGGCACGGCGGTGTCACCAATCGAGGTGGACTCCGACGATAGCGGTGTGATGTGGGTTTAGATGTTGTTTAGGATGGTTGCAATTTCGGTTGTGTTTAGTGCGAGTACAATTATTATAATGGGTTTGTCGAGCTATATTGAGAAATATGTGCAATAGCAGCGTGTGAGTGCTTCCACTTTAGAAATTGTGTTTGTGCCATTTGCATGTTGCATTATCAATGTAGATTACATGTAAACAATCCAACAAAAATCAGATTACAACCATCAGACGGGAGTGGCAGGATGGAAGAGAAGTTGGGACAGTGGCTTCGAGGGGAAGGAAGAAGAGGCGTGGCATGGCGGTGGGCCCTCGGAACACGTGACATCGACATGCAATCTTGAGAGCACCTGCAGTATTGCCGGTCTAGCCAGAGCAAGCGGACTTTGCAACATGACAACAACAAGCTGATTGGACCAATATAATAACTCGTCAAATTATTAAGGTGTACAAAAAGCTACAAATTGGGTACATTCGCACAACACGTATGCTCTACGCACCTGAGAAGCATCGCTTAAGTCTAACAGTAACATCAACACAAGTACTACATTTCCCTGTCAGTCTTCTCGATACAAATGTAGAAATGCATCTGCCTCTTTGATCCAGTACCGACAAGGTACTGAGATGGCACACCTAGGATCGACCTTAGGTCCACATACTCCACCTCCCGCAGCGTCGGGCAGCTCGGCGCCTCGGCTAGCACAAGAATGCTATCGGACGATGGCTGCTGGGCATTCGCCCACATGCGCATCGTGTATACAGGCCAGGCGCACGAGACCGACCTGACGCATACGGCACACATGACGGTGGGCCCGGCTCTGGTTCCCGGAACACCAGCATGATGGTCAGGACGAAAACAGAGCCCCCCCTAGAAAATTAGCCGGCGGCGTGCCGAGTCAGTGAACGACACCTGCTCTTGGATAAGTTAGGCTTGCCCCTACGAGATCTAATCACTTCGATCAAGTGCTCCTCTACAAGGTGGACGACGAGCTCTGTCGGCGGGCCAATGTAGTTGCAGCCTGGCTCCGTGCAGGAGCACGCGCCGTGCGGGAACGCGAGCTCGTGGAGCGGGAGCTCGTGGTAGTAGTAACGGTGAAAGCATCCTGGGTAGAAGCACATGAGAGGGAACGTCGCTGCGAAGTTGCGCGCGAGGATCTCCAGATTCTTGGGCTGCAACATCTGCCACATCTGAAGTTCGTCGAGAAATCGGAAAAAAGATCTGCAGTTACATTGGCGAATAGCAGGAATATGTAGGATACGTTCAAAAGCTTGTAAAATGATTTCTTAGCATGAAGGTAGCGACCCGAGAATTGGCGGATGTCGTCGGCTTGCGGCTACGGCAGGACGAGAGTGAAGTGGGGAAAGTGGCTTCGAGGGGAAGGAAGAGAAGTACGGGGAGGAAGAGAAGTAATGGGGACGTGACACTGGGATATGGCCCACTGTACTCATGAGTTGTGACACTCGCAACATGCCAGTTGGTCCAGAGCAACTGTGGCCAATCATGCCGCATAATAGCCTACTCGAGGATCGCTCTCACGGAGACCATCCCAATTGTCCAAGCGCCCCGATCGAACGGTATGTAACAATCGTCAAGCAGAACAACCGTGTTATGGCGTGCCTTCTAGAAGACTCGGTCTAACGATGGATCTATTGGGGGGCTAAGGTTAGGGCTCTCCTAAGGTTAGGATCCATATGTGGTTTATGAAAAGAACACACATCCAATGACACTAGTGGCTCCTTATGTGGTTTATGAGAAGAACACACATGCAATGACACTGGGTGGATCCATATGTGGTTTATGAAGGAACACACATGTAATGACCACTGATTGATCCATGTGTGGTTCATGACAGCAACACACATGCAATGCCATTGGTTTATCCATGTGTGGTTCATGACAGGAACACACATGCAATGACTCTAGTTGATCCATGTGTGGTTCATGACAGGAACACACATGCAATGACCACTAGTTGATCCATAAGTGGTTTGTAGAAAGAACACACATGCAGTGAACACTAGTTGATCCATGTGTGGTTTGTGGAAAGAACACACATGCAATGACCATTGGTCGATCCATGTGTCGTTTGTGGAAAGAACACACATGCAATGACACTGGGGGATCCATATGTGGTTTATGAAAAGATCACACATGTAGTGAACACTGGTTGATCCATGTGTGGTTTGTGGAAAGAACACACATGCAATGACCATTGGTCGATCCATCTGTCGTTTGTGGAAAGAACACACATGCAATGACACTGGTGGATCCATATGTGGTTTATGAAAAGAACACACATGCAATGACTCTAGTGCTGGTTTTAGTATAAGAACACACATGCAATGACTCTAGTGGGTCCATATGTGGTTTGTGAAAAGAACACACATGCAATGACTCTAGTGGATCCATATGTGGTTTGTGGAAAAGAACACACATGCAATGACCACTGGTTGATCCATATGTGGTTTGTGGAAAGAACACACATGCAATAACACTGGTTGATCCATGTGTGGTTTGTGGAAAGATCACACATGCAATGATTCTAGTGCTGGTTTTAGTATAACAACACACACGCAATGACTCTAGTGCTGGTCTTAGTATAAGAACACACATGCAATGACACTGGTTGATCCATATGTGGTTTGTGGAAAGAACACACATGCAATGACTCTAGTGCTGGTTTTAGTATAAGAACACACATGCAATAACTCTAGTGGGTCCATATGTGGTTTGTGAAAAGAACACACATGAGATGACTCTAGTGGATCCATATGTGGTTTGTGGAAAGAACACACATGCAATGACACTGGTTGATCCATATGTGGTTTGTGAAAAGAACACACATGCAATGACTCAGGGGGATCCATGTGTGGTTTGTGGAAAGAACACACATGCAATGACCACTGGTCGATCCATAAGTGGTTTGTGGAAAGAACACACATGCAATGCCACTGGTGGATCCATGTGTGGTTTGTGGAAAGAAAACACATGCAATGACTCCAGTGCTGGTTTTAGTATAAGAACACACATGCAATGACTCTAGTGGATCCATATGTGGTTTGTGGAAAAGAACGCAGATGCAATGACCACTAGTTGATCCATATGTGGTTTGTGGAAAGAACACACATGCAATGACATTGGTTGATCCATGTGTGGTTTTAGCATAAGAACACACATGCAATGACTCTAGTGCTGGTTTTAGCATAAGAACACACATGCAATGACTCTAGTGCTGGTTTTAGTATAAGAACACACATGCAATGACACTGGTTGATCCACATGTGGTTTGTGGAAAGAACACACATGCAATGACTCTAGTGCTGGTTTTTGTATAAGAACACACATGCAATAACTCTAGTGGGTCCATATGTGGTTTGTGAAAATAACACACATGCAATGACTCTAGTGGATCCATATGTGGTTTGTGGAAAGAACACACATGCAATGACACTGGTTGATCCATATGTGGTTTGTGAAAAGAACACACATGCAATGACTCAGGGGGGTCCATGTGTGGTTTGTGGAAAGAACACACATGCAATGACCACTGGTCGATCCATAAGTGGTTTGTGGAAAGAACACACATGCAATGCCACTTGTGGATACATGTGTGGTTTGTGGAAAGAACAGACATGCAATGACTCCAGTGCTGGTTTTAGTATAAGAACACACATGCAATGACTCTAGTGGGTCCATATGTGGTTTGTGGAAAGAACACACATGCAATGACTCTAGTGGATCCATATGTGGTTTGTGGAAAAGAACACACATGCAATGACCACTGGTTGATCCATAAGTGGTCTATGGAAAGAACACACATGCAATGACACTGGTGGATCCAAATGTGGTTCATGACAGGAACACACATGCAATGACTCTAGTGGATACATATGTTGTTTGTCGAAAGAACACACATGCAATGAACTCTAGTGGATCCGTATGTGGTTTCTGGAAAGAACACACATGCAATGACACTGGTTGATCCATATGTGCTTTGTGGAAAGAACACACATGCAATGACTCAGGGGGATCCATGTGTGGTTTGTGAAAGAACACACATGCAATGACCACTGGTCGATCAATGTGTGGTTTGTGGAAAGAACACACATGCAATGACACAGGTGGATCCATATGTGGTTTGTGAAAAGAACACACATGCAATGATCTAGTGCATCCATATGTGGTTTGTGGAAAGAACACACATGCAATGACTCTAGTGGATCCGTATGTGGTTTGTGGAAAGAACACACATGCAATGACACTGGTTGATCCATATGTGGTTTGTGGAAAGAACACACATGCAATGACTCAAGGGCTCCATGTGTGGTTTGTGGAAAGAACACACATGCAATGACCACTAGTCGATTAATGTGTGGTTTGTGGAAAGAACACACATGTAATGACACTGGTGGATCCATATGTGGTTTGTGGAAAGAACACACATGCAATGACCACTGGTCGATCCATATGTGGTTTGTGAAAAGAACACACATGCAATGACTCTAGTGCTGGTTTAGTATAAGAACACACATTCAATGACTCTAGTGCTGGTTTTAGTATAAGAACACACATGCAATGACTCTAGTGGGTCCATATGTGGTTTGTGAAAAGAACATGCATGCAATGACTCTAGTGGATCCATATGTGGTTTGTGGAAAGAACACACATGCAATGACCACTAGTCGATTAATGTGTGGTTTGTGGAAAGAACACACATGTAATGACACTGGTGGATCCATATGTGGTTTGTGAAAAGAACACACATGCAATGACTCTAGTGGATCCATATGTGGTTTGTGGAAAGAACACACATGCAATGACTCTAGTGGATCCATATGTGGTTTGTGGAAAGAACACACATGCAATGACGCTTGTTGATCCATAGGTGGTTTGTGGAAAGAACACACATGCAAGGACTCAGCGGGATCCATGTGTGGTTTGTGGAAAGAACACACATGCAATGACTCTAGTGTATCCATATGTGGTTTGTGGAAAAGAACACACATGCAATGACAACTGGTTGATCCATAAGTAGTTTGTGGAAAGAACACACATGCAATGACTCTAGTGCTGGTTTTAGTATAAGAACACACATGCAATGACTCTAGTGGGTCCATATGTGGTTTCTGAAAAGAACACACAAGCAATGACTCTAGTGGATCCATATGTGGTTTGTGGAAAAGAACACACATGCAATGACCACTAGTTGATCCATATGTGGTTTGTGGAAAGAACACACATGCAATGACACTGGTGGATCCATATGTGGTTAGTGAAAATAACACACATGCAATGACTCTAGTGGATCCATATGTGGTTTGTGGAAAAGAACACACATGCAATGACCACTGGTTGATCCATATGTGGTTTGTGGACAGAACACACATGCAATGACCACTGGTCGATCCATATGTGGTTTGTGAAAAGAAGACACATGCAATGACTCTAGTGCTGGTTTTAGTATAAGAACACACATTCAATGACTCTAGTGCTGGTTTTAGTATAAGAACACACATGTAATGACTCTAGTGGGTCTATATGTGGTTTGGGAAAAGAACACACATGCAATGACTCTAGTGGATACATATGTGGTTTGTGGAAAAGAACACACATGCAATGACCACTGGTTGATCCATAAGTGGTTTGTGGAAAGAACACACATGAAGTGAACACTGGTTGATCCATGTGGGGTTTGTGGAAAGAACACACATGCAATGACTCAGGGGGATCCATGTGTGGTTTGTGGAAAGAACACACATGCAATGACCACTGGTCGATCCATGTGTGTTTTGTGGAAAGAACACACATGCAATGACACTGGTGGATCCGTATGTGGTTTGTGAAAAGAACACACACGCAATGACTCTAGTGCTGGTTTTAGTATAAGAACACACATGCAATGACTCTAGTGGGCCCATATGTGGTTTGTGAAAAGAACACACATGCAATGACTCTAGTGGATCCCTATGTGGTTTGTGGAAAAGAACACACATGCAATGACCACTGGTTGATCCATATGTGGTTTGTGGAAAGAACACACATACAATGACACTGGTTGATCCATGTGTGGTTTGTGAAAAGAACACACATGCAATGACTCAAAAAAGTACTGGGTTTAGTATAAGAACACACATGCAATGACTCTAGTGCTGGTTTTAGTATAAGAACACACATGTACTGAAAACTAGTTGATCCATCTATGGTTTGTGAAAAGAACACACAAGCAATGACTCAGGGGGGTCCATGTGTGGTTTGTGCAAAGAACACACATGCAATGACCACTAGTCGATCCATGTGGAAAGAACACACATGGAATGACACTGGTGGTTCCATATGTGGTTTGTGAAAAGAACACACATGCAATGACTATAGTGTTGGTTTTAGTATAAGAACACACATGCAATGAATCTAGTGGGTCCATATGTGGTTTGTGAAAAGAACACACATGCAATGGCTCTAGTGGATCCATATGTGGTTTGTGGAAAAGAACACACATGCAATGACCACTGGTTGTTCCATATGTGGTTTGTGGAAAGAACACACATGCAATGACACTGGTTGATCCATGTGTGGTTTGTGGAAAGAACACACATGCAATGACTCTACTACTGGTTTTAGTATAAGAACACACATGCAATGACTCTAGTGCTGGTTTTAGTATAAGAACACACATGCAATGACACTGGTTGATCCATATGTGGTTTGTGAAAAGAACACACATGCAATGACTCAGGGGGATCCATGTGTGGTTTGTGGAAAGAACACACATGCAATGACCACTGGTCGATCAATGTGTGGTTTGTGGAAAGAACACACATGCAATGACACTGGAGGATCCAAATGTGGTTCATGACAGGAACACACATTCAATGACTCTAGCGGATACATATGTGGTTTGTGGAAAGAACACACATGCAATGACACTGGTCGATCCATATTTGGTTTGTGGAAACAACACACAAGCAATGACTCAGGATGATCCATGTGTGGTTTATGGAAAGAACACACATGCAATGACCACTGGTCGATCCATGTGGAAAGAACACACATGGAATGACACTGGTGGTTCCATATGTTGTTTGTGAAAAGAACACACATGCAATGACTATAGTGTTGGTTTTAGTATAAGAATACACATGCAATGACTCTAGTGGGTCCATATGTGGTTTGTGAAAAGAACACACATGCAATGACTCTAGTGGATCCATATGTGGTTTGTGGAAAAGAACACACATGCAATGACCACTGGTTGATCCATATTTGGTTTGTGGAAAGAACACACATGCAATGACACTAGTTGATCCATGTGTGGTTTGTGGAAAGAACACACATGCAATGACTCTACTACTGGTTTTAGTATAAGAACACACATGCAATGACTCTAGTGCTGGTTTTAGTATAAGAACACACATGCAATGACACTGGTTGATCCATATGTGGTTTGTGAAAAGAACACACATGCAATGACTCAGCGGGATCCATGTGTGGTTTGTGGAAAGAACACACATGCAATGACCACTGGTCGATCAATGTGTGGTTTGTGGAAAGAACACACATGCAATGACACTGGAGGATCCAAATGTGGTTCATGATAGGAACACACATTCAATGACTCTAGCGGATACATATGTGGTTTGTGGAAAGAACACACATGCAATGACACTGGTCGATCCATATTTGGTTTGTGGAAAGAACACACAAGCAATGACTCAGGGGGATCCATGTGTGGTTTATGGAAAGAACACACATGCAATGACCACTGGTCGATCCATGTGGAAAGAACACACATGGAATGACACTGGTGGTTCCATATGTGGTTTGTGAAAAGAACACACATGCAATGACTATAGTGTTGGTTTTAGTATAAGAATACACATGCAATGACTCTAGTGGGTCCATATGTGGTTTGTGAAAAGAACACACATGCAATGACTCTAGTGGATCCATATGTGGTTTGTGGAAAAGAACACACATGCAATGACCACTGGTTGATCCATATGTGGTTTGTGGAAAGAACACACATGCAATGACACTGGTTGATCCATGTGTTGTTTGTGGAAAGAACACACATGCAATGACTCTACTACTGGTTTTAGTATAAGAACACACATGCAATGACTCTAGTGTTAGTTTTAGTATAAGAACACACATGCAATGACACTGGTTGATCCATATGTGGTTTGTGAAAAGAACACACATGCAATGACTCAGGGGGATCCATGTGTGGTTTGTGGAAAGAACACACATGCAACGACCACTAGTCGATCAATGTGTGGTTTGTGGAAAGAACACACATGCAATGACACTGGAGGATCCAAATGTGGTTCATGACAGGAACACACATTCAATGACTCTAGCGGATACATATGTGGTTTGTGGAAAGAACACACATGCAATGACACTGGTCGATCCATATTTGGTTTGTGGAAAGAACACACAAGCAATGACTCAGGGGGATCCATGTGTGGTTTATGGAAAGAACACACATGCAATGACCACTGGTCGATCCATCTGTGGTTTGTCGAAAGAACACACATACAATGACACCGGTGGATCCATATGTGGTTTGTGAAAAGAACACACATGCGATGACTCTAGTGCTGGTTTTAGTATAAGAACACACATGCAATGACTCTAGTGGGTCCATATGTAGTTTGTGAAAAGAACACACATGCAATGACTCTAGTGGATCCATATGTGGTTTGGGGAAAAGAACACACATGCAATGACCACCGGTTGATCCATATGTGGTTTGTGGAAAGAACACACATGCAATGACACTGGTTGATCCAGTGGTTTGTGGAAAGAACACACATTCAATGACTCTAGTGTTGGTTTTAGTATAATAACACACATGTAATGACTCTAGTGGGTCCATATGTGGTTTGTGAAAAGAACACACATGCAATGACTCTAGTGGATCTATATGTGGTTCGTGAAAAGAACACACATGCAATGACACTGGTTGATCCATATGTGGTTTGTGAAAAGAACACACATGGAATGACTCAGTGGGATCCATGTGTGGTTTGTGGAAAGAAAACACATGCAATGAGCACTGGTCATTCCATAAGTGGTTTGTGGAAAGAACACACATGTAATGCCACTGGTGGATCCATGTGTGGTTTGTGGAAAGAACACACATGCAATTACTCTAGTGTTGGTTTTAGTATAAGAACACACATGCAATGACACTAGTGGGTCCATATGTGGTTTGTGAAAAGAACACACATGCAGTAACTCTAGTGGATCCATATGTGGTTTGTGGAAAAGAACACACATGCAATGACCACTGGTTGATCCATAAGTGGTCTATGGAAAGAACACACATGCAATGACACTGGTGGATCCAAATGTGGTTCATGACAGGAACACACATGCAATGACTCTAGTGGATACATATGTTGTTTGTCGAAAGAACACACATGCAATGAACTCTAGTGGATCCGTATGTGGTTTCTGGAAAGAACACACATGCAATGACACTGGTTGATCCATATGTGGTTTGTGGAAAGAACACACATGCAATGACTCAGGGGGATCCATGTGTGGTTTGTGAAAGAACACACATGCAATGACCACTGGTCGATCAATGTGTGGTTTGTGGAAAGAACACACATGCAATGACACAGGTGGATCCATATGTGGTTTGTGAAAAGAACACACATGCAATGATCTAGTGCATCCATATGTGGTTTGTGGAAAGAACACACATGCAATGACTCTAGTGGATCCGTATGTGGTTTGTGGAAAGAACACACATGCAATGACACTGGTTGATCCATATGTGGTTTGTGGAAAGAACACACATGCAATGACTCAAGGGCTCCATGTGTGGTTTGTGGAAAGAACACATGCAATGACCACTAGTCGATTAATGTTGTTTGTGGAACAAAACACACATGAAATGACCACTAGTTGATCAATATGTGGTTTGTGGAAAGAACACACATGCAATGACCACTGGTCGATCCATATGTGGTTTGTGAAAAAGAACACACATGCAATGACTCTAGTGCTGGTTTAGTATAAGAACACACATGCAATGACTCTAGTGCTGGTTTTAGTATAAGAACACACATGCAATGACTCTAGTGGGTCCATATGTGGTTTGTGAAAAGAACATACATGCAATGACTCTAGTGGATCCATATGTGGTTTGTGGAAAGAACACACATGCAATGACCACTAGTCGATTAATGTGTGGTTTGTGGAAAGAACACACATGTAATGACACTGGTGGATCCATATGTGGTTTGTGAAAAGAACACACATGCAATGACTCTAGTGGATCCATATGTGGTTTGTGGAAAGAACACACATGCAATGACTCTAGTGGATCCATATGTGGTTTGTGGAAAGAACACACATGCAATGACACTGGTTGATCCATAGGTGGTTTGTGGAAAGAACACACATGCAAGGACTCAGGGGGATCCATGTGTGGTTTGTGGAAAGAACACACATGCAATGACTCTAGTGTATCCATATGTGGTTTGTGGAAAAGAACACACATGCAATGACAACTGGTTGATCCATAAGTAGTTTGTGGAAAGAACACACATGCAATGACTCTAGTGCTGGTTTTAGTATAAGAACACACATGCAATGACTCTAGTGGGTCCATATGTGGTTTCTGAAAAGAACACACAAGCAATGACTCTAGTGGATCCATATGTGGTTTGTGGAAAAGAACACACATGCAATGACCACTAGTTGATCCATATGTGGTTTGTGGAAAGAACACACATGCAATGACACTGGTGGATCCATATGTGGTTAGTGAAAATAACACACATGCAATGACTCTAGTGGATCCATATGTGATTTGTGGAAAAGAACACACATGCAATGACCACTGGTTGATCCATATGTGGTTTGTGGAAAGAACACACATGCAATGACCACTGGTCGATCCATATGTGGTTTGTGAAAAGAACACACATGCAATGACTCTAGTGCTGGTTTTAGTATAAGAACACACATTCAATGACTCTAGTGCTGGTTTTAGTATAAGAACACACATGTAATGACTCTAGTGGGTCTATATGTGGTTTGGGAAAAGAACACACATGCAATGACTCTAGTGGATACATATGTGGTTTGTGGAAAAGAACACACATGCAATGACCACTTGTTGATCCATAAGTGGTTTGTGGAAAGAACACACATGAAGTGAACACTGGTTGATCCATGTGTGGTTTGTGGAAAGAACACACATGCAATGACTCAGGGGGATCCATGTGTGGTTTGTGGAAAGAACACACATGCAATGACCACTGGTCGATCCATGTGTGTTTTGTGGAAAGAACACACATGCAATGACACTGGTGGATCCGTATGTGGTTTGTGAAAAGAACACACACGCAATGACTCTAGTGCTGGTTTTAGTATAAGAACACACATGCAATGACTCTAGTGGGCCCATATGTGGTTTGTGAAAAGAACACACATGCAATGACTCTAGTGGATCCCTATGTGGTTTGTGGAAAAGAACACACATGCAATGACCACTGGTTGATCCATATGTGGTTTGTGGAAAGAACACACATACAATGACACTGGTTGATCCATGTGTGGTTTGTGAAAAGAACACACATGCAATGACTCAGGGGGATCCATGTGTGGTTTGTGGAAAGAACAAACATGCAATGAGTCTAGTGGATCCATATGTGGTTTGTGGAAAAGAACACACATGCAATGACCACTGGTTGATCCATAAGTGGTTTGTGGAAAGAACAAACATGCAATGACTGTAGTGCTGGTTTTAGTATAAGAACACACATGCAATGACTCTAGTGCTGGTTTTAGTATAAGAACACACATGTACTAAAAACTAGTTGATCCATCTATGGTTTGTGAAAAGAACACACAAGCAATGACTCAGGGGGGTCCATGTGTGGTTTGTGCAAAGAACACACATGCAATGACCACTAGTCGATCCATGTGGAAAGAACACACATGGAATGACACTGGTGGTTCCATATGTGGTTTGTGAAAAGAACACACATGCAATGACTATAGTGTTGGTTTTAGTATAAGAACACACATGCAATGAATCTAGTGGGTCCATATGTGGTTTGTGAAAAGAACACACATGCAATGACTCTAGTGGATCCATATGTGGTTTGTGGAAAAGAACACACATGCAATGACCACTAGTTGATCCATATGTGGTTTGTGGAAAGAACACACATGCAATGACACTGGTTGATCCATGTGTGGTTTGTGGAAAGAACACACATGCAATGACTCTACTACTGGTTTTAGTATAAGAACACACATGCAATGACTCTAGTGCTGGTTTTAGTATAAGAACACACATGCAATGACACTGGTTGATCCATATGTGGTTTGTGAAAAGAACACACATGCAATGACTCAGGGGGATCCATGTGTGGTTTGTGGAAAGAACACACATGCAATGACCACTGGTCGATCAATGTGTGGTTTGTGGAAAGAACACACATGCAATGACACTGGAGGATCCAAATGTGGTTCATGACAGGAGCACACATTCAATGACTCTAGCGGATACATATGTGGTTTGTGGAAAGAACACACATGCAATGACACTGGTCGATCCATATTTGGTTTGTGGAAAGAACACACAAGCAATGACTCAGGATGATCCATGTGTGGTTTATGGAAAGAACACACATGCAATGACCACTGGTCGATCCATGTGGAAAGAACACACATGGAATGACACTGGTGGTTCCATATGTTGTTTGTGAAAAGAACACACATGCAATGACTATAGTGTTGGTTTTAGTATAAGAATACACATGCAATGACTCTAGTGGGTCCATATGTGGTTTGTGAAAAGAACACACATGCAATGACTCTAGTGGATCCATATGTGGTTTGTGGAAAAGAACACACATGCAATGACCACTGGTTGATCCATATTTGGTTTGTGGAAAGAACACACATGCAATGACACTAGTTGATCCATGTGTGGTTTGTGGAAAGAACACACATGCAATGACTCTACTACTGGTTTTAGTATAAGAACACACATGCAATGACTCTAGTGCTGGTTTTAGTATAAGAACACACATGCAATGACACTGGTTGATCCATATGTGGTTGGTGAAAAGAACACACATGCAATGACTCAGGGGGATCCATGTGTGGTTTGTGGAAAGAACACACATGCAATGCGATCAATGTGTGGTTTGTGGAAAGAACACACATGCAATGACACTGGAGGATCCAAATGTGGTTCATGACAGGAGCACACATTCAATGACTCTAGCGGATACATATGTGGTTTGTGGAAAGAACACACATGCAATGACACTGGTCGATCCATATTTGGTTTGTGGAAAGAACACACAAGCAATGACTCAGGATGATCCATGTGTGGTTTATGGAAAGAACACACATGCAATGACCACTGGTCGATCCATGTGGAAAGAACACACATGGAATGACACTGGTGGTTCCATATGTTGTTTGTGAAAAGAACACACATGCAATGACTATAGTGTTGGTTTTAGTATAAGAATACACATGCAATGACTCTAGTGGGTCCATATGTGGTTTGTGAAAAGAACACACATGCAATGACTCTAGTGGATCCATATGTGGTTTGTGGAAAAGAACACACATGCAATGACCACTGGTTGATCCATATTTGGTTTGTGGAAAGAACACACATGCAATGACACTAGTTGATCCATGTGTGGTTTGTGGAAAGAACACACATGCAATGACTCTACTACTGGTTTTAGTATAAGAACACACATGCAATGACTCTAGTGCTGGTTTTAGTATAAGAACACACATGCAATGACACTGGTTGATCCATATGTGGTTGGTGAAAAGAACACACATGCAATGACTCTAGTGGATCCATATGTGGTTTGTGGAAAAGAACACACATGCAATGACCACTGGTTGATCCATATTTGGTTTGTGGAAAGAACACACATGCAATGACACTAGTTGATCCATGTGTGGTTTGTGGAAAGAACACACATGCAATGACTCTACTACTGGTTTTAGTATAAGAACACACATGCAATGACTCTAGTGCTGGTTTTAGTATAAGAACACACATGCAATGACACTGGTTGATCCATATTGGTTTGTGAAAAGAACACACATGCAATGACTCAGGGGGATCCATGTGTGGTTTGTGGAAAGAACACACATGCAATGACCACTGGTCGATCAATGTGTGGTTTGTGGAAAGAACACACATGCAATGACACTGGAGGATCCAAATGTGGTTCATGACAGGAACACACATTCAATGACTCTAGCGGATACATATGTGGTTTGTGGAAAGAACACACATGCAATGAGACTGGTCGATCCATATTTGGTTTGTGGAAAGAACACACAAGCAATGACTCAGGGGGATCCATGTGTGGTTTATGGAAAGAACACACATGCAATGACCACTGGTCGATCCATGTGGAAAGTCCACACATGGAATGACACTGGTGGTTCCATATGTGGTTTGTGAAAAGAACACACATGCAATGACTATAGTGTTGGTTTTAGTATAAGAATACACATGCAATGACTCTAGTGGGTCCATATGTGGTTTGTGAAAAGAACACACATGCAATGACTCTAGTGGATCCATATGTGGTTTGTGGAAAAGAACACACATGCAATGACCACTGGTTGATCCATATGTGGATTGTGGAAAGAACACACATGCAATGACACTGGTTGATCCATGTGTTGTTTGTGGAAAGAACACACATGCAATGACTCTACTACTGGTTTTAGTATAAGAACACACATGCAATGACTCTAGTGTTGGTTTTAGTATAAGAACACACATGCAATGACACTGGTTGATCCATATGTGGTTTGTGAAAAGAACACACATGCAATGACTCAGGGGGATCCATGTGTGGTTTGTGGAAAGAACACACATGCAACGACCACTAGTCGATCAATGTGTGGTTTGTGGAAAGAACACACATGCAATGACACTGGAGGATCCAAATGTGGTTCATGACAGGAACACACATTCAATGACTCTAGCGGATACATATGTGGTTTGTGGAAAGAACACACATGCAATGACACTGGTCGATCCATATTTGGTTTGTGGAAAGAACACACAAGCAATGACTCAGAGGGATCCATGTGTGGTTTATGGAAAGAACACACATGCAATGACCACTAGTCGATCCATGTGTGGTTTGTCGAAAGAACACACATACAATGACACCGGTGGATCCATATGTGGTTTGTGAAAAGAACACACATGCGATGACTCTAGTGCTGGTTTTAGTATAAGAACACACATGCAATGACTCTAGTGGGTCCATATGTGGTTTGTGAAAAGAACACACATGCAATGACTCTAGTGGATCCATATGTGGTTTGGGGAAAAGAACACACATGCAATGACCACCGGTTGATCCATATGTGGTTTGTGGAAAGAACACACATGCAATGACACTGGTTGATCCAGTGGTTTGTGGAAAGAACACACATTCAATGACTCTAGTGTTGGTTTTAGTATAATAACACACATGTAATGACTCTAGTGGGTCCATATGTGGTTTGTGAAAAGAACACACATGCAATGACTCTAGTGGATCCATATGTGGTTCGTGGAAAGAACACACATGCAATGACACTGGTTGATCCATATGTGGTTTGTGAAAAGAACACACATGGAATGACTCAGTGGGATCCATGTGTGGTTTGTGGAAAGAAAACACATGCAATGAGCACTGGTCATTCCATAAGTGGTTTGTGGAAAGAACACACATGTAATGCCACTGGTGGATCCATGTGTGGTTTGTAGAAAGAAAACACATGCAATTACTCTAGTGTTGGTTTTAGTATAAGAACACACATGCAATGACACTAGTGGGTCCATATGTGGTTTGTGAAAAGAACACACATGCAGTAACTCTAGTGGATCCATATGTGGTTTGTGGAAAATAACACACATTCAATGACCACTGGTTGATCCATAAGTGGTTTGTGGAAAGAACACACATGCAATGACACTGGTGGATCGAAATGTGGTTCATGACAGGAACACACATGCAATGACTCTAGTGGATACATATGTGGTTTGTGGAAAGAACACACATGCAATGAACTCTAGTGGATCCGTATGTGGTTTGTGAAAAGAACACACATGCAATGACATTGGTTGATCCATATGTGGTTTGTGGAAAGGACACACATGCAATGAAACTGGTGGATCCATATGTGGTTTGTGAAAAGAACACATATGCAATGACTCTAGTGCGTCCATATGTGGTTTGTGGAAAGAACACACATGCAATGACTCTAGTGGATCCATATGTGTTTTGTGGAAAGAACACATATGCAATGACACTGGTTGATCCATATGTGGTTTGTGGAAAGAACACACATGTAATGACTCAAGGGGATCCATGTGTGGTTTGTGGAAAGAACAAACATGCAATGCCTCTAGTGGATCCATATGTGGTTTGTGGAAAAGAACACACATGCAATGACCACTGGTTGATCCATAAGTGGTTTGTGGAAAGAACACACAAGCAATGACTCTAGTGTTGGTTTGAGTATAAGAACACACATGCAATGACTCTTGTGGGTCCATATGTGGTTTGTGAAATGAACACACATGCAATGACTCTAGTGGATCCATATGTGATTTGTGGAAAAGAACACACATGCATTGACCACTAGTTGATCCATATGTGGTTTGTGGAAAGAACACACATGCAATGACACTGGTTGATCCATATGTGGTTTGTGGAAAGAACACATAAGCAATGACTCAGGGGGATCCATGTGTGGTTTGTGAAAGAACAGACATGCAATGACCACTGGTCGATCCATGTGTGGTTTGTGGAACGAACACACATGCAATGACACTGGTGGATCCATATGTGGTTTGTGAAAGAACACACATGCGATGACTCTAGTTCTGGTTTTAGTATAAGAACACACATACAATGACTCTAGTGGGTCCATATGTGGTTTGTGAAAAGAACACACATGCAATGACTCTAGTGGATCCATATGTGGTTTGTGGAAAAGAACACACATGCAATGACCACTGGTTGATCCATATGTGGTTTGTGGAAAGAACACACAGGCAATGACACTGGTTGATCCATGTGTGGTTTGTGGAAAGAACACCCATTCAATGACTCTAGTGTTGGTTTTAGTATAAGAACACACATGTAATGACTCTAGTGGGTCCATATGTGGTTTGTCAAAAGAACACACATGCAATGACTCTAGTGGATCCCTATGTGGTTTGTGGAAAGAACACATATGCAATGACACTGGTTGATCCATATGTGGTTTGTGAAAGGAACACACATGCAATGACTCAAGGGGGTCCATGTGTGGTTTGTGGAAAGAACACACATGCAATGACCACTGGTCGATCTATGTGTGTTTTGTGGAAAGAACACGCATGCAATGACATTGGTGGATCCATATGTGGTTTGTGAAAAGAACACACATGCAATGACTCTAGTGCTGGTTTTAGTATAAGAACGCACATGCAAAGACTCTAGTGGGTCCATATGTGGTTTGTGAAAAGAACACACATGCAATGACTCTAGTGGATCCATATGTGGTTTGTGGAAAGAACACACATGCAATGACTCTAGTGCTGGTTTTAGTATAAGAACACACATGCAATGACACTAGTGGGTCCATATGTAGTTTGTAAAAAGAACACACATGCAATGACTCTAGTGGATCCATATGTGGTTTGTGGAAAATAACACACGTTCAATGACCCCTGGTTGATCCATAAGTGGTTTGTGGAAAGAACACACATGCAATGACACTGGTGGATCCAAATGTGGTTCATGACAGGAACACACATGCAATGACTCTAGTGGATACATATGTGGTTTGTGGAAAGAACACACATGCAATGAACTCTAGTAGATGCGTATGTGTTTTGTGGAAAGAACACACATGCAATGACACTGGTTGATCCATATGTGGTTTGTGGAAAGGACACACATGCAATGACTCAGGGGGGTCCATGTGTGGTTTGTGGAAAGAACACACATGCAATGACCACTGTTCGATCAATGTGTGGTTTGTGGAAAGAACAAGCATGCAATGACACTGGTGGATCCATATGTGGCTTGTGAAAAGAACACATTCAATGACTCTAGTGCATCCATATGTGGTTTGTGGAAAGAACACACATGCAATGACTCTAGTGGATCCATATGTGGTTTGTGGAAAGAACACACATGCAATGACACTGGTTGATCCATATGTGGTTTGTGGAAATATCACACATGCAATGACTCAGGGGGATCCATGTGTAGTTTGTGGAAAGAACAAACATGCAATGACTCTAGTGGATCCATATGTGGTTTGTGGAAAAGAACACACATGCAATGACCACTGGTTGATCCATAAGTGGTTTGTGGAAAGAACACACATGCAATGACTGTAGTGTTGGTTTTAGTATAATATCACACATGCAATGACTCTAGTGGGTCCATATGTGGTTTGTGAAAAGAACACACATGCAATGACTCTAGTGGATCCATAAGTGGTTTGTGGAAAGAACACACATGCAATGACTCTAGTGCTGGTTTTAGTATAAGAACACACATGCAATGACACTAGTGGGTCCATATGTAGTTTGTGAGAAGAACACACATGCAATGACTCTAGTGGATCCATATGTGGTTTGTTGAAAAGAACACACATTCAATGACCACTTGTTGATCCATAAGTGGTTTCTAGAAAGAACACACATGCAATGACACTGGTGGATCCAAATGTGGTTCATGACAGGAACACACATGCAATGACTCTAGTGGATACATATGTGGTTTGTGGAAAGAACACACATGCAATGAACTCTAGTGGATGCGTATGTGGTTTGTGGAAAGAACACACATGCAATGACACTGGTTGATCCATATGTGGTTTGTGGAAAGGACACACATGCAATGACTCAGGGGGGTCCATGTGTGGTTTGTGGAAAGAACACACATGCAATGACCACTGTTCGATCAATGTGTGGTTTGTGGAAAGAACACACATGCAATGACACTAGTGGATCCATATGTGGCTTGTGAAAAGAACACACATGCAATGACTCTAGTGCATCCATATGTGGTTTGTGGAAAGAACACACATGCAATGACTCTAGTGGATCCATATGTGGTTTGTGGAAAGAACACAGATGCAATGACACTGGTTGATCCATATGTGGTTTGTGGAAACATCACACATGCAATGACTCAGGGGGATCCATGTGTGGTTTGTGGAAAGAACAAACATGCAATGAGTCTAGTGGATCCATATGTGGTTTGTGGAAAAGAACACACATGCAATGACCACTGGTTGATCCATAAGTGGTTTGTGGAAAGAACAAACATGCAATGACTGTAGTGTTGGTTTTAGTATAAGAACACACATGCAATGACTCTAGTGGGTCCATATGTGGTTTGTGAAAAGAACACACATGCAATGACTCTAGTGGATACATATGTGGTTTGTGGAAAGAACACACATGCAATGAACTCTAGTGGATGCGTATGTGGTTTGTGGAAAGAACACACATGCAATGACACTGGTTGATCCATATGTGGTTTGTGGAAAGGACACACATGCAATGACTCAGGGGGGTCCATGTGTGGTTTGTGGAAAGAACACACATGCAATGACCACTGTTCGATCAATGTGTGGTTTGTGGAAAGAACACACATGCAATGACACTAGTGGATCCATATGTGGCTTGTGAAAAGAACACACATGCAATGACTCTAGTGCATCCATATGTGGTTTGTGGAAAGAACACACATGCAATGACTCTAGTGGATCCATATGTGGTTTGTGGAAAGAACACACATGCAATGACACTGGTTGATCCATATGTGGTTTGTGGAAAGATCACACATGCAATGACTCAGGGGGATCCATGTGTGGTTTGTGGAAAGAACAAACATGCAATGAGTCTAGTGGATCCATATGTGGTTTGTGGAAAAGAACACACATGCAATGACCACTGGTTGATCCATAAGTGGTTTGTGGAAAGAACACACATGCAATGACTGTAGTGTTGGTTTTAGTATAAGAACACACATGCAATGACTCTAGTGGGTCCATATGTGGTTTGTGAAAAGAACACACATGCAATGACTCTAGTGGATCCATATGTGGTTTGTGGAAAAAAACACACATGCATTGACCACTAGTTGATCCATATGTGGTCTGTGGAAAGACCACACATGCAATGGCACTGGTTGATCCATGTGTGGTTTGTGGAAAGAACACACATGCAATGACTCTAGTGCTGGTTTTAGTATAAGAACACACATGCAATGACTCTAGTGCTGGTTTTAGTATAAGAACACACATGCAATGACTCTAGTGGGTCCATATGTGGTTTGTGAAAAGAACACACATGCAATGACTCTAGTGGATCCATATGTGGTTTGTGGAAAATTACACACATGCAATGACCACTAGATGATCCATAAGTGGTTTGTGGAAAGAAGACACATGCAATGACACTGGTGTATCCATATGTGGTTTGTGAAAAGAACACACATGCAATGACTCTAGTGGATCCATACGTGGTTTTTGGTAAAGAACACACATGCAATGACCACTGGTTGATCCATATGTGGTTTGTGGAAAGAACACACATGTAATGACCTTTGGTCGATCCATATGTGGTTTTTGAAAAGAACACACATGCAATGACTCTAGTGCTGGTTTTAGTATAAGAACACACATGCAATGACTCTAGTGCTAGTTTTAGTATAAGAACGCACATGCAATGACTCTAGTGGGTCCATATATGGTCTGTGAAAAGAACACACATGCAATGACTCTAGTGGATAAATATGTGGTTTGTAGAAAAGAACACACATGCAATGACCACTGGTTGATCCATAAGTGGTTTGTGGAAAGAACACACATGTAGTGAACACTGGTTGATCCATGTGTGGTTTGTGGAAAGAACACACATGCAATGACTCAAGGGGGTCCATGTGTGGTTTGTGGAAAGAACACACATGCAATGACCACTGGTCTATCTATGTGTGTTTTGTGGAAAGAACACGCATGCAATGACACTGGTGGATCCATATGTGGTTTGTGAAAAGAACACACATCCAATGACTCTAGTGGATCCATATGTGGTTTGTGGAAAGGACACACATGCAATGACTCTAGTGGATCCATATGTGGTTTGTGGAAAGAACACACATGCAATGACACTGGTGGATCCATATGTGGTTTGTGAAAAGAACACACATGCAATGACTCTAGTGGATCCATATGTGGTTTGTGGAAAAGAACACACATGCAATGACCACTGGTTGATCCATAAGTGGTTTGTGGAAAGAACACACATGCAATGACACTTGTGGATCCAAATGTGGTTTGTGAAAAGAACACACATGAAATGACACTAGTGGATCCATATGTGGTTTGTGGAAAGAACACACATGCAATGAACTCTAGTGGATCCATATGTGGTTTGTGGAAAGAACACTCATGCAATGACACTGGTTGATCCATATGTGGTATGTGCAAAGAACACACATGCAATGACTCTAGTGCTGGTTTTAGTATAAGAACACACATGCAATGACACTAGTGGGTCCATATGTGGTTTATGAAAAGAACACACATGCAATGACTCTAGTGGATCCATATGTGGTTTGTGGAAAAGAACACACATGCAATGACCACTAGATGATCCATAAGTGGTTTGTGGAAAGAACACATGCAATGACACTGGTGGATCCATATGTGGTTTGTGAAAAGAACACACATGCAATGAAAGAACACACCTGCAATGACTCTAGTGCATCCATATGTGGTTTGTGGAAAGAACACACATGCAATGACTCTAGTGGATCCATATGTGGTTTGTGGAAAGAACACACATGCAATGACACTGGTTGATCCATATGTGGTTTGTGGAAAGATCACACATGCAATGACTCAGGGGGATCCATGTGGTTTGTGGAAAGAACAAACATGCAATGACCACTAGTGGATCCATATGTGGTTTGTGGAAAGAACACATGCAATGACCATTGGTGGATCCATATGTGGTTTGTGGAAAGAACACACATGCAATGACTGTAGTGTTGGTTTTAGTATAAGAACACACATGCAATGACTCTAGTGGGTCCATATGTGGTTTGTGAAAAGAACACACATGCAATGACTCTAGTGGATCCATATGTGGTTTGTGGAAAGAACACACATGCAATGACTCTAGTGCTGGTTTTAGTATAAGAACACACATGCAATGACACTAGTGGGTCCATATGTAGTTTGTGAAAAGAACACACATGCAATGACTCTAGTGGATCCATATGTGGTTTGTGGAAAATAACACACGTTCAATGACCACTGGTTGATCCATAAGTGGTTTGTGGAAAGAACACACATGCAATGACACTGGTGGATCCAAATGTGGTTCATGACAGGAACACACATGCAATGACTCTAGTGGATACATATGTGGTTTGTGGAAAGAACACACATGCAATGAACTCTAGTGGATGCGTATGTGGTTTGTGGAAAGAACACACATGCAATGACACTGGTTGATCCATATGTGGTTTGTGGAAAGGACACACATGCAATGACTCAGGGGGGTCCATGTGTGGTTTGTGGAAAGAACACACATGCAATGACCACCGTTCGATCAATGTGTGGTTTGTGGAAAGAACACACATGCAATGACACTGGTGGATCCATATGTGGCTTGTGAAAAGAACACATTCAATGACTCTAGTGCATCCATATGTGGTTTGTGGAAAGAACACACATGCAATGACTCTAGTGGATCCATATGTGGTTTGTGGAAAGAACACACATGCAATGACACTGGTTGATCCATATGTGGTTTGTGGAAAGATCACACATGCAATGACTCAGGGGGATCCATGTGTAGTTTGTGGAAAGAACAAACATGCAATGACTCTAGTGGATCCATATGTGGTTTGTGGAAAAGAACACACATGCAATGACCACTGGTTGATCCATAAGTGGTTTGTGGAAATAACACACATGCAATGACTGTAGTGTTGGTTTTAGTATAAGAACACACATGCAATGACTCTAGTGGGTCCATATGTGGTTTGTGAAAAGAACACACATGCAATGACTCTAGTGGATCCATATGTGGTTTGTGGAAAGAACACACATGCAATGACTCTAGTGCTGGTTTTAGTATAAGAACACACATGCAATGACTCTAGTGGGTCCATATGTGGTTTGTGAAAAGAACACACATGCAATGACTCTAGTGGGTCCATATGTGGTTTGTGGAAAGAACACACATGCAATGACCACTGGTCGATCCATGTGTGGTTTGTGGAAAGAACACACATGCAATGACACCGGTGGTTCCATATGTGGCGTGTGAAAAGAACACACATGCAAATGACTCTAGTGTATACATATGTGGTTTGTGGAAAGAACACACATGCAATGAACTCTAGTGGATCCATATGTGGTTTGTGGAAAGAACACACATGCAGTGACACTGGTTGATCCATATGTGGTTTGTGGAAAGAACACACATGCAATGACTCAGGGGGGATCCATGTGTGGTTTGTGGAAAGAACACACAGGCAATCACCAAAATTCGAACAAAGTGGGGTTTGTGAAAAGAACACACATGCAATGACTCTAGTGGCTCCATATGTGGTCTGTGAAAAGAACACACATGCAATGACTCTAGTGGGTCCATATGTGGTTTGTGGAAAGAACACACATGCAATGACTCTAGTGGATCCATATGTGGTTTGTGGAAAGAACACACATGCAATGACACTGGTTGATCCATATGTGGTTTGTGGAAAGAACACACATGCAATGACTCAATGGGATCCATGTGTGGTTTGTGGAAAGAACACACATGCAATGACTCTAGTGGATCCATATGTGCTTTGTGGAAAAGAACACACAAGCAATGACCACTGGTTCATCCATATGTGGTTTGTGAAAAGAACACACATGCAATGACTCTAGTGCTGGTTTTAGTATAAGAACACACATGCAATGACTCTAGTGGGTCCATATGTGGTTTGTGAAAAGAACACACATGCAATGACTCTAGTGGATCCATATGTGGTTTGTGGAAAAGAACACACATGCAATGACCTCTGGTTGATTTTATATGGTTTGTGGAAAGAACACACATGCAATGACACTGGTTGATCCATGTGTGGTTTGTGGAAAGGACACACATGCAATGACTCTTTGTGGAAAGAACACACATGCAATGACACTGGTTGATCGATATGTGGTTTGTGGAATGAACACACATGCAATGACACCGGTGGATCCATATGTGGTTTGTGGAAAGAACACACATGCAATGACTCAGGGGGATCCATGTGTGGTTTGTGGAAAGAACACACATGTAATGACACTGGTTGATCCATATGTGGTTTGTGGAAAGAACACACATGCAATGACTCAGGGGGATCCATGTGTGGTTTGTGGAAAGAACACACATGCAATGATTCTAGTGGAACCATATGTGGTTTGAGGAAAATAACACACATGCAATGACCACTGGTTGATCCATAAGTGGTTTGTGAAAAGAACACACAATGACTCTAATGTTGGTTTTAGTATAAGAACACACATGCAATGACTCTAGTGGGTCCATATGTGGTTCATGAAAAGAAAACACATGGAATGACTCTAGTGGATCCATATGTGGTTATTGAAAATAACACACATGCAATGACACTGGTTGATCCATATGTGGTTTGTGGAAAGAACACACATGCAATGACACTGGTTGATCCATATGTGGTTTGTGGAAAGAACACACATGCAATGACTCTAGTGCTGGTTTTAGTATAAGAACACACATGCAATGAATCTAGTGCTGGTTTTAGTATAAGAACACACATGCAATGACTCTAGTGGGTCCATATGTGGTTTGTGAAAAGAACACACATGCAATGACTCTAGTGGATCCATATGTGGTTTGTGGAAAAGAACACACATGCAATGACCACTAGATGATCCATAAGTGGTTTGTGGAAAGAAGACACATGCAATGACACTGGTGGATCCAGGTGTGGTTTGTGAAAAGAACACACATGCAATGACTCTAGTGGATCCATACGTGGTTTTTGGTAAAGAACACACATGCAATGACCACTGGTTGATCCATATGTGGTTTATGGAAAGAACACACATGAAATGACCTTTGGTCGATCCATATGTGGTTTTTGAAAAGAACACACATGCAATGACTCTAGTGCTGGTTTTAGTATAAGAACACACATGCAATGACTCTAGTGCTAGTTTTAGTATAAGAACGCACATGCAATGACTCTAGTGGGTCCATATATGGTCTGTGAAAAGAACACACATGCAATGACTCTAGTGGATACATATGTGGTTTGTGGAAAAGAACACACATGCAATGACCACTGGTTGATCCATAGGTGGTTTGTGGAAAGAACACACATGCAATGACACTGGTTGATCCATGTGTGGTTTGTGGAAAGAACACACATGCAATGACTCAAGGGGGTCCATGTGTGGTTTGTGGAAAGAACACACATGCAATGACCACTGGTCGATCTATGTGTGTTTTGTGGAAAGAACACGCATGCAATGACATTGGTGGATCCATATGTGGTTTGTGAAAAGAACACACATGCAATGACTCTAGTGGATCCATATGTGGTTTGTGGAAAGAACACACATGCAATGACTCTAGTGGATCCATATGTGGTTTGTGGAAAGAACACACATGCAATGACACTGGTTGATCCATATGTGGTTTGTGGAAAGAACACACATGCAATGACTCAGGGGATCCATGTGTGGTTTGTGGAAAGAACACACATGCAATGAGTCTAGTGGATCCATATGTGGTTTGTGGAAAAGAACACACATGCAATGACCACTGGTTGATCCATATGTGGTTTGTGGAAAGAACACACATGCAATGACTCTAGTGTTGGTTTTAGTATAAGAACACACATGCAATGACTCTAGTGGGTCCATATGTGGTTTGTGAAAAGAACACACATGCAATGACTCTAGTGGATCCATATGTGGTTTGTGGAAAAGAGCACACATGCAATGACCACTGGTTGATCCATATGTGGTTTGTGGAAAGAACACACATGCAATGACACTGGTTGATCCATGTGTGGTTTGTGGAAAGAACACACATGCAATGACTCTAGTGCTGGTTTTAGTATAAGAACACACATGCAATGACTCTAGTGATGGTTTTAGTATAAGAACACACATGCAATGACACTAGTGGGTCCATATGTGGTTTGTGAAAAGAACACACATGCAATGACTCTAGTGGATCCATATGTGGTTTGTGGAAAGAACACACATGCAATGAATATAGATGATCCATAAGTGGTTTGTGGAAAGAAAACACATGCAATGACACTGGTGGATCCATATGTGGTTTGTGAAAAAGAACACACATGCAATGACTCTAGTGGATCCATATGTGGTTTGTGGAAAAGAACACACATGCAATGACCACTGGTTGATCCATATGTGGTTTGTGGAAAGAACACACATGCAATGACCACTGGTCGATCCATATGTGGTTTTTGAACAGAACACACATGCAATGACTCTAGTGCTGGTTTTAGTATAAGAACACACATGCAATGACTCTAGTGCTAGTTTTAGTATAAGAACACACATGCAATGACTCTAGTGGGTCCATATGTGGTTTGTGGAAAGAACACACATGCAATGACTCTAGTGGATCCATATGTGGTTTGTGGAAAGAACACACATGCAATGACACTGGTTGATCCATATGTGGTTTGTGGAAAGAACACACATGCAATGACTCTAGTGGATCCATATGTGGTTTGTGGAAAGAACACACATGCAATGAATCTAGTGGATCCATATGTCGTTTGTGGAAAGACCACACATGCAATGGCACTGGTTGATCCATGTGTGGTTTGTGGAAAGAACACACATGCAATGACTGTAGTGTTGGTTTTAGTATAAGAACACACATGCAATGACTCTAGTGGGTCCATATGTGGTTTGTGAAAAGAACACACATGCAATGACTCTAGTGGATCCATATGTGGTTTGTGGAAAGAACACACATGCAATGACTCTAGTGCTGGTTTTAGTATAAGAACACACATGCAATGACACTAGTGGGTCCATATGTGGTTTGTGGAAAGAACACACATGCAATGACTCTAGTGGATCCATATGTGGTTTGTGGAAAAGAACACACATGCAATGACCACTAGTTGATCCATATGTGGTTTGTGGAAAGAACACACATGCAATGACACTGGTGGATCCATGTGTGGTTTGTGAAAAGAACACACATGCAATGACTCTAGTGGATCCATATGTGGTTTGCGGAAAGAACAAACATGCAATGACTCTAGTGGATCCATATGTGGTTTGTGGAAAGAAGACACAAGCAATGCACTCAAGTTGATACATATGGTGTTTGTTGAAAGAACACACATGCAATGATCCATATGTGGTTTGTGGAAAGAACACATGCAATGACTCAGGGGGATCCATGTGTGGTTTGTGGAAAGAACACACATGCAATGACAACTAGTGGATCCATATGTGGTTTGTGGAAAGAACACACATGCAATGACACTGGTGGATCCATATGTGGTTTGTGAAAAGAACACACATGCAATGACTCTAGTGTTGGGTTTAAGAACACATGCAATGACTCTAGTGGATACATATGTGGTTTGTGGAAAGAACACACATGCAATGAACTCTAGTGGATCCATATGTGGTTTGTGGAAAGAACACACATGCAATGACTCTAGTGCTGGTTTTAGTATAAGAACACACATGCAATGACTCTAGTGGGTCCATATGTAGTTTGTGAAAAGAACACACATGCAATGACTCTAGTGGATCCATATGTGGTTTGTGGAAAAGAACACACATGCAATGACCACTGGTTGATCCATAAGTGGTTTGTGGAAAGAACACACATGCAATGACACTGGTGGATCCATGTGTGGTTTGTGAAAAGAACACACATGCAATGACTCTAGTGGGTCCATATGTGGTTTGTGGAAAGAACACACATGCAATGACTCTAGTGGATCCATATGTGGTTTGTGGAAAGAACACACATGCAATGACACTGGTTGATCCATATGTGGTTTGTGGAAAGAACACACATGCAATGACTCAGGGGGATCCATGTGTGGTTTGTGGAAAGAACACACATGCAATGACTCTAGTGCTGGTTTTAGTATAAGAACACACATGCAATGACTCTAGTGGGTCCAGATGTGGTTTGTGAAAAGAACACACATGCAATGACTCTAGTGGATCCATATGTGGTTTGTGGAAAGAACACACATGCAAAGAATCTAGTGGATCCATATGTCGTTTGTGGAAAGAATACACATGCAATAACCACTGGTTGATCCATATGTGGTTTGTGGAAAGGACACACATGCAATGACTCTAGTGGATCCATGTGTGGTTTGTGGAAAGAACACACATGCAATGACTCTAGTGGATCCATATGTGGTTTGTGGAAAGAACACACATGCAATGAACTCTGGTTGATCCATATGTGGTTTGTGAAAAGAACACACATGCAATGACTGATCAGTGTGTGGTTTTAGGAAAGAACACACATGCAATGACACTGGTGGATCCATATGTGGCTTGTGAAAAGAACACACATGCAATGACTCTAGTGCATCCATATGTGGTTTGTGGAAAGAACACACATGCAATGACTCTAGTGGATCCATATGTGGTTTGTGGAAAGAACACACATGCAATGACACTGGTTCATCCATATGTGGTTTGTGGAAAGATCACACATGCAATGACTCTAGTGCATGTGGTTCACATGCAATGATGGTTTGTGGAAAGATCACACATGCAATGACTCAGGGGGATCCATGTGTAGTTTGTGGAAAGAACAAACATGCAATGACTCTAGTGGATCCATATGTGGTTTGTGGAAAAGAACACACATGCAATGACCACTGGTTGATCCATAAGTGGTTTGTGGAAATAACACACATGCAATGACTGTAGTGTTGGTTTTAGTATAAGAACACACATGCAATGACTCTAGTGGGTCCATATGTGGTTTGTGAAAAGAACACACATGCAATGACTCTAGTGCTGGTTTTAGTATAAGAACACACATGCAATGACACTAGTGGGTCCATATGTAGTTTGTGAGAAGAACACACATGCAATGACTCTAGTGGATCCATATGTGGTTTGTTGAAAATAACACACATTCAATGACCACTGGTTGATCCATAAGTGGTTTCTGGAAAGAACACACATGCAATGACACTGGTGGATCCAAATGTGGTTCATGACAGGAACACACATGCAATGACTCTAGTGGATACATATGTGGTTTGTGGAAAGAACACACATGCAATGAACTCTAGTGGATGCGTATGTGGTTTGTGGAAAGAACACACATGCAATGACACTGGTTGATCCATATGTGGTTTGTGGAAAGGACACACATGCAATGACTCAGGGGGGTCCATGTGTGGTTTGTGGAAAGAACACACATGCAATGACCACTGTTCGATCAATGTGTGGTTTGTGGAAAGAACACACATGCAATGACACTGGTGGATCCATATGTGGCTTGTGAAAAGAACACACATGCAATGACTCTAGTGCATCCATATGTGGTTTGTGGAAAGAACACACATGCAATGACTCTAGTGGATCCATATGTGGTTTGTGGAAAGAACACACATGCAATGACACTGGTTGATCCATATGTGGTTTGTGGAAAGATCACACATGCAATGACTCAGGGGGATCCATGTGTAGTTTGTGGAAAGAACAAACATGCAATGAGTCTAGTGGATCCATATGTGGTTTGTGGAAAAGAACACACATGCAATGACCACTGGTTGATCCATAAGTGGTTTGTGGAAAGAACACACATGCAATGACTGTAGTGTTGGTTTTAGTATAAGAACACACATGCAATGACTCTAGTGGGTCCATATGTGGTTTGTGAAAAGAACACACATGCAATGACTCTAGTGGATCCATATGTGGTTTGTGGAAAAAAACACACATGCATTGACCACTAGTTGATCCATATGTGGTCTGTGGAAAGACCACACATGCAATGGCACTGGTTGATCCATGTGTGGTTTGTGGAAAGAACACACATGCAATGACTCTAGTGCTGGTTTTAGTATAAGAACACACATGCAATGACTCTAGTGCTGGTTTTAGTATAAGAACACACATGCAATGACTCTAGTGCTGGTTTTAGTATAAGAACACACATGCAATGACTCTAGTGGGTCCATATGTGGTTTGTGAAAAGAACACACATGCAATGACTCTAGTGGATCCATATGTGGTTTGTGGAAAGAACACACATGCAATGACACTGGTGGATCCGTATGTGGTTTGTAAAAAGAACACACACGCAATGACTCTAGTGCTAGTTTAAGTATAAGAACGCACATGCAATGACTCTAGTGGGTCCATATATGGTCTGTGAAAAGAACACACATGCAATGACTCTAGTGGATACATATGTGGTTTGTGGAAAAGAACACACATGCAATGACCACTGGTTGATCCATAAGTGGTTTGTGGAAAGAACACACATGTAGTGAACACTGGTTGATCCATGTGTGGTTTGTGGAAAGAACACACATGCAATGACTCAAGGGGGTCCATGTGTGGTTTGTGGAAAGAACACACATGCAATGACCACTGGTCGATCTATGTGTGTTTTGTGGAAAGAACACGCATGCAATGACACTGGTGGATCCATATGTGGTTTCTGAAAAGAACACACATCCAATGACTCTAGTGGATCCATATGTGGTTTGTGGAAAGAACACACATGCAATGACTCTAGTGGATCCATATGTGGTTTGTGGAAAGAACACACATGCAATGACACTGGTTGATCCATATGTGGTTTGTGGAAAGAACACACATGCAATGACTTAGGGGGATCCATGTGCGGTTTGTGGAAAGAACAGACATGCAATGACTCTAGTGGATCCATATGTTGTTTGTGGAAGAGAACACACATGCAATGACCACTGGTTTATCCATAAGTGGTTTGTGGAAAGAACACACATGTAATGACTCTAGTGCTGGTTTTAGTATAAGAACACACATGCAATGACTCTAGTGGGTCCATATGTGGTTTATGAAAAGAACACACATGCAATGACTCTAGTGGATCCATATGTGGTTTGTGGAAAAGAACACACATGCAATGACCACTGGTTGATTTTATATGGTTTGTGGAAAGAACACACATGCAATGACACTGGTTGATCCATGTGTGGTTTGTGGAAAGAAAACACATGCAATGACTCTAGTGCTGGTTTTAGTATAAGAACACACATGAAATGACTCTAGTGTTGGTTTTAGTATAAGAACACACATGTAGTGAACATTGCTTGATCCATGTGTGGTTTGTGGAAAGAACACACATGCAATTACTCAGGGGGAACCATGTGTGGTTTGTGGAAAGAACACATATGCAATGACCACTGGTTGATCCATGTGTGTTTTGTGGAAAGTACACACATGAAATGACACTGGTGGATCCATATGTGGTTTGTGAAAAGAACACACATGCAATGACTCTAATGTTGGTTTTAGTATAAGAACGCACATGCAATGTCTCTAGTGGGTCCATATGTGGTTTGTGAAAAGAACACACATGCAATGACTCTAGTGGATCCATATATGGTTTGTGGAAAAGAACACACATGCAATGACCACTGGTTGATCCATATGTGGTTTGTGGATAGAACACACATGCAATGACTCTAGTGCTGGTTTTAGTATAAGAACACACATGCAATGAATCTAGTGCTGGTTTTAGTATAAGAACACACATGCAATGACTCTAGTGGGTCCATATGTGGTTTGTGAAAAGAACACACATGCAATGACTCTAGTGGATCCATATGTGGTTTGTGTAAAAGAACACACATGCAATGACCACTAGATGATCCACAAGTGGTTTGTGGAAAGAAGACACATGCAATGACACTGGTGGATCCATATGTGGTTTGTGAAAAGAACACACATGCAATGAATCTAGTGGATCCATACGTGGTTTTTGGTAAAGAACACACATGCAATGACCACTGGTTGATCCATATGTGGTTTGTGGAAAGAACACACATGTAATGACCACTGGTCGATCCATATGTGGTTTTTGAAAAGAACACACATGCAATGACTCTAGTGCTGGTTTTAGTATAAGAACACACATGCAATAACTCTAGTGCTAGTTTTAGTATAAGAACACACATGCAATGACTCTAGTGGGTCCATATATGGTCTTTGAAAAGAACAAACATGCAATGACTCTAGTGGATACATATGTGGTTTGTGGAAAAGAACACACATGCAATGACCACTGGTTGATCCATAAGTGGTTTGTGGGAAGAACACACATGCAGTAAACACTGGTTGATCCATGTGTGGTTTGTGGAAAGAACACATATGCAATGACTCAGGGGGGTCCATGTGTGGTTTGTGGAAAGAACACACATGAAATGACCACTGGTCGATCTATATGTGTTTTGTGGAAAGAACACGCTTGCAATGACATTGGTGGATCCATATGTGGTTTGTGAAAGAACACACATGCAATGACTCTAGTGCTGGTTTTAGTATAAGAACGCACATGCAATGACTCTAGTGGGTCCATATGTGGTTTGTGAAAAGAGCACACATGCAATGACTCTAGTGGATCCATATGTGGTTTGTGGAAAAGAACACACATGCAATGACCACTGGTTGATCCATATATGGTTTGTGGAAAGAACACACATGCAATGACACTGGTTGATCCATGTGTGGTTTGTGGAAAGAAAACACATGCAATGAATCTAGTGCTGGTTTTAGTATAAGAACACACATGAAATGACTCTAGTGTTGGTTTTAGTATAAGAACACACATGTAGTGAACATTGCTTGATCCATGTGTGGTTTGTGGAAAGAAGACACATGCAATTACTCAGGGGGAACCATGTGTGGTTTGTGGAAAGAACACATATGCAATGACCACTGGTTGATCCATGTGTGTTTTGTGGAAAGTACACATATGCAATGACACTGGTGGATCCATATGTGGTTTGTGAAAAGAACACACATGCAATGACTCTAATGTTGGTTTTAGTATAAGAATGCACATGCAATGACTCTAGTGGGTCCATATGTGGTTTGTGAAAAGAACACACATGCAATGACTCTAGTGGATCCATATATGGTTTGTGGAAAAGAACACACATGCAATGACCACTGGTTGATCCATATGTGGTTTGTGGAAAGAACACACATGCAATGACACTGGTTGATCCATGTGTGGTTTGTGGAAAGAACACACATGCAATGACTCTAGTGCTGGTTTTAGTATAAGAACACACATGCAATGACTCTAGTGATAATTTTAGTATAAGAACACACATGAAGTGAACACTGGTTGACCCATGTGTGGTTTGTGGAAAGAAGACACATGCAATGACTCAGGGGGATCCATGTGTGGTTTGTGGAAAGAACACACATGCAATGACTACTAGATGATCCATAAGTGGTTTGTTGAAAGAAGACACATGCAATGACACTGGTGGATCCATATGTGGTTTGTGAAAAAAGAACACACATGCAATGAATCTAGTGGATCCATACGTGGTTTTTGGTAAAGAAAACACATGCAATGACCACTGGTTGATCCATATGTGGTTTGTGGAAAGAACACACATGTAATGACCACTGGTCGATCCATATGTGGTTTTTGAAAAGAACACACATGCAATGACTCTAGTGCTGGTTTTAGTATAAGAACACACATGCAATGACTCTAGTGCTAGTTTTAGTATAAGAACGCACATGCAATGAATCTAGTGGGTCCATATATGGTCTTTGAAAAGAACAAACATGCAATGACTCTAGTGGATACATATGTGGTTTGTGGAAAAGAACACACATGCAATGACCACTGGTTGATCCATAAGTGGTTTGTGGGAAGAACACACATGCAGTAAACACTGGTTGATCCATGTGTGGTTTGTGGAAAGAACACACATGCAATGACTCAGGGGGGTCCATGTGTGGTTTGTGGAAAGAACACACATGAAATGACCACTGGTCGATCTATGTGTGTTTTGTGGAAAGAACACGCATGCAATGACATTGGTGGATCCATATGTGGTTTGTGAAAGAACACACATGCAATGACTCTAGTGCTGGTTTTAGTATAAGAACGCACATGCAATGACTCTAGTGGGTCCATATGTGGTTTGTGAAAAGAGCACACATGCAATGACTCTAGTGGATCCATATGTGGTTTGTGGAAAAGAACACACATGCAATGACCACTGGTTGATCCATATATGGTTTGTGGAAAGAACACACATGCAATGACACTGGTTGATCCATGTGTGGTTTGTGGAAAGAAAACACATGCAATGAATCTAGTGCTGGTTTTAGTATAAGAACACACATGAAATGACTCTAGTGTTGGTTTTAGTATAAGAACACACATGTAGTGAACATTGCTTGATCCATGTGTGGTTTGAAAGAAGACACATGCAATTACTCAGGGGGAACCATGTGTGGTTTGTGGAAAGAACACATATGCAATGACCACTGGTTGATCCATGTGTGTTTTGTGGAAAGTACACATATGCAATGACACTGGTGGATCCATATGTGGTTTGTGAAAAGAACACACATGCAATGACTCTAGTGCTGGTTTTAGTATAAGAACACACATGCAATGACTCTAGTGATAATTTTAGTATAAGAACACACATGAAGTGAACACTGGTTGACCCATGTGTGGTTTGTGGAAAGAAGACACATGCAATGACTCAGGGGGATCCATGTGTGGTTTGTGGAAAGAACACACATGCAATGACTACTGGTCGATCCATGTATGTTTTGTGGAAAGAACACACATGCAATGACATTGGTGGATCCATATGTGGTTTGTGAAAACAACACATATTTTATGACTCTAGTGCAGGTTTTATTATAAGAACACACATGCAATGACTCTAGTGGGTCCATATGTGGTTTGTGAAAAGAACACACATGCAATGACTCTAGTGGATCCATATGTGGTTTGTGGAAAAGAACACACATGCAATGACCACTTGTTGATCCATATGTGGTTTGTGGAAAGAACACACATGCAATGACACTGGTTGATCCATGTGTGGTTTGTGGAAAGAACACACATGCAATGAATCTAGTGCTGGTTTTAGTATAAGAACACACATGTAATGACTCTAGTGCTGGTTTTAGTATAAGAACACACATGCAATGAGTCTAGTGGGTCCATATGTGGTTTGTGAAAAGAACACACATGCAATGACTCTAGTGGATCCATATGTGGTTTGTGGAAAAGAACACACATGCAATGACCACTGGTTGATCCATAAAGTGGTTTGTGGAAAGAACAAACATGCAATGACACTGGTGGATCCAAATGTGGTTCATGACAGGAACACACATGCAATGACTCTAGTGGATACATATGTGGTTTGTGGAAAGAACACACATGCAATGAACCCTAGTGGATCTATCTTGGCATAATTTGATGTATGCCACGATGTATTTCATTGTAAAATACACCCAGTTTCCATTTTTATACTACTCAGCTTTGCCCTTGGTTTCTTTATACTACCCAGTTTTGCGCCCCCTTTCTCTTTCATAGAAGCCCAAACATGTGCCCACTCTGTTTGCTACGCCCTGATTGGTTGTCACAGTTGTCACGCGGATCGTGCGCACCAACCGTTGATCCTGTGTTATCCAACGAGGCTCGTTGCACACGTCGTGCCCTTCACAGGACAGCACGAGAGAGCACATACATCTCTCTCAACGAGACTTCTACAAGAAGGAACACGATGCCGTCCATGGAAAAAGTCGTCGAGTGGTCATGTTATGTTTAATGTAGTCTGCAAAGGCTACAAGTCTACTACACGGAAACTGGTCATCCACGGCCCACGGGCTATACCATTTTTACTGCACAGCGCGCCTGCACTCTCACTTCCGACAGGCCCCCACCACACGAACCTTCCATGCGGTAGCCGCAGCCGGAAAGAGCTGCCTACCGGGGCCCTCGAGGAGGCCTAAACGTCCCCGCATTAAAAACCCAGCCTATCGGTCCCTCCATTCGCACTTATCCACTACTCTCTCTTCCCTATATAGCAAAACCCCACAATCTTGAACGTACTTGCACGAACCTTCTCCCTGAAACCAGTGCATGGGGGTGAGTGTTCGGGCATCACCGCCGGGGTGGTGCTTCACGCGGCAGATCTGGAGGAGCATCACGCAACACAAGGCGAGGAGGACGTGCAGTTCAACCCCTTGGGGGACCATGTGGTCCCCGGTGCTAACTGTTGGGTCCGCATCGTAGAAAACAAAAAAAATTCCTATGGTGTGAACTACACGCCAAGATTTATCTACTAGGTACAAAGCAACGGTTGGACATACATCCAACAAGAACTTACCCTCGAAGACAACGAGTTTTGTTAACGAGTAGGAACTCGTGGTTGATGTAGTCGTACACTTGCCGATCTCAAGATCGTGAGGAAGTCCGAGCACCACAACTCAGCAGCGCATCCGTACTCGCACACACGTTCAAGCCACCGGACAACCTCCACCTCCTCGCTCCAGCGATCCAGCGGAAGTTGCAACTCCTTCCAGACGAAATGCCACCGGGAACATGTATCTCGTTAATCCGAGACCATGGGGGAATAATTCTAGAGGGGGAGAGAGATCCTTCACAAGGAGGTGTGTGGATGAAGGAGGGAATGGTTTGCCTTTTATAGGAGGAGGGGGTGCCCCCTCTCTCCATGGCCGGCGCATGGGGGGTGACCCCTCACCTCCCCCATTCATGTGGTGGTAACCCCTCCACATTAAAATGCCTCTTCACATTCCTTTTTAAAGTCTCCACTTTAAATGCATTAAATTTCTCCAAATTTAATGCTCTCTCATTTAATAAAACTCTTTTATTAAATTTATTCTGAATTTTGTTAATTACTTTAATTAACAAACATTCACATATAGCCCCTTGCAATATTTCAATATCACATGCAGAACCACTTTCTGCAATTTCACCCGAAACAATTTCCGGTTTCTATTGAAACAATTCCTGCGCTTTGCAATTCTTTTCGTCCCGAAACATATGTGCTCCAAAATGGTGTCCGTAACTCTTAAGTGTGCCACCCTACGGTTCATGAATAATGCGTACATGATCGAGACCTTCTCCGATCAATAATCAGCGGAGGACACAGATCCGTCTTGACTCCTACACATTCAACGATGACTTCTGTGATCGTGAGAACCTTTAACGCTTGTAACTAAATCCCTTTGTCTCTCGATATATTACATGTCCGAGATTCGATCATCGGTATCTCCATACCTAGTTTGATCTCGATACCGACATGCACTCTTTTCTCGTTCCTGTGATATAACATTCTAGTGATCACATCACTTGCTTGCAAGCTATCTTAATGTGATATCACCGAGAGGGCCCAGAGTATATCTATCCGTCATCGGGATTGACAAATTCCACTCTTGATCCATGAGCCTCAACATAACACCTTCGTAGTACTGAACCCATCTTTATAGTCACCCTGTTACGGTGTGACGTTTGATGTTATCAAGATACTCTTCCGGTGTTAGCAATTAACATGATCTCATGGTCTAAGGATAAAGATTACTTCGTATGATGTTATAGCAATATAAACATAATGACTTGATCGTAATGCTATACTTCGGATGAATGTTCATCACATCATTCCACCAATGGTGTGACCTTGTTATTAACAACATCCAATGTCCATGATCAGGAAACCTTGATCATCTTGTTAATCAACAAGCTAGTCTATAAGAGAGGCATAACTAGGAACCCTTTTTTGTTTATTAAACACACATGTATTGATGTTTCCTGATCAATACAATTCTAGCATGTAAAATAAACATCTATCATATATAAGGAATATATATAATAACAACTTTCTTATTGCCTCTCAGGGCATATTTCCTTCAGTCTCCCACTTGCACTAGAGACAATAATCTAGTTCACATAGTGATAAATCTAACACCCATGGAGTTCTGGTGTTGATCATGTTTTGCCCTAGGGAGAAATTTAGTCAATAGATCTGCTACATTTAGGTCCGTGTGTACTTTACAAATCTTTATATCTCCATCCTTGACATGCTCGCGGATGGAGTGAAACCGGCGCTTAATATGCTTGGAATTCTTGTGAGACCTCGGTTTCTTTGCATTGGCTATGGCTCCATTGTTGTCACAATAGATCACCATTGGGTCCAACGCACTAGGAACCACACCTAGTTCCGTAATGAACTCTTTCATCCAAACCGCCTCTGCCAGCTTAAAGAACATATTCTGCCTCCATCGTTGATCCAGCCACCACAGGTTGTTTGGAACTCCTCCAACTAACTGCTGCTCCGTTCAAGAGAAATACGTATCCGTATTGAGACTTAGAGTCATCCGGATTGGTGTCAAAGCTAGCATCGACATAACACTTAGCGACTAGCTCTTCTTCACCTCCGTATATAAGAAACACATCCTTAGTTCTTCTCAAGTACTTGAGGATGTTCTTTACCGCTATCCAGTGTTCCGAACCTGGATCAGATTGGTACCTACTAGTCAAACTAATAGCATGTGCCACATCCGGTCTTGTACATAGCATGGCATACATAATAGAGCCTATGGTCGAGGCATAGGGGATCTTATCCATCATCTCTCTTTCTTCCACGTGAGGACTTTGAGTCTTACTCAATGTCTTGCCTTGCAACATAGGTAAGAACCCCTTCTTACTTTCGTCCATATGAAACTTCTTTAATATCTTATCAAGGTATGTACTCTACGATAGCCCAATTAGGCGCCTTGATCTATCTCTATAGATTTTAATGCCTAATATATATGACGTTTCACCAAGGTCTTTCATCGAAAATTTGCTGTTTAGATAACTTTTAACACTGTTTAAAAGATCTATATCATTTCCAATCAATAATATGTCATCCACATATAATATCAGAAATGTCACCTTGCTCCCACTCACTTTCTTGTAAATACAAGCCTCTCCATAAGTTTGGACAAATCCAAACTCTTTGATCACCTGTAGCATCCCAATTGTCTAACAATTGCAATGCTACTAGCCTAGTTATATAATGGCTACTTCAAATATATAATTGTTGCATCATAATTATATCATGCTCATGTCATCATGCCACCTTGCATTTGAGCATCATATAAAACCCTTTTTGTTTTGGTTCTTCTCTCATATGCATTGTTAATTGTATTTGCCTCTTGATATTGTATTTGGTTCTTGATATATTGTTTAATGCCCAAGTTGAGTTGTGGGCATATCTTTTATTCAACTCCACCACCTTTTCTTTCACCACCTTATAATTCCACCATCCAACTAAATATGAGCTTGGCACTTATTGGTTTTACCTCTAGCTCCTATGGGTTGGGATGGATCCAATTCTTTTCCACATGCTCTTATCTTGGCATCATGTTGTTTTCACATTATTGATATATGAGAGCCACATGGCCATCTTTGCATGCCTTGGGAGTGGAACCATTTTTCCTAGCTTCCACATGGATTATTATGGATTTATGCTCATGTGGGAGTATTTTTGGGACTATTAAACATCTAGTGGAATATACACACTAGCAATTCCCAATTATAATCCAATGTGATCATCTCCATCTACTCCACTTGGAATTCCTTCTAAATTCTTTTGCTTAGGCCTTACTCCAATTTTGGGAATGCATAATAATAATGCCATGTACTATTCACAAGAATCAACATGGCAATAAATATTTTGCATGGGCCATGCAAGTGCCACCTTTTCTAGCATTTGGTTTTTATTTGAATTTTGAGTGGATCTTTATAAAACCACATCCCTCTCTCTCTCTCTCTCTCTTTTCCTCATGATCTTGCTTGATCTAGGTTTGGAGCATGCATGCTTCTAAAGCCCTAGCTCTCACCCCTCTTTCTCTAATCCTCTATCTAAGTTCCCTCTCATCACCTACCCCATCATCACCATACCCCTCTACCCCACTCTCTAAACCACCCCACCTAACCCTAACCCTCACACCCCCCTTCTAAGCAAAACCCTAAGCTACCCTACCCTCTCTCGGCCTCTCTCCTCTCCCCTCCTTGCTGGCCCCACACAGCCACCCCGCCCACCTAGCTACCCCACCCAAACAAGCCCTAGCCCGAGCCATACCCCTCTCCCTCCTACCCTAGCTCTAACCCGAGGCTACTCCTCCTCTCTCTTTTCTCTCTATGCCATAAGGGCCCTCCAACCCAGGCCTGTCCACCTCCTTGGCCTCACCCTGGCCCCACAGGAAGCCACCATCCCGGTGCCACGCCTGACGAAAGCACGTGAGGAAGGAGGGAGAAAAGTGGTGAGCCACCTTTCCCATCTACCCCATCTCCCCACGGCACCTTCCTCCCCCCTCTCTCTGCTTTCTCCACCTCACGGTCCTCCTGCATCTCCAGATCTAGCCGAGGCGCCCTGCCCGCTCCCCTCTCTTCTCCATCGCCGCCAGCTATCCATCGCCACCACCGTCGGCCAAGGCCCACCTGCAGACTGAGGAGGCGGGCATGGTGTTGTGGTCGTCGAGGAAGGACAGGAGATCCCCGGCGTCGCCTCTGTACACAGCAGCGAGGAGGAGGAGCCCCAGGCCGCTGAACACCGACGCGCTCCGACGTGAAACCCTAGCTCCGGTCCGTCTGCGTCATCGCCGTCTCCCTGCGCCCCAGGCCGATCCGACCCGCCAACCAACTCTCTCGTGAGCTACCCAACCCCTGACATCCTCGTCGTCGGCCTTGCCACGCAGGCCGGACAATCCGACGAACGGCCTCGTGCGGCGGCATCGCGACGCTTCTTCTCGCCATAGCGTCGCGTAAGCCCCATCTAGTCTCGCCCACCTCCGGACATCAACCCCACCTAGCCAGTGGCTGCCGCCTCAGCGCGCACGCCAGGTCCGAGGATCGATTCTCGCGCCCGGCGCGCCGACGCGCGATCTGTCCGCGACGGAGAAGATCCACAAGACGGTGCTCTTTTTTGATACCCCTGACTTCTTTTCGGCTAAACCCGCGCTCCTTTTGGCCCACTAGTCACCGCCGTGGTATTCTCCCGAAAACCCCTGGCTTTTTGTAAACCTTGACCCGCTTCCAGCCCGCCCCACTGTCTTTTTTCTCGCCCATCAAGTGGAAGCGTGCTCGGCCCCACCTGTCTGTCTCTTAGGCTGGGTTAGCTCATGTGAAAAACCTTTCATCTCAAGGTGTAGCCAGTCAGATGGCCCCACTAAATGCGTGGCTGTGGCTGGGTCTGTCTGTGTATAAAAAGATTTTCTGGTTATCTGTTTAAATTCAAACTTATTCAAAATTAATTCAAATTCAAATTTAAATCTGTTTTTAAATAACTTTTAAAATACAAATCCAAATAATATATGTTTTCAAATCAGAAAAATGTGAGGAATTCAAATCTTTCATCCAAAATATATTTTGAACATTTAAAATTGCAAGTTGCTTAAAATTACAATAAAATGCCCTTCCACTTTAATTAATTAATAACTTTTGTTTTATAACTCCAAATTTAACAAATAATATGTCTAAAATGATTAGCTCGACGAGACCCTTCTGTTTATGCAATCCTTTATCTGTTTTGCAGCATGCATCATATAAATATAAAGTGAACAGCAACTAAAATGAGGATAAAATGAGGCCAAAACTCAATAAAATGATTTATTCTTGTATTCCACACCTCACCCATGCCATGCTACTTTATTGCCATGCAAAGTGTGCATCATTCATCATGGCATGATTGTTTGCTTGTCGCATTTAATTCATATGCTTGCGCACTTTATTTATGTTGGCCCATGTTTGTTTGGTTCTTCTTCGAATAGGACTGCTGTGAGGCTATATCAAGACAACCAGGAGCACTACCCAGATCCATCCCTTGCTTCAACTGAGCTGCCAGGCAAGCACTACCACATGATTGCATACATATAGTACCTATTGCCTCTTTCTTATTCTTGTATCATTGAGTCGCGATTGCATTAAATTGAATCCCAAGTATTGCATAGCCTTTACTTTTAAACCCCCAAGCTTGTTCCTCCATCCCATGAGCCATTACTACAGGAGTTGTTTGAGCCATGCAGTCGAGAACAACATGTGTAGGGTATGTGAGTGTCTCGATGGATAATTAGGTACCTAAACAACTTAACCAGTAGTAATGGGATAACTAATGAAAGTGGCATCGGTGAGCCATATTCGCTATTTGGTTTTTCAGGCTCACTTGTGTCCCGTGGGACCCAGTACTTGATTCTTGTTCCTTGAATATTCGCGCTATCCACATCCGGAGGATTATGAACCCCCGAGCCGAGCTTGATTCATTCTTATTTCTTGGGGCCACAAACTAGTTTGAGGTTTTATTTCTTATCTGTATTTATGCCATGCTTTCTTGCTTTATTTAAATTGTGCGAGTCTTGCATCACTGCTTAGGTCCGTGACCCGTTTTCGCTGTATCGACAAGCCCAGTCACACTTTCAGGTTCCCAGTCGTTTATAGTCGGCCACACAAACCTTGAGTCTGTCTCGTAGCCGGCCAGCGTTCTATGGTAGCTTAATGGGGTGGCCTGAAATATTTCTGAATCTGTGATCGCTGTCGTGGCCTCGTTGGGTTTTGATTTGGTTTTCCGAGGCATATCGAGTGTGTGTTGCTATTTGTGCACCCTAGGTAAAACTTTCAAAGCCGTGTCCGCGGTTATGGACGACTTGGAGCACAGTTTCTCGATCATAGACAAGAATAACTAAAGTACCGCTTTTAATTTGACTAAATAACGACTAGTAAATAGTCCAACACTCATGGAATGGTTAATAAAACTGCCAACGGATGAGGGGTTGTTATTCCGCTTCCTCGTCGATGGCGAGGAGGAGGATGGATCTGTGGATATTACCGTTTAAACCGTTATAATCATTGTTATTAATTCACGGACATCCGCTCTATCTCGGTTAGGCGGATGGTTAGCGGTATCTATAGAATTGCTAGGGTTTATCTTTTGATGCAATTGAGTCACCCTAGGTTGTGTCCCTTTAGCGGCATAAAGACTTGCTGAGTACCCTAGGGTCTCACGATAAATTATTGGTTCGGATGAACAGTACACTGCAAGATGGATCTTGGGTGGAAGAGACGGACGATGTGGGCAACGATCATTCGGTGTAGAGATTCCGGGAACGGGGATCCGTGAGATCTGTGGGCGGGATCTGCTTATTTATGGGGCATCTTATGCCGATTTGCTTCTTATCCGTACTCGGATTTTGTCTTTCGCTTCCGCTTGATACTCTGATGTTTGATGTATGAGGAGATATCCTAAACTATTATATCTATCTAGGATATTTGGATCTTGCCGTATGGCGTTGCTATATTCCTTTCTTTTAGATGGAATGGCTCGATGTACGTTGTATGGTGGCTTGCATACATACTCATTTGTGTATGTAGTTGATCCTTCTTTGCCGATTACGCCGCCCGTTCTTGTCCCGATGTTTGGAAATGGTTGGGACGGCCGAAAGGTCTACCTGTGAGTGGCATTTGGCCCCACCGTACTATTTCAACCATTTCCGTTCATCCAGGCTTGTAACTAGGAGCGTAATTCACCGAGGTAGTTACAATTGGTATCAACAAGTTGCAACTTCTTTTCCGGAAGCTCATTCGAAAAGAACTCTAAGGTTAAGCGTGCTTGGCCTAGAGCAATTCTAGGATGGGTGACCGACCGGGAAGTGGGTAACCGGGTGCGCAGTGAGGACAAAGTGCGCAGAAAAGACTAGTGTTGATGCGTAGGGCCAGTCTAGATATCCTATTAAGCTTCCAGAGGACACCCCGGGCCCGAGTGGACGGGGTGTTACAAGTGGTATCGAAACCGACCTTGCGATTACACGGGTTAGTGGCAGGACATGTGGCGCATGACGCGTGTGGCCCGGAGTGGACACGGCATGGCACATGTGCCGGCACTGGACGCATAGACGCGCGCCAAGAGGGAACGTTCCTGGGGTGTGCTTGATCGATGAGGGCATCGATCTTCTAAAGGGTGGGTGTATGTGAGATCCAGGCACATGGCTTAATAGGATTGATAGGATACCCATATCAACAAGTTGCAACTTCTTTTTCGGAAGCTCATTCGAAAAGAACTCTAAGGTTAAGCGTGCTTGGCCTAGAGCAATTCTAGGATGGGTGACCGACCGGGAAGTGGGTAACCGGGTGTGCACGAGTGAGGACAAAGTGCGCAGAAAAGACTAGTGTTGGTCTGTGGGGCCAGTCTAGATATCCTATTAAGCTTCCAAGAGTGACACCCCCCGGGCCCAGGAGTGGACGGGGTGTTACAGCCACTCGCCATTCCATGAAGAGAAGGTTCAATAACCTCTTCGATTTCTACCTTCCGACTACTCACACCTTTTGCGAGAAACTCCTTCTCAAGAAAGGATCCATTCTTGGCAAGAAAAACCTTGCCCTCAGATCTGTGATAGAAGGTATACCCAATTGTTTCCTTAGGGTATCCTATGAAGACGCATTTTTCCGCTTTGGGTTCGAGTTTATCTGGTTGAAGTTTCTTCACATAAACATCGCATCCCCAAACTTTAAGAAATGACAGCTTAGGTTTGTTTCCAAACCATAATTCATATGGTGTCATTTCAACGGATTTAGATGGTGCCCGATTTAAAGTGAATGCAGGTTTTCGATATAACCCCAAAATGATAGTGGCAAGTCAGTCAGAGACATCATAGATCGAACCATATCCAATAAGGTACGATTACGATGTTCCGACACACCATTACGTTGTGGTGTTCTGGCAGGCGTGAGTTGTGAAACTATTCCACACTCTTTCATGTGTGTGCTAAACTCGTAACTTATATACTCTCCTCCACGGTCAGACCGTAGAGATTTCATCTTTCTATTACGATGATTTTCCACTTCATTCTAAAATTCCTTGAACTTTTCAAAAGTTTCAGACTTGTGTTTCATCAAATAGATATACCCGTATCTACTCAAATCATCCGTGAAAGTAACAAAATAATGATATCCACCTCGCGCCGACACACTCATTGGTCCACACACATCAGTATGTATGATTTCCAATAGATCTGTCGCCCGTTCCATTGAACCGAAAAACGGCGTTCTAGTCATCTTGCCCATAAGGCATGACTCACATGTATCAAATGATTCAAAATCAAGTGATTCCAAAAGTCCATCAGAATGGAGTTTCTTCATGCGTTTAACGCCAATATGACCTAGACGGCAGTGCCACATATATGTAGACATATCATCATCAAGTTTAATCTTTTTAGCATTAACATTATGAATGTGTGTAATATTACTATCGAGATCTATCAGAAATAAACCATTCAACATAGGTGCATGACCATAAAAGATATCATTCTTATAAATCGAACAACCATTGTTTTCAGATTTAAAGGAATGACCACTTTGCATCAAACACGATCTAGATACAATGTTCATGCTCAGTGCAGGCACTAAATAACAATTATTTAGGTTTATAACTAATCCCGATGGAAAATGGAGAGGTAGCGTCCTGACAGCGATCACATCAACTTTTGATCCATTGCCGACCCGCATCCTGACCTCATCCCTTGCTAGTTGTCTCTTGTTCCGTAGCCCCTGAACCGAGTTACATATATTAGCAACCGATCCCGTATCAAATACCCAGGTGCTACTGCGAGTACTAGTCAAGTACACATCAATAACATGTACATCACATATACCTTTGTTTGCCTTGCCGGATTTCTTGTCCGCCAAATACTTGGGGCAGTTGCGCTTCCAATGGCTAGTCCCCTTACAATAGTAGCACTCGGTGTCAGACTTAGGGCCAGCTCGGGGTTTCTTTTCAGGCGTGGCAATAGACTTGCCACCCTTCTTTCCCTTGTGCTTGCCTTTCTTGTCTTTCTTGAAACCGGTGGTCCTATTGATCATCAACACTTGATGTTCTTTCCTAATCTCCACTTCGCAAGATTAAGCATTGTGAAGCTCGAAGAGACTTCTTCATGCCCCATATTATAGTTCATCACGAAGCTCTTGTAGCTAGGTGGCGAGATTGGAGAACACGATGTATGCCTAAGTCAATGGGAATCGTTATTCCCAAGGACACAAGCTTATCGGCGTGCCGCACATTTTGATGCGTGCTCACTAACGGAGCTGTTTTCCTCCATCATGCAGCTAAAGAACTTTTCTGTAGCATTATAACTCTCTACGGAAGCATGGGTATCGAAAATCATTTTCAATTCTCCCATGGTATCAAAGGCATTGCCATTTTCGAAACGCTTTCGAAGTTCTGGCTCTAGCCCATACAGTATGCCGCAATGAACTAAGTTGTGGTCCTCCTGACGAGTCACATAGACATTCTTTTCCTCGTCAGGCATCAGAGCTGGTGGGGCCTAGCGCAACTAGCACATATTGCTTTTTGTGCGTATGAGGAGAATCCTCAAATTCATAGCCTAGTTGGTGAAGTTGCTACCATTCGCAGCAAGTTTCTCTTTCTCCATGAACACATTGAAATTAAAAGCAGGTGGTGCCATCTACAACAGAATTTGTAAAGTTTATTTAGACTAAGTTTATGATAGATTGAGTTCAACTAATCCAAATTACTAATGAACTCCCACTCAAAAACGACATCCCTCGTGTCCTTTGGGTGATTACATGAACCAAATCCACTACACCAAGTCCGATCATCACATGAGTTGATGTAGCTTCAAAGGCGAGCATCTATATGGGCATCATATCAACTATATGACTCATGCTTAACATTTCAGTCCGTGTTCCGAGGCCATGTCTATACATGCTAGGCTCGCCAAGTAAGAACCTTAGTATTCGCGTGTGTAAAACTGTCTTACACCCGTTCCTATGAAAGCGTAGATTCGAGTACACCTGATCATCACGTGATGTCTCGAAACACGATCCAAAGAACGGTGCATACTTAAGGAAGAACACATTTTTATCTTGATATCTAAATGAGGGATCATCTTATAATGCTACCAAAAGCGCCAAACTAGCAGTATAAGATGCTAACATCTAATGTGTAAAGTGAGATGATATGGTCCATGCATTTGATCTCTATCACTTGCATCATGGTATGATCTCTATCATTCCTTTGTGTGTAAGGCCAAGGTCTATGGAACTTACACATTGAGTGTGTTGTAAGAGTATCTATCATACATCTACTTACAACAATACCATATCAATACACTAGCCCAACAACGATCTAAACTAGACGCCTCTAATTTATCAATTGCAAGTTTTACGTGGCTTAGGGCTTTCGGAGATAGAACCGTTCTCACCTACGAACATGAACCACAATGAGGATAACTAAGTTATTAGCAACTCGTTGTAAATCAGATATTGACTATAGTAGGAAAGACAGACACCCGCCAGCCACTTATGCAAAACAAGTTGCATGTCAGTCGTGGAACCGGTCTCATGTACGATGACATGTAAGGTTGGTCCGGGCCGCTTCATCCCACTATGCCACCAATATCCAAAGTACATAGAAGATGCAATAACATGATCATCATCGCCCACATATAAACATATGTGTACTACCCGTGCAAAGCACCTACGCATAGATCAGGCTCTAATACCACTGTTGGGTCCACAGCATAGAAAACAAAAAAATTCCTATGGTGTGAACTACACGCCAAGATCTATCTACTAGGTACAAAACAATAGGTGGACATACATCCAACGAGAACTTACCCTCGAAGACAATGAGTTTTGTTAACGAGTAGGAACTCGTGGTTGATGTAGTCGTACACTTGCCGATCTCAAGATCGTGAGGAAGTTCGAGCGCCGCAACTCAGCAGCGCATCCGTACTCGCACACACGTACAAGCCACCGCACAACCTCCACCTCCTCGCTCCGGCGATCCAGCGGAAGCAGCAACTCCTTCCAGACAAAATGCCACCGGGAACATGTATCTCGCTAATCTGAGACCATGGGGGAATAATTCTAGAGGGGGAGAGAGATCCTTCACAAGGAGGTGTGTGCATAGAGGGAATGGGTGGCATTTTATAGGAGGAGGGGGGTGCCGCCTCTCTCCATGCCGGCACATGGGGGGTGAGCCCTCACCTCCCCCATTCATGTGGTGGTAACCCCTCCACATTAAAATGCCTCTTCACATTCCCTTTTAAAGTCTCCACTTTAAATGCATTAAATTTCTCCAAATTTAATGCTCTCTCATTTAATAAAACTCTTTTATTAAATTTATTCAGAATTTTGTTAATTACTTTAATTAACAAACATTCACATATAGCCCCTTGCAATATTTCAATATCACATGCAGAACCACTTTCTGCAATTTCACCTAAAACAATTTCCGGTTTCTATTGAAACAATTCCCGCGCTTTGCAATTCTTTCGTATGAAACATATGTGCTCCAAAATGGTGTCCGGTAACTCTTAAGTGGGCCACCCTATGGTTCGCGAATAATGCAGACATGATCGAGACCTTCTCCGATCAATAATCAGCAGCGGGACCTGGAGATCCGTACTGACTCCTACACATTCAACGATGACTTCTGTGATCGTGAGAACCTTTAACGCTTGTAACTAAATCCCTTTGTCTCTCGATATATTACATGTCCGAGATTCGATCATCGGTATCTCCATACCTAGTTTGATCTCGTTACCTACATGCACTCTTTTCTCGTTCCCGTGATATAACATTCTAGTGATCACATCACTTGCTTGCAAGCTATCTTAATGTGATATCACCAAGAGGGCCCAGAGTATATCTATCCGTCATCGGGATTGAGAAATTCCACTCTTGATCCATGAGCCTCAACATAACACCTTCGTAGCACTGAACCCATCTTTATAGTCACCCTGTTACGGTGTGACGTTTGATGTTATCAAGATACTCTTCCGGTGTTAGCAATTAACATGATCTCATGGTCTAAGGATAAAGATTACTTCATATGATGTTATAGCAATATAAACATAATGACTTGATCGTAATGCTATACTTTAGATGAATGTTCATCACATCATTCCACCAATGGTGTGACCTTGTTATTAACAACATCCAATATTCATGATCAGGAAACCTTGATCATCTTGTTAATTCACAAGCTAGTCTATAAGAGAGGCATAACTAGGAACCCTTTTTTTGTTTATTAAACACACATGTATTGATGTTTCCTGATCAATACAATTCTAGCATGTAAAATAAACATGTATCATATATAAGGAATATATATAATAACAACTTTATTATTGCCTCTTAGGACATATTTCCTTCACTAACGACTTCGAAGGCGCCGATGAGGGCGTGGAGTTTGACGAACACGCTCCGCTCGTGTACCCGGAGGTACATCTATTTCTACATGTTTCATATTTTCTGCTCGAGCTTAATCTATCCTGGCGTCATAAAAAAATCTAGTCCTAATGATTAGATGCAACGTATGAACCGGTACATGGAGAGATCTAGTCTGTTCTGAATGAATCCATATTATTTATTTATTAATAAGTTACCAAGAACACAATCCACATTAATTTAGGAGCGAGGTGGGGAGACGACTGTAATGAACTGCTGAACCTATATAGACATGTTATTGCATCGAAAATAACTCAGAATGGTGGAAGGAATATATATTTATTATTTTGCTCATTTCGGTTTGTATTCCATACATTACAAGGATTATTCAAGTGAGATGGACTCTGTCAAGGAGACTAGGGACAACAAGAGCCGCCATGTCATGAAGAAGCTCAAGAGCGGGATAATCCCTATCCGCACTCGACTTGGGGAGCTCAGGTGCCCTTTCTATAAGAAAGGAGTCAATCCGAGGATTGCTAGCTTGATTCTGCATGCAGTTGGCATCAGTAAAAGCCCGGCTAGTAAACACAAGTCGGCGACCAAGGCTAAGCACGCTGCTTATGGCAAATTCCTGAGGGAGTATGTCAATACCGGCCTAGTGTCCCCTTACTTAGGAATCAGCAACTTCTAGCCGACCAACCCGTCACTGTGTTGGCCCGGCCACTAATAATATTTAGTTCTCTTACCATATCTAGACCCTTAAACTGTGGGGATTTCTATTTTCATACCCTTCAAATATATTCAAGTTCATCTATTTATGGAGTTAAAGTTCCGGTGGCATACTCGTTATTTTGCATGGATAGTGGGGTGCCCCCAACAGATATAAGGGTTATCCTATCCGCTAGATCACAGAGGATCAATGGTTGGTGGGCACGATCCATGTGACAACTGTCTCGATCAATCAGAGCGTAGTAGCGAAGATGAGCACATGTGCGAGAGATGGATACAAAAAGAGGGAAAAACCGAGTAGCACTTAAGAACCAAGGGCAAAATTGAGTAGAACTTAAAAACCAAGGGCAAAACTGAGTAGAACTTAAAAACCAAGGGCATGCATGACAAAGGGATTCAAATAGAAAATAGAAAATGATTTAAAAATGGAACCAAACCGCCAGTGTTACGCTCGAGGGCAAAACTGAGTACAACTGAATCGCCAGGGTTAGACACGAGGGGAAAAAATGCGACTCACGGTACATGTGTGCGGTGCACGGGGCGGTAGCGAACACGTGTGGTGGTGCACGGTGCATTAGCATATGCAGTGCACGGTAGTGCAACAAAACGTCACTTCCCTTCTCCTTTAATAGAGGCCTCCCCACTCCCACTAATCACACACTCGCTCACTCAACCGTCTCCACTGTCCTATCACCTTCTGCAAACGCCCAACAAAACTCCAACCACGCCGGTGATGGAGAAGAACGGCGTGGTGGCCATCGGTGCCTCCAAGGCTGCCGGCGAGGAGCCCCCCGTCCCCATATAGACCCCCGTCCATATCCCCTCATCCGACGTAGCCGCCGGTGAGGAGGCCCCCGCCGGTCTCGGATAGATCCTGCTCGGCTGGGACCCCTACGAGGAGGTTGTCTACATAAGGCCGGAGAACCCCTACGGCACCAGCATCGCCGACCCACGGTCGGAGGTAACCAGGGTTTTCTCCCCTTCCCTTGTTCTTCCCCTGTTCCCATCGTTGGATGATAAATCGTATGTTATTAGGGCTCGACTGTTCATATTTTTACAGTAGCTAATCCTCTTGTGTTAGATCTCGATTTTCGATGAATGTTGGGGGGATACCCCCGGGTAGGGTCACTCCGGGGTATAAAGGCCGAGTTAGCCGAGGTTCGGCAAGCTCAAAGCGGATGCTGACCGGGTCACCTCAAGGCAGGCCGGATCACTGAGTAACCTGGACCAGGGGGGTCGCCTAACATTGTCTCAGCCGACTTAAGAAGTAAGTCGGAAGTGCTTGTCTAACTTATATGCAGGAACAGGTATAGCCGGATCTACTATGATCCGGGTCCCGTTTAGCTTCTGGGAGAAGGAAGGAATCTCTCTGGTCAAAAAGAAGGCCTGGTACGCACTGCATGAGCGAAGAAAGCAAGGGCAGGACCACCGGGTCTTGGCCGACAAGGGTGACGCCCATGTCGGTGGCCAGGCGCCGTAGAGGCTCACGTAGCTAAAGCATGTGTGACGCGAGGGAAAAGCACCCCGGTCGGGTTACCACTTTGAGAGGAGGCATATTCTTAGGAATATGCCTCCACGTATGCCCTAGGATGAGACCAGGCCACCTCTATATAAGGGGGGCTAGGGTTTCAGTAGAGAGGTTGGGTTTTCTTCTATACCAATTTGGCTAGGCTTCTAGGAGTGAACTGTAGGTGAGAGTAAGAGAACTCCTTCTTCCTCCTCTCGCCAACACAGCTCTAGGAGCACTTGTAATCTTGAAAGGAAAGCAATACAATCTTCTGTGTGGAGAATCACTCCACTATCCCTCCCTGGATTCCCCTAGCGTGTCTTAGTCCCCACCTTTAGCCTATCCATGGCATCTGCCATGACACCACCACGACAATGAATCCCCCTGTTCGTAGTTGGGATCAGTATTCGATTTGGTTTGAGATTTGGGGAATAATCGGGAGATCTCATTCGGTTAATTTATGGAAAAAATCAATCCCGATAATCAAAGTATCTCAATCATGTCCTTATTTCACTCTACTGTTTTTTTCCAATAGGAGGATAGCAGCGACCTCGGCAGCGACGACGAGTCCAAGGACACCAAGACTCGTCATGTGCTGAGGAGGCTAAAGTCCGGTGAGTACAACAACTTCTTCGTTGGCGACGTGTATAGGTGCCCCTTCTGCCCCACCAGGAGGCTCCGCGCCACGGACTTCAACTCCTTCGTGAAGCATGCTGAGGACGTGAGGACCTGTAGCGAGTCTGTGAACATCCACGGTGTCATGGCCAAGCACCAGGTGCTCGGTCTTCACCTCCGCAACCTCCAGAAGGTGGCTATCAAGGAGTGTCGCATGCCCCCGATCAGACCCAAGGCGCCCAAGGTCAAGAGGCTGGGCAGCAAGAAGTGGAGGAGGCGCCAGAGGGAGGAGGCGGATGCCCTCCTGGCAGAGGCCACGAGGGGCCACTGATTATCAGCTGCTGCTATAAAGCAGCTTCTTTTGTCTTGTTTGTGTTGAACCTGTTAGCTGCTGCTCCTGCTGAGCAGCCTAATTGTCGAACCTCGTTAAGTACCGTACTATATAACCTATATTAGCTGCTTTATCTACATCTGCTCTGTTTACTGAATTTATTTATGGTGCTGGTTTGGTTTACTACTCTAGATTTGCTACCAGATTAGGGAAAAACATGGGCAAAAGAAACAATGAATGAAGAGAGAAGCTGCTCTAGATTCCCTACCTTTTTGGGCAAAAAACACACAATTGTTAGAGAGAGAGGGGAAAAGGCGCTCTTAAAAAGGCCAAATAACAAAAAAAAACTTCTAATTTAGGCGTCAGGGCGCACGTAACCGCCAAGCCTTTGACCAGACATCACCCCTCTCCGAGCGCATGTGAGGGCTTCAGAATATTGGGAGGGAAAAAGTGAGTACAAACGAGACACAATGTTCCTATAGCTAATTCTTACAAAAAGCTAATTTTGGCTTTACCATGCAATTTGGCTAGATCTCCACAATGTAGCTATTCTAAATCCCTAGACTATATGGTGTGTTGAAACCTAATGCTTTTCCACCGACACGTGTGTTGCAAAGTTGCTTGATCGTGAATGCTTACACAAGTTGCCTACAGAGAAACTTATAGAAGCATGGGCAAACAAGCTTCATTTTGGCAAATTATGGACAAGCTTTGTGCAATCGGCAGGCCTGATCGGCTGGGCGGCTGCCCCGGGGTGTAGGGATGCTAGGTCCATGTCTATGCTTACACTTCTTAAACTTGTTAGGAATAATAGCTATGCACTTCCTTTTGTCCTGTCACGTTACATCGTGTCAGAACCGCGCACCTGCTGTGGATCGGCAACAGGACGGTGGTCTACGTGACCGGTCTCTGCCATGCCAAAGCCACGTCGCACACCCGTCGCATCGCCTACCGGGACAGACGTCGAATTTAATCGTTAGGATTGGAAACCAACTGTGCTCGCATAGTCAAACTTTCCTCCACATGGGTATGACTGGAATATTGGTAAACGCAATTTAAGCATCGCCTTCCGTCTCCTCAGCACATGACTATGCAAAAATCCCCAACTCATTCCTTCCGCCGTCGCAGCCACCGCAAGAACCATCGATGCTGCCGCAGGCACCGCCTCCGCCGGGCCATACCACCGTAACAGATCACTCCACCGCCACGCCCAATCCTAGCCAACGCTACCGACCCTAGGCCACCGTTGCCGCATTAGTTGCTGCCATGGACACAAAGTATGGCGTGTTCGGCGATGGGAGCGACTTCACCGACGAGTATACCGTCACCGCCCATGGCACCACCAAGCTGACGATCGTCCACACAAATGTGTCAGCGGAGGTCGCCAAGGTCATCGCAATGTACGCGTGGTGGGTATAGGAACCGATGGATAGGTACAAGATCATCGGCCTTGACCTCGAGTATACCGGAGATAGGAAGAGGACGGTGCTTTTGCAGCTATCCATGCGCAGCCACTGCCTCCTATACCACGTATGTAGGGCCAAATCTGTATGCCCGGAGCTTCGCAAGTTCCTACACAGGAGGGAGATCTACTTCGCCAGCATCGACATCAAGAACGACACTCCGAAGCTAGAGCGAGATCTCCTCGTTCATGTCGTCAATCACGTCGATCTCCAACGTTTGTGGAGGTACCCGGATGGCGGTACGGGGAAAGCCGGCATGGCTAGACTCGCTGCCGACATCATCGGCCGCGAGTACGCCGGCATGAAAGTCGAGTTCCCAAAGCACCTGAGCAATGGGAGTGGAGGCACCTGGATTATGATGCGATCAAGTACAGCCGAGGGGGCGTATGTCCTTTCTGAGATGCTCAACAGGATCTAGCGGGTGGGTGAGTGTGTTGTTTACCACTACTAGTTTCACATTCCGTTCCTAGTTTTATCTCGCCTGTATTTTATCTCGCATGTATTTTCTAAGAATTCTGTGTGTAAGAACCAAGCTCGTATGATCCCTGTGCTATTAGCTACTTAACCTGTATGAATTACATTCCCCCTTTTGTATGCTCAATATTCATTCTTACAAATTCTGTCTGTGCCATTTACATGCGGAAAAATCCAGGACTGACATGCATAAGGTGTGATACAGTCATAAGTCATAACCAAACCCAGATTACAGTGAAGGATACAGTCATAACTAAACCCAGATTATAGTTCGACCAAGGTAATACACGGGAGTTCGTAATTGCTCACATAGTGTACTTCTGAAATAACATGTTTTCATAAAGACAACAAGCCCCATACAAACACAACAATCATGCACTAAAAGTCTACATCCCAGCCTGTTGGAGAAGGCAACCGATCCCAGGATGCCTTCGGTCGCTTGCCCCGGCTTGTAGATTCATCTACACTCCGACATCTAGGGCAAACAACCTGCCTTGGTGGTGGTTCAATGATGCGATGCCTGGAACGATATTTTACAATCTGGCGGTACAACTCGTGGCTAACATACCCGTCAATTGCAGCGTACTTCAGATTAGGTTCAGAAAGTGGCTTATCCTCCCAGTAATCGTGCCCTAAACGCCTCCACGAACATCTCGGCAATTTGCCCTTCATGTCAGCATACCACAGGTCGATGAGTTCGGAGGCAAGAGCGGCCATCCCAGTATTGCCGCCCTTCGTCCCTGGGATCTAGTAAATTTCCTAGATGTCCACTCTGGACTCCTTTGGGATGCTAATGTTGACAGTCGGGCTTTCAAGCAGTTTAGTGTCATTCGTGATGTCATAACTAGTAAATGTTGTGTGCTGGTTCACGAGAAAGTCATGAAACAGATCCCTAATGCTTTCGCCCCACCTGCATCAAAATGAATTCAGACAAATAATATAGCAATAACTTTTGCAAACAGACGGTTTAGGAACAAAAAGACAAAAAGTCTACGGATCCGTCGGCCCCTTCTACTTAAAAAGGCTGGTATACGAGGACGTGCCCCTTCATGGAGAGTTGCACCATGACGATCCTACGGTGATCGCGGTTGTACTCGAGGTCAAGACCTAAGAACCTATTTTCTTCGAACTGTAGCCAACTCGTGTAATTATTCAGACTGTTCCTCACCGTCCGAGGGTCGGTGGTGTAGATGACATCGATCTTCTTCTCGCCATTTACTTTGATGTCGAAGTGCGCAGTTTCTTGCCTGCCGTCGTTTCCGACATCCGGAGAGTCCATGACTATAGGTAAGAGGGAAAGGATACGAAGGAAGAGGGTGATGCGGTGGTGGAGGAAATGGATGAGGTCGTGGAGGAGAAAGACGATGAGGCCGTGGATGAGGAAATTAGATGGAGAAGTGAAAGATTGGAACCGCCCTTACCAATATCTGGAATGGTGCACGACCGTTCGTAGTAGGGTGAAGGTGGAGAAAAACAGCGGTTTTACACGTCGATGCTAGCGCTTCCTAAAATTTGTTCTGCGCCACTTGCATGCGGTGGAATCGAGGTTTGCCATGCATGATCCAAGTCAAACGTAGGCACGTTTGCACATGCCGACCTTCACTCACTGACAGGCGGGCCGCACATTTCTCTCTTACGATTTATTTTTTCACTTCCTCTAGACGGTTCCGGTGCCCGCCTTCAATAATTACTGCCCCCTTCCTTGTCTTCCACACGGACGAGAACCGGCGGCGGCGGTTCCTTGCAGATTCACTCCCCACTCGAACAACTGCCCCCATCCCTGATTCCATCCCCTCTCGAATCCATCCGCCTCCTTATCACAATGCCTCCATTAATCTACCACATTCTAGACTCCATTTGCCGCTATGGGTAGAGCTTGGGGTAGCAGCAGGCTAAAGCGAAAGGCATGCGACGACGACGCGGATGGCCAGGGCGACCGCTACCGCGAGGATTGGGGATGGCCGAACCTCAGCACCGCGAATGTGCACAGGATCGCCTCGGGGTTGGACATCATCTCTGCCGGCCGCCTCGCTCGCTGCATCCCTGGCTACCGCTTCACGATGCGGGACATGGACGAGCAACCGTTCGGCATGCCAGGCCTTCTTTACACCAATACCAACAAATGGCCAAACGACCGTGATGGCCACGTAAGTTCCAGTATCTATCTTATTTGTTCAGTCATATCGTTGATTCATATGTGCTCAACTCTTATCAGAATCCTATGTTCCTTTCATCGAACGTGTTGTGTGCATGCGCGGTTTGAACAAATTGAACCATTTAAGACTATTCTGTACAGCGGAAGCTCTGCTCGTACCTGATAGTCTGGAATTTTCATAGTGACACAGTCTTACTTTAGGTGATAGATGAGTTGTCAATTTCGATTTTGCAATGGAATGCCTGCTAGGTGATATTCTGTTTCCTAAAATAAAAACAAACAGATTAGACGATTTAAGGCTGTTATGCCCCGAGCTGTTTATGATCATCGTCAGGAGTTTGTTCTGGGGGCTCTGCTACTACTCCATATATTGAGTATCTTTGTAGAGACACAGGCACAATCTAGGCGATATCTGAGGAGACACTCGTATTTAGGCGATATTTTGTGTACTTTAATCTGAAGGTCCAGTTGTCAAATTGTATTTGCAATGGAATCCATGCTAGGTGATTGTACCAACTGACAACAAACTCTGCAGAATATTCATGTAAAACTAATGCTGCTAGATAAGTGGTCTGAATTAGTAGTGGTGAATATCAAGGAAGAAGAAGAGACGAAAATGGAAGATGACCAGAACTGGGTGGGTGGCAATGGCGAGTGGCTGGTCCTTTTATCATAGGATAGGAGTACTTGGACTCTAAAAAATGGCTATAGATCGGTGATACTTGCATTGCCATCTTTGGAGGGTGTCGGCATTACTGCATTCAACAACGGGTGGCTGCCGCCCATTTCCAAATTCGCTTATAGGTTTACCATGGCAGAACTTGAGCTCCTGAAGGTACAGCTCCCACATAGACCGCGGGAGGGGGCGTGGAAGACCTGGGAGTATGAACTCTTAGCGGTGTTTGACAAGGAAATCACATTCATTAGATGCCTAGAAGACAAGGAATGGACAATCTTGCGCGACGACTTCATGCGGAGGGAGAAGTATGTCGAAGCCGTCTTCACCTACAGCTACTCTTCGTACAAACCGCAACGCATTTATGCGGTCACTGAACCTAGCGGCGACGTGCGTGTTTGGGAGCCGTCCATTTGGGGTGAGTCACGGTGTCATATAGCATGTAAAACCCCATTCAAAATTCTGCTTACTGACTGTAAGTAACACGCAGGTACCCACGCAGCCCTGTGCATCATTCCAGCTCCGGTCATCGAAGACGTAGTAGCAGATGCTGAACTTGGGACACGGCGCTGGTTCCTGGCACCTCTCGGAGGCGACACGGAACAGGATGATGAACTCATGTGGATTCATATCAGGGGAGCACTAAACAGCGTTGGTGATACAATAGAACATATGGGGACACAACTTTCTTCATACCCATCGCTGCGGTGTCACGTTTTCTCGAGGTCCGCATGCCCATCCAAAGACCCAGTAGAGCACGTCTGGAGCAGAGTCGACAATCTGAATGGATAATCTGTGTTTCTTGGGATCAACTACCCTTTCTTTGTCGAAGCCCCTGGAGATGTTGAACCTGTAATTGCTCAGGTAGCCCTGGCTCCTGATGCTGCTGCTAGTGGTGGTGTTGGTGGTTGTGGAGCTGACGAAGCACTAGCTGCTACTGCTCCTGGTGAAGCTGACGAAATACTTGGTGATGCTGCTGCTGGTGAAGCTGACGAAATACTTGCTAATGTTGTTGCTGGTGAAACTGACGAAATACCTGCTGAGGCTGCTGCTGGTGAAGCTGACAAAATACCTGCCAAGGCTGTTGCAGGAGTCCAGGAAGAACATGCTGGTGTTGTTGCTGAGGTGCCAGCACTTCCAGTGTTTATAGCAGAATGTGTGTTTGCTGCACACTCACGTGCCTATCATGTTGACACTCCAGATCCGACCTGGAGCCGAATCCACGTCGGGGGGAGGGGCCTACAATTGGCTCATCAGTGGGGTCATACGATTTGATGGAGAATGCCAGACGGCCAAACGCAGCATTCTGGTTCGTTCCGACGATACCACCAGCTCCAGGGACCTAGTGCTCATACTAGCAGATCCGATGAACCATTTGTCTTTATCTTTATCATTAGTTACGCTTATTTGTGTAAAGACTAAGCTGTGCTTATTGTGTAAGACTAAGTTAGGCAAAACTGCGTAATATTCAGTGAAGCCCAGCTTTTCTTTCCATGCCCATAACAATAGAATTGCAGCATAGAACATACAAAGGTAATGTGCATACTAGGCATTTTTTTCTCAAGATAACAACCACTTCAAGCAAATGATACATGGTGTACGCATTTGAACGCATCACTAGAGTGTGCCACTTATTGATGATTGGTGACATGGATCTAGCTTTTCTGCGCGTATTTGCATTGAATCGCTCATTGATTTGTTCACATATTTTTTGGCAATGGCTGATGAACTCCACTCTCTTGGTAACTTGCTTCTTCAGCGAGCACTTGTTGATGCAATGCAAAGTACAGAACTTGGTCGTCATCGTCATTCCATTTAGGTTCTCTATGTTTCGTCATCACGGAGCTACTAATTTCAAATGAAAATCTAGTAAACAACATATGTGTACATTGTTAGAGTATGCTACGGCCATGGTACATACATGTTTTTCTACAATCACAAGAAGAAAAATTGATGCATTTTCACCTTGTTGGCATTGTGCCGAACTGGGTGGATGCGGCTTTGGGGTTCGGGGAGGAAGGCACCGTGGCTGGTGCGTGTGTGACCACGGCGACGGCGAGCTCGGATTCTGGAGGAGGCCAACAGGACCGAGCATGGTCGGCATGGTGACAGATCTCACCCGGGAATGAATTCCCGTCCGCGCGCCATGCCATGGTTGTGGCCATGGTGAGGGCGAGCTCTGATTCGGGATGGGGAGGAGAACGGGGCCAAGAAGGTTCGTCCAAGTCCTAGCTCCGCGCCATGGCCGTGACCAGAAATTGCCGCCCGGGAGGAATAAGAAGACGCATAAAGGATGCATGCGCCAACGCTGCAAGCCTACATGGCAGCCACGACGGCAGCGCCATAACGGCGAAAGCTGACAAGGGGGGCCCAACTTGACGGCTGTTAACCAGATTTTTGTATTGAAACGTAAAGTTGAATTCGTGCCGAAAAAGACCCTCTGAGTATTTGGCACGCCAACTTTGGGCAACGCAGCTGATTGTAAGCAACTTGGGTACCGCATTGCCTGGGCGACCCAACTTTTGGGCCGCAAAATGATATTCTCCCACCAATGTCATTGCATGTGTGTTCTTTTCATGAACCACATATGGATCCACCAATGTTATTGCATGTGTGTTCTTTCCACAAACCACATATGATCCACCAGAGTAATTGCATGTGTGTTCTTTTCATGAACCACATATGGATCAACCAATGTCATTGCATGTGTATGGACCCACTAGAGTCATTGCATGTGTGTTCTTTCCACAAACTACATATGGATCCACCAGACTAATTGCATGTATGTTCTTTTCATAAAACACAGCTAGACTCCACCAGTGTCATTGCATGTGTGTTCTTTTCATGAACCACAGCTAGAGTCATTGCATGTGTGTTCTTCTCACAAACCACATGGATCCACTAGTGTCATTGCATGTGTGTTCTTTCCCCAAACTACATATGGATCAACCAATGTCATTGCATGCGTGTTCTTTTCACAAACCACATATGGATCAACCAATGTCATTGCATGTGTGTTCTTTTCACAAACCACATATGGATCCACCAGGGTCATTGCATGTGTGTTCTTTCCACAAACCACATATGGATCCACCAGAGTAATTGCATGTGTGTTCTTTTCAAAAACACATATGGATCAACCAATGTCATTGCATGTGTGTTCTTTCCACAAACCACATATGCACCCACTAGATTCATTGCATGTGTGTTCATTCCACAAACTACATATGGATCCACCAGACTCATTGCATGTGTGTTCTTTTCATAAAATACAGTTAGAGTCCACCAATGTCATTGCATGTGTGTTCTTTTCATGAACCACAGCTAGAGTCATTGCATGTCTATTCTTTTCATAAACCACATGGTTCCACTAGAGTTATTTCATGTGTGTTCTATTCACAAACCACATATGGATCCACTAGAGTCATTGCATGTGTGTTCTTATCCTAAACTAGCACTAGAGTTCACTGCATGTGTGTTCTTTTCCTAAACCACATATGGATCCACCAGAGTCATTGCATGTGTGTTCTTTTCATAAACCATATGGATCCACTAGAGTCATTTCATTGGTGTTCTATTCACAAACCACATATGGATCCACTAGAGTTATTGCATGTGTGTTCTTATCCTAAACTAGCACTAGAGTTCATTGCATGTGTGTTCTTTTCCTTAACCACATATGGATCCACCATAGTCATTGCATGTGTGTTCTTTTCACAAACCACATATGGATCCACCAATGTCATTCCATGTGTGTTGTTTTCATGAACCACATATGGATCCACCAATGTTATTGCATGTGTGTTCTTTCCACAAACCACATATGATCCACTAGAGTAATTGCATATGTGTTCTTTTCATGAACCACATACGGATCAACCAATGTCATTGCATGTGTGTTCTTTCCACAAACCACATATGGACCCACTAGAGTCATTGCATGTGTGTTCTTTCCACAACCTACATATGGATCCACCAGACTCATTGCATTGTGTTCTTTTCATAAAACACAGCTAGAGTCCACCAGTGTCATTGCATGTTTTTTTCATGAACCACAGCTAGAGTCATTGCATGTGTGTTCTTCTCACAAACCACATGGATCCACTGGAGTCATTGCATGTGTGTTCTTTCCCTAAACCACATATGGATCAACCAATGTCATTGCATGTGTGTTCTTTTCACAAACCACATATGGATCAACCAATGTCATTGCATGTGTGCTCTTTTCATGAACCACATATGGATCTACTAATGTCATTACATGTGTGTTCTTTCCACAAACCACATATGGATCCACCAGAGTAATTTCATGTGTGTTCTTTTCACAAACCACATTTGTATCATCCAATGTCATTGCATGTGTGTTCTTTCCACAAACCACATATGGATCAACCAATGCAATTGCATGTCTGTTCTTTTCATAAACCACATGGATCCACCAGTGTCATTGCATGTGTGTTCTTTTCCTAAACCATAGCTAGAGTAATTGCATGTTTGTTCTTTTCATAAACCACATGGATCCACTAGAGTCATTGCATGTGTGTTCTTTTCACAAACCACATATGGATCCACTAGAGTCATTGCATGTGTGTTTTTATCCTAAACCAGCACTAGAGTCATTGCATGTGTGTTCTTTTCCTAAACCACATATGGATCCACCAGAGTCATTTCATGTGTGTTCTTTTCATAAACCACAGCTAGAGTCTTTGTATGTCTGTTCTTTTCATAAACCACATGTATCCACTAGAGTCATTCCATGTGTGTTCTTTTTACAAACCACATATGGATCAACTAGAGTCATTGCATGTGTGTTCTTTTCACAAACCACATATGGATCCACTAGAGTCATTGCATGTGTGTTCTTTTCACAAACCACATATGGATCAACTAGAGTCATTGCATGTGTGTTCTTTTCGTGAACCACATATGGATCCACTAGAGTCATTACATGTGTGTTCTTTTCATGAACCACATATGGATCCACTAGAGTCATTGCATGTGTGTTCTTTCCACAAACCACAGCTAGAGTCCACCAGTGTCATTGCATGTGTGTTCTTTTCACAAACCACATATGAATCCAACAGGGTCATTGCATGTATGTTCTTTTCACAAAACACATATGGATCAACCAATGTCATTGCATGTGTGTTATTTTCATGAACCACATATGGATCCACCAATGTCATTGCATGTGTGTTCTTTCCACAAACCACATATGGATCCACCAGAGTAACTGCATGTGTTTTATTTTCATAAAGCACATATGGATCAACCAATGTAATTGCATGTGTGTTGTTTCAACAAACCACATACAGACCCACTAGAGTCATTGCATGTGTGTTGTTATACTAAAACCAGTACTAGAGTCATTTCATGTGTGTTCTTTTCACAGACCACATATGGATCCACCAGAGTCATTGCATGTATGTTCTTTTCATAAAACACATGGATCCACCAATGTCACTGCATGTGTGTTCTTTTCACAAACCATATATCGAATAGCTATAGTCATTGCATGTCTGTTCTTTCCACAAACCACATGGATCAACCAATGGCATTGCATGTGTGTTCTTTTCACAAACCACATATGGATCCACTAGAGTCATTGCATGTATGTTCTTTTCACAAACCACATATGGATCCACTAGAGTCATTGCATGTGTGTTCTTCTCACAAACCACATGGATCCACCAATGTCATTTCACGTGTGTTCTTTCCACAAACCACATATGGATCAACCAATGTGATTTCATGTGTGTTATTTTCACAAACCATATATGGATTAGCCAATGTCATTGCATGTGTGTTCTTTTCACAAACCACATATGGATCCACCAGGGTCATTGCATGTGTGTTCTTTCCACAAACCACATATGGATCCACCAGAGTAATTGCTTGTGTGTTCTTTTCATAAAACACATATGGATCAACCAATGTCATTGCATGTGTATTCTTTCCACAAACCACATATGGACCCACTAGAGTCATTGCATGTGTGTTCTTTCGACAAACTACATATGGATCCACCAGACTGATTGCATGTGTGTCTTTTCATAAAACATAGCTAGAGTCCACCAGTATCATTGTATGTGTGGTATTTTCATTAACCACAGCTAGAGTCATTGCATGTCTATTCTTTTCATAAACCACATGGATCTGATAGAGTTATTTCATGTGTGTTCTATTCACAAACCACATATGGATCCACTAGAGTCATTGCATGTGTGTTCTTATCCTAAACCAGCACTAGAGTGCACTGCATGCGTGTTCTTTTCCTAAACCACATATGGATCCACCAGTCATTGCATGTGTGTTCTTTTCATAAACCATATGGATCCACTAGAGTCATTTCATGTGTGTTCTATTCACAAACCACATATGGATCCACTAGAGTCATTTCATGTGTGTTCTTATCCTAAACCAGCACTAGAGTTCATTGCATGTGTGTTCTTTCCTAAACCACATATGGATCCACCACAGTCATTGCATGTGTGTTCTTATTATAAACCCTAGCTATAGTTATTGCATCTGTGTTCTTTTCATAAACAACTTCGATCCACCAGAGTCATTGCATGTGTGTTCTTTTCATAAACCACATATGGATCCACCAATGTTATTGCATGTGTGTTCTTTCCACAAACCACATATGATCCACCAGAGTAATTGCATATGTGTTCTTTTCATGAACCACATATGGATCAACCAATGTCATTGCATGTGTGTTCTTTCCATAAACCACATATGGACCCACTAGAGTCATTGCATGTGTGTTCTTTCCACAACCTACATATGGATCCACCAGACTCATTGCATGTGTGTTCTTTTCATAAAACACAGCTAGAGTCCACCAGTGTCATTGCATGTGTTTTTTTCATGAACCACAGCTAGAGTCATTGCATGTGTGTTCTTCTCACAAACCACATGGATCCACTGGAGTCATTGCATGTGCGTTCTTTCCCTAAACCACATATGGATCAACCAATGTCATTGCATGTGTGTTCTTTTCACAAACCACATATGGATCAACCAATGTCATTGTATGTGTGCTCTTTACATGAACCACATATAGATCTACTAATGTCATTACATGTGTGTTCTTTCCACAAACCACCTATGGATCCACCAGAGTAATTTCATGTGTGTTCTTTTCACAAACCACATTTGGATCAACCAATGTCATTGCATGTGTGTTCTTTCCACAAACCACATATGGACCCACTAGAGTCATAGCATGTGTGTTCCTTCCACAAACTACATATGGATCCACCAGACTAATTGCATGTGTGTTCTTTTCATAAAATACAGTTAGAGTCCACTAGTGTCATTCCATGTGTGTTCTTTTCATGAACCACAGCTAGAGTCATTGCATGTCTGTTATTTTCATAAACCACATCGATCCACTAGAGTTATTTCATGTGTGTTCTATTCACAAACCACATATGGATCCACCAGAGTCATTGCATGTGTGTTCTTATCCTAAACCAGCACTAGAGTTCACTGCATGTGTGTTCTTTTCCTAAACCACATATGGATCCACCAGAGTCATTGCATGTGTGTTCTTTTCATAAACCATATGGATCCACTAGAGTCATTTCATTCATGTTCTATTCACAAACCTCATATCGATCCACTAGAGTTATTGCATGTGTGTTCTTATCCTAAACCAGCACTAGAGTTCATTGCATGTGTGTTCTTTTCCTTAACCACATATGGATCCACCACAGTCATTGCATGTGTGTTCTTTTCACAAACCACATATGGATCCACCAATGTCATTCCCTGTGTGTTCTTTTCATGAACCACATATGGATCCACCAATGTTATTGCATGTGTGTTCTTTCCACAAACCACATATGATCCACCAGAGTAATTGCATGTGTGTTCTTTTCATGAACCACATATGGATCAACCAATGTCATTGCATGTGTGTTATTTCCACAAACCACATATGGAGCCACTAGAGTCATTGCATGTGTGTTCTTTCCACAACCTACATATGGATCCACCAGACTCATTGCATGTGTGTTCTTTTCAGAAAACACAGCTAGAGTCCACCAGTGTCATTGCATGGGTGTTCTTTTCATGAACCACAGCTAGAGTCATTGCATGTGTGTTCTTCTCACAAACCACATGGATCCACTAGAGTCATTGCATGTGTGTTCTTTCCCCAAACCACATATGGATCAACCAATGTCATTGCATGTGTGTTCTTTTCACAAACCACATTTGGATCAACCAATGTCATTGCATGTGTGTTCTTTTCATGAACCACATATGGATCCACCAATGTCATTACATGTGTGTTCTTTCCACAAACCACATATGGATCCACCAGAGTAATTTCATGTGTGTTCTTTTCAAAAACCACATATGTATCAACCAATGTCATTGCATGTGTCTTATTTCCACAAACCACATATGGATCAACCAATGTCATTGCATGTCTGTTCTTTTCATAAACCACATGGATCCACTAGTGTCATTGCATGTGTGTCCTTTTCCTAAACCGCAGCTAGAGTAATTGCATGTTTGTTCTTTTCATAAACCACATGGATCCACTAGAGTCATTGCATGTGTGTTCTTTTCACAAACCACATATGGATCCACTAGAGTCATTGCATGTGTGTTTTTATCCTAAACCAGCACACTAGAGTCATTGCATGTGTGTTCTTTTCCTAAACCACATATGGATCCACCAGAGTCATTTCATGTGTGTTCTTTTCATAAAACACAGCTAGAGTCATTGTATGTCTGTTCTTTTCATAAAACACATGTATCCACTAGAGTCATTGGATGTGTGTTCTTTTCACAAACCACATATGGATCAACTAGAGTCATTGCATGTGTGTTCTTTTCGTGAACCACATATGGATCCACTAGAGTCATTGAATGTATGTTCTTTTCATGAACCACATATGGATCCACTAGAGTCATTGCATGTGTATTCTTTCCACAAACCACAACTAGAGTCCACCAGTGTCATTGCATGTGTGTTCTTTTCACAAACCACAGATGGATCAACCAATGTCATTGCATGTGTGTTCTTTTCACAAACCACATATGGATCCACCAGGGTCATTGCATGTATGTTCTTTTCACAAAGCACATATGGATCAACCAATGTCATTGCATGTTTGTTCTTTTCATGAACCACATATGGATCCACCAATGTCATTGCATGTGTGTTCTTTCCACAAACCACATATGGATCCACCAGAGTAATTGCATGTGTTTTATTTTCATAAACCACATATGGATCAACCAATGTCATTGCATGTGTGTTCTTTCCACAAACCACATACAGACCCACTAGAGTCATTGCATGTGTATTCTTATACTAAAACCAGCACTAGAGTCATTGCATGTGTGTTCTTATTATAAACCCCAGCTATAGTTATTGCATCTGTGTTCTTTTCATAAACAACTTCGATCCACCAGAGTCATTGCATGTGTGTTCTTTTCATAAACCACATATGGATCCACCAATGTTATTGCATGTGTGTTCTTTCCACAAACCACATATGATCCACCAGAGTAATTGCATGTGTGTTCTTTTCATGAACCACATATGGATCAACCAATGTCATTGCATGTGTGTTCTTTCCACAAACCACATATGGACCCACTAGAGTCATTGCATGTGTGTTCTTTCCACAAACTACATATGGATCCACCAGACTAATTGCATGTACGTTCTTTTCATAAAACACAGCTAGAGTCCACAAGTGTCATTGCATGTGTGTTCTTTTCATGAACCACAGCTAGAGTCATTGCATGTGTGTTCTTCACACAAACCACATGGATCCACTAGAGTCATTGCATGTGTGTTCTTTCCCCAAAGCACATATGGATCAACCAATGTCGTTGCATGCGTGTTCTTTTCACAAACCACATATGGATCAACCAATGTCATTGCATGTGTGTTCTTTTCACAAACCACATATGGATCCACCAGGGTCATTGAGTGTGTGTTCTTTCCACAAACCACATATGGATCCACCAGAGTAATTGCATGTGTGTTCTTTTCAAAATACACATATGGATCAACCAATGTCATTGCATGTGTGTTCTTTCCACAAACCACATATGGACCCACTAGAGTCATAGCATGCGTGTTCCTTCCACAAACTACATATGGATCCACCAGACTAATTGCATGTGTGTTCTTTTCATAAAATACAGTTAGAGTCCACCAGTGTCATTCCATGTGTGTTCTTTTCATGAACCACAGCTAGAGTCATTGCATGTCTGTTATTTTCATAAACCACATCGATCCACTAGAGTTATTTCATGTGTGTTCTATTCACAAACCACATATGGATCCACCAGAGTCATTGCGTGTGTGTTCTTATCCTAAACCAGCACTAGAATTCACTGCATGTGTGTTCTTTTCCTAAACCACATATGGATCCACCAGAGTCATTACATGTGTGTTCTTTTCATAAACCATATGGATCCACTAGAGTCATTTCATTCGTGTTCTATTCACAAACCACATATCGATCCACTAGAGTTATTGCATGTGTGTTCTTATCCTAAACCAGCACTAGAGTTCATTGCATGTGTGTTCTTTTTCTTAACCACATATGGATCCACCACAGTCATTGCATGTGTGTTCTTTTCACAAACCACATATGGAACCACCAATGTCATTCCCTGTGTGTTCTTTTCATGAACCACATATGGATCCACCAATGTTATTGCATGTGTGTTCTTTCCACAAACCACATATGATCCACCAGAGTAATTGCATGTGTGTTCTTTTCATGAACCACATATGGATCAACCAATGTCATTGCATGTGTGTTCTTTCCACAAAACACATATGGAGCCACTAGAGTCATTGCATGTGTGTTCTTTCCACAACCTACATATGGATCCACCAGACTCATTGCATGTGTGTTCTTTTCAGAAAACACAGCTAGAGTCCACCAGTGTCATTGCATGGGTGTTCTTTTCATGAACCACAGCTAGAATCATTGCATGTGTGCTCTTCTCACAAACCACATGGATCCACTAGAGTCATTGCATGTGTGTTCTTTCCCCAAACCACATATGGATCAACCAATGTCATTGCATGTGTGTTCTTTTCACAAACCACATATGGATCAACCAATGTCATTGCATGTGTGTTCTTTTCATGAACCACATATGGATCCACCAATGTCATTACATGTGTGTTCTTTCCACAAACCACATATGGATCCACCAGAGTAATTTCATGTGTGTTCTTTTCACAAACCACATATGTATCAACCAATGTCATTGCATGTGTCTTCTTTCCACAAACCACATATGGATCAACCAATGTCATTGCATGTCTATTCTTTTCATAAACCACATGGATCCACCAGTGTCATTGCATGTGTGTTCTTTTCCTAAACCGCGGCTAGAGTAATTGCATGTTTGTTCTTTTCATAAACCACATGGATCCACTAGAGTCATTGCATGTGTGTTCTTTTCACAAACCACATATGGATCCACCAGAGTCATTGCATGTGTGTTTTTATCCTAAACCAGCACACTAGAGTCATTGCATGTGTGTTCTTTTCCTAAACCACATATGGATCCACCAGAGTCATTTCATGTGTGTTCTTTTCATAAACCACAGCTAGAGTCATTGTATGTCTGTTCTTTTCATAAACCACATGTATCCACTAGAGTCATTGCATGTGTGTTCTTTTCACAAACCACATATGGATCAACTAGTCATTGCATGTGTGTTCTTTTCGTGAACCACATATGGGTCCACTAGAGTCATTGCATGTATGTTCTTTTCATGAACCACATATGGATCCACTAGAGTCATTGCATGTGTATTCTTTCCACAAACCACAACTATAGTCCACCAGTGTCATTGCATGTGTGTTCTTTTCACAAACCATAGATGGATCAACCAATGTCATTGCATGTGTGTTCTTTTCACAAACCACATATGGATCCACCAGGGTCATTGCATGTATGTTCTTTTCACAAAGCACATATGGATCAACCAATGTCATTGCATGTTTGTTCTTTTCATGAACCACATATGGATCCACCAATGTCATTGCATGTGTGTTCTTTCCACAAACCACATATGGATCCACCAGAGTAATTGCATGTGTTTTATTTTCATAAACCACATATGGATCAACCAATGTAATTGCATGTGTGTTCTTTCCACAAACCACATACAGACCCACTAGAGTCATTGCATGTGTATTCTTATACTAAAACCAGTACTAGAGTCATTGCATGTGTGTTCTTTTCACAAACCACATATGGATCCACCAGAGTCATTGCATGTATGTTCTTTTCATAAAACACATGGATCCACCAATGTCATTGCATGTGTGTTCTTTGCACAAACCATATATGGAATAGCTATAGTCATTGCATGTTTGTTCTTTCCACAAACCACATGGATCAACCAATGGCATTGCATGTGTGTTCTTTTCACAAACCACATATGGATCCACTAGATGATACGGATCACGTCAATGATCCTTAAGTTTTGTCCCGATCTTTCACAGCGAGTCAACCTGATAGATGATCTCCCAATAACGCCAATGAACGTCACCTGAAGAAGAGGAACGAATCCAGCAAGTAACATGATGAAGATCACCACGCCTCAAACCACAGCTCGATAATCCTTGATGCACACAAGAACCTTCGCAGCAATAATAATCTGATAAACGGTATCGCTGTCCCCGGAGGGATGATACACGGTGGAGCACAATATACTTTTTAGACTAAACAACTGAACTCCCCTAAACCCTAGGTGGATTGCTCCTTTATATAGGAGGCCTGCAACTAGTCGGTTGGATAGACCCAAACCGAACACACAAACAGACTCGAACCTAACATGGACTCGGACTCAATAACATAGCAAAATATTTGACACAACCTTAGACTTATCATTACATATCGTAGGTCGTCCTGGTGTGCCAATCATCAATGGGATGCGCCCGCATCACCTAGCTTGGTGGAGTCCTAAAATTAGGCTTCACCTCCTCCTTCATGCCCATATCATCATCCCCCCCTTCAAGAAGCGTTGTCCCCAACGCTTGTGGGTCGGGTCGGAAAGGTGGCGTGATATGAACAATCGCTTCACGCGTCTTTGCCATCTTCAAGTCTTGCTTTCCTTCCTCACCACATCCTCCCTCTTGGCCTGCTAGATACAGCCCTCGGCGCCTGCACCTCCTTGCGTCTCCATACGAGCTTGGACCTAGGCGCCATCGTCTTCTTCTTCTTCTCAACTCTTGTTGGAACCCGTGGTTGCTGAACATGGACCTTCTTTGCATGACCTGGCATAAGATGAGTAATGCCTGGACCACACAACTGTCGAGCATGTCCATCCTTGACTCTATGCATCCGCACAACCGTCCCAACAAAACGCCTCATAGGTGTGCTAACAAAACTGCTCTTGTTATCCCGCTGCACCACATGCACTGGAACATCAGGACCACAACTATCATCCGTCTGAACACCTGTGTCAACACAAAAAACCTTCTGAACACATGCTGCAACATCCTTCCTCTCGGCAATAAGAGGATGCACTTCAACTGGCTTGTCACTAACAAGTTCCACTAGCTTGTCATCTACAGGCATAGCTGAAGCAATATCAACATTGTCGCACTGTGCATCATGCTCTCCATCCTGCACCTTAGCTATCCCAGATTTTGGCTTAGCCTTGCGCACCTTCTCCTTATGTACCACCAGCTCTATATCAGACTTTATGTCAACATCCTGCATAGGCTTCAAAGTCTGCTGTTTGCCACCATGCACAAAATAATATGTATTTGCTCTTCCAGCATGTGTAGCGTGGCGATCATACTGCCATGGACGACCAAGTAACAACCCACATACCTCCAATGGCAACACATCGCACTCAATCTCATCAACATAATCACCAACTGTAAATGGCACATGCACCTTATGAGTTACCTTCACCATACTGCAGCTATTGAACCACTGTAGATGCTTAGGTTCAGGAATACGCCATGTGGACAACCCCAACGCTGCCACCATTGCCTTGCTAATGCCATTAGTACAACTTCCTCCATCAACAATCAACTTGCATGCTTTGCCTTTGATCATACACTGCGCCTGAAATAAATTCCAACGCTGGCCCTTGTCAACTGTCATGCAAACATCGTCTTGTACTTTCTTGAGTTGCAAATTCAGCCCACTCAATGGTACAACATCCTCTAGAACAATCACCTTGGCCTCTATCTCTGATGGTGCCAAAAATTTAGCACGTAAAAACTTTTTGTAGTCCTCCCAAACAGTATTTATTGAGACACCTCGCGTACGTGTGTCCATATTCCACCACCGGAAAATTCGCGCATCCTCATGCCTTTTTGCAAGACGAAAAGAGATAGTGTCGTCAAACTGCAGATCTGGAGAAAGATCAACACATAAGCGAAAACTAGCTTGCATTGTCTCTTCCCATATCTTGTATTCTGTCGAGGTTGCAGTATGTAGAAGCCTCCACTTCAATTTACTAGAATCCCAACACATAATTTTTCAGGTCTAGATAATCATTGTAGACGTCTTGCGCTGAAAAATCACTAACATTACCCTTAAGATCCATCTCTGAACTTTAGCAGAACTCTGACAAAAAAATCAGACAACCGTTTTTTTTTCAACTGACTCCACGCGGTCAATCTTTTCTTTCCAAATGACACAGACCTGTCTGTCCCCAGGCGTGCGAGCGAGCAACCTGGTACTCCAGGATTTTTTTTAAACCGAAACCGATCCTGGTTCCTTGTCGATCACCACAAGCCTCGCTCGAGGACAGAGGCGTCATCCCTAAGCGTCGAGATGTTGCAGCGACGCAGAGAGGCAGAGCAAGGCTGAAGCGAGGATGGTGTGGCGAGACTCTGTCGCTCCCTTTTGTTTTCTTTTTTTTGATCCCCGCGATCGGATCTGAGGGTTGTAGATCGAAACGGAAAGGCCTCCTCCTCGATCGACTAGCTGGAACCTCACGTCAAGATGGAACACCAGCAACCCTCGCCTGAGATTGGAAATAGCATGACTGCCTGATCGTGTACTTCCCCCAATCAGAAAACCGCCCGGGTGAATAATAATGAGCGGATCGATCAACAACAGCAATACTTGAACACGGATCTGATCTAGCCAAAGAACTCGCCTCCCAATCTCTTCCCTAAACACAACTGATCTGTAAACTACTTATAGAAAAATAGTCCACAGATGATCTAAAAACACGCTGTGATCAACGAAAGCTCTGATACCACCTGATACGGATCACGTCAATGATCCTTAAGTTTTGTCCCGATCTTTCACAGCGAGTCAACCTGATAGATGATCTCCCAATAACGCCGATGAACGTCACCTGAAGAAGAGGAATGAATCCAGCAAGTAATGTGATGAAGATCACCACGCCTCAAACCACAGCTCGATAATCCTTGATGCACACAAGAACCTTTGCAGCAATAATAATCTGATAAATGGTATCGCCGTCCCCGGAGGGATGATACACGGTGGAGCACAATATAGTTTTTAGACTAAACAACTGAACTCCCCTAAACCCTAGGTGGCTGGCTCCTTTATATAGGAGGCCTGCAACTAGTCAGTTGGATAGACCCAAACCGAACACACAAACAGACTCGAACCTAACATGGACTCGGACTCAATAACATAGCAAAATATTTGACACAACCTTAGACTTATCATTACATACCGTAGGTCGTCCTGGCGTGCCAATAATCAATGGGATGCGCCCGCATCACCTAGCTCGGTGGAGTCCTAAAATTAGGCTTCACCTCCCAACTAATCTATGGATGGATTTGTGGATGCTTACCGAGGCAACACTGGAAATCTGATACCAAGATGATATTGCTCACCGAGTAAACCCAGCTCTCTGATACCACCTGATACGGATCAGCCGATGATCCTTTAGATTTGTCCCGATCTTTCATAGCGAGTCAACCAGATAGATGATCTCCCAATAACGCTGAAGAACGTCACTTGAAGAAGAGGAATCAATCCAGCAAGTAACATGATGAAGATCACCACGCCTCAAACCGCAGCTCGATAATCCTTGATGCACACAAGAACCTTCGCAGCAATAAAAATCTGATAAACGGTATCGCCGTCCCCGGAGGGATGATACACGGTGGAGCACAATATAGTTTTTAGACTAAACAACTAAACTCCCCTAAACCCTAGGTGGCTGGCTCCTTTATATAGGAGGCCTGCAACTAGTCGGTTGGATAGACCCAAACCGAACACACAAACAGACTCGAACCTAACATGGACTCGGACTCAATAACATAGCAAAATATTTGCAACAACCTTAGACTTATCATTACATATCATAGGTCGTCCTCGTGTGCCAATCATCAATGGGATGCGCCGCATCACCTAGCTTGGTGGAGTCCTAAAATTAGGCTTCACCTCCTCCTTCATGCCCATATCACTAGAGTCATTGCATGTATGTTCTTTTCACAAACCACATATGGATCCACTAGAGTCATTGCATGTGTGTTCTTCTCACAAACCACATGGATCCACCAATGTCATTTCACGTGTGTTCTTTCCACAAACCACATATGGATCAACCTATGTGATTTCACGTGTGTTCTTTTCACAAACCACATATGGATCAACCAATGTCATTGCATGTGTGTTCTTTTCATAAACCACATATGGATCCACCAGGGTCATTGCATGTGTGTTCTTTCCACAAACCACATATGGATCCACCAGAGTAATTGCATGTGTTCTGTTTTCATAAAACACATATGGATCAACCAATGTCATTGCATGTGTGTTCTTTACACAAACCACATACGGACCCACCAGAGTCATTGCGTGTGTGTTCTTTCCACAAACTACATAATGATCCACCAGACTCATTGCATGTGTGTTCTTTTCATAAAATACAGCTAGAGTCCACCAGTGTCATTGCATGTGTGGTCTTTTCATGAACCACAGCTAGAGTCATTGCATGTCTATTCTTTTCATAAACCACATGGATCCACTAGAGTTAGTTCATGTGTGTTCTATTCACAAACCACATATGGATCCACTAGAGTCATTGCATGTGTGTTCTTATCCTAAACCAGCACTAGAGGTCAGTGCGTGTGTGTTCTTTTCCTAAACCACATATGGATCCACCAGAGTCATTGCATGTGTGTTCTTGTCATAAACCATATGGATCCACTAGAGTTATTTCATGTGTGTTCTATTCACAAACCACATATGGATCCACCAGAGTCATTTCATGTTTGTTCTTTTCATAAACCACAGCTAGAGTCATTGTATATCTGTTCTTTTCATAAACCACATGGATCCACTAGAGTCATTGCATGTGTGTTCTTTTCACAAACCACATATGGATCAACTAGAGTCATTGCATGTGTGTTCTTTTCGTGAACCACATATGGATCCACTAGAGTCATTGCATGTGTGTTCTTTTCATGAACCACATATGGATCCACTAGAGTCATTGCATGTGTGTTCTTTCCACAAACCACGGCTAGAGTCCACCAGTGTCATTGCATGTGTGTTCTTTTCACAAACCACATATGGAACCACCAGGGTCATTGCATGTATGTTCTTTTCACAAACCACATATGGATCAACCAATGTCATTGCATGTGTGTTCTTTTCATGAACCACATATGGATCCACCAATGTCATTGCATGTGTGTTATTTCCACAAACCACATATGGATCCACCAGAGTAATTGCATGTGTTTTATTTTCATAAACCACATATGGATCAACCAATGTAATTGCATGTGTGTTCTTTCCACAAACCACATACAGACCCACTAGAGTAATTGCATGTGAGTTCTTATACTAAAACTAGTACTAGAGTCATTGCATGTGTGTTCTTTTCACAAACCACATATAGATCCACCAGAGTCATTGCATGTATGTTATTTTCATAAAACACATGGATCCGCCAATGTCATTGCATGTGTGTCTTTTCACAAACCATATATGGAATAGCTATAGTCATTGCATGTATGTTCTTTCCACAAACCACACATGGATCCACTAGAGTCATTGCATGTGTGTTCTTTTCACAAACCACATATGGATCAACCAATGTCATTGCATGTGTGTTCTTTTCACAAACCACATATGGATCCACCAGGGTCATTGCATGTGTGTTCTTACCACAAACCACATATGTATCCACCAGAGTAATTGCATGTGTGTTGTTTTCATAAAAAACAAATGGATCAACCAATGTCATTGCATGTGTGTTGTTTCCACAAACCACATACGGACCCACCAGAGTCATTACGTGTGTGTTCTTTCCACAAACTACATATGGATCCACCAGACTCATTGCATGTGTGTTCTTTTCATAAAATACAGCTAGAGTCCACCAGTGTCATTGCATGTGCGGTCTTTTCATGAACCACAACTAGAGTCATTGCATGTCTATTCTTTTCATAAACCACATGGATCCACCAGAGTTAGTTCATGTGTGTTCTATTCACAAACCACATATGGATCCACTAGAGTCATTGCATGTGTGTTCTTATCCTAAACCAGCACTAGAGGTCAGTGCGTGTGTGTTCTTTTCCTAAACCACATATGGATCCACCAGAGTCATTGCATGTGTGTTCTTGTCATAAACCATATGGATCCACTAGAGTTATTTCATGTGTGTTCTATTCACAAACCACATATGGATCCACCAGAGTCATTTCATGTTTGTTCTTTTCATAAACCACATCTAGAGTCATTGTATATCTGTTCTTTTCATAAACCACTTGGATCCACTAGAGTCATTGCATGTGTGTTCTTTTCACAAACCACATATGGATCAACTAGAGTCATTGCATGTGTGTTCTTTTCGTGAACCACATATGGATCCACTAGAGTCATTACATGTGTGTTCTTTTCATGAATCACATATGGATCCACTAGAGTCATTGCATGTGTGTTCTTTCCACAAACCACGGCTAGAGTCCACCAGTGTCATTGCATGTGTGTTCTTTTCACAAACCACATATGGAACCACCAGGGTCATTGCATGTATGTTCTTTTCACAAACCACATATGGATCAACCAATGTCATTGCATGTGTGTTCTTTTCATGAACCACATATGGATCCACCAATGTCATTGCATGTGTGTTATTTCCACAAACCACATATGGATCCACCAGAGTAATTGCATGTGTTTTATTTTCATAAATCACATATGGATCAACCAATGTAATTGCATGTGTGTTCTTTCCACAAACCACATACAGACCCACTAGAGTAATTGCATGTGTGTTCTTATACTAAAACTAGTACTAGAGTCATTGCATGTGTGTTCTTTTCACAAACCACATATGGATCCACCAGAGTCATTGCATGTATGTTATTTTCATAAAACACATGGATCCACCAATGTCATTGCATGTGTGTTCTTTTCACAAACCATATATGTAATAGCTATAGTCATTGCATGTATGTTCTTTCCACAAACCACATATGGACCCACTAGAGTCAATCCTTTGTGTTCTTTCCACAAACTACATATGGATCCACCAGACTCATTGCATGTGTGTCTTTTCATAAAACACAGCTAGAGTCCACCAGTGTCATTGCATGTGTGGTATTTTCATGAACCACAGCTAGAGTCATTGCATGTCTATTCTTTTTATAAACCACATGGATCCACTAGAGTTATTTCATGTGTGTTCTATTCACAAACCACATATGGATCCACTAGAGTCATTGCATGTGTGTTCTTATCCTAAACCAGCACTATAGTGCACTGCATGTGTGTTCTTTTCCTAAACCACATATGGATCCACCAGTCATTGCATATGTGTTCTTTTCATAAACCATATGTGTAACACCCTCAAATCGGCCCTATGCAAGTTTTAGCGCTTCCCGCCAAACCCGCATAGAAACGATTCAAGGACGCCCACCAAGCACTTTGGTGCGGGTGGAGAACGAAGTAATATCATTACACAACAGTCCTCGATGGGACCCACATAATAGATATATATATACAACACGACTCCATGAGTCAAGAATACAGATATACAGTACAAAGATCCAAATCACCTTGAAAACGATAGAGCGTCCATCTACGGACAAGATGCAAATGGGGCTAAGAGCCCTGAAGAATAACCAATGGCGTCCATAACCCTGCCCAGGCCAAGCCGGAAGGGTAACCCTGCTAACGACGTCGAGCTCAAACCTGCTAAAACAAAAGGGGTGCCGACAAAAGAGCAAAGGAAAAAGAGGAGCGTCAGTACTGAGGCCAGTACATGGCGAGGCTAGAATTCGGCGGCTCTCGCCTACATAGGTATGGTGGGCTGAAGCGGAAGCGCAGCGGCACTAAACAACCTATAGAGACTCGAAACAACTGGCGGTTATCAGAGAGGGATAAGAAAGACCTATTTGGATCCAACATGAAGCTAACACCAAACAAAACCATCCTGGTATTTCCCCCTCGAAACCAAACGAGGAGGTCGGACCGAGGAACTCACACAGTTGGCAATTTTACTCATTCCATTATAGTTGCGGGAATTACTAATCAGGTATAGATAGCATGAGTCATCCTGATAGCATAAGTAGTGGGCAGTTTTAGTTAACCATTCCGTGGTAGTTGGAACATTTACTAGTCAGATATAATTGTCTTGAGGAATCCCAAAACCCAGCAGTTGTTGGCACTTTTATCACATTCCATTGGAGTTGCAATACTTACTAGGCATATAGCATGTCACAAAACAACCCAGATCCACCAGCTGTTGGCATTTTTAATATCCATTCTGTTATACTTGAGCTGATTACTAGTAACATATTAAGTCAAATTTATAGCACTACTTTAGTTATGCTTGTCTATGATCGAGATACTGTGCTCCAAGTCGTCCATAACCGCGGACACGGCTTTCAGAAAGTTTTACCCTGCAGGGGTGCACAAATAGCAACACACACTCGATCAACCTCGGAAAAACCAACTCAAAACCCAACGAGGCATTCACGACAAAGCGATCACAGGATTCAGAAATATTTCAGGGGCCACCCACTAAGCTACCATAGCGGTTGGCGGCTCGGAGCAGACCGTGGTTTGCGTCAATGGCTGTAAACAACTAGGAACCCGAAAGTGTGACTGGGCTTGTCGATACCGCGAAAACACTCCGCGATCCTAAACAGTACAGGTGCTCCACGCACAATCGTAAATAAAGCAGTAAAACATGGCATAAGTACAGAATAGTAATAAATCCCCAAACTACTTGTGGCCCCAAGAAATAGAAATGAATCAAGCTCTGGCTCAGGGGGGGTCCATAAGGCCTCCCGGATGTGGATAGTGTGAAAAATCAAGGAACAGGTATCAAGTACTCGGGGTCCTACGGGACACAAGTGAGTGTGGAAGAACCAAATAACATCTATTGCCCCCCGATGCCTCTGCATTAGTTATATCTAGCATTTTAATAGTTGTATTTAAAGACATGATCATCTCCACCATTAAGCATCTCCACCATTAAGCATCTGCCAACCTTCCAACAACTATGGTACTTGACAACGCGGGATCGCACCTAAGCAAGCAACTACGGCTCGCAAGGCCAACTATCTTCCAAACACAGGCAATAGGAGGTGTCCAAGGCAATATAGAGGCTGCACGGGATATAACTGGTACGGAACACTAAAGCATCGCGACACGGATAGCAAAAGATCAACAGGAGGAAATAAAGGCTATAAATGCAAAATAGGTAGAAGGGGGAGAGATGCTCGCCTGGGAAACACTGCCGAAGGATCATATCCGGAGACTTGTCGATACTCGCATCAACTCATCAGCCTAATCCGCGAAGAAGCAAACACTAGAAGAAACACCGGATGCAATATTTAATACTACGGAAGAAGATCCAACATGATTATGATATGCATGCGAGATGAACAATTATTATGCAACAGGTTTTATATATAGCATTTATAAAATAGGGGCTCGGGGAAAAGGTTCACACATCTGGGTTCAGGAGATCTTGGATTCCGGTGGTCCGACGGTGCGGGTCCGGGGCTCAAGGTTCGACGGGAACGGCGGGATCGGGCTTCGGATAAAGGAACATTCTTGGACAACAGAGGAGAGCTTGCGTTCCGGGAAGAAGGACTTGGTTTGGCGTCGGGGGCGCATCGGATTCGCCCTAGTCGGTGTCGATCTTGTCATCACGAAGAGCTTGTCGGGTCCGCGTATCGGGTTGGTCTTGGTGTTCAGGGTGAAGAACTTGGCGTCCTCGAGGAAGTACTTGGCGTATCCGTGTCGATGACCTTGGCGTCCAGGTTCTCGAGCATCAGGTCCGGGAAGAAGTACTTGGCGCATCTGTGGACCTCGGGTTCAGGGAAGAAGATCTTGACGGTCCAAGTCGAAGAAGGACTCGGGGTTGCCGAACTCCATCTCAACAATCATCGTGGCGTCGGTCGACGGAATGAAAGTAGATCCTGACGTCCATGGCATGGTGTCGAAAAAGGTGGAGATCTTGACGGTGAGACGGTCTTGGCGTCTTAACCTTGCATGGGATATGGTTTCTTTTTGGTCTTGGACAGCAAGCGTTTCCACCGAATCACCATATTTTCCAACGGAGGAACGAGCAACATCAGCACTCCAAAACGAACATAGACACAGGCACTGCGGATACTACTTGTGCGCCACTGCTCGGCATGCGAGGTCGTTGAGGACAACGTGAGGCGGCCTGGCATTGTACAGAGGCCGAGGCCACAGACGTCCGTGCCGCGCGGGACGAGGACAAGGCGGAGGACGCCTCGACAACGTGCGGCCGCGGGTCCTGCAGGGGTGGAGGTGTCGCTGGCGGGGACAACGGCGGTTGGTTCGGGTCGAGCGGAGAGGAGGTCCGCCGGTGCAGACGGGAGTGGGTGGACGGCGTCGAGCGGTGGAGGTGGTGGGGCAGGCCGGCGCGGCGGGCGTCGGTGGAGGAAAACCGGGGCGGCGGCGTTTCTCGTCGAGGCGCGGGAGGATGAGGCGGGGCCGGGACGGTGAAAGGGAGCTGGCGGCGGGTCGGCTCGTGGACAAGGCGACGCAGGCCGGTCCGACGAGGCGGGGACGACGCCGAGGAAAGGGTCGAGCGGCGGCTCCAGGCGGGCCGACGCGAGAAGCTCGGAAGGCCACGGAGGGAGGCCGACGGAGGGGTGGCTTCGGATGATGGGAAAGGAGAGGGCGGTGTTGACGCAGGATGCGGCGCCGACCTGGCGGACGGTGAGGTCGAGCGCGAGGGAGCCGGTGAAGCGGGAGCCTGGCGCGGCCATGGCGACGGCGGCCCGTTGGCGCGGCCTGCAGGGACGCGGGGCGCAGGGAATCGCACTGGAGGGCGGCTGAGCCGGCGGTGGCACTCTGCTCGGTGTGTCGGCAGGTGGGCCAGGAACGAGCCAGGGAGAACGCGTGAGCGGCACGGGATGCGTGCGATGCGCGCTTTCCTTATGCGTGCTGCATGTGCGTGGGTCTGCCGGTGTGGTGGGGCCAAGGGCGACATGGTGTGTGGCTGGCCGCTGGGGCTGGCGTGCACAGCACGCGGGAGGATGCGGGGTCGTGGGATGGATCGAGGGGAGTAGGTGGTGATGGGAGAGGGCGGGGTTCCAGGCAGGAACGGGCGGCGACCAGGTGTTGTGGGGGGCTGATGCGGCGGGCTGGGGTTGGAGAGAGAGAGGTGGTGGGGTGCCAGGGTGGCGGGGTGGGGTGATATGGCGAGTTGTGAGTGGCCAAGGTGAGGTGGAGGGGGCTGGGTAGATTAGGTTTAGGTAGGGATGGTTTAGACTTAGGGTTTGGAGGTGGCCGGCCGGGCTTTCGGGCTGCCTCCCAAAAATAATCTGAAATTTTAATTATTTTCAACAAGGCTTTTGTAATCCGTTTTTAGACAAAGCAAAATATTCCGGACAAGCCCGTGGTTTTGATTTGAAATTAAAGACGGGGTATTTAGAAAATAAAATAGGCTTTTTCGAAAATAGTTTTAGACAAACAAATGCATGATGACATGACGATGCTCAAATGCAATGTGGCATGATGACATGAGCATGCGGTCATGATGATGTAATGCACAAAAACACAGCGATTTTCTAGTAGTGATTTTAGCGGGATGCCACAATTCGACACCACTAACAAAGGATCTCGCCCTCGAGATCCGCCTCATGGTACCAGGAAGAAGGTCGACGATCTGAATCTTCTCGCTTCGTGTAGATCCTCGCGACATCACTAACAAGAGGTCGTTGTCCATGATCATCGAGAGAACACTCCGGAAACAAAGTACGAAGGTAAAGGTATTCTCAATAAAGCCACCTCTAACTTCGATAGACGGAGAGAAGCGATGCATTCTAATCCACTTCAATGTATGAGAGCAAATAGATTGAGTAGTCGGCATGGGGGCCAATCCATCACGCACCCAAACTATTACTCCGCACAATCAGTAGAAGAGCGTGCAACCATTCTCGGAATCAGACTGAAGATCTCGACAAACGAGGTTCGGAACAAAGGGGTGATGCGGCTCTTCATCGGATCTGGCGTAGAGGATGTCGTCGCGTCGGAAAACACCGGAAGGCACAAACAAGGAACAAAGAATGGTACCACAGATAAAGGATCACTCAGATAGCATGAAGTCCGGATGTAGGAGCACCGATACCAAGGGAAGAAGCGAAACCCTGAAGGTACGACGGAAACCCAACCACGAGAATTCCTGGACTCGAAGAAAAGATAAGAGAGCAGACTCAAAACACGTAGAGGTAAGAGGAGAACAACAGAGGGATAAGGAGTAAAACCAGACCTAATCAGATCTATCCAACCGATTTTCCAAAATAGTTTTGACACTCTACTTCGGCCGTTAGCTAGGTTATCCTACAGGCTGGACTTGTGGGGTATCGCAACTGCTGAGCTCTGATACCACTCTGTAACACCCTCAAATCGGCCCTATGCAAGTTTTAGCGCTTCCCGCCAAACCCGCATAGAAACGATTCAAGGACGCCCACCAAGCACTTTCGTGTGGGTGGAGAACGAAGTAATATTATTACACAACAGTCCTCGATGGGACCCACATAACAGATATATATACAACACGACTCCATGAGTCAAGAATACAGATATACAGTACAAAGATCCAAATCACCTTGAAAACGATAGAGCGTCCGTCTACGGACAAGATGCAAATGGGGCTAAGAGCCCTGAAGAATAACTAATGGCGTCCATAATCCTGCCTAGGCCAAGCCGGAAGGGTAACCCTGCTAACGACGTCGAGCTCAAACCTGCTAAAACAAAAGGGGTGCCGACAAAAGGGCAAAGGAAAAAGAGGAGCGTCAGTACTGAGGCCAGTACATGGCGAGGCTAGAATTTGGCGGCTCTCGCCTACATAGGTATGGTGGGCTGAAGCGGCAGCGCAGCGACACTAAACAACCTATAGAGACTCGAAACAACTGGCGGTTATCAGAGAGGGATAAGAAAGACCTATTCGGATCCAACCTGAAGCTAACACCAAACAAACCCATCCTGGTATTTCCCCCTCAAAACCAAACGAGGAAGTCGGACCGATGAACTCACACAGTTGGCAATTTTACTCATTCCATTATAGTTGCGGGAATTACTAATCAGGTATAGATAGCATGAGTCATCCTGATAGCATAAGTAGTGGGCAGTTTTAGTTAACCATTCCGTGGTAGTTGGAACATTTACAAGTCAGATATAATTGTCCTGAGGAATCCCAAAACCCAGCAGTTGTTGGCACTTTTATCACATTCCATTGGAGTTGCAATACTTACTAGGCATATAGCATGTCACAAAACAACCCAGATCCACCAGTTGTTGGCATTTTTAATATCCATTCTGTTATACTTGAGCTGATTACTAGTCACATATTAAGTCAAATTTATAGCACTACTTTAGTTATGCTTGTCTATGATCGAGATACTGTGCTCCAAGTCGTCCATAACCGCGGACACGGCTTTCAGAAAGTTTTACCCTGCAGGGGTGCACAAATAGCAACACACACTCGATCAACCTCGGAAAAACCAACTCAAAACCCAACGAGGCATTCACGACAAAGCGATCACAGGATTCAGAAATATTTCAGGGGCCACCCACTAAGCTACCATAGCGAAGTTGGCGGCTCGAACGGACCAGATTTCGTCAATGGCTGTAAACAACCAGGAACCCGAAAGTATGACTGGGCTTGTCGATACCGCGAAAACACTCCGCGATCCTAAACAGTACAGGTGCTCCACGCACAATCGTAAATAAAGCAGTAAAACATGGCATAAGTACAGAATAGTAATAAAGCCCCAAACTACTTGTGGCCCCAAGAAATAGAAATGAATCAAGCTCTGGCTCAGGGGGGTCCATAAGGCCTCCCGGATGTGGATAGTGCGAAAAATCAAGGAACAGGTATCAAGTACTCGGGGTCCTACGGGACACAAGTGAGCGTGGAAGAACCAAATAACATCTATTGCCCACCGATGCCTCTGCATTAGTTATATCTAGCATTTTAATAGTTGTATTTAAAGACATGATCATCTCCACCATTAAGCATCTGCCAACCTTCCAACAACTGTGGTACTTGACAACACGGGATCGCACCTAAGCAAGCAACTACGACTCGCAAGGCCAGCTATCTTCCAAACACAGGTAATAGGAGGTGTCCGAGGCAATATAGAGGCTGCACGGGATAGAACTGGTACGAAACACTAAAGCATCGTGACACGGATAGCAAAAGATCAACAAGAGGAAATAAAGACTATAAATGCAAAATAGGTAGAAGGGGGAGAGATGCTCGCCTGGGAAACACTGCCGAAGGATCATATCCGGAGACTTGTCGATACTCGCATCAACTCATCGGCCTAATCCGCGAAGAAGCAAACACTAGAAGAAACACCGGATGCAATATTTAATACTACGAAAGAAGATCTGGCATGATTATGATATGCATGCGAGATGAACAATTATTATGCAACAGGTTTTATATATAGCATTTATAAAATAGGGGCTCGGGGAAAAGGTTCACACATCTGGGTTCAGGAGATCTTGGATTCTGGGGGTCCGACGGTGCGGGTCCGGGGCTCAGGGTTCGACGAGAACGGCGGGATCAGGCTTCGGATAAAGGAACATTCTCGGACAACGGAGGAGAGCTTGCGTTCCGGGAAGAAGGACTTGGTTTGGCATCGGGGGCGCATCGGATTCGCCTTGGTCGGTGTCGATCTTGTCTTCGCGAAGAGCTTGTCGGGTCCGTGTATCGGGTCGGTCTTGGTGTTCGAGGTGAAGAACTTGGCGTCCTCGAGGAAGTACTTGGCGTATCCGTGTCGATGACCTTGGCATCCAGGTTCTCGAGCATCAGGTCCGGGAAGAAGTACTTGGCGCATCTGTGGACCTCGGGTTCAGGAAGAAGATCTTGACGGTCCAAGTCGAAGAAGGACTCGGGGTTGCCGAACTCCATCTCAACCATCATCGCGGCGTCGGTCGACGGAACAGAAGTAGATCCTGACATCCATGGCACGGTGTCGAAAAAGGTGGAGATCTTGACGGTGAGACGGTCTTGGCGTCTTAACCTTGCATGGGATATGGTTTCTTTTTGGTCTTGGACAGCAAGCGTTTCCACCGAATCACCATATTTTCCAACGGAGGAACGGGCAACATCAGCACTCCAAAACGGACATAGACACAGGCACTGCGGATACTACTTGTGCACCACTGCTCGGCACGCGAGGTCGTTGAGGATAACGTGAGGCGGCCTGGCGTTGTACAGAGGCCGAGGCCACAGACGTCCGTGCCGCGCGGGACGAGGACAAGGCGGAGGACGCCTCAACGACGTGCGGCCACGGGTCGTGCAGGGGCGGAGGTGTCGCCGGCAGGGACAGCGGCGGTTGGTTCGGGTCGAGCGGAGAGGAGGTCCGCCGGCGCAGACGGGAGTGGGCGGACGGCGTCGAGCGGTGGAGGCGGTGGGGCAGGCCGGTGCGGCGGCATCGGTGGAGGAAAACTGGGGCGGCGGCGTTTCTCGTCGAGGCGCGGCAGGATGAGGCGGGGCCGAGACGGCGAAGGGGAGTTGGCGGCGGCGGAGTCGGCTCGTGGACGAGGCGACGCAGGCCGGTCCGACGAGGCGGGGACGACACCGAGGAAAGGGTCAAGCGGCGGCTCCAGGCGGGCTGACGCGAGAATCTCGGAAGGCCACGGAGGGAGGCCGACGGAGGGGTGGCATCGGATGACGGGGAAGGAGAGGGCGGCATTGACGCAGGATGCGGCGCCGACCTGGCGGACGGTGAGGTCGAGCGCGAGGGAGCCGGTGACGCGGGAGCCCGGCGCGGCCATGGCGACGGCGGCCCGTTGGCGCGGCCTGCAGGGACGCGGAGCGCAGGGAGTCGCACTGGAGGGCGGCTGAGCCGGCGGCGGTGCTCTGCTCGGTGTGTCGGCAGGTGGGCCAGGAACGAGCCAGGGAGAACGCGTGAGTGGCACGGGATGCGTGCGATGCGCGCTTTCCTTATGCGTGCTGCATGTGCGTGGGTCTGTCGGTGTGGTAGGGCCAAGGGCGACATGGTGTGCGGCTAGCCGCTGGGGCTGGCACGCACAACACGCGGGAGGATGCGGGGTCGTGGGATGGATCGAGGGGAGTAGGTGGCGATGGGAGCGGGCGGGGTTCCAGGCGGGAACGGGTGGCGACCAGGTGGTGTGGGCGGCTGAGGTGGCGGGCTGGGGTTGGAGAGAGAGAGGTGACGGGGTGCCAGGGTGGCGGGGTAGGGTGATGTGGCGAGCTGTGAGTCGCCAAGGTGAGGTGGAGGGGGCTGGGTAGATTAGGTTTAGGTAGGGATGGTTTAGACTTAGGGTTTGGAGGTGGCCGGCCGGGCTTTCGGGCCTGGCGGGCTGCCTCCCAAAAATAATCTGAAATTTTAATTATTTTCAACAAGGCTTTTGTAATCCATTTTTAGACAAAGCAAAATATTCCGGACAAGCCCGGGGTTTTGATTTGAAATTAAAGACGGGGTATTTAGAAAATAAAATAGGCTTTTTCGAAAATAGTTTTAGATAAACAAATGCATGATGACATGACGATGCTCAAATGCAATGTGGCATGATGACATGAGCATGCGGTCATGATGATGCAATGCACAAAAACATAGCGATTTTCTAGTAGTGATTTTAGCGGGATGCCACAATATGGATCCACTAGAGTCATTTCATGTGTGTTCTATTCACAAACCACATATGAATCCACTAGAGTCATTTCATGTGTGTTCTGATCCTAAACCAGCACTAGAGTTCATTGCATGTGTGTTCTTTTCCTAAACCACATATGGATCCACCACAGTCATTGCATGTGTGTTCTTATTATAAACCCCAGCTATAGTTATTGCATCTATGTTCTTTTCATAAACCACATCGATCCACCAGAGTCATTGCATGTGTGTTCTTTGCATATACCATATATGGATCCACCAATGTTATTGCATGTGTGTTCTTTCCACCAACCACATATGATCCACCATAGTAATTGCATGTGTGTTCTTTTCATGAACCACATATGGATCAACCAATGTCATTGCATGTGTGTTCTTTCCACAAACCACATATGGACTCACTAGAGTCATTGCATGTGTGTTCTTTCCACAAACTACGTATGGATCCACCATACTAGTTGCATGTATGTTCTTTTCATAAAACACAGCTAGAGTCCACTAGTGTCATTGCATGTGTGTTATTTTCATGAACCACGGCTAAAGTCATTGCATGTGTGTTCTTCTCACAAACCAGATGGATCCACTAGAGTCATTGCATGTGTGTTCTTTCCCCAAAGCACATATGGATCAACCAATATCATTGCATGCGTGTTCTTTCCACAAACCACATATGGATCAACCAATGTCATTGCATGTGTGTTCTTTTCACAAACCACATATGGATCCACCAAGGTCATTGCATGTGTGTTCTTTCGACAAACCACATATGGATCCACCAGAGTAATTGCATGTGTGTTCTTTTCAAAAAACACATATGGATCAACCAATGTCATTGCATGTGTGTTCTTTCCAGAAACCACATATGGACCCACTAGAGTCATTGCATGTGTGTTCATTCCACAAACTACATATGGATCCACCAGACTCATTGCATGCGTGTTCTTTTCATAAAATACAGTTAGAGACCACCAGTGTCATTGCATGTGTGTTCTTTTCATGGACCACAACTAGAGTCATTGCATGCCTGTTCTTTTCATACACCACATGGATCCACTAGAGTTATTTCGTGTGTGTTCTATTCATAAACCACATATGGATCCACTAGAGTCATTGCATGTGTGTTCTTATCCTAAACAAGCACTAGAGTGTGATGCATGTGTGTTCTTTTCCTAAACCACATATGGATCCACCAGTCATTGCATGTGTGTTCTTTTCATAAACCATATGGATCCACTAGTCATTTCATGTGTGTTCTATTCACAAACCACATATGGATCCACTAGAGTCATTTCATGTGTGTTCTTATCCTAAACCGGCACTAGAGTTCATTTCATTCGTGTTCTATTCACAAACCACATATGGATCCACTAGATTTATTGCATGTGTGTTCTTATCCTAAACCAGCACTAGATTTCATTGCATGTGTGTTCTTTTCCTTAACCACATACAGATCCACCACAGTCATTGCATGTGTGTTCTTTTCATGAACCACATATGGATCCACCAATGTTATTGCATGTGTGTTCTTTCCACAAACCACATATGATCCACCAGAGTAATTGCATGTGTTTTCTTTTCATGAACCACATATGGATCAACCAATGTCATTGCATGTGTGTTCTTTCCACAAACCACATATGGACCCACTAGAGTCATTGCATGTGAGTTCTTTCCACAAACTACATATGGATCCACCAGACTAGTTGCATGTATGTTCTTTTCATAAAACACAGCTAGACTCCACCAGTGTCATTGCATGTGTGTTCTTTTAATGAACCACAGCTAGAGTCATTGCATCTGTGTTCTTCTCACAAACCACATGGATCCACTAGAGTCATTGCATGTGTGTTCTTTCCCCAAAGCACATATGGATCAACCAATGTCATTGCATGCGTGTACTTTTCACAAACCACATATGGATCAACCAATGTCATTGCATGTGTGTTCTTTTCACAAACCACATATGAATCCACCAGGGTCATTGCATGTGTGTTCTTTCGACAAACCACATATGGATCCACTAGAGTAATTGCATGTGTGTTCTTTTCAAAAAACACATATGGATGAACCAATGTCATTGCATGTGTGTTCTTTCCAGAAACCACATATGGACCCACTAGAGTCATTGCATGTGTGTTCATTCCACAAACTACATATGGATCCACCAGACTCATTGCATGTGTGTTCTTTTCATAAAATACAGTTAGAGACCACCAGTGTCATTGCATGTGTGTTCTTTTCATGGACCACAACTAGAGTCATTGCATGTCTGTTCTTTTCATAAACCACATGGATCCACTAGAGTTATTTCGTGTGTGTTCTATTCACAAACCACATATGGATCCACTAGAGTCATTGCATGTGTGTTATTATCCTAAACAAGCACTAGAGTGCGATGCATTTGTGTTCTTTTCCTAAACCACATATGGATCCACCAGTCATTGCATGTGTGTTCTTTTCATAAACCATATGGATCCACTAGTCATTTCATGTGTGGTCTATTCACAAACCACATATGGATCCACTAGAGTCATTTCATGTGTGTTCTTATCCTAAACCAGCACTAGAGTTCATTGCATGTGTGTTCTTTTCCTAAACCACATATGGATCCACCACAGTCATTGCATGTGTGTTCTTATTATAAACCCCAATTATAGTTATTCCATCTGTGTTCTTTTCATAAACCACGTCGATCCACCAGAGTCATTGCATGTGTGTTCTTTTCATAAACCATATATGGACCCACCACTGTTATTGCATGTGTGTTCTTTCCACAAACCACATATGATCCACCAGAGTAATTGCATGTGTGTTCTTTTCATGAAGCACATATGGATCAACCAATGTCACTGCATGTGTGTTCTTTCCACAAACCACATATGGACCCACTAGAGTCATTGCATGTGTGTTCTTTCCACAACCTACATATGGATCCACCAGACTCATTGCATGTGTGTTCTTTCCACAAACCACTTATGGTTCAACCAGTGGTCATTTCATGTGTGTTCTTTTCCACAAACCACATATGGATCCACTAGAGTCATTGCATGTGTGTTCTTTCCACAAACCACATATGGACCCACTAGAGTCATTGCATGTGTGTTCTTTCCACAAACTACATATGGATCCACCAGACTCATTGCATGTATGTTCTGTTCATAAAACACAGCTAGAGTCCACCTATGTCATTGCATGTGTGTTCTTTTCATGAACCACAGCTAGAGTCATTGCATGTGTGTTCTTCTCACAAACCAGATGGATCCACTAGAGTCATTGCATGTGTGTTCTTGCCCCAAAGCACATATGGATCAACCAATGTCATTGCATGCGTGTTCTTTTCACAAACCACATATGGATCAACCAATGTCATTGCATGTGTGTTCTTTTCACAAACCACATATGGATCCACCAGGGTCATTGCATGTGTGTTCTTTCCACAAACCACATATGAATCCACCAGAGTAATTGCATGTGTGTTCTTTTCAAAAAACACATATGGATCAATCAATGTCATTGCATGTGTGTTCTTTCCACAAACCACATATGGACCCACTAGAGTCATTGCATGTGTGTTGATTCCACAAACTACATATGGATCCACCAGAATCATTGCATGTGTGTTCTTTTCATAAAATATAGTTAGAGTCCACCAGTGTCATTGCATGTGTGTTCTTTTCATGAACCACAGCTAGAGTCATTGCATGTCTGTTCTTTTCATAAACCACATGGATCCACTAGAGTTATTTCATGTGTGTTCTATGCACAAACCACATATGGATCCACTAGAGTCATTGCACGTGTGTTCTTATCCTAAACTAGCACTAGAGTTCACTGTATGTGTGTTCTTTTCCTAACCCACATATGGATCCACCAGAGTCATTGCATGTGTGTTCTTTTCATAAACCATAGGGATCCACTAGAGTCATTTCATTCGTGTTCTGTTCACAAACCACATATGGATCCACTAGAGTTATTGCATGTGTGTTCTTATCCTAAACCCGCACTAGAGTTCATTGCATGTATTTTCTTTTCCTTAACCACATATGGATCCACCACAGTCATTGCATGTCTGTTCTTTTCACAAACCACATATGGATCCACCAGTGTCATTCCATGTGTGTTCTTTTCATGAACCACATATGGATCCACCAATGTTATTGCATGTGTGTTCTTTCCACAAACCACATATGACCCACTAGAGTAATTGCATGTGTGTTCTTTTCATGAACCACATATGGATCAACCAATGTCATTGCATGTGTGTTCTTTCACAAACCACATATGGACCCACTAGAGTCATTGCATGTGTGTTCTTTCCACAAACTACATATGGATCCACCAGACTAGTTGCATGTACGTTCTTTTCATAAAACACAGCTAGAGTCCATTAGTGTTATTGCATGTGTGTTCTTTTAATGAACCACAGCTAGAGTCATTGCATGTGTGTTCTTCTCACAAACCACATGGATCCACTAGAGTCATTGCATGTGTGTTCTTTCCCCAATGCACATATGGATCAACCAATGTCATTGCATGCGTGTTCTTTTCACAGACCACATATGGATCAACCAATGTCATTGCATGTGTGTTCTTTTCACAAACCACATATGAATCCACCTGGGTCATTGCATGTGTGTTCTTTCGACAAACCACATATGGACCCACCAGAGTAATTGCATGTGTGTTCTTTTCAAAAAACACATATGCATCATCCAATGTCATTGCATATGTGTTCTTTCCACAAACCACATATGGACCCACTAGAGTCATTGCATGTGTGTTCATTCCAGAAACTACATATGGATCCACCAGACTCATTGCATGTGTGTTCTTTTCATAAAATACAGTTAGAGTCCACCAGTGTCATTGCATGTGTGTTCTTTTCATGAACCATAGCTAGAGTCATTGCATGTCTGTTCTTTTCATAAACCACATGGATCCACTAGAGTTATTTCATGTGTGTTCTATTCACAAACCACATATGGATCCACTAGAGTCATTGCATGTGTGTTCTTATCCTAAATAAGCACTAGAGTGCGATGCATGTGTGTTCTTTTCCTAAACCACATATGGATCCACCAGTCATTGCATGTGTCTTCTTTTCATAAACCATATGGATCCACTAGAGTCATTTCATGTGTGTTCTATTCACAAATCACATATGGATCCACTAGAGTCATTTCATGTGTGTTCTTATCCTAAACCAGCACTAGAGTTCATTGCATGTGTGTTCTTTTCCTAAACCACATATGGAGCCACCACAGTCATTGCATGTGTGTTCTTATTATAAACCCCAACTATAGTTATTGCATCTGTGTTCTTTTCATAAACCACATCGATACACCAGAGTCATTGCATGTGTGTTCTTTTCATAAACCATATATGGACCCACCAATGTTATTGCATGTGTGTTCTTTCCACAAACCACATATGATCCACCAGAGTAATTGCATGTGTGTTCTTTTCATGAACCACATATGGATCAACCAATGTCATTGCATGTGTGTTCTTTCCACAAACCACATATGGACCCACTAGAGTCATTGCATGTGTGTTCTTTCCACAACCTACATATGGATCCACCAGACTCATTGCATGTGTGTTCTTTCCACAAACCACTTATGGATCAACCGGTGGTCATTGCATGTGTGTTCTTTTCCACAAAGCACATATGGATCCACTAGATTCATTGCATGTGTGTTCTTTCCACAAACCACATATGGACCCACTAGAGTCATTGCATGTGTGTTCTTTCCACAAACTACATATGGATCCACCAGACTAATTGCATGTATGTTCTTTTCATAAAAACACTAGAGTCCACCTGTTTCATTGCATGTGTGTTCTTTTCATGAACCACAGCTAGAGTCACTGCATGTGTGTTCTTCTCACAAACCAGATGGATCCACTAGAGTCATTGCATGTGTGTTCTTTCCCCAAAGCACATATGGATCAACCAATGTCATTGCATGCGTGTTCTTTTCACAAACCACATATAGCTCAACCAATGTCATTGCATGTGTGTTCTTTCCACAAACCACATATGGACCCACTAGAGTCATTGCATGTGTGTTCTTTCCACAAACTACATATGGATCCACCAGACTAATTGCATGTATGTTCTTTTCATAAAACACAGCTAGAGTCCACCTGTTTCATTGCATGTGTGTTCTTTTCATGAACCACAGCTAGAGTCACTGCATGTGTGTTCTTCTCACAAACCAGATGGATCCACTAGAGTCATTGCATGTGTGTTCTTTCCCCAAAGCACATATGGATCAACCAATGTCATTGCATGCGTGTTCTTTTCACAAACCACATATAGCTCAACCAATGTCATTGCATGTGTGTTCTTTTCACAAACCACATATGGATCCACCGGGGTCATTGCATGTGTGTTCTTTCCACAAACCACATATGGATCCACCAGAGTAATTGCATGTGTGTTCTTTTCAAAAAACACATATGGATCAACCAATGGCATTGCATGTGTGTTCTTTCCACAAACCACATATGGACCCACTAGAGTCATTGCATGTGTGTTCATTCCACAAACTACATATGGATCCACCAGAATCATTGCATGTGTGTTCTTTTCATAAAATACAGTTAGAGTCAACCAGTGTCATTGCATGTGTGTTCTTTTCATGAACCACAACTAGAGTCATTGCATGTCTGTTCTTTTCATAAACCACATGGATCCACTAGAGTTATTTCATGTGTGTTCTATTCACAAACGACATATGGATCCACTAGAGTCATTGCATGTGTGTTCTTATCCTAAACAAGCACTAGAGTGCGATGCATGTGTGTTCTTTTCCTAAACCACATATGGATCCACCAGTCATTGCATGTGTGTTATTTTCATAAACCATATGGATCCACTAGAGTCATTTCATGTGTGTTCTATTCACAAACCACATATGGATCCACTAGAGTCATTTCATGTGTGTTCTTATCCTAAACCAGCACTAGAGTACATTGCATGTGTGTTCTTTTCCTAAACCACATATGGATCCACCACAGTCATTGCATGTGTGTTCTTATTATAAACCCCAGCTATAGTTATTGCATCTTTATTCTTTTCATAAACCACATCGATCCACCAGAGTCATTGCATGTGTGTTCTTTTAATAAACCATATATGGACCCAGCAATGTTATTGCATGTGTGTTCTTTCCACAAACCACATATGATCCACCAGAGTAATTGCATGTGTGTTCTTTTCATGAACCACATATGGATCAACCAATGTCATTGCATCTGTGTTCTTTCCACAAACCACATATGGACCCACTAGAGTCATTGCATGTGTGTTCTTTCCACAACCTACATATGGATCCACCAGACTCATTGCATGTGTGTTCTTTCCACAAACCACTTATGGATCAACCAGTGGTCATTGCATGTGTGTTCTATTCCACAAACCACATATGGATCTACTAGAGTCATTGCATGTGTGTTCTTTCCACAAACCACATATGGACCCACTAGAGTCATTGCATGTGTGTTCTTTCCACAAACTACATATGGATCCACCAGACTCATTGCATGTGTGTTCTTTTCATAAAATACAGTTAGAGTCCACCAGTGTCATTGCATGTGTGTTCTTTTCTTGAACCACAGCTAGAGTCATTGCATGTCTGTTCTTTTCATAAACCACATGGATCCACTAGAGTTATTTCATATGTCTTCTATTCACAAACCACATATGGATCCACTAGAGTCATTGCATGTGTGTCCTTATCCTAAACAAGCACTAGAGTGCGATGCATGTGTGTTCTTTTCCTAAACCACATATGGATCCACCAGTCATTGCATGTGTGTTCTTTTCATAAACCATATGGATCCACTAGAGTCATTTCATGTGTGTTCTATTCACAAACCACATATGGATCCACTAGAGTCATTTCATGTGTGTTCTTATCCTAAACCAGCACTAGAGTTCATTGCATGTGTGTTCTTTTCCTAAACCACATATGGATCCACCACAGTCATTGCATGTGTGTTCTTATTATAAACCCCAGCTATAGTTATTGCATCTGTATTCTTTTCATAAACCACATCGATCCACCAGAGTCATTGCATGTGTTTTATTTTCATAAACCATATATGGACCCACCAATGTTATTGCATGTGTGTTCTTTCCACAAACCACATATGATCCACCAGAGTAATTGCATGTGTGTTCTTTTCATGAACCACATATGGATCAACCAATGTCATTGCATGTGTGTTCTTTCCACAAACCACATATGGACCCACTAGAGTCATTGCATGTGTGTTCTTTCCACAACCTACATATGGATCCACCAGAATCATTGCATGTGTGTTCTTTCCACAAACCACTTATGGATCAACCAGTGGTCATTGCATGTGTGTTCTTTTCCACAAAGCACATATGGATCCACTAGAGTCATTGCATGTGTGTTCTATCCACAAACCACATATGGACCCACTAGAGTCATTGCATGTGTGTTCTTTCCACTAACTACATATGGATCCACCAGACTAATTGCATGTATGTTCTTTTCATAAAACACAGCTAGAGTCCACCTGTGTCATTGCATGTGTGTTCTTTTCATGAACCACTGCTAGAGTCACTGCATGTGTGTTCTTCTCACAAACCAGATGGATCCACTAGAGTCATTGCATGTGTGTTCTTTCCCCAAAGCACATATGGATCAACCAATGTCATTGCATGCGTGTTCTTTTCACAAACCACATATAGCTCAACCAATGTCATTGCATGTGTGTTCTTTTAATAAACCATATATGGACCCACCAATGTTATTGCATGTGTGTTCTTTCCACAAACCACATCTGGATCCACCAGAGTAATTGCATGTGTGTTCTTTTCAAAAAACACGTATGGATCAACCAATGTCATTGCATGTGTGTTCTTTCCACAAACCACATATGGACCCACTAGAGTCATTGCATGTGTGTTTATTCCACAAACTACATATGGATCCACCAGAATCATTGCATGTGTGTTCTTTTCATAAAATACAGTTATAGTCCACCAATGTCATTGCATGTGTGTTCTTTTCATGAACCACAACTAGAGTCATTGCATGTCTGTTCTTTTCATAAACCACATGGATCCACTAGAGTTATTTCATGTGTGTTCTATTCACAAACGACATATGGATCCACTAGAGTCATTGCATGTGTGTTCTTATCCTAAACAAGCACTAGAGTGCGATGCATGTGTGTTCTTTTCCTAAACCACATATGGATCCACCAGTCATTGCATGTGTGTTCTTTTCATAAACCATATGGATCCACTAGAGTCATTTCATGTGTGTTCTATTCACAAACCACATATGGATCCACTAGAGTCATTTCATGTGTGTTCTTATCCTAAACCAGCACTGGAGTTCATTGCATGTGTGTTCTTTTCCTAAACCACATATGGATCCACCAAAGTCATTGCATGTGTGTTCTTATTATAAACCCCATCTATAGTTATTGCATCTGTTTTCTTTTCATAAACCACATCGATCCACCAGAGTCATTGCATGTGTGTTCTTTTCATAAACCATATATGGACCCACCAATGTTATTGCATGTGTGTTCTTTCCACAAACCACTTATGGATCAACCGGTGGTCATTGCATGTGTGTTCTTTTCCACAAACCACATATGGATCCACTAGAGTCATTGCATGTGTGTTCTTTCCACAAACCACATATGGACCCACAAGAGTCATTGCATGTGTGTTCTTTCCACAAACTACATATGGATCCACCAGACTAATTGCATGTATGTTCTTTTCATAAAACACAGCTAGAGTCCACCTGTGTCATTGCATGTGTGTTCTTTTCATGAACCACAGCTAGAGTCATTGCATGTGTGTTCTTCTCACAAACCAGATGGATCCACTAGAGTCATTGCATGTGTGTTCTTTCCCCAAAGCACATATGGATCAAGCAATGTCATTGCATGTGTGTTCTTTTCACAAACCACATATGGATCAACCAATGTCATTGCATGTGTGTTCTTTTCACAAACCACATATGGATCCACCAGGGTCATTGCATGTGTGTTTTTCCACAAACCACATATGGATCCACGAGAGTAATTGCATGTGCGTTCTTTTCAAAAAACACATATGGATCAACCAATGTCATTGCATGTGTGTTCTTTCCACAAACCACATATGGACCCACTAGAGTCATTGCATGTGTGTTGATTCCACAAACTACGTATGGATCCACGAGACTCATTGCAGGTGTGTTCTTTTCATAAAATACAGTTAGAGTCCACCAGTGTCATTGCATGTGTGTTCTTTTCATGAACCACAACTAGATTCATTGCATGTCTGTTCTTTTCATAAACCACATGGATCCACTAGAGTTATTTCATGTGTGTTCTATTCACAAACCACATATGGATCCACTAGAGTCATTGCATGTGTGTTCTTTCCAAAAACTACATATGGATCCACCAGACTAGTTGCATGTATGTTCTTTTCATAAAACACAGCTAGAGTCCACCAGTGTCATTGCATGTGTGTTCTTTTCATGAACCACAGCTAGAGTCATTGCATGTGTGTTCTTCTCACAAACCACATGGATCCACTAGAGTCATTGCATTTGTGTTCTTTCCCCAAAGCACATATGGATCAACCAATGTCATTGCATGCGTGTTCATTTCACAAACTACATATGGATCAACCAATGTCATTGCATGTGTGTTCTTTTCACAAACCACATATGAATCCACCAGGGTCATTGCATGTCTGTTCTTTCGACAAACCACATATGGATCCACCAGAGTAATTGCATGCGTGTTCTTCTCAAAAAACACATATGGATCAACCAATGTCATTGCATGTGTGTTCTTTGTACAAACCACATATGGACCCACTAGAGTCATTGCATGTGTGTTCATTCCACAAACTACATATGGATCCACCAGACTCATTGCATGTATGTTCTTTTCATAAAATACAGTTAGAGTCCACAAGTGTCATTGCATGTGTGTTCTTTTCATGAACCACATCTAGAGTCATTGCATGTCTGTTCTTTTCATAAACCACATGGATCCACTAGAGTTATTTCATGTGTGTTCTATTCACAAACCACATATGGATCCACTAGAGTCATTGCATGTGTGTTCTTATCCTAAACAAGCACTAGAGTGTGATGCATGTGTGTTCTTTTCCTAAACCACATATGGATCCACTAGTCATTGCATGTGTGTTCTTTTCATAAACCATGTGGATCCACTAGAGTCATTTCATGTCTATTCTATTCACAAACCACATATGGATGCACTAGAGTTATTTCATGTGTGTTCTTATCCTAAACCAGCACTAGAGTTCATTGCATGTTTGTTCTTTTCCTAAACCACATATGGATCCACCACAGTCATTGCACGTGTGTTCTTATTATAAACCCCAGCTATAGTTATTGCATCTGTGTTCTTTTCATAAACCACATCGATCCACCAGAGTCATTGCATGTGTGTTCTTTTCATAAACCATATATTGACCCACCAATGTTATTGCATGTGTGTTCTTTCCACAAACCACATATGATCCACCAGAGTAATTGCATGTGTGTTCTTTTCATGAACCACATATGGAACAACCAATGTCATTGCATGTGTGTTCTTTCCACAAACCACATATGGACCCACTAGAGTCATTGCATGTGTGTTCTTTCCACAACCTACATATGGATCCACCAGACTCATTGCATGTGTGTTCTTTCCACAAACCACTTTGGGATCAACTAGTGGTCATTGCATGTGTGTTCTTTTACACAAACCACATATGGATCCACTAGAGTCATTGCATGTGTGTTGTTTCCACAAACCACATATGCACCCACTAGAGTCATTGCATGTGTGTTCTTTCCACAAACTACATATGGATCCACCAGACTAATTGCATGTATGTTCTTTTCATAAAACATATCTAGAGTCCACCAGTGTCATTGCATGTGTGTTCTTTTCATGAACCACAGCTAGAGTCATTGCATGTGTGTTCCTCTCACAAACCAGATGGATCCACTAGAGTCATTGCATGTGTGTTCTTTCCCCAAAGCACATATGGATCAACCAATGTTATTGCATGCGTGTTCTTTTCACAAACCACATATGGATCAACCAATGTCATTGCATGTGTGTTCTTTTCACAAACCACATATGTATCCACCAGGGTCATTGCATGTGTGTTCTTTCCGCAAACCACATATGGATCCACGTGAGTAATTGCATGTGTGTTCTTTTCAAAAAACACATATGGACCCACTAGAGTCATTGCATGTGTGTTCTTTCCACAAACTACATATGGATCCACCAGACTCATTGCATGTGTGTTCTTGTCATAAAATACAGTTAGAGTCCACTAGTGTTATTGCATGTGTGTTCTTTTCATGAACCACAGCTAGAGTCATTGCATGTCTGTTCTTTTCATAAACCACATGGATCCACTAGAGTTATTTCATGTGTGTTCTATTCACAAACCACATATGGATCCACTAGAGTCATTGCATGTGTGTCCTTATCCTAAACAAGCACTAGAGTGTGATGCATGTGTGTTCTTTTCCTAAACCACATATGGATCCACTAGTCATTGCATGTTTGTTCTTTTCATAAACCATATGTATCCACTAGAGTCATTTCATGTCTTTTCATGAACCACAGCTAGAGTCATTGCATGTGTGTTCTTCTCACAAACCACATGGATCCACTAGAGTCATTGCATGTTTGTTCTTTCAACAAACCACATATGGACCCACTAGAGTCATTGCATGTGTGTTCTTTCCACAAACTACATATGGATCCACCAGACTAATTGCATGTATGTTCTTTTCATAAAACAAAGCTAGAGTCCACCAGTGTCATTGCATGTGTGTTCTTTTCATGAACCACAGCTAGAGTCATTGCATGTGCGTTCTTCTCACAAACTAGATGGATCCACTAGAGTCAGTGCATCTGTGTTCTTTCCCCAAAGCACATATGGATCAACCAATGTCATTGCATGTGTGTTCTTTTCACAAACCACATATGGATCAACCAATGTCATTGCATGTGTGTTCTTTTCACAAACCACATATGGATCCACCAGGGTCATTACATGTGTGTTCTTTCCACAAACCACATATGGATCCACCAGAGTCATTGCATGTGTGTTCTTATCCTAAACCAGCACTAGAGTTCACTACATGTGTGTTCTTTTCCTAAACCACATATGGATCCACCAGAGTCATTGCATGTGTGTTCTTTTCATAAACCATATGGATGCACTAGAGTCATTTCATTCGTGTTCTATTCACAAACCACATATGGATCCACTAGAGTTATTGCATGCGTGTTCTTATCCTAAACCAGCACTAGAGTTCATTGCATGTGTGTTCTTTTCCTTAACCACATATGGATCCACCACAATCATTGCATGTGTGTTCTTTTCACAAACCACATATGGATCCACCAATGTCATTCCATGTGTGTTCTTTTCATGAACCATATATGGATCCACCAATGTTATTGCATGTGTGTTCTTTCCACAAACCACATATGATCCACCAGAGTAATTGCATGTGTGTTCTTTTCATGAACCACAGATGGATCTACCAATGTCATTGCATGTGTGTTCTTTCCACAAACCACATATGGACCCACTAGAGTCATTGCATGTGTGTTCTTTCCACAAACAACATATGGATCCACCAGACTCATTGCATGTATGTTCTTTTGATAAGACACAGCTAGAGTCCACCAGTGTCATTGCATGTGTGTTCTTTTCATGAACCACAGCTAGAGTCATTGCATGTGTGTTCTTCTCACAAACCACATGGATCCACTAGAGTCATTGCATTTGTGTTCTTTCCCCAAAGCACATATGGATCAACCAATGTCATTGCATGCGTGTTCATTTCACAAACTACATATGGATCAACCAATGTCATTGCATGTGTGTTCTTTTCACAAACCACATATGAATCCACCAGGGTCATTGCATGTCTGTTCTTTCGACAAACCACATATGGATCCACCAGAGTAATTGCATGCGTGTTCTTCTCAAAAAACACATATGGATCAACCAATGTCATTGCATGTGTGTTCTTTCCACAGACCACATATGGACCCACTAGAGTCATTGCATGTGTGTTCATTCCACAAACTACATATGGATCCACCAGACTCATTGCATGTATGTTCTTTTCATAAAATACAGTTAGAGTCCACAAGTGTCATTGCATGTGTGTTCTTTTCATGAACCACATCTAGAGTCATTGCATGTCTGTTCTTTTCATAAACCACATGGATCCACTAGAGTTATTTCATGTGTGTTCTATTCACAAACCACATATGGATCCACTAGAGTCATTGCATGTGTGTTCTTATCCTAAACAAGCACTAGAGTGTGATGCATGTGTGTTCTTTTCCTAAACCACATATGGATCCACTAGTCATTGCATGTGTGTTCTTTTCATAAACCCTGTGGATCCACTAGAGTCATTTCATGTCTATTCTATTCACAAACCACATATGGATGCACTAGAGTTATTTCATGTGTGTTCTTATCCTAAACCAGCACTAGAGTTCATTGCATGTTTGTTCTTTTCCTAAACCACATATGGATCCACCACAGTCATTGCACGTGTGTTCTTATTATAAACCCAAGCTATAGTTATTGCATATGTGTTCTTTTCATAAACCACATCGATCCACCAGAGTCATTGCATATGTGTTCTTTTCATAAACCATATATGGACCCACCAATGTTATTGCATGTGTGTTCTTTCCACAAACCACATATGATCCATCAGAGTAATTGCATGTGTGTTCTTTTCATGAACCACATATGGAACAACCAATGTCATTGCATGTGTGTTCTTTCCACAAACCACATATGGACCCACTAGAGTCATTGCATGTGTGTTCTTTCCACAACCTACATATGGATCCACCAGACTCATTGCATGTGTGTTCTTTCCACAAACCACTTTGGGATCAACTAGTGGTCATTGCATGTGTGTTCTTTTACACAAACCACATATGGATCCACTAGAGTCATTGCATGTGTGTTCTTTCCACAAACCACATATGCACCCACTAGAGTCATTGCATGTGTGTTCTTTCCACAAACTACATATGGATCCACCAGACTAATTGCATGTATGTTCTTTTCATAAAACATATCTAGAGTCCACCAGTGTCATTGCATGTGTGTTCTTTTCATGAACCACAGCTAGAGTCATTGCATGTGTGTTCCTCTCACAAACCAGATGGATCCACTAGAGTCATTGCATGTGTGTTCTTTCCCCAAAGCACATATGGATCAACCAATGTTATTGCATGCGTGTTCTTTTCACAAACCACATATGGATCAACCAATGTCATTGCATGTGTGTTCTTTTCACAAACCACATATGTATCCACCAGGGTCATTGCATGTGTGTTCTTTCCACAAACCACATATGGATCCACCTGAGTAATTGCATGTGTGTTCTTTTCAAAAAACACATATGGACCCACTAGAGTCATTGCATGTGTGTTCTTTCCACAAACTACATATGGATCCACCAGACTCATTGCATGTGTGTTCTTGTCATAAAATACAGTTAGAGTCCACTAGTGTTATTGCATGTGTGTTCTTTTCATGAACCACAGCTAGAGTCATTGCATGTCTGTTCTTTTCATAAACCACATGGATCCACTAGAGTTATTTCATGTGTGTTCTATTCACAAACCACATATGGATCCACTAGAGTCATTGCATGTGTGTCCTTATCCTAAACAAGCACTAGAGTGTGATGCATGTGTGTTCTTTTCCTAAACCACATATGGATCCACTAGTCATTGCATGTGTGTTCTTTTCATAAACCATATGTATCCACTAGAGTCATTTCATGTCTTTTCATGAACCACAGCTAGAGTCATTGCATGTGTGTTCTTCTCACAAACCACATGGATCCACTAGAGTCATTGCATGTGTGTTCTTTCCCCAAACCACATATGGATCAACCAATGTCATTGCATGTGTGTTCTTTTCACAAACCACATATGGATCAACCAATGTCATTGCATGTGTGTTCTTTTCATGAACCACATATGGATCCACCAATGTCATTACATGTGTGTTCTTTCCACAAACCACATATGGATCCACTAGAGTAATTTCATGTGTGTTCTTTTCACAAACCACATATGTATCAACCAATGTCATTTCATGTGTCTTCTTTCCACAAAACCACATATGGATCAACCAATGTCATTGCATGTCTGTTCTTTTCATAAACCACATGGATCCACCAGTGTCATTGCATGTGTGTTCTTTTCCTAAACCACAACAAGAGTAATTGCATGTTTGTTCTGTTCATAAAACACATGGATCCACTAGATTCATTGCATGTGTGTTCTTTTCACAAACCACATATGGATCCACTAGAGTCATTGCATGTGTGTTCTTATCCTAAACCAGCACACTAGAGTCATTGCATGTGTGTTCTTTTCCTAAACCACATATGGATCCAACAGAGTCATTTCATGTGTGTTCTTTTCATAAACCACGGCTAGAGTCATTGTATGTCTGTTCTTTTCATAAACCACATGTATCCACTAGAGTCATTGCATGTGTGTTCTTTTCACAAACCACACATGGATCAACTAGAGTCATCGCATGTGTGTTCTTTTCGTGAACCACATATGGATCCACTAGAGTCATTGCATGTGTGTTCTTTTCATGAACCACATATGGATCCACTAGATTCATTGCATGTGTGTGCTTTCCACAAACCACAACTAGAGTCCACCAGTGTCATTGCATGTGTGTTCTTTTCACAAACCACATATGGATCAACCAATGTCATTTCATGTGTGTTCTTTTCACAAACCACATATGGATCCACCAGGGTCATTGCATGTATGTTCTTTTCACAAAGCACATATGGATCAACCAATGTCATTGCATGTGTGTTCTTTCCACAAACCACAAATGGATCCACCATAGTAATTGCATGTGTTTTATTTTCATAAACCACATATGGATCAACCAATGTAATTGCATGTGTGTTCTTTCCACAAACCACATACAGACCCACTAGAGTCATTGCATGTGTATTCTTATACTAAAACCAGCACTAGAGTCATTGCATGTGTGTTCTTTCCACAAACCACATACGAACCCACTAGAGTCATTGCATATGTGTTCTTATACTAAAACCAGCACTAGAGTCACTGCATGTGTGTTCTTTTCACAAACCACATATGGATCTACCAGAGTCATTGCATGTATGTTCTTTTCATAAAACACATGGATCCACCAATGCCATTGCATGTGTGTTCTTTTCACAAACCATATATGGAACAACTTAAGTCATTGCATGTTTGTTCTTTCCACAAACCACATGGATCAACCCATGGAATTGCATGTGTGTTCTTTTCACAAACCACATATGGATCCACTAGAGTCATTGAATGTATGTTCTTTTCAAAAACCACTTATGGATCCACTAGAGTCATTGCCTGTGTGTTCTTCTCACAAACCACATGGATCCACCAATGTCATTGCACGTGTGTTCTTTCCACAAACCACATATGGATCAACCAATGTCATTTCATGTGTGTTCTTTTCATAAACCACATATGGATCAACCAATGTCATTGCATGTGTGTTGTTTTCACAAACCACATATGGATCCACCAGGGTCATTGCATGTGTGTTCTTTCCACAAACCACATATGGATCCACCAGAGTAATTGCATGTGTGTTCTTTTCATAAAACACATATGGATCAACCAATGTCATTGCATGTGTGTTCTTTCCACAAACCACATATGGACCCACCAGAGTCATTGCATGCGTGTTCTTTCCACAAACTACATATGGATCCACCAGACTCATTGCATGTGTGTTCTTTTCATAAAACACAGCTAGAGTCAACTAGTGTCATTGCATGTGTGTTCTTTTCATGAACCACAACTAGAGTCATTGCATGTCTGTTCTTTTCATAAACCACATAGATCCACTAGAGTTATTTCATGTGTGTTCTATTCACAAACCACATATGGATCCACTAGAGTCATTGCATGTGTGTTCTTATCCTAATTTAGCACTAGAGTTCACTACATGTGTGTTCTTTTCCTAAACCACATATGGATCCACCAGAGTCATTGCATGTGTGTTCTTTTCATAAAGCATATGGATCCACTAGAGTCATTTCATGTGTGTTCTATTCACAAACCACATATGGATCAACTAGAGTTATTGCATGTGTGTTCTTTTCCTAAAATTGCACTAGAGTTCATTGCATGTGTGTTCTTTGCCTAAACCACGTATGGATCCACCACAGTGATTTCATGTGTGTTCTTTTCAAAACCACATATGGATCCACCAATGTCATTGGATGTGTGTTATTTTCATGAACCACATATGGATCCATCAATGTCGTTGCATGTGTGTTCTTTCAACAAACCACATATGATCCACCAGAGTAATGCCATGTGTGTTCTTTTCATTAACCACATATGGATCAACCAATGTCATTGCATGTGTGTTCTTTCCATAAACCACATATGGACCCATTAGATTCATTGCATGTTTGTTCTTTCCACAAACTACATATGGATCCACCAGACTCATTGCATGTGTGTTCTTTTCATAAAACACAGCTAGAGTCCACCAGTGTCATTGCATGTGTTTTTTTTCATGAAACACAGCTAGAGTCATTGCATGTGTGTTCTTCTCACAAAGCACATGGATCCACTAGAGTCATTGCATGTGTGTTCTACCCCAAACCACATATGGATCAACCAATATCATTGCATGTGTGTTGTTTTCACAAACCACATATGGATCAACCAACGTCATTCCATGTGTGTTCTTTTCATGAACCACATATGGATCCACCAATGTCATTACATGTGTGTTCATTCCACAAACCACGTATGGATCCACCAGAATAATTGCATGTGTGTTCTTTTCACAAACCACATATGGATCAACCAATGTCATTGCATGTCTGTTCTTTCCACAAACCACATATGGATCAATAAATGTCATTGCATGTATGTTCTTTTCATAAACCACATGGATCCACAAGTGTCATTGCATGTGTGTTCTTTTCCAAAACCACAGCTAGAGTAATTGCATGTTTGTTCTTTTCATAAACCACATAGATCCACTAGAGTCATTGCATATGTGTTCTTTTCACAAACCACATATGGATCCACTAGAGTCATTGCATGTGTGTTTTTATCCTAAACCAGCACTAGAGTAATGGCATGTGCGTTCTTTTCCTAAATCACATATGGATCCACCAGAGTCATTGCACGTGTGTTCTTTTTGTAAACCACAACTAGAGTCATTGTATGTCTGTTCTTTTCATAAACCACATGGATCCACTAGACTCATTTCATGCATGTGTGTTCTTTTCACAAACCACATATGGATCAACTAGAGTCATTGCATGTGTGTTCTTTTCGTGAACCACATATCGATCCACTAGAGTCATTGCATGTGTTTTCTTTCCATGAACCACATATGGATCCACTAGAGTCATTGCATGTGTGTTCTTTCCACACACCATAGCTAGAGTCCACCAGTGTCATTGCATGTGTGTTCTTTTCAATCCCAGATATGGATATACCAATGTCATTGCATGTGTGTTCTTTTCACAAACCACATATGGATCCACCAGGGTCATTGCATGTATGTTCTTTTCACAAACCACATATGGATCAACCAATGTTATTGCATGTGTGTTCTTTTCACAAACCACATATCGATCCACCAGGGTTATTGCATGTATGTTCTTTTCACAAACCACATATGGATCAACCAATGTCATTGCACGTGTGTTCTTTTCATGAACCTCATATGGATCCACCAATGTCATTGCAAGTGTGTTCTTTCCACAAACCACATATGGATCCACCAGAGTAATTGCATGTGTGTTCTTTTTATAAACCACATATGGACACCAATGTCATTGCATGTGTGTTCTTTCCACAAACCACATATGGACCCACTAGAGCCATCGCATGTGTGTTCTTATATTAAACCAGCACTAGAGTCATTGCATGTGTGTTCTTTTCACAAACCACATATGGATCCACCAGAGTCATTGCATGTATGTTCTTATCATAAAACACATGGATTCACCAATGTTATTGCATGTGTGTTCTTTTCACAAACCATATATGGAACAGCTATAGTTATTGCACGTCTGTTCTTTCCACAAACCACATGGATCAACCAATGGCATTGCATGTGTGCTCTTTTCACAAACCAGATATGGATCCACTAGAATCATTGCATGTATGTTCTTTTCACAAACCACATGTGGATCCACTAGAGTCATTGCATGTGTGTTCTTCTCACAAACCACATGGATCCACCAATGTCATTGCAAGTGTGTTCTTTCCACAAACCACATATGGATCAACCAATCTCATTGCATGTGTGTTCTTTTGACAAACCACATATGGATCAACCAATGTCATTGTATGTGTGTTCTTTTCATGAACCACATATGGATCCACTAATGTCATTGCTTGTGTTTTCTTTCCACAAACCACATATGGATCCACTAGAGTTATTGCATGTGTGTTCTTTTCATAAAACACATATGGATCAACCAATGTCATTGCATGTGTGTTCTTTCCATAAAGCACATACGGACCCACTAGAGTCATTGCATGTGTGTTCTTTCCACAAACTACATATGGATCCACCAGACTCATTGCATGTGTTTTTTTCATAAAATACAGCTAGAGTCCACCAGTGTCATTGCATGTGTGTTCTTTTCATGAACCATAGCTAGAGTCATTGCATGTCAATTCTTTTCATAAGCCACATGGATCCACTATAGTTATTTCATGTGTGTTCTATTCACAAACCACATATGGATCCACTAGAGTCATTGCATGTGTGTTCTTATCCTAAACTAGCACTAGAGTTCACTGCATGTGTGTTCTTTTCCTAAACGACATATGGAGCCACCAGAGTCATTGCATGTGTGTTCTTTTCATAAGCCACAGCTAGAGTCATTGTATGTCTGTTATTTTTATAAACCACATGGATCCACTAGAGTCATTGCATGTTTTTTTTCACAAACCACATATGGATCAACTAGAATCATTGCATGTGTGTTCTTTTCATGATCCACATATGGATCCACTACAGTCATTGTATGCGTGTTCTTTTCACAAACCACATATGGATCAACCAATGTCATTGCATGTCTGTTCTTTTCATAAACCACATGGATCCACCAGCGTCATTGCATATGTGTTCTTTTCCTAAACCACAGCTAGATTCATTGCATGTTTGTTCTTTTCACAAACCACATGGATCCACTAGAGTAATTGCATGTGTGTTCTTTTCACAAACCACATATGGATTCACTAGTGTCATTGCATGTGTGTTCTTTTCCTAAACAATAGCTAGAGTCCACAAGAGTCATTGCCTGTGTGTTTTATCCTAAACCAACACTAGAGTCATTGCATGTGTGTTCTTTTCCTAAACCACATATGGATCCACCAGAGTCATTGCATGTGTGTTCTTTTCATGAACCACATATGGATCCACTAGAGTCATTGCATGTGTGTTCTTTTCATGAACTACATATGGAGCCACTACATTCATTGCATGTCTGTTCTTTCCACACACCACATATGGATCCAACAATGTCATTGCATGTGTGTTCTTTGCATGAACCACATATGGATCCACTAGAGTCATTGCATGTGTGTTCTTCTCCTAAACCAGAACTAGAGTCATTGCATGTGTGTTCTTTTCCTAAACCACATATGGATCCACCGGACTCATTGCATGTTTGTTCTTTTCATAAAACACAGCTAGAGTCCACCAGTGTCATTGCATGTGTGTTGTTTTCATGAACCACAGCTAGAGTTATTGCATGTATGTTCTTTGCATAAACCACATGGATCCACTAGAGTCATTGCATGTGTGTTCTTTTCACAAACCTCATATGGATCAACTAGAGTCATTGCATGTGTGTTCTTTTCATGAACCACATATGGATCCACTAGAGTCATTGGATGTGTGTTCTTTTCATGAACCACATATGGATCCACTAGAGTCATTGCATGTGTTCTTTCCACAAACCACATATGGATCCACCAATGTCATTGCATGTGTGTTCTTTTCATGAACCACATATGGATCCACTAGAGTCATTGCATGTGTGTTCTTCTCCTAAACCAGAACAAGAGTCATTGCATGTGTGTTCTTTTCCTAAACCACATATGGATCCACCGGACTCATTGCATGTGTGTTCTTTTCATTAAACACAGCTAGAGTCCACCCGTGTCATTCCATGTGTGTTGTTTTCATGAACCACAGCTAGAGTCATTGCATGTCTGTTCTTTGCATAAACCACATGGATCCACTAGAGTCATTGCATGTGTGTTCTTTTCACAAACCTCATATGGATCAACTAGAGTCATTGCATGTGTGTTATTTTCATGAACCACATATGGATCCACTAGAGTCATTGCATGTGTGTTCTTTTCATGAACCACATATGGATCCAGTAGAGTCATTGCATGTGTGTTCTTTCGACAAACCACATATGGATCCACCAATGTCATTGCATGTGTGTTCTTTTCATGAACCACATATGGATCCACTAGAGTCATTCCATGTGTGTTCTTCTCCTAAACCAGAACTAGAGTCATTGCATGTGTGTTCTTTTCCTAAACCACATATGGATCCACCGGACTCATTGCATGTGTGTTCTTTTCATAAAACACAGCTAGAGTCCACCAGTGTCATTGCATGAGTGTTGTTTTCATGAACCACAACTAGAGTCATTGCATGTCTGTTCTTTGCATAAACCTCAGGGATCCACTAGAGTCATTTCATGTGTGTTCTATTCACAAACCACATACGGATCCACTGGAGTCATTGCATGTGTGTTCTTATCCTAAACCAGCACTAGAGTTCACTACATGTGTGTTCTTTTCCTAAACCGCATATGGATCCACCAGAGACATTGCATGTGTGTTCTTTTCATAAACCATATGGATCCACTAGAGTCATTTCATGTGTGTTATATTCACAAATCTCATATGGATCCACTAGAGTCATTGCATGTGTGTTCTTATCCTAAACCAGCACTAGAGTTCACTACATATGGATCAACCAATCTCATTGCATGTGTGTTGTTTTCACAAACCACATATGGATCCACCAGACTCATTGCATGTGTGTTCTTTTCATAAACACAGCTAGAGTCCACCAGTTTCATTGCATGTGTGCTCTTTCCACAAACCATGTATGTATCCAACAGAGTAATTGCATGTGTTTTTTTTCATAAAACACATATGGATCAACCAATGTCATTGCATGTGTGTTCTTTCCAGAAACCACATATGGACCCACTAGAGTCATTGCATGTGTGTTCTTTCCACAAACTACATATGGATCCACCATACTCATTTCATGTGTGTTCTTTTCATAAAACACAGTTAGAGTCCACAAGTGTCATTGCATGTGTGTTCTTTTCATGAACCACAACTAGAGTCATTGCATGTATGTTATTTTCATAAACCACATGGATCCACTAGAATTATTTCATGTGTGTTCTACTCACAAACCACATATGGATCCACTAGAGTCATTGCATGTGTGTTCTTATCCTAAACCAGCACTAGAGTTCACTACATGTATGTTCTTTTCCTAAACCACATATGGATCCACTAGAGTCATTGCATGTGTGTTCTTTTCATAAACCACATGGATCCACCAGTGTCATTGCATGTGTGTTCTTTTCCAAAACCACAGCTAGAGTAATTCCATGTGTGTTCTTTTCACAAACCACATATGGATCCACTACAGTCATTGCATGTGTGTTTTTATCCTAAACCAGCACTAGAGTAATGGCATGTGGGTTCTTTTCCTAAATCACATATGGATCCACCAGAGTCATTGCATGTGTGTTCTTTTCGTAAACCACAACTAGAGTCATTGTATGTCTGTTCTTTTCATAAACCACATGGATCCACTAGAGTCATTTCATGCATGTGTGTTCTTTTCACAAACCACATATGGATCAACTAGAGTCATTGCATGTGTGTTCTTTTCATGAACCACATATCTATCCACTAGAGTCATTGCATGTGTTTTCTTTTCATGAACCACATATGGATCCACTAGAGTCATTGCATGTGTGTTCTTTCCACACACCATAGCTAGAGTCCACCAGTGCCATTGCATGTGTGTTCTTTTCAATCCCAGATATGGATATACCAATGTCATTGCATGTGTGTTCTTTTCACAAACCACATATGGATCCACCAGGGTCATTGCATGTATGTTCTTTTCACAAACCACATAAGTATCAACCAATGTTATTGCATGTGTGTTCTTTTCACAAACCACATATGGATCCACCAGGGTCATTGCATGTATGTTCTTTTCACAAACCACATATGGATCAACCAATGTCATTGCATGTGTGTTCTTTTCATGAACCTCATATGGATCCACCAATGTCATTGCATGTGTGTTCTTTCCACAAACCACATATGGATCCACCAGAGTAATTGCATGTGTGTTCTTTTTATAAACCACATATGAACACCAATGTCATTGCACTTGTGTTCTTTCCACAAACCACATATGGACCCACTAGAGCCATCGCATGTGTGTTCTTATATTAAACCAGCACTAGAGTCATTGCATGTGTGTTCTTTTCACAAACCACATATGGATCCACCAGAGTCATTGCATGTATGTTCTTTTCATAAAACACATGGATTCACCAATGTTATTGCATGTGTGTTCTTTCCACAAACCATATATGGAACAGCTATAGTTATTGCACGTCTGTTTTTTCCACAAACCACATGGATCAACCAATGGCATTGCATGTGTTCTCTTTTCACAAACCAGATATGGATCCACTAGAATCATTGCATGTATGTTCTTTTCACAAACCACATGTGGATCCACTAGAGTCATTACATGTGTGTTCTTCTCACAAACCACATGGATCCACCAATGTCATTGCAAGTGTGTTCTTTCTACAAACCACATATGGATCAACCAATGTCATTGCATGTGTGTTCTTTTGACAAACCACATATGGATCAACCAATGTCATTGTATGTGTGTTCTTTTCATGAACCACATATGGATCCACTAATGTCATTGCTTGTGTTTTCTTTCCACAAACCACATATGGATCCACTAGAGTTATTTCTTGTGTCTTCTTTTCATAAAACACATATGGATCAACCAATGTCATTGCATGTGTGTTCTTTCCATAAAGCACATACGGACCCACTAGAGTCATTGCATGTGTGTTCTTTCCACAAACTACATATGGATCCACCAGACTCATTGCATGTGTTTTTTTCATAAAATACAGCTAGAGTCCACCAGTGTTATTGCATGTGTGTTCTTTTCATGAACCACAACTAGAGTCATTGCATGTCTGTTCTTTGCATAAACCACATGGATCCACTAGAGTCATTGCATGTGTGTTCTTTTCACAAACCTCATATGGATCAACTAGAGTCATTGCATGTGTGTTCTTTTCATGAACCACATATGGATCCACTAGAGTCATTTCATGTGTGTTCTTTTCATGAACCACATATGGATCCACTAGAGTCATTGCATGTGTGTTCTTTCCACAAACCACATATGGATCCACCAATGTCATTGCATGTGTGTTCTTTTCATGAACCACATATGGATCCACTAGAGTCATTCCATGTGTGTTCTTCTCCTAAACCAGAACTAGAGTCATTGCATGTGTGTTCTTTTCCTAAACCACATATGGATCCACCGGACTCATTGCATGTGTGTTCTTTTCATAAAACACAGCTAGAGTCCACCAGTGTCATTGCATGTGTGTTGTTTTCGTGAACCACAGCTAGAGTCATTGCATGTCTGTTCTTTGCATAAACCACATGGATCCACTAGAGTCATTTCATGTGTGTTCTATTCACAAACCACATACGGATCCACTGGAGTCATTGCATGTGTGTTCTTATCCTAAACCAACACTAGAGTTTACTGCATGTGTGTTCTTTTCCTAAACCGCATATGGATCCACCAGAGACATTGCATGTGTGTTCTTTTCATAAACCATATGGATCCACTAGAGTCATTTCATGTGTGTTATATTCACAAATCTCATATGGATCCACTAGAGTCATTGCATGTGTGTTCTCATCCTAAACCAGCACTAGAGTTCACTACATATGGATCAACCAATGTCATTGCATTTGTGTTGTTTTCACAAACCACATATGGATCCACCAGACTCATTGCATGTGTGTTCTTTTCATAAACACAGCTAGAGTCCACCAGTTTCATTGCATGTGTGTTCTTTCCACAAACCACATATGTATCCAATAGAGTAATTGCAATTTTTTTCATAAAACACATATGGATCAACCAATGTCATTGCATGTGTGTTCTTTCCACAAACCACATATGGACCCACTAGAGTCATTGCATGTGTGTTCTTTCCACAAACTACATATGGATCCACCATACTCATTGCATGTGTGTTCTTTTCATATAACACAGTTAGAGTCCACCAGTGTCATTGCATGTGTGTTCTTTTCATTAACCACAACTAGAGTCATTGCATGTATGTTCTTTTCATAAACCACATGGATCCACTAGAATTATTTCATGTGTGTTCTACTCACAAACCACATATGGATCCACTACAGTCATTGCATGTGTGTTCTTATCCTAAACCAGCACTAGAGTTCACTGCATGTATGTTCTTTTCCTAAACCACATATGGATCCACTAGAGTCATTGCATGTGTGTTCTTTTCATAAACCATATGGATCCACTAGATTCATTACATGTGTGTTCTATTCAGAAACCACATATGGATCCACTAAAGTCATTGCATGTGTGTTCTTATCCTAAACTAGCACTAGAGTTCATTGCATGTGTGTTCTTTTCCTAAGCCACATATGGATCCACCAGAGTCATTGCATGTGTGTTCTTTTCAAAAACCACATATGGATCCACCAATGTCATTGCATGTGTGTTCTTTTCATGAACCACATATGGATCCACCAATGTCATTGCATGTGTGTTCTTTCCACAAACCACATATGGATCCACTAGAGTAATTGCATGTGTGTTCTTTTCATGAACCACATATGGATCAACCAATGTCATTGCATGTGTGTTCTTTCCACAAACCACATATGGACCCACTAGAGTCATTGCATGTGTGAATTTCCACAAACTACATATGGATCCACCAGACTCATTGCATGTGTGCTCTTTTCATAAAACACAGCTAGAGTCCACCAATGTCATTGCATGTGTGTTTTTTCATGAACCACAGCTAGAGTCATTGCATGTCTATTATTTTCATAAACCACATGGACCCACTAGAGTTATTTCACGTGTGTTCTATTCACAAACCACATATGGATCAACTAGAGTCATTGCATGTGTGTTCTTATCCTAAATCAGCACTAGAGTTCACTACATGTGTGTCCTTTTCCTAAACCACATATGGATCCACCAGAGTCATTGCATGTCTGTTATTTTCATAAACCACATGGATCCACCAGTGTCATTGCATGTGTGTTCATTTCCTAAACCACAGCTAGAGTCATTGCATGTCTGTTCTTTTCATAAACCACATGGATGCACTAGACTCATTGCATGTGTGTTCTTTTCACAAACCACATATGGATCCACTAGAGTCATTGCATGTGTGCTTTTATCCTGAACCAGCACTAGAGTCATTGCATATGTGTTCTTTTCCTAAACCACATATGGAGCCACCGGAGTCATTGCATGTGTGTTCTTTTCAAAAACCACAGCTATAGTCATTGCATGTGTGTTCTTTTCATAAACCACATTGATCCACCAGAGTCACTACATGTGTGTTCTTTTCATAAACCACATGGATCCACCAGTGTCATTGCATGTGTGTTCTTTTCATAAACCATATCTAGAGTCCAGAAGTATCATTACATATGTGTTCTTATCCTAAACCAACACTAAAGTTCACCGCATGTGTGTTCTTTTCACAAACCACATATGGATCAACTAGAGTCATTGCATGTGTGTTCTTTTCATGAACCACATATGGATCCACTAGAGTCATTGCATGTGTGTTCTTTTCATGAACCACATATGGATCCACTAGAGTCATTGCATGTGTGTTCTTTCCACAAACCACATATGGATCCACCAATGTCATTGCATGTGTGTTCTTTTCATGAACCACATATGGATCCACTAGAGTCATTCCATGTGTGTTCTTCTCCTAAACCAAAACTAGAGTCATTGCATGTGTGTTATTTTCCTAAACCACATATGGATCCACCGGACTCATTGCATGTGCGTTCTTTTCATAAAACACAGCTAGAGTCCACCAGTGTCATTGCATGTGTGTTGTTTTCATGAACCACAGCTAGAGTCATTGCATGCCTGTTCTTTGCATAAACCACATGGATCCACTAGAGTCATTTCATGTGTGTTCTATTCACAAACCACATACGGATCCACTGGAGTCATTGCATGTGTGTTCTTATCCTAAACCAGCACTAGAGTTCACTTCATGTGTGTTCTTTTCCTAAACCGCATATGGATCCACAAGAGACATTGCATGCGTGTTCTTTTCATAACCATATGGATCCACTAGAGTCATTTCATGTGTGTTATATTCACAAATCTCATATGGATCCACTAGAGTCATTGCATGTGTGTTCTTATCCTAAACCAGCACTAGAGTTCACTACATATGGATCAAGCAATGTCATTGCATGTGTGTTGTTTTCACAAACCACATATGGATCCACCAGACTCATTGCATGTGTGTTCTTTTCATAAACACAGCTTGAGTCCACCAGTTTCATTGCATGTGTGCTCTTTCCACAAACCACGTATGTATCCAACAAAGTAATTGCATGTTTTTTTTATAAAACACATATGGATCAACCAATGTCATTGCATATGTGTTCTTTCCACAAACCACATATGAACCCACTAGAGTCATTGCATGTGTGTTCTTTCCACAAACTACATATGGATCCACCATACTCATTGCATGTGTGTTCTTTTCATAAAACACAGTTAGAGTCCACCAGTGTCATTGCATGTGTGTTCTTTTCATTAACCACAACTAGAGTCATTGCATGTATGTTCTTTTCATAAACCACATGGATCCACTAGAATTTTCATGTGTGTTCTACTCACAAACCACATATGGATCCACTAGAGTCATTGCATGTGTGTTCTTATGCTAAACCAGCACTAGAGTTCACTGCATGTATGTTCTTTTCCTAAACCACATATGGATCCACTTGAGTCATTGCATGTGTGTTCTTTTCATAAACCATATGGATCCACTAGATTCATTACATGTGTGTTCTATTCAGAAACCACATATGGATCCACTAAAGTCATTGCATGTGTGTTCTTATCCTAAACTAGAACTAGAGTTCATTGCATGTGTGTTCTTTTCCTAAGCCACATATGGATCCACCAATGTCATTGCATGTGTGTTCTTTTCACAAACCACATATGGATCCACCAATGTCGTTGCATGTGTGTTCTTTTCATGAACCACATATGGATCCACCAATGTCATTGCATGTGTGTTCTTTCCACAAACCACATATGGATCCCCAGAGTAATTGCATGTGTGTTCTTTTCATGAACCACATATGGATCAACCAATGTCATTGCATGTGTGTTCTTTCCACAAACCACATATGGACCCACTAGAGTCATTGCATGTGTGAATTTCCACAAACTACATATGGATCCACCAGACTCATTGCATGTGTGCTCTTTTCATAAAACACAGCTAGAGTCCACCAATGTCATTGCATGTGTGTTCTTTTCATGAACCACAGCTAGAGTCATTGCATGTCTATTATTTTCATAAACCACATGGACCCACTAGAGTTATTTCACGTGTGTTCTATTCACAAACCACATATGGATCCACTAGAGTCATTGCATGTGTGTTCTTATCCTAAATCAGCACTAGAGTTCACTACATGTGTGTCCTTTTCCTAAACCACATATGGATCCACCAGAGTCATTGCATGTCTGTTCTTTTCATAAACCACATGGATCCACCAGTGTCATTGCATGTGTGTTCATTTCCTAAACCACAGCTAGAGTCATTGCATGTCTGTTCTTTTCATAAACCACATGGATGCACTAGACTCATTGCATGTGTGTTCTTTTCACAAACCACATATGGATCCACTAGAGTCATTGCATGTGTGCTTTTATCCTGAACCAGCACTAGAGTCATTGCATGTGTGTTCTTTTCCTAAACCACATATGGAGCCACCGGAGTCATTGCATGTGTGTTCTTTTCATAAACCACAGCTATAGTCATTGCATGTGTGTTCTTTTCATAAACCACATTGATCCACCAGAGTCACTACATGTGTGTTCTTTTCATAAACCACATGGATCCACCAGTGTCATTGCATGTGTGTTCTTTTCATAAACCATAGCTAGAGTCCAGAAGTATCATTGCATATGTTTTCTTATCCTAAACCAACACTAAAGTTCACCGCATGTGTGTTCTTTTCACAAACCACATATGGATCAACTAGAGTCATTGCATGTGTGTTCTTTTCATGAACCACATATGGATCCACTAGAGTCATTGCATGTGTGTTCTTTTCATGAACCACATATGGATCCACTAGAGTCATTGCATGTGTGTTCTTTCCACAAACCACATATGGATCCACCAATGTCATTGCATGTGTGTTCTTTTCATGAACCACATATGGATCCACTAGAGTCATTCCATGTGTGTTCTTCTCCTAAACCAAAACTAGAGTCATTGCATGTGTGTTATTTTCCTAAACCACATATGGATCCACCGGACTCATTGCATGTGCGTTCTTTTCATAAAACACAGCTAGAGTCCACCAGTGTCATTGCATGTGTGTTGTTTTCATGAACCACAGCTAGAGTCATTGCATGCATGTTCTTTGCATAAACCACATGGATCCACTAGAGTCATTTCATGTGTGTTCTATTCACAAACCACATACGGATCCACTGGAGTCATTGCATGTGTGTTCTTATCCTAAACCAGCACTAGAGTTCACTTCATGTGTGTTCTTTTCCTAAACCGCATATGGATCCACCAGAGACATTGCATGCGTGTTCTTTTCATAACCATATGGATCCACTAGAGTCATTTCCTGTGTGTTATATTCACAAATCTCATATGGATCCACTAGAATCATTGCATGTGTGTTCTTATCCTAAACCAGCACTAAAGTTCACTACATATGGATCAAGCAATGTCATTGCATGTGTGTTGTTTTCACAAACCACATATGGATCCACCAGACTCATTGCATGTGTGTTCTTTTCATAAACACAGCTAGAGTCCACCAGTTTCATTGCATGTGTGCTCTTTCCACAAACCACGTATGTATCCAACAGAGTAATTGCATGTGTTTTTTTTCATAAAACACATATGGATCAACCAATGTCATTGCATGTGTGTTCTTTCCACAAACCACATATGGACCCACTAGAGTCATTGCATGTGTGTTCTTTCCACAAACTACATATGGATCCACCATACTCATTGCATGTGTGTTCTTTTCATAAAACACAGTTAGAGTCCACTAGTGTCATTGCATGTGTGTTCTTTTCATGAACCACAACTAGAGTCATTGCATGTATGTTCTTTTCATAAACCACATGGATCCACTAGAATTATTTCATGTGTGTTCTACTCACAAACCACATATGGATCCACTAGAGTCATTGCATGTGTGTTCTTATGCTAAACCAGCACTAGAGTTCACTGCATGTATGTTCTTTTCCTAAACCACATATGGATCCACTAGAGTCATTGCATGTGTGTTCTTTTCATAAACCATATGGATCCACTAGATTCATTACATGTGTGTTCTATTCAGAAACCACATATGGATCCACTAAAGTCATTGCATGTGTGTTCTTATCCTAAACTAGAACTAGAGTTCATTGCATGTGTGTTCTTTTCCTAAGCCACATATGGATCCACCAATGTCATTGCATGTGTGTTCTTTTCACAAACCACATATGGATCCACCAATGTCATTGCATGTGTGTTCTTTTCATGAACCACATATGGATCCACCAATGTCATTGCATGTGTGTTCTTTCCACAAACCACATATGGATCCACCAGAGTAATTGCATGTGTGTTCTTTTCATGAACCACATATGGATCAACCAATGTTATTGCATGTGTGTTCTTTCCACAAACCACATATGGACCCACTACAGTCATTGCATGTGTGTCTTTCCACAAACTACATATGGATCCACCAGACTCATTGCATGTGTGCTCTTTTCATAAAACACAGCTAGAGTCCACGAATGTCATTGCATGTGTCTTCTTTTCATGAACCATAGCTAGAGTCATTGCACGTCTATTCTTTTCATAAACCACATGGATCCACTAGAGTTATTTCACGTGTGTTCTATTCACAAACCACATATGGATCCACTAGAGTCATTGCATGTGTGTTCTTATCCTAAATCAGCACTAGAGTTCACTACATGTGTGTTCTTTTCCTAAACCACATATGGATCCACCAGAGTCATTGCATGTCTGTTCTTTTCATAAACCACATGGATCCACCAGTGTCATTGAATGTGTGTTCATTTCCTAAACCACAGCTAGAGTCATTGCATGTCTGTTCTTTTCATAAACCACATGGATGCACTAGACTCATTGCATGTGTGTTCTTTTCACAAACCACACATGGATCCAATAGATTCATTGCATGTGTGCTTTTATCCTGAACCAGCACTAGAGTCATTGCATGTGTGTTCTTTTCCTAAACCACATATGGAGCCACCGGAGTCATTGCATGTGTGTTCTTTTCATAAACCACAGCTATAGTCATTGCATGTGTGTTCTTTTCATAAACTACATTGATCCACAAGAGTCACTACATGTGTGTTCTTTTCATAAACCACATGGATGCACCAGTGTCATTGCATGTGTGTTCTTTTCATAAACCATAGCTAGAGTCCAGAAGTATCATTGCATATGTGTTCTTATCCTAAACCAACACTAAAGTTCACTTCATGTGTGTTCTTTTCACAAACCACATATGGATCAACTAGAGTCATTGCATGTGTGTTCTTTTCATGAACCACATATGGATCCACTAGAGTCATTGCATGTGTGTTCTTTTCATGAACCACATATGGATCCACTAGAGTCATTGCATGTGTGTTCTTTCCACAAACCACATATGGATCCACCAATGTCATTGCATGTGTGTTATTTTCATGAACCACATATGGATCCAGTAGAGACATTGCATGTGTGTTCTTCTCCTAAACCAGAACTAGAGTCATTGCATGTGTGTTCTTTTCCTAAAGCACATATGGATCCACCGGACTCATTGCATGTGCGTTCTTTTCATAAAACACGGCTAGAGTCCACCAGTGTCATTGGATGTGTGTTGTTTTCATGAACCACAGCTAGAGTCATTGCATGTCTATTCTTTGCATAAACCACATGGATCCACTAGAGTCATTTCATGTGTGTTCTATTCACAAACCACATACGGATCCACTGAAGTCATTGCATGTGTGTTCTTATCCTAAACCAGCACTAGAGTTCACTTCATGTGTGTTCTTTTCCTAAACCGCATATGGATCCACCAGAGACATTGCATGCGTGTTCTTTTCATAACCATATGGATCCACTAGAGTCATTTCATGTGTGTTATATTCACAAATCTCATATGGATCCACTAGAGTCATTGCATGTGTGTTCTTATCCTAACCCAACACTAGAGTGCACTACATATGGATCAACCAATGTCATTGCATGTGTGTTGTTTTCACAAACCACATATGGATCCACCAGACTCATTGCATGTGTGTTCTTTTCATAAACACAGTTAGAGTCCACCAGTTTCATTGCATGTGTGTTCTTTCCACAAACCACGTATGAATCCACCAGAGTAATTGCATGTGTGTTCTTTTCATAAAACACATATGGATCAACCAATGTCATTGCATGTGTTTTCTTTCCACAAACTACATATGGATCCACCGGACTCATTGCATGTGCGTTCTTTTCATAAAACACAGTTAGAGTCCACCAGTGTCTTTGCATGTGTGTTCTTTTCATGAACCACAACTAGAGTCATTGCATGTATGTTCTTTTCATAAACCACATGGATCCACTAGAATTATTTCATGTGTGTTCTACTCACAAACCACATATGGATCCACTAGAGTCATTGCATGTGTGTTCTTATCCTAAACCAGCACTAGAGTTCACTGCATGTATGTTCTTTTCCTAAACCACATATGGATCCACTAGAGTCATTGCATGTGTGTTCTTTTCATAAACCATTTGGATCCACTAGATTCATTACATGTGTGTTCTATTCAGAAACCACATATGGATCCACTAAAGTCATTGCATGTGTCTTCTTATCCTAAACTAGCACTAGAGTTCATTGCATGTGTGTTCTTTTCCTAAGCCACATATGGATCCACCAGAGTCATTGCATGTGTGTTCTTTTCACAAACCACATATGGATCCACCAATGTCATTGCATGTGTGTTCTTTCCAGAAACTACATATGGATCCACTAGAGTAATTGCATGTGTGTTCTTTTCATGAACCACATATGGATCAACCAATGTCATTGCATGTGTGTTCTTTCCACAAACCACATATGGACCCACTAGAGTCATTGCATGTGTCTCTTTCCACAAACTACATATGGATCCATAAGACTCATTGCATGTGTGCTCTTTTCATAAAACACAGCTAGAGTCCCCCAATGTCATTGCATGTGTGTTCTTTTCATGAACCACGGCTGGAGTCATTGCATGTCTATTCTTTTCATAAACCACATGGATCCACTAGAGTTATTTCACGTGTGTTCTATTCACAAACCACATATGGATCCACTAGAGTCATTGCATGTGTGTTCTTCTCCTAAATCAGCACTAGAGTTCACTACATGTGTGTTCTTTTCCTAAACCACATATGGATCCACCAGAGTCATTGCATGTCTGTTCTTTTCATAAACCACATGGATCCACCAGTGTCATTGCATGTGTGTTCATTTCCTAAACCACAGCTAGAGTCATTGCATGTCCGTTCTTTTCATAAACCACATGGATGCACTAGACTCATTGCATGTGTGTTCTTTTCACAAACCACATATGGATCCACTAGAGTCATTGCATGTGTGCTTTTATCCTGAACCAGCACTAGAGTCATTGCATGTGTGTTCTTTTCCTAAACCACATATGGAGCCACCGGAGTCATTGTAGGTGTGTTCTTTTCATAAACCACAGCTATAGTCATTGCATGTGTTTTCTTTTCATAAACCACATTGATCCACCAGAGTCACTACATGTGTGTTCTTTTCATAAACCACATGGATCCACCAGTGTCATTGCATGTGTGTTCTTTTCATAAACCATAGCTAGAGTCCAGAAATATCATTGCATATGTGTTCTTATCCTAAACCAGCACTAAAGTTCACTGCATGTGTGTTCTTTTCACAAACCACATGTGGATCAACTAGAGTCATTGCATGTGTGTTGTTTTCATGAACAACATATGGATCCACTAGAGTCATTGCATGTGTGTTCTTTTCATGAACCACATATGGATCCACTAGAGTCATTGCATGTGTGTTCTTTCCACAAACCACATATGGATCCACCAATGTCATTGCATGTGTGTTCTTTTCATGAACCACATATGGATCTAGTAGAGTCATTGCATGTGTGTTCTTCTCCTAAACCAGAACTAGAGTCATTGCATGTGTGTTCTTTTCCTAAACCACATATGGATCCACCGGACTCATTGCATGTGCGTTCTTTTCATAAAACACAGCTAGAGTCCACCAGTGTCATTGCATGTGTGTTGTTTTCATGAACCACAGCTAGAGTCATTGCATGTCTGTTCTTTGCATAAACCACATGGATCCACTAGAGTCATTTCATGTGTGTTCTATTCACAAACCACATACAGATCCACTGGAGTCATTGCATGTGTGTTCTTATCCTAAACCAGCACTAGAGTTCACTGCATGTGTGTTCTTTTCCTAAACCGCATATGGATCCACCAGAGACATTGCATGTGTGTTCTTTTCATAAACCATATGGATCCACTAGAGACATTTCATGTGTGTTATATTCACAAATCTCATATGGATCCACTAGAGTCATTGCATGTGTGTTCTTATCCTAAACCAGCACTAGAGTTCACTACATATGGATCAACCAATGTCATTGCATGTGTGTTCTTTTCACAAACCACATGTGGATCCACCAGACTCATTGCATGTGTGTTCTTTTCATAAACACAACTAAAGTCCACCAGTTTCACCACATGTGTGTTCTTTCCACAAACCACGTATGGATCCACCAGAGTAATTGCATGTGTGTTCTTTTCATAAAACACATATGGATCAACCAATGTCATTGCATGTGTGTTCTTTCCACAAACCACATATGGACCCACTAGTCATTGCATGTGTGTTCTTTCCACAAACTACATATGGATCCACCATACTCATAGCATGTGTGTTCTTTTCATAAAACACAGTTAGAGTCCACGAGTGTCATTGCATGTGTGTTGTTTTCATGAACCACAACTAGATTCATTGCATGTATGTTCTTTTCATAAACCACATGGATCTACTAGACTTATTTCATGTGTGTTGTACTCACAAACCACATATGGATCCACTAGAGTCATTGCATGTGTGTTCCTATCCTAAACCAGCACTAGAGTTCAGTACATGTATGTTCTTTTCCTAAACCACATATGGATCCACTAGAGTCATTGCATATGTATTCTTTTCATCAACCATATGGATCCACTAGAGTCATTCCATGTGTGTTCTATTCAGAAACTACATATGGATCCACTAAAGTCATTGCATGTGTTCTTATCCTAAACTAGCACTAGAGTTCATTGCATGTGTGTTCTTTTCCTAAACCACATATGGATCCACCAGAGTCATTGCATGTGTGTTCTTTTCATAAACCACATATGGATCCACCAATGTCATTGCATGTGTGTTCTTTTCATGAACCACATATGGATCCACCAATGTCATTGCATGTGTGTTCTTTCCACAAACTACATATGGATCCACCAGAGTAATTGCATGTGTGTTCTTTTCATGAACCACATATGGATCAACCAATGTCATTGCATGTGTGTTCTTTCCACAAACCACATATGGACCCACTAGAGTCATTGCATGTGTGTCTTTCCACAAACTACATATGGATCCACAAGACTCATTGCATGTGTGCTCTTTTCATAAAACACAGCTAGAGTCCACCAATGTCATTGCATATGTGTTCTTTTCATGAACCACAGCTAGAGTCATTGCATGCCTATTCTTTTCATAAACCACATGGACCCACTAGAGTTATTTCACGTGTGTTCTATTCGCAAACCACGTATGGATCCACTAGAGTCATTGCATGTGTGTTCTTATCCTAAATCAGCACTAGAGTTCACTACATGTGTGTTCTTTTCCTAAACCACATATGGATCCACCAGAGTCATTGCATGTCTGTTCTTTTCATAAATCACATGGATCCACCAGTGTCATTGCATGTGTGTTCATTTCCTAAACCACAGCTAGAGTCATTGCATGTCTGTTCTTTTCATAAACCACATGGATGCACTAGACTCATTGCATGTGTGTTCTTTTCACAAACCACATATGGATCCACTAGAGTCATTGCATGTGTGCTTTTATCCTGAACTAGCACTAGAGTCATTGCATGTGTGTTCTTTTCCTAAACCACATATGGAGCCACCGGAGTCATTGTAGGTGTGTTCTTTTCATAAACCACAGCTATAGTCATTGCATGTGTTTTCTTTTCATAAACCACATTGATCCACCAGAGTCACTACATGTGTGTTCTTTTCATAAACCACATGGATCCACCAGTGTCATTGCATGTGTGTTCTTTTCATAAACCATAGCTAGAGTCCAGAAGTATCATTGCATATGTGTTCTTATCCTAAACCAGCACTAAAGTTCACTGCATGTGTGTTCTTTTCATAAACCACAGCTAGAGTTATTGTATGTCTGTTCTTTTCATAAACCACATGGATCCACTAGAGTCATTGCATGTGTGTTCTTTTCACAAACCACATATGGATCAACTAGAGTCATTGCATGTGTGTTGTTTTCATGAACCACATATGGATCCACTAGAGTCATTGCATGTGTGTTCTTTTCATGAACCACATATGGATCCAGTAGAGTCATTGCATGTGTGTTCTTTGCAGAAACCACATATGGATCCACCAATGTCATTGCATGTGTTTTCTTTTCATGAACCACATATGGATACACTAGAGTCATTGCATGTGTGTTGTTTCCACAAAACCAGCACTAGAGTCATTGCATGTGTGTTCTTTTCATGAACCACAACTAGAGTCATTGCATGTGTGTTCTTTTCATGAAAATAGCACTAGAGTCATTCCATGTGTGTTCTTTTCACAAACCACATATGGATCAACCAATGTCATTGCATGTCTGTTCTTTTCATAAACCACATGGATCCACCAATGTCATTGCATGTGTGTTCTTATGATAAACTACAGCTAGAGTTATTGTATGTCTGTTCTTTTCGTAAACAACATGGATCCACTAGAGTCATTGCATGTGTGTTCTTTTCACAAACCACATATGGATCAACTAGAGTCATTGCATGTGTGTTCTTTTCATGAACCACATATGGATCCACTAGAGTCATTGCATGTGTGTTCTTTTCATGAACCACATATGGATCCACTAGAGTCATTGCATGTATGTTCTTTCAACAAACCACAACTAGAGTTCACAAGTGTCATTGCATGTGTGTTCTTTTCATAAACCACACCTAGAGTCCACCAGTGTCATTGCATGTGTGTTCTTCTCCTAAACCAGCACTAGAGTCATTGCATGTGTGTTCTTTTCCTAAACCACATATGGATCCACCAGACTCATTGCAGGTGTGTTCTTTTCATAAACCACAACTAGAGTCCACCAGTGTCATTGCATGTGTGTTCTTTTCATGAACCTTAGCTAGAGTCATTGCATGTCTGTTCTTTTCATAAACCATATGGATCCACTAGAGTAATTGCATCTGTGTTCTCTTTACAAACCACATATAGATCCACTAGATTCATTGCATGTGTGTTCTTTCCACTAAACCACATAAGATCGCGTCTTCTAGAAGCCCCCCCTGAAGAACTAGTTGTCTGATCCGATTGTTGCAGACCGTTTGATTGGGGTGCGTGGACGAATAAGATGGTTCTTTGTAAGAGCAATCCGCGAGTAGGTTGTTCCGCAACATGATTTGAAGTGCTTACATTTTCACTTATATTACTATTATTTCCACTCTCCTATAGCCTACTAGTAATATCATAGAGCTCGTGAGTGAGCACATCTACTCCACAGCCCCCCTCATCCACCACACATCACCGTGCCCGGACGACGCCACTGGCTTTCTCGCGCTGTACCCGGACAACAGCCACTGATTCTCGGGTCGCTACCTTCGTGCTAAGAAATCATTTTACAAGCTTTTGAATTTATCTTACATATTCCTGCTATTCGCCGATCTAACTGCTGATCTTTTATCCAATTTCTCGACGAACTTCGGATGTGGCAAATGCTGCAGCCCAAGAATCTGGAGATCCTCGCTGGCAACTTCGCAGCGACGTTCCCGCTTGTGTGCTCCCACCCAGGATTCTTTCGTTGTTACTCCTACCACGAGCTCCCACTCCACGATCTTGCATGCCCGCACGGCGCGTGCTCCTGCACAGAGCTGGGCTGCAACTACACCGGCCTGCCGGTAGAGCTCGTCGTCCACCTTGCACAGAAGCACTTGATCGAAGTGATTAGGATCTCGTACAGGCAAGCCCAACTTCTCCAAGAGCAGGTGCCGTTCACTAACTTGGCATGCCGCCGGCTAATTTTCCAGGGGTGGATGGCTCTGTTTTCGTCCTGACCATCATCGCCGGTGTTCCGGGAACCAGAGCTAGGCCCACCTTCGTGTGTGTGGTATGCGTCAGGTCGGTCTCGTGCGCCTGGCCCCTATAAAAGGTGCGCATGTGGGGGAACACCCAGCCGACATCGTCCGATAGCATTCTTGTGCTAGCAGAGGCGCCGAGCTGCCCAACGCCGCAGGAGGTGGAGTATGCGGACCTAAGGTCGATCCTATGTGTGCCATCTCAATACCTTGTCGGTACTGGACCGAACATGCAGATGCATTTCTACATTTGTATCAAGAAGACCGATAGGGAAATGTAGTACTTATGTTGTCGTTACTGTTAGACTTAAGCGATGCTTCTCAGGTGCGTAGAGCATACGTGTTGTGCAAATGTACCCTAGTTGTAGTTTTTTAGTACTCCTTAATAATTCAACGAGTTATTGGTACAATCAGCTTGTTGTTGTCACGTTGCAAAGTCCGCTTGCTCTGGACAGGCTGGCAATACCGCATGCTCCCGCTCCCGCATGTCAGTGTCACGTGTTCCGTGGGCCCACCTGCCAGTGTCACGCACCCCTTACTTCTCTTCCTTCCCCTCGAAGCCATTGTCCCCACTTCTCTTCCATCCTGCCACTCCCGTCTAATGGTTGTAATCTGATTTTCGTTGGATTGTTTACATGTAATCTACATTGATAATGCAACATGCAAATGGCACAGACATAATTTCTAAAGTGGAAGCACTTACACGCTGCTATTGCACATATTTCTCAATATAGCTCAACAAACCCATTACAATAATTGTACTCGCACTAAACACAACTAAAATTGCAACCATCCTAAACAACATCTAAACCCACATCACAACGTTGTCGTCGGAGTCCACCTTGATTGGTGACACCGTCGTGCCCTTCCTAGTGACATCCACTCTAGCCCGTGGCTTGCCCTTCGCCAAGGACTCAACAATGGCATTCTGCACATCTTCTTCCCCATCGTCCTCCACATCAGAATCGACAATGACAAAGGTGACGGGGTTGGCATGGACCGAGCCCTGTCGCGACTGGTGGCTCCTACTTGAGCTCGACGCCGCATCAGTCCTTCTACAGGTAGGAGGGGCTGAGCTCGGAGACGTAGCATCGTCATACCGCTCAAGAAACCATGTCCATTTGATACTGCGACGATAGGATCTTGGGGTGGATCCTCCGCGGCGAGCCCTACCGGAAGCGGTGGAGCGGATGGATCTGCCGACACGAGCCATGACAAGTTCCTAGGAGGGAGTAAGAGTGTGGGCTAGGCGTGTCTGATTCCTGAGCAAGGCCTCCCAGTGATATGTACACGGGCAAGCTGCCAAAAAAATTCGTCCAATGCGCGCGAGAGGGCCTTTGAACCACGAAGGCGCGAGGTTTGGTTGACAAGTCCACACGCTAGGTCCCCCACCTATCAGCCGAATGTGGACAGTAGGATTCTGCCTGAGTTATTAAGGGGGATAAATCATGCTTCACCACGCCACTACCCTGACCTCCAAAGGCTCCTCTTTCCTCTGCCCTTGCTCCCCTCGCTCATGGCTCGCAGCTCATGTAGTTCGTCTCAGGCGGAATCAGGGTCGGCTCAACGCCGTCAGGCGGGTGCCCCCATCACATACCGGAGGGCGCTCTACGATTACTACCCCGATATGCTGTGTTTGTGCAGTGAGAAGATGCCGAGATGGATTTCCTGGACCGACAAAAACACTGCAGGAAAATTTAGCAACTGCAGCATTAAAGCGATAAGTTCCTACTATAGGTACAATGGTAACCCGGATCCGGAAAGCGTAATGTAATTCTTTTTTTTTGTTTCCTTTGATTTACTTCCCAGGAAGGGAGGGGAACTGGCTATGACAAGTTTGTGTGGATCGAAAAGCCACTGACAGGTTTTCACAAAGAGCTTGTTCAAGATCTGCGTGATGCTGTGTGGGACAAGAAAGAGGAGATTCGTGCGTTGGAGCGAGAGATCCGGGAGCTTCGCCAGGTGCAGGGGAGGCATGAGCAGGGAGGTGGTGAGACAGACGGGTTCAAGATTAGGCCAGATAGTGGAAACAATTTCCTCATTATCTGGGCATTATCTGTTGCCTTTGCAGTTTATGTTGCAATGTCATTATCCAGCAGCTGAAATAAGTTGCTGCTTCGTGGAGTGTAGCAGCCAGCTTAGAACTTGTTTTTCAACTCAAAACCTTATCATAAGTGTAATGCCAATAGGAGGGATCTATTAAGCGCTTTATAAATAATTCATGTATGTGCCACTAACACCCATCGATTTTGGAGATCCCTTAACCGCTCAGCTATCGCGGTCCCGGTGGTGCGATTGTTCAGATACTAGTGGCACTATGACAATTTTGGATTCAACTAGCGGCCTCGGCCGTATCCAATCCTCAAGTCGCGATACATTTTACTCCGATGGGAGGCGATTGTTTCAGACCAAGTTCCACACCACAGCTCCAGAGTTTAACTGAACTACATATATAGGTTCAAGTTCAATACATCATTAGGCTTCTACACTGCTAGCCTTCTTTCTATGATTGGGTGCCAACTTTCTTCCTCTTTCCTTCACGTCCACTGGCTTCTTCATCTCCTGCCTTCTTCCTCTTCCTGGGTGCCAATTTCCTTACCTTCACGTACCCTGCATCTCCGGGTCGAGGGAAGTCAAGCTAATCAGCACCAGAATCTTGTCGAGCATCATCACTCCACTCGTTTTGGTTTTGTTCCCACAACAAAATCACTGAGCCGGCTGCCTTGTTTCTTACCTTGCGCTTCCTGTAAAAAAACAGTACATGGATTACTACCTTATATCTACAGACTATAAACAATTTTTTGTGAATGTACCATCTCATACCTAGGTTTGGGAGCATTAAGGGGACATCCCGCTGCTCTATGGCCTATAAGATGGCAAGTCTTGCATCTGTTTTTGCCCATCTTGGTAGCACAGAAAGTCGAACCCTTCTTCTCAAGAAAATTCTTAAACCTATTCACCTGAGGTCTTCCTCTGCCCCTTTTTGTAACTAGCTGGCAAAGCTCGAAAGTCAGTTGGACTTGAGGCCACTGAGATGGGTATGTACATGGCTCGACGGATCCAGTGTACACAGCTCTGAACTTTTCCATAGAGTAGTACTCTGACAAATATTGATCCAAATGTGGTAGAGTTATTTTCTTCACCAAGAAGGCCAAGGCGTGGTCGCAAGGTTTCCCGGTATGCTGCCACTCTAAGCAGGTGCATTCTCGCAGCTGGATGTTCACAACATCCCTTTTGCCACTCTTGGACATATCGACCACCTCACAGCTGCTGCTGGTTGACGTGACAACCTTAAGATGAGCAAGTCCTCGGCTTTTCTTGTGAAGTTGTTGTACAACTGGGGGTAGTATATGTCCTCTAAGTCTCCTACCGATCTCTCTCCTTATATTTAACAGCTTCATGATCATACCACGTATGCTGTCTATCAGGATATGAACAGGACGCACTTTTATATCCTTCACCCAGTTATTCAGGCATTCTGCAAGGTTGTTGTTTATGTAATCAACTTTGATGTTGGGGTTGAATTGACTCCTCTTCCATAGCTGCAAATGATGGATGGTTAGTACTCTGGAAGTTCAGGGGCTTCCACAAAAATCTTGCTCATGAAATATTCGCTGCTACAAGGTTTGTAAGCTCTAGCAGCGGGAAATATGTAACGAAATACGCTACCTACGTAGTGTGAGTACAAGTTGAGCATCATATGGGTATGGCATTCTCTACCTTCAGCTCGCGGGAACACCTGCTTCACTACATTCGTCAGCCCTTTGCATGCATCCGTGGATATAGCCAATGGATCCATGTGGCCTATTGATCTCCTGAGCTGCCTCATAAACCAGACCCAGTTTTCCTCCGTTTCTGTTTCAAACAGCCTGAATGCCACTGGGAACATCCAGTTCTGGCCATCAAGTGTTGTGGCAGATGGCAGGCAGCCTTTCCATTTGCCGATTAGGGGCGGTCTTTATGCACTCGAATCTGACCCTCTACCGTCCTTGAATCCCTGGATGCAAGGTTTAAGCGCCATGAAAAAACTTTTGAAATATATTTTACCACGTGCTGATTTGGTGTCAATCTCCACAACACTCCCCGGACACCTAGCTTGTACCTCCGCCTTGAAGTTGTATAGCATCTTGAAGCTATTGGTCCAATCCCCTTGCAAGACCCCCAGAGCTTTCTCTTTACCTTACCAAACCGTGTAATACATTAAGACAATGTTGTATTTAGAACCGAGGCTAGTTTGAATATTCTTCGCGGTCTCCTTAGGGTTATCCTTTAGTATGGACATAGCTTGTATAGCCACCCACTCCGTATCAGCCATTGAGGATTTCAGTTTGCTGCATGTCGGACACATGTGTGGAGGGCCCATTTTGTTCACCTGCAACACAGATTCATTTAAAAGATAAGCAGAGTCGACTAGTTGCAAGAAGGATATCGCACAACAATTGTAGTTATAGAGTGAAAAGAGAGAAAGTTCTAATGGTTTTCTGCATTCATTTCCCCAGTACCCTAATTGCCTTCGACGCAGGTAAGGCTCTTGTTGTGATCCTCCATGGACAATGTACCTCGACCCGTCCATTCATCCATGTTAACTTGCAAACGGCCTCTTACCTCTATGCAGTGTTCTTCAGTCGATAAACGTCGAACTCCTCCTTGATACAAAAATGCCGGAACGACAACCTAAACTCATGCATGCTCCTGAACCCGGTGCCGACCGAAATTATAGGATACTCGTGGTCATGTTTCATTCTTCTATTTCAACACCCAAATCATCGACTGGAATACCAGCCTCATCGTTAAGTTCCTCGTCTATTTCGTCATCACCAGATTCTTGATCCTCTACAGTGCCTTCTTCTTCATCTGATTTAGAATCCTAGCCATCGTCTCTAATGCCTAGTATTGCACACATCATATTGACTCCCATGGGTAGGGCTGCACCATCATCTCCACCCAGATGGACCAGAACATTGCCCCAATCTACCTCACCGGCAACTCTATTTTCTCCAAGACACTCGGTTGGTTCTGCACGCATCCCAGGTACTTCAGTAGACAAACAGCAGTTAGAATCAGTTTCATCTTGACTATATAGAACCCTCTTGCTCTTCTTGTGTACATCCTCCTTCCTGATGTAATCTTTCCTGATGGTATCAGTAGGGCTTGACATCTACATTCTGTTCCCCATTGAACTAGGCTTTTTGCTGCCGCTCTTGGGTATGATCTCCTTCCTGCCTCCCCTCACGGGTGTTGGCTCCAGGGTGCTGGCATTATTGCCTGACCTCTGCGGCGTGTTCTTCTTTGAATTAGCCCTTTTGCTGCTACTATTGGGTGTGTTCTCCTTCGTGCTGGCATTATTGCCTGACCTCAACGACGTGTTCCGCTCCAAATTAGCCCTTTTGCTGCTACTATTGGGCGTGTTCTCCTTCGTGCTGGCATTATGGCCTGACCTCAGCGGCGTGTTCTGCTCCAAATTAGCATTTTTCTTCTCCCACTAGGTGTGGTAGCCTCCATGCTGGCCATCTTCGCCTTTTTGCTACCACTCCTAGGAGTGTTCACCACCGTGCTAGCCCTCTTAGCGTTTTTGCTGCTACCATTCGGTGTGGCATTTTTACTGGATCTCAGGGGTGTACTCTGTGGCGTGGTGCCTTTTTTCGTGCGAATCTTGGGCGTCCTCTTCTCTGGCATGGTCTCCTTGATGATCTTCTTCTTCGGGGTGCCCTTTCTGGAGATGCTCTTCCTGCTCCTCTTTATGATGCTCCTCTGTAAGACTCTTCTCTATTCGAAGCTACCTTCAGTCGCACCAGCCCCAGTGATGCCATGGATCAGGTCACGCATGCCTTCTACAAGTCCATCATCTCTTTTGTCGAAATCCAATTCCTCTCCAACCATTTGCACTATCAAGTGGAAGTACACTTCACCTCTATAATGTTTCCTTATAAACGGTACGACTAAATCCCTGGTATCTTTCACTTCTATAGCCTTTTTGCTCCTGTTACCAAAATATACCAAATGTGCTACCTGGGAGGACCCCCACAGCACCTTCACACGTAACGATGCCATCAGGTCAGATAACTCTACCACTTCAGGATCGTATCTGCCAAGGATTACATCAAACTTGTCATAGAATTTTTCTGTGCCATCATCTAATTTTGCAGTATAATCCTCGACACCGATAGGAACGATTACTTTGCCATCATCAGGTTCTGCAGGATAGAAACCTCTGAGAGGTCCAAGAGGTGGAGCGGCACCATCAGACCCAGCCACAATGCCACCGTCGCCATCACCAGAGTCATCGTTAGCTGGAGCAACCTCGGTGGAAGTACCAGGACCAGGAGCAAGGCGAGGGCCCTTAGCAGCGGGAGCTACAATACTTGGTGGACAAGCAGGGCCCTGGCTAGCGACAACCATAATAGGATCAGCTCCTGCCATGCCACATCGACGATCAGGAGCAGTTCCCACAATAGTAGTGTTTCGAGTGCTTGCAGAGTCCAGACCATGAGCTAGCTCCAGACCAGCAGCTCGCTGAACCTGAGCAAGGGTTCGAGGAGGACACAAGGCAGCAGTCTTGGCAACAACAGTGGGGCAGCCTCCGGAAGCCTTAGTTTGCTCAATAGCGGCAGGGATTGGGTCAACAGCGGCTAGATCAACAACAACACGGGGACGACCAGTACCAGTAGATTCCAGAGCACGGGTTCGCACAACTTGATCACGGTTTCGAGGAGGAGGAGCACACAAGGCAGCAGTCTTGGCAACAACTGCGGGGCAGCCTCCGGAAGCCTTAGTTTGCTCAACAGCGGCATGGATTGGGTCAGCAGCAGCCAGAGCAAAAACACCACGTGGACGACCGGTACTAGAAGATTCCAGAGCAGAGTTTTGCACAACCTGAGCATGGTTTCGAGGAGGAGCAGCACGGAAGGCAGCGGTCTTGGCAACAACAGTGTGGCAGCCTCCGGAAGCCTTAGTTTGCTCAATAGCTGCATGGATTGGGTCCGCAGCAGCCAAAGCAGCAACACCATGGGGACAACCAGTACCAACAGATTCCAGAGCAGAGTTTTCCACAACGGCAATGCGGCGACTCCTACGAGAAGGTTGCCTGACAGAAGCATGTCGCGGACGAGGAACCACATTTTGCTCAATAACAGCAGGGGTTTGAGTTAGACCACCCTATCCAATATTAGCTAGGCGACTCCCAGTAGCAGGAACTTCCACATCTAGTATGTTACAAATCAGCATAACCACGCGAAGCCCAGCAAACTGTTTCATCAACCCAATTAGCTGACTATCACACGCTATAGGAACCGTGAAGCCTCATTCATGAATGAAGCTGAACTGTGCAATCTCCTCCGGCCCCATTTCAGCAAGTTCACGCACAGCAGCAACCATACCAGGGATAGTGCATAACTGCATAGGCGCTACTTCCATCTTTAGACACCTATCTTGATTCCACTTGCTCCTCCCATCTGCTAATTTAATGTGGTAGCCACAGAGGGTGACCATAACCGTGTATTTGGGTTCAGCGGAGATCCTACTTGACAGAAAATTAGGGACAAAAGATAAGAATTGTTTGTTAGCATCGTGCTAGCAAACAATTCTAGGTTCGATTTATCTCTGTAATGCCAATAGCCAGCTAGCAGTTATAGATAGTGTGAATAGCAAAGAGAGGAGTAGCTCACCCACAATTAGCCAGAAGTACTTCCTCGGCAGTAGGATCTGCCATCCTTCACGCTGCTCAGCTCATCGGCGGTAGAGGCAGGCTGGATCATCGGAATGGCTGGCACGACATTCGGCATTAGAGCTTGGTACCAGCGAGTAGGCGTAGCAACTTGGCGCCGGAAGTTAAATGCCCGAAGGGATCATTTTGGTTGGAGAGGGGATTTCGACACTGCTGGTGCTAGGGTTCATGCGAAAGGAGGGAGGGAGTGGATTTGTGAATTTGGTCAACGCACCATCCTCCTTTACTCCCTCATTTTGCCTACATGGTTGCCGCGTTCGTGCTCCCGTCATGGAAATATTACTGACATCTACTTCAGGTGGTAGTTTCACAAAATGTTTGGATTTAGTAGGGGTGAGATGAGTTTGCCTTGAAATGGCCCCTCTCGGTAGTTGGCGGCCCAACATTTCAAAACGCGACAATTTCAGGCAACTTAGGTACCGCGGTGCACTCGCCCAGGAACTTTGGTACCGTAAACGAACACCGCCTAGGAACCATAGCTGAAGATAGATATCCAAAGAACTTGTCAAATCTCGTAGCAACTCAACATCCTATCCAGGAAGAAGCAAATCACTAAAATAAACACCGGCTGCTGACATGGTTATACCCTATGGGTATGTAACTTCAGCATACCTAGTCCAGCCCAAGGAAGGCCCACGACAAATATACGCCGGCCCATGAAGATTTTCGGGTGGTCCAGGCCCATGACGCCTTCGGATCCTTGGAGAACAAGACTAGAGTTTGAATACAACTTGTAATCTACTCGTATGGGTACCCGAGACCTAGCCTCCCCATATATAAAGGCTAGGAGGGTCCAACGAGGAGGACGACGATTACACACGACATACACACCTCCACGCCAGATCGAATCTGCGCACCTTGTAATCTTCGGTTCCGCCATAATAAAAGAGCAAACAAGCAGGAGTAGGGTTTTTCCTCAGGGCTGAACACAGGTAAATCTCGTGTCCCCAGTTTGCTTGTCTTAACCGTGCCACGATCTCCAGCATCCCCATCTTCTCCAAAACCCAAGTCCATAACAATGAGCATTGACAAGATTAAACCTCGTCAATTGGCGCCGTCTGTGGGAATTGGGGCTGCTGATTGTGCGGTCGTGATGGTTCCGACCCGATCGATCTACAACTCCGCGGCGACGGAGAATCACCTCCTCTTCGGCGCTTTCGACTTCACCGCCCACTCGCCGGATACCATGAAGGATTTCGAGCCCGTAGGGCGGACTCGAAATTCTGTTGAGCTTCTGCTTCCTGTAGGACAACGGCACCCTCCGCCTCCTGGCGGTGCCGCGTGCCGCCAATCAGGCCCGCTTCATGGGCTCCACACCCGCTACGACGTCACCATCAACAGATGAGTTCTACATCGGCAAATGCAACTCCGATCTGTGCGATCCACCTTCGGAGGAAGGGACCTACGGTTCCGGATCCGAAAGCTGCGGCAGCAGTCAACCAATCTGCAGGCGCTATCTGTGCGCCGCAATCATCCAAACCGACGAGGAAACGCCTAACCCGCCGCCCAACCCCAACCCGCAGGACACAAACGGCGAAAACGGGGACAACAGGGGCCACCTCATCCAACTTAGCAAAGAAGGATGGGCCGAAGCACGCCGCGCCGTCGCGAAATAGTCCTACCTCTGGACTCCCCACGTGATCTGCTGATGGCATACCACTACCTCCTCATCGAGGAGCACAAGAAGCAAGTCAAGATGCAGGAGACACTCGACAAACGCAAGAAAGCAGCCTCTGAGTCCAGTGCGCGACGAGCTGCGCTCTCCGTCATGGGACCCGGCTCTTGCACGAACGGAAACCAGGGAAACAAGCACCACTCTCGGGTGGAAAACATGGACCCTAAGGAGCGGCGTGACGTGACCCGAACCCTCCACACATCGTTCATGGATATGGACGCCGACGGCAACATCACTCCGAAGACGCCACAAGCTGCGATCATGGCAGCCACTGCGTATCTCGCGGCTCACCCACCTCCGGAGGGGGACCCGAAAAGGGCCATGCATAGGTCCGCACTCACCGGACTAGGACTAATCGGAGCTGCGCTCCACGAAGACGCTCCTACGGAGCCGAAGAAGAAACCTCCGGCCAGGCGCGACCGGAGCCCCACTCCCTCATACGAAGATGAAGAAGAACACGACCTTCCTCGAAGGAAGAAGAGCTCGCACCGCCATAAACACGACTACGACGCCAGAGACAAGCTTACACAGCGCAAGATCGACAAAGCACGCGCCAAACGCGCATGCTCGTCTGAATCTGAGATGGATGAAGACGAAGGAGAACTCTGCGGGGCTCGATGCTTCAGCAGATCCATTCGACGAACACAGATGCCACGCAACTTCAAGCTTCCTTCGGATACTCCGAAATTCAACGGCACGCAAGATCCAAAGTCCTGGCTCAGTGACCATCTGTCATCCATTAAGCTTCATGGAGGCAACAAAGAAATCGCCATGCAATGCCTTCAGCTGCAGCTGACAGGCGCGGCACGGGTCTGGCTCAGCAGCCTATCATCAGGATCCATCCGAAGCTGGGAGGAGCTCGCTTATAGCTTCATCCGAAACTTCAAAGGCACCAGCAAGAGGCCCGCCTCAATCGAAGAATTGCGAGCCTGCACTCAGAGAACGGGTGAATCTATTCGCTCGTACATACTACGCTGGTCTACAACCAAGAACTCCGCAGCACACATCTCCGAAGAGCGGGCCATCGACGCCTTCAGGGACGGCGTCAAACGCCCAGACTTCATGGAAAAACTTGGACGTGTAAAGCCCAAGACACTCGACCAGCTCATGGAAATCGCCAACAGTTGGGCAGACGGCGAAGATTGCATCCAGCGAGCGCAATTAGATGAAGAGGACGACTATGGCCGCAGACGCGAACGCCGCAGCAAGAGGAGATCGCGTGTCTACGAACATGACGGACCCGACATGGTCGCACCGACTACGCCGACCGCCGTAACGACAACAAACGGCGCAGCGGAGGATACCGCAGCGGAAACTTCCGCGACAGCAGACGACCAACGCGATCGTGGCAACGCCGCGACGCGATAACGGACCCTCATTCGACAAACTTTCGGGTCCATGCACCATCCACTTCTACATCGACAAACAAGATGGCAAAAGAAAGCTAGCCACATGCTCAAGGACGCGAAGTTCCGAAACTCAGCGAAGGCATGATGCAGATGAGGCAACAAGCTCCAACTCCTGCGTTCGGAAACGCACCTGCGCCAGGTGAAATAGCACACGGAGCTCCTCCACCACCGCCTATTGCAGGCCCACATCAACCAGTCGCACCAGCGCAAAACAACGCCGGCGCATACCCCCACCAAAGGGAGCACTAAATATGATACAGAAGGGACGCCCAACCAATAGGGTGCAGAAGAAAATTACCCGACAAATCAATATGGCCGTGGCAACTCCGCCTACAATCCCTGAGTACCTCAGCGGATCGGAGTCCTGCATCACATTCACTCGCGCGGATCACCCTTGCCAGATCCCTCGCCCAGTCATCTTGCCCAGTCTTTGGAGGCGCAGTCGGAGGTTCGAGATGAGTCGCATCTTCATGGGCGGTGGGCGGCATCAACCTAATGTTCGCAAGCACTCTAGCAGCTATGCGGATCCAATGCAGCCTGGAACAATCGGACACAACGTTCCACGACATTGTCGAGGAAGGGCATCTTCCCCACGGGCAAAATAGGCTCGACGTCATCTTGAAGCGGGACAACTTTTGGCGGGCGCCTAAAATTTGAAGTGGTGGACTGGCGTCGCAATACCACGCCATCTGGGACGCGTAGCATTCGCAGGTTCTGGCCGTCCACACTACGCATACCTACTACTCAAGATGCGGGACCAAGGCGTCATCACGATCCACGGAGCTTCACCCGATCGGACCAATGCGGCGAGATTTCAACAAAATCTCCGGTCTTTCGGCATGCAAGGCGAGCTTGTAAAGCTCCGTGATGACAATATGGGCTACCCCCAGTCACCAAGCAGAATGCACCTGACATGTCTTTTGACTCCACCATCAACACCAAAAAAGTGCAGGTCCATCCAACGGATGCCTCCAAGACGGCGCTGATCGCCAACGACCTCAGCACCGCATAGGAAGGCGCGCTCGTCGAATTCCTCCATGAGCGCTGGGAAATCTTTGCCTAGTGTCCTGCGGACATGCCAGGAGTTCCCAGGGAAGCACGCACTCAATGTCTTCCCAGACACCAAGCGATCAGCGGTCCATCCGAAGGCGCCGAGCCACGAGCCGAAGCTATCGGCAAGGAGATCAACAGATTACTCGCAGCAGACTTCATCCGGGAAATCAAGGAAAGCGAGTGGCTGGCAAACATGGTGATGGTCCCGAAGAAGGACACGGACATCCTGCGGATGTGCGTGGACTTCACGTCACTAAATAAACACTGCCCTAAAGACCACTTCCCTCTTCCTCAGATCGACCAGATCATCGATTCGACTGCAGGTTGTGAGAAACTCTCCTTCCTCGACGCCTACTCAGGCTATAACCAGATTCGACTCAAGGTCGAAGATCAAGAGAAAACGGCGTTCATCACACCGTTCGGAGTATACTGCTACAACACAATGCCCTTCGGGCTAAAGAACGCGGGTGCCACGTACCAGCGATGCATGCAAGCCTGCCTCAAGGACCAGATAGGTCGCAACGTCCAAGTCTATGTCGACGACATAGTCATCAAAACCAAGGAGGCAAGAACACTTATCGACGATCTCCACAAGATGTTCGACAACCTCGATCGCTACAGGATCAAGCTCAATCCAGAAAAGTCTCGCGCCGGCGTCAGCTGCTCGGCTACTTCATCTCTCAACGAGGGATAGAAGCAAACCCGAAGAAAATCAAAGCTATCATGACAATGGAGAAGCCGAAAAACCTCAAGGGCGTTCAGCAGCTCGCAGGGCGAGTAGCGGCACTAAGCAGGTTCATCAGCCGCATGGGCGAAAAGGCCCTACCATTTTACCTGCTGCTGCGCAAAACAGACAAGTTCGAGTGGACACCAGAAGCCAACGACGCATTCGAAAACCTCAAGCGGCTCCTCTCCACCTCGCCAGTTTTGGTCACACCAAAAGAGCGCGAGCCCCTGTTCAGACATAGCAGCCACACACCAGGTGGTCGACCGATTTCGTGGTCGAACGACCGAAGAAGGCAAGACCCACGGGTACAACGCCCAATTTACTACCTCAGCGAGGTTCTCACTCCAACAAAACAGCGGTACCGCTACTGAAAGCGGCCCTACGGCGTGTTCATGACGGCTCGACGATCGAGCCACTACTTCCGGAGCATCGTGATGGTCGTCAGCAACGAGCACCCCTAAACAGCATCCTAAATAACCCGGAGGCCACGGGGCCTGTGGGGCATTGAACTATCACCCCGGACATCATCTACGAAGCGACCGCAATCAAATCTCAAGTTCTTCCGGACTTTCGGTGCCTTTGGATGGAGCTGCAGCTGCGACACCCGGACATGTCGCGATCTGGACAATGCATTTTGACGGCTCCAAACGTGAAGCCGAGCAGGGCAGGAGTCATCTTGACCTCCCGCAAGGAGACAAGATGAAATCGTCCTTCGGATGAAATTGAGCCTCCAACAACGAGGCGAATCTGAGCCCTCATCCATGGCATGAAGATGGCAAAATATGCGGCGCAACGCCCTGGTCATCTGGTGACTCCAACCTTGTTGTACAGCGGTGATGAATGAGTCGACGCACCGCCGAAACATGACCCGGCGTACATAGCGCTATACAACGCACTCGAAGGAGAATTCGACGGCTGCGAACTTCGGCACGTTGGAAGAGAGAGTAATGAGGAGGCCGATAGACTCGCCAACATCGGCTCCACTTGTGCAAAGGTACCACCAGGTGTGTTCCTCGAACAGATCTGTGTGCCATCCATCAAGCGGAAATTCCCCAAGGGATCACCCGAAGAAGCAGAACACTCGGGGGCTACGCAACCGAAGGTGACGAAGGACCCAAAAAGTTGGACACCGAAGTTGCCATGGTCAACCTGATGCAGGTCATGGTAGTCGAAGAAACTTGGACACGTCCATACGTCCAGTTCCTGATAAACGGAGAACTGCCAGACAGCCCGACAGATGCCCGACGCGTATCCCGTCGGTCGAAAGCCTTCACCATCATCAACGGCGAGCTGTACAAAGGCAGCATTACGGGCGTACTACAACGATGCGTCACCATCCATGACGGCAAGGCCATACTCCAAGATATCCACGAGGGCATCTGCGGCCACCATGCAGGCAGTCGCTCCCTCGTCGCCAAAGCTTTGCGAGCAGGATTCTACTGGCCAACGGCCATGAGCGACGGGAAGGACATCGTCCGAAGATGCAACGGGTGCCAACGGTTCGCCGACAAACCGCACGCACCTGGGTCCGAACTTCGACCCATACCCATAGCCTGGCCTTTCTCCCAATGGGGCCTCGACATGATTGGCAGACTGCCAAAATCCTCGAAGGGAGGACACGTCTTCCTCCTGGTCGCGGTCGACAAATTCACCAAGTGGATCGAAGCCATGCCAGTCACCAACCAGAAGGGCAAAACCGTCGTCAAATTCTTTGAATCCATTGTCTACAGATTTGGCGTACCGCACAGCATCATCACCGACAATGGATCGAACTTCATCTCAGAAGAATTCCAGGACTTCTGCGAAGGCCTCGGGATCAATATCACGTATGCCTCAGTGGCGCACCCGCAAACAAACGGGCAAGTGGAAAAGGCCAACGGCCTAATCGGCGCTGGCATCAAGAAACGCCTCATGAGCTTACTCGAGCACAAAACTGGCAACTGGACGAAAGAGCTACCGTCTGTCCTGTGGAGCTTACGGACTACGCCAAACAGCTCCACCGTTACACACCGTTCTTCATGGTGCAGGCTGAGGCGTGCTACCGGCAAGCACGCCACCAGGCTCCACGGTCGTCGCTTACAGCAAAGCGAATCCACGGCTGCACTCGAAGATGCCGACACACTCGACGGAACCGCGAGATATAGCGGCCTAGATCGGTGGTGTATCGCAACTACATAATACAAAGCCCGCCGGCTGCGCCCAAGGTCCTTCGTCGAAGGAGACCTCGTCTTGCGACTTAAGCAAAAGCGACCGAATAAACTCGAGTCGCCATGAAGGACCCTATGCCATCACCGAGGTCATCCCAGGTGGCGCCTATCGCCTAAAGCATGTGGAGTCTGGAGTCGCATACTCCAACCCATGGAACATCTCGCACCTGCGACGATTCTACCCATAGCAGTGTACCCTTTTCTTTTTACTCTCAATAAGGCTTACAGCCAAGGCTACTCAGCCGAACCATGTACCTCCTCCATTACGCTACAAATAAAGCTAAGTGTCTCGCCCCCAACCTTCGGTTGACTATTTTTCTGCAACTTTATTACATGCTACACACGCACTCGGGGGCTCCCCCCACCTCACGATTTCATCGACTAAGGACAAAACGTGTACACCTGAGTAGCTGACCACGTCAGGCTAACGAAAAGGGCACGTACTAAATCAAAGCACTACGTGCTCGCTAACAAGCGAATCTTTACAACAAAGGGCACATACACGCCCAGCCGCAATATACAAATTTTACATCTATCTGTTTATTTTCAGGTACTACCTATTCTGAAGAATAACCTGAGAACGCTGCTCAAACAAATCTACAATCTGTTCGGCATCGCCTTACGCCAGCGTAATGCGGACGCATATTCCACTCGCCACCATCTGGTCGAGGAGGTGGCCCAGTCGCCACAGCAGCCAAATCTACATCAGGGCGATGCACCCTCACAAGAGACAAGGCAGCCTTCACCCCTGCGACGAGCTGCTGCCGCACCAGCTCCTTGACATTGCTGGTACTCCGAAACTTCGCCAGAAGACCTGCAAGGGTCGTCGGCACGCCATCCAACGGAAACATGACGTGCAGCACCGAGGGCGATGATATACGCACTGGCGGAGCACCCGCGAAACCTGGTAGACACGATCCTGCACCGTCGCCCGGAACTATGGCGTGATCGCGATCCATCCGGAGAAGCCGCCCGGCTTCCATGTCTGTTGAGTCAAGCAATTGACTCGAACAAGAATCGCTCCTTTTCTTCCCTCGGGCAAGATTCGCACCGCAACAACAGCAGAACAACAAGAGTAAGGCCAGCAGGCTCACCCGAAGGATCGAGCTACAACTGAAGACGGATCAACTTACATTGCAGCTGCTCGGACAGCCGACCCAGCTCTGCCATCAAGTACTCCTCTCTGCTGCACCACGATCGCTTTGGACTTCCAAACATCGGTAGCGACCGTGCAACCCAAGCAAATCTCTCTCCAAGCTGCAGCGATCTCGAAGAAAGCGAGCTGCGAGAATCATCAATGATACTCGCAAGGGCCTTTCGGATGGCGTGTCAACCGGTCAGACCGAAGGAACCTATAGCAGCAGAAAAAGAAAGCACAGACATTCAGCCACGGGAAAAGTTCAACTCGGAGGAAGTCATTAAAATAAGGCCACCGCGTGGCACAAGGATGGTGCTACAAAAGATATTTACAGCAAAAGTAAACTACATACTACCCTACATCTCCTATGCCTAAGGCGTAGGACACCGAAATCGCCTCGAGCCGGGCGCCTAGCTTTGGCCTCGCCACCTTGCCATGGCTGTACTCGAACAAACAAGTCAATGAGCTTGGGCCCATATAAATCGTCTGCGGCCGGAGTAGGCAGCGAAGGCTACCTCTGATCCATCCGCGCCGTCGGCATCCAGAAGTGATGCAGGGCAAGTCCAGCTCCTTGACCGCCATGGCCGCCATCGCCAGCGACGGACGCCCGATGCCCTTACGCTTGCACTTATGCAGCTGCGGTAACCGACAGAGCCTCTGCCAGGGCACCCACGTTTTCAAGGGATGCGCCCTTCGGGAAGAGCTCCTGGTAAAAGCGACCAAGGACCTCTTTCGCCTTGGCAAGGAGTTGGCAGCGGTCTGCAGCGGTCTTCGACCGCTATAGTGGCATCATCCAGAGCACTCCCGTGCTCCAGAGCACCGCGGTCAAACTCGATGCCTGCGGCATCTGAGACAAAACAGAAGAAAACATGAAGAAAGGCAACGTAGAAGAAGACCCGAAGAAAAAGAAGCAAGTACAACAGCTAGCACTCACCCGAAATAGCCTTGGCAGCAGCCATGAGCTTCTCCGCCACCCCTACTTCACGAGCAGCCGCAACGGTAGCTAGCTGCTCCTCACGACCTGCGGCTTCCTGCTGCAGACGCTCTTTCGCTTCACGACCTGCGGCTTCCAGCTCAAGGCGCTTTTTCACCTCAGCGGCAGCTTCGGCCTTCTGCTCCGATTGGACAAGGCTCTTCTTCAGAGCATCAACCTCACGGAGAGAGTCGTTATGCTCCTCTACATTTACAACAAGCAAGTGTCAAAGAACAGGACCAGGATAAGTAAGAGAAGTACTACAAGGCAGACGAATACCTTGAAGCTGTCGCAGTTTCGCCTCCAGCGTCAGGCGTTCCTCCACCAGCCGCCTGGCCTCTTGGACAAAAGGCTACAACACCAGGCAATAATAGTAAGAACAGGACTTGGGGGCTACGCCCAACACAAAGAAGCATAAAATCAGCACACGAAGACGCTCGGGGGCTCCCCCCATCAAGCAGAAAAACTTACGTGCTCCAAAGGCGAACCCGCAGGCCCGCCTGTGACATTCTGAGGCGCAACCACCAGCCTCTCCTGCCCAGGAGAAACTGGCGCAGCACCACTCGAAGTCGCCACCACCTGAGGAGGAGGCGACGCAATGTTCGACTCCCCCATCATCTCCCCCGCACCATCACTAGAGCCGTCGGAGGATTGCATGCATACGAACCAATCAGCACAGGTGCAAACATCATCAAAAGAAAAGGACAACAGTACAACAAGAAAACTTACGAGCCCAACGCGCTCAGGTCAAAGATAGGAGAAGCCCTTCGGGCCCTCTTCTCCTCCTTCTTTTCTTCCTTCTTCTCCTCCTTCTTCTCTTCCTTCTTCCGCTTTCTTTGGCGGGTGAGCAATAGCCCGCCTGGGAATGGCAGGAAGGGGAGAGGAAGAACCCCCATGAACATCATCATGACGCTCAAGGCCCAGAGGATTTCTGGGAGTCGGAGGAGTCGAGGCATCCGAAGACTCGCTCGAGCTCCGTGATCGCTTGCTCGAATGCTCCTCACTCGATTCGTCGGCATCCTCTGCTGGGGATCGCGCTGACGGTAGCTCGGACACGGAATCCACCACTTCATTATCCGGGGCATTCGGATACCTTTCGGGCAATGGTGGCGCCATGCCCGGCACTTTGAAGCTCTGCAAAAGGAAAAAGAACTTTGTTAGCAAACAAAGGAAAAAGTACACAGACAAAAACAAAGGGAAGCACTACGATGCCAAATCTACACCTTGATGCGACCAACGCCGAGGAAAAGGGAGAGTCGGCGACTTCCGGGATTTTTTCGACCTTGAACTTCACCAGCGCGCGAAGATCCTTGTCAAGTTCCGCCTCGGAGATTTTCTCACTCGAAACCCTCGTCGGATCACGGCGCCCAGAGTAAAGGAACATCGGGTGCGCCCTCGCTTGGAGAGGCTGCACCCGACGCTCAAGAAACGTCCGGATGATATCGACACCGTTCACCTCCTTCTCAGGAACCAATTGGAGCTCCTCCACCGACGGTCTGAGGCCTCTATCTCGCCACCTCACCATCCAAGATTTGGTTTTCCAGGATCTTTTCTTCACAATCAAGCGAGAGGGTCAAAGGAACGAGACCAAAATCTTGCCCAGCAGACGGAGTCACGGATGTAAAACCATTTCCTCCTTGATCTTGGACAGATTCGAACATGGAAAGGAAAAGAATTGCACATTGGGACTGAGGAGATGATGAAACCCCAATGGGATACACACCATCCGAACGGTCGCCTCTTCACGGAATAAAGCTTAGGAAGAGGCCAAAGTGACTCAATGCCAAGCCAACACCATAAGCGTGATAAAACACGCAATGTGGAGAAGGGAGTTGGGAGACAGATGATGGAGTTGAACCCCATAGAAAAAGAGCAGTCCACGAAGGAAGTCATGGACAGGAAAAGAAAACCCGCGAATCACAAAGGCAACGAACATAACCCGGAACCCAGATGGGGGACGGGGGATTACCTCATTGCCGGGGAGTATCACGTCCGTCGTGTCTTGCGGGATCAGGCTCGCTTCATGAGCTTGCGGAGATCGCTCTCCCGCGTCTCTGATCGCCGCCAGCCACCATCGGTGACACGAGCAGCTGCGGCGCCCTTCTTGCCTCCGGCGGCGCTGGTCCCAACTGCAGATGAGGACTTCTTCTTCCCCATGGCGCTACAGCGGTGGTGTTGCCAACGACGAAGACAAAGGAAATGCGGAAGGAACTCTCAGCGCGCAGCGAGAATAAGCTCAAGAACAAGGAAGTAGTGAACACAAGAACTACTGCGGTGAAAAACAAACCACGATTTCACCACGGATTATAACAGCGAAGACGATGCACGCTGGCCGTCCATTGAGAAGACCTAACGCCAACGGTAGATCTGGCCGTACACGTGTCAGCACCAAAACGAACCGTCGTTACCACGCCGTCCACTACGCGCGGAAATCGAGGAGACGCCATAATCATCTCCACGACGCGCGTGACCGGTCAATTCAAAGTCAGCAAGTGGGACCCACGATTCGTCCAGTCAAGTCATCTCTGGCGTAGCAGACGCTTGCGGTCATCGATCGTCAGCACTGACGTCATCAAAAGCTATATTAGCACCAATTTCGGCTCCATAGCTAAAAGTACTCACTCGAATCTACGATTCGACTAAATACTTGGGGGCTACTCCTATCAGGAGCGCTGGTCGCGCACCCGATGTACTTCCGGGTCAGCGGTACGCCCACGAGATTTTCCTACTACAGTTACATGATACAAGACTCGAGTCTCTGCCTGAGTCTCGACTCCGCCAGACACTTTCGGGGCTACTCCAAACCGGAGCAATGGTCGTTCACACACAAAGATCTTGAGTCCCTCGTCAGTCTCGACTCCACTACGGACTGGGGCTACTCCATAGGGAGGATGGATTCAAGCATCCGAAAATTTTCGAGTCCTACGGACTTTATGATTGAAACAATGCCTGAACTAAAAGTCTCCGTTTGAGTCTACGACTCGAACAGACACTTGGGGGCTACTCCCATAGGGAGCGCTGGTCGCGCACCCTATGAACTCTTCGACTGCGATCCTTCGGATCAGCATGCAAAACTTTTCGCAACTCTCTGCCCTAATTAACGCTAAGTGAGCAACGACCTCCTTGGCCACCGAAACACCTCCGGTGATAAACTTGGATGCGGCGTCTGACGCAAAGATAAGACCTACAAATATCATCGATGGCACGGCAACGCTGCATTGCGCTCTGCTAGTCAAAATCCGTGCCAGGAGGTGCGATGAAAAATCCCGACGGACGCGTTGGGTACATCATTTAAAATCACTGGAATTCCACTCCTGTAAGTCCTCCATGGCCTGAGTCGAATTACGCCAGCATATGTTCCAGGTTCGAGTCGAGGGACTCGCACCTGAAGAAGATCGTGTTGTTTTGTCCTAAGACGATTAACTGACCCTGATCTGTCGGGTGAGTCAGGCACACGCATCAACAATCCCTACACATTCTCTTGAAAGACAGAGTTGCACCCGAAGGATTGAAGAGTCCTCAGCCGAATCTACGATTATTTGAACACTCGGGGAGACTCTTGACATGGTTATACCCTATAGTGCGTAACTTCAGCATACCTAGTCCAGCCCAAGGAAGGCCCACGACAAATATACGCCGGCCCATGAAGATTTTCGGGTGGTCCAGGCCCATGACGCCTTCGGATCCTTGGAGAACAAGACTAGAGTTTGAATACAACTTGTAACCTACTCGTATCGGTACCCGAGACCTAGCCTCCCCATATATAAAGGCTAGGAGGGTCCAATGAGGAGGACGACGATTACACACGACATACACACCTCCACGCCAGATCGAATCTGCGCACTTTGTAATCTTCGGTTCCGCCGTAATAAAAGAGCAGACAAGCAGGAGTAGGGTTTTCCCTCCGGGGGCCTGAACCTGGGTAAATCTCGTGTCCCCTGGTTGCTTGTCTGTTAACCGTGCCACGATCTCCAGCATCCCCATCTTCTCCAAAACCCAAGTCCATAACAATGGGCATTGACGAGATTAAACCTCGTCAGCTGCACTATTTAATACTATGGCAGAAGATTCGACATGTTCATGGTATGATGCATGACATGGAAAAATATGATGCAGTTTATCAAATTTAAGTGGAATCAGAATCCCGACAATTGATATTATGGTTCGAGTTATTTAGGTACCCCACAATTTAAATGTTGGATTATCATGGCAAAAGTATGGCATGAGTGCGTTATACAATTTAAATGGAGTCGAGACAAGACAAGAATATCCCGCATATACACTCCATGTTTAATTATTAGGTGAATCAACTATTTGACCCAAAACCACAATATATGTATGCTAGCATGTACAATTTGATGCAACAAGATATAGATGGAAATTTATAAAATAGGTATGTGTAGGGATCACATGTTTGGTTCCGAAGCTCTTGGGTTTGGAGGGGTTCAGGTTTGGCCTCGATATTCGGACTCCGAGATCGGGGTCTTGGCATTCCATGTTGGCGATCTCGCGCTCTGGATTTGTATGTCAGTGTTAGACTCGGGTTCGATGAGGGTGTTTCATCGATTTCTTTTGGTCAGTATCAATCTTGTTGTGGCACTCTGGTGGTCTAGAGGCTTCAATCAACATTGGGTTCCACCATCAACTATCGAGTTGATCTTGATTAGGATGTTTGGATGATCTTGTATGTGCGTCGCATAGTCGATGTATTATCACTGCATTGGTACACCATCGAGTAGATCTTGGCAAGCGCATTATCACCTAATATAGGCACATGACACCACAATCTCATGAGACTCGATACTGGACAAGCACATCGGAAGCACACGATCACCACCGGACTGATAAACAGGAAACATAGCGAGGGCAATGGGAAAATATAGATGTCTACCGTACAAGAACCTTTGATGTTTTCCTGCAAAAACCTATGGGTGTAGTCCTGTGCACAAGGGCGCATGAGCGGGAGGCCCATGGCCTATGAGCAGCTCGACACGACGACTACCAGTAGCAAGGAGGCGGCTTGTCGTTGCATCGGGAGGCAGGTGCTTGGCAAGCTCGGGAAGCTCGGATGTTCGTGGCAGCGGCGAGGGGACTTGCTATCGAGGGTGCACAAGGCAGCTTCAAGGTGGACCGGTGTCCGCAGGCCTCGGCAGAGAGCAAGGCGGCGAGGGGAGGTCCGAGGTGGACGATGGCCAGGCTAGGGCGGCACGAGGCGCACATCCGATGGCGGCATGCATGGTGAGGGAGAGGCCCAGGTCGACAACATAGAGAACTCGAAGGGGAGGAGGTCGCCATTGCCGGGGATCGAAGGGAGGCGACTGTCACTGACGACATGGACAGGAGTCGTGCAAGGCGTTGGTTCCAGAGGGAGGTGGTGGTCGCGTTGGGAAGATGAGGTTCGTGTAGGGGTTGGTGAGACCGATTGCGTGTGTGTGTTGTGAGGAGGGCTGAGTGCGGTCACGTGGTGTATACATGTTACGTGTCCGGTGCGATGTGAATTGTGTGTAGGTTGGATTCCGACATGCGCGTGTTGTGGTGTGTTGCGTTGAGTGCCTCACAGGCGTGTAGTGCGTATGTAGGTCATGTGTTGGGTGCAACTGGGTCAGGTGCCTGTGTGCATCGCTGTTGGGGGGATACCCCTGGGTAGGGTCACGCCGGGGTATAAAGGCCGAGTTAGCCGAGGTACGACAAGGTCAAAGAAAGAGCTGGCCGAGTCACCTCAAGGCAGGCCGAATCACGGGGTAACCCGGACCAGGGGATGTCCACCTAACTGGGTCTCAGCCGACTTATGTCGTATGTCGGTAAGATGTATCTAACTTGTATGTAGGTACAGGTGCGGCTGGATCAACTAGGTATAATCCGGGTTATATCAAGCTTGTAAGAGAAGGAAGGTATCTCGCTGGTCAAAGGGTGACCACTGTACGCAGAGTGTGAGCGAAGCGGACAGAGGCCAGGACCGCCGAGGCGTGGCCGACAAAGGTGACGATGCCTGTGTCGGATGACGCGGGCGCCGCAGAGGCTCACGTAGCCTCTGCATGGATGATGTTGGGAAAAAGTGACCGGTCGGCTTACTATTTTGGGAGGAGGCATATTCCTTGGAATATGCCTCCACGTATGCCTTAATTAGAGACCTAGCCACCCCTATATAAGGGGGGCTAGGGCTTCTGTAGAAGGGGTTGATCTCTAGAGGATTGTGTTTTACTAGTGTGTTCCTGAGAGCCAGCTAGTGGTGAGAGTAAGAGAGTCCCTTCTTCCTCCTCTCCCCAATACAGCTCGAGGAGCACTTGTAGTCTGTGGAAGTGAATCAAATACAAAGCCACTGTGTGTGGAATCACCACACTATCCCTCCCTGGATTCCCCTAGTGCATTTAGTCCCCACCTTTAGCCTATTCATGGCATCTGCCGTGACACCACCACGACAGTTGGCGCCCACCGTGGGGCTAGCGGCGCTAGCAAGGGTGAAAATCCAGATGGGAAACTTCATCGGCACCGGCGAACGCATCGTCTCCGGGCTCGTTCAGCGCTTTGGAGCACTGGGTTTCGTCTGCGACAACGCTGGTTGCTTCGGCAAGCATCCTCTTTCGCGCAACAGCCTCTTCGTCAAGCTCAGAGCGCACAAGATCTACGTTGCTATCGATGTGTTGTGTGTTCACCCGCGGCACGCCGTCGAAGGAGGCGAGCCACCCGTTAGCACGGTTCGTGGGGCGCGTATCGCTTGCTCCCCAGACCGCGCCGAGGTGATGATGACTACACCAGGCGCTGGCGCAAGCAAGGATCCGGCACCAGATCCGGAGGTAATGCCCAAGGCATCGAGGAAAAGTAGAGGTCCTCCGCTAGAGAGGCCAGAGAATGTGCTACGGCAGGCGATGGATAGCTTGGCAAACCCAGTAGCAGCAGTAGTAGATCCGGCTCAGGCACAGGCTGAGCTAGAGGAGACTAGGCAAAAAATACTAGAGGGTGCGAAAAAGATAGCCGCGGCTCAGCAGTTGTTGAACATGACACTGCGTGAGTATGCAAAGGCAAATAAAGTAGATGCTGTAAAAGTGAAGGGGAGAAATCTCATGAGTGAAATGAACAAAGAGGGTGATACTAGGATTGAGGAATCAGAGAACTGCTTGTCCGTGGGGCTACCGAAGTATAGTACCCCAGTAAAGAACCTTAGAGCAGCAGATGCGGCTGCATCCAAATTAGAGGGTCTGACGGGTGAAGCCCGTCAGAGACAGCAAGATAGGGTTAATGAGCTGGTTCGGATCGCGAACATGCAAAATGAGGAATTGCTCAGGGCTAACCCGAAGAGAGCTGGGGCCTCCAAAATCGTCCATTCGGCGGTAGGTAACCCGGAGAAATCCGCTGGAGCTGCATCGTCTCCTCATGGCGGTCCTAGGAGAGAAGAGGTAGTAACCTCGGCCAGGAGGAACAAACAGATAGTCTCGTATGACCCGGCAAGGGCAGGGAAAGGAAAAGAAGTACAGAGAAATGAGGATCGACGAAGTGTGAGCCGAGGTGAAGCTGGCCGAGGTAACCGCGACCAAGGCAATGCCGGTCAAGGGAATTCTATAAACGGAAATGCCGGACAGCGTAATTCTGCAGGTACAGGGCAACCACAGCAGCGGAATATACCACGACAAGAGGGCAGTGACGGCCAAGGTATGCAACAGAGAGCAGCTCCACAGGAGCAAGCTGGATACAATGATGGTGATTCAGAAATGGTGAACGCTGGGTATCCCAGGTCGGACTATCACGTGATAGGGTCAAGATTGGGAAGCAGGAATTTGATGCCTGATGGTGCCAGGTTGAAACTAGATCGACTATATAGGTCGGAGCAAATTGAATGTCAAGGTCCTCTGGGTCCAGCATGTTTTGGGCCCCGGATCATGAAGGAACCTCCGGTACCTAACTTCCAGTTACCTAGAGGCACAAAAACGTATGACGACAGCACAAAGCCGGAGGATTGGTTGATTAACTACGCTACAACAGTGAAAATCGCTACAGGCAACTTGAGATTGGCTGGGAGATATGTACCCCAGATGTTGGAGGGGCCAGTGGGGGTATGGCTAAACAATTTGCCACCCGGAAGTATTACCTGTTGGATCGATTTTGAGGAAATGTTTGTCAGCAACTTCTCAAGTACCTATCAGAGGCCGAATAGGCCACAGACCCTAGCAATGTGCAAGCAGAAACTGAATGAGACAGACCGGGAGTTCCTAACCCGGTGGTGTACCGTGCGAAACTCCTATGAAGGTGTAATTGAGTCACAGGCCATAGCATGGTTTGCGCAAGGGTGCAGATATGCAAGCATGTTGTGGCAAAGATTGCAAAGGGATATGCCAACTACATTGGCAGAGACAATCCGGATCGCTGATTCGTATGCTTTGGGTGATCCGACCCAACCCAGGTTAATGCCAAGTGAGTCAAACAAGGAATACTACCAGAGAGATGGAGCCAGGTCATCCCGGAGGAATGATTACCGAGGTAAAAGAAGAGATGACAGACCGGATTACGGGTACAGTTCGCAACAAGTTGCAGCTATGAATCAAGATCAATCTAGTGCAGGAACCAACCAACGTCAGAAAAACTGGAGGACAGCAATGGACTCCGAGAAATGATGGCAAGAAAACTTGGACGCCAAAGCAGAAGAAACAGTGGCAAGAAAAGAAGGACCGTCCGAGGTATACTTATGAGGCAATGCTGGATTAGCCATGTAAATTTCACACGCCAAATCCGAGTAACCCGGCGGGTCACATGACTCGGCAATGTGAGTGGATAAGGAAGATAGAACAAGGTGGTTCAGGGGGTGCTCAGGCACCTCGGAATGATCAACCTCGGCAGGAGTTACCCCGGCAGCAATTGCTCTCCGGAGCGAACACGCAACAGTTAATGTTGCCTCCCCCTCCGCCGAGGTATGAAAACCATGAGAGAAGGGATGCAGTGCATCAGGTGGAAAACCAACCTCAACCGGATCAGAGGTACCCCGGAAACGAGGGGAGGAATGAGTACAGAGAGCATCATCAGAGCTACTGTGTGTTTACCACAGAAGAGACAGACAGAAAGAGTTTCCAGCGCCGACACATGGAAGTTAATGCGGTAATGCCAGCAGTGACGAGGTATATGCCTTGGTCGGACCAGGAAATTACCTGGAGCATCAAAGATCATCCCAAGCTTATGCCAAGTCCTGGTTCATATGCGCTAGTGTTGGACCCAACATTAATCGGGCCAAACATCAATGTGAGATTCTCAAAGGTGGTTATCGACAATGGCAGCAGCATAAATATCATGTATGCGGATACAATGCGCAAGTTGGGTATCTCGGAGAACATGCTCCAGGCTACCAGAACAACATTTCATGGTATTGTGCCAGGCATATCCTGTGAGCCCATTGGCAAAGTCCGAGTCGATGTGTTATTCGGCACGCGAGGTAACTGCCAAACTGAGAATTTGGAGTTTGAAGTGGTGAACTTAGAAAGTGCGTATCACGCGTTACTCGGTAGGCCAGCACTGAACAAGTTCATGGCAAGTTGTCACATCAGTTACCTGAAGATGAAGATGCCTGGGCCAAATGGAGTAATTACCATAGCTGGAGATTTCCGACGTTCCATTGAGTGTGCGTCAGCCAGGTCTAACCTAGCCGAGTCACTCGTGATTACGCAAGAGAAAAGAAAGATACATCAAGTGGCGGCATTGGCTCAGTCCACACAGCAGTATATGCCGACGCTGAGTAACCCGCATGGTAGTGTTTCGTTCCAAGCGACAAAAGATACCAAGAAAGTGCCTATTGATGATATGTTCCTGGAGCGCACCATAACAATTGGTGCCGGGTTAAATGATAAATAGGAAAGCGAGCTTGTTAACTTCCTCCGTGAGAATCGAGATATTTTTGCTTGGTCCACACAGGACTTGCAAGGTGTTCCGAGTGAGTTGGCCGAGCACTCTTTGAATGTGAGACCCGGAGCAAGGCCGATGAAGCAACCTCTCCGCCGCTTCGCCGAAGATAGGAGAAAAGTCATTGGGGATGAGATAGCTCGGCTCCTTGCAGCTGGGTTTATCATGGAAGTACTTTACTCGGATTGGCTATCTAATCCGGTGCTGGTGGAGAAAAAGAAGGACGATCCGAACGTGGCAGTGGTTTGGCACATGTGTATGAATTACACGAACCTAAATAAGGCATGTCCGAAAGATCCATTCCCACTGCCAAGGATAGACCAGGTCATAGATTCCACTACTGGGTGTGAAATGTTGTCATTCATTGATGCATATTCTGGTTTCCACCAGATACCTCTGAACCCAGGTGATCAAATAAAGACAGCGTTAATCACCCCGTATGGGGCGTATTGCTATCGCACCATGCCATTTGGTTTACGTAATGCAGGGGCAACGTACCAAAGATGTATGCAGAAATGTTTGCACGACCAAATTGGTCAAAATGTGCAGGTATATGTGGATGATGTTGTTATAAAGACCAAGGAAAGCAAAACGCTCCTTGACGATATCAGGCAGACATTCGCGAACCTAAGGAGGTTCCGGATGAAGCTTAACCCGGAAAAATGCACCTTCGGTGTCCCGGCTGGAAAATTACTCGGATTTCTTGTCTCCAGCCGAGGTATCAAAGTCAATCCAACTAAAATCTAGGCCATAGAGCGAATGGAACTACCAAAGTGCCTTAACGATGTCCAGAAGTTCACTGGTTGCCTGGCATCCTTAAGTCGGTTTGTATGTCGGTTGGGAGAAAAGGCACTGCCTCTCTATCAACTCATGAAAAAGTCGGACAAGTTCATTTGGACGCCGCAGGCCAATGAAGCCTTTATCCAATTAAAGAAAATGTTAGCCACTGCACCAGTGTTAGCCTCTCCACTATCAAAGGAGCCAATGTTGCTCCATATAGCCGCAACCAACCGAGTTGTAAGTGCCGTAATTGTGGTAGAGCGCGATGAAGAGGGTAAGTCAGTGCAATGGCCAGTATATTACCTAAGCGAAGTGTTATCCGCATCAAAGCAAAATTATCCGCACTATCAGAAAGTGGCGTATGGTGTGTACATATCGGCTAAGAAGCTAAAACACTATTTTGACGAGCACCCCATCAAAGTAATATGTGAAGCTCCCATATCCGAGATAATGAGTAACAAAGATGCAAGTGGCAGGATTGCAAAATGGGCAATTGACCTAGCCCCTTATGCGCCACAGTATGACAGAACAGAAGCAATCAAGTCTTAGGCTGTGGCCGACTTTTTTGTGGACTGGGCCAAGGTGCAATATGAACCACCATTACCAGATCCGAACTATTGGAGAATGCACTTTGACGGATCAAAAACGAAAACCGGGTTAGGCGCCGGAGTTGTGCTTACCTCGCCAAAGAATGACCAGTTGAAGTATGTGCTGCAGATCCATTTTGCAGCATCAAACAATGTCGCCGAATACGAGGCACTTGTACATGGGCTGAAAGTGGCAAAAGAAATTGGGATACGTCGGATCCAATGCGTTGGTGACTCGGATTTGGTAGTTCAGCAAGTCTCAGGGCTGTGGGACACTCTTGATCCAAACATGGCATTATACAGATTCCATGTGCAGAAGATATCTGGTTACTTTGAGGGATGCGAATTTCACCATGTACCCCGGGTGGAAAATGAGGCTACCGACGTATTGTCGAAGCTCAGATCAACCCGACAAGCAATTCCACCGGGTGTAGCATTAGAACACCTCAGAAAACCATCTATCACGCCGTCCCCAGAAACCGACTCAATCTACGTCCCGGAAGATCCGGAGTCTGGAGTCGTACCCATGGACATTGACGTGGGAGGTGGGTCACAAAACCCGCGGACTGCCTCGGCGAACCCGGGGACTGCTCAGTGCGATCCAGTTGAGGTTATGCCGGTGGATCAGATGGAAATTGATGAGGATGTGTTCCCAGTGCGAGCTGTACCAGCTTGGGCATTGCCCATATTTCAATTCCTGAAAGACGGAATCTTACCCGCCGAGGAGGTGCTGTCTAGGCAAACTCAGAGGAGAGCAAAAGCATACACGATCATCAATTCCGAGCTATACGAAAGGAGTGTGAAAAACATTCTCTATCGATGTGTTGACCCGGAAGAAGGGCTTGACATCCTCCGAGATATACATCAAGGGGAATGTGGGCATCATGCCTCGTCCAGAGCCTTAGTAGCGAAAGCTTTCCGTCATGGGTTCTACTGGCCAAGTGCCTTAGAACAAGCAAAGGATTTGGTAAGAAAATGCAATGGTTGTCAGAGGTATGCTACCAAGACACATATGCCAATGTTTGAGCTCAAGACCATACCTATTACTTGGCCATTTGCTGTATGGAGTTTGGACATGGTTGGCCTATTCAAACCTGCGAGGGGGAACATGACCCACATCTTAGTCATGGTTGATAAGTTTACAAAGTGGATTGAAGTAAAGCCAATAAGGAAATGTGATGGAGCAATGGCCATGACGTTCCTCAAGGATATCATCTTGAGATACGGTTATCCTCACAGTATCATAACAGATAATGGCACGAATTTTGCTGAAGGAGCATTTGCGCAATTCTGCCAAGATAAGAAGATCCGGCTAGACGTAGCCTCGGTAGCTCACCTCGCATCAAACGGACAAGTCGAAAGATCCAACAGATTGGTATTATCCGGGATAAAACCCCGGCTCATTGAGCCGCTGCAAAGTCAGTGGGGTGCTGGATAGAAGAATTACCAGCGGTACTGTAGAGTTTAAGAACAACTCCGAATCGATCAATAGGCTATACGCCATTCTTTCTAGTATATGGGGCAGAAGTTGTATTACCTGCCGACATAGAGCATGACTCGCCTAGGGTCACCCAATACACATAAGCCGAAGTGCAAGAAGTCTGTCAAAATGATGTTGATCTGCTAGAAGAAGCGAGAGAATTGGCATTGTCCAGATCCGCTATATATCAGCAAAATCTCCGACGCTATCATAGTCGGAAAGTAAACCCCTGAGTTTTCCAGTAAGGTGATCTGGTACTACGGTTGGTACAACGTACTGCTGGCATGCATAAGTTATCCCCCCCATGGGAAGGGCCATTCATTGTGAGCAAAGCGTTGCATAATGCTTCATATTATCTTATCGATTCAAAACCATAGGAGAAGAACAAGGCGGACAGGTCCGGCGAGGAATCTAAGCGTCCATGGAATGTAGCTCTACTTCGTCCTTTCTACACTTAGCAAAGAAGTGTGTGTATCCGAGTCACTCATATGTCGGTATGTATGCCGGCAATGAGCCTATCAATGAAATGTGGGCACCTCGAGCAGTAACTCGAGGACTGCCTTGATAATATTTGTTGTCTTCTGTATTTATTATTTATATGTCGGCTAGCGTAAGTTGTTTCTACCTAAGCCGGATTAGTAGTGTGTGAGCACCAAAAACCTAACTCTTTGACTTGCTGCTGTCCAACAAGATTTGGCTTCATGGCAAGCAAGAGAACAAGTTTGGAATTGCGTAACATATGAAAAACGACTAAGGAAAGGAACTTAATTGAGCCGACGTTTGTTTTTGGGACTAACCTTATGCATATTTTATATCTATTATGCTGAATTATTTTGAGCTAATTCTAAAGTTTCCAAGTATTGTTAAGTCAATTTTTGAAGCTCGGACTCATAAGTCATAAAACCGAACCAAGGTAGACACGAGTCGAGCCAAGAAGTTGGAGGAACAAGAAAATGAAACTCGGGGACTATGCCCAAGTTAATCCGGCATAAAAACTTAGTAGCAAAATATCACTTATGTGCTTGATACAATTGCACCCGGCATACCGGAGATCTGATGAAATTCAAAGTGTTTCTAATCAAGGAGCAGCGGGAGGAGGTAATTCGGCACCAGCGGGTGCAGCTCTAGCTTCGGCTTTAGCGTCCTCTTCATCCTCTTCAACATCCGAGACTTCGTCCTCTTCTTCATCACCCGAACCCTCTTCGACATATTCGTCATCGACAACACCAAGGAAACTTGGTCCCTTATTCCATTGATGGATGGGGGCGTATTGAATGAGGCTATGGGTGCAAGCCTTGCGCCGAGCAATCCAATCCGGGTCAGTGGACCACCTTGATCCGGTGTGCATGCGTTCAGGTTTATCTTTTCGTACCAAGTGAGCACATAGTGGAGGACAATTTCAGCTCTGGCGCGTCCAGCAGATTCCCTCCAAAGATCGAGCTGAGTCTCGCACTCCATAAGCTTGGCAATAAGAGCAGTGGAACCCTCCGAAGTATCTTCTTCAGGCCAAAAGGCATTGAAGATCTGGACTGCTACATCCAAGATATCTTTGCCGTAGTTCTTCACAATCTCGACCCGGGAGGACAAGCTGACTATCAAATCCTCCAGATCAAGAGGAATGGTGCCAGGACCATATGGAGTACCTCTCTGCTTGCGGAACTTGGTAACAGCATTGGATGCAATGACATCACTCTTCGGGAATTTGTCTGAAAAAATAAGACAAGTGGAGTAAGTAAAGGAAGTAGACCCGGAAAGATCAACGTCGATTGAAGGAAAAGAACTTACAAGAAATATGGCTGTGAACCCGGGTCAGCTCTTTGGTGCAGTTGTCGCGCCTCTCCCGGAGTTGCGCAAGCTCAGTATTCGCCGACTCAAGCTTAACGTCGGCCTCCTTAAGCAGTTCTTGATCCTTGGCGATCTGGAGGTTGAGGCGCTCATGCTCTTTAGTAAAGTCTTGGCCTGCTTTCTCTAGTTCGGACTTGTGCTGCGCCTTGAGCTTCTTCATGTCTGCCTTAAGCTTGGCAATTTCTTCATCTTTGGTCCGGAGGAGGGCAAGCTCATCATCTTTCTTTTTGAGTTCGGCCTGGTGCTGCCCTGCTTGTTCGAGAAAATGCAGCATCATGTCAGGCACGGGCACACTATCTTCAAGAGAGGCTGAAATAGTTTGTTAACCCGGCAAAGCCGAGGTATGAATATTTGCCGAGCCAAGGGGAAAAGGAGATAGATCGCGGAGGAAGGTTGAGCAAGAATAACTTACCCTTTATCTGGTCCAAGTTTTTCCTCATGAGGATATTCTCATCCTCCACTCCAGCTGCGAAATCCGAATGATGGATTAGTTCGGCGAAAAAAGACAAAGAGAAATGAAAAATGCCAAGGAGAAAACTTACCACTTTTCTCGTGTTCGGCGAGAAGCGCGGTATGTTTCGCGCGCAACATCTTGTGAGTATCCAAAAGATGCTGAAACTCAGCGCTCCAGCGATTGGTAGTCACCTGAAAAGAGTACAAAAGGATAGCTTAGTCTTGTGCATATTCAAAGTGTACAAAATCCGGGCCAAGTGGAACTTAACCTGGATCTAGGTGTGTGCATAATCGAAGTGTACAAGATCCGGGCCAAGTGGAACTTAACCCGGCTCTAGGTGTGTGCATATTCGAAGTGTACAAGATCCGGGCCAAGTGGAACTTAACCCGGCTCTAGGTGTGTGCATATTCGAAGTGTACAAGATCCGGGCCAAGTGGAACTTAATCCGGCTCTAGGTGTGTGCATATTCGAAGTGTAAAAAATCCGGGCCAAGTGGAACTAAACCCGGCTCTAGGTGTGTGCATATTCGAAGTGTACAAGATCTGGGCCAAGTGGAACTTAACCTGGCTCTAGGTGTGTGCATATTCGAAGTGTACAAGATCCGGGCCAAGTGGAACTTAACCTGGCTCTAGGTGTGTGCATATTCGAAGTGTACAAGATCCGGGCCAAGTGGAACTTAAGCCGGCTCTAGGTGTGTGCATATTCGAAGTGTACAAGATCCGGGCCAAGTGGAACTTAACCCGGCTCTAGGTGTGTGCATATTTGATGTGTACAAAATCTGGGCCAAGTGGAACTTAACCCGGCTCTAGGTGTGTGCATATTCGAAGTGTACAAGATCCGGGTCAAGTGGAACTTAACCCGGCTCTAGGTGTGTGCATATTCGAAGTGTACAAGATCCGGGCCAAGTGGAACTTAACTCGGCTCTAGGTGTGTGCATATTCGAAGTGTACAAGATCCGGGTCAAGTGGAACTTAACCCGGCTCTAGGTGTGTCATATTCGAAGTGTACAAGATCCGGGTCAAGTGGAACTTAACCCGGCTCTAGGTGTGTACATATTCGAAATTATTAAGGAGCTATGTTAGTTCTCTAAGGAGCATCCGACCGAGTAACAAGCTACTCCCTCGGAGGCTCGGGGACTAATGGCTATATCACTAATACCTACTAAATGCTAAGGAAAGGGCGAAGTAACGTACCTCCATCATCTGACCTGCAAGGTTGATTGCCTTGGCAGCGGTATTCATTTGGGCAGCAAACTCAGCGGGCCCGAATTTCTCCGGGAGATCATCATTATGAACGATCTCCGCCTTGTTCTAGTTGTTTACAAACTCGATCAAGGTCGGAGGATAACGTTCACCACTGAGCATGTGGGGTGCAACTAGACCCTTAGTGTGGGCTTCCCTCCTCTCAACATAGGCAACGACGGGGCTGGTGTGCAAAACGAGTTGCGCATCAGCTGGCCCGGCGGAGTGTCCGTTGTCAGTGGGGTCTTCTTCTAAAGCATGGACACAATCGTATGCTGTCCAGCCTCGATTGACGCTGCCCTGGTGGCATCAGGAGCCTTTTTGCTCTTGGGCTGCTGCTGAGAAGTTGAAGTTGCTGCAGCGAATTTGCCCTTGGGAGCTGCCTTGGTGCTAGCCTTGGTACTGCTGATGTATTCTCGCCGAGTCTTGGAAGACTCGGACGAGGCGGAGGGGCTAGGTGCTGTTGCTGGCGCTTTCGCTGTTGCTGCTGGTGCTGGAGTTGATGCTGGTGCTGATTTCTGTTTTAGCGGAGGTGCTGAAGGAACCTCGGTGGTAGCTGGTTGCGGCGGAGCCGAAGTAGTGGTTGCTACTGCCTCGGCAGAGCCAGTTTCCCCCGCTCCGAGGTTTCCCTCCTCTTGACGAGGTGGGCTAGAACCCGGAGCAGCTGCTAAACCCTCCTGAATGGGGCTCAACGGGCGTGAATCGTTGCCAGGAGGGGGATAAGGGCTATGTCGGAGCGGAGAGGCAATGCCAGATCCACTCTGAGGGACCTCCACCGCGGCCCTACCGAATCAAATCATGAATGATGAGAAACTATAACAAAAGAAGAACAAGTAAATAGCAAAGGGAGAAGTGACTTACTCATCCGAAGTCAAGGGCTCCTTGGGCTTGCGAGCTCTCCGGGCCACGGCCTTAGTCGTGGAATTGGTGGCAGCTTTGTCCGTGGAATTCTTTCGCCTTTTAGCTGGCTGAGAAGGTCCAAAGGAAGAAGCAGATGCGCCCCCCCTCTTCTTCGGCGCGACCGGGACAGGCTTACCCGTGGCAAGGGGAGGATCTTCATGGATCTGCCCACCGGGGTTAGCTGATGTCGGAAAAGCATAAGAAAGGGGGACAACGTCAAATGCCTCCATCACCTCAACGTCCGAATCATCTTCATCGTCGGGCCAATCTCTAATGGAAGAGAGTTTACCAGTGTGTCGCTTGGTCGCATCAGGCATCGGCAGGAACATCTCCTGATCCGGCTCCTCCTCATCCGTCTCCTCCTCATCTGAGGTGTCTCGATCATGCGCCCATTTGAGAGAAGGCTCGGTGCCATCCTCAATGGTTTGCTGAAGAAACATCTAAGGGAAAGAAAAGACAAAGGGATTATACCTACAACAGAAACCGACATATGATTTAATTCAGAAAAGGTTTGGGGCATGAGACTTACCGCAGGGGGAAGCCTATCTCGGCAGAAGTGTTCGATCCCCCACGTACACTCAGCAGAGAAGTCCTTCTTAGTGGTGAAGAGGGCCTTGATCCGACGGAAGATCTCGGTGTTGCTCAACTCAAATGAGGAGGTCTGGTTGGGGTCACGACCCCAGCTCATGTGGCAAACTTTATGTGTACGTTTCTGGAGGGGGGAGATCCGGTTGCGGATGAATGTGATCATCGCGTCCTCGTTGCACAATCCCAGGTCCTTCAGCTCCTAGAACCTTTTGTTGACTTGGTTCGCCAGGACGGTGGGCTTCTTGGGGACCTTGTCCCACAGATCCGGATTAGGAGGACCCAGAGCGTAGGGGCGCAGCCGGATCAGATCTTCAATTGTGCGATTTCTGACATGAAAGAAGGTTCAGGCCTAGCCCTTGCAGGAGTCAAGCCCCGTGACTTGGGGGAAAATGGACTGCTTCCGAGGAGAGATAGAAGCTGCGCCGAACTACGTGAGCTGCTTGTCCTCTGGATTAAGTTCTATGTTCGGAATCACGTTCCGGCGAAGGCCAAAGAACCGGATCCAGAGCTCCTTTGTGGGCCACAGTCCAGCGTAACCCTCGATGGTGGAAGCGAAGGTAGAGAGAGGTGATGGCGTTAGCCGGAAGATGATGCGGCTGAAGCTCATACGTGTTGAGCCAGTCGTGGAAAAAATCACTAATAGGAAGACCGAACCCACGTTGGAAGTGGGAGAGGAATACCACATACTCACCCGGATTGGGTGAGGGGGCAAGCTCCGCAGCGGCAAGACGCGTGATGACGCCCTCCGGGATACGTCGGGTGCGGCACAACCAATCGAGGTCGTCCTGGCACACCCAGGACCCAGCCTAGGCTTCGCGGTCGGTGTTCCCCGCGTCCTCCTCCATTTCCTGCTCCATGACGGCGAGCTCCTCCTCTGTCATCTCAAGGTCACTAACCTCACTGGCGCTAGCGGTGGTGGGAGGAAGTGGCCTGGACTGGCGAGGACCCGTGGCGGAGGAGATGCGTGGAGGTGGCGGCGACGCTGGTGCGCGGCTAAGTAGGTGCGGTGGCGGCGGCGTTGTCGCTAGAGAGGAAGAGGAAGAAGAAGAGGAAGAGGGGCGCGAGAGTGGGGAAAAGACCCAAGGGGCACGCCCCTCCCCTATTTAACCACGCCCTTAAGGGGTAGTGGGATCGCGTTGTGCGGGCGGGCCACACGGTGTGGCCGTGTATAACCCGGATCCACCAATCAGCGACGAGCCACAGGAAGGGCCACAGGACGCAGGAGATCCCACAACGTGACGTTATGATACAGTTAACGAGTAGGCAGGCACGGCGTGCACTACGAGAATATCCGACAATAATCACGGCGATTCGGGCGCAGCCCTTAAAATGAGGCAAAGTAATGATTAACCTCCACGTGGGGAAGCGTACAAGAGAAGGAAGAGTGACCTGGATAAGTATGAGGTGACCCGGCCAGCGAGTGAAAACTCGGAATGTGCCAAGGGAAAGTAAACCTACAAAATCCGTACTATAAGATAACTCGGAAAAGGAGCGAAAGGCTCGGTAAAATTGAACCTGCTGTGGCCTTAGCGGCTAAGGCAGCTAAGACCGCACCAGCTTCGGGGACTAATGTTGGCGGGATACCCCCGGGTAGGGTCACGCCGGGGTATAAAAGCCGAGGTAGCCGAGGTACGACAAGGTCAAAGCAAGAGCTGGCCGAGTCACCTCAAGGCAGGCCGAATCACGGGGTAACCCGGACCAGGGGATGTTCACCTAACTGGGTCTCAGCCGACTTATGTCGTATGTCGGTAAGATGTATCTAACTTGTATGCAGGTACAGGTGCGGCTGGATCAACTAGGTATGATCCGGGTTGTATCAAGCTTGTAAGAGAAGGAAGGTATCTCGCTGGTCAAAGGGTGACCACTGTACGCAGAGCGTGAGCGAAGCGGACAAAGGCCAGGACCACCAAGGCGTGGCCGACAAAGGTGACGATGCCTGTGTCGGATGACACGGGCGCCGTAGAGGCTCATGTAGCCTCTGCATGGATGACGCTGGGTAAAAGTGACCCGGTGGGCTTACTACTTTGGGAGGAGGCATATTGGAATATGCCTCCACGTATGCCCTAATTAGAGACCTGGCCACCCCTATATAAGGGGGCTAGGGTTTCTGTAGAAGGGGTTGATCTCTAGAGGGTTGTGTTTTACTAGTGTGTTCCTGAGAGCCAGCTAGTGGTGAGAGTAAGAGAGTCCCTTCTTCCTCCTCTCCCCAATACAGCTCGAGGAGCACTTGTAATCTATGGAAGTGAATCAAATACAAAGCCACTGTGTGTGGAATCACCACACTATCCCTCCCTGGATTCCCCTAGTGCATTTAGTCCCCACCTTTAGCCTATTCATGGCATCTGCCGTGACACCACCACGACAGTCGCGTGCGGTGGCGACTTTGTGTGTGGTGTTGTGTGTGCTGTGTTGCTGTATGCACGTGATGACAAGAAATTCAAGGGAGAGGTTCCGACAAAACCTCAAGCTTGCATAATCTACGGAGAAGTATGGCTCACAGCCAAGGGACATCATGATCAGTGCCCCTATTGTGATGTCATCCATCTATGTGAAAAATGTCCCACATATCAAGTTACTTGCTTCCTATGTGAAGGGATCGACCATACCCCTGTTAAATGCCACCTCTACCCCTTTGTACAACAAGTGAATCAACAAGTCCAAAATGGGATATAACAAGCTCTCAAGAACGAAAAACGAGAGAATGAAGGAAATGAGCAAGATCTCCAAGGCAAGAAGAACCAAAGTAAAACCAACAAGAAGGACATTAGCTTTTCATAGTTCTACAATTGCAAGGAACTAGGGCACTATGCATCAAACTAACCTGAAAAAGAAGAATAAGAAGAAGACGAAGAAGAGGGCTAACAAGACCAAGGGAAATATGCCCAATTAGAACTAGGAGGGATATCTTGAGGAAAGGTGTCAAGAGGAGAAATCAACAAGATATTAGAGTACAAGAAGTGCCTCAGACCCCGTGCTTAGGTTGGACCACCAACATTGAGTTGTATCGTTAGATCATTGTTATCGTGTTAGTTCGCCGACCATATTAACCTGTGTGATATGGCATAACTAGATCGTTTGCTTTTGCTCATTGGAACCTTGAATCCTTAGGCTTGTTTATTTATGTTGGACCATTTTCTTTGATATGATTGTTGTATTATTGTGTTTGTTGTGAAATTGATGTAGCCCGACCTACGGTCGTTACCACATCAAGGTCTCCAACTTATACCAAGTTGTCATGGACTCCAAAGGTGAATCCGTTCCTCTATGCGAGCCCACTTCCTACCCTTTTGAATGGTATACTACTTCATACCCCGTCCCATTATTATGATGTGTTTACACCGACAAGTACGGAGGCAAGGGAGGAAGCCCGGAGCACCAAGCATGTTGGACTATTGGTACCAGGGGTACCCTGTCTCACTGAGTTACTGGGCCCAACAGGAGTGCCCTCTCGAGGGCTCTCGAGGGGACCAATCCTCTGGAGGGGGATGAAGCCTGTATCCTCTATAAATGCTTGGGATAGTAATGTCTGGGTGGCAAGGACCCCTAGCAAGACTCGAGAGGGAAACCTCGCCAGGCCTAGGCGCGCCTAGAAAGACGACGCCCCAACGGTCGGTCCAAGTAGTGACCGGTCCACCCGAAGAAAGCAAGGCATGCAGCGATAGTGGAATGACATAGGACAAAGGCAGATCCTGACATAGTTGTTTGGTGCAAGGAGACCAGGATGGTGACGTAAAGTGGAGGAGCAACCGATCATCCCCTGACACAGCAACCACCCGGCGGTTGGAAGAAGATAAGTCGGGACCAAATCCATTGGCGGGAATGTGGTAACCCTTCCCGCGCATGAGTCGGAGGAAGAGGCCTGACGCCGCCCTATATAAGGAGCCCTTCCCCTACCTTGTAAGGGGAAGAATCCCCGAGATCTAAGCCCCTAGACTTTCATCCTCCATTGTAAACTTGTGGAGGAAATAATTTTGCGGTCCGAAAATTGAGACACCAAGGCAAAGCGGTACCCAAGTTCCTTGTAATCAGCCGTGTTGCCCATAGTTGGCGTGCCAAATACTTAGAGGGTCTTTTTCGGCACGAATTCAACTTAATGTTTCAATACAAAATATCATGCTAACGCCCGTCAAGTTGCCCCCCTGTCAGTTTTTGCTGTCATGTCGCTGTCGTCGTGGAGGCGTCGTTGTTGGCATGTACTCCCTCCATCCCAAGGCTTAAGGCCTATAAATTTTTTTAAAGTCAAGGAGCTTGTCATCTTGCCGCGTTGGCGCATATATCCATTCCTCATTATGTCGTCTTATTCTTCCCAGGAGTGGTGATCTGTAGTCGTGGTCATGGCACGGAGCTGGGACGTGAATTTCTCTCTCAAAAAAAGGATAGAGGATATGCAGCAAATGGGTATGCGCATTAAATTTCCCGGTAGGATTTGACACGTGAAAAATAATGACGCTGAGCACATGAGCTAAGGTGACGCAGTGGATAGGACAACACGACCGATAGCGTGTATTGACGTAACAACATAGGACACATATATCCTTGTTATTACTAGTATTATTAATCTTTGTGTACTCAGAAGTTGGAACGGCCGCCACCACACATCTCTCTGTTGGACTTCCGTCCCTGTTGTTAAGCACTACGTCAGAAGCGCATTGATGGTTCCACCGTTCCCCTGTCTCATAGAAACCACTCTTTTTTGTTCTTGGCCTCTGTCTTATGCTTCCCCCATCGTCTTATTTCCGTCTTCTCCTTGCTGCCATGGAAGGTTACACTCTAGAGACAAGCTTCGTTGCCCATGCCAATAAGAAGATAGACATTGTCTGCACCAACTAGGACGATATAGTGGTGCAAATCCTGAGGATGTATGAGGATTGTCTTAAGAAATACAAGGACAAGTTTGTGGGATTGGACTTCTAGTACACCCCGGAGGTCCCAGAATTCGAGAACGAAGTCGCCATCGTTCAACTGGCCATGAGGAAACACGTCCTCGTCTACCACTTCTCCTGGTTTGTAGATCTTCTCTCTGTAGTTAACCGAATTTAGGGTTTTTGTCCTCTTGTTATTTATCCATTTTCTCATCTTGCAACTACTAAATTTTATTAGGACCAAATAAATTATGACAAGCCAATGTTGAGAGTCTTGATCTTGCATTTACTAAACTTTTGTAGATTAAAATTATATTCAGATGATGATCTTGCATTGACAAAACATTTGTAGTTACAAATTTTGGTCCCGCATTTTAGGATGACAAACTACATACTTTCAGGAATGACTGCATCTGAAGCAGCATACCCCAGAGCGTGATGTTGCATATGCTAAGAAAATGGCTGCATCTGAAGCAGCAGACAGAGAGGCTGCAGCTGAAGCAACAAAAAGAGAGGCAACATCTTCTAGCGGCAACAACCGGGCCTGTGATGCTCCACTCATTGTGCCGCGGGATGCTGAAGATAGGGAAGCCAAGGCAGATTCTAGGTGGGAATAACTTACATTTCATAAGCTGTGGGAGGCCAATAAGGTAAGTGATAGCTAGGATGATTACAGTTGGTCTCCTAGGAATGATGTCAAGCGCCAAAAAGTGGTCTAATGAGAAGTGAATTAAATTTTACTTCTTTGTGTTATGTTTCTGTATGGTTCTAGTAGCTTGTCAAGATGGCTAGCGCCTCAAGTGGTTTGAAGAGAAGTGAATTAAATTTTACTTCTTTGTGTTATGTTTCTGTAATGTCTCTAGTAGCTTGTCAAGATGGCAGCTCGTTAATTGGCAGTTTGAAAGAGCACCTTTTCCTCTCTCCCTAACAGTTATGTTTCTCTTTGCCCAAATTGGTAGCAAATCTAGAGCAACTTCTCTCTTTGATCATTCGTTCCTTTTGACCCTCATTTTGGCCCGATCTGGTAGCAAATCTAGAGCAGCAAATCACACTGGCAGAACACATACATTCAGAAAACAAAACAAATGTATTATAGATGTGCGCAGCTAAATAGGATATAGCGATAGAAAGTAGGTTGCTTAATGTGGTTCGATACATTCGCTGCTCAGTAGACATCACAAGCAATATACAAAAACAAAAGAAGCTGCTTAGAAGTAGCAACAGACACGTTCAACCCCTCTTTGCCTAAGCCCGCGCCTCCGCCTCCTCCCTCTAGCGCTTCCTCCACTTCTTGCTACCCAGTCCCTTGATCTTGGGGGCCTTGGGCTTGATCGGAGGCATGCGACCCTCTTCGATGGCCAACCACTGGAGGTTGCGGAGGTGAATGTCGAGAACCTGGTGTTCAGCGATGTAGGCATCGACATTCATGGTCTGGCCTACTTTGGGGGTGCCGGTGCTCGAGCCCTCTACATGCATCACAACGCAGTTGAAGTCGGTGCCTGCAAGTCTCTTCCTACATAAGGGGCAACTAAAGACGGTGTCAGCAAAGAAGGGGTAGTACTGGCCGGCCTGTAGCCTCCTTAGCACCTGACGAGTCTACGTGTGCCTGGACTCGTCATCGCTGCAGACGTTGCTGCCGTACACCTATTAGAAAAAAGAGAGGATTAGATGATGTATGAAGATCAAGCAACCGAAATACGAACAACTGAACCCTAATAAACCAAGATATAACATCCAACGATGAGAACGAGAGAAGAACAAGGGAAGGGGAGCAAACCCTAGTTACCTTCGACCATGGGTCGTCAATGTCTGTGTCTTAGGGGTTCACCAGAGCGATGTACTCCTCTAGATCGTAGGGGTCCCAGAAGAGCTGGATCTGCCCGTGACCGGCGGGGGCCTCCTCACCGGCGGCTACGTGGGTAGCGGGGACATGCGCCTGGATGGGGACGGGGACTGCCATCGATGCCTCGACGGGGGCCTCGACAGGGACGAAGGCTACTTTCAACGCCTCGAGGGGGCCGGGACAAAGACGGGGGCCACCTCACCGGCGGCCTTGGAGGCGATGATGGTAGTCCAGCATATGTTGTCGAACCATGTCCAGGAACTCTAGCAGCATGCTGGGATTCAACTGCAGCATGCATTGTATCACCAGTTTGAAAGATGCTGCATCACCACACCCACTTGGATGTGTGTGTGTATTAGTGTGCATCATTATGGTTTTAGAAAAGAACACATGCAATGATTCCACTCCTGCATGTGGTGTCCAACCATGTCCAGGAAGCCTAACAGCATGCTGGGATTCAACTACAACATGCATTCTATTACCAGTTTGAAAGATGCTGCATCACCACACCCACTTGGAGGTGTGTGTGTTTGTGTGTCAGTGTGCATCATTGTGGTTTTAGGAAAAGAACACATGCAATGATTCTACTCCAGCATGTGGTGTCCAACCATGTCCATGAAGCCTAGAAGCATGTTGGGATTCAACTGCAACATGCGTTCTACCACCAGATTGAAAGATGCTGCATCACCACACCCACTTGGATGTGTGTGTGTGTGCGGATCAGTGTGCATCATTTTGGTTTTGGAAAAGAACACATGCAATGATGCCACTCCAGCATGTGGTGTTCTTTTCCTAAACCACATGGATCCACTATATGTCATTGCATGTGTGTTCTTTTCATAAACCACATGGATCCACAAGATGTTATTGCATGTGTGTTCTTTTCATAAACCACATGGATCCACTAGATGTCATTGCATGTGTGTTCTTTTCCGAAAGCACATGGATCCACTAGAATCATTCCATGTGTCTTCTTTTCATAAACTACATGGTTTCACTAGATGTCATTGCATGTGTGTTCTTTTCCTAAACCACATGGATCCACTAGAGTCATTGCATGTGTGTTCTTTTCATAAACCACATGGATCCACTAGATGTCATTGCATGTGTGTTCTTTTCCTAAACCACATGGATCCACTATATGTCATTGCACGTGTGTTCTTTTCATAAACCATATGGATCCACTAGAGTCATTGTATGTGTGTGTATCATTGTGGTTTTGTTAAAGAACACATGCAATGATGCCACTCCAGCATATGGTGTCCAACCATGTCCAGGAACCCTAGCAGCATGCTGGGATTCAACTACAGCATGCATTGTATCACTAGTTTGAAAGATGTTGCATCACCACACCCACTTGGATGTGTGTCTATGTGTATCAGTGTGCATCATTGTGATTTTGAAAATAACACATGCAATGATGCCACTGATATATGCAAGTGCATAGTTCTTTTGTAGCTAGTTTCGAAATGTAGATATCGATCCCACAGGGAGGCCAAAGGTAAGTGTTTATCAGTGAAGTCTCTGTCACACTCAAAGTTGTCACAGGTCTTCGAGTGAATTAACTGTAAGTGTGGAAATAAGAATGAAATTTGGATTAAACTCGATGTATTTAAATAATACTAAAATGTAAACTTCAGGAATAAAAAGCATAAAAGTAAAGAATGATTCGATTGTTTGTGGTTTTCTGTAGATGACAAAGAAGGCGCGGGGAGATACAGTTCATGGTGATAGTGACTGTGCCAGGTGGACGAATGATAAGTGTAACAAATATAATCTTATAAATATGTGTGTAGGTGAGCAACCCATAATTAGCCGGAACTCCTCTTGATAGATTTCATCCCAACTTCAATAATCCTACTAGCCTGTTAACAAAACCATGGTTAGTCACTAGACGATTAAGATCCTTCAGGTTGCTTAGCAATTAAGATCCTTGGACTAGACTAATATAGCAAGCACAGTGGTTCCTCGTTATCCTCGACTCAAACTAGTTTCCCATTGATATCCCTATGTCACTCGGGGGTCGTCGGTCTGCAAGCAAACAAGATCCTATCTATGTAGAACAAAGCATCGTGTTGTCTAGGCCCTTAATTGGACAACAAGCATTAGGCGTCCCACAGATAGTCAAGCACACAGTATAATGATTAAAATCAATCACAAACAAATGGAAAATATATGGAGGCACATCACATCTCACTAATCCCTTACATCTCCCAGCCCAAGGAACTTACTCACACATGAGAGAAGAAAGCATCATCGATATAATTAAATAAAGGGAGTTCTTCTCGATATTACCGGGGAGATCCACAATAAGAATAGAAAAGTAATCCAACACAATTCAAGATAGGAAGAAACAATCTCAAACCCTAATCTTGCAAGATGAAGATCTCTCTCTAGTACAAGTAATGGCTATGAGGGTGTGATGGCTAGGAGGTCGAAGATCATGGAGCGAGATGAAGAACGTCTTCCCCTTCTTCTCTGGATATGTTATTTCTCTATCGGGGGGATGATCGCCAGATACCCCAACCGGACAAGAAACTGGGCAGTCGGATCGCGTCTGGCTCACTAGATGCAGCCGGACAAGGCAAAACAGGCCGGCTATCGCGTGGTAGCAGGATCGGCAAGAAGCAGCCGGCTACGACGACGTAGCCAGAACCAATCAGTGAGACAGGACAACATGCGTATCAGTGCACGGTATGCCCTGTACGATGACAAGACCGGCAACTACTCGCCCATACCGAAGACTTTGCGGGGATGACGCAGGAATAGTGGCCTGATGCTGACGATAGGCTCGCATGGCGTCCACTGTGCCTACGACAGCCATACCGCTCATACTACGATGGTACACACCGTACCGGACACTATAGATGACCAATAGGCTGGGACCCGCCTATGGGGCCCGCCAGTCGGATTAGCCAGTGAGACCGTTGCCTCTCTGCCTATATAAGGAGAGGCAAGGCCTCAGTAGTAAGGGCTGGTCTCAGTGCATTTAAGACAGTAGCTAGAGAATACAGCTCAAGGAGCACTTGTAGTTCGTATATCCCACATAGTCAGATCCGACAGGAGTAGGAGCTTTACCTCATCACGAGGGCTCCGAACCTGGGTACTTCCTGCATCTAGCTATGCTTGCTTTTATCCAATCCTGCCTGCGGACGCCGTCGATAGCTTCCCTGGTAGTCCCCACACCTCTATCTAACCTTCTTAGGTACTGCCGTTCCCAATACAACGACAGTTGGCGCCCACCGTGGGGCAGATGGCTTCGACCGGAGTCACGTTCAGCACGGGACCCCGCACTTCAGCCGATGAGCGCGTGGCCTCCGGCCTGGTGCTCACGCTCGGCAAATTCGACTGCGTCATCAACAACGCTTCCTGCTTCGCCGGAACCTCCTTCCCGGCAAACGACACCGTCCTACTTTTCGGCGACCTCCCCGTCTACGTCGCCACCGTTCCATAGCGTTTCCCTAGGGAGATCGTATCTGTCGCGGAGCTACCGCATCCGGGCGGTAGTGCCTCCATCGCTTCCTGCGGCGTAGAGGTCATGATGGCCGGCTCTAGCTCTCATCCCTGCCAACCGCGGGAGCAAGGCGCGGACGAGGTTGGAACTTTCGCGCACCCGTAGCCTCGGAATCCGGTGGAGGATGCCATCGATCGGCTCCTGATGCCGGTTAACCTCGGGGATAACCCGGAGGAGGCGGAAGCCAACTTCGCCATGGAGAGACAGATCCTCCTCCAGGAGGCCATGGAGCTAGCGGCAACCCGCAAGCAACTCGAGATCACCCGGCGCGAGTACGACCGCACGCACGGCTTCACTCCGGATACCACGGAGCCGAGCCGGCACGGCCAGGTACGGCGCCGGGGCGGCGAACTAGGCGGCAGGATGGAAAAGGATGGGGAGCCGGATCCTGCACATGCCCTCGTCTGGCCCACCTATAGCACGACCATCAAGAACCTGCACGCGGTATGAGCCGCAGCAGAAGAACTGCCCAATCTGGAGGGCGAGTAGCGAGTCCGCCAGCACGCTCGCGGTTTCAGCTCGAGGTGGCGGCGGAGGTGGTGCCGCGGAAGAAGGAGGGGTGCTAGCAGACGTGGTCAGAGCGCGGGGTGGCGACCCGGTCGGCGCTCGCGCCGGGCTCGGGGCTCCAAAGGAGACCAGCGTGCTAGGAAGGCAGAAGACGAGAAGAAGGAAAGAAAAGCAAATAAGCCAAGGGCAGAAAGGCAGAAAAAGAAACAAGCAGAAGATGGTGAAGGATGAAGGGGGAGGACGTACCCCTGCACAACCGGAGGCGGCCCCTTCTTCCGCCCAGCGACTCAAATGAAGGGCTGGTCCGGCTCCTCGGGGCCGGCTCCGGAGGCAATGGAGCTGGAGCAGCTGGAGCCGCTCCCGCCAACCGTCCGTCGAGCCCTGCTGCTGGATCAGAGGTTGGCGCGACCTCCTCCTCCTCGTCAACCTCCGCATGGGGGTCGGCAGCCGGTTCATCGTTCCGGCTGGGGAAGGCATCACCGTCCCTGTCCAACTCCTCGCCAGACCGCCGAGCACGCGGCTCAGGCAAGTCAGCCGTAAACGCCTCGAGGGGGGCTTCACCCTCCTCACGAAGGATGCAAGGGAAGATCTGCCAAATACAAGAAGTTAGTCGGATAAAGCAAGAAAGAAAGGCAAGAAATATGAAATAAGGCTCCAGCTAAAAGGACCCACCCGGGGCGCGCGGTTGTCCCGGTTGTAGGGCGCCAGACTGAAGGTCCAGCTCTCCGGCAGCCGCTCCTTCGTGATCGTCCACACCCACTCCTTCAAGTTGTGGTAGCGGGGATCATGGCACGACAGCCGAGTCAGGTCTAGCCGGCCGGAGTAGAAGCACATTTTGTGCGCTCGCTGCTGCAACGGCATCATCAGCCGGGACATCCAGCTGAGGGTGATGTCCAGGCCGGTTAGCCGGCAGGTGACGAGGGAGCGCATGCGCTGCAGCATCGCGTCCGACTCCGCCTTGTCACCGTAAATCTTCAGCTCCCAGTGCTGCCGGCTGGACTCGACATCCTGGAAAGCCGGAAGGTTGATCCGATCGATGTTGGTGACATTCTTGACGTAGAAGTACGACTGCTGCCACAGTCGTACCGTGTCGTGCAGCAAGAACTTCGGGTAGCCGGATTGCGCGCGGGAGTAGATGGAGGCGCCACCGCAGACGACTAGCGGCCCCTTCGTGTACTGCACCTGTGGCCGGACTCGGAAGAGCCGGCAGAAGAGCCCAAGATCCGGCTGGATCCCGAGATAGCTCTCGCAGAAGGCCATGAAGTGCGCCAGCGTTCCGATTGCGTTGGCGCCGAGATGGTGGAGATGGAGATCGAAGAAGGCCAAGAATGTGAGGAAGAAGGGGTGTACCAGAAACACGAACCCGCGCGCCAGATGCAAGAGGAAGATGACCCGCACTCCCTCCACCGGGTGCGGCGACACCTCTCCCGCTGGCGCCAGCCGCACCGCCACTTCCTCCTCCGGCGGAAGGACGAGGGTAGAATGGTACTTCTAGATGTGTTCCTCCATGACGGAGGAGCCACACCAGCCTCCGTGTTCGGCTGCCATCACCGGTTGACAAGGAGGCGCAGTGGCGGAGGAGTGGCGGTGGCCCGTACCGCCGCCGACGAAGAACGAGCAGCGCAGAGGCGGAAGGCGGAAGGAAGAAGAAAACTAGAGCGGGGGAGCAAAGGAAGGGAACTGCTCCCCCCGTGGCGTCCCTTTAAAGGACCGGAAGTGCAACCGTCCACGGCGTCACGTGGCGTGCATCTAGGCGACCTTCTCCGCAACCGCCGCCCAGATCCCGTGTGCCGATGCAGGATGCGCAGAAGATCCAGGAGCGAGAACAGAAGTGCGGCGACACCTCTCCCGCCGGCACCGCCGCCTCCTTGGCCTTGGAAGCCTTGAGAGCATCCGCCAGGGTGGCATAGATCCCCTCCAGGTTCTTCAGCATCTCGGCCCGGGTGTCCGCAGCATTCTTGGCCCTACCAGCCTTGATCTCCATTTGCCGCTGCTGCGCAGTCAGTTTGGCGATCTGGTCCTGGCGGGTCTTGTTGGCCTCCTCTAGCCGGGCGACCTCCTCCTTCAGCCGGGCCACCTCGCAGTCCCGGTCCGCCAGCAGAGCTACAGGAGGGTAACCAATACTCAACAAGAAGCGCGAGAAATCGCGCAATTGGAAAGATACGGCAGAGCGAGCGATCTTATGGCCCAGGTCCCGCGAAGTCTTGCAGCGTCGGTAAGAGCCCTCTGTGCAAGAAAAGAGATATAAGAACCAAAAGAAACAACTACGTCGCAAGACGGTGATAAAACAACAAGACTGGCGACAGAACACCTACCTCGACGGAAGCTCCCAGCGTCATAGCTTGGCTAAGCCCCTGCTCTAGCGCTCCCACCAGCTGGCGGATCTGGCCAATGGCCAGAGCCGCCACCTCCGACAACTGTGCCAGGAGGACAGCCAGTGGCTGCGCGGCGCGCGCCGGTGTCCAGCCGGTGACCTAGAGGTCGTCGTCGCTCACCGAAGCCGCGGAGGGACCAACCTCCGCCTGGACAGGGGCAACCAGCGGCGGCACCTCCACCGGCTTCTCCACCCGCTAGGTGCTAGAGTTAGCACCCACCGTCGAGTCGGAGGGAGGGAAGGCCGCACCAGCACGCCTGAACGACAAACCCCCCGCAAGCCGGGAGACGGCCCTAGCACAGTGAAGCGTCATGGGCTCAGCCAGCGGCACCACATCCGTCACCGCCGCCTCGAACGCTAGAGCTGGAGCCGGTGCATCCTCAGGGGCCGGAGCCAGCAGAACCTCGGATGCTGGAGCCAGAGCCAGTGCAGCCTCGGGAGCAGGAGCCGGAGCAGCTTCGGACACCGGAGCGGGCACGGCCTCGGATGCCGAAGCCGGCGTGCTCCCCTCGGCAACAGGTGGAGGGGCGAACACGGTGGTGATGGTCACGGAGCCGGGCAAGGACATAGCCTCGCTGCAGAGATACAAGAACTGAGCAACACAAATACAAGTAAGGCAATACTCGCACCAAAAGGACAAGGGGACCTACTCGGCGACGCTTGGCATGGTGGCAGCAGGGCGGAGGCGGCGCATCTTCTTGGAACCACCTGCAGCCAGGGCGATGCTGGTAGGGGCGGCCCGTTTCCTCCTGCCCCTGGCCGCGACGAGCTCGGCCAGGCCTACATCCTCGCCGTGGGTAGCTAGTCAAAGGACAAGCGAAAAGTCAAGATTACAACTACAAGCATAGCAAGTGCAAGCAAGACAAATGCAGGGAACAAATTCTCACCAGGTGGGAACTCACAACCCTCGTCAGCCCACATGGGGAACCGCTCCGCCTCCGCGGGCGGAGCCTTCATCGGCTTGAAGTCCGCGGCGAAGTTGGGGAGCTCGGTGTCCCCCATACCATCCTCCACTAGCTGCACCGTGAAAAGCTACTCAACAAGGGAAGAAAAGAGGCACGAAACGGGAGTCCCTCAGGAAAATCCACCCGGAGAAGAGCAAGAAAAACATACCTTTGGCGGCAGCCAGCTGTGGTGGTACAGCCGACAGGAGAACTGCCACTCCTCCTCCAGTGCCTCCTTCGAAATGGTGGCGAGCCATTCAGCGAGGGCGTCACATCATCAGCCGGGATACCGGTGGGATCGAATGGCGAGAGGTGGCACATCTTGTGCGACCGGTGCTGCAGCGGGAGCACGCGGGTCGCCATCCAGGACAACAGAATGTCCCGGGCGGTGAGCCGCTTCTTCTCCACGAGGACGGCCAGCCGGGCGCCCATCCGGTCGATGTCTCCCTGGGCACCCAAGTGCTGAACGGTCCAGGCCTTCCGGCTAGAGGGGACGTTGGCGAAGGCAGGGACCTTGATAAAGTCCACCTCCGTGTTGTTGCACATGTAAAAATATGAGCGCTGCTAGAGCTTGACGGTGTCAGGGAGCTCCAGGCAGGGTATGGGCGCTGACAGCCGCGGGTAGATGGCGCAGCAACCCGTCTCCATCAACGGGACGCCCTTCTCCACCACCTGCACCTTGAAGTGGAAGAACTTCAAGAAATTCGTGGCATTGGGGCAGATGCTGAGGAACGCCTCGCAACAGGCCGCGTGATGTGATAGCATCTACACGGTGTTGGCCCCGAGATGGTGAAGCTGCAGATCAAAGGTGACCAGCAGCTCCAGGACGATGCGGTTCAGTGGCAGCCCGAGGCCGCGAGCGAAGTGCGCGAGGAAGACGACGGAGTCCCCGGGCTGGGGGTGGGGCACCCGCTCGCCCTCCAGCATGAGGCGATGCTTCACCACCCGTTCTGACGGCAGGAATTTCCCCCGCCGGTACTTCTTCACCAGCTCCTCTTTGACATAAGAGCCACACCAGCCGCTGGCGACCTTGGGCAGCATATTGTCTGGAAAGGTAGCCGTGATGGAGGCGCGGGGTCCCGTGGTCAAAGAAGAGGAACGGTGCCGGCAACCAGGAAACGGTGGCACACAAGAGCGGAGAGAGGCTAGAGCGCGAGGAAGTGTGAGGATGGCAGGCGCAGGGAGGCGAAGTGAAGAACCACTGCTCCTTGCGCATGTATTTATCGGCGAAGGATAACCGTGCCGGTTCCCCTGCCTCCATGCCACGTGGCAAAGCAACTACCCTGCGATAGTTCGAGACAGATCGCGTGTGCCAGCGCCACGTGCACAGAGGATCCCGCAGAAGTTACTACGGGAGGAAAAACGGTCCCACGATTTCCAAGGAGACAAAATGATGAGGGCATGCACACGGTTACCAAAAACTGCAGCGGCAGACCCAGAAGTCAAACTGATGCGACGCGCGCCAGAAACGGCAGGCGTGGCTTACGCAAGCACCAACGACAGCAGACTGGCGATCCATCTCCCGGCCGGGTGTGGCAGTCAGTCAAGAAGATCACCCATCACACCTTGTGGGTGGGTCCATCGGCTCCGTAGCCGGGAGAACAACACAGAATCTAAAGTCGGTACAGGACAAAGACTACTAGACAAAGGCTACAAGACAAACGAAAATGGCAAGGCACCTGCATCATCAATCATTTCAAATGAGCACGTAAGAACTTCTCAGCGAGGCCAAGTCCTAATGCGCTCGAGGACTAGTGTCGGGGGGATGACCCTCGGGTAGACCAAGACGGGACCAACTAGCCGGCTCCAAGAAGAACGGGTCATCTGGACCTAGATGAAGGAACCGCAGCCGGGTGGAACTACCACCCGGTCCACACTCAAGTTTCCCCGGCTGGCCCGACTAGCCGGGTGGCCAGAAGAACCGGTTGGGAGGCCGCTCCTAGCCGGCCACCTCGGATCCGCTAGACACTGTACGGTGGGGATGACGCTCCTCGTTGAGCGCACCCTTGACCGGACAGGCTGGCTAGCCTGGCCGGCACTACCGGACAACTGCGCCAAAGCTGGAGGCTGACGAGCAAAGCAAGGGCTAACGAGGAAAGCCCCGGCTTACGCATAAAGAGCTGGCTGACGGATAAAGAGCCGGATGACAAGTAAAGCAGGGGCACTGAGCGCTAAAGCATGGTCCTCCCCTGTACTAGAGGCTTGACTAGACCCGGGCCTACCGTTTGGCCCTGTCCAGCCGGCCCACTTTGTAAAACCCAAATGCAAACAGTAAAACCTAGAACCCATCTTATAAGCTACCTCCTCGACCTGTATATAAAGGGGGTAGTGTTAGGGTTCTAGGTCAGATCAAGGAGAAGGAAGAATAGACACTAGAAGAAGGACTTGGAGAATTCCTAGCAAGAAGTAGCTAAGGAAACAGCTCAAGGAGCACTTGTATTGGGCATTCGCCCCTTTGATAGTAGATCCTTGCAGGAGTAGGAGTTTTACCTCGCCAAGAGGGCTCCGAACCTGGGTACATCACTGTGTTTGCAGTATCTGTGCCCAACCCGTTGCGAGTAGCCACCGATAGCAACCTGATTGTCCCCTTCAAGCCATCCCCGATGGCACTGCTGTGTTCCATACCACGACAACGATTAAGATTCTTCAGGTTGCTTAGGAATTAAGATCCTTGGATCGGACTAATGCAATAAGCACAGTGGTTCCTCATTATCCTCGAGTCAAACTAGTTTCCCTTTGATATCCCTGTGTCACTCGGGGGTCGCCGGTCTGCTAGCGAAAAATATCCTATCTATGTAGAATAAAGCATCATGTTGTCTAGGCCCTTAATTGGACAACAAGCATAGGCATCCCACAGATAGTCAAGCACACATAGTATAATGATTAAAATCAATCAAAAACTAATGGAAATATATGGAGGAACATCACATCTCACCAATCCCTTACATCTCCCACGCCCAAGGAACTTACTCACACATGAGACAAGAAAGCATCATCGATATAATTAAATAAAGGGTGTTGTTCTCGATATTACCGTGGAGATACATAATAAGAATAGAAAAGTAATCCAACACAATTCAAGATAGGAACAAACAATCTCAAACCCTAATCTTGCAAGGTGAAGATCTCTCTCTCTCTCTCAAGTACAAGTAATGGCTATGAGGGTGTGATGGCTATGAGGTCGAAGATCATCGAGCGAGATGAAGACCGTCTTCCCCTTCTTCTCCAGATCTCTTCTTTCTCCTTTCTCTATGGGATGGCAGCTGCTATGTTATGATTTCTCGTCTGGCCTCTTTAGGAAAGTTGTCCCTTTTGAAAAGACGGAGGCGGCGGTAGCTATATGGCGGGAACTATACGGCCAGAAAAATATTCCCGCCGTATAGTTGCTCGTTAAAGCTTCTGTATGCTTCCCTTGATTGCTTCGAAGAAGAGACTTGCTTGTTTTCACCTAAATATTGTGTTTCTCTTGTTAAAACCTTCTGTTGATGTTCAGAACCTGAAACACACATTAAAAACCAAGTTTTCTTTGCTATCGAAGTATTAGCATTAGGTAAAGCTAGAAAACGATCAAATCCAGAAGAAAACCATCAATAAAAACCATCAAAAATATGTCAAATCTCACAGCTATCAGCCACTCTAGCATGTGTTGTCCAACCATGTCCAGGAACCCTAGCAGCATGATGGGATTCAACTACAGCATGCATTGTCTCTCCAGTTTGAAAGATGATGCATCACCACACCCACTTGGATGTGTGTGTATTAGTGTGCATCATTGTGGTTTTGGAAAATAACACATGCAATGACATCTAGTTTGTGTGTGTGGTGGTCGTTAGATCGTAACCTTAGCCCCCAATGGTGGCCATTAGATCGAGTCTTCTTGAAGGCATGCCCTAAGACACATGTTCTTCATGACGGTTGTTACATACCGTTTGATCGGGGCGCTTGGACGATTGGGATGGTTCTTCGTAAGAGAGATCCCCGAGTAGGTTGTTCTATGACATGATTGGCCACACTTATAGTCCGCTTGCTCTGCACAAACTGGCAACACCGCGCGCTCCCACTTGCCAGTGTCAAGTGTTCTGTGGGTCCTCCTGCCAAGTGTCACCTCCCCTTTACTTCTCTTCCTCCCCATACTTCTCTTCCTTCCCCTAAAAGCCACTTTCCCCACTTCTCTCCCATCCTGCCGTAGCCGCAAGCCGATGGTGGCTCCAGTAATCTCTTCTGTAGCCACCCTAGTCCCCACCCCCGTTTTGTCATTGGTTGAAGGGGCGACGGTGAGAAAACGTATCGTGACGACAGCAACGGTGATTTCGATGTGAGTCATCTCATCTCTAACATATGTGGCCATTTATATATTTTGAGCTAGATCTACTCCGTTTACTCATGTACGTATGATGTCTTAGGCCAACCAGACGTTGTATGACTCTCACTATCATGGTTTAGCGGAGGAAGATAATCCTCCGCTATGTGAACATGCATATGTGCCTGCTAAATTTGTAGCATTCGAAGGACGAAACACAGGCAAGAGGTTTTTAGGGTGTCAAGGACTGGTGCAATGTTGCCATGTAGAAGTTGCGGTGTTGTCAAATGGGTAGATCTAGAGTGGCCCAAATCGATGCAGAAAACGCTGGACAAACAATGGGATATGACTGTTGAGTTGAAAAATCCATAGTCAGCTCAATTCTTGAGAGTGCTTAGATGAAGTTATTTTACCATGTCAACACAACCAAGCTTAACCGAGATCTCAGGAGGGTGCAAGACAAGGTTAGAAAAGTCGAGAAGGAGAGGGACGTGGCATTGGCACTGAAGGCTAAAGCAGAGCAAGAACTGACTCAAGCAAGGAATGAACTTTACCAGGCCAAAGTCATGTAGTTCACAACTAAAGGTATTGACAAGTGCATGAGGAAAAATGCCGAGAAACAATTGAAGCTATAAAAGGAAGATGCTAAAAGGACAGAGCAGACGATTCGATCCTTACTCTCGCAGGAAGATCCGCATCGGGCTAAGATTAGGAAGATTGTGATAACTAGTTCTATTTAGCTTGAGATCCATACTTTTTAAGTTGTAATAGTAGTACTTGTTAACCTAGCGGTCTGAACTAGTGGTCTTGGAGTCTTGGGAGAAAAAATTGGTCGCCCGTTAATCTGTCTTAGCCCTCCGTTACTTCCTTTTGTCTGATGATGGTGGTATTCTGTCTTTGGTGGTTTGTTTAAACATAATCTACGTGGATTCTGCCGCATGCAAATGGCACAACCACAATTTATAAAGTGGAAGCACGTACACCCTGTTACTGGAGATCCGGGAGCTTCGCCAGATGCAGGGGATGCAGGAGCAGGGAGGTGGTGAAATAGACGGGCTCAAGATTAGGGCACAAAGTGGTACCAATTTCCTCATTATCTCGGCATTATCGGTTTCCATTCTTGTTTATGTTACCATGTCATTGTGCAGCAGCTGAAATAAGTTGCTGCTTCATTGATTAGAGCAGCTTAAATAATTTATTTCTGTGCCACTAATATTCCATCTAATTTGGAGACCTCTTGCCCCTCAGAAATCATGGATAATTTATTACTGTGTGTTTTTAGATAGTAGTGGCACAATCACAATTTCGGATTCAACTAGTGACTCAGCCGTTTTCAAACCTCAAGTCGTGATATATTTTACTTCGAGAACAAGGGTAGATTGTTTTGCCCGAGAATTTCCATGCACAGAGCTCTAGAATTTAACCGAATTACATATATAGGTTCAAGTTCAACACATTATTATGCATCTTCATTGCCAGCAGCCTTCTTCCCCTGCCTGGGTGCCAAGCCTTCATGTCCACTGGCTTCTTCATTTCTTGCCTTCTTTCTCTTCCTTGGTGCAAATTTTCTTGGCTTCACACACTCTGCATCGTCGGGACAATCAACACTAGAATCGTGTCCAGCATCATCACTCTGCTTGTTTTGATTTTCTTCCAGCACCAAAATGACTAACACGGCAGTCACGTTTCTAACCTTGCAGCGCTTCCTGCCAAAGAAACATGACTGTTGCATAACTGCCTAATATCTATAGAGTAAACAAAACAAAAATTACAATTCAGCATAAACATGCGAACCCCAAGAGACTTTTTCTTATCAGGAGCAAGGGTTCGAGTGACCACCATGTCCAAGATGTTGGAAATATGCCCTAGAGACAAATAGTAATAGTCCTATTATCATATTTCATATAGTTTATGATTAAGTTTTATATCATGCTATTATTGTATTGAGTGGAAACATCAATACACGTGTGATATACAAACAACAAGGGGTTCCCAGTGAAACTCTAGTCACTGGTTCATTGGTCAATAGATGATCATGTTTCCTGATCATGTGGCATTCATGCTAGTTGGAAATGGAGTCAACTCATTCTGAGAATGAGATCATGAACTAATACCCAACCTAAACATCATGACCCGATCATGTCACGAAGTTCAAGTTATGATGATTAGAAATGGATCCTCATAGACTATTCCTTAGACCGTGAGGCTATATCAATCACTGTCTCCCGATAGTGCTTAGATAACATCAAGCGCCATTTGGTAATACAGTGGTTATAAAGGTGTGTCCAGGTACTCGGAGGAAACCGTAGAGGCAATATATGTCAAGAGCGGGATTTGTCCGTCCATGTGATGGGAAGATACTCAAGGGCCCATTCGGAGAGGTTATATCCAATAGCTGCGCAGCGTGTGATTTGATCACAGGGATATCACTTGTCGGAACGAGTCAAGTAGCATTGTTCGGTAACGAGATTGAACACGACATGGTGATGTCGTTGATCATATGTCGGGCAATGCAAGTATCAAGAGACAAAGGGAATAAGACACGACTGTCCTGGTTCAAACGACAAAAGATCTTCGTGGAACGCACAGGGGTCACATGGCCATCCAGGTCCCTCTATCGATCATTGGTGCGGGAGTGTCCCGACCATGTCTAGAGTGTTCCTGAACCATGGGGTATCACGCTTAAGGGCTTGATGATGCTTAGAGAGTGTTTATAGGATCAGAAGAATCGCTGAAGAATAGTAGAGAGAAAACCGGAAGGGTTTCGGTAAGTCTGGAGGATATCCGGAGTGGAGGTGGAAGTGTTCCATAACCATAGAGGATGAATAATATGTGAATGAATGTTAAATATTGATTTAATCATTTATTCATAATTATTTAATAAAGAGAAAATCAATTTAAAAGGTCAAAAGGCTTAATGGGCCAATTCCCAGAGGGAGAGGGCCCATTAGGGAAAGGAGAGAGGGAGAAGGGACATGGGGGTGGCCGGCTGGGCCTAGCCCCAACCCCCCCTGCGTGGGGCCTACTAGGGCCGGCCGGCGGCTGCCCCTCCCCCTCCTCTCCTTTAGTCCCACCTCAGAACTTTGAGGGAGGTAGTACCTCCCCTCCCCCTATATATAGTGGGGTATTTGGCTAGATAAATACATACAATAATCAATAAAGGTCTTCTCACTTTTGGGAGAACCTCCAATTGATATTTTCACTATCTCTCTCTCTCTCTCTCGTGACTGTGGTCCCAAGTTCGACTGTGAGCGAGAGACATCTTCCTACAGGCGCCGTCGCTGGGATTCGGATCCAGGAGCTCTACTTCCGCAATCTCTTTGGATCGGGAAGCGGAGTCATTGTCAGGCACCGGATGTGTGTAACTCCCCGCGAGGTGTCACACTTGAGGCACTCAAGTCGTTGGAGCCACAGGAGCGCAAGGACTTCATCACAACCTTGAGGTCAGCTTCGGCTCGTCTACATCAACCACGCTCTCCTGAGCATTGACAATGCTTTTCGGTCTTCAAGGGGAAGTTCATGAAAAGCCCCTCCCGTTACTGTATTACTAATAGATAGGTCCTGGCAGGGGTTCAGGGGCGTAGGGTAAAAATTATTGTTTTCATACGCGGAACCCCTACAGTGGTATCAGAGCTAGTTCTATGTGTAGTAATGCTAGTACGGGTAGAACACACGAGATGTAGCGTGTGGGCATTGATCTTTTAGTTGTTACCCTCCCACGTGTACTTGTTTATACCGCAGTAATGCTTGATGAAGAAGCCCCCAACCGACTTTACGCGTTCATTCGCGAGACTGGTCCACGCTTGACATACGGCTTGTACCGTATAAACTGGCTTCGGGGGGTGTCTGTCTCTCTCGCATTAGTTGATATACCATTTGCAACAGAGGGCCCCGAAAGGGGTGTAGTAGAGACAACTACTTGATCAGCGTTGTGCTGAAAGTTCGTAGGTAAGAATGGTTCTTGTGCGAAAGCCCATTTAGCCACGTAAAACATGCAAAGATAAAGTACAGGCGTCTAACTTTGTTTTGCAGGGGGCGTTGCTTTGTGATATGGTTGTGGCAAAGGTAAAGTGATTACCTTATGTTACATAGTAGTAGATAGTCATGGAGGTGATGGACTACCACGCCAGAAAGACACCGGTACCCTGGTGTCTATGGCGCCGGAACCCTGGGACTGGAATCCAGTAATGATGGATGGAGATCACGACGTGAAGGACCATATCACATCGCATTTACATTCAATGTTATTGTTTGTATATCTTATTGTGTGCTCGTATTAGATACTCGACGGTACCTAATAGATGATCCCTATTAAAATTACCAATGATTGTGTTCCCCCTTAGTGTGCACCACTAAGAAAGTTCTTGAGTATGAGTCAGGCCATGATGATCGGTTGTCAGACATATCTACGTTCGCATACAGTGGGTGTAAGCCATGTTGCACAGTGAATACACGAAGGTTGAGTTGGCGAGCCTAGCATGTACAGAGATGGCCTTGGAACACAGATGGTCAAAAGATCGAGCACGAGTCGCATGAATGATGTGACCAACATTTAGCGTCCACCCTTGAACCCACATTGATGGCCGTGATGATCGGGGGAGATGTGGCCGATAGGGGTCGTGTTATCACTAGGAACCCTTCTGGGGATAGGTGTTTTTGAGTGGAGTTATTATTAACTCATTTAATTATAAACTTAGTCTAAATTCCTTTTTGCAATTGTAAATGTAGAAAAGTTCTCCCTCATGCCACCTTTCCTATTGATGATTGATTGGTTAGAAGGAGAGAAGCTAATATTAGATGGATCAAACTTCTCTATATGGGTTGCGCGTCTCCACGTTCTCCTTAGCGAGAATGACGTGGTCGACTACATACTCGACGGGATGGATTTGGATAAGCCCATTGACCTAGAGACCCTAGAGCAGCGGGAAGACCGCTATCTCCGTCGGGAGATGGCCTCCTTCATTTCAGTTACAATGCGTTTAAGAATGGTGGATGAGCTGTGGCCTTTCGTGGGTGATGTTAACCCCCGTACGGTAATGCTACAGCTTTGGACACATTTCGTGGAACAAGCATGCATATGGGAGCATGAGCTGATGGGAGACTTCCTCTCCATTAAGATGGAGGAAAACTCATCACTTGACGACCACTTGGAGCGCATGCATGATGTGTACATGAGGCCTGCATACTTCCTGGATAGCTGGATGATGGGCTCTTTTGCAAATGGCGTTGTGTTGCGGTAGCTGCCACCAAGATACCAAGCACAAGTCAGGACTTGCATTATGAGAGGCGACGCAGAATCAATGGAATTCCACCGGTTCGTAACACATCTCAGGAATGTGTTGGTTGAACCAAATGTCACTGAGGTCATCAATGACAAAGGTATATATTTGATATACAATTTTATAAATGTTATAATCTTGCAAACACATTTGCAGTGTTAAGTATATTTGATACTTGTTCTGTTTTGCTGAAAACAAGTCCTTCTGCATGAGAGGTGCTTGCTGGAGAGAAGGTGACGTTGCGTGTTGATGGCGAGCATGATGATGATGGCCGACGACACCCTACCTCAACATTTATCATTTAGTTTATGTTTTAGGATAGTTATTGTAATCAAAATATTATGAACTTCTTTAGTGTGTCTCAGACTTTGTGAGACGGTTATTCATATAAGTTTGTAACAAACAGTTGTTCTACTTTTATGAATGATTTCTATTTGTGTTCATATCTTGTTTGATTACTTGTAAATTATCCTTGTTGTTTGAACCTAGTGACAGAAGGGGTAGTACGGCTGTATGTGAGGCATTTACTTGGGATTAACGGTGATATCACTATGCATATCATTAGTTCTCTTTCTTCTATGGATGAGACTAGTAGGTTATTGCTATAAGCGGATGCGGAGGCAATAGCAATTATGGATGCACTGCCCACATATAATTTATCTTGCTCTAATAAGTACATGCATACTTTATTTCTATCTTTTATTCCCATCAGATGTTTTGCATAGCTACAAGTGAAACCGAATTCCCTAGGCCCTCTCTCTCCATCATTGACAACAACAAAAAAGATGCAAGCTATTGGTCCGGTAAAAACACAAAAGGAATTCTAAAACTCCCAAAGGTCCATTAAAGTAACTTCACTATGCATTCGCTTGCCGATAATTCGATAAACTAGGTCTACTAGGGAAAAATAAGCTATACTACATCCGTAATCCGGATCGAAGGTATTAACCCTTTTTCTGGCGCCTTTGCCGGGGAAGCAATAACTACCCTGGTGAGGTTATTAGGAGCCTTGCTAGTTTTAATTCTTGTTTTTAATTTTCTTAGTTTGCTTTCAGTCTTTATTTGATAAACCAAAAAATTAGTTAGCTTTTAAATTCTTGCTTTTACTATTATAATTCTTTGTTTAAGAAAATCCAAAAACATAGGAAATATGGCTGAAAAGAAGCGTGGGGAGTTTGCTACTCCCAACAATGATTGTTTGCGTACTCCTATTACTCAGCCAGCAATTGATGCTGATGACTATGAAATTAAGCCCCATTATTTAAGCTTGGTTCAATAGAATCAATTTGGAGGCTCTGTTGTTGAAGACGCAAGTATGCGCTTGAATACTTTCACTGAAATATGTGATATGATGCGTATAAAAGACGTTGACCCCGATGCGGTCAAATTGCAGTTATTTCCTTTCTCTCTAAGAGGGATAGCAATAGAATGGTTGCTATCTTTGCCTAGAAATACTATTACATCATGGGTGGGATGTACTTCTTTATTTATGACTAAATTTTGCCCACTACAAAGACTATGCAACTCAGATCTAATATTACTGGCTTTAGACAGGAAGAGCGTGAGCCACTAGCGCTTGCATGGGAGAGGATGAAAGAATGCTTAAGAAAATGTCCTAGTCATGGGATGGAAGATTGGTTAAACCTCCATTTATTTTATAATGCTTTTAATCCTGTGTCTAAGTCTATGCTTCATACTGCAGCTGGAGGAACATTTATGGGTAAACATATTACCGAAGCAAAGCAGATGTTAGACAATATGCAAGACAACCATGCCCAATTGCATGTGGATAGATCAAACACGAAGAAGGTGAACTCCATTTCACCACAAGAAAATGAAGAACTCAATGCTAAGTTGGATGAGCTCATACTAGCCATAAAAGGTAAGGAAACCTAGGTAAGAGCCACCCCTGAAACAAATATTGAATAAATAGACTTCGTAGCTCGTAATGATTATAACCCTTCTTGGAAGAAGAGTTACAATCCTACCTTTCAGAAACATTATTCTAGTCCTGCATGTAATTCTAATAATATGGGAACTAGTAATGGTAGTCTCCAAGAAACACTTAAGTCTTTTATAGACTCACGAAATGAACAAAACAATATTCTTGTTAAAATAACAGAGAACCATGATGCTATACTTGGTAAATTATCTATAACCAAGTTGTTAGTTTGAGAAATGATTTGCAGGCCCTCCAAGAAATAACGAGGATCATTGAGGCACAGCTAGGTAAGATAACCGAGGGTCAAACTCTCATTATAGCTAAATTTGTAGGTAAAGTTGAGCCTAATCCTGTTGAAGAACTCAAAATGATGAGGATCCAAAGGGAGGAGCCTGAAGAACTTGATTATAGTAATGCCCCTTCACCAAGCTACACCATCGAAGACCTCGTAAAGAGGATCAACGACAAAATTCCGCTGCAATTGCCTTCGCAGGATCCTTTTGTTATCCATTTCCATAGGAAAAAGAAAGCCAAACATGATGAAAAGGAGTCCATCACTTTGAAGGCCAATTACTTTGGAGTGGGTGTTCCACTCATCTGGCCCAAGTGAGTGTCGTCAAGGTCAAGCTATTGACTGTAAAAGAGCGCTCCATGGGAGGCAACCCATGTTAAATAAAGGTTTGAGTTAAGTTTTTAGTTTTTAGTTTAAGTTTATGTTTAATAAAGAGTGCTAGAAAACTCCATTTAAGGATAAGAAGTTAGGTAGTACTTAAAATTCTGCTACATACATGTTGTTGTTGGTCGACAATATTTACTATCAATTTTCTATAATAAACAAGGTATATCACTAAGTTACAGGAAAAGAAGCAATTCTCAAAGAAACATAATTTTTTGATGCACATAGAGAGTTTAACGACCAACTATATGGCGGTAATAAAAATTCTGGCTGTATAGTTTGAGTCGTATAGATATCTTTGTCATTGACAATTTTTCTTTAATATGTACAGAGAACTTAATGACCAACTATACGGCGGGAATAAAAATTCCGGCCATATAGTTCCAATCGTATAGATATCGATGCCTCCGTACAATTTCTTTTCTATTATACTGAGATTTTAACGACCAACTATACAGTAGGAATAAAAATTCCGGCTAGATAGTTTCGGTTGTATAGATATCGAGGCCTTTGTGTATTTTCTTCCGCAGGGACAGACAGTTTAATGACCAACTATACGGCGGGAACATTTTGTTCCGGCTGTATAGTTGCGCCCGTATAGCTACACGGCCAGGAGGAAACCCTAAATATTTTTTACAGAAGGCCAACTATACGGCGGGAACACAATGTTCTGGCCGTATAGTTGTGCCCGTATAGTTGCGTCCGACCACAAAATCGCACGGGAAGGTACCTCCAACTCCAAAACTTCAATCCTTTTTCTCTCTTCTACCCCCAAACTCTCTCAAAACCTCAAGAGATCTTCATCTCTACTCAATTTCGTTCGATTTCCTCACACACGAGTGATCTACAGTATGTTTCTCCTCCGATCCTCCAATTACTTTTTGCAAATTCATCTTTGATCTATTGTCATTATCAATCTAGGGTGAGACCTTCTATGAACCAATTGCCATGATTTTCTTGCCTAGATTATTATTTTGAGGAGATTCTTTAGTGTGCTATGATGAGGAATATATTGCACTTACTGTTGTTGGATCAAAAAGTTGTATTTTTGTCTTTCTTCAATGTTCTAGATGATGAACACAAGGAGCCAAACTCGTGCTTGCGCCACCGCTCAAGAATGCATGGGGATCAAGTTCAAGGATGAGCCCCAACGCGATCGCTTCAACAGGATCAAGAACCGTGAAGTGAAGGCCACCAAGTGGGCTTGCCCCATTATATTGAACCAAATCGGCATTTATAATGACTTCCATTTACTTTGCAATAGAGCTGGCCTGCAAAACTTTGTGTACAATGATGTACCTACTTATCGCCGCTTGACCATTGAATTTCTAAGTTCGTTGCAAAGCACCGTTAAACAATGGCAAGGAGAGGACACTTTTTCTTTCCGAGTGATGAACAACAACTACACTTTAACATTATATTAATGGTGTGCATGTTTTAATTTTCCAAACAATGATGTTCATGCCTTGCGTGCATCCTTTACTATCTTAAACCCTTCCCTGAACTATATTATAATGGAATGAGTTTCACTAGTAGAGTGAACAAGGGGAAGAATATCCAACATCCTGCAATTCCTTATTTGTTCTATGTTATTGTTAACACCTTGCAGGCATGAAATGAGTTCATGAGACTCAACGAGGAGGACATCCTAGTCCTCGCAAAGGATGCTTACATCAACTAAAGCTTGTCACTCAACTTGGGCATCATCCTTGTGCGCTACTTGGAACACCAAGCCTCCCAAAGCCAAGGACCAATCATAGCTGGAGGCATCATCACCGTGCTTGCCACTGCCCTAGGCATCAACATAGGTGAGTTGCAACCCGTGCTAGGTGAGACACGTGTTGGTTTCTCCACCCTGAGAGCCTATGGAATACTCACTAGGAGAGGTGGTGCTTATTATCTGCATATTGCTGGAGTTGGGTGTCTCTACCCGCTCCTATGCCTAATGGTCTTTTCTCTATCGGGGAAGGACGTTTGCTATATGACTTGCAGGTTGAGCAATACCAACCCGAGGAGGAGATTCGGGAAGAGGATGAGGACCAAGAGGAGGATGTTTCTTACCAAGAGGAGCAGCCACAAACCCGGGTTGCCACATACCAAGATTTCCAAGGACTTGGAGGGACGGTGGAGAGGATGCATAGCCTCTCTTTCAACCTCCGAGAATCAACTAGTAACCTCTCAACTCAATTCACAGACTAGAGTAACGACTTTTTCCTGCCACTACAATGATTGGAAGGGCTTGCAAAATCCTAAGCTTGGGGAAGTTTCCTCATGTATCTTTATTTGGCGTTTATTTGATTTTATTTCGAGGTTGAGTTTTTATTTTGAGTTTATAAGCACTCGTGTTGGTTTCCCCAACACTTTATTTCCTAGTTATTTATATTTGCTTTTGAAATTTTCTAGCCAAGCTTTGCCGCCAATTTTCTATTCTTTAAATTCCCTCTCTTAAAAATCACAAAAAGATTTCTCCATTTTTCCTTATATTCCCTCTTTCTTTTCTTTCTGCCTCGAGGTCTTCATATGTTTCCAGGAGAGTGATCGACTTCGAGTTTCCAGGAAATAGATTAAAAAAGGAAGAGAGAAGTGGAACCAAACATGAGAGGTATGCCTTATGACTCCCCACTTTTTGAAGTTTTAGAAACCCATGCTAGTTAGTTGTAAATGTTGATATATTATATTGGTGGAGTGAGTCTTTGTATCGTAGTAAGATTTTTCGTTTGCATGGGTATTTAATTGGGTTCATTTTGTTCCAGCTCTCGTAGTTAACCAAGTCTTGCCTAAAAAATACTAAACAATTGTAATAAGAAAAAGTCTCATAATTGAAGGTTTGGGTGTTGTAGTTCTTAGTCTTGAAGGTTTATTTCTAGAGACACTCAACACCACTGAAAATGTTGATTGACTTGATAGCTCTCGTTGAAAGGATTTTTTCGATTGAATTAATGTTTAGCGGTTTTTGTGAGCATGCCAAAGTTTGACTTGTTAATCATAAGAATGATATAGCTTTATGCGTGTCAAACTTTGTGGGATGCCAACAACTCTGCTAGCCTACGAACGATCTTCATGGAGGAAACTCCTAGATTTCGGCTATGAGTTGATTAAACACTTGTAGCAGCAATGCTATAGTGGGTAAGATTCTTGGCACTCCCGGTAGCTGTAATAATGATGGAATCACTCCTCTGGCTATTATGAGTAATCATTATGCAAAAGGAACAAAGACCTTAATGATGCCACGAGTGTCCATCACAACCCGATAAACTAATAAAAATATTTGGCATGCTCTCAATTACTAAAAAAACTGAAATTCTTGAAGGACAATGAATAGAAAAGTAGTGCTTGGAAAGTCTTGATTTACTGATGTGGGAGAATTGATGTACTCTGGTGTATGTGCTTTTCATGACAACTCTCACACTCTTAATTTACATGATTATACTTTATTGTTCAAAGGTAAGCCTATGAGTTGATTACATGACATGGAATAAAGTTTACTCATTTGAATCATCCATGCTAACAATAATTTTGCTGCACTATAAGGATGCATAAAACCCATATGATATGCTTGCCATTACTCTATCTATGCTGAAGTTTTTCAGATTTATGAAGTGGAGGAAACATGAGTCTACCAATCATGAGTAAGATCACCATCTTGTTATTTCAGTTTAAATACTGAGTTCCTTTTTTATTTTGGTTTTCTTGCTCGGGGACGATCAAGTTTAAGCTTGGGGAGGTTGATGGCTCTGAAATATAGCCATCTACGTCCACATTTAAACTGGATATTATTCATAATTTTGATGAAATATCTCTCTAAACCCTGCCACTAATGCCTAATATTTAGAGGGGTATGCAATCCTTTCTTTTATATTTTTCCTGCGCAGATAATGTCGTTTGAAGATGGGAATCACTACATTAAAGTCAAAGATACGAAATTTCCAGCAACCAGAAGAAACCAGGAGCCGTAAAGCGGGGGCAGACGCTTTAACGACCAACTATATGACCGGAGCAAACATTCCGACCATATAGCTCTGGTCGTATACTTGGCGCCGCCAACGTTAGGTCAAACAGAACAACTTTCGTGAAGGGACCCCTATATAAAGAAGCCTCAGGTGATGAGAAAACAAGCCAGGCCTTGCCAAAATGTCTATTCCACAGATCGCCATCCACCTCCAGATCTCAAAACCCTTCTCCATCTCCATAGCCATATTCCACCACTTGTAATAGTAGATCTCTTCTTCGATTGGAGACATTGTAAGACCATTGCTATCAATCTTACGATATTCATTACAATGTTTGTGATTGTTGATCTCATCTCTATGTGTGAGTAATTCTCCTTGGGCTAAGGGCTTCGGCCTAGCCATGTAGCATTTGTGCATGTTATTTATCATTGATGGGATCGTGTATTAGTTTGTATGACATGATGACTATGGTATCTTCTCTTGCCTCAATCCAAGGAGTTTTAAGGTACCCAAGACCCCGAGGGTTGATCCAGGTATAGGGAGTATGAGTAATGAATGATCTGCAGGTTGGGAACCCTAGTGACAGAAGGGGTAGTATGGCTGTATGTGAGGGATTTACTTGGGATTTACGGTGACATCACTATGCATATCATTAGTTATCTTTCTTCTATGGATGAGACTAGTAGGTTATTGCTATAAGCGTTTGTAGAGGCAATAGCAATTATGGATGCACTGCCCACATATAATTTATCTTGCTCTAACAAGTACATGCATACTTTATTTCTATCTTTTATTCCCATCAGATGTTTTGCACAGCTATAGGTGAAACTGAATGCCTTAGGCCCTCTCTCTCCATCATCCACAACAACAAAAAAGACGCAAGCTTTTGGTCCGGTAAAAACACAAAAGGAATTCTAAAACTCCCAAAGGTCCGTTAAAGTAACTTCACTACGCATTCGCTTCCTGATGATTCGATAACCTAGGTCTACTAGGGAAAAAGAAGCTATACTACATCCGTAATCCGGATCGAAGGTATCACTCACCTGCATACAGCCAAAACTTCTTATTCCTTGGTAGTAAGATTTGACATCCTCCGTGCTGCTCAGCTCGACAGCGGCAGAGGCGGGCTTGAGCCTCGCAACAGCGGCTACGACATGCGGCATTGGAGCTCGAGATCAGCGAATGGGCGCAATAACTTGGCATCGGAAGTCAAATCTATGAAGGGATCGTTCTGCTTGGAGGGTGGATTTCGACGCCACCGGTGTTAGGGGAAACGAGGGAGTGGATTTGTTAAATTGGTTAACGCACCAAGCCCCTTAGTTCCTCGATTTGCCTAAGAGGTTGCCGCGTTGGCGCTCACGTCATGGACAGATTATTGACATGTGGGTCCCTACTGTCTACTTCACGGGGAAGTTTAAGGGAATGTTTGAATTTGGTAGGGTGAGATGAGATTGCCTCGAAATGGCCCCTCTCGGTAGTTGGCAGCCCAACTTTGCGAAACTCGGCAATTACAGGCAAGTCGGGCCCCGCGATGCACTCGCCCAGGAACTTTGGAGCCGCAAACGAACAAGCCCAACCTCGTGAGGCAAGCGAGCAATAAAACAAAGAAGGAGTAGGGGCTTTACCTCCTCACGAGGGTCCTGAACCTAGGTAAAAAACCTCGGTGTCAACTCTCTCCGTGCATCCGCTCCGCTGCCGTAGTCGTCCCTGAATTTCTTTGGAACCGCGTGTTCAGCCCCCTCACGAACCAAGGATTCTTGGACCCTAGTTCCTTCACAGGACAAATCTCCGACATTTGGCGCGCTAGGTAGGGTGCTGAGGCGCGCCCGGAGGACTTCAACCGATGGCGTCGGCATGGTCGCTCGTAGCAAGCCTTGCGACAGCCGCTCCCGGTGGGACCAAGCAGGGAGACTCAGGGGCTCGCGTCAGACTCCCCCCACTCCCCCGTCCTACTTCGGGGCCGGCAGCGGGCTCTGCCCACGCCCGTCCGGAAGGACGGGTAGATAGTTTTCTTCTTCAAGCACTTCACCAATCTGGGCGTCTCGCGCCTCCCTCACCCAGGAGATGGCTCACTTCATGGCGGAGGAGCTCCTCCGCTACTCGCCCGCCGAGGACGCCAGAGGAGAGTGGCAGGTACGCCTCGTAGCCTTGATGGACATCGCCTGGGATAACCCCGCGGCCTATGAGGCACGGTCGGGCGGCATTGCCTATGACGCACCTCCGCCTCCTCTCCGCGACGAGCCTAGGGGCTCGAACGATGAAAATCCACCCAGCGCGGCAAGCCTAGGACGGGTGCAAGCTCGGGCGAAAGTCGCCCATTTGGCGGAGGATGCGCGGGTTACTTTGGCCAAGCACCGTGGTCGTAAGACCTCGACCCCTCTAGGCCATCTCGGCTATATGGCTACAGAACCGGGCGAAACTCACCGGTGGCCTGGAGACCCGCAGCTCCAGCTGCCCCGCCCTCGCCGAACACCTCCGTCGGGTGGTGTGGATGCTGAAATTCAAGCTGGAGATGCCTCCCTGATATGACGGCATCACCAACCCCGTGGAGTTCTTGCATCTCTACACCATGGGCGTAGAATTAGCCGTGGGAGATGACCACGTCCTCGCCAACTGGTTCCCTATGAGCCTGGGGCCAGAGGCGTGCACCTGGCTCCTGAACCTTCCCGAGGGGTCTATCGGCTCGTCGTTCGAGCTCTGAGGCCTCTTCATCGTGAAGTTCGGGGATGTATATGAGTCCGCATACACACGCGAGGACCTCCGAAGGGTTCGCCAAGAGCCTAGAGAGATCTTGCACAAGTACCCGCAGCGTTTCGACCAAATCCTCGTTAAGGTCAACAGGGCCTCTGATGCGGAGGTCATCACGGCTTTCGCGGGGGCATCTCCGATGCTCAGGTACTCGACCAGATCGGTCGTCATGGTGAGAACCTATTCATGGTAGCCAAGCTCTTCGCGCGGGTCGACTGCTGCGCCAAGGCAGAGGCCGGGGATCTGTTCGACCACTGCGGGACCGGGCCAGCCGACCCTGCCATGAAGGGCGACGCAAGCCCCACCATATGCATGGGAAAGGGCAAAAGCGGTGCCTCCTCAAGAGAGAAGCGGACAACTCTACTGTCCCGCACCTGTACTATGCCTTTCACTAGAGGCAGGACCATGATACCAACGAGTGTGTCAAGCTCTAGGAGGTAAGGGAGGAATATGACAGCAAGAGGAGGTGTGAACATAGCATCAAACACAACAGCCCCCGGTGCCCCAAGACCCCTGACCCGTAGCTCCGGTGGAGGGCTCGAGGGCTGGGCAGATAGTGGTGCCAAAAACCCAATCCCTCTAGGGAGCCAAGGGAATTGGAGACACCCCGTGACCTAGGCGCACGCACCTCCACGGGGCTCAGCCCCTTAAGGTGATCCTTGGCCCTCACTTGTCCTCTGCTAGGTGAGACTTTTTGTGCCCCTCACTAGGGCAGGGCACCTGGGAAGATAAACATCCATAGTTGTTGACGGTTTCTGCCTATTATTTGGATGCATTCTTCCGTTCTTTGGTTTTCTTTCTGCTCACATGCTGGCCATGTCCCCGTATATCCATCATACAAGCAGGGGTTGGGACGATGCCTATTGCCTGATCGCCTCCATCGATGTCGGGGACTAAAGGAGGGAGCTCTGAACTTACGGACTAGCTCCAGTGATAAGTCACCTTGCTCATAGATCCCTGGCACTCGAGACCCTCGTATGGCCTATTAACGAGATGAGGAAGCACTGGGAACACGGCTCGGCCAGGACATGCCCGTCCTTGACCGGGACAGCGGCAACATGTGACACCTACAATCTCCTCCTCACGAAGATCACGGGCTAGCATGGGCCCTACGGTGCTATCCACGAGAGGCTTACGGGGTGGCTCATGAGGCATTACCCTCTGGCGACCCAAAATTTCTAGGACCTAAAGCGTCGAGCTCTAAACTTACGGCCACAAGTTACCTCACCCACGGTTCCTCGGTCGCAAGTTACCTCACCCACGGTTCCTCTCGGCTCGTGAGGCACTCCCCTCTAGCGGCCCTAAATCGCCAGGGCCTAAAGTGTCGAGCTCTAAACTTACGGCCCGTTCCTCGGCCGCAAGTTACCTCACCCATGGTCCCTGGCACAAGAAAAACACCGCAATGATGGCATGCAAGGCCCTATCCATCCACAGCTCGAGCTTCCAAGGGCCTAAAGTGTCGAGCTCTGAACTTGTGACCCGTTCCTCGGTCGCAAGTCACCTCACCCACCATTCCTAACTAAAACGAATGCATACATACCTTGAAGCGACGGCTCATGAGGCGATGTTCCTCCGCGGCCCGAGCTCTCTAGGACCTAAAGTGTCGAGCTCTAAACTTATGGCCCGTTCCTCAGTTGTAAGTTACCTCACCCATCGTTCCTGGCCCTCAAATGATTAAAAATCCCCGTGCTAACGGGGCAGCCCTCTCCTCGAGAGGACAGCAAGCTGGCTCACAAAACACCTGCCCCTCTGCTTGTTAGGGAGCTCGGGGGCTCAGCAGGCAGAGCTCTGAACTTGCCACTAGGTCATAGCAGCAAGTCACCTTGCCCACAGGTACTGACGCCTCCACCTCGCCACGAGGACTCGCTACAGGCATTTCCCAACGTACATGTAACCTCGACAAGAACACAGACAAATATGTGCTGCAAAAGAAACGTCATGTCCGAAACACGACTACTATGCCAGTATACATTAAACAGATTACAGTCAAAAGGGTCCCTTAGGCCAACAACTCTGAAGCGTTATCTCCTAGAGGTGACTCGTCACTCCCCCCGATCTCAGGTGAGCCAGGCAGGGAACCTCCTTCTTCATCATCAGAGGACTCGGCGGCCTTAGAGCCCTGCCCCTCTTCGACCAGCTAGAAAACCGGGAGAAATTCGTCGATGCGTCCCACCACGAGCTGGTTGAACCACGCGATCTCGCCAGGCGGGGTCCCGTAGGGTGTGTCACCTTCTCCAGGAGCACCCTCAGAGATGTCAGTGTCATACTGGTTGAGGACGGAGATAACATGGGTCGCTACGACCCGCATCATCTTACGACACTCCTCCAGGTGGTACTCGTGGTAAAGCTCGGCTCTCCCATCCAGCGCCACCGCAATCCGCTTGAAGAGCGCTAGGAAAGCACTGTCCGTGTTGGCATCGACAAGTGGCCCAGTGAAGAAATCGGTCACCACAAAGACCTGTAGGGTGGCGTCCACGTGCTTGGCAAGCGTCTGGTACATCTTGCCCCGCTCTCTCTCCAGCACCTGGAGGTCTCACTCCGCCTGGTCGTAGAGATCCCAGTGCTTCTGGAGCTCCTGGTGGGCGACTCACAGCTCCTTCAAGGCACCCTGGTGGACAAGAGCCTGGGCAAGGCGCTCCTCCGCCGAACGAAGAGAAGCTTCTATCTCTTCACTCTTCTCCATGAAGTGGGCCTCCTGGAATTTGGCTTCCCCTGCCACTCCGTCTGGAGGGCCTAGCGAAGCTGCGAGAGTGTGGCCTCGTTTTCCTTCTTCATCTGCGCCCGCTCCTCGGCGACCTTGGCATAGCACCTACAGACGCGCTTGTTGGCATTTGTGTTATGGAGGTCAACATCGAGCAAGCGCTCCTCGAGCTTCTGCCGGGTCATCCCCAGCTGGGCCTCAAATGCCTCCAGACGTCTCCACTCCAGCTGAGCTTCATCCTTGTGATGGCAGACTGCCTCCTCGTGAAGGGCCACGTCCAGGGCCTGGTCGAGAGTGGCCCGCTCCAGGTGAAGGCGACGCCACGCCGCAGCCAGGCGATGCTCCTCTACGGCGATGTCGGTAAGGAACCGGTCAAGCCCGGCGCGGGTGGTCACAATGATTCCCCGCAGACACCCTGACCATCCCAAGGAGCCACCCTCAGGCGGTATCAAGGCCAGCACACTTGGCCCTGCCGCATCGGGGGCTCGGGGGCTGCCTCCCATAGACCCCCCCAATCATCATAGGTTGGCGACAGAGCGTGGCTTGCGCACCCACAGGGTTGTCGGGAAGGAGGCCCTCACTGTTTCTGCGACCAACTCAGAGTCAGGAAGGCCCTCGTTAGCCAGGCTGTCCCTCACCACGGCATGCCCTTGGGCGGACAGGGAGGCAGAGTTGCCCACGACACGCCCTGCCCCTTCTCCTAGATCAGCCCTCGCTGCCTCTGCCTTCTTTTTCCGCTTACACCTACATCGACAGAGCGAGGTGACGAAGTAGGGAAAGAGGCAGGGGAAGAAGGGAAGCTTCACGAAGGTGTCTTAACTCTTTGCTCCTCCCCCACCAAGGACCAGTTAGCCCTCCTCACGCCAGGAGGAAGGAAGGAGCTGTCACCCGCCTATGGCGCTTCTCGGCCACCGGCGTTGGCGCCAGGGAAGTTGACGCCACGGTTTTGGCCCCCTTCCCGCAGACACCTCTACTAGAAGGGTCATCAGCCTCAGCGCAGGGGAGGTCCTTGACATCCTCCTCCTTCGAAGACGAGATGTTGTTGATCATCATTCCGCGTCACGTGCATCGGGGCGGCTCGGGGATTGGCTAGGCCACTCATCCTCGTCATCCAGCTCGACCAACAGACACACCCCCTTGGCGTCGAGAGTAGGAAGGCCCGCACGAGCGGCGCTCACGTCATCCACCAAGTAAAGGGGAGTGCACCCAAGGAGAGCTCAGTCGTTGTTTCTGCGCCCAGGAATAGTAGCATGAGCGCGGACACGGTATCCTCAGCGCGGGGCCCCTTGGAGAGCCGGACCGCGTCACGATCAAGCGATATAACCCACATAGGTCTCTTGTGCCCCTGGAGAGTGGCGATCTATTGCCGCAAGAACACCCTCACCACCATCGTGCCAGACAAGCCCTGGCTCATCAGGTATGCCACATGCCTCGTGAGTGGTCTGGGACCCATACAGGCAGCCACTTCGCGATCCCAGCCCGGGTTCTCCACTGCCGCCCCTGCGGGAGGATAAAGCGGAGGCTAGGCCCGGCCAACATCCACCAGGACCCAGTTGCGGCGGAATTCTGATGCCGTGCCAAGGATGGAGATAGGCAGGAAGTTTCCCTCCTCCCTAGCAAAGAATCCGACACTGCCGAGAATGTCCCCCGGTGCGAGGACGCGAAGGCTGTAGAAGTGTCGACACAATGCTAGGGAGGGCTCCACCCCAACGAAGGCCTCACACCAGAATGCGAATGCGGCCAGAAGGGTCATGCTCCACGGGTGGAGGTGGAGAATTTGGATGCAGTAATGGTCCAAGATGGCCATGAGAATAGGGGAAAATGGCGAGACAAGGCCAGTGGTGATGGAGTGGGTGAAACCGGGGGCCGCGGTGGCGAGCCACCCACTTCCCCCAATGCCAGCGCACCACACGTGCGAGGCGCCCCACTCGTTCGAGTCAGAAGCCATCAGCTTGTGGAACTTCTCCAACCCCTCCTTGTTGAGGATTGCCACCGGCGGCAGAGCACCCACGATCGACGAGGGAACACTCGGCACAGCGGAGGTGGAACACGATCTCTTGAGCACCATCGCGAATGTTGTGGAAGAAGGAGGAGCGGCGACACACCGAGTTCTGGTGTATTGGCAACGGAGGCGAGAGGAAGCTGGCGAGTCCTTTGGGATTTGGGGGTTTTGCAGGCAACCCAGCCACCGAGGCTAAGTAGTGAAGTGACAGTTCCCACACCCGGTGTGCACCACGTCCTGCGTTGGCATGTGGAAGCTGCGGGCAACGACTTCAGGGATCATGCGGCGACGCGATTTCTCAGAGGGACCGGCTCCAGTTGGTCCCTTGACTTCCTTTCCCCTTCGTCAGCGGCGTGAAAGCCAAGCGACTGGGGGATACTATCGGACTATTGGTACCGGGGGTACCCCATCTCACCGAGTCACCGGGCCCAACAGGAGCACCCTCTCGAGGGCTCTCGAGGGGAGCAAGCCTCCGAAGGGGGGATGAAGCCTGGATCCTCTACAAACGCTCGGGACAGTAATGGCTAGGCGGCAAGGTCCCCCAGCAAGACCTCGAGAGGGAAACCTCGCCAGGCCTAGGCGTGCCTAGCAAGACGACGCCCCAACGGTCGGTCCAACAAGTGACCGGTCCACCTAAAGAAAGCGAGGCACGTAGCGATAGTGGAATGACGCAAGACAAATGCATCTCCTGACATAGCCGTTTCAGTGCAAGGAGACCAGGATGGCGACATAAAGTGGAGGAGCAGCCGACCACCCCCTGACACAGCAACCACCCAGCGGTCGCAAGAAGACAAGTCGGGACCAAATCCATTGGCGGGAATGTGGTGACCCTTCACGCCCATGAGCCGGGGGAAGAGGCCTGACGCCTCCCTATATAAGGAGCCCTTCCCCTACCTTGTAAGGGGACGGATCCCAGATATCTAAGTCCCTAGACTATCATCCTCCATTGTAACCTCGCGAGGCAAGTGAGCAATACTACAAAGCAGGAGTAGGGGCTTTACCTCCTCATGAGGGTCCCAAACCTAGGTAAAAACCCGGGTGTCAACTCTCTGCTGTGCATCCGCTATGCCGTTGTAGTCTTTTCCAAATTCCTTCAGAACCACGTGTTCAGCCCCCTCACAAACCAAGGGATCATTGGACCCTAGTTCCTTCATAGGACAAATCACCTACAAAGCCCGACAAGACGGAGGCTTGGAAGAGAAGACGGAAGAAGCCACCGCTGAAGCACCAGAGTCTTCAGCCCTGATGCTCGGAGTCTCCGGCCTCCAACCCCGGAGTCTTCAGCCAGGACTTTGGCCAAGACTCTGGAATCGCCTCAGGAGCGTTCAGTACACCCCTCAGGAGACAAGCCCGAAGAGCAACATCCACAGCGGAGTCTCCGGCCACACCGGAGTCTCTCGCACTTCGACTTTGGAGTCTTCGACCCTTCGCACCAGAGTCTTCGCCCCAGGACTACAGCTAGGACTCTGGTCGCCTGCCTAGAAGTCTTTGCAGGCCTCCCAGGAATCCACCCCAGAGAGCAAGGCACACCCCAGAGTCTCCAGCCCCTCCACCCCGAAGTCTCCGGCCTAAGTGCATGGGCCTGCACGCCGCCAGCTGGGCCTTTGGCCCATGTACCCCTCTAGTCCATTCCAAACCCTAGAATTATTCCCCAAACTATCCCTTGTTATGTGGCTGGCCTATATATAGTGCCCCCACCCCTCATGTATTCGAGAGGCATAGATGATAGACTAAAGACACCCCCTTTGTGGAATCTCTAGTTTTGCGTCATCCACTTGTCCAAGGGGACCAACTATCATCACCACCTCGTTGAAGTTCACAGCGCGCCTCCCTCTTTGTACAAGGCCTATGTTTGCGAGTGCGTGAGCGTAGTTGTCAAGACCCTCTCCAAGGTGTTCTTCCCTCTTCGCTTGGGATCGAGGGAGCATGTTGATAGATATTTCCTTATCGGAACAGTGGCCACCGACAGGAGCAATTGGCCTTGTATCGTTTGAGTTTTGCGTGTGTTCATCGTGTTCTTTGTGAGGTGTGTGTCCGCTTCTGCTACGTTTCCCCTTTCCCCTCACTTTCTGACCAATTTGACCACGAGATCCGTGAAGATTGGGCCACCCATGAGGTTAGCCCTCAATAAAAATGGTTGTGTATTTGATCCTCTCTTGTGACCATGCTAGTTGCTTGAGTAGTATATCTTCCTTGCACCCCTCTTTTTGCCTATACCCGCCTATTCCCACACCCTCCTCAAAAGTACATTACATGTAGTAATGTGAGGATAAGAATTATAAATATAACAAGTGAAATATCCAAATTTCAACCTAGTCGGTTTTCCTTTTAAGGGTGGTAGCACCCCAATGTTTTTTTCCAAACCCTCTTACTAGTTTTTCCGAATCTAAGGACAAGAATCCATTTAAGGGTGTTAGTGCGTAACATCCCAAAACTTTTCAAATTTTGGAATGTTAATAATTATTTAAATACTTGATAAAAACATCTTTTTCCTGTTTTGATTTTTCAAAAAAAGAGAAACTTTTCAAGATTTATAGAATAGTAGGATTTCTTCTTCCAAAACAACATGAAATAGGTTCAAATGAGAGGGAAAAACTATATTTCAAAACTATTAGAGTTATTTAGTTTTGCGAAAACAAAAGCATTTGAATTTGGTTTTATCAAAATATAAAATCATGTTTGTCAAATATATTTCTCCACACAAAAACATTTTTTGCATAAAATAAACTTTAAAAAAATACATTTGTTTACTAAAAATGACTTTAAAACATAATTTATTGTTTACTCCTTTTTCTATTTTAAAATGATTTGTTTTGAGAAAATTATAAAAACCTACTTTTTGTTCTGAAAGAATTTCATCGAGCCAAAAGGAAATTTGTTAACAAAAGGGATTTATAATAAAAATATTATTTGGTGAATAAAATAGTTTTCCAATTATTCAAGGAAATTGTTTTTGATTTTATAAAGTTTTCCAAAGTTACACTTTAAGTACCCTAAAACCCTGCATTGCAAATTAGCCATAAAGGCATTAAATGCTTGCTTAGTGGTGTTTTTATATTGTTCTATTGATCAAAATTATGTTACACTTTAAGTACCCTAAAACCCTATAGCGCATAACGACCCAGCGCCAACCGGCCCGCCTCCCTCTCTCCCCCTCAATTCCACTCGGGCCCCACCCCCATCTCCTTCTTCAACTGCCCCAGGCGGATGACCTCGACAACAAGGTCATAGGCCTCACCTCCATTTCCCCATGTACCTCCACTCCCTGCTCGAGTCGCACGCCCCTTTAAGATCCCTGATACCCCCTCGTCATTTTGCGCCACCTTTCAGACACCATGCCGCCAAGCTGGCCAAGCAATTCGTCGCTGGAGCTCCGCCTTCCACCGCCGTTGTGTCAACGAATTCCGACAAGAACCGAAGGTTCCGGTCCTGACCATCCTTGCTTTTCCCTCCCCCCTCGCCCTGGCGCCTCTATCGCCCCTTCATTTCTTTTCTCACGCAGCACGTCAACGTCCCCATCTTCCTCCGAAGGTTGCCACCACCAACACATCTCCAACCGCCGTCCTCGACCATTCCTAGAAGCAATCAACAATGTCGCCAGCTCCATCATCCTCTCTGTCCTCTCCCATGCCCTATCGTCCCCTCCGAGCTCGCCGAAGACCACCACAAACGCCTCGCCATGCGCATCTGCATCGTCTGTCGCGACCTTCCTCAACTATAGAAGACTCCTCGGTGAGCTCCTCCCCTCTCCTCAAGCTTCCATTCCTAGCCATAGGATCACCGATCGATGACCGCGATTAGAAGATTTTGAAGAGGTATCGGCTAGTGTGGCGCCACGTGTATGCCATGTCATCGTCGCATGACTGCCATGTCGGAGCCACGCTAGCAGCGCATGCTTGTGCCAGCGCCGCGTCTGTGACCTCATCCACTCGGATTTCAGTATTGTTTTAATAGGCAAAAATTGGTTAAAGCTTGTAAAATTCATAGAAAATGTTTTGATAATCAAAAATTTTCATATGGTATATGCCTGGATTTAGAAAAATGTGTATAATATTATAGGTATTTTAAAATTAGAACTTTGCTAAAGAAAATTATTTTAAATATTTAAACACTAATATAGGTTATTTAAATTATAGTAATTATTCTATAAGTACAAAATTTACAAATAATAACTTTCTGAAATCCTTATGAATAGTACAACGGTACCCAACTGTTAGTTTTGAAAATTGAACCGTATTACAGATTTGCCATTTAGCCATTCAAAATGATTCTTTTAAAAAATGATCACATTTTGGTCCTATGTACAATAGCACCAGAGAGTAAAATTATTTTGTAGGTTTGCAACAATATTATTAAAATACAAGTCCTTACCTCTTTCAAATGCTATTTTGGACTTCATTAAATTACGTAAATGGTTTTAAAATGAATTATTTTTCAAAAATGATTTATTTGTCCAATAGGGCTAAATGAAACTATTTTACAAACATATCTATAGCAAAGTAGGTGCATATGACCTAGTTCTACATAAGCACTATGTAGTCAAAAGTAACCATAAGAAATTAAACATTTCAAACCTAGGAGTAGCATATTATTTTGTGAACCAAGTCTTGGTATAATAAAACATGTGCAACTTAATCCAAACGTTTTATCATGCTTTGCTTGCTTTCATTGTATTGCCTTGATTGGTGTGTGTTTAGTTTGTTTTTTGTTGCAATGTTTGTGAACCGTATAGATTGATCAGAGAGTAATTGTTGTATTGCAAAGAGAGTGAATCCAACAACTTCAACAAGAGGCAATTTCACTATATAAATGTCCTACTATTTTTCCTATGCACTTAGTTGTTTTTTCAAAGATTGATTTAGTAAGATTGCATGTAGTACTATGTTATGCTATGCAACCCATATAGGATAGCCGCATGTATTCCTGACTATTGAGTAGAAAACAACATAAGTGTTATATGGTTATCCCTACTATAGATCTCGTGGGTGGATTCATATCAAGTATTGTATTGTTGAGGTGAAACTCTTTTTTGTGTAATGAAAACAACATAACTTAATGAAACAACTAGGTGAATGGGATTGATATTTAGAGGATGAGTGCCAAAGGTTAGGGTCGTATTCACAAGGCCCTATCAGCGGTTGCACCTCCCTATCAACGGAGGCCATTCTGTGGAGCCCTATCAATGGCTTGCCCCTGTCTTTGTTGCACCCGCGAAAAGCACCCAGGCTTAAAGATATTTGCGGAGTTCTTGTCTACGAGCTTCTATGTACAGCCACTTGTCAAATAGGCTCTGTCTTGACTAACTAAGTTGTGAGAACTCAACCCGACATGACAGAAGGTGGTAGATATTATAGGTGTTGCGAGTCTGTTATGGTCGAGGGACTACTTATGAAAGGCCTTATATCAGTTTTCTCCAGGCTATGCCACATCTGGTTGGTATGTGTGCCGGGGTTGACTAGGTCTTGTAGGTAAAGTGTACAAACCTCTCGAGAGTGTCAAATCTAAGTACTTAGCCATGTCTTTGGTTATGGATGACTTTGAGCGACTAGACTTGAGGTAGTTCAAGAGATCTCATCATTCCAATTTCCTTAAATTAAAGTTTTGTTTGGTGAACAAGGGTAGAGGGTTCATTGCTATCAACCAATGGTACCCAGGTTCACTATTATCAACCAGTGGTACCGTTTTCAAAGTAAAAGTTTTGGTTCACTGCTATCAACCAGTGGTACCATTTTCAAAGTAAAAAGTTTTTGGTTCACTGCTATCAACCAGTGGTACCGTTTTCAAAGTAAAAGTTTTTGGTTCACTGATATCCATCGGTGGTACCCTTTTGTTTTAAAAGAATGTTTTGTATTTCAAAATGATAGGACAAAACTATTTCTTTACGCAAATTCAGCCAAACATCCACCTAGCAAAATACGCATACACTTATAGGTTGAGGTTAAACAAACGGTTACAAACTTACTGTGTAGCTTGAAAGAAAATTGTTTGCTACCACTTACCACTGAGTTCTAGAACACCTCTAACTCTGACAAGTAGATAGAAAAGGACATGCCCGATGAAAACCTGGATTGGCAAATGCTCTTGCATATTAGACACGATGGCATATCATGTTAGGCAAAAATGATACATGTCTAAATGATATATGGAACTACACTCTCAAAAGGAATACACTATATATACATTAGATGTATTATAATTTAAACATCTGAGTTGTGATCCTAGTTTTCTTAGGTTTGTTGCCTCTAACAACCGCATCAGATGCTGTGATACTCGCTTTCTTAGGTATTTTGACTACAAGTTGCTTCACATCATAATAAGCAGAGAGAAGAAGTCAGTGAATGAAATTTTTATTACTCCCCCAAAATCGTCAGATCAAACTAGGAAAGGGATTTGTTGAGAGATTAATTTTAGCATGTGCACACAAGTGGGACCAGCTTTTGAACAAACTAGTATATTAAACAAACATATGTTCACATACATATATGATCAAATTAAGTGCTATATAAAATTATAATCCCTGCAAAAATGATTCCGAAAGTTCTTTCGAATAATTTGAATGAATCTATACAAGTTTCAATATATATAGATAGGATTTCTATTTCCGTACCCTCGGTTCGTTAGTTGTACTAAGTTTTCTCCAGCCGCTTAAATTTTCCTCACTTTTACCCATCTCCTTGTATGAAACTCTCACACGGTCTGAAAAACGATGTTCGTCAGTCTTGCCATTTTGTGCTAACAAGTGGGGTCGTGTTTAGTTGGGTCTCGTAGTGGATCCTCACCGCTACATGCTGACAAGTAGGGCTGCATTCCCTTGTCGTTACATGCTGACAAGTGGGCCCGCGTTCAGTCGCTTCCCATAGTGGACACCTTTCTCCACTTATCCAGGTCAGCATCGGACCCACATCTTATCCACATGAGCGTCAAACCCATAGCTGCGTTGCAAGATGGGACCCCGAGCCAGCCCCGCGCCCGCGCTCGTGCCGTTGCCTCCCCTTTCTTCTTCTCCTTCAGCGTCGTCGGCCGTTTTTCTAGCTTCATTTTCATACAGTGAAATGTAATGCATATACAAAAATTATATGAAAATATACATCTTTGAGCTCTTTGAAATCGTACTTAGGACATGATAATGTTGTGCTAATAAAATCCTGATCATTTATCATTTCCATGGAGTCAAATATAATGCATAAAAGGTGAGTATATGAAAATTACAAACGTTTGAACATTGTGCAATGGCACTTAATACGTGATAATGATGTGCTAACAAAATTTTGATAGATTATCATTTTCTCCCCCATTTTCATAGTGAAATGTAATGCATAAACTTGCATATACGAAAATTATACACCTTTGAACTCTTTAAAATTGCACTTAATACGTGATAATGTTGTGCTAAGAAAATGTTGAGAGATTATCATTTTCATAGAGTGGAATGTAATGCACAAACTTGCATATGCAAAAATTATAAACCTTTGAACACTGTGAAATCGCACTTAATACGTGATAATGATTTGCTAATAAAATTTTGAGAGATTCTCATTTTCTCCCCCATTTTCATAGAGTGAAATGTAATGCATAAACTTGTATATACAAAAATTATAAACATTTGAACTCTTTGAAATCACACTTAATACGTGATAATGGTGTGCTAAGAAACTCTTGAGAGATTGCCATTTTCATATAGTGGAATGTAATGCATAAAATTGCATATACGAAAATTATTCACCTTTGAACTCTTTGAAATTGCACTTAGGACATGATAATGTTGTGCTAATAAAATCCTGATCATTTATCATTTCCATGGAGTGAAATATAATGCATAAACTTGCGTATACTAAAATTTTAAACCTTTAACACTGTGAAATCGCACTTAATAACAAGATAATGATGTGCTAGCAAAATTTTGAGAGATTGTCATTTTCACCCCCATTTTCATAGAGTGGAATGTAATGTATAAACTTGTATATATGAAAATAATACACATTTGAACTCTTTGAAATCGCACTTAATACGTGATAATATTGTGCTAAGAAAATCTTGAGAGATTACCATTTTCAAATAGTGGAATGTAATGCACAAATTATACACCTTGTAACACTTTCCCTTCAAATTATATTCAAATTCATTTGTTTATGGAGTTAAAGTACTGGTGGAGAACTCGTTATTTTGCATGGATAGAGGGGTGCCCCTGATAGATATAGGGGTTATACTGTCCGCTAGATCATAAAAGATCAACGGTTGGTGGGCATGATCTGCATCACAATTGTCTCAACCAATCAGAGTGTAGTAGCCAAGACGAGCATATGTGTGAGAGATTATGACTAAGAGAGGGGAAAGCTGAGTAGAACGTAAGAACCAAGGGCAAAACTGAGTATAACCAAGGGCAAAACTGACAAAGCGATTCAAATAGAAAATAGAAAGAGATTTAAAAATGGAAAATGCGTCTTTTATACAATAAAATAGATCTTGTCATACATCAAACTATTTGCAATTCAAATATACACCAGTTTGACAATTATTGCCTCATTCAGACAAACTATGTTTTGGGGAGGGATGTTTTGGGAAGAGGCTTGAGTAGAAAGCCATGTACCTTCATACATAGTAGGTGATTTGAGAAGTGGTGATTTAGGTTAAAACTTGATTTATATACATTTCTTATGGTGGCAGGTCACATAATAAGACTCCCTGGGTAGATGCCACTATGTTTTGATCTTTTGAATTTGTTGTGCATAAAATGACTCAATTAGCTAGCTAAAACCCATTCGTTGACTATCTATTGACCAGCCACCGGAGGGTAAAACTGAGTATATTGCACACGGTAGTGTTAGTACTAGAGGGCAAAACTAAGTACAACCAAACTGCCAGTGTTACACTTGAGGGAAAAACTAAGCACAACTAAGTCGTTAGGGTTAGACACGAGGGAAAAAACTTGACTCACGGTACGCATGTGCGGTGCACGGGGCGGTAGCGGACATGTGTGTCCATGAATGGTGTAGTAGCGTACGCGGTTACACCATGCATGGTGGTGCAACGAAACATCGTTGCCCTTCTCCTTTATAGAGGCCTCCTCACTCTCACTAATCACTCACTTGCTCACTCAACTGTCTCCACTGTCCCATCACCTTCTACAAACCCCCAAGAAACCCCAACCACGCCGGCGATGGAGGAGGACGGCGCGGTCGCCATCGGTGCCTCCAAGGCCATCATCGAGAAGGCCCCCGTCCCCGTACAGGCCCCTGTCAAGGCATTGAAGGCAGCCGTCGTCCCCGTCCAGACTCCCGTCCTCGCTTTCGCTGTAGCCGCTAGCGAGGAGGCTCCCGCTAGTCTCGAGAAGATCCCACTCGACTAGGACCCCTACGAGGAGGTTGATTACATAAGGCCGGAGAAGCCCTACAACACCAGCATTATCGACCCATGGTTGGAGGTAACCAGTGTGTTCTCCCCTTCCCTTGTTCTTCCTCCATTCCCATCGTTGGATGCTAGATCGAATGTTATTAGGGTTCGGCTGTTCGTATTTTTACAGTAGCTAATCCTCTTGAGTTAGATCTCGTATTTCGATGAATCCCCATGTTCGTATTTTGATGATTCCCCCTGTTCGTATTTGAATCCCACTGTTCCTAGTTGGGATCAGTATTCGATTTGGTTTGAGATTTGAGGAATAATCAGGGGGTCTCAGTCGGTTAATTCATGTCCTTATTGCACTCTACTATTTTTCCAATAGGAGGATAGCAGCGACGTCAGTAGCGATGACGAGTCCAAGGACACCAAGACTCGTCATGTGCTGAGGAGGCTGGAGTCCGGCCAGTATGATAACTTCTTTGCCGGCGACGTCTAAAGGTGCCCCTTGTGCACCAACAGGAGGCTCCATGCCATCGACTTTAACTCCCTCGTGAAGCATGTCAAGGACATGAGGACCTGCGGTGATTCCGTGAACGCCCATGGTTTTATAGCCAAGCACCAGGTGCTCGGTCTTCACCTTCGCAACCTCCAGAAGGTGGCTATCGAGGAGGGTCGCATGCCCCCGATCAATCCCAAGGCGCCCAAGGTCAAGGGACTGGGCAGCAAGAAGTGGAGGAGGCGCCAGAGGGAGGAGGCAAAGGCCCTCCTGGCACAGGCCATGAGGGGCCACTAATCTTGTGCGGTTGCAGCTGCTATAAAGCAGCTTCTTTTGTCTTGTCTGTGATGAACTTGTCCGTTGCTGCTGCTGAGCAGCCTAATTGTCGAACCTCATTAAGTACCGTACTATATATATTCTATATTAGCTGCTTTATCTACATCTGCTCTATTTACTAAATTTATTTATGTTGCTGGTTAGATTTGCTGCTCTAGATTTGCTACCAGATTAGGGAAAAACGAGGTCCAAAAGGAACAATGAATAGAGAGAGAAGTTACTCTATATTTGCTACGTTTTTGGGCAAAACAACACAACTGTTAGCGAGAGAGAGTGGAAAAGGCGCTCTTAAAAAGGCCAATCATAAAAATAACAAAAAAGAAAACATCCAATTTAGGCGGCTGGGTGCACGTAAACCACCAAACGTGCCCCACATGGTCCCACACCACGTCCCCCATAACATGTTCCCAACAAACCGGCCCCACATGGCACGGCTCCACACGTCAGCATATAATATGTTCCAGACCAAACGACCCCACGTGGTCCCAACCGCGTGGCCCCACACGTTAGCCAACGGTCAACCTGACGGCAGCTGCCGTTCGAGGTCTTAGATGAGTTTCCGAGAAGGAGAGGGGAAAAGGTGAGGAAAAGTTAAGTGGTTGGGGTAAACCGAGTATAACTAACAAACCAGGGGCACGAAAATAGAAATCCCTATATAGATATATCCAAATTTTAACAAAACCAAGGCATCCTTTTTAGGATAGATGGAGAAAATCTTTCCATGCACCTTATCAGTAAATTGGTACGACCAAAAGAAGTCATGACTAGCTAGTTTATTCAGTTTTAAAGTGGTATAAATAGGATTTTTTCCTCAAAAAAGAAAATGGTATAAATAGGATTTTGTTTCTCCTAAATAAGTTAATCAAGAATTTAAGAATTTCGCAAGTTGCTTCAAAAATTGAATGAATATATACAAGTTTCAGTGTATAAATAGATATATCCAAATTTTAACAAAATTGAGACATCCTTTTTTAGAAAATATGGAGTAATTCTTTCCATGCATCTTATCAATAAATTGGTAAAACAAAAAGATCTTATGACTATCTAGTTTATTCCGTTTGAACATGGTATAAATAGGAATTTATTTCTCCTAAATATACTCAGTTAATTACGAATTTGAGAATTTGTTTCCTAAATACTCACTATAATAGAGATGGATTACATAGACACATGTATTAGCATTTTGATGCATCTGTTCATATACATATAAAAATTACTATAATAGAGATTGGATAACATGCATGATCTAGTATTTAACATATACATTAATGTGACTCCGCTTAAGTTAAAACCGAGAATATTAAATCTGAACTCCATTTGTGTTTGAACAAATGGTGTTGGGGATATACTTTCCGGGTATCCTCACAGTTCCTCACTAACCAGGCGGGCCCATTTCGGGTTAGAGCATTGCTTCACGGGCGGCCCAGTCAGGGAGAAAGACGGAGTCCAATCCAGCTACGGGAAGGCCCAGAAGACTTATCGACTTAGGACCATAATGTTACTTGTAGTTCAAGATGTACTCTGTAACCGACTCTCAGTCGTAGCCGGATAGATCTCTCTTGTAAACCCTAGGCCGGATATCTATATAAGCCGACCTAGGGAGAGACTTTAGGACACAACCCAATACTCTAGACCCTCAACTCGCACAGGCGAAACCCTTGTAACCCATATTCCGGCTCTGCCGTATTACTGGATTGCTAGCAGGAGTAGGACCCCTCCAAAGCCGGCGGATTCGAACCTGGGTAAACTTGTGTGCTCACCGTCTCGGAACACCGTACGTGTCACACCCCTCTCTTCCACACGCCTCGAGGACCCCCTCATGGCGTACTTGTCATCAATCCGACGACAGTTGGTGCCCACCGTGGGGCAAGTGAGCTTCGGATCTGCGTTCCGAGCGGAATCTGCAAGAATCAGAATCAGCGAGACTATCGTCGTCGGTCGCATCCTCTACACCAGCGATGTCCCTCTCATCGTTCTCGACAAGACTTGGATTCCGACTAGGGAGGCCGTGACTGCCTACACAATCATGTCTTTTGGCGAGATCGATGTTTACATCGGTTTCGCTGAACCTGCCCAACCCACCCCAGCGGTGATGATAGAGGCAGAAGAATCTTCTGGGTCCCCTTTGTCCACGGAGGCGGCAGAGTTCCGGATCTCAGAAAACCCTAATCCCACCTAGGCCGCACTAGTTGCGGAGATAGTGGAGAAATCCGAGCCTGAAGAAGACCTAGCGGTCCACGTCGAATCTGGAGTGGATCTCTCTAGAGGAGCCGGATCCCAGATCGACCCACCCGTGGAAGTCGAAATACAGGAGGAGCATATCAGTGACACTGATTCCGGCTCTGATGATGCCGGGACAGACAGACCTTTCCTAAGGTACACACTAAAACGTATGATACTGCAAGGCGAAAGCGCAGATGCAATCCTCGAGACCATCAAAAGTTTCGACATGGCTGATCGCCAAAGCCGCAGGTACCTCAGGAAGCACGCGTCGCACTTCTTCGGATACGTGGGATCCGGATCCGGCTCTGCCGATGCTGGAGAAAACACCGACTCGGTGCTGGAGGCAATTGGAACAAACGCCGACGTACCCGCATCCTCGGATGCATCGATGACGTCAGCAGATTTTTGAAAGTTCTCCATGGAATATGAAGAGGAGTACAACTCCAAAGCTGTAGAAGAAGGAGAAGCCATGGATGAAGGATCCGGGGAACACTCTCCCAAAGCGCAGGATGACATGGACGTCGGAGACAACCCCAAAGTCCAGATGTCCGAAAGTACTGATCAGATCTTGACTCCGGGAAACGGACCCAAAGCCGTCTTTGCTACCGGCACTGCCAAGAAGGCAAAGAAGAAGAACAAGAAAAACAAGACCCCAGAAAAAGACCCTCTAGCTGAGGAGTTTATTGCCGAGGAATATGAAGAAGACTCGGATGGAGCACTTATCCTAGACGAGCCGAAAAAAGAAGCATCGGTGGATGGACACGTGATCACCGAAGGTGCGCGTAAACTCATCGATGCCGCGTTAACCACACCTATCCCTACAGCCGCAGAACTTATTGCGGATGAGCTGGACGAAAGGGCACAGGCCCTAGAAGCGCATCGTCAACAACTCCTCGATGACGCCAAGAACATCGAGGTGGAGAAGAAACGCATGTCAAACAAGGAATACATGTCTCGTTTGCATCAGAAGACATGGAAGCGTCACATAGATGACAACCAATTCCCACGTGTCCGTGTCGTTCTTTTTAGAGATGAGATGGGGAAGCCACAGAAAGATAGCAACGGAGATTGGGTATACCCAACACCAGTACAGAATACCGTGGCAGCCCGAGAAATTCTATCGGCTAATCCAGGACCAAAGGAGATACGTTTGGGTATAAAACTACTCAACAAGGGACTGGAGCAGGAAAAGGTCGCCCTGTCCGGAAGTCAAAAACTGGTCTCAGATTCTGACCAATGTCGCACGGATCCGGCATGGGCTGGCGTAAGATCCCATTACGTCCGGGCGCAGTATCACCACCCCGAACACCGGGAAGACAACCATTCAAGAACCAGATCTTCAGGACGGCATCACAGAACTTCATGTAACTGGAGCAACGTCGCCCCAGCGGCCGAGAAAGACGCCATTGCTGCCCTGAATCCGACGAACCCTCCCAGACGAGAATCTAAGGATCGAAGGGGAGAAGATAAAGAAAAACGACGGGAGGAGGATCGTCAAAAAATGCCACCTCCTAAGTATACAAGTCGTCCGGCTGATCCTCACCATGGTGGGAACGACGGACGAAGAAACGACGGAAACCATGCTGGTACAAGCTGGCAGGGGGCTCGTCGTAGTCAAGACCCTCCCCGGAATCGGAATAATGACGTTCTGGACGGAGGCTGGCGGTCAGCCGAAAACTATCCAGCTGCTCCCCCCTCTCCACCACACAGTCATCACAACGGCTCCCATGGAGGGCAAGGAGGACGACATGGCGGAGGAGGTGGTGGCAGAAGCCAAAGTCCGGCTCCACGGCACCACAGCCACAGCTGGAATTCGGGACGATCTCTATCCCCGAACGACGCAAGGCACATGATCAATTCCAACATAGAGGCTCGGCGCTATGACAACGATGATTTCTACGTGGGCCCAAAGTGCTTCGGACCACGCATCAGAGCTACAAAATTCCTGGAAGGATTTGCTATGTCAAGACATATCCAAGCCTACGATGGCAATGCTCGGCCAGATACCTGGCTACAGGACTTCTTCCAAGCTTGCTGCATCGCCAAAGGCGGAAACAGCCTAGTCGCAACCCGATATCTCCCACTTATGTTGCGGAAGACGGCGCGATCATGGCTCAATGAACTTCTGGAGAACACCATCCATAACTGGTATGACATGCAAAGTGCGTTCTTTCGTAATTTCGAGGGCACATATCGGAGGCCCTGTTCGGTCGGAGACCTAAAGCATTGCACCCAGAAAGCCGGAGAAACTTGCCAAGATTATCTCGGACGATGGATCGACACCAAGAACTGCTGTGAAGGAGTAAACGACCAAACCGCGATTGAAGCTTTCATCGCAGGGCTCCCCATTGGTCTACTACATCACCGCTTGAAGTGCGACAAGGTCACTGATTTGCGAGAGATGATAGAAATAGCGAGCAAGTATGTAGATGCTGACGATGATGCGGAAGTACTACTCAACGTCCTGGCCATACCTTAGTCAGCAAAAACAAAGCAACAAGCTCAGAAACGCAAAAATACCTCAGAAGAAAATCCCAAGGCGGAAACAGCAGTGGTGACTACTGTTTCCAGGTCTGGAGGACGAGGAGGACATGGCGGAGGCCGCGGGCGTGGCCGTGGGACTTTGAGGGTCCAAGGTAGAGGAGAACAACAACCAGGCAAAACCTACTCTTGGGCCGACATCGCCAACAACCCATGTGTGCATCACCTAGACGCCAATGGGGGCTCGTCCCACACCAACGCTGAATGTCGTTTCAATGACGACATCAAAAGAGATGACACCGCGGGCTACAAAGCTAAGCGGAAGAAGGGAAAGAAAAATCCTGAAAAGGACAAAGAGACCAAGGAAGATTCGGACATGGAGGAAGCCGTTGCTTCAAATCCCAAGTCGGAAGGGAAGAAGACTTTTCCCACCAAAAAGGACACTTATGTCACGTTCCTCGGATCTCAACCAGCAAAGGTCAAGAAAGCAGTTCTACACGAGCTCAATGCAAGAGTTCCGGCTGTCCCACAGTATCTGGACTGGTCGGAAGTGGCAATCACATTTGACCGCGATGATCATCCGCCTAAGTTACACAGGCGAGGAAAATACGCCTTAATCGTCAACCCACTTTTTGACGGTTATGGTTTCTCCAAGACCCTCATGGACGGTGGTAGCAGCATCAATATTCTCTATGTCGAAACGCTACGCCGGATGAAGATCTCGGAGACCCAGCTGAACCATAGCTCTGTGATCTTTCACGGAGTTGTCCCAGGAAGACAAGCTAATTCCCTAGGAGAGATCACTTTGGATGTTACCTTTGGAACTCCAAAGAATTATCGGATGGAGGCACTTTCCTTTGAAGTGGTCCCGTTCAAGAGCGCATACCACGCTATATTCGGACGTCCGGCTTACTAGGCTTTCATGGCTCGTCCGTGTTACATTTACAATATGATGAAAATTCTAGGTCCCAACGGCGTGATCACCATCAGGGGAGACCCGAAGAAAGCGCGAGAGTGCGAGGATGGAAATGCCGCCTTTGCCGAGCCGTGCTGCATGCCCAGGAGTACCACGAGATCAAGAAGAGCATAGATCCGTCCGAGATGCCTGCAACGAAGAAGGAGGTGACCAAGCCAAATATGGAGTTCAAGGCATCAGAAGAGACGAAGAAATCGCCATTGAAGGATGACGACCCCTCCAAGGTGACCCAGATAGGCGTAGGCCTAGATAGCGCATAGGAAAGCGCGCTCGTGAAGTTCCTCCAAGCAAATCAAGATATCTTTGCATGGCAGCCATCTGACATGACCGGAGTACCTAGGGAACTTGCCGAGCACTCTCTCAATGTAAACCCAAACGCTAAACCCGTCAAACAGTCCTAACGACGGTTTGGCGACGAAAAGCGTAAGGCAATAGCTAAGGAACTAGTCGAGTTAGCTGGATTCATAGAAGAGGTCATCCACACTGAGTGGTCGGCCAATCCTGTAATGGTCCCTAAAAAGGACACCACTGATTTAAGGATGTGTGTCGATTATACTGCCTTGAACAAGGCTTGTCCAAAAGATCCGTTCGCTCTGCCTAGAATTGATCAAGTTATCGATTCTACGGCAGGCTTGGAACTCCTCTGTTTTCTCGACGCATATTCAGGTTATCACCAAATCCGGATGAAGGAATCTGACAAAGTCAAAACTTCATTCATAACCCCTTCTAACCTTCATTTTGTTACGATGCCCTTTGGGCTGAAGAACGCAGGAGCTACGTACCAGCGCACGATGCAGCGTTGCCTCCATGCCCAACTCGAACGCAATGTACATGCATACGTGGATGATATCACGGTGATGTCCAAAAAGAAGGAAACACTAATTTCCGACTTGGAGGAAACATTCGCCAATCTACGAAAATACAACATCATGCTTAACCCGAAGAAATGCTTCTTTGGAATACCAGCTGGAAAATTGTTACGTTTCATCGTGTCTCAAAGAGGCATAGAGGTGAACCGAGACAAAATCAAGGCTATACTCAATATTTCCAGGCCAACTCGCCTGAAGGACGTACAAAGATTAACTAGCTGCATCGCTGCGGTTAGTCGATTTGTAAGCCGGCTTGGTGAAAGAGCAGCACCATTATACAAACTCCTGAAAAAGACCAAGGATTTTGTTCGGACTGACGAAGCTGAAGCTGCACTACACGACCTGAAGAAAGTACTCTCATCTGCTCCTATCCTTGCAGCGCCGGAACCCCGGGAACCGATGTTGCTTTATATTGCTGCGACAAATAAGGTCGTTAGTATCGTCATGGTGGTAGAGAGACCAGAGGAAAATCAGGAACACCTAGTGCAGCGTCCGACTTACTTTGTGAGCGAGGTCCTGACAGAATCAAAACAGCAATATCCACACTATCAAAAGTTGGCTTATGGTGTTTTTCTAGCATCTCGTAAGTTACGACACTATTTTCGGGAGCATCCAATTACCATGGTGAGCAAAGCTCCCATGAGAGATATAATCAACAACAACAATGCCACAGGACGCGTCGCCAAATGGGGCATAGAGCTTTCAACTTTCGATATTGAGTACAAACCTCGGACACCAATCAAATCCCAGATCCTTGCTAACTTTATCTCTGATTGGACAGAGACGAAGGAGAATATGATACTCCCTGAGTCAGAATATTGGACCCTCTATTTCGACGGGTCTAAGGCTCGAGGGGGATCGGGGGCTGGCGTGGTGCTTAAATCACCCCAAGGATATAAACTTTTATACGTGTTGCAGATCCACTTCACAGCGACAAACAATATTGCCGAGTATGAAACACTGCTACATGGAATCCGGATTGCTAAGGATATTGGCATCCGACATTTGATGTGTTACGGAGATTCAGATCTTGTTGCCCAACAAGTGTCGGATATTTGTAATGCAAATAAACACATGGCAGCATATAAAGCTGTCGTGGATGATCTATCTAAATCGTTCGAAGGGTTTGAACTACAACACATCCCTCGAGCAGAAAATGAGGAAGCAGATGCACTATCTCGAATAGGTTCTACGCGGAAAGAGGTCCCGGATGGCGCTTTTTTAGAGCACCTCAAAGTTCCCTCAATAAAGGGAGTAGATGAGGAATATCCGACCAAATCCGACTCACCTTTGATAGCAGTTCTGGCTGTAATTCCCAGCTGGACTCAACCCTACCTCGATTATTTGGTAGATGGCAAATTACCCAAAGACGAGGTGTTGAGCCGGCAGATTATCCGACGAGCAAAAGCCTATACTATCGTTAAAATTGAGCTCCATAAACGGAGTGTTTCTGGGGTCTTTCAGCGTTGTGTATTTCCGAAATAAGGAGTGGAAATCTTAAGGGAAATCCACAAAGGCGAGTGTGGTCACCACGCTGCAACCAAATCTTTAGTGGCAAAAGCTTTTCGACACGGATTTTTCTGGCTTACTCGAGCGGATGCGAGCGATTAGTCAAGACGTGCAAAGGCTGCCAAAAGTACGCCAAGCAAGCTCATGTTCCGGCTGACCAGCTACGAAGAATACCTATAACATGGCCCTTTGCGGTCTGGGGGCTTGATATGGTAGGACCTTTTAAACGAGCTCCAAGTGGATTTACTCACCTCTTAGTGATGGTGGATAAATTCACCAAATGGATTGAGGCTAAACTCGTCACAAGTGGTGACGGAGCAACAACCAAAAGATTTGTCGAGGATGTTATAATCCGGTATGGTTATCCGCATAGCATTATCACGGACAACGGGAGTAACTTTTCTATGGGAGAATTGGCTGAATTCTGCGATGAGCAAAATATCCGGCTTGACATTGCGTCAGTCGCACATTCACAAGCTAACGGACAAATCGAAAGAGCAAATGGTTTAATCTTACAAGGCCTAAAACCGAGACTCGAAGCACCACTACGGCGTGCTACAGGGGCTTGGGCAGAGGAATTACCCTCTGTAATTTGGAGTTTACGAACAACTCCAAACAGGTCAACATGATACACACCTTTCTTCTTGGTCTATGGTGCAGAAGCACTTCTTCCTAGTGATTTGATTCATACTTCTCCTAGAGTGGCCGCGTATATCGAAGACGATGCCGAGATTTCTCGACAAAATGATCTCGACTTAGTCGAAGAAGTTCGCGTTGTTGCTGAAATGAGATCTACAGCCTATCAGTAGAAGTTACGCAAGTATCATAGCCAGAGAGTCCGAAATAGGTCCTTCAATAAAGGTGATTTGGTTCTCCGGCTTGTGCAACAAAGAAAGCACAAACTTTCCCCAGTATGGGAAGGGACCTTTTTAGTTAGTCGAGTATTGCACAATGGATCGTACTACTTAACTGACATGAGGCCAGTCAAAGAAAGACCTGCTACTAAGAAGAGAAAGCGAACTAGAGGCAGTACAAATCCGGATGAGTTAGACAGACCGTGGAATATTTCTCAGCTACGTCCCTTTTATTCTTAGTTTATCCTTCTTTGTAATCATACATATGTACATGTTCTGTGAGAAATAAAAGTTTTGGTTACCTCAAGTTTTTCTAAGAAGTTCTTAAACCATCTTATTGCCGAATGATCATGTCATAGTCGAAAATCCCAGAATGCTTGAAAGTACTTTATGCTCATGTTCGTTCTGGTTTAGATTTCTGATTCTAAAACTGCTACCCTCGGGTATAACTCTAAAGTTTCTAGTCTTTACTTTGGTTATTTGTCTGATTACTGGATGCGGTCATTTTTCGAGTAGTGAATTGTTGGTACTAGAAGCCGACTTTGTTTCCGAGTTTAAACCGGTTTAGCAATTGAGCTCCGTTGCTCGGCAATGTTTCCGGCGGAAGGTTTAGCCGGCTCAGAAAAGGGACGAGGCGGAAAGCCAGATAAACGATAAGTAGAGACGAAAAAATACAAGTGCTTATGTAATATTTCAGGCACACGGAAAAATTTTAAAGCCAAAAAGTGCTGAATAGATTAAAAGCTTAGCACTAGCAAAAGTTAAAGTACTATATATTTACAAACGCATCATATTGTTCCGGAATAGTACATAAATTTCTGGTCTATGATGCAGGAGGAGATGAAGGATCTGCCGGCTCGCTCGTCACTCCTCCTTGATATCGTTCCAAAATGTCCGCATCCGAGATGGTGCGTTCATCGTCGGAAACTTCTTCGGTTTCTTCTGCAGGAGGAGGCGGAGTATCCACGCGGGTGAAGAAGGGGATCTCGTAGCTGGTCAGATCAGCCACGTGACACCCGTATCCGGCACAGGAGTACATGATAGCTTGAAGGTCCTGCTCCTGGCCGTCTTCGTCTACCTTGCAGTACCCTCTGGTCACTTGCCATATCTCCATGTTTCCATGGTGGCTCATGACCATGGTGAGAGCGTTCTGCGCAGCAGTCCGCGCGTAGGACATGTTCTAGTCCCGAACAAGATGCGGCATCTCCTTGTCCTTGTCCCGCACCTGAAAATCCAACATGCTTGGCATGTCCGGAATCTTGAGAGCTTTGCCGACGTCCTCAAGGGACTGGCGAAAGTCATGAAGCAGGTCACCGACTTGGGTAAGCCGGTGGGTGCGGGACTCGGAGGAGGAAGAGTCTGTCAACTTCAGAGGACCTATGCACAAAACAAGTTAAGAAAAATCCGACATTGGTAAAGGTCGAAGAAAGAGACAAGTCAGATAGATGGAACGTACCAAAAATGACATCGTCAATCTTGGTCTTCTCCTCCCGGAGACTCTAGAGTTCAGCCCGGAGCGCCTGGGACATATCCTTCTCTCTGCCAAGCTCATTTTTGAGATCCAAGATTACTTTATCTTGAGCAGCAATCTTGTGATCACGCTCATCAGTGGCCATGGAGGAGGATTCAAGGACTTGAGCTATGCTCCTTTCATGATCCGCCTTAAGCTTATCCAGCTCTTGGCGAAGTCCCTTGTTCTCCACCACCAGGGTCTTGAGGTTCTTGGCCTCTTCAATCATGGCGACGGATTGTTTCACCAGCGCTATAAGTCAAAAAAGAACAAAAGTTCAGAAAAATTTGACATCGAAAATAACAAAAGACAAGGTTTGAGTGTCGGAATGTTTACCTTCGGCTTCATCCTTGGCGACTTTAAGCTCAGCATTTTTAAGCCGGAGAGCTTTGATCTCTCTCCGCTTACCGCAGACATTGGTCAGTAATTCCTGGTTATAGGAACATACTTTCTGTAAGTCAGAATACCCAAAGTCAGAAAGCTACTTAAGACTCGGGCTAATATTTTTGCTAAAAATATCAGCACGAGCCTTGGGGGCTACACTAGTTCGTTCTTTGGCATCCTAATAAAGCATAAACCCGGATTGTTTATCCTACTTCATGCTTGGGGGCTAGAGGATATGATATAACATAATGGAAAATACAGGAGTTGGAATTCCGACTTACATATTGCTCGCGGGTGAGTTTATCCAAACCCGCGTTCACTTCAGCGGCCACCTTCTCGGCGAGAGTAAGAGGGATCACTGGGGCTGTTGGAAGCTCGCCAGTCCTAATCCTCTCGTCATGAAGGTGGACTTGGGCAAGAAGATTAGAGAACTTGACGTCCTCTGCTTCCTGCGCTTCTTCTTCAGCAGAAATATGGCTTTTCTCCAGGACTTGCCTAGCGAGCCGCTGGATTTCTTTGGCAGTTTTCCGGGCCAGGCCAAACTTGGAAAGACCCGGATTGCTCATGAGGTTTTCGGCGAAGGTTTCTGCCGAGGGATCATTACCCGAAGAGGGTTCACCCTTATTTAGATCTGACGCACTCGTGGTGACGTCAGTTTGTGATCCAAGGTTCGCGGGCCCCGTTGAAGGAGCCGAATCTTCTGCAGCGTCCGGTGAGATAACCAACGTTGCAGAAGGTTGAGGGGCAGGAGTCGGAGGAGCCACGGCAGGGGAAGCTATGGTAAGCTTCGTCTGGCGCAGAGGCTTCGAAGAAATCCCTTTCCGCTTGGCCTTGACGAGCGGTTTTGCTCTGAGAATGTAGTGAATTCGGAAGCATTACATCTCGAAAAGAAATTTGAGTAAAGTACAAAGGCGGAAAGTTGTGTCTGAAAGTTACCTCTTCATGACAGGCACCTCCTTTGTGCCAACAGCCACTGTCGGAGCTTTGCGCTTCTTGAGCGCAAGGTCTAGCAATGGGGCCACTTCTACCTCCTGAGAAAACTCCGGAGGGTATCCTTCGAGCGGAGCAAGTTTCGACTCGGGGATGTCAGCAAGCTGAAAAGAAGAAAACATATCAGTATTGTAGTATAACTCGAAGATTGAAACACGTAAAAGGTGTGATGATGGAAGCTTACCGACACCACGGGGTTTTCCGCCGTGTGCATGTCCAGAGAAACCTCCGGAATCCTCCTTTCGATCCGCTCCTTGATCGGCCACTTGATTTGGCTTATGTAGCCTTGAGTAGTGTAGGCTTTGGAGCTGATGCGGAGGGAGTCGGTGGGAGACGACGTGATGGAGTGCATCAGTCGGGTTCCGTGGTACTGAAGTGGCTAGATCCGACGTGAGACCCAGCACTGGACCAAGTCAGATCCCTTCAGATGATTGTGCTTAATCAAATATTCGATTCACCTCTTAGCGAGGATCAGATCATCGAAAAGAGCCGGAGCAACCATGTCCCAGGAAGGCTGGGACGTGGCGGCTCCGTCGACAAAAGACGGCAAAGCAGTAGCTTTGTCGGGAGCCGGAATATCCCTATGATAGAAAAAAGTGGTCGGCCATTGCTTGACCGAGTCACTAGCTAGAATCTTGGGATAAGCCCGGTCACGTCTAAGTGAAAAGCTGATAGTGCCGGTGATGTAAGGAACACCGGCAATGATGGAGTTTCTCCGGACATGAAAGTAGTACCGGAAGAGAATCATACTCGGCCTAATGCCGAGAAAGCCCTCGCAAAGCAAAGCAAAGCATACGCACTCATCTCTAAGAGAGAGTTAGGAGGAAGATTGTGGAGTTGAACTCCGAAATGATCTATCACCTCGGAGAAGAACTCCGAGGGAGGAAAAGACAGACCTCGGTCGAGATGCGTGCCGAAGTGGACCCGCTTCGTCGCTGGGCTGGGGCCGGTTTCCGCTCCGCCAAATCACCGTGGTGAAGCCCTCCTTCTCCATGTTCTTGAGGCCCTCCTCGTTGAGGGTGCAGGGGATCCAGATTCCCCGGAAGCTCTCCTTCTCTGCTGCTGCTTCCGCCGTCACCGCTGCTGCCGCCAAACCGGAGGAAGAAGATGAAGCCATTGCTTCGGTGAGAAAATGACCTAAAAGGGGCGGCGCTGGGAGTTCTGTGGGGGAAGGACGAGGAGGCTCTGTGCACGCAGGAGGATTGGGAGGAAAAGGAAACGGCAAAGGACTGGTGGAAAGGAGAAGAAGAAATCTAAACCCCTTATATCCACCTAACTACGCCAAGATTCGTGCAAATGCTACAATATAACCGCCACGCGTCATGGAAGGAACTGGGAAGGACCCATGTGATGATTGCGTCGCCTCGATCTCCACGCACGCATTGAAACGGTGCCTCGGTTCCATGGACCCACCAGCTGTGATGTCAGCGCTTGTCAGATGATGTGACTTGACCATGCTTATGTCAGGTGGCGTTAGAGACCAAGTTTCGGCTTAGTTTGAAATCGAGCTGGAAAATCCGAGTAACCTATTGATAGGTCCGACTTATTTTTAAGACCTGGATCGTATTTTTTGTTGTGAAGTTTCAGGAACCCTTCAAGATTCTGCAAGCCGAAGATCAAGCTAGATGATGATAAATCCGACTTTGGATATTGGAGGCCTCCGAGAGCTACTGTTGGGGATATACTTTCCGGGTATCCTCACAGTTCCTCACTAACCAGGGTGGCCCATTTCGGGTTAGAGCATTGCTTCACGAGCGGCCCAGTCAGGGAGAAAGACGGAGTCCAATCCGGCTACGGGAAGGCCCAGAAGACTTACCGACTTAGGCCCATAATGTTACTTGTAGTTCAAGATGTACTCTGTAACCGACTCTCAGTCGTAGGCGGATAGATCTCTCTTGTAAACCCTAGGCCGGATATCTATATAAGCCGACCTAGGGAGAGCCTTTAGGACACAACCCAATACTTTAGACCCTCAAGTCGCACAGGCGAAACCCTTGTAACCCATATTCCGGCTCTGCCGTATTACTGGATTGCTAGCAGGAGTAGGACCCGTCCAAAGCCGGTGGATTCGAACCTGGGTAAACTTGTGTGCGTCCCAGAACACCGTACGTCTCACACCCCTCTCTTCCGCACGCCTCGAGGACCCCCTCATGGCGTACTTGTCATCAATCCGACGACAAATGTTACTGCTACACAAAGGCTACACATATGACATGGGGTGGCCCGATCTTCTCAGTAAGAGAGAGTGGTAGATGATGATAGTTGGTGGATATAACTTGTATGATGCTCACGAACCTCTCGATCAATCCCTGATGCCAGTGCAATAGATCTCAACCCTAAGGATATTTGCAACTTCACACACTTGCACATGTAGTCGCTGACCACGAAGCAGTAATGCAATCTTCTAATCCCCAATGGAACAAGAGATCACACAAAACTTGCAATTGTCTAATTTCCAACGGAATAACTAATCACACTCGATTATAGTAGCAACACACCAGATCGATACAAATTGGTGCGGGGAATTCGATTAATTCCAAGTAACAACTCAAAAAATCTAGGGTTTATCATAAGCATGGTCTTAGAGGACTCTAGAGGGACGTCCCAGGGCTTTTATGGGAGGCTAGGTTAGCCAACAACCAAAAAAATCGTGTTCGACCCAAAGTGGTACAAGGGATCTAACGTATCCATGTGGGGCCAGATTATCATGTCTAAGTGAGGATGGATTATCCAGTGGGCCGGATCTTCCGGGAAAAATCCGCCCCCTACTGAGCGACGTGCCCAAAGTCCTTAGCAGGATTTCTTGAGGTGGACCGGATTATCTGGGTTATGGGGACCGAATAATACGGGGCTCTTGGACGCCTCCTTGTTGTTCTTGATGATATCCTCCTCGTCCAGTGCGCCTGCCTCCCTCTCCTCCCTCGCGCATCCTTGGATGATCATCAAGTCAGGCTCCTCTTGCAGCATCCCTCCTCCTCCTCCTCACACAATGCTTGTTTCCTCAACGAACCCGATCATACATAAGTGCATAGACATAGGTAGTATAAAATTGTCATCAACAAAAACATCAGATTCATTTAGGAGTGAATTCACCTGTTGCTCAAGTAGCTTGGCACAAGCTCGAGTAATGGGCCCAATCCTTATCTCATTGGATTTGTCCTTGGTAGAGAACATTGATAATTTCACTTGGAGTTGGAGATAGTATGTCAGTAGAGATGTTCTCGTCATCTCCCCCTTCAAAAGACGTCGACCTCGACGCTCCAAGGTCTTCTCCATCATATAATGTCCAATCAGCAATCACTTTGTAAGGACCAGCACCACATGGAAGTAGTTTAGAACATCGTAGTTGTGGAAATCTGTCATTGCGAAAATGTACCCAAACCATATCTCCAGGCTGAAACAACACCTCCTTGTGCTTCTTCTTAGCTCTTTCAACATTATTCTTGCCCTTATTTTCAATAGCCTCTTTAGTCTTCACATGTATCTTTCTCACAAAATATGCTCTCTTTGATGCTTCCATATTTACTCTCCCTCTTGGATAGGAAGAGGTAGCAAATCAAGTGGTGTAATGGGTTTGAACCCATAGACCACCTCAAAAGGACAAAGCTGTGTGGTAGAGTGAACCGCCCGGCTATATGCAAACTCCACATGCGCAAACACTCCTCCCATTCAGTAATATTTTTCTTGATCATAGCTCGCAGCAATTTCAAAAGTGTATGGTTCACCACCTCCATTGACCATCAGTTTGGGGATGACAAGTTGTGCTGAACAGTAACTTCGTCCCCAGCTTTCCCCAAAGTGTCTTCTATAAGTAGCTCATTGTAGCATCCCAATTGTCTAACAATTACAATGCTACTTTCCTACTCCATATATTGCTACTTCCTACATGTCATTCATTGCATCATCATTATATCATGCTCATGTCACCATGCCACCTTGCATTTGAGCATCATATAAAACCCTATTTTTGGTTCTTACCTCATATGCATTGTATATTGTATTTGCCTCTTGATATATTGTAGTTGCTTCTTGATAAATTGTTTCATGCCCAAGTTGAGTTGGGGGCATATCTATTATAATTCCACCACCTTCTTTGTCACCTTATTGGTTCTATTCACCTATTCAACCATCCCATTTAATATGAGCATTGCATCTCTTTTTGGTATTTAACTAAAGCTCATAACTATTTGGGTACGGATCCTTACCTTTGAAATACATACATCCATACATGGTCTCATCTTGTTTTCACAGTATGTAGTATGTGGAGCCACATGGTCACCTTGCATGCCATGTGGGTAGAATCCATTTCCAAGCTTCCTTACGTTTTGGTCTTGAATAAATGGTCATGTAAGGATATATATATGTCTATATGTTGCCTAGTAGAGCACACACACAAGCTTGGCCATTTTGAATTCCTGCATGCTCATATATTCCTTCCATATGGTAATAACCTTCTATTTCTCTGTGTTTGACTTTTCCTCAAACTTGAAGCATGTCCAAGTAAATGCCCATGTGTCTTATTGTTTTCACAAGAATGGTTAGTGACATTTATTACGTCATGCATGGCCCAGACAAGCTCCCACCACCTTCCTCTTTTATTTTTCTTTGAACCTTGTGAAAATCTTGTTTAGATGTAAATTATCCAAGTTTGATCAAATTCAAGCAAATATCATTAACTCTTCCCTCTTTCCCATCTTTGTTGTTTTGGGGTTTTGTGTTTTGTGAGCTATTTTGAAATTATTCCATATAGCTTGTTAAACGAATTCAAACCAAATAAGAGAAATAAAAGAAAAACATATTTATCTACCTTCTAACTCACCGGTAATCCTAGACTTGCAGGATTTTTGCTTACGGACCTGCCTACGGAACAACGTGGAAGCTGGGCACTGGTGCCAATCTCTCTACCACCGTGATTTCAGGACGTGGATCGTCCCAACTCCTCTCCATGTCAGTCCATAAACTAAATTCCGTAAAAAATAGTCCGTAGGTGTAGCATTACTCCTAACTCACTGTAGTGCACACATACACATGCACACCTCTTTGGAACCAAACCACCACCTAGTGCATCATCGATCGGTCTAGCTGGGCTTTTGCTGAACCTAACCTTGTCCCTCTCTAACTCAGTACCTATTCTCTAAACCATCATAGCTGCACCAATCCAGCCTTCCTGGCCTCTCCCTGGCGCTAACCAAAGCAGCAGGCAGCAGGCAGCACATCAACCGAGCCAACCAGACTCTCTCCCTGGAGCGACCGAGACTACAAGGAAGCCTCGCTAGGCAGCACCGATCACACCCTCCCTCTGCATCATGGGCTCCAGTTCAAGCAGACCCACCAAGTCAGCCGCCCATGTGCATCTTCCCCCGTTTTGCTCACGTGCCGCGCGGACCAACCCCGCCCACACCTCTCGCATGGGTCCTTTTTCTCCCTTTCTCGTCAAAAGCGAGAGCAGCAGCGCTGGCGGCCTCATCCTCACCATCGTCCAGATCGAGATCTAGGAGATCCCTCCATCCACCTCCCTGCCAACACCATGGCTCAAGCCAAAACCCTAGTAGTAGCCGCCATGTCAACGTCCATCTAACCACGGCCGTCGTCGCCCCTCTCTGCAGCACGCGACGCTGCCGGACTCTCTTCTACCCGGCGCAGCAACGACCCTGGACACCCGGAGCTGCTGGACGAGGACGCCGCTCGCCACGGTCACCACCAGGACATGCTGCTCGTCGTCCTCGCCATTCACCACCGTCGCCGACCCTCTGTAAGCATCGCCCTCTTCTCCAGTTCGCCTCCTTCCTCTCTGCACGCCCAGCATCGACGCCGCGTGCCGCCTGTCGCTCGCCGCAGCCGCGCATGCGCAGCCACAACAGCAACCGCATCGCCCGCTCGCCGCGCACTGTCACGCACGCGCGCAAGCCGCAACAGAAACGCGCCTTCTAAACCTCTCTGTTTCTGGCCGCTTTTCGGCGCCCTTGGCTTTTCTCCGGCGACACCCATAGACCTAACACGTAGAGGATAGTACCAGCTTCCATCGGCATCAGACGGCGTCCGATTTAGAGGTCTGTGCGTGACAGGAGCTTTCGGCAAAGTTCTGCCTGGAAATCTGTTTCTGAACCCGTTCTCTAAGTCCATCCGAACCTCACCTGTTCATCGCAAGCGTGCTTCCCACACAGGCCCTCTCTGGCGAAACTCAGAACACCAAAATGGTAGCCCCACGTATCCTATTTCAAACGAGATATTGCATACCCAGATCGATCAAGAGACGAGGTCGTGGTCATCATTGGAAGTTAGCATCTGCGTGCTGTTTCCTGTCAATCTTCAGTCTAGCAAGTTCAGTTTTTCTTCAGCAGTAGCATAGCCAGTGGATCCTTCAACTTACGCGAGCTTGTAAACTGATGTGAACTCCAGCCCAGGCCAATGGTAGGGCACCATGTCCTTCCCACCCACGACCGGTCGTTTGGTCATGAGTTCGAAGCCCGGCCGACTCCTTTTTTGCTTTCTTTTCCTTCCATTTTAGTTAAACAACAACCGACCCACCCACCCACGCGTAAGCCACACGCCACCACCACCTCCCAAGTTTGATCCAGTTAGCCTCCACTGACCCACACATCAGTGAGATGTGGCCGAATAATTCCGGTAACAAAACATTCTCCCCTCTTTTGGCTTTAACAAAATTCTAGAAAATGTTTTCTAAATGATAAATTCATATCTTTTAATTACTTAACCTGAATAATACAAATGATAGATGTTTTCTGATCAGTAAAATGTGAGAAATTCAAATATGTTATCCAAAATAATTTTTGAGTAATTTAAAATTTCAAAATTATTTAAATATCAATAAAAATCAATAACTTTAATTTCGTAATTTCAAATTCAACAAATAATATATCTAAATCGATCGGCGTGACGAGTCCGTTCTAACTATGCATACCATGATATCATTTGAAGCATGCATCATGTAAAACCATTAAAACCTGAATGGTTTATGTAAATAAAATGAGCCCAAATAAATATTAAAAGTGTTAATTCTTGTTTCCACACTTCATCCTTGCCATGCTACATTACTACCATGCAATTGCACATCATTTCATCATGGAATGCTTTGTTTGCTTGTTGCATTCTATTCATATGATTGTGTAATGTATATTTCGGCCCCTTGTGTGTTTGGTTTTTATCCAGATAGACACTGAGAAAGTAGAATACCAGGAGCCTCAGGATTATTACCCGGATCTTTCCTATTCGGCAACAGAACTACCAGGCAAGCTATTCCCCATGCTTGCATACATATAGTATCTATGCTTCTATCTTACTCTTGCATCATTCTGTCGCGATTCCATTAAAGTGAATCACAAGTACTGCATAGCCTTTACTTTTAAACCCCACCGAAGCTTGTTCCTAATCCTATGGACTATTACTACAGGAGTTGTATGAGCCATGCGAGTCGTAGAGTTGCATGTATAGGGTTTGTGCGTGTCTTTGGATAACGACGTACCTAAACAACTTAATCTGAATAGTAATGGGAGAACTAATGAAAGAGGGACCGGTGAGCATTATTTGCTATTTGGTTTTTTAAGCTCACTTGTGTCCCGTAGGACCCCGAGTACTTGATTCATGTTCCTTAACTATTCGCACTATCCACATACGGGAGACCCTATGGATCCCCTTTGCCTGAGCTTGATTCACACTTTATTTCATGGGGTCACAAAGTAGTTTGGTGCTTTATTACTATCCTGTACTTATGCCATGTTTTACTGATTTATTTACGATTGTGCGTGGAGCACCTGTACTGTTGTGGAATGTGGAGTGTTTTCACGGTATCGACAAGCTCAGTCACACTTTCGGGTTCCTAGCCATTTACACCAATTGACGCAAACCTTGGGTCCGTCTCGAAGACGGCCAACTTCGTTGCGGGTAGCTTAGTGGGGTGGCCTCCTGAAATAATTTATAAATCCTGTGAGTGCATTATCGGGAGGCCTCGTCACGTTTTATTTGGTTCTTCCCGAGGTTGATCGTGTGTGTGTTGCTATTTGTGCACCCCTGCAGGGTAAATCTTTCTGAAATCCGTGTCCGTGGTTATGAACGACTTGGAGCATAGTTTCTCGATCATAGATAAGCATAACTAAAGTACCGCATTTAATTTGACTAAGACATGACTAGTAAATAGTACAACACTCATAGAATGGTTAATAAAATTGCCAATGGATGGGATGTTCTTCTGCCTTCTCATCAGTAAGCGAGAAGGAGGGCGAGCGATGCTTATTTATGTTACTTACATAACTATTGTTAATAATTAATGATCGTCTGTCCATCTCTGGTTGGGTGGATGAGTAGCGTGTCTCTATAGTACTTTGTAGATATTATCTTTCGCTGCAATTGCGTTAGCCCTAGGTTGTTCCCTTTAGCTGCATTAAGACTTGTTGAGTACTCCTAGGGTCTCACACAATAAATATTTGGTTTAGATAGATAGGTATACTCTCAGGAAGGTTACTGGGTTGAGGAGACGGCTGATGGTGGCAACGAATATCCTGTGTAGAGATTCCGGGGATGGAGATCCATGAGATCTATGGGCGGGATGTGCTTATTTTTAGGGCGTCTTATGCTGATTTGCTTATTATCCATACTCGGATCATGTTTTCCGCTTCCCCTTGATACTTTGTTGCTTGATGTATGAGGATGTATCCTAAACTATTATATCTATCTAGGATATTTGGATCTTGCCGTATGGCGTTGAATATTTATGTTTCTATTGTTTCTAGATGGTGTGACTCTGATGTCTATTGTAAGTCGTAGACGTACATACTCATTTGTGTATGTCATGGTCGCGTTACCTGTCGCTTACGCCGCTCGCTCTTATCCGGATGTTCTTGAAAGTGGATAAGGTGGTAGGCCGGTACCGTGCACTGCTCCGCTTCGACGGGCCTACACGTGGGTGGCCTTGGGCCTCCGCGGTAGAATCACTTATCCACTTTTGGGTTCATCCAGGCCCGTGCTTAGAGCGTAATGTCTGAGGTAATACAATTGGTGTCAGAGCCATTCAGCCCTTTAGGGTCTCAGCCAAGATGGTCGTTGTTAGTCTAGAAAATATTTTTTGTAGCTATGTATACTAGGGAAAAACTAAACGTGAGAGTAGGACTACTTCCATTTTTCTTCTTACCCATCCATCCACCCTTTTTTGGTAAGGAAGTGTAACGTTTGCCTATCCTCTTCTTAAAAATTCAAACTAGGATTCACGCGTTTGGGGTTCCGTGGTACCATAGGATGTGTGTGTAATTCTTTGTATGTCTGTTGCATCCAACCTTGTTGTCGCAGTCTGCCTTTGGTTATCAACTGTTGGTACATTCCATACCGACAGTCTTATTTGTACACTGCCGCGATCTATCTGACTCTTTGTAAACCGATGCAATCTATCTTACTCTTTGTTACCGACGCAATGTTGTTAAGGGTGTCCTTCCTTCATACATGCTTTCACAGAATGTGGAGTTGCTAATCTCTATCCGTAAGTGGTTTTTTTGCATATGTTAGTATTTTAATGCCAAAAAATGTGGAATTTTTCTTTGATACATCTGTGTTTCCACGCTCCTTTCAGTCATGTGTGATACATGTTTCACCTTCTTTTTGTCGGCATGTCCATGCTGACTTGATCTTTGCTACCGACGCTTCAATCTGGAGTTTCTACTTAATCTTCAATTCTTTTGGGCTAAATGCATAACTTGTGTCGGCCCAATGCTCTCGACTGTAATTTGGTTCTCGGTATATACATATGATGCTTATCATGAGTGAAATATGGTCAATGCTATCAATCCAATTCTTCAAATGGTGCGGGTTATCTCTTGTGATTTTGAGTTATTCCGTGATCATATCCTTATCATATTCAAGTATCTTTGGCAATCCGGAGATTCTTAAGACACTATGATGGATTACCATCCGTTTATCATGCTTCACATCTTTTGAACCCCATATCCGCAAAGGTTCTCTTTGATACAGGAGAATCTCATATTTTCATCTCTGATAGCTTTGCTTTATGTACGAGTTATCATCGCTTCTTTATCCAAGATCTCTTATCTTTGCAACCGGTGATCCGATCGACTATGTGAACCAGTCGGTATTTCTTTTCTCATCCGAAGGGCCAGATAATCTATTTTCCCAATGCATCTTTTCAACACAAATCCTTGCTCTTAGTGTTGATCTTTCAAAGAGTGTTGAGCTCAGAAAATGTTTCGAGCATTTGTTCATTTCTCTCTCCTCATGAACTTGGTATTCTTGGAATATCTCGTTAAATTCGTGGTAGTATATCTTGACGATATTCCCGCTTATTCTATATCAATGGAAGAACATTGAGAACATCTTCTTATCATCCTCTCAAGCTTTCAGAGCACCGCATCTATGCAAAGTTCTCAAAGTGTGAATTTCGACTTTTTGAAGTCAACTATCTCGGCCACGTCCTTCTGCTAAAGGCATTGCTACAATCCCGGTATCATCAAGTAAATTTTTAATTCCATCCTCCACCTTCAACCAATCTGGAGCATTCCTTGTTTGGCAAGTTATCATCGTCGTTCCGCTGAAGTTTCCTCAAGACTTCTAAATCTCTCCCGGATCTTCTTAAGAAGGACGAGAAATTCTTTGGTTGTCCGCTCATCAAATAAACCTTTTGAAATCCTCTCTATCTTCTATCCTCAATCTGCCGGATGCCACGAAGTTTTCCAGATCTTTCGTAAGTCTTCTATTCAAGTTTGGTGCTATCCTTAATCTATCTATTGAATCTTTTATCTGTATCCGTGATAACCATTCATATCTTTCCAATGGTTTGTGACTTCTGACACGACGACAACATCATAATCTTTATCTACTTTGGATCCGACGAAGTGTTTGCATCACCACCTTGTTTTCTTGTGAAGCTTCATGAATTCTGCTTATCAAGATCTTTAGTCTATTTTTTTTGAAAGTTGGGTTGCACGATTTTCCTATTCTTGTACGGAGTAATGCTTTGAGTGCGGGATGGAGTCATGACCATACCACTACTCTCATCATTCACTCATGTACGTTGAATTGGTGGATTAATGTGATTTCACTCATTCCATGAAAGTCAGAAGTGGCCTTTATCCCTTGATACTTTTACTTCCGTCCTTGTTTTCCGGAGTGTTCTGTCGACGAACATGAGAAACAATCTCTTGTTGGTGATCGTGTCTATTTCAATATGGAGAAAATCTTCAATGATCTGGTGGAAGCAAATGCAAAATCTTCTCCGTCCTCTTCATTCTACCGGTGCTCGACATAGTCAAACCAGATGGATGGAGGATATCTCTGACTTCAATTGTCAATTCCTTTCTCTTGGTAAAGCCAATTATGGTTGATGCCATCAATCGCAAAATCTATTACAATAACCTTATGGTTAAGGAAAGCAATAGGCATCTCCACAATAACCTCCAGACATTCAACATTCAACTCTTTTCTCAAGATCCCACCATAACCTAGCATCACCTCAATTGTGTGATCCTTTGGTCCTTACCGGCACAAGAAGAATCTAATCTGGGAGTCCTCAGTGCTAATATTTCCGTTGATATCAAGGAACTCTATTGTTTGAAGGCATTATTATTTTCCAAACTTCATTTCTTAAATCTAAGGGAAGAGACAATGCTATTTTCATAGTGGTTGATAACTTCTCTAGAGTCATTCTTTTTCATCTAGCGAAACAAAGAATAATCTTCACTTGCATCTTTCGGTCTTTAATCCTAACGATGTGTCTTCTCTTTCTCCTCGATACATCGTCTTTTTATCATTCTCTCAACAAGTGGTTCTTTTGTTTTATCGTGTTTCTCGAGAGCACTAGAGTTATGTTCATCCTATCTTTCTCATCTCACAACAATCCTCCTTTTCTTCTAGGCCTTTGTTTCTAAGAAGCAAAACACAAGACTCGCAACAAGTCTATCAAGTTTTGCAAGGTGCATTGGTCGCATCATTCCATTGATGAATCAACTGGGGAACGTGATGATCACCTTCATTTTGAACACCCGCCTCTCCTTGTGTTTTTTTCCTAGGAATCCCGGGGCGAGATTCTTGTTTAGTGGGGGAGAGTTGTAGCATCCCAATTGTCTAAAAATTGCAATGCTACTTGCCTATTCTATATATTGCTACTTCCTACATGTCATTCATTGCATCATCATTATATCATGCTCATGTCACCATGCCACCTTGCATTTGAGCATCATATAAAACCCTCTTTTTGGTTCTTACCCCATATGCATTATATATTGTATTTGCCTCTTGATATATTGTAGTTGCTTCTTGATAAATTGTTTCATGCCCAAGTTGAGTTGGGGGCATATCTATTATAATTCCAGCACCTTCTTTGTCACCTTGGTTCTATTCACCTATTCAACCATCCCATTTAATATGAGCATTGCATCTCTTTTTGGTATTTAACTCAAGCTCATAACTATTTGGGTATGGATCCTTACCTTTGAAATGCATGCCTCCATACATGGTATCATCTTGTTTGCACAATATGTAGTATGTGGAGCCACATGGTCACCTTGCATGCCATGTGGGTAGAATCCATTTCCAATCTTCCTTATGTTTTTGTCTTGAATAAATGGTCATGTAAGGATATATGGCTATATGTTGCCTAGTGGAGCACACACACAATCTTGGTATAATATCCCAGCATTAGAGCTTAGAAATAAGCTGAGATCAGGAATGTGCATTGTATTCATGCATTAGAAAATACGGAGAATTTTCGCGTAAAACTAAAAGAGATATAGAGGGATCGAGATCTCTCTTGTTCGGATCGAAATGTCAGGGTAAGTGTGATAGATTTCGACATGACCTCTATGGAATCTATGTGTTTTGGGGAAGAGTGATCGAAATTCAATTCAAATATGAGTCATAGTATAATTGAGTATTCAAATGATATATTTGAATATGAAGATAAGTGAATATGAATTATAATAATAAGTAAATAAATGAATGTTTATTTATAAATAATGTACAAATAATTGCAAATCTTCAATTGCAAAAGAGAGAAAATTTAACTTTATTACTTATATACAATATTACGTTGTATTTACAATTTCTAAACAAAATAGGAATTACAAATAGTTCATAAAAGAAAATCCTAAACTACTATCCAAACTACTTCTTCATCTTGTATCTTCTTTCTTCTTCACTTTAATCCCTACAAAATGGTAGAAAAGAAGACAACTAAAAAGAAAAGAAAAAAGAAGTATATATTACAATGATATTCTTCCAAGCTTCCACAACACTCGGAAATAGGGAAAAAATAAGGTTAAATATAAATAATAGTTTAACATTTCATACAACATCTATAAAAGACTATATTAGTCAGGAGAATCTTTTACAGCATCTATTAGAGATTACAATGTACAAAAGTAAAAGAAGACTACATCAGACGAAAAGAAATTAAAAGGAAATCAAATTTGTTCCTTCTATCTTGGTCTTGGTTTCTTTTCATTTGGTCCCTGTAAAAGAAATCAAGCCACATATTAGTCTTTCATTCACTTACTATAGATAACAATAATTGACTCACTTGATAGTAATGAAAGAAGGGAAATAGAGCTAGTAGGATAAGAGCAAGATTTTAGCCGTGCATGCACTAGAAGGAGAAGAAAGCACACTTGGTGACCAGTACCACACTTGGTCCACATGCAAGCAGCTCTATCACTACATGCGTAGCATGTGTTGTCACCTCCACATCAATAGGACCAATGCTATATAAAGGCAATCAGCAACCACCTTAACACCTACACACACACCCAGCCATAGCTCTTGTTCTCCACATTAGTAGAGGAATATATGTAGCTCAGTTTGGAACCATTTACACTAGCTAGACCACCAGAAGATCATCTAGTAGATATATGTATCAGCTACTAGCAAGATCTCACCAAAAACCAGGAGCACATCAAGAACAACTACAAGACTAGAGCTAGATCTTAGAAAGCAAATCAAGACATTAGGTGGTGGAGGAGTAGGAGAAAATCTAGCTACTAGGAGGATAAGGTTTACAAAGAAAACTTCAGTATCCACCAGTAGCTGATCAAGTGATCCACATGAAGCAGGATATCTACACCTAGAAGTCATTAGCTACTCTACAAGCAGCAGTCAAGTAGCAGGTTGCTAAACTATGATCTAGCCAAACATCTATTCTTATAAGTTCATTATATCTAGCATTAGATATGTCCATCACACAAGCACAAATCTTCTCAAGATCATGCATGTGCATGAATACATCATCAATCAATCTTTCAAGTCAAAGAGCAAGACCACAAGAATTAAAGATACAAGCCAGGAAGCATAAACTTGACCTGTAGATTTATGCCATACATCTATATGATCATGTGATCCCTACAAAACCAAGAACACTCCATCAAGTTTTAATCACAACAAGTAAAACAATAATAAATGACTTATTTGCTTGCACTTGGTTAAGCTATTGATCTAGCACACCTATGTGATGCTAACAAGTGGTTACAACATGCATTCCTTATATATGTGTACTGCAAAATTTCACATACACCTGATCTATGAGTTATATATGTGGAATATATATGCATCTTAGGAGGGGTACATTCAACCATCTAACAACAGTGCTTATTTTGTTCTATCTTAATCATAAAAGCTACTACAGCATGTAATCGTATAAAAATTAATGTTTATTTTAAAAGAACACAAAGAATGTAGCTCTAGTAATTTAAGTAGAAGCATGGGTTGTGCTCCAACTTTGAGACAAGGGAGCTTATTTGTAAGAAAACAACATGAAGATTTAATCCTACAAAAGCCCAGGGGAAAAGCTAGGAGGCAAGTAAAATGAATAAGTTATTAAAAAAGAAGCATTAGATATACAATATCTTATATACTCATTGTTTGATATATAGTTTGTGTATGCATGTAACCTAGATAATATATATCATACATTGCATGGACACACCTAGGAAAACGGGGGGGGTAATACCAAACAATCAAACCTATTTACTCCCAATCTGATCTCTCTAGAAGTCACAAACATATACTTCATCTAAAATATGTTCTTTATGCATTTGTGAGATCATGTAATCACTAGGGGACCAAACCCAAGGTCATAAATCTAATTACAGCAAACAAGATCAACCAAGGACATTAAAGAACATGTTCCAGCAAAATAAATCATTGACACTCAAAGTAGCTGATCATGTATATGATTATTAGAAAATTGTCCTACATTTAGAAAAGTAGTTGAACATGTATAATTTTACTTGTTCACTTTTGTGCTCATCTTGTTTGAGAATTACTTGTGGGATAGATACATATACACTAGTGTATCTAATTATATTGCAGCAAAACAAACTCTCTTTGTGAACTATTACTTGTACTCATAGACCTGATTAGGAAAGTTAAACAGATCATCACCACTGCCTAGTACCAAGTTGTCATCATCATATACACTTAACCATACAGAAATCAGGTACCCCAGCCACATACACATTCCTGCACATTATAGACACCTTTTCCTAATAAATACAACATGTATTTTCCATTCCCCAAAATATAGATGTTAAGAATTAACATCATCAACTATGGGACATGCTTGGCTATTAAACAACATCATGCTCTTGTTCATATTCAGAAACAACCTATATGCAATCCTAATATAAGAACCACCACACTAACACCTCTGCATTACTATCAGATTATCCCAGCAACTAAGGATAGCTTATAGTTAGAAGTAGAACACAAAATCTAGGGCAGTGAACATCACAAACACTAGGCTGTCCAACACCACAACCTTTAGCCACAACCAGTACCAATCAAGCACACCATATCTACTAGATCCTATGGTACATATGAGAGAGAGAGAGTAGGGGAGGGCAGGATCATACCTGAACTTATCAAATCGGAGGTGTAGCCAAACCCTAGTTGAAGTAGTCGAAGGAGGAGAGGAGGCCAGCCGCGCCTACCACCTCACCAAGGTGAGGGAGGTCATGGCTAGCCCATGGCAGTAGCAGCAGCAGCCACACCACCGGAGAGGAGGTGATCGATGTAGGGGTCCTACAGGTCGGGCCAAAGAAATCAAACCTTAAGGAGGAGCAGCGGGATGCTCATGGCGGAGGTCACACATGACAAGTAGGCGTTAGGACGCCGGAATCGCGCCGGTGACCAAGCCAAGGCGAAGCTAGGGTTTCATGGGGGGGCGTGCTCAGGAGTTTGAGCAGGATAGAATTGATAGGGGGAATTAGTGGAGGAGGCAACGAAGAAGCAGCGTTGGCGGTCATTGTCGCCAGAAGCAGCCGGCGGTGGCCGGGAAAGCAGGCGGTGGCATCACACGTTTAGGAGGGGAACGAAGTGAGGATGGTGTCCGTGTGTGTCGTGTGTGTGTGGTGGGCCGAGTTGGGCCAGAAAGAGGAAAAAATGAGAAATAAATAAAAGAAGTAAAACAAAATTATCATATTACCCCTAAATTTATTTCCACTTTAGAAAAATATAGAAAAACCCTAAAAATAATGTATAATATATCAAATTGATCCCAAAAATAATCTCTACATAATAAAAATATAGATTCACTTATTTAAGTTAAATAAAATACAACCAAATAATAAGGCAACTTAAATACTAAGTAAAGTTTCATAAAATAAGTAAAAGTCCTAAAAATAAATAAAAATCATTTTTATATATAAAAATAAGTCTACTATTTTCTAAAAATACTAATTTATTTCTTTTACAAACAAAACTTGAAGAAAATATTTAAAGACATTTAAACCTTTATGGATTTTTATAAAAGTAAGAACACTTCTTAAAAACAAATAAAAAACCATTTTAAGAACTTGAATAACTATATTTTACTAGAAAAATACTAAATATATTATTCCAAAGGTTTTTAAGACTTTAAAATAATAAATCCTTATCTATTTTATAAAATAACTATTTTGTAAATTCTTTAAAAAAATTCTTCAAGTAAGAAATAATCACAATTCTATATAAAAAACCTTAAATCCTTTATAACTAATTACTAAGTCCAAAGCCATAATTTGTATTTATAATAAAACTAAAGTGTAATTTATTAACTTTATAAAACTCCTTTAAAATCATAAATCCAAACTAAACCAACAATTTTAAGTAAATTTTAAACATCATTCACTTATAAGAAAAGTGAATGCTATTTACCTCTTAACCATTCTTAAATATGATTTCAAGCCCTAACAATTTAATAAGATCATCAAAAATTGCCTTCTTTAATAAATCACATCTGTTGGGGATATGCTATATGGGTATCCTCATAGCATGTCACCAATCCTCCTAACCCGGGTGGCCCAAAGTTGGTAGCAAGGCCTATGGCCTACTGGGCGGCCTAGTTAGACGGATCCTACAGGGAGGCCCATGCCGGATAAAGGAAGGCTACGCAGGAGTCACCGACATACTCAGAGCCTTGGAGTACAAGACATGGAAGACTAGTTTCTCTAGGTGTAGGACTCTTTACCTTGTCCGGCAAGGACCTTTCCCTGTAAACCCTAGGCCTTGGCGCCTTTATAAGCCGGCCTGCGGAAGCCTTTAGGGCTTAACTTCTCTGATTGCAGCGTACAACACGCAACACCTCGCATAGCGAACCTATCTATGTAACTCAGCGTATTGCCATTATAGTGATTTATAGCAGGAGTAGAGTTCCGCCACTGTTGTGGGACTTGAACCTGGGTAAGCTGTGTTACCTCGTAGCCGCCAACTCTCCACCTTACCCCATGTCTCTAAACACGCACTGTGAGGACCCCTCCATGGCGTACTCATCGGCAATACCACGACAGTGGGCACCCACCGTGGGGCATGAGGCGCTTCGAGCTCTACACCGGGCGAGGTCCAATCTCTTCGCAGGAATCGGCGACACCGTAGCCATCAATCGCGTTCTCTTCTCCGGGAATGTCCCGATCGTCCCTCCAGATGAGTTCTGGGTGCCGGCGAAGACGAAACCCACGTGCCGCTCCGTCATCCCCTTCGGAGACATCCACATCTTCATCGGGCGAAACTGACTCGGGTCCTAGCTCCTAGGAAGTCGGAAACTCGTCAAGCCCCGCACGGACCGCCTTTGAGTAGGACACGTTCGCGGAAGGATCTAGGCCATACCTCTCTTTGGAGTATAGTGGCTCAGATCAGGAAATTTCAAGGCCCGCCCAAACCGCCCCTGTGCAGGATATAAAGGTGGAAGGACCTCGCAAATCCGCTTGGCTACCCCGAGCATTAGAGATGCGCAGGTCACACTTTGTCAGCGTCGTCACCATCTTTGATCTGGCCAGATGCGTTCAAAGGGATGGAGAATCTCCCCGCAAATACCTTGCGAGATGGATGAAGGTGTGGGAAACCCTAGAGGGTGACCGTGCCGACAAGCTCGTGTACCACTTCGTGGAAGGGCTCATGCCTGGAACACTCCTCCGAAGGCGACATGTCGTAGGCCCTCTCACCCCTTGTGAGATGGTTTCCATCGTCAATGAATACGCGTACGCCAATGAAGAGGCCAAGACGGCAATCACCATCAAAGCCGTAGGAGGTAACAACAACGGCCCGCCTCCATCACCCTCAACATCCGCCATCACCAACACCGAAGCTAACTCCGACTACGTCCTCGATGCGCTCTACGCCGACATCAATATGGATGCCGGTGGCTTGGATGTAAACTTGGAGGAGTACGACGCTGTCATGAAGGAGATCGAGCAGGAGATCGAGAAGGAGGAGCGCGCCGAGAAGACCAACACTTCCCACCAGGTGCTAGTCGCCATTGGGAGTGTGCTGGAAGAAGACGGGCAGGAACGGGAACGCGAGAGAGCTCTGCCCACGCCAGCGGTAACCAGAGCAGTAGCAGCTAAGAAGGCCGCCGAGCCTCCGGCTCCGGCCAAGGCTCCGCCTCCTCCGGTTACTCGCCAGCCACCAGCGCAGGAACTTACCACGACCCCTAATATGGCCCGACAATCGAATCAACCGCTAGTGCCACCATCAATGTCAGCAGCTGGCAACCCACTAGCCACCCCCGCCGACAAAGCAATCTACGACTGTAACACCCCCGGTCACTCCGGACCGACGGCTATCACTTCTGGCAGCTCAATAGGATCTCTAGACTAACCCCACAGACCAACACTAGTCTTTTCTGCGCACTTTGTCCTCACTCGTGCGCACCCGGTACCCACTTCCCGGTCGGTCACCCATCCTAGAATTGCTCTAGGCCAAGCACGCTTAACCTTAGAGTTCTTTTTTGAATGAGCTTCCGGAAAAGAAGTTGCAACTTGTTGATATGGGTATCCTATCAATCCTATTAAGCCATGTGCCTGGATCTCACATACACCCACCCTTTAGAAGTTCGATGCCCTCATCGATCAAGCACACCCTAGGAACATGCCCTCTTGGCACGCTGGCCCAAATGCGTCCGGTCTTGACATGTGCCATGCCGTGTCCACTCGCCACACGCCATGCTCCACATGTCCTGCCAGCGACCACTTTTAATCGCAAGGGTCGGCTCTGATACCACTTTGTAACACCCCCGGCACTTCGGACCGACGGCTATCACTCCTGGCAGCTTAATAGGATATCTAGACTGGCCCCACAGACCAACACTAGTCTTTTCTAAGCACTTTGTCCTCACTCGTGCGCACCCGGTACCCACTTCCCGGTCGGTCACCCATCCTAGAATTGCTCTAGGCCAAGCACGCTTAACCTTAGAGTTCTTTTTTGAATGAGCTTTCGGAAAAGAAGTTGCAACTTGTTGATATGGGTATCCTATCAATCCTATTAAGCCATGTGCCTGGATCTCACAACGGCGAACTCCTTGTTGAGCCAATCACCGTCACCCATATCCGGAGCGTTATGGAGCTTGATGAGAAGCATGTGGAAATCTTGGCGGAGGCCAAGTGCATCGTGGAGCAAGGTGCTAAGCTAGACGAAGACATGGCTAAGGCACAACAATCCATCAAGGCGGCAAGAGCTCTGGAGGCCGAATATAAGCAATTGTTGCTGAAGCATAAGGCAAAGAAGGTACCAGCTCACGTCATCCAAGATCCCGGCGTTTGGCGAGGCTTGGGATTTGATGGGTCTAAGCCGACAAAGGTCACCCCTTACATAGATTCAGAGGGGAGGCAGGTCATGCCAACTCCTGCTCTCAACATCGCCGTCGCCAAGACCCTTCTAGAGCAGGACAGTTCGCCAGAAGCAATTGCTCAGGTGTACGACCTCGTCGCTAAGGCATGCAAGCAACAGGAAAAGGCCGCCTGGCAAAGGCTTGTGTCCAACCCGGAGCTGTGCCGGTCAACCCTGAACAGCCCCAGAAGGCCAAAATCTCCTCGTGACGAAGGATCACGCACAGGCTCTACAGAGCGAAGATGGAGGGAGGCACGCAATAGGACTGACGCTATCCCCATATCCTCCGACCATGGAGAAAAGGCTCGTCCCTACCGCTCGCCACCTCCACCACCATCCTGACATCACGAGGAACCAGCGTCGTGCCACCGAACAATCATGCCACCTCCAAGGCGGTCTCAGCTCGGTATCATTATACACGATCAGGGCGAATAGCCTCGGCATCCTGGAGAGCGTAGCGGCCATGACGGACACAGGAGCAGGGTCCCATAAGGAACCGCCACGTCCGACAAGCAACCGCGATAGGCGTGAGAAGTCACAAGAGGGGCACAGCAACAGAGCTAACCCACCGCCTCCAATGCCGCCATCGCCACCTAGCATCCATCATGGCGGAGGGCATGGCGGGTCTCACAAATCACGCCACAACTCCCCTCCCCATGATGAAAAAGGGAAGCAGCCAGAGCCATATGACGCACGATCGCGGTTGGACAAAATCCAAGAAGCTCGGGAGCTCCCATACCTTGGGCCATAGTGTTTTGGACCAGTTATACGGGCCACAACCTACCCCAAGGGCCTCCGGATAGACAAGACTATCAAGCCATACAATGGCACTGCCATGCCAGCAACATGGTTGCAGGACTATAGTGAAGCAATCCATATCGCAGGGGGAAACCCCAATGTCGCCGTCAAATATCTCCCACTCATGTTGACTGGCACCGCCCAACAATGGATCGATGACTTGCCGGAGAAATCAATATGCAATTGGTTGGACATGCATGGAGCATTCACCAAGAACTTCGAGGGTACATACAAACGTCCCTGCACTGTCGGAGACCTACAGCAGTGTGTGTAAGAAAAGGATGAAACCTCCCGTTCCTACCTCTCTCGCTGGCTGGATATGAAAAATTCATGCGCAGGGGTACACGAACGAACCGCTATGGCTACCTTCATTGATGGACTAGAGAAGTGAACTTTGCTCCAGCATACGTTGAAGCGCAGGCAAGACAACAATGACCTCAACCTCAACGCAATGATCGCCATGGCTAGCAAGTTCGCCGCTGCTGATGACGACGCGGGTGGATCATTGCCGGTGATAGGAATCCCTACCCAGGACAAGACGAACAACAATAACAAGCGGAAGAATCCGCCCGAAGAGAAGCAAGTAGCCGACATGGTCGCCGCAACTTTCACTGGCAGGGGCAATGGCAGACATCATGTATGTGGTCGGGGAACTAGTAGTAGCCAACAGAGGAGTGACACTACACCCTCAGCGCCTCGCATTCCCCAAACATACGAAGAGTACCGCGATATGCCATGTTTCGTCCATCTCGATGCCAATGGAAACTCCACCCACACCAATCGCCAGTGCAAGTTTGTCAATGTTCTCAAGGAGGACCCTGAGTCAGGCTACAAGCAAAGTCGGAAGAACAGACCCCATGGAAAGGGAAAAGGGAAGAAGAAGGAGAAAGAACACAAGGAATCAAGTGATATGGATGAGGACATGGACCCAAAATCTTCTGACAAGGGAGAGGATAAAGGGAAAAATCCCTTCGAAAAGAAGGCTCCATGTTACCACACCTTCCTTGGTACCCCAACCGTCAGGGCCTAGAAAACCTCTGTGAGGATACTGATGGCTACCCTCCCTCCAGTTCCCTAGTAAATCAGGTGGTCGGAAGTTCCAGTTACTTGGGATAGGAAGGATCACCTAGAACTTATCCCAATAGAGAACCAGTATGCCATGGTCATCAACCCCTTGATTGACGGCATGGAGTTCACCAAGTGCCTCGTGGACAGTGGAATCAGCATCAATATCATGTACCTGGATACACTGCACAAGATGAACTTGACGGAGACCCAACTAAGGAAGAGAAACACCGTGTTCCATGGGGTTGTCCCTGGCCAACAAGAAAATTCCCTGGGCTGCATCACGCTTCCGATCGCTTTTGGCGATGTCAATAATTACTGCTAAGAATGCATGGCCTTTGAAGTGGTGCCTTTCAAGAGCGTGTACCACGTCATCTTTAGACGCGAGATCTTCCACTCCTTCCTTGCAAGACCATGCTTTTTCTACAACAAACTCAAGATTCCCAAACCAAATGGCGTCATCAACGTTGATCGAAGCTTCACCAAGGCACGGGAGTACGAGCTCAGCAAAGTGATACATCCAAAACGTATCTACTTTCCTGAACACTTTTGCTATTGTTTTTCCTCTAAACTTGTGTGATTTGGATAAAACTAACACGGACTGACGCTGTTTTCAGCAGAATTACCTTGGTGTCTAGTTTTTTTTTGCAGAAAATCAACTATCAGGAAAAATCCTGGAAAATATGCCAAAAATCCTATTTCACCAGAAGACTCACAGAGCCAGAAGACGAGACGGAGGAGGGCCACGAGGGGCCCACACCACCTGGCCATGCGAGCCAGGTCAGGCCGTTCCTGGGGGTGGTGTGGCCGCCTCGGCCACCCCCTCGGCCTCCCTCTTCGCCTATAAGTTGCCTCTTAACCTAAAAACCAAGGGGGGTTCGATGTTTTTCCAGAAAGAGTTCCGCTACGCCGCCACCACCAGATTCCACGATTCAGAACCAGAAACTCCGTTCTAGCACCCTGTCGGGATGGGGAATTGGAGGAGATCATCGCCATCATTATCACCATCGCTTCTCCATCCATGATTCCCCCATCTATGAGTGAGTAATCCCTCGTTATAGGATATGGGGATGGTACGGATTTGATGAGATCGTTCATGTAATGGCATCAGATTGTTAGGGCATGATGCCTAGTATCTTTTATTAGTGCTTTTTGACTTTGTTGCAACTTGTTATGCTTAATGCTTGTCACTAGGGCCCGAGTGCCATGATTTCAGATCTAAACATGTTATTGATTCATTATGATAGTATCATTTATGGTCTTACCTGCAAGTTGTATACACATATTATTGTCCGGAACTAAAGGCCCTGAAGTGACAATAATCGGGATAACCGGAGGGAATGGCTTTGATGTGAGGATCACATGTGTTCACGGAGTGTTAATGCTTTGCTCCGGTGCTCTATTAAAAGGAGCACCTTAATTGCCAATAGTTCCCTTTAGGCCCCACTGCAAACGGGCTGGCAGGACAAAAGATGTTGTGCAAGTTCTTATTGCGAGCACGTGTGACTATATATGGAACACATGCCTATGATTATTTAGTACTTGGATGCTTTATCTTATTTATCTACAAATGCCCTATGTCTTGATTGCTATATGAATTGTCTTATCCATGCAACGCCCGTCCATCCATCCCTATGCCTACCGCGCTTTAATCCTACTATTTACTGTAATTGTTACTACTGTCTTTACTTTTACTACTGCTATTACTTTGTTATTGCTACTACAAAACTATTGCTACTGATAAACTGCTGTGAGCAGGATTGTTTCCAGGTGCAGCTGAATTGATAACTCAGTTGTTAAGGCTTATAAATATTCTTTGGCTCCCTTGTGTCGAATCAATAAATTGGGTTTCACTTCCCTCGAAAATACTGCGATACACCCCCTATACTTGTGGGTCATCAAGACTATTTTCTGGCGTAGTTGCCGGGGAACATAGATCTATTTATCAAGTTCACTTGGAATCACTATTGTTCGCTGCCCTCCATTCATCATGGGTAAGTCTCGTGATGGAAAAGTTCCTATATTACCATCCACTACAAGAAGAGGTACGGTTCGGAACACCTTTGTTGCTCTTGTTGACCATCTATTATGAGTAAGCTCCTTACACCACCACATACACATGCTACACATACTGCTACTACTGTTGAATTTGAAACTTCTGATACTTATGATGCTGCTTCTACTATGCTTGATAAGAGTGGTTCATTAGGTCCTTTCCTAGATGCTATGATTGGTAGAACTATAGCTAGAAATACTGAAACTCCTAATGAAGACACTACTACGCCTGCCAGTTCACCTGAGTCTATAGAAAGCTATGATATTGAAGACGGATATATAAAAATGAATGATGAATTTATTAAAGAATGTCAAAATACTCATGCTAAAAGTGCTATTAAGAGTCTCCTTGAGAGGCGTACTATAAAATCCAAATTATCTCCTAATGATAAGTTTGCTACATCTCCCATAAACATTAAAGATAAGGATTATGATTTCTCTCTTGATTTATCTTACATGACTATTGTTGAGAAAGAACCTTTTTGTGGGAGTAAGAATGAAAGTGCGGTAGCACATATGACTGAGCTTTCTACCATGAGTGGCTTATTTTCTGATGATATTAAGATGCGCACCTACTTTGTTGCTAAAATTTTCCCTTTTCACTGAAAGGAGAAGCTAAAACTTGATTTAATAATTTACCTCCAGGATCTATTGATAGCCCTGATTGCTTGATTAGTACCTTCCTTCAGAAATATTTCCCTCCTAGTGCTAGACATGCCATTTTGCAGGAACGTTTTGATTTTAAACAGGGAGAAAAAGAGATATTTCCTAAATCATGGGCAAGGTTTTGTGCTTTGATTCATGCGCAGGCTGGATGTCCATTAGCTAAAAATGAGCTTCTTGATATATATTATAATGGACTAACTGAAGAATCTAGGACATACCTGGATAGTTGTGCTGATTGTGTTTTTAGGAATAGAAATCCCAAGGAAGTTGAGAAATTAATGGCTAAAATAAGCAAGAAATATGATGACTAGACTTCACCTAAGCCAACTAAGCCTAAGACAACTACACCTGAGTTAACTGTGCCTGAGCCAACACCAACACCAACATCAAAGAAGAGGGGAGTTATTGAACTAAATGATGAAGTGATGAAGGAAGCTAAGAAATGTCTTAAGGAGAAGGGTATTAAAGCTGAAAACATGAAGAATTTACCTCCTATTGAAGAATTATGTAAGCCAATCTCCCACTCATCCACTATTGAGGTACACTCTCTCCAACATTTTGATGAAGGTGATATTCCTTACTCTAAACCTCCCGATCAATGCTTAGAAGAATTTGATGTTTTTATTATTAAGCAAGATAATATTAATAAAAGTGTGCAAAATCATCTAATGGAAAACTCTAGAGCTATTATTGAGTTGAAGGATATTGTGGAAAGAACCTCTAATGATGTTAAAATGCTTGTTAAACATTTTCAAATGGTTCAAACTCAAATTGATCAGCTTATTAAGGTACAAAAAGATTTGCTAGTTAATGCTTCTAAGGAAAACAAGTTTATGAAATTAGAACTAGAAGTGGTGCTGCCACCCAGGATCCTCTATATCCTGAGGGGCATCCTAAAAGAATTGAGGAAGATTCTCAACAAATTGAAAATAGTGGTACTTCTCCTAAGAAAAGGAAAAATAAACATAAAACTATTGTAGAGTCTTCTGAACCTGCTAAAGATCCTAATAGTATATATGTCTCTGATGCTGAAACTGAAAGTGGCAGTGAAGAAAATGATGCTCCTAAGAAAGAAAAAGTTGAAGAAGAACCTAAAAGACACACTAAAAATGCTAAATACACTAAGGAAGATTTTGTTGCTAAGGAACATGGTGGTGAAAGAGAGCCTTGGGTCCAAAAACCTATGCCTTTCCCTGATAAGAAACACAAGTCAAAGGAAGATGAACACTGTAACAAGTTTTGTGAGTGGATGAAACCTTTATTCTTGCAAATTCCCTTAACTGATGCTATTAAACTGCCTCCTTATTCAAACTATATGAAGGATATTTTCTCTAATAAAAGGAAGATCCCTAATGAAGAAATTTCTACTTTGCTTGCTAATTATTCCTTTAATGGTAAAGTTCCAAAGAAGCTTGGAGACCCAGGGATTCCAACTATTCCATGTTCTATTAAAAATAGCTATGTTAGAACTGCTTTGTGTGATTTAGGAGCAGGAGTTAGTGTTATGCCTTTTTCTCTCTACAAGAGACTTCAATTGGAAAAAATAATACCAACTGATATATCTTTGCAAATGGCTGATAAATCTACTACTATTCTTGTTGGTATATGTGAGGATGTACCTATTCAAGTGGCTCATAATTTATGGATATTAACTGACTTTGTTGTGTTTGAAATGCCTGGAGATGATAATATGTCTATTATTCTTGGGAGACCTTTTCTTAATACTGCAGGAGCTGTTATTAATTGTAATCAAGGAAAAGTGACTTTTAATGTTAATGACAAGGAGCATACTATCTATTTCCCCAAGAAGATTGATAGGACTTATAGCTTAAATTCAATTGAACATGTTGAGGGTATCCAATTTGGAGAAATATATTATCCCATACCACGATAAAAATATGAAACTATTATGATTGGGACCATTGCTATCAAGGTTGAGGTAACATAATAATTAGTGGAATACAAAGTTTTGTTTCATATAAAATTGTTTTGGTAACAAGACCTGATCAACCTTGTTAACAAAGGGATTTTAATGAACAAAACAATGTTTTCACCATGATTATCTTCGCTTACTTTTATCTTATCCATGTTTGTTTTGTTTTCACTTAGTTCGCTTTTTCTGTTGCTAGTTGCTTGCATATTAGAGTGTCTTAGAACTTCTGAAGTTTTAGTTTTGTTTTTGCATCATTCCAAAGTCATCTTTTTGTTAGAAAATCATTCATCAATACCTGAAAATTTCTCAAAAATAAAGTGTCTCGAAAAATTCTAGAAAATTCATATTAAATTTTTACGTGAAAAAGGGGCTGAGAAGTTCCTTGAGTGACCCAGGGGGCCCACCAGGCAGGCACACCACCTGGTGGCGCAGCCACACCAGGGGCGCGCCTAGCCATGGTGTGGGCCACCCCTGGCCATCCACTCATTCTCTCACTTGCCACTTCCTTCTCTCTCCCGAGAAAACATCAGGTCATTGCTCGAAATCGTGTTCTTGTTGTTCTTGCTCGTGATGTTTCGATCTCCTTGCTCGGCCCATCTTTGCTGCTAAAATTTGGAGCATTTGTTCTCCGGTATGTGACTCCTCTGCTTGTCCAAGTAGATTTGTGTTTAGTTGATTATATCTTGAGTATTTTGCTACTGTAGGTGATAGGTTATATGAGCTTGTTCAATGCTTAGAGAAATTGTTTTGATGCATGTTTAAGCCTCTTATAAGTCCCTATGAGTAGTTCCCTTCATTATGTATTCACTTTGCAATCACTTGTATAATGGATGTTTAAATTTCAGAATATCAAAGATGAACAACAATACTTTTGGAGCAATATTTGACAGGGACACACCCAGGAGGGCAAGGCCTTCAAGATCAGCCTCTTAGTTTAGGCCATCATATAATGAAGATCTTATTGCACCACGCTTTGGCAATGAAGGGGATGAGGGAGATGCTCACCCATCTACCTTCCCTTGTTTTACCTTTTTGCAAGCTGCAAGGATCCTTGATGAGTTCTTACTACTGGTCCAGAGGGTTGGTCTGACCACTTACATGGAAGATGAGAGTGAGAAATATGCTGTGCTCACCAAAACTTTCGTTGAGAGTTTCATTTTCACTAACACCCCTTATTAGTCAACTATTTCGTTCAAAATTTATAATCCGCCTATTACCATGTCATTGGAAAGATTTTGTAGCATTATAGGCATAGGCATGGCTGGGACAGTGGAGAAGATCCAAGGTCAACCTGCTGATTTGCTGGAGCTTTACCGAAGTGTGACAAATGACGATGACCACGTAGCTCAGCGCGGGAAGATAAGAAACATTCAACTCTCAGCTCTTAGATATTTTGCTTATTATCTTGCCACTAGCATTCTTGGTAGGGAGAACACTAGTAATATTTCTAATTATCATTTAGCCTTCCTTGCTCCTGCACTTAATAATGATACCAAGTATAATCTTGGTTCTCTCATTCCTCACCGCCTAACCGCTAGAGGACCTATTTATGGGGGCATTATTGCCTCACGCATGGTTGCTACTCTGGAACTTTTTGTTGATCCTAATGATATTGTGTTGACACCACAAAGTCTTGATCTTGCTGCTATGAAAACGCATCACTTTGTCACTACTGACTCTAGTACGGAGAGTTTGGTATACATGATGTTATTTACTAACGGAGACGAGGGAAATTCCTTTGCCACAATCCATTTTGTTCAGTATTTACAAGATGCCATGGTCACTCTCCAAGGGGGAGGTGGACGAGCAGCTCCGCTTGCTTGGTTTCCATGGGCAGCACCAGGGAGATGTGCCCTCTTACGACTATTCTGCGCACTACGTCGGGCGTCCTCGAGCTCGTATCAGGACGAGGGAACCTCCTCGCCGTACTACGAAGGCACTCCATCTTGGCCAGCCTGGGATTGAAACCCACTTAGGCCAAAAGCCTAAGCTTGGGGGGAGGTACACCGACATCACACTCATTTACATATCATGTTCAGTCGGTACTTTGTATATTCATGTTTTGTTCTCTTTTTAGTTTTCGTTCTTTCTTTACTTTTGCTTTCCAAAACACAAAAAGACCAAAAATATTTTCGTTGTTTCTCTTTGTTTGCTTCTTTATCTTTTTAGCCTTGGTTTGCTTCTTCCTTTTTACTTTGTTTTGATTATTCGAAAAACCCAAAAAGATTTCGCTTTGCTTGTTCTTCCTTTTGGTTCTTGCCTTTAAAAATCGAAAACCCAAAAATATTTGTTGTTCTTCTTTGGTTTTGTGAAGTTCTTTGCAGGGTTCAGCTGTCCTCAGTGGAGTTGGGGTTTCATGTTATTATTCAAGACACACAAGTGAAGGGAAATAATGAAGATTAATGACAAGTTGAGGTGTGGTAAGAGGCTGGTAACAAACTCTATTTGTTTTCATTTTTGTACATATACTCATCATTCTGGGCATGTTTAGTCTGTTCATGTAATGTGTATGCTATTTATGGATGCTTAGTAGTTCTTGCTTTCCTATGATTAGCTCCAGCTTGCTAATGGTTTGTAGCATGTCATATGAATGTTTGCTTGCATTGTTTTATTCATAACTTGGTATGACACTATGGTATCCTCCTCTGAATGTTTCACTTGAATTGACTTGGCACATGCTCACGCATGCATATGACTGAAACAATAATCAGTTAAGCCTCGATGAATTATTTTGCCTCAGGGGTCTTGAATCACTTTCATGCCATGATTAGTCCTGTTTTGTTGCAAGAATGATTATGACAGCTATTGCTCTCTCGTTTTTCACTCCCTTACTATTGCTAGCCTTCACTTGCACTGAGTATGAGCTCTACTCATGTTTCCAACTCCCCAAAACCAATATTGCCAAAAGTGTCGACCATACCCACCTATTAGCATCATTTGCTTGTCCGTGCATATTCAGTATGCCTTGTTTTCTTCCAAATAAAATGTTTGCTTGTTATGAGAAAGTTAGTTAGTAAAGCTCTCACGAACTTGATGGCACACTTTAATTTCTTGCACGTAATAATCTTGAACCATTGTGTCCGTCTTTGTTGCGTATATGCTTGCGCTATATGAGTTGAAGTTAGCAGAACCATGTATCATGGGGAACGCTTTCAACATTTCACTTATTATCCCGTTGATTTCCTGATTCTTTTGCTTATGGATCCCGGCGGTGTGAAATAAAAGGGGAACTTGTAAGATCATGGAGTTTGTATGTGTGTTAGAGAAACGCCTAGGACGATAGCCTAAGCCATGCCTAATCATGGTGGAAACTTGCAGCATAACCATAATGAGCACTCTATAAAGCATCCTCAATAAAAACCTATGCAAATAGCAAATAAAAAGATCGCTGAGATGCTCATTATCTGCTTGCCTTGTCATTTTGATTATGGGATAGCTCTTGTATCATGTGCAAGGGGTACCCCATTGGCGGTTCTCTATGATACATAAGTACTTACAATGACAAGAGCTTACTTGTGACTGAAGTTGAGTAGCATGAGGTTCGGTACTCGTAAGCAAGGGGCATGAGATTTCAACTTATAACTTGTCAAGCATATCCTCTTAGTTGTGTCACTTTAACCTTAACCATTTAAAGATGCTTATGATAGGGGCAATGAGAGCTCAAAGCTAATGAGTACCATACTTTCAGCATTTGGAAGCCTTTCAAACTTTTCAAAACCTTTTCATTTCCTTGTTGAGTCTCCACATATTCTATGAGCATTTTCTTGAGAGCATAGTTGTCATTCTTAGTGTAATGTGCTTGTCTCAAAACTTGGTTAATTGTGTCATGACCTTGATGCTTGTATCTCTGATATCTTTACTTCTAGTCTTCACTTGAACTTCAGAGGTGCATCGGCATTTATTTGCTCTACAGTCAAAGGCAAGCGAGATACCACTCTATCATACCTTTTTATGAGCATTGTAATGTTGCTTATGTTCATGTTACTTACCATTTTTGAGTTGGAATCTCTTCATAGTTTGCAATGACCATTAAGTAAACTTATTTGCATACTCTTTATTATGAATTGCTTAAGTAGTTGACCATATGCTGACAATATATACATCTTATGGAGCAAATGTGTTCGTGAAAGCTCTTTTATCGCACTCAGTTTTCAACTAAATTGCTTGAGGAAAAGCAATAAGCTATGCTTGGGGGAGTTGATACGTCCAAAACGTATCTACTTTCCCGAACACTTTTGTTATTGTTTTTCCTCTAAACTTGTGTGATTTGGATACAACTAACACGGACGGACGCTGTTTTCAGCAGAATTACCTTGGTGTCTAGTTTTTGTGCAGAAAATCAACTATCAGGAAAAATCCCGGAAAATATGCTGAAAATCCTATTTCACCAGAAGACTCATGGAGCAAGAAGACGAGACGGAGGAGGGCCACGAGGGGCCCACACCACCTGGCCGCGCGGGCCAGGCCAGGCCGCGCCTAGGGGTGGTGTGGCCGCCTCGGTCACCCCCTCGGCGTCCCTCTTTGCCTATAAGTTGCCTCTTGACCTAAAATCCAAGGGGGGTTCGACGTTTTTCCAGAAAGAGTTCCGCTACGCCGCCACCACCAGATTCCATGATTCAGAACTAGAAACTCTATTCTGGCACCCTGCCGAGACGGGGAATTGGAGGAGATCATCGCCATCATCATCACCATCGCTTCTCCATCAACCATCCATGATTCCCCCATCTATGAGTGAGTAATCCCCCGCTATAGGCTATGGGGATGGTACAGATTGGATGAGATCATTAATGTAATGGCATCAGATTGTTAGGGCATGGTGCCTGGTATCTATTATTAGTGCTTTTTGACTAAATTGCAACTTGTTATGCTTAATGCTTGTCACTAGGGCTCGAGTGCCATGATTTCAGATCTAAACATGTTATTGATTCATTATGATAGTATTGTTTATGGTCTTACCTGCAAGTTGTATACACATATTATTGTCCAGAACCAAAGGCCCCAAAGTGACAATAATCGGGATAACCGGAGGGAATGGATTTGATGTGAGGATCACATTGTTGGAGATATGCCCAAGAGGCAATAATAAAAGTGGTTATTATTATATCTTTGTGTTTATGATGAATGTTTACATCCCATGCTATAATTGTATTATAAGGAAACACTAATACATGTGTGTTTTGTAAACGTAAAAGAGTCCCTAGTAAGCCTCTTGTTAAACTAGCTTGTTGATTATTAGATGATCATGGTTTCCTGATCATGGACATTGGATGTCATTAATAACAAGGTTGTATCATTAGGAGAATGATGTGATGGACACACACCCATAGTAAGTGTAGCATAATATCAAGTCATTTAGTTCGTATTGCTACAAGCTTTCAAATGCATAGTAACCTAATCCTTCGACCATGAGGTTATGTTAAGCACCATCACCGGATGGGTACTTTGATGACATCAAACACCGCTTCGTAACTGGGTGGTTATAAAGGTGTTATTGGGTATTCTGAAAGTATGTGTTGAAGCGCATGGACCAAGATTGGGATTTGTCCATCCATATGACGGATAGATATGCTCTGGGCCCTCTTGGTGGAATGTCATCTAGTTAGCTTGCAAGCATGTGACTGGGTCACAAGGGATGACATAACATGGAATGAGTAAAGAGTACTTATCAGTAATGAGGTAGAACTAGGTATGGAATCAAGCGATCAAACCTCGGATAAGTAGAGTATCGTGTGACAAAGGGAATTGGTTTCGTATGTTAATGGTTCTATCGATCACGAAGTCATCGTTGAGTATGTGGGAGCCGTTATGGATCTCTAGATCCCGCTGATGGTTATTGATCAGAGAGGTGTCTCCATCATGTCTACATATTCACGAACCGTAGGGTGACACACTTAAGGTTCGATGTTGTTTAGGTAGATATGGAATGTGCGTTGGAGACCGAATGTTGTTCGGAGTCTCGGATTGGATCTGAGACATCACGAGGAGATCCGGAATTGTTCGGAGAATAAGATTCATATAATGGAGATCATTTTCTAGGTTCGGAAATGTCCTGGAGTGTTTATATGGGGGTTCTAGAAGGTTTTAGAATGTTCCGGAAGGTTCTAGAAATTTCTATGGAGTTTACTTGAAAACCAAGAAAGAAAAAGGGGAAACTTGGGGGGGGAGGAAACTCCCCCCAAGCCCCCCTTGTGCGCCGGCCCTAGGAGGTGGGCCCAGGGGTGGGAACCCTAGGCCGCACCCCTCCCTCTATATATAGAGGGGTGGAGGCGCCACCCCCCCTTGCCCCTCCACTCTTGCCCTAGCCGCCTCTCTCCTCCTCCTTCCTTCTACTCAGGCTTAGGTGAAGCCCTGCAGAATTCTCTACTCCACCACCACCACGCCGTCATGCTGCTGGGATTCCGTGGAGAGATCTACTACCTTCACTGCTCGCTGGAACAGGGAGAGGAAGGTCTGCATCGACTCCGCACGTGTGACCGACTGCGGAAGCGCTACCGGAACACGGCGCCGGAAGGATCGTCTACTCGATCTTGAGATCGGCAAGTGATCGTCTACATCAACCATGAGATCCGATCTCGCACAAGGTTTTCAGATCTACAAGGGTTAGTACAAATCTATCTCGTTGCACATGTCTAATAGATTAGATCTTGGCTTTTATCTAGATTAGATCTGGGTTTTGTTCGTTCTTGCGGTAGAATTTTTTTGTTTTCCATGCTACGAACCCATCAGTGGTATCAGAGCCGTGTCTATACGTAGATCTGTTGCACGAGTAGAACACAATGATTTTATGGGCGTTGGTGCTCGTGTCGTCTTTTGCTTTGTGTACTTTGCATCTTGCGGTATGGTGGGATGAAGCGGCTCGGGCTAACCTTACATGTCATCGCACATGAGACTTGCTCCACGCTTGACGTGTAACTTGCTTTGCACAAGTGGCTTTGCGGGTGTCTGTCTCTCCCACCATAGTATTGATCCAATTTACACTTTGCACTTGATAGCACTTGTATCAACGTTGTGGTTTAGTTTCGTAAGTAAGATCCGTTCTTATTCGAAAGCCCCAAACCACGTAAAACATGCAAATAAAATTAGAGGCGTCTAACTTGTTTTTGCAGGGGTTTTGTGATGTGATATGGCCATCATGTGATTGTGATTATATTTGATGTATGCAATGATCCTTGTTATAATATGGCAACCGGCAGGAGCCTAATGGTTGTCTTTAATTCTGTTAAGACCTGCGAGTCTATTCATCTTGTAATAGCTTTATTCCAAGTAGTTGTAATAGTTGCTAGTGAGGATGGACAACCATGAAGCGGCGCCACTGACCTTGACGCAATGCTGGTGATGATGGAGATCATGTCCGTGCTTTGGAGATGGGGATCAAAGGCACAAGAAGAAAGGGCCATATCATATCACACTAATTATGAATTGCCTGTGATGTTAATCCTTTATGCATCTTGTATTGCTTAGATCGCGACGGTAGCATTATAAGATGATCCCTCTCACTAAATATCAAGTAATAAAGTGTTCGTCCTTAGTTGGCACCGTTGCTAAGACTCGTCGTTTCGAAGCATCTCGTGATGATCGGATGTGATAGATTCTACGTGTGCATACAACGGGTGCAAGCCAGATTTGCACATGCGGAAACTAAGGTTAATCTTGACGATCCTAGCATGTACATACATGGTCTCGGAACACGGAATACCGAAAGGTGGAGCATGAATCATATAAATGATATGATGAACATGAAGATTGTTCGCCGATGAAACTACATCTTCTCTCGTGAAGATCGGACTTGGTTCGTGTAATCACTAAGACAATGTGAGGGATGTTGTTTTGAGTGGGAGTTCACCTAGTTAATTTAAGAATTAAAATTGAACTCAATTTATCATAAACTTAGTCTAAACTACTTGCAAATTTGTTGTAGATTATGGCGAACCTCTCCATCAATTTCAATGCGTTCCTAGAGAAAGAAAAGCTTAAGAACAATCAAAGCAACTTCACGGACTGGCTCCGTGGACTAAAGATTGTCCTCAGGGCTAGTCAGTTGACCTATGTGCTCGAAGCACCGCTAGGTGACCCACCTGCAGAAGATGCCACCGATGACGTAAAGAATGTTTACGCCACTCGAAAAAATCATTACTCCATAGTTCATTGTGCCATCCTGTACGATTTAGAAACGGAGCTTCAGAAGCGCTTTGAGCACCACGACCCGTTCGAGATCATTAAGGAGCTCAAGCTCATTTTTGAGACTCACGCGACCGTGGAGAGCTATGAGGCCTCCGAAAAGTTCTTTAACTGTAAGATGGAAGAGGGTAGCTCTGTTAGCGAGCACGTGCTCACCATGTCTGGGCACGCAAACAAGCTCCAAGAGTTGGGGATAACGATTCCTAATGAGTTAGGGATTCACCATGTCCTCCAATCACTGCCACCGAGTTATAAGAACTTTGTGATGAAGTACAATATGCACTGCATGAACAAGACGTTGCCTGAACTATCGTCCATGCTGAAAACTGCTGAAGTGGAGATCAAAAAGGAGCATCAAGTGTTGATGGTCAATAAGACCACCAATTTCAAGAAACAGGGCAAGCCTAAGAACAAGGGCAACTTCAAGAAGGACGGCAAGAAAGTTGCCGCACCTGCTAAGAAGCCCAAGGCTGGTCCTAAGCCTGAAACTAAATGCTTCTACTGCAAGGGTGCCAGTCACTGGAAGCGTAACTGCCCTAAGTACCTGGCGGATCTGAAGAATGGCAACATCAAGAAGAAAGGTATATTCGATATACATGTTATTGATGTGTATCTTACTAGTAATCGTAGTAGTGCCTGGGTATTTGATACTGGTTCGGTTGCTCATATTTGTAACTCAAAACAGGAGCTGCGGAATAAGTGAAGACTGGCGAGAGACAAGGTGACGATGCGCGTTGGAAATGGCTCCAAGGTTGATGTGACCGCTGTCGGCATGCTCCCTCTACATCTACCTTCGGGATTAGTTTTAAATTTGAATAATTGTTATTTGGTGCCTGCGTTAAGCATGAACATTATATCTAGATCTTGTTTATTGCGATACGGTTACTCTTTTAAGTCCGAGAATAAAGGTTGTTCGATTTATATGAGTAATATCTTTTATGGTAATGCACCTGAGATGAATGGTTTATTCTTACTAAATCTCGATAGTAGTGATACACATGTTCACAACATAGATGCTAAACGAACAAAATTGAATGATAATTCTACATACATGTGGCACTGTCGTCTTGGTCACATTGGAGTGAAGCGTATGAAGAAACTCCATTCTGATGGACTTCTTGAATCACTTGAAAGATGCGAAGCATGTCTAATGGGAAAAATGACTAAGACTCCATTCTCTGGAATAATGGAGCGAGCTACAGACTTATTGGAAATAATACATACCGATGTGTGCGGTCCAATGAGTGTAGCATAGCGTGGTGGATATCGTTATGTTCTCACTTTCACGGATGACTTAAGTAGATATGGGTATGTCTACTTTATGAAACCTAAGTACGAAACTTTCGAGAAGTTTAAGGAATTTCAAAGTGAAGTGGAAAATCATCGTAACAAGAAGATTAAGTTTCTGGGTTCTGACCACGGAGGTGAATATCTAAGTTATGAGTTTGGCATGCATTTAAAGAAATGTGGAATACTTTCGCAATTGACACCGCCGGGAACACCACAGCGTAATGGTGTGTCCGAACGTCGTAATCGAACTCTCTTAGATATGGTTCGGTCTATGATGTCTCTTACAGATTTACCGCTATCGTTTTGGGGCTATGCATTAGAGACAACCGCATTCACTTTAAATAGGGCACCATCTAAATCTGTTGAAACGACACCGTATGAATTGTGGTTTGGAAAGAAACCTAAGTTGTCGTTCCTTAAAGTTTGGGGTTGCGAAGCGTATGTAAAGAAGTTACAACCTGATAAGCTTGAACCCAAAGAGGAGAAATGCATCTTCATAGGATACCCTAAAGAAACAATTGGGTATACCTTCTATCATATATCCGAAGGCAAAGTTTTCGTTGCCAAGAATGGATCCTTTCTTGAGAAGGAGTTTCTCTCGAAGGAAGTGACTAGAAGGAAAGTAGAACTCGACGAGGTTATTGAACCTTCTCTCGGAGTTGAGAGTAGCGCAACACCGGAAGATGTTTTTGTGCCGCCTACACCAATTGGATAGGAAGCTAATGATGGTGATCATGAAACTTCGAACGAAGTTGCCACTGAACCTTGCAGGTCAACGAGGGTTCGTACCACTCCTGATTGGTATGACCCTGCATTGAACGTCAAGTTGGTGGACAACACTGATGACCCTGCAACGTATGAAGAAGCTATGGTGAGCCCAGATTCCGACAAATGGCTAGAAGCCATGAAATCCGAAATGGGATCCATGTACGAAAACCAAGTATGGACTTTGGTGGACTTACCGGATGGCCGTAAGGCTGTCGAGAACAAATGGATTTTCAAAAGAAAACCATATGCTGATGGTAATGTTACCGTCTATAAAGCTCGACTTGTCGCGAAAGGGTTCTGACAAATTCAAGGAGTTGACTATGATGAGACATTCTCACCAGTAGCGAAGCTAAAGTCTGTGAGGATTTTGTTAGCAATTGCTGCATATTTCGATTATGAGATTTGGCAGATGGATGTCAAAACGATGTTCCTTAATGGTGACATTGAGGAAGAGTTGTATATGGTACAACCCAAGGGTTTTGTCGATCCTAAAGTTGCTGACAAGGTATGCAAACTTCAGCGCTCCATTTATGGACTGAAGCAAGCATCCCGGAGTTGGAATCAACGTTTTGATGAAGTAATCAAAAACTTTGGATTTATACAAACTTATGGAGAAGCTTGTATTTACAAGAAAGTGAGTGGGAGCTCTGTAGCATTCCTAGTACTATATGTAGATGACATATTGTTGATTGGGAATGATATAGAACTTCTTAATAGCGTCAAAGCCTATTTGAATAATAGTTTTTCAATGAAGGATCTTGGCGAAGCGGCATATATTCTAGGCATCATGATTTATAGAGATAGATCAAGACGCCTAATAGCGCTTTCACAAAGTACATACTTGGACAAAGTTCTAAAGAAGTTTAGAATGGAAGAGAACAAGAAAGGGTTCGTGCCCATGTTGTTAGGTAAGACCTTGAGTAAGACTCAAAGTCCAGCTACGGCAGAAGATAGAGAGAAGATGAATAATATTCCCTATGCCTCGGCCATAGGTTCTATCATGTATGCCATGCTGTGTACAAGACCAGATATAGCACATGCTGTTAGTTTGACTAGCAGATATCAAAGTGATCCTAGAATGGAGCACTAGATAGCGGTCAAGAATATCCTAAAGTACCTGAATAGGACTAAGGATATGGTTCTTTCTTATGGAGGTGATGAACAGCTTAAATGTTATTACTGATGCTAGTTGGAACACCGATCCAGATGACTCGAAGTCACAGTCTAGATACGTATTTATTTTGAATGGTGCTGCAGTGAGCTGGAGGAGTGCCAAGCAAAGCGTTGTGGCGAAATCTTCAACTAAATCGGAATACATAGCTGCATCGGAGGCTGCACAAGAAGCCATATGGATGAAGGAGTTCATTACTGAACTTGGCGTGGTTCCCAGTGCGTTGGACCCGATGGCCATCTACTGTGACAACACAGGTGCCATAGCTAATGCACAGGAGCCAAGGTCAGATAGCAAGCTGAAGCACATCAAGCTACGTTTCCATGCTATTCGCGAGTATGTCCGAGATGGTGACATAAACATTTGCAAAGTACACACTGATCTAAATGTGGCAGATCCGTTGACTAAACCTCTCCCTAGAGCAAAGCATGACCAACACCAGAACGCCATGGGTGTTAGGTATATTACCATGTAATCTAGATTATTGACTCTAGTGCAAGTGGGAGACTGTTGGAGATATGCCCAAGAGGCAATAATAAAAGTGGTTATTATTATATCTTTGTGTTTATGATGAATGTTTACTTCCCATGCTATAATTGTATTATAAGGAAACACTAATACATGTGTGTTTTGTAAACGTAAAAGAGTCCCTAGTAAGCCTCTTGTTGAACTAGCTTGTGGATTAATAGATGATCATGGTTTCCTGATCATGGACATTGGATGTTATTAATAACAAGGTTGTATCATTAGGATAATGATGTGATGGACACACACCCATAGTAAGTGTAGCATAAGATCAAGTCATTTAGTTCGTATTGCTACAAGCTTTCAAATGCATAGTAACCTAATCCTTCTACCATGAGGTTATGTTAATCACCATCACCGGATGGGTACTTTGATGACATCAAACACCGCTTTGTACCTGGGTGGTTATAAAGGTGTCATTGGGTATTCTGAATGTATGTGTTGAAGCGCATGGACCAAGATTGGGATTTGTCCATCCATATGACGGATAGATATGCTCTAGGCCCTCTCGGTGGAATGTCATCTAGTTAGCTTGCAAGCATGTGACTGGGTCACAAGGGATGACATAACATGGAACAAGTAAAGAGTACTTATTAGTAACGAGGTAGAACTAGGTATGGAGATACCGATGATCAAACCTCGGATAAGTAGAGTATCGTGTGACAAAGGGAATTGGTTTCGTATGTTAATGGTTCTATCGATCATGAAGTCATCGTTGAGTATGTGGGAGCCGTTACGGATCTCCAGATCCCGCTGATGGTTATTAATCGGAGAGGTGTCTCCATCATGTCTACATATTCACGAACCGTAGGGTGACACACTTAAGGTTCGATGCTGTTTAGGTAGATGTGGAATGTGCGTTGGAGACCGAATGTTGTTCGGAGTCTCGGATTGGATCTGAGACATCACGAGGAGATCCGGAATTGTCCGGAGAATAAGGTTCATATAATGGAGATCATTTTCTAGGTTCGGAAATGTCCCGGAGTGTTTATATGGGGGTTCTAGAAGGTTTCGGAATGTTCCGGAAGGTTCTAGAAATTTCTATGGAGTTTACTTGAAAACCAAGAAAGAAAAAGGGGAAACTTGGGGGGGGAAGGAAACTCCCCCCAAGCCCCCCTTGTGCGCCGGCCCTAGGAGTTGGGCCTAGGGGTGGGAACCCTAGGCCGCACCCCTCCCTCTATATATAGAGGGGTGGAGGCGCCACCCGCCCTTGCCCCTCCACTCTTGCCCTAGCCGCCTCTCTCCTCCTCCTTCCTTCTGCTCAGGCTTAGGTGAAGCCCTGCAGAATTCTCTACTCCACCACCACCACCACGCCATCGTGCTGCTGGGATTCCGTGGAGAGATCTACTACCTCCGCTGCTCGCTGGAACGGGGAGAGGAAGGTCTGCATCGACTCCGCACGTGTGACCGACTGCGGAAGCGCTGCCGGAAGGATCGTCTACTCGATCTTGAGATCGGCAAGTGATCGTCTACATCAACCACGAGATCTGATCTCGCACAAGGTTTTCGGATCTACAAGGGTTAGTACAGATCTATCTCATTGCACATGTCTAATAGATTAGATCTTGGCTTTTATCTAGATTAGATCTGGGTTTTGTTCGTTCTTGCGGTAGAAATTTTTTGTTTTCCATGCTACGAACCCATCACACATGTGTTCACAGAGTGTTAATGCTTTTCTCTGGTGATCTATTAAAAGGAGCACCTTAATTGCCAGTAGTTGCCTTGAGGCCCCAATGCAAACGGGCTGGCAGGACAAAAGATGTTGTGCAGGTTCTCATTGCGAGCACGTATGACTATATATGGAACACATGCCTATGATTATTTAGTACTTGGATGCTTTATCTTATTTATCTGCAAATGCCCTATGTCTTGATTGCTATATGAATTGTCTTGTCCATGCAACGCTCGTCCATCCATCCCTATGCCTACCGCGCTTTAATCCTACTGTTTACTGTAATTGTTACTACTGTCTTTACTTTTACTACTGCTATTACTTTGCTATTGCTACTACAAAACTGTTGCTACTGATAAACTGTTGTGAGCAAGATTGTTTCTAGGTGCAGCTGAATTGACAACTTAGTTTTTAAGGCTTATAAATATTATTTGGCGCCCCTTGTGTCGAATCAATAAATTGGGTTTCACTTCCCTCGAAAATACTGCGATACACCCCCTATACTTGTGGGTCATCACGAAGCCGCCTTCGCCGAAGCAGTCCTCTACGGTGAGGAGTTCAAGGAGATCCAGAACCAGGTCGATGGCTCAGAGATGCCGGCTTCGAAGAAGCAGATCACTGCTGCCGAACCTGCCTTCAAGGCCGCCATCAAGACCAAGCAGGTGGAGCTTGTCGAAGGTGATTCCTCCAAGACCACCACCATTGGCATGGACCTGGATCCCAATTAGGAAAGCGCGCTCATCGATTTCCTCCTGGAGAATAGGGACATCTTTGCCTGGCAACCTGCCGACATGAAAGGTGTACCAGGAGAGCACAACTTGAATATTGATCCTAAAGCCAAACCGGGTTAACAACCTCTACGACGCTTTGATGATGAAAGACGAAGGGCTATAGGCAAAGAAATAGCTAGGTTACTTAAGGTTGGCTTTATCTGAGAAGTTATTCACACTCGATGGGTGGCAAATCCTGTACTTGTCCCAAAAAGGGAACTAATGGATTAAGAACATGCGTTGATTACACCGGCTTGAACAAAGCGTGTCCGAATGATCCGTTTGCTTTGCCTTGCATTAACCAAGTCATTGACTCGACGGCTGGCTTGGAACTTCTGTGCTTTCTTGATGCTTATTCAGGATACCACCAGATCCGGATGCGAAAGTCGGACCAATTGGACACTTTGTTCACCACACCCTATGACATGTATTGCTACGTCACGATGCCCTTTGGGTTGAAAAATGCTGGTGCTACGTACCAGCGGACGATGCAACATTGCCTGCACGACCAAATAGGTCGGAACGTACATGCTTACGTGGACGACATCGCGGTAATGTCAAAGAAATCGAATGATCTTATCACTAACTTGCAGGAAACCTTTGACAATCTCCGGAAATACAACATGATGTTGAACCCAAAGAAGTGCGTCTTTGGGGTGCCATCCAGCAAACTGTTGGGCTTCATCGTTTCGCATCATGGAACCGAGGTGAACCCGGGGAAAATCAAAGCCATCCTCGACATTAAACATCCGACATGCCTGAAGGACATACAAAGGCTCACAGGCTGCGTAGCAGCAGTAAGCCGGTTCATCAGCCGACTTGGTGAGAAGGCTATGCCGCTCAACAAGTTGCTCAAGAAGGCGAACAAATTCACATGGACGAACGAGGCTGACGCAACACTTCAGGAGTTGAAGAGAATACTCTCCTCCCCACCTATACTTGCAGCACCGGTGCCAAGGGAGCCTATGTTGGTATACATGGCGGCGGCCAACCGAGTAATCAGCATCGTCATCATGGTGGACCGCAAGGAACCAACGCATGAATACGGAGTTCAGCAACCCGTTTACTATGTGAGAGAGGTCTTGACGGAATCCAAGCAGCGTTACCTGCACTACCAGAAGATAGCTTATGGAGTTTTCCTTGCTTCGTGTAAGCTAATGCATTATTTCCAGGAGCACCCCATCACAGTAGTGAGCAAAGCTCCACTGTCCGACATCATCAACAACAACGACGCTATAGGGAGAGTGGCAAACTGGGGCATTGAACTTGCCGCCTTCGACATCACCTACAAGCGACGCGACGCTATCAAATTACAAGCATTGGCAGATTTTCTTGCAGATTGGACAGAGCTGCCAGAAGACACTCCTATGCCAGAGCCAGAGTATTGGGTCATGCACTTTGATGGATCCAAGTTACTCAATGGCTCGGGGGCTGGTGTATTATTACAATCACCAACAGGAGAGAAGTTGCAATACGTCCTGCAGATCCACTTCAACGCTACAAATAACATGGCAGAGTACGACTCCCTCATTCATGGACTTTGCGTAGCCAAGGATATTGGCATCGAGCGCATAGTTTGCTATGGAGATCCCGACTTGGTTGCCCAGCAAGTAGCTGGCACCTGGAACACGCGGAACCCTATGATGGCGGCATATCGAGACGAAGTAGACGAAATAGCCAAGTGCTTCGACGGCTACAAAGTCAAGTATGTCAAGAGGGAGGATAATGAGGCGGCAGATCTGCTATCAAAGCTTGGATCGGCTCGTCGACCAATTCCACCAGACGTTTACCTGGAGCATTTACGGACTCCATCCATGAAGGGAGCGGACCCCGACAACCCGGATAGAGTGGACTCATTTGTTAACGCAGTAACAGTGACCTCTCTGGCTTGGACGAAGCCATTCATGGATTATCTACAAGACGGAATTTTTCCCACCGACAAAGTCGAAAGCCGGCAAATAGTACGCAGAGCAAAAGGTTACGTCATCATTGACGGCCAACTATACAAAAGAAGTACCATAGGAGTCTTCCTATGGTGCGTCTCCCAGTAGCAAGGTAGAAATACATCTGGAGATTGCGGGCATCATGCCGCTCCCCGATCGTTGGTGGCCAAGGCCTTCCGACAAGGATTCTACTGGATATTTGCCAAGGCGGTTGCCGACAAGTTGGTACAAACATGCCTTGGGTGTCAGTTTTATGCAAGACAACCAAATGTTCCAGCTGAAGAATTGTGAACAATACCAATAACTTGGCCGTTCGCAGTATGGGGGCTGGACATGGTGGGACCTTTGCAGACAACACCCTGTGGATTCACACACTTGCTAGAAGCAGTGGATAAGTTCACAAAATGGATTGAAGCTAAACCCATTAGAAAGCTTGATGGGGCAATAGCCCTAAAGTTTGTTTGGGATCTAGTGGTGAGATTTGGTCTCCCATATAGCATCATCACCGACAATGGTAGAAATTTATCTCTCGGAGAAGTTGAGGAGTACTGTCATGAGAAAGGCATCCGCCTTGACCTAGCATCTATGGCACATCCGCAGTCAAATGGACAAGTTGAAAGGGCCAATGGGCTAATTCTGCAAGGAATCAAGCCACACTTAGAGGCACTGCTACGTAGAGCAGCAGGAGCCTGGGCGGAGGAACTACCATCTATTTTGTGGAGTTTATGAACAACACCTAACAAATCTACCGGCTTGACTCCTTTCTTCATGGTTTATGGAGCAGAAGCAGTTCTCCCATCCGACATCCTCCACGATGCACCAAGAGTTTCCGCCTACAAGGAAGATGATGCTGAAGAATCCAGACGACTATTTGTGGACCTACTTGAAGAAGAGCACGTGCTGGCATGCCAGAGATCTGCCATCTACCAGCAGAAGTTGCACGGCTACCATAGTCTCCATGTAAAGCATCGCTTGTTTAAAGAAGGGGATCTGGTGCTTAGACTCAAGAAGGAAAAATCACAAAAATTATCCCCGCCTTGGGAAGGACCGTTCTTCATAAGCAAAGCATTGCTCAGTGGTTCCTATTACCTCGTCGATATTCGCAAGTTGAAAGATAGGCCAAAAAATCACAAGCGCAAGCAACGTGACTCCGATGATGATTACCCGGAGACAGATCGGCCATGGAACATAGCACAGCTACGTCCATTTTACACTTAGCACATATATATTATGTAATAAGTTTATTATATGATTAATGAAACAAAGCATTTGGTTCACTCATATTCTCTGAGTCTTTTACCTCCTTTAGTTGTTCATTTTTGGATCATATAAACCCTTTATGCGCAAGGTTGCATTTTCCCTTGTGAAAATTCCACCTACGGGCGTTAGCTTAAGTTTTCTAGTCTACACGTTTTCTGAAGTTTTTATGTGGATTCCGGAGTAGTGACTTTTCGGCACTCAAAGCCGGCGATTTTGTTCTTAGGTTCTAGATGGTGCTATTAAGCATCTCACCTGAGAGCATAGTTCTGTGCTGAGAGTCTTCCATCTCACGAAAGTTCAAGCATACGAACCAGAATAATGGATAAGCCAGCACTTACTTAAAAAATGTATACACATGCTGGAAACAGATAAGTTGCAGGAAGCTTGAATACAAGTTTTCCGCCTTAGACAAACATAAAAAAAATTTCTGCATACATTCTGCAGAGATACATTTAATACAAATATTGTTTTCATGGCTCTGCTGCAGGGGACTTCGTGGTGGCATCATCAGGAGAGCCAGGCCGAGAGAGATCGTCAAACTCTAAAGGAGAAGGGCTAGACTCGGACGAAGTCACGTCGTCATCCAGGATCTCAGCAGGCACAAAGACATCCGCCTTAACCATATTGGCAACTCTGGTGTCGAAGCCAGTGAGAGAATTCCAAATAGCATCCCTATCGATCTCTCGACCTTCCTCGTCTATCTTGGGAAAATCGGAGGTCACCAGGTCGATGTCGGCGTTGTCATAGTGTGCCTTGACCAAGGACAGGGTCATCCTTGCACCAGCCCGGACATAAGAGGCTTTCCAGTCCTTGACTTTCTCGGGGGCTCATCGCAGGATTTCCGCGAACTTGGCTTTTGAGTCTGCCACCTTGATATTTGTACCCCGAGGTTGAGCTATATCCTTGGCTGGGGTGATGGCGGTGCTGAAGAAGTTGCTGGCAAGAATCATGCGTTCCTTGGAACTTGGAGCACCCTCACCCAAGTTGGCTAAGCCAATGGGAGCTGCGGTTTGCACAAAACACAAGGACCATCAGTACAAACAAGTAAAATGGTTGTCCAACTTATAGCAAAGACCAAGACGGAGAAAGGTTACCAAAGATGCTCGTTTCCGCTTCCATGCATGTCTCCGCTAAGACATCGCGTTCCTTCTGGACTGACTTGAACATCTCAAGACTCCTAGCATTTTGCTCTTTGGCAGCTTGGTTCTGGTGTTTGACCTGTGCAATCTCATCCTTCAGGCGCTGCATCTCGATGTCCGCAGGCTCTTGCATAGCCTTCATCGTTGCCTCATGGCCCTTGACGGCCTCGGCCAGGTCCTTCTTCAGAATCTTGTTTTCATCATCGAGCTACTGGATATGCTTGGATTGCTCGACGATGCTCTTGGCCTTAGCAATGGCTTTTGTAAGACGGAAATCAAAAAGTTCTATCAGAAGACGTAAAAAATGACTCAATGGGAAAGCAAGGAGCTGTCACGGGAAATAGACTCTGGCTATTTTTTATCTGTTCCTTCAGGAATTTGGTTTTACCCTGTTCAAGGTCCATCTCCTTCTGAAGAGCAACAAACCTCTCATTGACGGCTATCCTCCGTTTATTCTCATTCTGCACATGATATAAGCATGCTTAGCTTCTCTAGAGCATCTAGTCGGAACTATTCAAGTTTCAACTAAACGCTCGGGGACTACAGAACACGATTTTAAAGTAAGCTAGTTTCTCTAGAGCATCTAGTCGGAACTTTTCAGTTTTAACTAAACGCTCGGGGGCTACACGGACAAGTTCTACGCTTAGTTCTCTAGATCACTCAGGCCAATAACTATTGACTTATCCGCCTAAGAGCTCGGGGGCTATAGTGGGATATACTACACAAAGTAAAGCAAGTGAAGTTCAAAAAACATACGATGGCAATGATCCTGAGATTGTTGGCCAGATGAGCGTAGGAATCATGAAAGCTCCAAGCATTGTTATATATTGCGTCGACCTGCTTGATGAGTTCATCTAGGCTTAATGTCGGAGGAGTCGTAGCCAATGGAGAGGTTGAAGCCGGAGGCATGGATGAAGCCCTAGCTGCCTCCTGCACCTTCAAGGCAGTAGATGGCGCGGAGGCTCCCTCCTCAATCATAGCTTCCACGTCCACCTCTTCCACTTCCTTCCCCTTCTCGGTGGCATCCTTAGCTGGACCTTCAGCCACTTTAGAAGAGGTGCTCTCCTGCGTCGCCTGGCCGCTGGGAGCAATGTCTGCCTCAACAGAGCCTGAGACATCAAGGTTTGGATTGATATCTATCTCCATGGCGGAAGTCTCAGGGATGACGGGAGATGACGGTCCAGCGGGACCAGCAGAGGGAATGGCGATAGGAGTAGGGGGAGCAGTGGCGGAAGAGGGCTTGGCGGACGGACCCTAGGTCAACATGTCATGAATGTTTTTTGACCCTCCAACATCTTTGGAGGATCGCTTCAAACCAACACCAGCTTTCCTCCTAAAACGTACAAAGTATAAGTACAAGAGTTGAAAAAAGGTATGGGCTGAAAAGCACAAGTTGGAGAATGAAAGTACTTACTCCACGGCAGGAGCCTTGGTGAGGGGAATACCGGTGGACTTCTTCTTCTTCTCCGCCTCTAAGGCGGCAGTGGAATGTTTGGAGACTCCACTCTCCGGTTTCTTCTTCTTGGCCTCGGCAGTAGTGTTGGAGGTGGAGCTCTTCCACTTTCGCGCTACCGGAGCTGGTTGATCCTTGGAGGCATCGTCATCGGACACCACCTGGATATCCTTTAGCTTCGGATCATAGACCTAGGAGGCCATTTGATCTGCCGCCAAGGTCACTAGCTGTGATACGTGGAAATGTTAGACGGACAAACTTCAAGCCAGAAAAACCTTAGAGCATACAATGAGAAACAAAGGAAACAGAAGCTACCTCTGGGAACTTGCCCCAATCGAACATGTCGAAAGTGATCTTGAAGCCACGCTTCTTGTCCTTTACTTTGACGATGTCCTTTAGCCAGAGCTTGATGGAGTCAGTAGAGAAGTTATCCCGCGAAATTCACATGGGATCCCTCCTATCTTGGCTATACTTGCACATCAGCTGGGCACGGTGCTACAGAGGCTGGATCCGCCTAACATACCAGCACATGGCAAGATCGAAGCCTGTCATACCTCCGTCTACAAGCCATTCAATCTGCCTTACAGCGCAATTGGCTTCGTCGTCGGAAGGAAGAGAGGCTGGGGTCCGCCATGTGGGCACTTCGGTGGCAGCTCCATCGACGAAGTCGGGGTAGGTCTCAAGACGGTCTAGCAGAGGGACATCTGGCCCGTAGAAATACGTGTGCTGCTAGTTCTTGCAAGACTCGTGCCCTATGATGTTGGGGAAGCACCGGCTAGGCCGGATCTTAAAGCTAATGGTTCCGCAGATCCGCAGTTCATCCTTGGACTCTACGGACTCTCTCCTGACGGTGAAGAAATATACAAACAGATCTAATCTAGGTTTGATTCCTAGATATCCTTCGCACAGAGCTACAAAGTTGCTAACGACTAGAATGCTGTTAGGAGAGAGGTTGTGGGGGAGTACCCGGAAGTACCGGAGTACATCCAAGAAGAAGTCGGAGACTGGCAGGCTAACGCCGCATACCAGCTGAGATTTGACATACACCTTCTCTCTGGCTTAGGGAGAAGGGACCACCTCGCCGGTCGGTGCTACCCGCCAGACGAACTTCTCCGCCGCAGGGAGATACCCCTCGTCGACCAGCTCTTGGAGATCTTCGGCGGAGAGATTAGAACCTCTCCGCACCCCATTACGAGAGTCGTTTTCCTCTTTCGCGGCTTCGGGCGTCGCTCGTTCTTGGTCATCGCCGGCAGATTCCGTCACGGTGAAGACGGGGACGACCACCCCCTCCGGCGGAACGATCACTCCCTGGGATGGCTCCGTCGTAGCCTCGGGAATCACCGCCGTGGAAGGAGTAGAGCTGCTGGAGGCCATTACGACGAGGAGTGTGTGAAGGAAGAAAGGGCTCTGGTTAGGGTTTTCGCAGGAGAGCTCGAACGGTCGCGCGACTGGAGGAAGACGAAGACTGGGAAGCTAATGCGGGTAAAAAGAAACAAATTGACCGCGGTGGAAATATATAAGCCTCGCGTCAAGATTTGTGCAAAAGGATCTAATGGATGGAACGTTGCCAACATGGAAGTGAACGTGCACGGTAATTTCTCCACGTCCTCCGTCTTTTGCCGGTCTGTCGTTTCGGATTTCGCGCGCGTGAAAATAGCTAATGATTAATTCTTTGCTTCTGTGAGTTTCGAGGTAGCGTAGGCTATACCCTACATCATCCTCCTGACAGTTGCAGTGAAGGGTCACGTTCAAAGATTCCATCAAAGACAGAGATCGTCCAACTCTGGAAACGAAGACTCAAGGAATCTCTGGCTACATTGCGAAGCCGGAGAGGATTGCAGGGTTCTTTGGGATACCCTTGAGATATTGTTTGACGGATTACTAGCATCACTTATTAGACGGGATATTCAGAGCAAGACGGCGCAAGATTTCAAAGTCCTCCGGGGGCTACTATTGGGGATATGCTATATGGGTATCTTCATAGCATGTCACCAATCCACCTAACCCGAGTGGCCCATAGTTGGTAGCAAGGCCTATGGCCTGCTGGGCGGCCCAGTTAGACGGATCCTGAAGGGAGGCCCATGCCAGATAAAGGAAGGCTACGCAGGAGTCACCGGCATACTCGGAGCCTTGGAGTATAAGACATGGAAGACTAGTTTCTCTAGGTGTAGGACTCTTTACCTTGTCTGGCAAGGACCTTTCCCTGTAAACCCTAGGTCTCAGCGCCTTTATAAGCCGGCCTGTGGGAGCCTTTAGGACACAACTTCTTTGATTGCAGCGTACAACACGCAACACCTTGCATAGCGAACCTATCTCTGTAACTCGACGTATTGCCATTATAGTGATTTATAGCAGGAGTAGAGTTCCGCCGCTGTTGTGGGACTTGAACCTGGGTAAGTTGTGTTACCTCGTACCCGCCAACTCTCCACCTTACCCCACCTCTCTAAACGCGCACTGTGAGGACCCCTCCATGGCGTACTCGTCGGCAATACCACGACAACATCAATTTCAAAATAGAAAATTGCATTTAAGCTCATCATTCACTTAAATGGAAAATGAATGATCTCACAATCTTAATGAACCTGAAAGAAGAATTATGAAGTGAAAAATTATAATACCATCCAATGACCAAGATAGATAAGTCTCAACCACCAGTGTGGTCATTATTCAAATGGAGTAATTCTTTCTTCCTTGAGGGTTATAACTGATAAGAAACCCTAAGAGTGTTAATTTAAATTTTAAATGCTTTTACTTGGTAAGGTAATATTTTCCTCAAAAGTTATTCTTTTAAGAAATATTAAAATTAATCCTTAAGCATTTGTATAAAGGCTCTAATTGATTAATAATCTTGCTTAAGAAACCTTTTAGATACCATGCCCCATTTGAGTGCTTTAGCATAGTATGTTACTTGTCGTATTTACTTATTGTTTCACACACACCCATAAGTCTTAACACGAAGCACTGGTTTGAAGCTGGTATAAAAGTGCAACACATTCCAAAGAACTCATGACAAACTCCAAACCGTAGATCAGATACGATTACTCTAGGGATTTGCATTTATCAAATTGTATTACATTACTTATGCATAATTGCATCTTGCTTCTTTAAACATCAGTCCTTACCGGACCAATGATGCTATTTACAGAATTTGGATCTTCTATTGTCTTGAAGACCGTGATTGCATAATCTTGTAATCGCAAAAGACAAGTTTACAACTTGCTCATGTCCTTTGGTTCTTTTCTATCAAATGCTTGTAACTCAAATATTGTCATCACCTGCATTTCCAAAAGGTCCGAAAACACTGTTTTCATAATATTATGATTATGGATTATTTACCAAATGATAATGATCTATTGATATAGTTCCATTGGTAAAGGAACATAATATCTAGGACTTAACAACCAATATCGCCAGTGATTCTAGCACCGTATATTACACGTTAACCATGAGATTTGGAAAGGGACGGAGAAGTCAGCTGTATCTTCTTCCTCTCGCATTCATCCGAATGGCCAGGTCGTGGTTGTTATCCTCGTAGCGTGTATTAATTGATAATTCGTAGAGGATATGCAGCATATGGGTGGGAACCCTCAACGTCCCATGATAGTTCTGGCATCTGACGGTCTGTACCAACCATTGCCGTAATTCAAGATGTGGGCATGACGTACACTAAGGGGACATGCGGGGTCGCGAAGGGGGAAGTGATTGGCTTGGATCTTAGACTGGGCCTCATACCAAGGAAGTGTGAACGAGCCTATAACTCGGATGTGCAACAAAGTTAAGGTCTCTCATGGGAAAGTAACACACCTCTGCAGAGTGTAAAAATTGTGACATGTTACTCCCTGTTCTGGGAAGGAGCTACGAACGCGGCAGGAAAGGAACCCCACGAAGGTTCTGGTCAACCTGTGAAGGCTGTCGGACATAGTTTTTAGAATAAAATCAACCTTTGAAGAAATGTTTACGAGAACCTGCATTTTCTACGACCTATGGTCTTGGCTGTAGAGATAGTGCATCATACACTCTTTTTTAGTGAACTTACTGAGTACGCTCATACTCAACCATACCTCCTTAACCCTTGCTAGGTTCTAAGCCAGACGTTAACAACAACCTATGCTCTAGAAACCATCATCGGCAGCTCAAGTTCTTCAATAAAGTCAATGAAGTCAAAATATACATCAACCGAAGCTAAGGAGAAGGTCTTGATTAGATAGGAGTAGATACTCTAGCCATAACACCTACTTCTGTAGAGCATTGCTCTAGCAGTAATTGCAAGCTAGATAGTTTAAATGCTACTCTTATTAGCTAGATAGTTCTGAGTTATTATTTCTGGTTCTTCTTTGTAAGAAGTTTCTTTCTCTCTTTAACCTAGAGTGTTCTCTGGATCTTTTATAAAGAGTCGAGTTGTAATCTATAGTCATGTCTTGGACCTGCTGTGTTTCTGTTGTACCACTCTAAGGGATGTAATACTAGTAAACGGTGTTTCATTGGTGTTATGTCAATGACTATAGTGTACTACATCATGCAGTGGTATGCTGGGTCACCGCACTTCGACATTTTGAATTCCTGGATGCTCATATATTTCTTCCATATGGCAATAACCTTCTATTTCTCTGTGTTTGGCTTTTGCTCAAACTTGAAGCATGTCCAAGTAAATGCCCATGTATCTTATTGTTTTCACAAGAATGGTTAGTGGCATTTATTACCTCATGCATGGCCCGTGCAAGCTCCCACCACCTTCCTCTTTGATTTTTCTTTAAACCTTGTGAAAAGCTTGTTTGGATGCAAATTATCCAAGTTTGACCAAATTCAAGCAAATATCATTAACTTTTCCTTCTTTTCCCATCTTTGTTCTTTTGGGTTTTTCTATTTCGTGAGCCATTTTGAAATTATTTCATATAGCTTGTTAAACGAATTTAAACCAAATAAGAGAAATAAAAGAAAAACCTATTTATCTACCTTCCTAATCTAACTCACTGTAGTGCACACATACACCTACACACCTTTTTGAAACCGAACCACCACCTAGTGCATCATCGATCGGTCTAGCTGGGCTTTTGCTGAACCTAACCTTGTCCCTCTCTAACTCAGTACATATTCTCTAAACCAGCCTAGCTGCACCGATCCAACCTTCCTAGCCTCTCCCTGGCCCTAACGAAAGCAGCAGGCAGCAGCATCAACCGAGCCAACCAGGCTCTCTCCCTAGGGCGACCGAGACTACAAGGAAGCCTCGCTAGGCAGCACCGATCACACCCTCTCCCTCCTGCATCATGGGCTCCAATTCGAGCAGACCCACCAAGTCAGCCGCCCCTGTGCATCTTCCCCCGTTCGCTCACGTGTCGCGCGGACCAACCCCGCCCACACCTCTCGCATGGGTCCTTTTTCTCCCTTTCTCATCAAAAGCGAGAGCAGCAGCGCTGGCGGCCTCATCCTCACCATTGTCCAGATCGAGATCCAGGAGAGCCCGACCCCTCTCCCTCCATCCACCTCCCTGCCAACACCATGGCTCAAGCCAAAACCCTAGCAGTAGACGCCATGTCGCCGTCCTTCTAACCACGGCCGCCGTCGCCCCTCTCTGCAGCACGCGACGCCGCCGGACTCTCTTCTACCCGGCGCAGCAACGACACCCTAGACGAGGACGCCGCTCGCCGCTGCTCGCCACGGTCACCGCCAGGACATGCTACTCGTCTTCCTCGCCGTTCACCACCGTTGCGGACCCTCTGTAAGCGTCGCCCTCTTCCCTAGTTCGCCTCCTTCCTCTGCGCATGCCCAGCATCGACGCCGCGTGCCGCCTGCGCTCGCCACAGCTGCGCATGCGCAGCCACAACAGCAACCGCGTCGCCCGCTCGCCGCGCGCTGTCGCGCACGTGCAAGCCGCAACAGCAACACGCCTTCTAAACCTCTCTGTTTCTGGCCGCTTTCCGGCGCCCTCGGCTCTTCTCCGGAGACACCCATAGACCCAACACGTAGAGGGTAGTACCAGCTTCCACCGGCATCAGACGGCGTCCGATTTAGCGGTCTGTGCGCGACAGAAGCTTCCGGCAAAGTTCTGCCCGGAAATATGTTTCTGAACCCGTTCTGTTTCGCGAAACTCTGAACACCAAAATGGTAGCCTCACGTATCCTCTTTCAAACGAGCCATTGCATGCCCAGATCGATCATGAGACGAGGTCGTGGTCATCATTGGAAGTTAGCATCGGCGTGCTGTTTCCTGTCAATCTTCAGTCTAGCAAGTTCAGTTTTTCTTCAGCAGTAGCATCGCCAGTTGGTCCTTTTATTTATGCGAGCTTGTAAACTGATGTTAACTCCAGCCCATGCCAATGGTAGGTCACCGTGTATTTCCGCGCAGTTCGAAGCCCGGTCGACCTCGTTTTTTCTTTCTTTTTCCCTTTTAGTTAAATCAGCTACCGACCGACCCACCTGTAACCCACACGCCACCGCCACCTTCCAAGTTTGGTCCAATTAGCCTCCACTGACCCACAAGCCAGTGAGACGTGAGTAGAATAATTCTGGTAACAAAATATTTTCTCCCTCTTTTGGCTTTAACAAAATTTCAGGAAATGTTTTCTAAATGATAAATCCATATCTTTAAATTACTTAATCTAAATAATACAAATGATAGATGTTTTCTGATCATAAAAATGTGAGGAATTCAAATCAGCGACCGTCCAACCCACCTGTAAGCCACACGCCACCGCCACCTCCCAAGTTTAGTCTAGTTAGCCTCCACTGACCCACATGTCAGTGAGACGTGGGCAGAATAATTCCGGTAACAAAATATTTCCCCCCTCTTTTGGCTTTAACAAAATTCTAGAAAATGTTTTCTAAATGATAAATCTATATCTTTTAATTACTTAATCTAAATAATACAAATGATAGATGTTTTCTGATCAGAAAAATGCGAGGAATCTATCCAAAATAATTTTTGAATAATTTAAAATTTCAAAATTATTTAAATGTCAATAAATGCCTTTTCTTAATAAATTAATAACTTTAATTCCGTAATTCCAAATTCAACAAATAATGTGTCTAAATCGATCAGCGCGATGAGCCCGTTCTAACTATGCATACCATGATATCATTTGAAGAATGTATCATGTAAAACCATTAAAACCTGGATGGTTTATGCAAATAAAATGAGCCCAAATAAATATTAAAAGTGTTAATTCTTGTTTCCACACATCACCGTTGCCATGCTACATTACTACCATGCAATTGCACATCATTTTATCATGGCATGCTTTGTTTGCTTGTTGCATTCTATTCATATGATTGTGTAATGTATTTATTTCGGCCTCTTGGATGTTTGGATTTTATCCGGATAGACACTGAGGAAGGAGAATATCAGGAGCCTCAAGAGTATTACCCGGATCCTTCCTATGCGGCAGCAGAACTACCATGCAAGCAATTCTCTATGTTTGCATACATATAGTACCTATGCTTCTAGCTTACTCTTGCATCATTGAGTCGCGATTGCATTAAAGTGAATCCCAAGTACTGCATGACCTTTACTTTTAAACCCCACCGAAGCTTGTTCCTCAATCCTATGGGCCATTACTACATGAGTTATGAGCCATGCGAGTCGTAGAGTTGCATGTGTATGGTTTGTGCGTGTCTTTGGATAACGAGGTCCCTAAACAACTTAATCTGAGTAGTAATGGGAGAACTAATGAAAGAGGCACCGATGAGCATTATCTGCTATTTGGTTCTTTAAGCTCACTTGTGTCCCGTAGGACCCTGAGTACTTAATTCCTTCTCCTTGACTATTCGCACTATCCATATACAGGAGACCCTATGGATCCCCCTTTGCCTGAGCTGGATTCGCACTTTATTTCTTAGGGCCACAAAGTAGTTTGGGGCTTTATTACTATCCTGTACTTATGCCATGCTTTACTGCTTTATTTACGATTGTACGTGGATCATCTGTACTGTTTTGAAATGCGGAGTGTTTTCGTGGTATCGACAAGCCCAGTCACACTTTTGGGTTCCCAGTCGTTTAAAGCCATTGACACACACCCTGGGTCCGTCTTGGAGCCGGCCAACTTCGTTGCGGGTAGCTTAGTGGGGTGGCCCCCTGAAATAATTTATAAATCCTGTGAGTGCATTGTCGGGAGGCCTCGTCGCGTTTTATTTGGTTCTTCCCGAGGTTGATCGTGTGTGTTGCTATTTATGCACCCGTGAAGGGTAAATCTTTCTGAAAGCCGCTTGGATCATGTTTTCCGCTTCCGCTTGATATTATGATGCTTGATGTATGAGGATGTATCCTAAACTATTATATCTATCTAGGATATTTGGATCTTGCCGTATGGCATTGAATATTTCTGTTTCTATTGTTTCTAGATGGTGTGACTTTGATGTCTATTGTAAGTCACAGACATACATACTCATTTGTGTATGTCGTGGTCGCGTTACCTGTCGTTTACACCACTCGCTCTTGTCTTGATGTTCTTGAAAGTGGATAAGGTGGTAGGCCGCCGTGCCCTGCTTCGCTTCGACGGGCCTACACGTGGGTGGCATTGGGCCTCCACAGTAGAATCACTTATCCACTTTTGGGTTCATCCAGGCTTGTGCTTAGAGCGTAATGTCCGAGGTATTACACTCATGAACTTCACATCCCTATCAGAAACAATCATCTTGGTTACTCCATGTAAACATAAGGTGTCCCTAAAAACATGTTAGAAATATGCAACGCATCATCGCTTTTGTGGTAGGAAATAAAATGTGACATTTTAGAGAATCTATCCACTACCACAAAAATGGAATCATGGAATCTTTTAGTTCTAAGCAAACCTAATACAAAATCCATGCTTATATCTTCCCATGGTGTAATAGGTGTAGATAATGGTGTATATAAACTGTGATGCTTCAACTTTGACTTTGACTTGTTGCAAGTAATGCATCTCTTTACAAACCTGTCCATATCACACCTTATTTTAGGCCAGTAAAAATGATCAGCGAGCATGGGTAGAATCTTCTCACGCTCAAAGTGACCCATCAATCCTCCAGCATGTGATTCCTGCAACAATAACAAACACACCGACGATTCTAGAACACATAGTTTGTTAGCATGAAACAAATACCAATCATGGATGTGAAATTTATCCCATGCTTTCCCAATAGCACACAAGCAATATGGTTCATCAAAATCATGATCAGTTGCATAGAAATCAAATAAACTCTCTAAACTAAGAAAGTGTTAATAACATGTTCTTCCTAGATAGAGCATCAGCAACGACATTATTAGTAAGATTCTTCTTGATCATAGCTCGGATGTCAAAAGTGTTCGGTTCACCACCTCCATTTGACCATCAGTTTGGGGATGACAAGTTGCGCTAAACAACAACTTCGTCCTCAGCTTTCCCCAAAGTGTCTTCCATAAGTAGCTCATGAACTTCATATCTCTGTCAGAAACAATCTTTTTGGGTACTCCATGTAGACGCACGATGTCCCTGAAAAATAGGTTAGCAATATGCGACGCATCGTTGCTTTTGTGGCAGACAATAAAGTGTGACATTTTAGAGAATCTATCCACTACAACAAAAATTAAATCATGGCCACTTTTAGTTCTAGGCAAACCTAATATGAAATCCATGATTATATCTTAGCATGGTGTAGTAGGTGCAGGTAATGGTCTATACAAATCGTGAGGCTTCAACTTGGATTTTGACTTGTTGCAAGTAATGCATCTCTTTACAAACATGTCCACATCACGCCTCATCTTAGGCTAGTAAAAATGATCAGCGAGCATGAGTAGCGTCTTCTCACGCCCAAAGTGACCCATCAAACCTCCATCATGTGATTCCTACAATAATAACAAACGCACCAACGATTCACTGTAAGAGGACCCCTCCTACAAAAACACATTTATATGTATCTAAATACCTATATTAGCATTGCAGGCGTATTTACCAACGGATTAAGATGTGTTACATTTTGGGGTGTTGCTAGGGTATAATGTAACACATACATATATGTTGGCAAAAGGGGCATTGCTAGTTGGCAACATATAGACCTAGAGCTTTGCAACACTCATATATGTTGGTCCTTAGATTGCCCGGTTGTATGCAACTAATATAATTTAATATTTTCTATGCTGAAATTCGTTGGTGCATATATGAGATGCACATTATTACTTTCATGTGCAAAAAACTATAATTAGGTCCAAGTAGTGGTTGTTATATTTGAAGTGATAAAATCAATTTCATTATAGACGCAAAAGAAACATATGATATATTGGATAAAAATTGTTGCATTACAAGAGGGACACCATCACATGATACATTACATGAATACTACATGAATATGTTCTTACAACATCACAACTTTAAAACATAACTAAAAATGCAAATAAGTGAAGTCGAATATCCAGCTTCTACATCGTTGTCCTCCTTGCATTTAACATGTCATACATATCATCATCCCTATATCTTTTGAATCTACAACAAAAAGAAAGCCATTAAGACAACATTTGGAAGAAAAGCATCGCATTATGTAAGTTGTGAGACAGTAAAATAGAGATATCCAAAGGTTGAAGGCCATACAATTTTTATTTGTAACACCCCAATATTAGAGCTTAGAAATAAGCTAAGATGAGGTGTGGATTGCATTCATGAATAGAAAATCCAGATAATTTCCGCGCTTTTAAATAAAACTTGCCAAAGTGATTGAAACTTCTCTTAACTTGGTGGAACTGAAGTAGATCATCAAGTTAATTGCGATAAGTTTCAATGTGACCTTTGCTAGAAGCTTAGCTGTGGGAAATGTAATTTGATCTAAGGGTAGATCTAATGTAATAAAACTAAGTCACAACACACTACTTAATAAGGAGTATTAGATCTTATAGAGATCATGATATGGTATTCCATACAACAACTCAAGAATGAACACTTAATATTCTAAAAAGGATATTAAGGTATTATCTATCACAAATCCTGAATACTCAATCAAGTATATGACTCCAAGTAAAGAAACCCCATAACTAAATCTTGAAAACCTTGTTTGCCATAGTTATATCTACCATGGGTATCATGGTCGGTCTTGAATTTTAGCTCTTATCACAAATAGGGAAGGGAAGTCAAGCTAAGATCATCCATTACATAACCTTAGTGTCATGTTATAGATGACAACCCTATGTAACCAAGTCCTAGTGTCTAGTGATCAGCAATGTGTGTGATCAATTCATGACCTAGTATTTATTGATTCTTAGCTTTGAACTATTATATTGACCTTCCAAAGACCTTCAGTAAGTTAATAATAAGAAGGAACTAGATATGGTAGAGTGTGCTATCATCCATGGAATGAGATCCTTAGTGGTGATCAAATCATTGGATGATGGAAGGGTTAACTCACTCTTGAGTTAACTAGAAGAAGCATTTAAATCTAAGAATTAAGATAGTAATTGTAAAGCTATGAGAAATCTAGTAGCACTAGAGTACCAAATGATAATCTTGTTAAGCCAAGTAGATTTCAAATTAAAGTAAGTTTGCTTAACAAGATAGGTTTTATAGAGGGACAAGTAAAAGTCTACTACTTGTTATTTATAGATGTTGGTCAAACAACTAGTAGTCTAATCTTTGCTTGATGGAAGGTTGGGGTGATTATTCCCAAGTCAGTTGAGAATAGATGACCATCTGATTGAGAAGAGTTATGAGTATACCAAATTAGGTAAAGCCTAGTAAGTTGAATCATCTAGTTTGATCATGAGGGATCAAGCTGGGGTATGATAAAATAAGTGATACCATTTATATGGAGTAGTTGTAGGCAAAGTAGCTTAACCAAGTTTATAACAAGAACAAACTTGTATTGAAAAGAGTAGTATCCTAACCATCCTAGGGGTTTGATATCACAAGTGGTACAAAGAGAATGGTAACATGCAAACCTAAGGAATAGATACAAGGCTAATGTACTAGGAGCAGAATAAAGGAATGTTGTAGAAGGGACGTGATCATGTCATCATATATTGATGGCTATGGTGGAGCCAGATGACTAGATCAGTTAGACAGAAGAGATCTTACTAAAGCAGGGGAGAAATTTAAATAAAGTATATTTAGGAAAGGAATTCCTTAACTAGAACCCAAACTTAGAGATTTGTTGAGGATAAGTATTCTGGAAAAATCTATAATCAATATCATGGTATGAGGCTATATAATATTCCACTCTGGTTGGGATATAAACTATAATTACCTAGATAGAAATCAATCTCTAACCTTTAATCCATAGGGATTATAATGTTTTGGGTGAATAAAGTTGGTTTCATAGTTAATTTTTTAAAACAATTGAACAAGGTTAGAACAGTAGAGGTAATTAGTATTTATTTGATTTCCAAAAAGAATTAGTTATTATTATTGTTTAATATATCACTTTTATAAAAAATAAAGGAAATTAATAACAATATATTAGTACAACTTAAATAGTATTTCTTAATTCTTTCCTTTATTCTACAAGTATTAAATAAACACAAATCTACTTGAATTAAAAACATTACAGAGATATTCTCAAAGAAATAAAAAAACTTTATTAAATAATGAATATATATTACATTGATCTTTATAAAGAGTAGAAATATATATTACAATAAAAAAACCTAAACTAATCCTTCTGATCACTTGGTTTTGTACCTGAAAATAAGACAGAAAAAGAAATTAACAAAGAAAGGATTAGGGTTAGATTGCTCTCTGTTTCAAACAGTGTGGTGCACTGTTTTCCAATCCTCATTGAGCAAGTTAAATTAAAGAAGGGACAAAAACCATCAGGTGTAGAATCTGTTCTTTTTAGCAAATAAGGCCTCAAAACAACATCACATGCCGAAGGGGGCAAGTTTCACTAGGATAAGTAATAGTAAAAGGATGGAGAAGTTTAAACCCTATTCACTTGATCTCATCTACAACCAAGGCAAATAGTGAAGTAGCTCACACACCTAAATGCATGCATTGAGGTGTTAGTAGCAGAGAGAAAAAGGAGCAGTTTAAACCACAACAACATAGAGCAAAGCTAGCTTTGCTATTAATTTCACATGAGAGCACAACCATAGTTTGTCACCAGCACAACCAAGAATAGGCCAGATCTTGAAACCAAATCACTAGATCAAGCCACTTTTCACCATAGAAAACCTAGGAAATCACCAGCAAAGATGGTGACTTGAGGAGAGGGATGAACTAAGTGGACATCAAGGTCACACAGGAGCAATAACACCAGTAGGAGCAAGACAAGGCGCAAGAAGAATCCACAACACATCTAGGGCTACCACAAGCCAACAGTAAAAGGCAACACCAGGACAAGGCTACAAGGGTATATATATCCCAACCTTAAGATCTAGTCATTTTCCGTCCTATACATTCATTTGCTTGCAAGCACATAATAAGTATGCATAGTTGACAATAGATAATAAACAACCAATTGATGCATGTGTTCTTGCATAGGCAGGGTCTCAGATTAGCATCACTGACCCTATGATCTATCTTTAACTAAGATAGATACACATCATTGCTGCTGGTACATGGCACATTCCTAGAAGCGTAGCAACTCTGTACCTAGCAGGTTCATATCTGTTTGAGTACAAGCTCAAGCATATTCTTTTCAATAAAGATAATAATCTTCCTAAATGACTTAGGAATCATAAATAGACACTTTATTTTATAAAAGACGGTAAATATCAACACTGTCTATCACTAGGCAACACTGTACATGAGCCAATAATTTAATCACTTTCCTACAAGCATACAGGAATCTTCTCTTTATCAATCAACTTCTTATAAATCATAGAGTAGAGACTAGCACTATATTTACACAATAGCAGGATTAAATCCTGAGACTGAACACATCAGTGCTTCACAAGCAAGCCTATAACCAAACATCAATACAGAGAGCATCTCAACTCAACTTCATAGGAACAAATCCACAACCATAATAACTTAGGCATCCACATTAAACTAAGCATGCTATTACAGAAAGCTTTATGAAAGAGAACATGGTCACAAAAGCATGCTCAGCAGAGTGTTCTCTGATAAGAGAACATAGTAACAAACATGCTTAACAGAGATTGCCATTTCACTAACAGTAGATCAACATCAAAGGATTTGCACAGGCAAGATTAACCCTAGAGCTATGCTAAATCACCATTGTAGGGTAAATGAACCCTAAGAATTTAGGGATGAATCCTAAATGGGGAATTCGTTATAGTAGTCACATGGCATGGAGCAGAGGGAAGAGAGAGCACATAAAGAGAAGTAGAAGAACTTACTCGAGATCCTCGCGATTATACAGAAGAGGAAGTAGAGGCCAAAGTCGAGGAAGCACACGACAGCACGAGGAGCACCCCAGAGGGGTGCTGCGACCCGCGCCAAGCTGCAACCACGGCAGCCACAGGATAGGGCGACACCCCACCATCACCAAGGCACCAGAGCGGCATCAGAAGGGCACTGGAGCGTCAAACTGCCGGCGAGATCCTAAGCCTAGTCACCAGGGGGAGCAGAAGCACCACCAGCAGAGTTCACTAGCCACGAAACAAAGAGGGTAGAGCGACGTTGCGTTGTCGGCAATGTCGCCCTGCATAGCGATGACAACCGGGGAGGTCCATGGCGACCGGAATTAGTCGGCGGCGACGAGGCAAGCCACGGTCGCCCAAGCGACCGAGAGAGGAGAGAATAAGATCGAGCGAGCGAGAAACAGTAGCGACTGGGCCGATAGGGGCGGTCCAGTAACCCTAGGTTGGTTTGACCCAACCTAGTGGGCCGGGTCGGGCCGGGCCAGCCTAGTGGGCCAGGCCCAAGGTTTAAAATAAGGACTTATATAAAATACTTAATTACAAATATATCCCTGAGATAAATTAGGCTCTAGTAAAATAAATAAAAATCCTAAAAATACAAATAATATATTTATGAAACCACAAAAATATCCTCTATCCAATAAAAATACTAGATAATAATTTTAAGTGATTATGTATAAATCTATTATTAAAATTGTATATATTCCTTCTAGAATTTTATAAAAAATTACAAAACAATTAAAATTGAATAAAATTCATTTTTAAGATTCTAAAGGAAAGTACTATTATAAAAAAATACTAGTTTGTATTTTTGAAAAGTAAATCAAGTATGATAAAAATAAAGTATTATTTCCTTAAAGGAATTTTAGATAAATATTTAAAAGGGTTAAAAATTAAATAAATTTATATTTAAACTCTTAGAATAATACTTGTTATTATAAAAATACTAAATATCAAAATAATATGAATTTAATGTTTCTTAAAAAATGCTTTTATTTTGTTAATTAAAAGAAACTTAAAACCTTTACAAGGTGGGTAAAACACGCAAAGAAGAAAGAAAACAAATCATGGCATGACATTACTATGCATTGCATATTGCTTCTTTAAATATTGTCCTTACCAAGCAATAATGTTTTTCTGTAGAAACCGGAGCTTAAGGTTAAGTGGAAGTATCCAACTTCACTACCTTGCAATCACAAGGTAAGTTCACATTTGCTCATGAACTTTGGTTATTTTCTATCAAATGCTTGTAACTCAAATGTTGTCATCACCTGCATTTCAAAAAGGTCTGAAAAAACTTTTTTCATAATTAACTAGAAGTATCGATTACTGATCCAGGGTGATTAGTTAATCTATTATAACTGGCAATGGAAACACCATTGCATAGGAATGTATCATCTAGGACTTAACAACCAATGTTGCCAATGATTCTAGCGCCGTATATTACGCGTTAACCATGAGATTTGGAATTGGACGGAGAAGTCAGCTATATCTTCTTCCTCTCGCATGCATCCGGATGGCCGGGTCGTGGATGTTATCCTTGTAGCATGCATTAATTGGTAATTCGTAGAGGATATGCAACATATGGGTGGGAACCCTCAACGTCCCACGATAGTTCTGGCATCTGACGGTCTATACCAATCATTGCCGTAATTCAAGATCTGGGCATGGTGTACACCAAGGGGACATGCGAGGTCGCGAAGGGGCAATGATTGGCTTGGATCATCTACTAGGCCCCACATCATGGAATTGTGGACGGGAAAGATCGCCCGATTGTGCAACAAGGATTTGGTCTCTTATGGATAAAGTAAGACACATCTGTAGAATGTAAGAATTGTGACATGTTACTCCCTGTTCCAGGAAAGAGCTACGAACGCGGCAGGAAAGGACCCCACGAAGGTTCTGGTGAACCTGTGAAGACTGTCGGACATAGTTTTCAGAATAAAAGTAACATTTGAAGAAATGTTTACGAAAACCTGCATTGCCTACGACCTTTGATTTGTGGCTGCAGAGATAGTGCATCATACTCTTCTTTTTAGTGAACTTGCTGAGTACGCTCGTACTCAACCGTACCTTCTTTACCCTTGCTAGATTCTAAGCCGTTGAAGACGCCATCAACACCAACTTGTGCTCAAGAAACCATCTTACACAACTCAAGTCTTCCAAGAAAGTCAATGAAGTCAACCTATACAACAACTGAAGTGAAGACATAGTTCTAGAGTAGATAGGAATATATTCTCTAGTCAATAAACCTACTTCCGTAGAGCATTGCAATAGCAGCAATTGCAAGCCCATTAGTTCATATACTAGTCTTAGTCTCTAGATACTTCTGAGTTTTATTTCTGGTTCTTGTTTGTAAGAAGTTTTTCTCTCTCTTTAACCTAGAGTGTTCTCTGGATCTTTTGTAAAGAGTCGAGTTGTAATCTATAGATACGTCTTGGACCTGCTGTGTTTCTGGTGTACCACTCTGAGGGATGTAATACTAGTGAATGGTGTTTTATTGGTGTTATATCAACGACTATAGTGTACTACATCATGTAGTGGTATGCTGGTTCACCACATTATTCCTTCTGCATTACAAAGAATCATGTAGTATTTTATTTCCGGCCAACTCTTCAGCAATTTAAACAAGAGCTAGTGGGCCGCGGGCAGAGCTAGGCCAAAAACAAATACTTTTCTGCTCTGGTGAGGTCTCCGGCGAGCCGCCCCAAGATCTGGCTAAGATCAAAGGAAATAGTCTGTACCTCTCGACGCGCATGTGCGGAAGCTAAGGAAGCGCGTCGCGGTGGTGCCGTATGTTCCCCTCGTCTCGTCTGGCTCCGGCGAACTTCTCAATCCTAGGACCACCTCGTCTCTAGCTCCGTGCTTCTCCTCGCCTCCAACTACACTGCCGCCCAACATCGCCGACGAGCACCGTAGGTCTGGTGCCTCTGTTGTCACACACACATACAAGGTGGAACAACAGCAAGAGAGATGCTAGTCTCGGTCTTGCCGTCGCGGGATAAGAAGGTGGTTGCCAAGTCTAGCAAAATCCTAGGAAGCAACACTAGATCCAAAACCATTGTCATGTCCGCCACCGCCCACCTTCCTTTATATACGCGAGTAGGTGAGGACACACAACACTTGTGTCCCTCGGTTCTAAACCCTAGCCCTAGTCAAAGTGGGTCCAACCCATTACGTGTCCCTGTCCGAACAAGTCCAACTTGCTGGCTTGTGATAGTGAGATCAACATCCGCCTAGCTCCACTCTCTTAAGTGTGCGATCCCATAGGCTTACAGTAAGCCGAACACAACTCAATAATCATACAGTCAGAGGGCACAGAGGTCGCGAGTCATCACCTTCTGTTAATTCTCTATTGTCTTCATTTCTTTTTCTTTGGGCATGTTTGTGTTGTTTCCTCAACTTTTCTTTGTTCGAACTCTTGTATCAGTGTGTGCGCTATATTAATATAGTGGGGAGAAAGCCTATTTCGAGAAATAATAGCCTATGTACCTCGTGATACAAGATGAGGCAATTTTTTGGAAAAGGGATGAAGAGCATATTCTCCTCTCCCTGAACGAAGACTCAGGTATCTCCACGAGCTCCACATTGGTAGGAATTAAAATTCTCACATCTGAATAATGTGAACTTAATGAGTACCTTACCACTCAATAGTACTTACGAATTGTTAGGCTTAATTAGCTGGTGCTGACCCATGTACTAACACTGGGTTGTACACGAATTTGACAGAACTGGAAGAAAGTCACATAAATTACCGGTTAATTCCTGGATTTGTTTGCCAAAAAAATCGATAAAGCTATCACCATATCATTGACAGTACATGTTCAATTTAGTGATTTCAAAGTTTTGCAGATTATGTGCACCTCATATTGAAGTAGCAATGCATGCCCCTCCGTACCACATAGTTAATGCGTAGCAGCACAGAGCTCGGCACACTGACGTCCTCCATCGCTTCTGGCCGTAGGCAACTCGAAACTACCACATCTAGCGAAAAGGAAAAAAGAACCAAAAATTAAACGCATCTGCAATCAGCAGTTTTAGGGCGCAGCGTTGGAGGCATTCTCTTGCAGTGGACGGAAGGAAGCAGTAGAAGGCTCACCGGAGGTGCTGGCTGCGTGAGGGGAATGGATTCAATGCGGGGAATAGTGTAGTGTGTGGTAGATGGCGTCGTATGAGGAGGTGGCGGCACAGGAGATGGCGGTGCCATATGGAAAGGAGGCGACTTCATCACGTGGAAAGAAAAACACGGCGATTGTAATATGCGAGTGGACGGACGGGCTGCCAGCAGCAAGGACGTGGTGGATGATAGGCGGGGGCACACGACGATTGGGTGAGGATGACAGTCTGACCGAGGTGGTGATGGATCACGCCTCGGGGAGGGTGGTAGTGGCGGACGAACGGCAATGTCCTCAGCACATGCGGCGTGTGCGGTCTTCTGTGTCCATGTTGTAAAGAAGCTTTCCTGAGACTTCACGAGAGCCGTTTGGGAGAGAAGGGAACATGAGAAGATTACAGAGGAGATGAGGGGACGGGGGCACATCGTGTGCGAGGGAGTTAGTTTCTTAGCAGAAAGTTTTGTCTGACGGGATGAGTACAATCCATCGAAGATAATTCCTACATGCACACGGGTAACCAATTAGATTAACTTGGACTGTTAGATGTAACTAAAAGAGATAATCTGGCGGTACTAATCAGTCTAGAGACACTTCAGGGGTGGCCTTAAGAAATATCATGTTTGCTCTTTTATAAGTAGTAGAGATGTACACTTCAACATCATCCACTTGATGATGATTTGGAACCTTGCATCCCCTCAAAATTATCCCCTCGTATGTTCTAGTCAAAAACTCTAAAACTGCGAAATATGACTAAGTCTGGAAAATTATTAACTTTGGGATTCCCTCCTTATCAACCCTTGTGCATTTTTTGAAATGCACTTGAACCATCTTGTAAACCATATTAAGGACTACCAAGACCCACTATTTACCTTGGCTATAAAAATCCTCATCCCACTTGTTCTTGATGATTTGATAGGCAAGAAAATAATCTTTTCTACAAACCTTATCAACAAGCCTACCTTCGCAGAAGCTCGCATCTCCATGTTATATCCTTTTGACCAACTCTTTGCATGATTGTGCTCTACTCATAAAGTTCTATCAATACCTACTTCACTTGTTCCAATTGGATCCTTGTGCTTCTAAAACCCACATGGTTTTGAAAGCTATTTGATAATCTGTTTTGGCACCCTTATTTTATTCAAAGTTTGGCATCAATGCTTGGAACACTCAATCATGATCAACCTAAAACCTTTATACCATGGTGATCCAGATTACTTGGTCTATCTCCCCATATATCACATGACCCAAGGGGAGCTATGAGCTCCAAGATCCAACAAGATTTTGATGGTATAAAATTAACTTTGCCCAGATCCTCTTATCCTTGTTTTCTACCCAAAACCAAGTTGGATTTTCAAAATCCAAGGTTGCAAATGATTGATTCATCATTTGGAAATCACCTACCTTAGATATAAATATTTCTCTAATATTATCCATTATTATTATGGCTCAAAACCTATTTAACCCTTCTAATTAACAAAACCTCCAAAACTCCCTCCATAAAGGAAAGTTTGGTTTTACCAAAAACTTATCCAACTTAGGTCACATTTGAGGCCTATATATCATAACCTATCTTCCCACTTGAAAATAAATATTTTTGAAGAGTATCAATAATTCTTTTTGCCTATTTTTCTTAAATGGCAAAAATGGAGAAATAAATGTTTTCAATACTTTTGTGCCCCAATAAATCTTGGAAAAAATCTCCAAATTGTGAATTCATATTTGGGACTATCTCAAACCAAAAACTCACCTTGACCAATTCAAAAATCTCAAGTGAATCCAATAAAACAGATTCAACACTACTTGATTAAATGATATAATTATTATCTAAAATGATCCAATAAACCCCAATTAATTCTTCGTGACCTTGACCATATGGTTCCACTAGTACCCTTGAATCACCTTGCCAAGATCAAAAACTAAGAGTTTATTCCTAATCGTCAAGATGGTCAAAATTGGTTTGTGATCAACATCTTGAACTAAACCCCATAAACCACCATCTTTGATCACCATAGACACCCTCTTAATTTCTGGTCAAAAAGTACTATAGCACCCTCCTCTCCTTGTCACTTAATACTTGAAGTGGAGAAGAAGAGAGAGATAGGACATATCTTCTAAATCTTGCCAAATCCTAGAGAATCAATGCATCAGCTTTCTGATATAGGGTGGCCCGATCTTCTCAGCAAGCACTTGTCGATGATGATAATGGTGGATAGATAACTAGCCTATAGCTATGAACTCTCCCGCTCGAACCCTGATGCCAATGCAACAACTCTCGAAGCTTGTGGGATATTCACAACACCACGCTCTTGCGCATGCAGCCATCAACCATGAATGGTAGTTTGCAATCTACTGATTCCCAATGGAACAACAGATCACACTCAATTGGAGTAGTATAATTTGATCACAGGGTAATTCCAGAGGTTCTTTGAAAGAAACAACTCCAAAATAGTTTAAACATGGTCTCAACCCTAACTAGGGGTCATCCCAGGGCTTATAAGGGCGACTGGTGCGGCCAGAAACCGAAAGTAAACGCGTACGACTCAAATTGATACAAGCCGACTCAGACCAGATTTGGTCGGCGGCGGACATTCCGGTGTAATCGGGTCGGATAGTCCGGTCAGGCCAGACACTCCGGGTGGAGTGTGCCGGACAGTCCGGTCTGGTCGGAAACTCCAAAGTTTCCAGGTGGTGTCCGGGCAGTGTCCGATTTGGGGAACAGATTGTCCAAGCCAAAACTTCTCTCGGGCAAGCTGGACAGTCCGGGTGGATCTGGCCGGACACTCCGGTCGATGCACAACTTTTGGCCTCCGTCTGGATGATCTTCTATTGCGCCTTCCTCTTGCTCCTCCCTCGCGCATCCTTGGGCGGTCATCATGCTAGGCTTCTCTTGTAGCCCTTCTCCTCCTTGCACCATGCTTGTTTCTCCAACGCACTTGATCATACATAAATGCATAGACTTAGGTAGTATAAAGTTCTCATCAATTAAAGTACTAGATTCATTTCGGAATGAATTCACCTATTGTTCCATGCTTGTAATGGATCCAATTCTAATCTCGTCGGACTGATCCTTCCCTGTATAACAGTTGGAGCATCTTCAGTAGTCATTGGGGTAGGTGTAATTGTAGGGATGTCCTCATCATCTCCCCCCTTCAAAAGGCGTCGATCTCGACGCTCCAAGGTCTTCTCCATCATATGGTGATAAATCAACAACGTTGAAACTGTTGCTAACTCCACCAAACTCCTCAATAGGTATATCAATCGAGTAGGAATTATCATTAATCTTGGCTAACATCTTGTAAGGACCAGCACCACGTGGCTTCAATTTTGACTTTCGAAGTAGTGGGAACCTATCCTTGTGTAGATGCACCCATACCATGTCACCAGACTTGAAAACACTTCCTTCCTTGCTTGATTCCTTGCAGTAGCAATGTTCTTGTCTTTCTTCTCAATAGCCTCTCGAGTCTTCTCATGAATATTCTTCACATATTCAGCATGTTTTGATGCCTCCATATCAACTCTCTCATGCAATGGCAAAGGCAAAAAATCAAGTGGCGTCAATGGCTTAAAGCCATACACCACCTCAAAAGGACAAAGCTGAGTACTCGAATGCACAACCCTGTTGTATGCAAACTCAACATGTGGCAAACACTCTTCCCTCTCCCGCAGATTCTTCTTAATCATAGTCTTCAGCAGCTATGAGAATGTTCGATTCACCACCTCCATTTGACCATCTGTTTGGGGATGACATGTAGTACTGAACAACAACTTCATTCCCAGCTTCCCCCATAAGGTCTTCCAAAATGAGCTCATGAACTTCACATCACGGTCAGAAACAATCGTATTTGGTACTCCATGTAATCTCACGATGTCCCTGAAAAACAGGTTAGCAACATGCGACACATCGTTGCTTTTGTGGTAGGCAATAAAATGAGCCATCTTAGAGAACCTATCCACTACCAGAAATATAGAATCATGACCTCTCTATGTTTTTGGTAGACCTAGCACAAAATCCATACTAATGTCTTCCCATGGTGTAGTAGGTGCAGAGAGAGGTGTATACAAACCATGAGGCTTCAACTTTGATTTGGACTTGTGGCATGTAATGCAATGACTCACAAATCTGTACACATCACGCCTCATCTTGGGCCAATAAAAATGATCAGCTAGCGTGAGCAATGTCTTCTCACGCCCAAAGTGACCATCAAACCACCATCATGTGATTACTGCACTAAAAACAAACGCAACGACGATTCAGGAATACATAGTTTGTTAGCTCTAAACAAATATCCATCATGTATATGATACTTATCCCATGCATTTCTAAGAGCACAGAAACGATATGGTTCAGCAAAATCATGGTCAGTTGCATAAAGTGCACAAATACTTTCTAATATAGGAATTTTAACATCAAGATTGGTTAATATCATGTTTTTCCTAGACAAAGCATCAACAACTATATTCTCTTTTCCCTTCTTATACTTAATGATGTAAGGAAAAGATTCAATAAACTCAACCCATTTAGCTAATCTTTGATGCAAGTTTGATTAAGCTTTCAAATACTTCAATGCTTCATGATCAGAATGTATGATAAATTCTTTTGGCCACAAATAATGTTGCCAAACTTCAAGAACTCTAACAAGTGCCTACAATTCTTTACCATAAATACGATAGTTCAGTCTAGCACCAGTAAATTTCTCAGAAAAATATGCTATAGGGCGACCCTCTTGCATCAAAACGCCACCAATACCTATACCACTAGCATCACATTCAACTTCAAATTGCTTTGAAAAATCAGGTAATGCAAGTAATGGTGCAGAAATAAGCAAACGTTTCAATGTATCAAATGCAATATCTTGGCATAAATGGCACACCTTTCTTAGTCAAATCATTCAATGGTGCAGCAATAGTGCTAAAATCCTTCACAAAACGCCTATAGAAAGCAGCTAAGCCATGGAAACTACGCACTTGACTCACATTCATGGGAATAGGCCAATTCTGAATTGATTCAATTTTAGATTGATCTACCTCTACCTAATGCTTGGATACAACAAATCCCATACATATGACCTCACCTTTTGCAAATGTGCACTTCTCAAGATTAGCATAGAGTTTATTATCATGCAACACTTGCAAAACTTGTCAGATATGACTACAATGTTCAGTTTCATTATGGCTATAGATAAGTATATCATCAAAATAAACAACCACAAATCAACCAATAAAATCTCTCAAAACATGATTCATTAATCTCATGAATGTACTAGGTGCATTAGTAAGACCAAATGGCATAAGTAACCACTCATGCAAACAAAAAAAATTTTGAAAGCAGTTTTCAGTTCATCCCCTTCTTTCATCCTAATTTGATGATAACCACTACGCAAATCAATTTTAGAGAAAATAACAGCACCACTCAATTCATCTAGCATATCCTCTAAGCGTGGAATAGGATGACGATATCGAATAGTGATGTTATTAATAGCTCTACAGTCGACACACATCCACCATGTACCATCTTTCTTAGGCACTAAAATAACAAGAACAACACAAGGGCTAAGACAAACACGAATCTACCCTTTTGTAACATCCCAAAACTTTAATGCAAGCTTATCAAGATCCAAATCATCAAAATTAGGGTTAACAAAAACTTTTCCAAATTAAAAATGAAAGCATTCATGTGTATGAGCATTTAATTTAGGATTTGATTTGAATTGCCATGGTTCTGTAATTATTTGCTTGTAAAATGTTTCTTAGGTGAAATAAACATCATCTACATCATTCCCAAACTTTTCCCAAAGAAGAACAACTCAAAATGAATAATTGAAGTGAATGGTCATTTTGGCCAAATTAACTATCATGCCTACTTTGGCTATTCCTAGTACTCAAAACTTAACAGAAACATTTGTGGATCTTTACACCCCTTGATAGTACACATAATGTGGTACCAAGGCCCACTTTGTGATCTGCTAAAATCTTTCAAATGCTAATTTCAAATGATAGTTTAAAATTGAATCTAATTCATATGGGAAGATCCCACTATTTCAAAAACCACTCAAACAAGCTCAATTTTCAAAACCCAAGCACCCACAGAGTCTCAAGCTTATGCCTAGCAAACCCACCAAAAATCTTTTCAAAATTCCAAAGTTTATTTCTTGCGGCCATTTAATCAAACACTTGGCAGGCAGGGTTAAACTCTAAACCATAGCTCACTGTTTTGAACAGGGTTTTGCCCCCATTTGATCTCCGTTTAATCCTTTGGTCCCCTCATGTCCCTAGCCATAGTGCTGAGCCACCCCGAGCACTAGCTCGCCGGCCGACCATGCACTCGCCCCAGCAGACCACCTCCCTCTCTCTCGCCATGTCTAGGAGGTGGCCAGGACCTCACCGCCACCCTCTGTCCCCTTCTCGAGCCAGGCCTAACAGTGGACCACCAAGGAGAGCCCGCGCCCAGTGCCACCGCGCCATGCCGAGCACGTGCCAGAGCACCGCACCCGGCACGCGTGCACAAGCCGCCGCTCGACCGCAGCTCGCGCCCACCGCTCCGCCACAACCCAGGGAACACGACGGACACACCCGTTCGCCGCCGAACGCACCACAGCCACCGCTCGCCGTGGACACCGCCGCCTCTGCCGCTCAGAGCGCCAGCTGCCCCCGACCGCATACCACCGCCCCTATGCCTGCATTGAGTTCCTAGAGCACCGCCAGGAGACCGCCCGTCGATCGCCACCCTCAGCCATGCCGCTAGCCGCCCGTAGCCATGTCGCCACCGTCGCCTGCCCATCCCTCTCGGTCTCGCTGTCGAGCCTATAAAAGGAGGGCACCCCCAGCCGTTTGAAGCACACCACTCCACTCCCCTCATCTCACTGATTATCCCACACCTCTAGCCGGAGCAGCGCGAGCACTTGCTCGCCGGAATTTGGCCGGAGTAGCCCGCAGCAGAGGAGGAAGGGGTGCTGCTGATTGCGACCACCCCCGGAGCTGCCTCGACCGTCCCTAAGCTCGACGTCGACCACCAGTCCGTTTGCCTGCCTCGCCGACCTTGCTAGAGCCCTGGTACGCCCCCTATGCACCCCCACCGAGCCGCTAGGGTTCGAGCTCGCCGGTGACAGGTCCGTCGTCGACGACAAGCCACAGCCGTTGATCCTTAGTCTAATCTAACGGCCCACATTGCCCCGTACCGCTTCGCGCGTTATGAGCCGCTGACTTGTGGACCTCCCTGTTAGTTGAGCCCCGTGCCGCGGAGTGACACTGGGCCGGCCCGTTAGAGTTTCCCGCGCGACCCAGTTAGTTTGAATTAGGATTTTCCTTTTTAGTTTAAACTTAGTTCTGTCTCTGAGTTTGAAAATCAATTCAGAGAGTTTGACAAATCCAATTTGCATGAAACCAATTTTGCCTGAAAGGTTTTGAAATGATCTATCCAAGCCCGTTGGATTAATTCAATTAGAGTTATAGATCTCTCCTAGTAAAAATAATAAAACAGAAGCATTTGCACCTTGCAACATTTTTAAAAATTCAACCATGATAGCTTTTGAGATGATTCCAACTCTCAAAAATCACATTTCACCATACCTATCTGAATATGTAATAATATTAAGGTTTACCTGCAGTGACTTTGGACTAGTACCAAAATAATGCTATATAGGCATTTCTAGTCACTTTAAATCATTAAATATTGAACTTAAACCAAGGTAATTATGCTCCAACCCTTAAATCACATTCCCACATGTTAGAATATGTGGTGATGACATGTGTCCACATGATCCCATATTTTAAGTGGTGAATATTAAATCTTAGTTAATTTTTCAATGTGTAGAAATTATTTTTCTAAAATAAAAAGGAGGAAACTAGTGAATTAAACTTGTGATGCTTGTGATGATAATGGATTATCAATTGTGTGCCTTAGAGTACTAATTAGACTAGTTAAGTATTGTTTGGTGATTGTGTACTCCGTATGTATTTATAGACAATAGTACCGACCAAGCTTACGAGGAGGAGGAGTTCTACCAAGAAGAAGAAGAAGGAAACTTCAACCACTACACCAACCAAGCCAAGCTAGCACTATCCAAGTTAACCATTGCAAGTTGTACTTGCAAGCCACCATTAACCAAGCAAGCTAACACTTGCAAGTATAATGCTTAGCAAGCTAGGATTGAACTAGATGGTTTAGCAAAGATGCTTTAGGCATGCTTGAGTTATACTACCTTGACTAGTATTTCATCCAAGTCTTAGTTTCAAGCTTTACTTCCTTTACTCTACCCAAAGTTCTTTACTTGTTTTGAAGGTAGCATAAAAAGTATAAAACTTAACCTATTTAGAACCCTTTAGATGTCATTCTATGGCATGAGATTGATCCCACCATTTCCCACCTTAGTGAACACTCTTAACTTAGTAGTTTAGAGTAGATCAAAAACTTGAGTCACTTAGATGGGAACACTTGGTGAAAATGAATTATGAAAACCTTGGAATGATGAGTCATTCTATTGAGATGTTTTGACATGTGTTGAGAAACACAAATGGTTTATGATGATGAAAATGTTGAGGCATGAGCCTTAGCCCTTTTAAAAAAACTGATGGTTGGATTCGGATGCGATACCATTCCACATTTACCGTACAACCACACTACCTGAATTGGGTAAGGCTTAGCTGGAAGTTTATATGCATTAGTATTAGTTCCTTCACGGGAGAGGTTTGAGCTGAGGCTACCTCTCAATGTTGTCCACCTATGCAGTGCCCAAGATGACTGATGGTCATGGTTGGGAGGCCATACTCATAGGAGAGGTGCTTATACTAGGGTGTGTAAAGGAAAGGTTGTGTTTGATTATCTGTATACTAAGTATGATGATTCAGGGTTATCCCTGATAGATGTATCAAATCTTGTGGTGAAAGTGTACCACCTCTGCAGAGTGTCAAACTATTCGAATAGCCGCGTCCGCGGTTAGGGACAGTTGGAATGGCCATATTGTTTTGTTTTCAGATGTTTTCCAAAAAACTTATGGAATGAATGCTGAATCTTGACTTCACCACAACAGGGTTGTGTTTATGACAATAGCTTCCCAACTTAAGTGATTCTAGAACTTTATTTTATCTTTCTTTGCTTCAGAACTCAGCTTAGGTTTCAAACTTAACTTTATAGTTAAGCTTAGGTCTAGCACTTTAACCTAGAACTATATTACCTGTTAGTGGTAGTTTGCGAGTACTTAAAGAGTACTCATGGCTTTTGTCCCTGGCTATTCTCATGGCCAGACTATGAAGGAGACTATCAAGATGATGGCCAATAGGACGACTATGATAACTAGGACTATCTGCCTTCGTCAGCATTGCCTATGCCCCTGAAGATGGACCCCACCGCTACACTTATCTTTTAATTCCGTTGCTTGTTGTATTAAGACTGGATCATGAGATCCTTATTTGTGTAAGACCTTATGTATGGTTTGTAATGGATGATGTATTGTGATATCCAATCCGTTATGTCTCGCAAAAATGGTAATCCACAGGATTTGAGGTATGGCATAACGGGCATCTGGGATTAAAAATCTGGGTGTTGACAAGTTGGTATCAGAGCCATCCTGACCATAGGAGACCCTAGTTAGAATGGCCGTCCGAACCAAAAACTTAGTTTCAAAAACCAAAGTGAGTATTTATAAAAGAGTATCTCCTCTCTTATCCTTGGGAACTCATTCTTTCTCAAAAATGCATGTTCCTCAAAATTCTTACATTACTAATTGAAATTTGACACACTTGATCACTTCACTAATTTCCTCATCCTTAATTCTTGTAGATAGAGACTCAGTTCAGCAAGTTCTACCAGTTGGGAAACGGAGGTCAGCTGATCTTCGAGAGGGATCTGGATTCACTGTCGGAGTTACTAGGACGCCCGCATCCGGAGTTTCTTGGAGCTCAACTTCTAGGACCCCCAGGAGGAGACCTATAGTGGCTAGTCACCGCAGATCTTAGAGGAAGCATCGAAGCACCAACTTCTGGGAGAATTTAGTTCTCCGTGAGAGAGAACAACTAGCTAGATGGATTAGCCAGGGCAATGCATGAAGCTCTCGCACGTCTATGTGCCCTCAGCGTCAACAAGATCCAAGGAACCCGTTTTGCCCACTATGCAAGACGTGACTTCATGGGAATGCCGATGGAGATGCCAAGTCATCCAGAGTTGAGGCGTCAAGTGGAGAATCTTGACTTCTTCTTGCCGACGTAGAAATAATCGGACAATGCGAGAGTTAGCCAACCGAACCGTGCCATTCGACGTAAGGCCCAGACTTTCGCACTACTCGTCCAGGATCGCCAGTCTCTTTGCCGCCAGCGTGCAAAGAAGGATCGCATCATCGCCCGTCTTTGCAAGAAGGTGGCGGACCTCGAGAAGACCGTCAAGGAGCAGGAAGCTCAGCTTTCCGCCAAGGAAGAAGAAGATGAGGGTGAAGACATCCAGGCAGACATGGACTCTTACCTCAGCAATGATGATGACTTTCTGGAGGAGCATGCTGTGGACTTCTACACTGACGATGAGGACTCCGACTTCATCGACGATGAGTAGATGCACTAGAGCACTGTCGTAGCATGAGATGTATCGGTCCCACTGCATCGTAGCTTACAGAATGGTTCTTCAAACCATCTGTTTTCCCTTTGTTTGTTGTGGTGTGTGTTGTATCGTGTGCTTGCTTGCATGAATGAAAATGAAGTTAGTTGAAAAACCTGAGTCTAACTCAAAGTTTTAGCTTTGAAAAACCAAAACGTGAACCTTAGAATTTCCCTCTTACCCCTATATCTATCTCCATCTTCAGATGACTCGTGGAAACCAAGGAGGGAGTAGCTCGTCGCAAGACCCAATGCTGCAGATCTTGCAGAATCTCATCGCAGACCGTGAGGCAAGCAGGGAAGAGCGCCAAGCCAACTTAGCAACATTGCAGCAGATCGCCCAAATGGCTCTCAACAACCAAGGGCATGGAAATAAGGATCACCAGGGATCCAAACTCAAAAAATTTCAGAACACCAATCCCCCAATCTTCAGCCAATCTGAAAACCCGTTAGATGCGGATGACTGGTTACAGACAATGGAAAACAACTTAGAAGTTGCAAGAGTTGATGAAAATGAGAAAGTTCTCTTCGCCACCCACCACCTGGCGGGACATGCAAGAGCTTGGTGGAATAGTATCCGCAATATGAACCATGGTCAAGTGATGACATGGGAAGCATTCAAAGTCAAGTTCAGCCGCACCCACGTACCGCAAGGTCTAGTCAACAGAATGAGAGATGAATTCCGCGAATTGAAGCAAGGAAGAATGACTGTGGTGGAGTATCGTGATAGATTCCTGTCACTTGCCAGATATGCACCTGATGAGATCAACACAGAGGCCAAGAAGAAGGAGAGATTCCTAAACGGACTGCATGATGAGATGCAGACTGTCCTCGTCAACATCCGTTTCGAGGATCTCGAAGAACTAGTCGACTCTGCCATTCAGATGGAAGGGAAGATTAACCAGGCAAACGACAACCGCAAGCGTCGCATGATGCAGCAATCTGGATCCAGCAGTCACCAGAAGTACCGTACCAACCGTTCACCAGGATATGCACCAAGGAACAACCGACCCCCAATGTCTCGCCCAAGCTACCCCAACCGTAGCGGAGGCAATGTGAAGTCCGGAGGAAACCATCACAACTCTGGCAATGCCAACAACTTCAACCGTGCCCCTCCCAAGAGCAACAACAATAACAACTACAATACTGCACCCAGAACTGGCAGCAATGTTGTGCCTGTCACAGTCAAGGACAAGTCCCAGATCACTTGTTTTGAGTGTGGAGTGAAGGGTCACTACTCCAATGAGTGTCCCAAGAAGAATGCCACTGTGAATGTCCTAGCTCAACAGCAGCGTCGTGTTCAACCAGGAAGAAGGTTTGCCCCAGGGAACCCTCACAACCGCAACGGTCGTCTCTTCCACATGAACGCAGAAGAAGCCCAGGAAGCGCCAGATGTAATGCTGGGTATGTTTTCTATCAACTCAGTTTTAGCAAGAGTATTGTTTGATTCGGGAGCATCGCATTCATTTGTCACCGAAGAATTTGCATGCACTAGTAAGATTCACCCAACCAACCTGAAGCATGTCATGATAGTTCAAATCCCCGGTTCAACAACCAAAGCTAGAAAATTTTGCAAAGTTGTGCCTATCAGAATACATGGGATAGATTTTTATGCCAACCTAATTGTACTTGGAACCAAAGGATTGGAAGTAGTACTAGGTATGGACTGGATGTCAAGGCATAAAGGACTGATAGACTGTGCTAAGGAAGCCATCACCATGACCAGTAGTTCTGGAGTAACAGTAGAGCATATCTCTGAAACCTTACCCTGTCAATTCAAGTGCAACAAGAGTGTAGCCCTTCCCACCATAGACCAGGTCAGAGTAGTATGTGAATAGCCCGACGTATTCCCAGATGAATTGCCAGGTATGCCCCCGGATAGGGATATTGAGTTCATAATAGAACTAATCCCCAGAACCGGACCCATAGCCCAGAGACCCTATAGCATGAACCCCTTAGAGTTAGTGGAACTGAAGAAGCAGTTGGATGCCATGTTAGAGAAAGGCTTGATTCAACCAAGCGCATCACCATGGAGATCACCAGTGTTATTCGTCGACAAGAAAGATGGAGGCAACCGTCTGTGCACAGATTACAGAAAGTTGAATGACGTCACCATCAAGAACAAGTACCCCTTGCCAAAGATAGAGGATCTATTTGATCAATTGACTGGAGCCCAGGTATTCTCAAAGATTGATCTTAGGACTGGTTATCACCAACTTAAGATTTGTGCAACGGATATTCCGAAGACCGCCTTTACTACTCACTATGGTTTATACGAGTATACGGTTATGTCTTTTGGATTAACCAATGCCCCTGCTTATTTCATGAATAAGATCTTTATGAATTTCCTAGATAAGTTTGTAGTTGTGTTTATCGACGACATCCTTATCTACTCCAAGTCAGAAGAAGAACATGAGCAACATCTGAGAGTTATCATAGAAACCCTGAGAGAGCATCAGGTATATGCTAAGTTCAGCAAGTGTGAGTTCTGGCTGAAAGAAGTAGGATTCCTAGGACATATTGTGTCTGCCGGAGGAGTCTCTGTTGATCCCGCCAAGATCAAAGATGTCGAAGAATGGGAAGCCCCAACCACTCAAACCCAAGTCCGCGCATTTCTCGGATTAGCAGGATACTACCGCAAGTTTGTAGAAGGATTCTCGAGCATCGCCAGACCCATGACCCAATTGTTGAAGAAGGACAAGAAGTTTGAATGGACAGACAAATGTGAAGCCAGTTTTTAGGGGCTGAAGAAGAGATTGATATCAGCCCCGATATTGATCATGCCAGACATCAAGAGACCGTTTGATGTGTATTGTGATGCATCCAAGATTGGTCTAGGATGTGTATTGATGCAAGAAGGCAAAGTCATCGCGTATCTGTCTCGACAACTAAAGCAGCACGAGCAGAACTATCCGACCCATGATCTTGAGCTAGCAGTTGTGGTTCTAGTGTTGAAGACATGGCGTCATTATCTGATGGGTAATCACTGTGAGATTTACTCAGATCACAAGAGCTTAAAATATATCTTCACTCAGAAGGAACTGAATATGAGGCAAAGAAGATGGATAGAGTTAATCAAGGATTATGACCTTGACATTCACTATCACCCCGGCAAAGCCAATGTGGTAGCGGATGCTCTTAGCAGATTGCCATGTAGGCTAATTACCATGATCAAGGAGAAGCAACCAAGTTTGTATGAAGAGTTGGAGCAGTTCAGGACTGAATTAGTTAGAAAAGGATTCTTAGCTAGCATTGAACTTCAACCCACTTTGATTAGCCAAATCAAGGAAGCCTAGAAGGGGAATTAAAGTATTGACGAAATCAAACATCGTATTGGTACAAGAAAGGTACCTGGATTCACTGAAGACGAAGAAGGAGTACTATGGTACAAAGGACGTATCTGTGTGCCAGCAGATTCGGAGCTAAAGGAAATTATCATGAAGGAAGCTCATGATACTCTTTATTCTATCCACCCCGGAGGAACAAATATGTATCAAGATTTGAAAGAGCAATTTTGGTGGCACAAGATGAAGAGAGAAATCGGAAGCTACATCGCCAAATGTGACATCTGTCAAAGAGTCAAAGCAGAGCATTAGAGACCTGCAGGACTATTGCAACCATTGCAGATTCCGGAATGGAAATGGGATTCTGTAGGAATGGACTTTATCACCGGTTTGCCTACTTCCAGTAGGGGAAATGACTCAATCTGGGTCATAGTTGATAGACCAAGGTAGCTCACTTCATACCTATCAACACTACCTACCAGAGTGCAAAGCTAGCAGAACTGTATATTGCTAGGATTGTCAGTCTGCATGGAACCCCCAAGACCATCGTATCAGATCGAGGAACCCAGTTTACCTCAAGATTTTGGCAGAAAGTCTAAGAAGGATTAGGAACCAAGTTGAACTTCAGTACCGCTTATCACCCGCAAACTGATGGACAGACTGAGAGAGTCAACCAGATCCTAGAGGATATGCTTAGAGCTTGTGTGTTGGAATACGGATCAAAATGGGAAGACTGCCTGCCTTTCGCAGAATTCTCATATAACAACAGTTATCAAGCTAGTTTGCAGATGGCACCCTTTGAATTCCTATATAGAAGAAAGTGTCGTACCCCTTTGAATTGGTCGAAGTAGGAGAGAGTCAGATCTTTGGACCCGACATTCTCCGAGAAGCAGAGGAGAAAGTTCACAAAGTCCGTGAGCACCTCAAGACCTCTCAATCCAGACAGAAGAGTTATGCTGACAAGAGAAGGAGAGACCTGACTTTCAATGTCAGAGATTTTGTATATCTCAAGGTTTCACCATTGAAGGGAACTCAACGCTTTAGTCTGAAAGGAAAGTTAGCACCCAGATATATCGGACCCTTCAAGATTCTGAACCGTCGGGGAGAAGTATCGTATCAACTGGAACTGCCAGAAGAGATGTCAGCTATCCACAATGTGTTCCATATCTCGTTACTTCGCAAATGCTTGGAAGTGCCCGAGAAGACTGAAGTTTTCAAGAACATTGATCACAGAGCTGTAGAGATCAACAATGACCTGACCTATCGGGAAGTGCCCATCCGTATCTTAGATGAAGCCTACAGAACCACCGGAACCAGGAGTATAAAGTTTCTCAAGATTCGGTGGAGCAACCATACCGAGGAGGAAGCCACTTGGGAGCGCGAAGATTACATTAGGACAGACTTCCCAAATCTCTTTAGTTCCTAGTTTTCTTTGTAAATCTCGGGACGAGATTTTGTTTAAGGAGGGAAGGTTTGTAACATCCCAAAACTTTAATCCAAGCTTATCAAGATCCAAATCATCAAAATTAGGGTTAACAAAAACTTTTCCAAATTAAAAATGAAAGCATTCATGTGTATGAGCATTTAATTTAGGATTTGATTTGAATTGCCATGGTTCTGTAATTCTTTGCTTGTAAAATGTTTCTTAGGTGAAATAAACATCATCTACATCATTCCCAAACTTTTCCCAAAGAAGAACAACTCAAATTGAATAATTGAAGTGAACGGTCATTTTGGCCAAATTAACTATCATGCCTACTTTGGCTATTCCTAGTACTCAAAACTTAACAGAAACATTTGTGGATCTTTACACCCCTTGATAGTACACATAATGAGGTACCAAAGCCCACTTTGTGATCTGCTAAAATCTTTCAAATGCTAATTTTAAATGACAATTTAAAATTGAATCTAATTCATATGGGAGGATCCCACTATTTCAAAAACCACTCAAACAAGCTCAATTTTCAAAACCCAAGCACCCACAGAGTCTCAAGCTTATGCCTAGAAAACCCACCAAAAATCTTTTCAAAATTCCAAAGTTTATTTCTTGCGGCCATTTAATCAAACAGTTGGCAGGCAGGGTTAAACTCTAAACCATAGCTCATTGTTTTGAACAGGGTTTTGCCCCCATTTGATCTCCATTTAATCCTTTGGTCCCCTCATGATCTAACCATACCATTAGCACCCCTCACCTTTGTCCCTAGCCACCGTGCTGAGCCACCCCGAGCACTAGCTCGCCAGCCGACCATGCACTCGCCCCAGCAGACCACCTTCCTCTCTCTCGCCATGTCTAGGAGGTAGCCAGGACCTCACCGCCACCCTTTGTCCCCTTCCCGAGCCAAGCCTAGCAGTGGACCACCGAGGAGAGCCCATGCCGAGCATGCGCCAGAGCCAAGACCAAGATGCGTGCACAAGCCGCCGCTCGACCGCAGTCCACGCCCACCACTGCCACGACCCAGGGAACATGACGGACACGCCCGTTCGCCGCCCAACGCACCATAGACACCGCTCTCTGTGGACACCGCCGCCTCTGCCGCTCAGAGCGCCAGCTACCCCCGACCGCATACCACCGCCCCTATGCCTGCATTGAGTTCCTAGAGCACCGCCAGGAGACCGCCTGTCGATCTCCACCCTCATCCATGCCGCTAGCCGCCCGTATCCATGTCGCCACCGTCGCCTGCCCATCCCTCTCGGTCTTGCCGTCGAGCCTATAAAAGGAGGGCACCCCTAGCCGTTTGAAGCACACCACTCCACTCCCCTCATCTCACTAATCATCCCACACCTCTAGCCGGAGCAGCACGAGCACTTGCTCGTCGGAATTTGGCCGGAGTAGCCCGCAGCAGAGGAGGAAGGGGCGCCGCTGATTGCGACCACCCCGGAGCTGCCTCCACCGTCCCTGAGCTCGCCGTCGACCACTGTTCTGTTTGCCCGCCTCGCCGACCTTGCTGGAGCCCTGGTACGCCCCTATGCACCCCACCGAGCCGCTAGGGTTCGAGCTCGCCAGCGACAGGTCCGTCGTCGACGACAAGCCACAACCGTTGATCCTCAGTCTAATCTAACGGCCCACATCGCCCCGTACCGCTTCACACGTTATGAGCCGCTGACTTGTGGACCCCCGCCGGGCTTGAGCCTGGCCAGTGAGTGACACTGGGCCGGCCCGTTAGAGTTTCCCGCGCGACCCAGTTAGTTTGAATTAGGATTTTCCTTTTTAGTTTAAACTTAGGTCTGTCTCTAAGTTTGAAAATCAATTCAGAGAGTTTGACAAATCCAATTTGCATGAAACCAATTTTTCCTGAGAGGTTTTGAAATGATCTATCCAAGCCCATTGGATTTAATTCAATTAGAGTTATAGATCTCTCCTAGTAAAAATAATAAAACAGAAGCATTTGCACCTTGCAACATTTTTAAAAATTCAACCATGATAGCTTTTGAGATGATTCCAACTCTCAAAAATCACATTTCACCATACCTATCTGAATATGTAATAATATTAAGGTTTACCTGCAGTGACTTTGGACTAGTACCAAAATAATGCTATATAGGCATTTCTAGTCACTTTAAATCATTAAATATTGAACTTAAACCAGGGTAATTATGCTCCAACCCTTAAATCACATTCCCACATGTTAGAATATGTGGTGATGACATGTGTCCACATGATCCCATATTTTAAGTGGTGAATATTAAATCTTAGTTAATTTTTCAATGAGTAGAAATTATTTTTCCAAAATAAAAAGGAGGAAACTAGTGAATTAAACTTGTGATGCTTGTGATGATAATAGATCATCAATTGTGTGCCTTAGAGTACTAATTAGACTAGTTAAGTATTGTTTGGTGATTGTGTACTCCGTATGTATTTATAGACAATAGTACCGACCAATCTTACGAGGAGGAGGAGTTCTACCAAGAAGAAGAAGAAAACTTCAACCACTGCACCAACCAAGGCAAGCTAGCACTATGCAAGTTAACCCTTGCAAGTTGTACTTGCAAGCCACCATTAACCAAGCAAGCTAACACTTGCAAGTATAATGCTTAGCAAGCTAGGATTGAACTAGATGGTTTAGCAAAGATGCTTTAGGCATGCTTGGGTTATACTACCTTGACTAGTATTTCATCCAAGTCTTAGTTTCAAGCTTTACTTCCTTTACTCTACCCAAAGTTCTTGACTTGTTTTGAAGGTAGCATAAAAAGTGTAAAACTTGACCTATTTAGAACCCTTTAGATGTCATTCTATGGCATGAGATTGCCACCATTTCCCACCTTAGTGAAAACTCTTAACTTAGTAGTTTAGAGTAGATCAAAAACTTGAGTCACTTAGATGGGAACACTTGGTGAAAATGAATTATGAAAACCTTGGAATGATGAGTCATTCTATTGAGATGTTTTGACATGTGTTGAGAAACACAAATCGTTTATGATGATGAAAATGTTGAGGAATGAGCCTTAGCCCTTTTAAAAAAACTGATGGTTGGATTCGGATGCGATACCATTCCAGATTTACCGACAACCACACTACCTGAATTGGGTAAGGCTTAGCCAGAAGTTTATATGCATTAGTATTAGTTCCTTCGCGGGAGAGGTTTGAGCTGAGGCTACCTCTCAATGTTGTCCACCTATGCAGTGCCCAAGATGACTGATGGTCATGGTTGGGAGGCCATACTCATAGGAGAGGTGCTTATACTAGGGTGTGTAAAGGAAAGGTTATGTTTGATTATCTGCATACTAAGTATGATGATTCAGGGTTATCCCTGACAGATGTATCGAATCTTGTGGTGAAAGTGTACCACCTCTACAGAGTGTCAAACTATTTGAATAGCCGCGTCCGCGGTTAGGGACAGTTGGAATGGCCATACTGTTTCGTTGTCAGATGTTTTCCAAACAACTTATAAAATGAATGATGAATCTTGACTTGACCACAACAGGGTTGTGTTTATGACAATAGCTTCCCAACTTAAGTGATTCTAGAACTTTTTTTATCTTTCTTTGCTTCAGAACTCAGCTTAGGTTTCAAACTTAACTTTATAGTTAAACTTAGGTCTAGCACTTTAACCTAGAACTATATTACCTGTTAGTGGTAGTTTGCGAGTACTTAAAGAGTACTCATGGCTTTTGTCCCTGGCTATTCTCATGGCCAGACTATGAAGGAGACTATCAAGATGATGGCCAACATGACGACTATGATAACTAGGACTATCTGCCTTCGTCAACATTGCCTGTGCCCCTGAAGATGGACCCCACCGCTACGCTTATCTTTTAATTCCGCTGCTTGTTGTATTAAGACTGGATCATGAGATCCTTATTTGTGGAAGACCTTATGTATGGTTTGTAATGGATGATGTACTGTGATATCTAATCCGTTATGTCTCGCAAAAATGGTAATCCTGGGATTGCGAGGTATGGCATAACAGGCATCTGGGATTAAAAATCTGGGTGTTGACACCTTTATCCAGCAATGCATGTACTTGTTTCTGTATCTCCTTTGTTTCTTCGGGCTTGGTCCTGTAGGGTGCACGATTTGGCAATGTGGCACCAGGGATCAAGTCGATTTGATGCTCAATGCCATGCAACTGACTAGAAAGGTCAGGTGGGCCCGTGCATTGTGATTCAGTCCATTCAGTAATAAAATCAGGCAGAACTTGTGATTTAATTTCTTTATGCTTCTCGTACGTGATATCTCAAGGGTAAAGATCAATGCCCCATAGAGAGACACATCCAGTTGCCTCTGGATTATTGAGGATATTGGATAAAGATGCTTCATTGACCACTATGATCGGGTGTTCCGAAAAATAATGTCGTAACTTCCATGCTGTCATAAACACTCCATACACTAGTTTCTGATAATGCGGGTACCTTTGTTTGGATGGCGTGAGGACCTCGCTCAAGAAATAAACTGGCCTCTGAACACCATTGGTTTTCCCTTCCTCAGGTCGTTCCATGACCAGAACCGTGCTGACCACTTGATTTGTGGCGGCGATGTAAAGAAGTAATGGATCTTTCTCGCACGGAGAAACGACGATGGGTGATGTCAAAAGTGTACATTTGAGATCTTTGATAGCGCACTGAGCTTCTTCCATCCACTCAAATTTATCTGATTTTATCATGAGGGCGTAGAATGGTAGTGCCTTTTCTCCTAACCGGGCAATAAAGAAGCCGAGTGCGGCGACTCGTCTAGCCAGCTCCTGCACGCCCTGAAGATTTGTTGGATTTTCATTATTAGAATCACCTGTATTTTCTCGGGGTTGGCTTCAATTCCTCTTGATGATACGAGGTATCCGAGGAGTTTCCCTGCTAGGACTCCAAAGGAGCACTTCGTCGGGTTGAGTTTGATGCAAAATTTGTTGAGGTTCTCAAATGTTTCTTGGAGATCCTTGATAAGCGAAGATCCTTGCTTTGTTGTAACTATAACATCACCGATATATACTTGTAGGTTTGTGCCCATTTGGTTTCCTAGGCAATTATGCATCATCCGTTTATATGTTGCCCCGACATTTTTGACGCCAAATGGCATCGTTGTATAGCAGAATATGCCATAGGGCATGATAAATGTCGTTTTCTCTCGATGTTCCTCCTTCATCCGAATTTGGTGGTATCCTGAATACACGTCCAGGAAGGAAAGACGTTTGCACCCCTCAGTTGCATCGATTATTTGATCGATTCGTAGCAGTGGGAAGTGGTCCTTTGGGCAATGTTTGTTCAGTGCGGTGAGGTCAATGCACATCCGCAACTCTTTTGCATTTTTCTTTGGGACGCATATTGGGTTTGCGACCCACTCTTCTTTCTTTAGCTCCTTAATGAATTTGGCGTTAGTGAGGCAATGGAGCACTTTTCCAATGGCCTTATGTTTTCGCTCTACGAAGCGGCGAAGCGACTACTTTACTGGCTTTGCCTTTGGATCCAAGTTTAATGAGTGCTCAGCAAGTTCCCTAGGAATTCTCGGCATGTTAGAAGGTACCCATGCGAAGATCTCCCAGTGCTCATGGAGGAACTCGATGAGCGTGCTTTCCTATGCAGGACCAAGATTGGAGGCCACAAATGTCATCTTTTTCGGGTCGGTAGGGTGGATTTGTACTTCCTTTATATCTTTCACGGTGTCAAAAGCCTGATCGGGATTGACACATGCTTTTGCCAGAGGTTCCGCGGTTGTTAACTTTCTAGCTGCTCGAACTCGGTTGCCATCCCAAAAGATTCAGAGATTTTGTTGAACTCCCAATCGCAATTGTCAAACTGAGTGTAGCTTCCCTTTACTATTATGATTCCCTTCAGCACTGGCATTTTCATAACTAGATATGCACAATGTAGGACTGCCATGAATCGTGCAAAAGGTGGGAGTCCCAGGATCGCATGATATTGTGATGGCCAGTCCATGACTTTGAACTCGAGCTTTTCTCGCCTAAAATTTTCTTTGAATCCAAAAACAATGTCAAGAATTTTTTACCTAAGGGAATTTCAGATTTACCTGGTACTATGCTATGGAAGGATGTTTATGTTGGTGCTAGATTTGTTAAAGAATAGTTCATTTCTCTCAGTGTTTTCGCATATATCTGATTTATGTTACTTCCTGCATCCATGAAAACATTCCTCATGTCGAACCATCCTACTTGCGCTTCAACTACCAAGGATGAATGACCCAGTTGTGGTACTCAAAGCGGGTGATCAGCTCTGCTGAAGGTGATTTCCAGTTCTGACCAGTGGCGATACTCGGGTGTGGCTGGTGGAGCCATCTCGGCCATGTTGACTTGTCTTGTAATAAGCTTCTGGATTTTGTTGGATGGGCGCCCTTTCTAAAGCATGGACATTACCCCCTTTGACCTAGGGTATTCGCTGCCTTGTTCTGTTGTGTTTTGTGGTTGTCCTGCTGGCTGATGCGCTGGTGGTGGTGGTGCACCGATGGCTAATGCACTGGGCGTAGTGGCATATCCTCGATTTGCTGCTTTGGTTGCCTTTGCATTGCATAGCTCTCGCATCTTCAGGAATGTTTGGCAGTCTTTCATGAGATGATTGGATTGTCTTTTGCCTGCCGAGTCAACATAAAGGTGCATATTATAGGGTCCTTCCAGCATTTTCATTGCAGACATGGGTGGGTCCCGAGCTCTTGGCTGATACCGTTGCATTGATTGGCCTCCTCCGACGTCGTCTCTACTATTGCGGTGCCTACTGTTGTAATCGTTGTTCCTGTGATTTCTCTCTCCCAAGAAACTGGCTGTGACATAACTTGGTCCTGTGTGTCCGTCGTTGTTCCTCTGTCTTATGTCATTACTGCATTTATCCTTGTCTTTTTCAGGTGAACGTGTTCGTTTGTTATGCAATGCGTCCTCTCCATCATCTCAGCGTTTTGCTATGTCCATTAATTGTGAGACTGTTTTGGGTTTGACCCATCCTAGCTCTTCTATGAACTCTCGGCAGCGGAGGCTGTCATTGAAGGTGTCAATGGCCCTCTCGTCGGATATGGCTTCGGCTGAGTTCTTTATAATGTTCCATCACTGAATGAAGGCTCTTATTGATTCTCCATGCTTCTGTTTGCATGCCGTAATTACTCCAGAGATACAAGTTATTTGAATGTGGAGTGGAAATGTCGGATGAACTTATCTTCGAGATCATTCCAACTACTGATTGAATCTTCAGGTAGATGTTGGAGCCATGTTCATGCGGCACCGGTTAAGTGCAGCTGCAAGATTTGCATCGCGGTGGCTGTGGAGTCGCCCTGTAGTTTAACGGTGGCCAAGTAATCTGTTAGCCAAGCTTCGGGTTCTTGCAGTCCATCGTACTTTTGGTGGTCATGCGGGAGTTTGAAGTCCTTGGGTACTGAAGTTTTACAGATCCGTTAAGTAAAACAACTAGCTCCGCATAACTCATGGTCATCTTCACTATCATCGTTATGATATCTTCGGCTGCGGCTCTCCTCCCTTGATCCGTGTTCCTGGGTTGCGTGTTATCGTTTCTTGTGTTGTTTCGCGGTTTGGTCCCTAAGAAGTGCACCCGCTATGGTGATCATGACCTTAGGGTGTGCCCCACCTACCGAGGGCTGATAGTGTGGGGATCTGTCAGGTTGGTTCATGATTCCTTGTTCTGCTTGTGCTAGAGATGCTCTGAGGTTCATTAAAGCCAAGCGATGAAGAGCCGCCTGGGGATTGTCGGGTGCGGGTTGAGTTGTGAGTAGGTAAGTTTGTGTGGCTACAATTGCTGCCTAGGCTGTTTTTGCTTTGATATCCCCTGCTTGGTCTACTGACATAAATGATAGATCGAGGTCTCAAATCAGTTCATTTCTTTCGGCTTCTGGGATGTTCTGCAATCGAGATGTTCCCCTTCTTGGCAGTGCTCCCCCAGTTACGCTTCTTGATGCTATGGTAGAACTTAGTTGTGCCTGCCTTAGGATGGATTCATCGGATAGTCTTTTTCTTTCATCGAGTTGCCTTTGCATACGTAGCAGGTCTCTCTTCTTGTGATGAAGCAGGTATTGACATGCTAGTAAATCATCATGCGTGGCGTCAGCTGTCATTGGAACTGCACCTGAAATTGCTGCTCTTTCTTTTTTCCATGCTTTGGCTGGTAGCCGGAGAGTTTGCCTCTCTCCCTTGCGTGGTTCTCCTCCTCCTTGGATTATGCGGTTTTCCGTTGGGTCTCCTTTGTTTTGGTGGTTCCCTTTGTTGCTGTGATTTCCTGCATTGTCATCTGATAGTATATCATCAGTGTTAAGAATAGGGTTACCGTTAGAGTCGCGCTATGTCAAAGGGTCCCCGATTATTACACACACTTGGTGACATGTTATGTATGGCTTAGTGACGTCGTTGTTAGACCTGATGAAGACACTATTTGGGAGACTAGTGAAGTCCAGTGGTTTTTGTTCGGGATAGATCTCAGCTTTTCTAATTCCGAAGTCGATAATTTATCTTATTTCTTCGGGTTCCGTGTTCACCGGGTTTGATCCCCGTGGTAGATTTGATTGGATGCCAGATCCAAGGGAGAGATCATCGTATAGACCATCAAGGTCCCGTAGATCTGCCATGATTTCCTTGTTTTCTTCGGCTGCCTCTATCTGCATCGTGACTTTTGTGGAAGATCCAACAGATGATGCAGCTATCACCGTAGGCGCAATTTTTTTGACCGACGGTCCTGATGAGATCAGAGCCGAGAGGTGCAATTCTCTGGGACCTTCTACTTGGAAGTGGAAACTTCCGATGATGAGATCGTATCCACTGTTGAAATTGGTGGGTACCAAAACAAGGGCGGGCGGGCATGGTGCCGCTTCCGTTGGATCTTTGTTTGAACAAAAGGGGTCCGTTGGATCCATGACTCCAGCGTTCAGATTTCCCACAGACGACGCCAATTGACGAGGGGTAACCTCGGCAATGTCCATGGTGATGGACTTGGGGTTTTGCGGAAAAGAGAACACTGGGGATTTTGTCGGATGTCAGGCAAACAAGAGAATCGAAGTCGCCTGATTACTTGATGAATAACACTATTACAGATTGCTTGGGGGTTTTTCCGTACCTACTCATAAGCTTATCCCGTCCTATATATAATAGGCGGGTCTCAAATCCATATACGGATAGGTTACGTATGTACAATTAAATACCAACACAATGTCGGTTCATGTTTTCCTTTTGTAATACTACCAAGGTTTTTGTCGGTTGCTTTCCTAGGCCATCATCTTGGATATTCATGGGACGTGAGACTTTATGCAGCTAGGGTAGCAAATCATAAGCACGCGAGTAATCGTACCTATGTTAGAAAAGATAAATGCTTTGACCATGGTATGGTCAGAAAGGAAGGAGAGATGTTGGTCATGGGATGACCGGAAGGAAGGCAAATGGGTGACCCCATTCTAGTAGTTTACAAGTTTCTCAAATGTTTTACAAAAGTTTTCAACAAAGATATGTAGATGCTATATCTACAAGAGAAACTATTTGAGAAAAGAACCTCTCTTGGATCCCTCCTACTACCACAGCAATATTGCATTCCCTTTTATTGTTATTATCTTAAGGTGGTTTACGAGTACATTCAAAGTACTCAGCGGCATTCTCCCTAGCTATTAACTTGGTTAGATCTCAAGAAGAAGGTGATGATCACGACTATGTGATCTAGGACGTTCTCACAGTCAGCTGCCTGTAGGTTAAGGCAGGTCTCGGGCTCTACGCTCCAAGAAAGTTTCACTGATGATGACTAATGTAGCCATAATGACATGTAAGGTATGACATGTATCCGTTTAAGTAATGGATGTTTTTTGATACTTGTCGGTTATGTGCCACGACTAACTGATCACGGGATCATAGTGTATGCATAACATGGATTCTCGGAGGATTAATTTGGGGGGCCCACATGGAATGAACTTGAGGGGTACATGGGCCGAAAGCTCATCTGGCGGCACGCATGCCCATCACTTACACCGGAGACTCTGGGGTGTGGGGTCCGGAGACTCCGAGAGTGGTTGGAGACTCCAGGGTAGGCGTAGCTCTCCGGGGTGGACTCTGGGGTGGAAAACCGAGAGATCCAGGTGGGTGGCCAGAGTCAGATCCGGAGTCCTGGGGCCGGAGACTCCGATGCAGAGGGGCGGAGGCTCCGGTGTGGTTGCTGCTCTCCGGGCATGTCTCTGGAGGGGTGTACTGAACGCTCCTAGGGCAAGTCCGGAATCCTGGAAGGATACTCCAGGGTTGGAGGCCAGAGACTCCGGGTCTCAGGGCCAGAGACTCTAGTGCTTCTGCTGCTGCTTCTTCCATCTCCTCTTCCAAGCCTCCGTCTTGTCGGGCTTGGTGCTCCAGGCTTCCTCCCTTGCCTCCGTACTTGTCAATATGAACCTATCATGAATATGGGACAGAGTATGAAGTAGTATACCATTCAATAGGGTAGGAAGTGGGCTCGCATAGAGGAACTAATTCACCTTTGGAGTCCATGACAACTTCGCATAAGTTGGATACCTTGATGTGGTAATGACCATATGTCGAGCTACATCAATTGTTCTTCCTCTCTTATTCCCCCATAAGCTTTTGTAGCTTTGGTGGAAGTTGGGAGTGAAGGACTTGAGCACTTCTTGTGTTCTTGCCATTGCATTTGGTGCATCGGTTTGAGTTCTCGGTGAGGATTCGATTGGGTGAAAGGTGAGAAGCTTTTTACTCTTGGGTTCTTGGAACCCTAGACGGTTTAGTTGTATTAAAGGTTTGTGGATTACTTCTGGCCTCCAATTAAGTTGTGGAGCTTTCCCCAAGCTTATTTATTGGGAGCCTCCAATTGAGTTGTGGAGAAGTTCCCCAGGCTTTGTGCGAGGTTATCGATTGCCACCGACAAGTGCACCGATAGTGGAGAGTGGATCAGGCCTTTTGTGGCAAGTTCCACATGACAATATGGTGAGGCCTATCATGGCGATGGTGGTCTTAGTACCGCCCACCCCTCCAACGAGACGTACTCCCTTGTTGGGTGGAACTCGATAAAACATCATCGTTTGTCTCGGTTATCTCTATACCCAATCTCTTTACTTATGCACTTTACTTTGTGATAGCCTTCGTGCTTGAAGTCTCATATCTTGGTATCAGATAGTCACTTGTCTTGCTTAGCATAAGTTGTTGGTGCATATAGGTGAACCATAGTATGTACAGGTTTTGTGCTTAACAAAGTAAACGCTAGTTTTATTCTGCCTTTGTTAAGCCCATTTCATAAAAGTTTTAAACCGCCTATTCACCCCCCTCTAGGTGGCATCTGTGTCCTTTTAGTTGGTATCAGAGCCCGGTCTCCCGTATTAGGCTTCACCGCCTTGAGAGCAAAGATGTCAGATAGGGGATTAGTGCACGACGACATTTTCATATTCGATGGGACAAATTATGATGTTTGGAAGTCTCGTATACTTATTCAGTTTTGGGCCATGGACCCAAATTTGGAGAGGATTGTAGATATATATTTTCCTCCTCCAATGGATTTCCAGAATCTATCTTTTGAGGATGAGAAAAACTTATATCTCGATGCTCAAGCTTATAATGTGCTTGTTAATGCTTTGATCTATGTAGTTACCTCTTCAATCATAATTTTTTTTGGAGCGCTCATGAGTTATGGACAAAACTTCAAGATACATATGATGTGTCCAACATTATTGAGGATGAATGTATTGCTTGCACTTCCGGCCATGATGAGTTCTCATATTCTTCCACTTTACCAAAGTGTGGCAAGACACAAGGTAGTGATATGGTGAGTGGTGATGAATATTGCAATGTTGATAGTAAGATTACTCTTGATGATCCTTCATCTCTATCTCATTGCAATGCTTCATCTTTGGACTTAAACACGTCTAGCACTATATATGATTTACATGCTCGTGTTGATAGTCCTTGCATATCATGTGTGGGTTGTTTGAATAAATCTCATTGTGATATGATTGGTTTGCCTTGTTGCCATGATATACATGATTCTATTTCCTCTAGTTGTTGTGTGTCTAACAATGTAGAGGAAACTAAAAATTCTATGGGCCAAGAAAAGATCTTGAATGGAGATTCAAGTAATTCTTCATCATCATGTCATGGTTCCCACCTATGCCTTATGGATTGGGATTCAAAGGTAACTCCTACTTTGGAACGCAATACCTCTTGTGATGATGAGGATGAGGATAATGAGGAAGAGGAGGTATATGTTGCCTTGTTACATGAAAAGGGTGAAATTGTTTATCATGCTCTTGTTAACAATAGTAATTCTTGCTCTAACTTTGTTATAATCTTGGGTGTTTCTATTGAGAGCAAGGACCTTATTTATGCGCTAGAAGCTCAAGTTTAGGAGCATGAGGACACCATTGATAAGATGGGTGCTCTCGAGCGTGAGTATGCCAATGATGCTCACGATATGAAAGTTGATCTATAAGAAGAGCAAGATCTTCAAGTTTCTTTTGAGTAGAAGCTTTAAACTAGTGAGGATTTAAATAATGAAATAATTTCTAAACTCACTGAAGAACGTGACCATGCTTGTGCCAAAGTAAAAGTGCTTGAAAAGGAAGCACAAGCAACCAAAGAAGCTCTTGAGAAGGCAGTTCGTCTAAAAAGAAAATATGATGAGCTTGCCATGTTGTCTTCTTCTATTAATGATGATGCTTGTGCTACTAACTCTACTTCTTGTGAAACATCTATTTTGAAGGAGAATATTGAGCTAAGGTCTCAACTTGAGTTTCTAACTAGCAAGTATGGGAAATTGGAAGAAAGTCATGAAAAGCACTCTAGCTCTAATGAGGATCTTATAGCATCACATGCTAGGCTAAAGTTAGCTCATAAGGCTATCTTTACAAAGGTAACATATTGTGAGCCTCATGTGGTCACTAGCATAATCTCTACTAATAATGCTATATTGCCATGTGCTAGTCCTAGTAATTTGTCCACTCACATTATTGCTAAATCTTGTGATGAATTACGTTCTTTGCCTTGTTGCTCTAGCAATGAAATTTCTACTTCCTCTAGTATATGTGTTGTCACTAACCATATAGAGGAAATCAAAGAGCTCAAGGCTCAAGTCACTTCTTTGAAGAATGACTTGAAAAAGGGTCATGAATGGAAGACCAGACTCAACAAGATCTTGAGTGTACAAAAATCCCCCAATGACAAGAGTAGGCTTGGATTCAAATCCACTATCAAGAACAATTCCACTATCAAGAAGAAGTCCAAGAGAAACAATAAGAAGGGCCAAGAACAAGTCAAGAATTCAGCCAAGATTGTTTGCTTCAAGTGCAAAATTGAAGGGCACCATGTTAGATCTTGCCCTTTGAAGAAGAAGCATCTTGGTGACAAGCAAAAATGGAAGCGGCTTCTAGTTCAAGGTCATGGCCTATCTCAAGTTGGAGAAAGGCCACTTCCCAAGAATATTCAAGCCAATGCTCCCATTGTGAGAAATCAAGTGAAAAGAATGGGAACAGAAGAACTTGCTACTTATGTCATGAGAAGGGTCACATATCTTACTCTTTCACTATTGGTAACTCCTCATCCAACCCAATCATGATTGATGATGTTTATTCTCTTAGCAAGGATGAGGTTGGCAATGTGTTTTCCAAATATATTGGTGCTCCAAGTGGTGTCAAGCAAAGAACCATTTGGGTTGCCAAGCCTATTGTGACTAACCTCTTAGGACCCAACTTAGTTGGGGACCATCAAGCTAAAACTTGATCAATAGGTGTTTGTTGGAGGGAATTGGAGACTTGGCCACATCATGAATAATTAAGGGAATTCAATTATATTCTCTCAATCCAAGTCATGATGATTATCATATCTCTATCATATATCCGTTGCTCCTCATTGCGGTAACATGTTCTCAACTCATTTACTGAAATTTACTTGCCCCTTGTGCATGTGTTATTTGTGTACCTTGCATGTGTTTTGTATATGTTGTGCTTCCTACTTTCTTAACTTAGGAAATCAAGGCTGTGTATGTTGGCTCGCACACCATGTATGTGTTTTGTGTTTGAGCCTATTGCATCTTGTTTATATCTTAGTTGGCTCTTGCGGGAGTTAATGGACTATCCCATTTTGGGGGAGTGTGATGTCCTTTGGGGCACCTCAAAATCCTAAATGTATGTACATGAGGAATACCACTTATAATTGATATTTCAAGATTATCTAGTCTCTACGTGGTATGTCCTGCTCATGAGAAATTTAAATTCTATAATATCCATTAATGTTCTAAAGTTGTATTTTATTTGCCTCTTGTGAGAAGAAATGTGTTAGCACATTATGGGGGAGTAATATAGTTTGTGCATATTACAAACCAAGAAAATGTGAATAGTTGAGGTTGTGTCACATAGAATTGATATTAGAAATTATCTAGTCCCTATGTGGCACGTGAGCTCAAACAAGTTATGTCTAGTTTAATGTTCTATTCCTCATCATTTAGATCTTTTTTGTGAGACATTTACTGGGAATGGTTTCATCATATATGAATTCTTATATCTAAGTTGGCAAGATTTTTTCTCTAGTTATTCTAATCATTGCTTTGCATGATTGTTTAACTAGTTGAAACCATCAAGGATCTATTTCATGTCTTGGATTTAACTCTTATCTTTTAACATGTGTTTTCTCGTTGTGAATATGATCTTGGATATATTTGTTATCTACCACCCGGAAATAGTTGCATATTCCTTGTCCTTGGACAATGAGTACTATAATAAGTGGTAGATCTTTTCGATCATGTTCACATTGGCTTTTTCTTTATTTTCCTTATCTCTTGCCAAGAATTTGTTGTGCTTTGTCTCCAGTGTCTTCCTCGACTCTGGTGGATCATTCTTTTTCTTGAAATCGTCTAGTGGTCTATTTGAATTAGGTAGAGTTTATGATCCCATGTGTGTGCATTTTGTATTCAAATGGAAACTATTAAATAATGCACTAATCATGGGGGAGTTCTCCTATATTATTTAGAACACTCATTTATGCTCCTTCATGACATGTTTTGATCCATACCATGTTTTTTGCCTTTCGAATATAAATATTTCTTTGGTACTTTGTTCCATCTTGAAAAGTGTTGTGAGTTTGGTTATTTTGTTGGAACCATTTTTTCAATTGGTATTTTTTTGGGAGTTGATTTTCTCATTCCATGTTTTCTATTTAACCATTTGAATGAGATAAATCATTGAGCATTTGTATTTGTTTATCCTTTTTTATATTTGGCTTTTGCCTCGTTCATTTGTTGAACTTGGGTATATTATGTGTTGATTGGTCTTTGATAAATTTTGGACAACTGTTAGTCGTGTCACACTTCGGTGTGCCTTCTTGGCTTTCTTGGTGTTTTTGTTCAAAGTATATCTCCTTTTGGTTGTTGAAATTGTGCATGCATATTTACTAAATGTATATATTATGGTATGCTTGCTTTCTTTGATACAATATATAGGGGAAACTCCACCAAATCCTATTTTAGCTAAGATGTGCATTAAATTCAATTTCATATCAATATGCACATGTTTTAGTGGAGTTTGTCCTATGTATTGTAGTGTATCTAACCACATTGGACCCAATGAGTTTTGAGACCATTGTGTACTTGAATGTGTTTTAGGTACATTGGAGATACATTGGATGCTTGTCTCAATAATAAGAAGATGTGGTGACTAAATTATAATTGGAGGCAAGCTAGGATGATAACCAAACTCTAATGCAGCCCGTCCAACGGACGTCCCTAAATCAACACCACTAAGTCCCCCAAGTGGACCAATCACTCGTGCCTGAGCCATGTTCCTTCAAGCTAAGCCTAACTCTCTCCTCATTTAATGTGACTTCGATACATCCTTGGACGGCTGGCTACTTCATGCTGATACTTTCTGCATCCTCAGCTATGAACCCCATGAAGAAATGCCAAGAGAAGGAGCCAAGCCATCCAACACAAAGATCCAGCTCAAACCGGCGCCAGGCTCGTTGAACTGGTTCCACCACCAGAATTCCTGGCGACAGCTCCGGCGGACTGGACCCACGACCAGAAATCCCGGCGAGCACTGGAACGATGATGATGACCGAAGCCCACTTCTGTAGGTCGTTCCGGTTTCAATCAGAATAACCGGTGGTGACTGGAAATTCCAGCGCCAATTCTGGCACCACTGGACTTATCACCGGAATCGCCCTTGAAAGTCAACTATAGGTTTGATGCCCAAGAATATTCCCTATTTCGTCAAGATTTTACCTTTTGTGCCCAAATTACCCATGTTTTAGTGGCTGGCCTATAAATATCCCTATCCACCATTGTAATGCTCAGACTTGGATAATTGGAATTAGAAGACACCCTAGTGGATCTCCCTAATTCTAGTCTCATGCTCCTTTGCTAAAGGAGCACCAGTTACCCCTCGCCTCATTGGAGTTTGCATCAAGCCTCCCTCGTTTTACAAGGCCTTGGCATCGGAGCCCTTTGTCAAGACATCAAGATCTCACCGAGACTCCCACTCGCCATGCCGGTTCGAGAGAGAGAGAGATCTTTGCCTGATGTCGTTCCTAGGGATTGCTCCGGACCGGTATCCACCGGTGTGAGCTATTGGTTTGTATCGTGTCTTCGTGTGTGTGTGTGTGTGTGTGTGTGAGTTCATCGTGTTCTTTGTGCGTGAGTTCGCGGATTTCATCCTATTCCTCCACTCACCCTCTCCTCAAATTCCAAGGGATTCGTGAAATATCGGGCCACCCACGAGGTTAGCCCTCAACATATTGGTATCAAGAGCTTCGTTGCTCATGAATTCCCCCACAATTTTTTCTTCTATCCACCAAAAATTTGGAAATCCCTCCCAAAAAAAGAAGCCCAGATTGCCTTGGATCGATCTCTGGATTTGGTGAGTTTTTCGTGGTTTTGGTCCATAGATCTATTGCTTTGGGTGTCGATCCACCTTCCTTTGACCTTCCCTAGCCCCAATTACGACAGATTTTCAAAAAAATTCCGAGATTTGACTTTTGGAGTTCGTCATGAACTGATTTCGGTGAGCATTCCGGTGAACCGGTTCTACCGCCGAAATTTTCGAGCATTCTGCGTGCCGGGCTCACCACCGGAAATTCCGGCGATAGAACCGGCACCGCCGGCTGCTCCGCCGAAACTTCTGCAGACTCCAATTTTGACCATTTTTCCTCTTGTGTTGTTTGTGTTTCGCATTTGTGTCGTGCTCACTAACTACAAGTTTCTGCAATTCATCGCATCTCGTGCTCCTCGACACCACGGCACCCAAACATCATACCCATCATCGGTAGAAAGTCGTCATCAATACTGAAGGTATAACTTGCTCTACCTTGTTAACCCTTCTTCCTTTGTGTGTACTATCCTATGAGAGCAGCTCATTTTGTGTTTGGCTAAGCATTGTGCACTTGCCCTTGGAAAGTGAGAGTGTGTAAGCAAATACAAAAGTTGACATAGTAGTATAGAAAGGGAGAAAAAAAATCAAAAATAGAAAAGAAAAAAAGCAAAAGCAAAATAGAAAGATACATAGTCTACCAATACAAAGAGAGTATCAAGCTTGGAAGAAAAGAGAGAAAGAAAGAGTGCGACCAAGGCAAGTGCACAAACCTGTTGCTTATCCTATTTTGGCGAACGAGTTGAGGTCTCTCCATGCATTGGCATGAAAACCGATCTTAGTATTCGTTAAGACATTTTGTGCTCATTTTCATAGTCGTGCTAACCACATCTGTCTCCATGTGTGTGTATCTTTGTGTTTTTGTAGATCATATCCTTGTTGCTTTTGATCTTTGGTTCTCTACCACCTTTAACAATAACCTTTTCTTTGGATCGTTTCGTTTGGTTTTCCACCACCCTAACCTTCCACCAAAAGCTTTTGAGAGTTTTAGTTCTTTCCTGAGTGTGAGATTTCTTTGCGTTTTCACTTTGCAAGCTAATAGTTCTCACGTGTGGCTACTAGTTTCGTTGCAATCCCCAGGGTGAGGTAAAAGGCTAACCCCCACCACATATTACCTTCCATATACAATCCATTGTTGTTTGCATGATGGATAGGCACGATGAGTCAAGCGAACCACCTCCCCAAGGTGAAGATGAAGGGCCTTACATGACGCGCGCAAGCCACTACATCATTCTCCATGAGTTCCGTGAATGTTTCAATGCTCTTGAGTCATGACAAGATGAACAATTCGACGAAACTCAAGCCGAATTCAAGAGCATCGACAACTGCTTTGATGGCCTACAACTACAAATGCATGATATGCGGCAAGGCTTCTCCAACCTTTCTCAAGAGAAGAGGGCCATGCACATCAACTTTGCCAACCAAAACAAAGCACTACAAAGGTCATTGGTCAAGCTCGCGTGAAACACAAGACCGCATTCACGTGCATCAAGCTCTTCATAGCACCATTCGAGTGCGTCAAGCTCGTCGCGTCACTGTTCTCCTCTTTGTCAAGACCCTCATGCAAGTTCTCCAAGACACAATGATGCCCCCATGGTTGAAGATGGAAGTTCTTCACACTATGTACCTTCCCCACGGCACACCGCAACGTCAAGCTATGATGGTGATTTCTCCTCAAGACCCCAAGCAAGGCAAGAAGGACACCATCGTCACGCATGGGCACTAGTGATCTAACAAGCGCAGCCACAAGCGAAACCTTGAGTACAACCTCAAGTACACCACCCTCGTCTGCGAGACATTCTTGCATCGATAAGTGATGACTCCAACTTGGAGGAACAAGCTCGTCATAGACATGAAACCCTTCAAGATCCTCCGCTTCGTCATCGCCATCATGATCGTCCATGCCACCACCATGGTCACCATGATGAGCCTCCTCCTCAACATCAAGACATGGAGTGTCGCATGGTACAAGTGGAGCTACGCCAACCACATCAAGAGGCTCGATACCATGACCTTCACCGAGATCCCCATGTGCCTAACCCACGTCAACAACCGAGGAAAGAGCCACCCCTCAACATCAACCATGGCAAGAGGATCCACATCCTTGACACCCTCGTGAGGCCCAAGCGCCTCAACATCGTCAACAACCATGCCGAGCGCAAGAGCAAGCTCCCCAACAACGCCACGAGAACCAAGTTCCACCTCCCCAACATGCGGCTCCTCAACCGCAAGTGCACCAACAAGTTCACCAAGCGTGTCGCAATGATTGCATGGAAGATGAAGACCGTCAACATCATGGCAACAACCACTACCGTGACCGCAATGATGAAGAAACTTTTGGCAAACCCAAGTTCACGATGCCCAAGTTAACCGGGTCAAATGATCCTGAAGAATACCTCTCATGGGAACTCAAGGTTGACAAGATCTTCCGTATGCACAACTATAGTGATGAGAAGATGGTCGACATGGCTTTGCTTGAGTTTGATGATTATGTTAACCTTTGGTGGGAACAAGTTCAAGTCGCTTGTGACGCAAGAGAAGAGCCTCCAATCACAAATTGGCACAACATGAAAGCTCATATGAGATCCCGCTTTGTCCCCACGCACTACACACGCGACCCCTTCAACAAGCTACAATCGCTTAGTCAAGAGACAAATACCGTGGAAGAGTATTGCAAACAAATGAAGCTCAACATGATCCGCATCAACATTGACGAGTGCGAAGAGGAAACTATGGCATGTTTCCTCATCGGCTTGAACCATCCAATGAAGCGAATCATCGAGTCCAAAAGTACAACAACATGCTTGATCTTGTGCGCATTACAACAAAAGCCAAGCGTCAAGTACAAGAGGACATCAAATACAACAAGACCAACATGCAATTCAACAACAAGCAAGCTTCAACCACTACACCAACAACCTTCAATGGAAGCTCCTAAAGTACCTCCATGCTTCCTTTCAAGCCCACATTTCCTCAAGAAAAACTTCCCTCAAGTGGCAAGCATACAAAGGATGACCCGCCATTCAACAGCGAATGCTACAAGTGTGGAGGCAAAAGACACAAGTCGGCTACTTGTGGAAACAAGAAAGTATTTTTCATCCATGACAATGGCAATGAGGAATACTTGAGTGATGATGAATTTGATGCTCGAGTCAAGAGGCAATGACAAGGCAACATGTAGAAGATGACCAAGAACTCCTCATGTGTGAACATGACACAAGTCCATCACTTGTTGTCACAATGGACTACTCAAGCACAAGAGCTTGAAGATCAAAGATCCAACATCTTCCAAACACGTGTCAGCATCAATGGGAAATCTATAAAAGTAATCATCGATGGAGGGAGTTGTCACAACCTTGCTAGCACCAAGTTTTGTGAGAATCTCAACATCACCCTCCATACACCCAAGCACCCCTACCATGTACAATGGCTAAGTGGCCAAGGCTCCGTGAAGATCAAGCATACCATCTCGGTAACATTCTCTATTGGCCCCTAAAAAGACACGGTAGAGTGTGATGTAGTCCCCATGACGGTTTGTCATATTTTGCTTGGTAGACCATGGCAATTTGACAAAGGTTCTCTACATGATTATCACACAAATGTATACACCTTCTAATGGCTTAACAAGACATGTGTTTTGCAACTGATGACTCTTAGCCAAATAATTGCGGACAATGCAAAGGCCTTAATGAGGGTGCAAACCACAACACCAGCTTGTGAGAAGAGTGGTGAGAGAGAGAACCACCATATAGAGAGTGAGAGCCATAAGCCTAACTCGAGTGGAAAACTAGGAGTGTTTTTCTTGCCACCAAAAGTGAGATAAGAGATGTGAGGAATAACCCATCCATCATGCACTACGTCCTCATTTGCAAGGGACTACCACAAGGAACAAATGACTTCACAAATATTCCTCCCTCTTTGATGGCTATTTTACAAGAATTCAAGGACGTGTTTCCCAAAATGCTCCCTCATGGGCTACCCCCTCTTCACGGAATCGACAACCGTGTCGATCTCATACCCGGCACACCTCTTCCAAACTGCGCAGCCTACCGCACGAACCCGGAGGCGACGAAGGAGATCGAACAACAAATCAACCAACTCGTCTCCAAAGGGTTGATCCAAATAAGCACTAGTACAAGTGCAGTACTGACACATTGCAAATGTATCTATAATTTTTGATGTTCCATGCTTGGTTTTATCCACTTTATTGTGTTTTGTTCCAACTTTGGAGTACTTTTCATATGATTTCTTGGACTAACCTATTAGCAAGAGCCACAGTGCCAGCTGCCTGTTTTCTGCTGTTTTTGGTTCCAGGAAAGTCAGAAAATGAATATTCTCGGAATTGGACGGGACAAAAGCCAAACTGCCTATTTTTCCGGAAGGGATCAAGTGCCAGAATACGAGACGGAGAAGGGCCAGGGAGCCACCACACCACCTGGCCACGCGGCCAGGCCTGGCCCGCGCCAGGGGGTGGTGCGGCCGGTCTCGGCACCCCCTCGGCCTCTCCTTCCGCCTATATATTGCCCTCGAGACGAAAACCCTAAGTACCTGATCAAAATCCACGAAAGAGTCTGTAGCCGTCGTCATCTTCATCCCTAGATCGGGAGGTATCTGAAGCTCTTCCCGACACCCTGTCGGAGAGGGGAATTCACCCTGGAGGCCTTCTTCATCACCATGCAAGCCTCCGGTGTGATGCGTGAGTAGTTCATCCTTGGACTACAGATCCATGTAGTAGCTAGATGTCTGGTTCTCCTCCTTTGTGCTTTCATGTTTAGATCCTGTGAGCTCCGTTCATGATCAAGATCATCTATTTGTAATCCATACATGTTGTGTTTGCGGGGATCCGATGGATATTGAGATGCTATTTCAGATTGATTATTGATTCTGTCATGTCTTTGTTATTTGAGATCTTGCATGCTTTCCGTTGTTAGTAGCTACCTTGGCCAAGTAGATGCTAGCAACTCCAAGAGTTAGTATTTATGCTCGATAGTGGGTTCATGCCTCTGTAACTGGGAAGTGACAGAAATCTCTAAGGTACTAGATGTGCTGTTGCTACTAGGGAGAAAACAACAATCCTTTGTTCATAGAACAATCGTATTGTTTACTTTACACGCAGTTCGTAAAGCAATAATCTGTTGCTTGCAACTTAATACTGGAGGGGGGTTCGGATGATAACCTGAAGGTGGATTATTAGTCATAGATGCAGTTGGATGGCGGTCTATGTATAATGTTGTAATGCCCAATCAAGTCTCAAAGGAGTCAAGATGATTAGTATATGCATGTATTGCTTTCTCGGTGTTTGTCAATTGCCCCGCTGTAATTTGTTCACCCAGCATGTTATCTATATTAAGGAGAGCCACCTCTAGTGAACTATGGATCCCGGTCCTTTGTCTTTTACATACAATCTATAAGCTGTTTCTGCTTTGTGTTTACTTTCTGCAAACTTTTACTTCTTTCCATTCGATATGTTTAATCCTTTGTTTTCCACAAAACATGGTGAGATTGAAAACCTCATCGCAAGTTGGGGACAAAGTTCTGTGGTTGTGTTGTGCAGGTCTCCACGTTGCTACTAGCACCGGTAGTGCGCCCTGCCAAAGCTCAGCTAGTAACACCTTTGGGGTGTTTCCTTGCTCCTACTGGTTCGATTAAACCTTGGTTTCATAACTCAGGGAAAACTTTCTGCTGTGCTCATCATACCTTCCTCTTGGGGTTCCCAACAAGCTCTACGTCGATCGTCGAGTGCATCAAGTACCCGTGATTCTCGTTCCCAAAATGGATGATACGTTGTTGTTATGCATCGACTATCGTCCGATCAATGCTATCACCGTACATTATAGACATCCTATACCACGTCTTGATGACATGCTTCATGAGTTGTGTGGAGCCACTATTTTCTCGAAAATTGATCTCAGTAGTGGTTACCATAAAATACGCATGGCAGAAGGTGACGAGTGGAAAACCGCCTTCAAGACCAAACTTGGTATCTATGAATGGTTGGTCATGCCTTTTGGCTTATCTAATGCCCCATCCACCTTCATGCGCCTTATGAATCATACTTTGCGTTCTCTCACTAGAAAAAGCGTTGTTGTCTATTTTGATGATATTCTTCTTTATGGCAAGTCGCTTGTGGATCATGTTACACATGTCAAGGAGGTTTTACAAATCCTTCGAAATGAAAATCTATATGCTAATCTTCCCAAGTGTACATTTGCTAAATACAAGTTGATTTTCCTTCATTTTGTTGTTTCTTCCAGTGGCATTGAAGTCGATGTTTCTAAAGTCAAAGACATTCGAGATTGGCCCATCCCCACAAATGTTAGTGCACTTCAAAGTTTTCATGAGTTGGCCGGTTTCTATCATTGTTTTGTGAAAGACTTCTCTACCATTGATTGTCCTCTCAACGAGTTAACCAAAAAGAATGCCACCTTTGTGTGGGGCAAAGCACAACAAAAAGCCTTTGATGAGCTTAAAAAGAGGCTAATCGAAGCACCTCTTCTTGCATTACCGAATTTCACAAACAATTTTTGAGATAGAGTGTGACGCTAGTGGTATTGGCATAGGAGGAGCCATTATGCAAAATGGATGTCCTATTTCTTACCATAGCGAGAAACTTGATGCCGCACGCCTCAATTTTCCGATTTATGACAAAGAGCTTTTTACCTTAGTTCGTGTTCTTCAAGTTTTGCAACATTACCTTTGGCCTAAAGAATTTATCATACATTCCGAACATGAGTCATTGAAATATCTCAAAGGCCAAGCCAACTTGAGTAAAAGACACGCTAAGTGGGTTGAGTTCATGGAGTCTTTTCCTTACATCGTCAAGTATAAGAAAGGAAAAGATAATGTAGTTATAGACGCTTTGTCTCGCAAGAACACAAGTGATGAGGACATCACATCCACTAATACAACTGTTGTAGCTACATCTACACAAATACAAGGACCTATCACTTGGTTTCGTGCAAAGCAACTTAACTATCAGGTACTTTCGTTTCTTGGAACTTGATAAGGGGTGGCCCGGTCTTCTCAGTAAGCGGGGGTGGTAGATGATGATAGTCGGGGTAGATAAATTGTATGACGCTCGCAAACCTCTCAATCAATCCCTAATGCCAATGCAATAGCTTTCGACCCTTGTAGATATTCGCAACTCCACACACTTGCGCACGTAGCCACTAACCACGAAGCAGTTTGCAATCATCTAATTCCCAATGGAACAACAGATCACACAGAACTTGAAATTGGCTAGATCCCAATGGATTATCTAATCACACTTGATTGATAGTAGTAAATACACTAGATCAATACGAATTGGTGTAGTAGGATTCAATGGTTTGCACTTAGCAAATCCAAGAACTAGGGTTTACTTTAAACGTGGTCTAATCTAATCTAGAGGGCGTTCCAGGGCTTATATGGCAGCCGGAACATCGGAACAACGCGAAACGAAAACGTGTCTGATACAATCTGGTACGTCCGGATCGGACGGAAACTTTTAGGGCCGGATTATTCGGGGGCCATACAGAACGACATGCCTGAAGTCCTTAGCAGAATTTCTGAAACATGGGCGGATTATCTGGGGTGTGGGGGCCAGATTGTCCGGGGTCTTGGGATGTGGAAGTACTCATTGGAAACATCTTGGAATTATCTATCCAACAAGTTCTTATTTGCTTGATTCGGAGTTCGTATGATGAATCCACGTCTATTTCAATTTCAGAACATCTGTCTGTCAGAATTGGACGTTCCTTCTCTTGATGATATCCCTTGCTTGTATTGCGCCTGCCTCCCTCTCCTCCCTCGCGCCTTCATGGATGATCATCATGTCTGGCTCCTCTTGACTCGGTCCTTCTCCTTCTTGTGCCATTCTTGTCTCCTTAGTGAACCTGAGCATACATAAATGCATAGACTTAGGCAATATAAAATTCTCATTAGCATAAACATCAGATTCATTTAGGAGTGAATTCACCTGTTGTTGAAGTAGCTTTGCACGTGCTCTAGTAATTGGTCCAATCCTGATTTCATTGGAATTATTCAGCAACATCTTCATTAGGAGTTGGAGATAGCATGTCAATAGGGATGTCCTCATCATCTCCCCCCTTCAAAAGGCGTCGACCGCGACGCTCCAAGGTCTTCTCTGTCATAAGGTGTCAAATCAGAACATTAAAACTATCACTGACACCTCCAAACACATGTTGAGGAATATCTATCTTGTAGGCCTTATCATTGATCTTGGCAAGCACTTTATAAGCACCAGCACCACGCGGAAGTAACTTGGACTTACGTAACTCCGGAAATCTGTCCTTGCGAAAGTTTATCCAAACCATATCTCCAGGCTAAAACAACACCTCCTTGCGCTTCTTGTTAGCTCTCTCAGCATTCTTCTTGCCCTTCTTTTCAATAGCCTCTTTTGTCTTCACATGTATCTTCCTCAGAAAATCTGTTCTCTTTGATGCTTCCGTGTTGACTCTCTCTTGGATAGGAAGAGGTAGCAAATCAAGTGGCATAATGGGTTTGAAACCATAGACCACCTCAAAAGAACAAAGTTGTGTGGTAGAGTGGACTGCTCGGTTATATGCAAACTCCACATGCGGCAAACACTCCCCCCATTCAGTAAGATTATTCTTGATCATAGGTCGCAGCAATGTCGATAGTGTACAGTTCACCACCTCCATTTGACCATCAGTTTGGGGATGACAAGTAGTGCTGAATAGTAACTTCGTTCCTAGCTTTCCCCAAAGTGTCTTACAGAAGTAGCTCATGAACTTCACATCATGGTCAGAAACAATCATCTTTGGTACTCCATGTAAACGCACGATGTCCCTGAAAAATAGGTTAGCAGCATGCGACGCATCGTCGCTTTTGTGGTAGGCAATAAAGTGTGACATCTTAGAGAATCTATCCACTACCACAAAAATTGAATCATGGCCTCTTTTAGTTCTAGGAAAACCTAATACAAACCTAATACAAAATCCATAATTATATCTTCCCATGGTGTAGTAGGTGCGGGTAATGGCGTATACAAACCGTGAGGCTTCAACTTGGACTTTGACTTATTGCAAGTAATGAATCTCTTCACAAACCTGTCCATATCACGCCTCATCTTAGGACAATAAAAGTGATCAACGAGCATGAGTAGTGTCTTCTCACACACAAAGTGACCCATCAAACCTCCAGCATGTGATTCCTGTAGCAACAACAAACACATAGACGACTCCAGAACACATAGTTTGTTAGCACGAAACAAATATCCATCATGGATGTGAAATTTATCCAATGGCTTCTCAACAGAACACAAACGATATGGTTTAGAAAAATCATGATCAGTTGCATACAAATCAGACAAACTCTCTAAACCAGGAACTTTGATATCCAACTGTGTTGGGGCGTGGAAGTACTCATTGGAAAGACCTTGGAATTATCTATCCAACAAGTGCTTATTTTCTTGATTCGGAGTTTGTATGAGGAATCCACGCCTGTTTTAATTTCAGGACATCTATGTGTCCGAATTGAACGTTCCTTCTCTTGATGACCTCTCTTGCTTGTATTGCGCATGCCTTCCTCTCCTCCCTCGCGCCTTCATGGATGATCATCATGTCTGGCTCCTCTTGATGCAGCCCTTCTCCTTCTCGTGCCATGCTTGTCTCCTTAGTGAACCGGAGCATACATAAATGCATAGACTTAGGCAGTATAAAATTCTCATTAGCATAAACATCAGATTCATTTAGGAGTGAATTCACCAATTGTTCAAGTAGCTTTGCACGAGCTCTCATAATTGGTCCAATCCTGATTTCATTGGACTTATTCTTGATAGCAACTATCATCGGATTGATGACAAGTACGCCATGAGGGGGTCCTCGAGGTGTGCGGAAGAGAGGGGTGTGAGACGTACGGTATTCCGGGACGGTGAGCACACAAGTTTACCCAGGTTCGAATCTGCCGGCTTTGTTCGGATCCTACTCCTGCTAGCAATCCAGTAATACGGCAAAGCCAGAATATGGGTTACAAGAGTTTCGCCTGTGCGAGTTGAGATTGTAGACTATTGTGAGCGTGCCCTAAAGGCTCTCCCTAGGATGGCTTATATAGATATCCGGCCTAGGGTTTACAGGAAAACCTATCCGGCTACGACTAAGAGTTGGTTACAAAGTACATATTGAACTACAAGTAACATAACAGGCCTATGTGGGTAAGTCTTTTGGGCCTTCGCGTAGCCGAACTGGACTCCGTCTCTTCTCCCTGACTGGGCTGCCCATGAAGCAATGCTCTAACCCAAAGTGGGCCACCCTGGTCAGTGAGGCATAATGAGGCATATCCCCAACAGTAGCCCCAGGAAGCCTCCAAGATCCAGAGTCAGACTTTTTCATCGTTTAGCTTGATCTTCGGCTTGTAGAATCTTGAAGGGTTCCTGAAACTTCAAAAGAAAGGATAGGATCCGGGTCTCAAAACGAGTCGGACCTCTGAATACATTATTCGGTCTTCTAGCTTGAAATTCAAACTAAGTCGGAACTTGGTCTCTAACGTAATCTGACACCAGTCATGGTCAAGTCACGTCACTGACAGACATTCTCATCAGCACGACCGTTGGTGGGTCCACCTTTTGCGGAACCAAGGCAGTGTTTTAATGCGCGTGTGGACATCGAGGCAGTGTAATCATCACGTGGGGGTTACCCAGCTCCTTCCACGATGCATGTCACGATTACTGTTCATATTGCACGAATCTTGGTGCAGATAAAGGATATAAGGGGTTGAGATTTTTTCCCTCTTCTCTTCACCAGCACTTGCGTTCCTTCCTTCCTCCCAACACCTCCCATGAGAAGAGCTCCTCTGCCTCCCCCAAAATCCCCCAGCACCACCCATCCCAGGTCACCGTCACACAGAAAATGGCTGACACCTCACCTTTCGGTACGGTGGCGACGGTGTCGGCAGCGGAGAAGGAGAGCTTTCGTGGGGTTTGGATCCCCGCATCTTGGACGATGCCAAGCTCCGCATCGTTGAGAACGAAGGACTCCTCCGTGCCGGTGACTGGCGGAGCGGCTATAGCCAAACCGTCCCCACTCCTCGCGCCGACGAACGGGTGCATTTTGGCACCCATCTCGACAGAGGTTTGAGCTTCCCACCCTCAGATTTCTTTTCTAAGGTGATAGATCATTACGGAGTTCAACTCCATCATCTCCCCCAAACTCACTCTTAGAGATGAGCGCTTACGCTTCTTTGTGCGAGGGGTATCTTGGTATTAGGTCGAGTCTCACTCTCTTCTAGTTTTATTTTCATACCCGGAGAAATTCCATCACCGCTGGTAATCCATATATTACCGACACTCTTAGCTTTTTCATTAGGAGAGAATGCGTCTATCCTCGGATTAAGGCTAGTGAGTCGGTGAAACAGTGGCCATCCACCTTTTTCTATCACAAGGATATTCCTGCTCCCGGCACTGCTTTGCCGGCTTTTGTCGACGGTGCCGCCACGCCGAAAGAGTCCTGGGACGCAGATGCGCCGTCTCTCAGTGACGATCTACTTCTCGCCAAGAGGCGGATTGAATATCTAATGAAGCACAAGGGCCTTAAAGGGTCCGACTTGATTCATAGTTGGCTGGCACGCCGGATCCAGCCTCTCCAACACCATGCAGACCGGCTTATGCACTCCATTACCACATCCAAGAAAGACACTCTCCAGATCTGCTCCTATCCTTACACGGAGAAGGAATATGAGTCCCAGATCAAATGGTTGATTAGGGAGTGGATCAAGAGGAAAACCCCGAAGCTGTCTTTAGACATGCATACAGCTGAAGATCCTATGGTACCGACAAGTTTCCAGTAGTAACTCGATTTATGTGTTCATCTTTACATTATTGTCTCTTTTCGCAATACTGAGATACTCTTTCTTTTTAGCTTGCTGACCTCCCCGAGTTAGATCTTGCTCCTCTCGAGGGATATCCTCCTGAGATCTCTCAGGATGACGGAGAACTAGTTCCACTGCTCGAGACATTTAACCGAAATCATAAGGCTCCAACTCTAGCTATTGGCACCAAGGAAGTTCCCATTGTGAAAAAGTAACTTTCCTCACAAGTTTTTTGTATTATATTTCTTAATTCTTTCTAAGGTGTAACGTTGTTTGTTCAATTACCTCCTCAGAGCTAGACAGCTCACCAAGAGCAAGGGGAAAGGAGGCTCGTCGAAGCCCCTACATCAGTCAAAGCTTAATTTGACTTCTCCTGCCACAGCACCTCCGACTCCTACCCCTCAGCCTCCTGCAGCGCTGGAGATTACTCCATCTCCGACCGTCGTAGAAGATCCGGCTCGACAAATAGAGCCAGCGATCCTCAGCTCGCAAACTGACATCACCATGAGTGACTCAGGTGTTGATAAGGGTGAACCCTCTTCGGGTAATGATCCCTCGGCAAAGGTCTTCGCTGAAAACCTCCTCAACAATCCGGGTCTTGCCAAACTTTGCATTACTCGGAAATCTATGGAAAAGATCCAACGGCTAGCCCAGCAATGCTTGGAAAGCCAGAACATTACTGCTGAAGAGGAGGCACAAGAAGCAGAGGACATCAAGTACTTCGAAATCCTTGAGTAGATCCGTCTTCGCGACGAGGGGCTGAGAACCGGTGTGCTTCCGCCACCACCAGTAATCCCGCTGAACCTCGCTGAGAAGGTTAGCACCGAGGTATCTATGAGCTTAAGAAAGCTCACTCATGAACATCATGTAAGTCGAATTCCAACTCACCTTTTTTACTTTATTTCATATCATATCCTCTAACCTCCAAGCATGAAGTTGGACTGATAATCCAGATTTATGCTTCCCTAGGATGCCAAAGAATGAATTAGTGTAGCCCCCAAGGCTCGTGCTGATATTAGTAAAAATATTAGCCCGAGTCTTTAGTAGACATCTGATTCTGGGTATTCTAACTTATAGAAAGTTAATTCGTATAACCAGGAATTGTTGAAGAATATCTGCAACAAGCGGAGAGAGATCAAAGCTCTCCGGCTTGAAAATGCTCAGCTCAAAGTGTCAAGGGATGAAGCTGAAGGTAAGCATTTCAATCCTTTAACCTTGCTCTTTCTTTCATAGTCAAATTATTTATTCAATCGTTGCTCTTTTTTGCTTACACCACTAGTCAAGCAATCCTGTGCTATGATTGAAGAAGCCAAGAACCTGAAGACCCTGGAGGTGGAAAACACCGACTTACACTAAGAGCTGGATAAGCTCAAAGCGGATCATGAGAAGAGCATTGCTCAAGTTCTCAAATCCTCCTCCATGGCCACCGAAGAGCGTGATCGTAAGATCATGCTTCAGGATTATAAAATCTCGGATCTCAGTAATGAACTGTTCAGAGAGAAGGATATCACCGAGGCACTCCAGGCTGAACTCCAGAGCCTTAGGGAAGAGAAGACCAAAGTTGATGATGTCATCTTCGGTATGTTTCCCTCTTTCTGAATTTTCTGCCTTTTCTGACTCTTGGAGTTCGGATATATTTACTAACATTTTGCATTACATGCGTAGGTCCTCTGAACTTACTGGATTCTGCCTCCACCGAGTCTCGCACTAGTCGGCTTTCACAAGTCAGCAATTTGCTTCATGACTTCCGCCAATCCTTGGAGGATATTGGCGAGGTTCTCAAGGTTCCGGACATGCATAGAATGTCCGGCTTTGAAGTGTGAGACAAGGCCAAGGAGATGCCCTAGCTCATCCAGGACTGGAATATGTCCTATGCATCAACCGCAGCACAGAAAGCACTCACCATGGTTATGAGCCACCGTGGAAGCATGGAAATCTGGCAGGTAACCAGAGGGTATTCGACTGTGGATGAAGAAGGACAGGAGAAAGACATCAAGGCCATCATTAACTCCTATGCCGGATATGGATGTCACGTAGCTTACTTGACCAGCTACGACACTTCTTTCTTCACTCGTGTGGAGATGCCTCCTCCGCCCGCCGAGGTAACAGCTGAAGTCTCTGACGACGAACAAACTGTTTTAGATTTGAACGTCTTAGAGAGATATCAAGGCGAGGTCGACGTCTCTGGTGAGCCGACAGCTCCTACCTCTCCTCCTGCATCGTAGATCATCAGAAAAAACGGTGTGTTATTCTGAAAACAATTTGGATTCTAAATAAGTAATTAAATACTTTTGCTGGTGCTAAGGTTTACTATATCTATTTAGCACTTTTGGCTTTATAATTTTCGTGCCTGAAATTTTTACATAAACACTTTTTGTTTTGCCTGTACTTATCATTTATCTGGCTTTCTGCCTTGTCCCTTTTGTGAGCCGGCTAACCTTCAACACGGAAACTTTGCCGAGCAACGGAACTCAATTCCTAAACCAGTTTAAACTCGGAAACAAAGCCGACTTCTAGTACCAACAATTCACTACTCGGAAAATGCCCGCATCCGACAATCATATAAATAACCAAAGTACAAACTAGAAAATTTAGAGTTATACCCGAAGGTAACATTTTTAGAATCAGAAATCATAACCAGAACAAACATGAGCATAAAGTACTTTCAAGTATTCTAGGATTTTCAACTATGACATGATCATTCGGAACTAAGATGGTAATATAAAAGTTCTCAGAAAAAATGAGGTAACCAATACTTTATTTCTCATTGAACATGTACACATATATGATTACAAAGAAAGATAAATTAGGAATAAAAGGGATGTAGTTGAGCAATATTCCACGGTCTGTCTAATTCTTCCGAGTCTGTACTGCCTCCAGCTCTCTTTCATTTCTTAGTAGCAGGTCTTCCCATACTGGGGAAAGTTTGTGCTTTCTTTTTTGCACAAGCCGGAGAACCAAATCGCCCTTATTGAAAGACCGGTTTCTGACTCTCTGGCTATGATACTTGCATAACTTCTGCTAATAGGCTGTTGATCTCATTTCAGCAAAGACGCACACTTCTTCGATTAAATCGAGATCATTTTATCGAGAAATCTTGGCATCCTCTTCAATATACGCAGCAACTCGGGGAGAAGTATGAATCAAATCACTAGGAAGAACTGCTTCTGCACCATAGACCAAGAAGAAAGGTGTGTATCTAGTTGACCTGTTCGGAGTTGTTCGTAAACTCCATATCACAGAAGGTAATTCCTCTGCCCAAGCCCCCGCAACACGTCATAGTGGTGCTTCGAGTCTTGGTTTTAGGCCTTGTAGGATTAAACCGTTCGCTCTTTCGACTTGTCCATTAGCCTGTGGATATGCGATTGACGCAATGTCAACCCGGATATTTTGTTCCTCGCAGAATTCGGCAAACTCTCCCATGGAAAAGTTACTCCCATTGTCTGTGATAATGCTATGTAGATAACCGTATCGGATTATGACATCCTCAACAAATCTTCTGGCTGTTGCTCCATCATAACTAGTGACGGGTTTAGCCTCGATCCATTTCGTGAATTTATCCACCATCATGAAGAGTTGAGTAAATCCACTTGGAGATCGTTTAAAGGGTCCTACCATATCAAGCCTCCAGACCGCGAAGGGCCACGTTATAGGTATTTTTCTTACTTGATTAGCTGGAACATGGGCTTGGTTGGCGTACTTTTGGCAACCTTTGCACGTCTTGACCAGCCGTTCGGCATCTGCCTTAGGTGAAAGCTAGAAAAATCCATGTCTAAAAGCTTTTGCCACTAAGGATTTGGCTGTAGCGTGATGACCGCATTCACCTTCGTGGATTTCCCTTAGGATTTCCACTCCTTCTTCCGGAGATACACAATGCTGAAATACCCCAAACACGCTCCGCTTATAGAACTCACCATTTACGATTGTATAGGTTTTTGCTCGTCGGACGATGTACCGGCTTAGAACCTCGTCTTCGTGTAATTTGCCAACTACCAAGTAATCAAGGTAGTGTTGAGTCCAACTGGGAATCACAACCAGAACTGCTATTAAAGGTGAGTCCGATTTGGTCGGATATTCCTCGTCTACTCCTTTTATAGAGGGAACTTTGAGGTGCTCTAAGAAAGCACCATCCGGGACCTTTTTCCGTGCAGAGCCTATTCGTGATAATGCATTTGCTTCCTCATTTTTTCTTCGAGGGATATGTTGAACCTTAAACCCTTCGAATGATTTTGATAATTCATCCACGACAGCTCTATATGCTGCCATGTGTTTGTTTGCATTAAAGATGTCCGACACTTGTTGAGCAACAAGGTCCGAATCTCCATAACACATTAATTATCGAATGCCGATATCCTTAGCAATCCAGATTCCATGTAGCAATGCTTCATATTCAGCAATATTATTTATTGCCGTAAAATGAATCTGCAACACATAGAAAAGTTTATCTCCTTGGGGTGACTTGAGTACCACACCAGCCCCCGAGCCCCTGAGCGCCTTAGACCCGTTAAAATGCAAGGTCCAGTATTCCGACTCTGGGAGCGTCATGTTCTCCACAGTTTCTGTCCAATCAACAAAAAGTCAGCGAGGATTTGGGATTTGATTGTTGTACGATGTTTATACTCAACGTCGAAAGCTGAGAGCTCTATTCCCCACTTTGCGACGCGTCCTGTAGTGTTGCTATTGGTGATAATATCTCTCATGGGAGATGTGCTCACCATGGTAATTGGGTGTTCATGAAAATAATGCCGCAACTTTCAGGATGCAAAAAACACACCGTAAGCCAGCTTTTGATAGTGCAGATACCGCTGCTTAGATTCAGTTAGGACTTCGCCGAGGTAATAATTCGGACGCTACACTGGGTGATCCTGATTTTCCTCAGATCTCTCCACCACCATGACGAGACTGATGACCCTGTTTGTCACAGCGATATAGAGCAACATTGGTTTCTGAGGTTCCGGTGCTGCGAGGATAGGAGCACACGAAAGTACTGCTTTCAGGTCTTGTAGTGTAGCTTCAGCTTCATCAGTCCAAACGAACTTTTTGGTCTTTTTCAGGAGCTTGTAAAGTGGTGTGGATCTTTCACCGAGCTGGCATAGAAACTGAGTGGCTGCAGCAATGCAACCAGTTAGTCTTTGAACGTCCTTCAGGCGAGTAGGCCTGGAGATATTGACTATAGCCCTTATCTTGTCACGATTCACTTCTATGCCTCTTTGTGACACGATGAAACCTAACAATTTTCCGACTGGTATTCCAAAGAAACATTTCTTCAGGTTAAGCATTATGTTGTATTTTCGTAGATTGGCGAATGTCTCCTCCAAGTCGGAAATTAATCTTTCCTTCTTTTTGGACATCACCGCAATATCGTCCACATATGCATGTACATTGCGTCCGATTTGGTCATGGAGGCAACGCTGCATAGTGCGCTGGTAGGTAGCTCCTGCGTTCTTGAGCCCAAAGGGCATCGTAACGAAACAGAAAGTTCCAAAGGGGGTTATGAATGAAGTTTTGACTTTGTCAGATTCCTTCATCCAAATTTGGTGGTAACCGGAATATGCGTCGAGAAAACATAGGAGTTCCGAGCCTGCCGTAGAATCGATAACTTGATCAATTCTAGGTAGAGAGAATGGATCTTTGGGACAAGCCTTGTTCAAGGCAGAATAATAAACACACATCCTTAAATCAGTTGTGTCCTTTTTAGGGACCATTACAGCATTGGCCGACCACTCAGTGTGGATGACCTCTTCTATGAATCCGGCTAACTCGAGCCAGGCTAGTTCCTTAGCTATTGTTTTTCGCTTTTCATCACGGAATCGTCTAACGACTGTTTGACGGGTTTAGCGTTTGGGTGTACATTTAGAGAGTGCTCGGCAAGTTCCCTAGGTACTCCGGTCATGTCAGATGGCTGTCATGCGAAGATATCTTGATTTGCTTTGAGGAACTTGATGAGCACGCTTTCCTATGCGCAATCTAAACCTACACCTATCTGGGTCACCTTGGAGGGATCATCATCCTTCAATGGCATCGTCTTCGTCTCTTCCGATGCCTTGAACTCCGGAGTCGGCTTTGTCACCTCCTTCTTGGTCATGGGCATCTCGGACAGGTTGACGGTCTTCTTGATATCCTGGTACTCCTGGGCGTGTAACACGGCTTCAGCAAAGGCGGCATTTCCGTCCTCGCACTCTCGCGCTTTCTTCGGGTCTCCCTGATGGTGATCACGCAGTTTGGACCTGGAATTTTCATCATATTGTAAATGTAACATGGACGAGCCATAAAATCCTAGTAAGCCGGCCGTCTGAATATAGCGTGGTAGGCGCTCTTGAACGGGACCACTTCGAAGGAAAGTGCCTCCGTCCGATAATTCTTTGAAGTACCAAAGGTGACATCCAAAGTGATCTCTCCCAGGGAATTTGCTTGTCTTCCTAGGATAACTCCATGAAAGATCACAGAGCTGTGATTCAGCTGTGTCTCCGATATCCGCATCCGGCGTAGCATTTCGACATACAGAATATTGATGTCGCTGTCGCCGTCCATGACGGTCTTGGAGAAACCATAGCCGTTAATAAGTGGATTGACGATTAGGGCATATTTTCCTCACCTGTGCAACTTAGGCGGATCATCAGCACGGTCAAAGGTGATTTCCACTTCCGACCAGTCCAAGTTTTGCAGGACAGCCAGAACAATCGCATTGAGTTCATGCAGCACTGCTTTCTTGACCTTAGCTGGTTGAGACCCAAGGAAAGTGACGTAGGTGTCTTTCTTTGTTGGGAAATTCTTCTTTCCATCTGACTTGAGATTCGAAGTATCAGCTTCCTCCATGTCGGAATCTTCCTTGGTCTCTTTCTCTTTTTCGGGATTCTTCTTTCCCTTCTTTCGCTTAGCCCTGTAGCCAGCGGTATCGTCCTTTTTTATGTCGTCATTAAAACAACACTCAGCATTTGTGTGGGGCGATCCCTCGTTGGGATCTAAGTGATGCATGCACGGGTTATTGGCAATGTCGGCCCAAGAGTAAGTTTTGCCAGGTTGTTAGTCTCCTCTCCCTTGGACCCTTGATGTCCCACGACCATGTCCACGGCCACCGGCGCGCCCTCCTCGTCCTCTAGACCCGGAACTAGCAATGACCACCACTGTTTCCGTGTTGGGCTTTTCTTCCGAGGTGTTCTTGCACTTCTGAGCTTGCTGCTTTGGTTGTTTTGCTGACTATGGCACAACCACGACATTTAGTAGTCCTGCTGCGTCGTCGTCAGCATCTCCATACTTTCTCACTGTTTCTATCATCTCTCCCAAATCAGTGACCTTGTCACATTTCAAGCAATGATGTAGAAAACCAATTGGGAGTCCTGCAATGAAATCTTCAATTGCAGTTTGGTCATTTATTCCCTCACATGAGTTCTTCGTGTCGACCCATCATCCGAGGTAATCTCGGCAAGTTTTTCTGGCTTTCTGGGTGCAACGTTGTAGGTCTCCTACCGTACAGGGCCTCTGGTATGTGCCTTCGAAATTCTGAAAGAACGTGCTTTGCATGTCGTACCAGTTGTGGATGGTGTTTTTCAGAAGTTCATTGAGCCAGGATAGCGCCATCTTCTGTAACATGAGTGGGAGATATCGGGTTGCGACCAAGCCATTTCTGCCTTTGGCGATGCAGCAAGCCTGGAAAAAAATCCTGGAGCCAAGTATCTGGCCGAGCTACACCATCGTAGGCCTGAATATGCCTTGAGATAGCAAATCCCTCCGGAAAGTGTGTTTGTATTATGCATGGTCCAAAGCATTTTGGACCCACATAGATGTCGTCGTTCTCGTAGCATCGCGCCTCTATGTTAGAATTGATCTGATGTCTCGCGTCACTTAGTGACAGCGATCGCCGTCCTGGTTGACGGCTGTGGCTGCGGTGCCTTGGAGCCGGACATCTACTTCTGCCACCACTTCCCCTACCACGACTACTTGGTGGAGAGGGTGTATCATGTGGATTGTTTTCGGCCGATCACCGACCTCCTTCCGGAGCGTCATTGTTCCAGTTCCTGGTGTTGGGCCACGCAGAGATAAAAAAACTTTTCCCTAACGCGGAACTCCCAAGATCAAGCTCAGGTTATAGGCCACGAGATTACCACTAGACGCGCAGATGCGGAAGTTGATGCAGCACGTCGAAGCAGTACCGAACAATCCCCTGGACAACCCTCCGAATCCCGCGGACAGCTTCTCCGGATCCCACGAACTCCTTCGCTAGATCCCCAGGAGCTTCCTCGTCTCCAACGCCGCACGTGCAACGCCTCTACCGGTATCAACACATACAAGAAGGAGCTATGGACAGAGGATTGCTAGATCCTGTCTAGCCCGAAATGGAAGTGGAGAAAGTGACGGCTAGGTTAGGAACTATCCCTTGTCACTCCACTTATATACACTCCTAGTTGGGATCAACGCTTGAGGCCCATCTAGGCCGTATTCCAATCTCCACATGGATCTAATCCACATGGGCTCCTTACCCTTAAGTGTGTGACCCTGTAGGTTCACGTACACCTGGACACGACACGAGTCACCACTCCGAGTCGATAGCTGGTAGCGGTCTCTAGCAAGACGTGCCAACTCCCAAGCGTCGTAAAGTCAAAAGACGAACCTTCAATGTGACTTCCGTCCAAGTCCCTTTGCCTCATGATATACCTGTTAAGCTATTGGCGAGTAGTTGCCATCCCTTTAATAGCTTAACTCTCTTCTCGTACCATGATATGTGATTCACTGGACTAACTCTTAGTCCGACTCCTCAGTTAACACTTAACTGAGTAGCGCATGGCCATGCTTCCGAATCATATGACACGAGAGGGCCCAGAGAATATCTCTCCATTACGGAGGGGAAAATCCCATCTTGGTAATCCACGTCATGCAGCTTGCTTCATAACCAACCCGAACTCTACCTTTATAACCGCCCATTTACGGAACATCGTTTGATAGAACCTAAGTTGGCGATCCACAACTTGGATCATGCAATCACCTCAGGTCGAAGGATTCCATTGCTTGAGACTGCAAATGACAACATGCTCGTTGCATCTCAACTGTGGGTCAGTCCGACTCGCTAAACCCTTTAGCCGAATTAGTGTAAGTCAGAATAGCATCACCATGCCCATGACAAGTGGAACTGTGTCATCAGCCGACTTGCACATTGGTCTAAGTTGTGTGTCCAGCACAACCTCAACGACCAAGGACAATCTAATATGAACAATCATGAATACATAGTTCCACAACTGAATCATGCATTCAGTGATATATATTTGATGTTCATATAAGGATAACTTTACTTTATGAATACTTTGGGAAATATCATCAATCATGATTGCCTCTAGGGCATATTCCCAATAGTCTCCCACTTGCACTAGAGTTAATCATCTCGACATCACATGTCCAGGCATCTAATGCCCATGGCTCTTACATGCGCCTCATGCTTAGGATGTGGAAGTGGCTTTGTCAATGGATCTGCAACGTTTGCATCCGTGCGTACCTTGCATAACTTGATATCACCATGATCCATGAACTAGCGAATCAAGTGGTATCACATGAGTATATGCTTGTTCTTCTGGTATTGTCTAGGTTCCTTGGCTTGTGCACTAGCACCATTGTTGTCACAATACACGTCTAATGGATTGGACGAGCCTTGAACTACACCGAGATTAATCAGGAAATTCCCGATCCAAATAGCTTCCTTTGCTGCCTCTGAGGCAGCAATATACTCAGCCTCTGTTGTAGATGCAGACACAGTCTCTTGCTTGGAACTCTTCTAGCTCACAGCCCCTCCGTTCATAACTAACAAGTACCCATATTGCGAACGAGAATCATCTGAGTCAGTAAGGTAACTCGCATCCATGTAACACCTTACACTAAGTTCAACCTCACCTCCATAAACTAGGAACGCATCCTTAGTCCTTCTCAAGTACTTAAGAATGTTCTTAATCCGCCCAAAGGGATTTCTCCAGGGTCAGCCTGGTATCTGCTCACAACACTTAGAGCATAGGAAACATCCGGCCTAGTACAAATCATGGCATACATGATGGACCCGACTACTGAAGCATAAGGAATCACACTCATCCTACTTCGCTCATTAGTTGTCTAAGGACACTGAGTCTTGCTAAGTCTTATGCCATGGGACATCGGTAAGAACCCCTTCTTAGATGATTCCATGTTGAATTTCTTCAACACTTTGTCCAAATATGTACTTTGGCTCAACCCAATGAGCCGCCTGGATCTATCTCTATAGATCCTGATTCCTAGTATATAAGTTGCCTCACCCAAGTCCTTCATTGAGAAACTCCTTTCCAATGATTTCTTGGTTTCTTGCAACATCTGGAAATCATTTCCAATCAATAATATATCATCCACATATAAGATCAGAAAATTTACTTTGCTCCTACTAAACTTCTTGTATAAACAAGAATCATGATCACTCTTGATGAAGCCAAACGATTTGACTACCTCATCAAAGCGAATGTTCCAACTCTGAGATGCTTGCTTAAATCCATAAATGGATTTCTGAAGTTTGCATACCTTGTCAGCATTAGACGGATCGACAAAACCATCGCGCTGTATCATATACACGTCCTCGGTTAATTTTCCATTAAGGAAAGCCTTTTTGACATCCATCTGCCATATTTCATAGTCGAAATAGGCTGCTATAGCTAACATGATCCGAACTGATTTAAGCATCGCTACGGGTGAGAAAGTCTCATCGTAGTCAACTCCTTGAACCTGCCGGAACCCCTTCACGACAAGACGTGCTTTATAGATAGAAACGTTTCCATCCATATCAGTTTTCTTCTTAAAGACCCATTTGCACTCGACGGGTCTTGCACCGTCTGGCAGATCAACCAAGTTCCAAACTTTATTATCATCCATGGACTTTAACTCGGATTTCATGGCTCCAAGCCATGACTCAGAATCAGAACCCGCCATCGCTTCCAGATAAGTTGTCGGCTCATCACTGTCCAACAGTAATATATCACGAACACTTCGCAATCTTTCCGATCTTCGCAGTGTAGGTGTAGCTTCCGGCTCAGCTACCACGACTGGCTCAACCTCCAAGGCTTTCACCAAATTGCTACTGACCGGTTCCTCTCAAACTTCTTCGAGCCGCACCGTACTCCCACTGACTTCCCGACTGAGAAACTCTTTCTCAAGGAAGACACCATTATGAGCGACAAACACTTTGCCCTCTTCTCGGTTGTAGAAGTAGTAACCCAAGGTTTCCCTTGGATACCCAATGAAAATGCACTTATCCGACTTGGCTGTAAGCTTGTCTGACTGAAGTCGCTTGACAAATGCTTCACAACCCCAAATCTTAAGAACAGACAAACTTGGCTTCTTCCCTGTCCACATCTCATGTGGTGTCTTCTCTACCGATTTTGACGGTACTCTGTTTAGTGTGAACACTGCCGCTTCTAGACAATAACCCCAAAATGATAAAGGTAGATCTGTCCGACTCATCATTGATCGTACCATGTCCAACAAGGTCCGATTCCGCCGTTCCGACACACCGTTCCTCTGCGGTGTACCCGATGGAGTGAGCTGAGGAACTATTCCACAACTCTTCAGATGGTCATCAAACTCATGGCTCATGTACTCGCCTCCTCAGTCTGACCGAAGAAACTTTATTTTCTTGCCGAGTTGATTCTATACTTCATTCTGGAATTATTTGAACTTTTCAAAGGCTTCCGACTTATGTTTCATCAAGTAGACATATCCATATCTACTCAAATCATCAGTGAAGGTAACGAAGTACTCATGACCATCCCTGGCCATCACGCTCATTGGACCACATACATCACTATGTACTAGTCCCACCAAGTCAGACGCCCTTTCACAACTCCTTGCAAAAGGTGTCTTGGTCATCTTGCCTAGAAAGCAGGATTCGCATGTCTCGAACGACTCCAAGTCGAACGAAGTTAGGAGCCCATCATCATGGAGCCTCTTCATGCGTTTACAACTTATATGACCAAGTCGACAGTGCCAAAAGTAAGTCATATTCAGATCAGTTGGTTTCAACCTTTTCATATTTATGTTATAGACTGACCCACCATCAAGATTCAAAATCAATAACCCGTTCCGAACAGGTGCAAAGCCATGAAACATATCATTCAAATATAAAGAACAACCATTGTTCTTAATATTAGACTCATAGCCTTGTCTCATCAAACATGAGGCAGAAATGATGTTTCGACTAAGAACTAGAACATAATAACAATTATTTAGTTCCATTAAGAATCCTGAAGGTAAATGAAGTTGCATCGTGCTGACTTCTAACACAGCAACTCTTGCTTTGTTACCGACCCGAATGTCAACCTCGCCTCTTGCTACTCCCCTAGTTCTTACCAGTCCCTGCAACGAGTTGTAGATATGAATGACTGATCCGGTATCATATACCCAAGAACTACCGGGTGCATCAGCAAGATAAAGGTCTATAACATTGCAAACAAGTGTACCTGAGTTGGAAGTCACACCTCCACTCTTGGCTTTATCCGCCAAATACTTCCTGCAATTCCTCTTCCAGTGGCCATTGCAATAGAAGCAAGCGGAACCGGCTGAAGGAGATGACTTAGTCCCTAAGGAAACGCTTGGGATCTCATCCTGAGCATTACCTCCTGACTTAGCCTTCTTCTTCTTAGTCCAAGAACTCTTCTTAAACTTAGCCTTATTCTGTACCACCAACACTTGGCTAGTACCTTTCTTGAGATCAACCTCTGCATGCTTAAGCATCCCATGTAATTCAGTGATCTTCTTATCCATACCATGCATGTGGTAATTCGATATGAACTGACCATACACACTAGGAAGAGAGTTCAGAATTATATCCGTAGAGAACTCTTCGCTAATGGGGTAGCCAAGCCTTTCCAGAGACTACACGTAACCAACCATCTTGATCAGATGCGGACTTAGTGGATCACCATCCTTAAGCTTACAACTCAGCAAAGCTTGAGAGACTTGATACCTCTTGGTCTTTGCCTGAGCCTGGAACATACTTTTGAGGCTTTCGATCATATCGTAGGCCTCAACATTCTCGAACTGCTGCTGCAGGTCCGATTCCATGTGAGCAAGCATAAGATAGCTAATTTCTGTAGACTCATCACATGTTCTACGATAGGCATTGGTTGTTGCGACACTCGCATTCTCATCCGGCACATCTGGAAGCGGGTTGTCTAGAACATGGTCCCTTTTTTTCTTGTTTGAGAACAATTCTCAGATTACGATACCAGTTGGTGAAGTTTCTCACATTAAGTTTATCTTTCTCTAGAATGGTCCTCAAAGCAAAATTGGACAACTAAGGGAGACTGCTACTAGGTGCCATTATCTACAACAGAAATATGCAAAATACTTAAGATAGATATTCATAAAAGAGCAGGCATATTAAACATTTTAATACTTATGCTCCCACTAGAACCAACATCCCTTCGATGGTTACTTAGTGATTCAGGATCCTAAATAAGCAAGCCAACTAGTGAATTTAGCATCACCGCTAGCTGTCAAGTGATCTAGGTAGGCAACTCCTTGCCAATCGCATCTCATGCGACTCCTGTTGGCCGGGTGGCATCTCATGCCCTGGCACCCGACTTCCCTCTCCCCGAGCCCCACAACCGTTGTGATAGACCCGTCTAGCTTACCAAGTGCTTCCGCTGTAAGAGTCTGACTCGAACCCATCTAGTCGAAAAGAATTGGCAGCACCTCAATTTTATGAGCCCACTACCAAGAATGTCCGACTTGTGATGGTGCAAAGACCAAGGGAGACCGACTAGACCTTCTTTGAGGGATTAAAGTTTAACCACTATCTCATAGAGGTAAAACTAGAGACATAACAATCACACAAAATAATCCAATTATAATGTGAAATGGTATGGCTCCCTCCATGGTGATCTCCATCTCCCTAAACATGTTCGTCATGCCTTTGGCTGTAGTGTCCTTCAAGTCCTCCAAACATGTTACACCAGCACTAAGGAATATACAAGAAGATGGCATCTCATGACGACACGCAGGTCGTTATACAATAACAGTGACAGCACTTTGGCTCCAGCCGGCTGACAAACCCGTGATACGCAGATCACATATGGATTATACACATCACATGCACATAAGCCATACCAGTCACAACTTGCTGCAAAAACAAGTTATGCATAAATATGATATCTACCGGTGTTGTGAACCTCGCAACGACATCTAAGGCGCTATGACTAGGCGAAGCCGGCGGTCCCAAATCTGATCCCGAAATCGCAGATCTAATCTGCATTCCGAACCATGGATTCCTTCATTGGATAAAACACTTTTACCCATATCTGATCCATGTCCAGATCTGACCAATCTCAGTGATCATCCGCACCTGATCTTCCATGCACCCCCGAGTGTGATTGATCCAATCAATCCTGCACAAAACCAATCTATCTCATAGATCGACCACCGAAACTCTAAGTGGATCCTATCCACCACCTCGTGCATATCACATACGCATAGATCTAGAGCCTAAAACCAGAAGCTTTCGCTCTTCTACCACTGTTGGGCCATGCAGAGATAAACAAAACTTTTCCCTAACGTGGAACTCCCAAGTTCAAGCTCAGGTTATAGGCCACGAGATTACCACTAGATGCGCAGATGCGGAAGTTGATGCAGCGTCAAGCGATAAGACCGAACGATCCCCGGACAGCCCTCGAATCCATGGATGACTTCTCCGGATCCCAGGAACTCCTTCGCTAGATCCCCAGGAGCTTCCCCATATCCAACGCCGCACGCGCAACGCCTCTACCGGTATCCACACATACAGGAATAAGCTATAGACAGAGGATTACCACTATCCCTTGTCACTCCACTTATATACACCCCTAGTTGGGCTCAACACTTGAGGCCCATCTAGGCCGTATTCCAATCTCCACATGGATCTAATTCACATGGGCTCCTTACCCTTAAGTGTGTGACCCTGTAGGTTCACGTACAACTGGACACGACATGAGTCACCACTCCGAGTCGATAGCTGGTAGCGGTCTCTAGCAAGACGTGCCAACTCCCAAGCGCCGTAAAGTCAGAAGACGGACCTTCAATGTGACTTTCGTCCAAGTCCCGTTGCCTCACGATATACCTGTGAAGCTATAGGCGAGTAGTTGCCATCCCTTTAATAGCTTAACTCTCTTCTCGTACCATGATATGTGATTCACTGGACTAACTCTTAGTCCGACTCCTCAGTTAACACTTAACTGAGTAGCGCATGGCCATGCTTCCGAATCATATCATACGAGAGGGCCCAGAGAATATCTCTCCATTACGGAGGGGCAAATCCCATCTTGGTAATCCATGTCATGCAGCTTGCTTCACAACCAACCCGAACTCTACCTTTATAACTGCCCATTTACGGAACAATGTTTGATAGAACCTATGTTGGCGATCCACAACTCGGATCATGCAATCACCTCAGGTCGAAGGATTCCATTGCTTGAGACTGCAAATGACAACATGCTCGTTGCATCTCAACTATGGGTCTATTCGACTCGCTAAACTCTTTAGCCGAATTAGTGCAAGTCGGAATAGCATCACCATGCCCATGACAAGTGGAACCGTGTCATCAGCCGACTTGCACATTGGTCTAAGTTGTGTGTCCAGCACAACCTCAACGACCAAGGACAATCTAATATGAACAATCATGAATACATAGTTCCACAAGTGAATCACGCATTCAGTGATATATATCTGATGTTCATATAAGGACAACTTTACTTTATGAATACTTTGGGAAATATCATCAATCATGATTGCCTCTAGGGAATATTCCCAACACCAGGGAGGGTCTTTGTTATGACGAGCCCCCTTCCGGCTCGACTCGGCACGGTCTCCGTCGTTCCTTCATCCGTTGTTCCCTATAGCTTGGTGAGGTTCAGCCGGACGGCTTGTATGTCTTGGAGGTGGCATTCTTTGACGATCCTCCTCCCAGCGTTTCTCTTTGTCTTCTTCACTGTGATTGTTCGACTCTCGTCGGGGAGGGTGTCTCGGATACGGCACTGCAACTGCGACTCGCTCTGCGGCTAAGGCAACATTACTCTAATCACGTGCGGTTCTGTGCCGTTGGCCTAAAGATCCAGTTCTTGAGTAGTTGTCCTCCTGACGGTCATGCTATTCCGGCATCCGTTGGGGTCTAATATCATCCCAGGCTGGATCCGTGTGACCCTTTGTTTCTCTAGGCCCTTGGTAAGCAGCTTTATGCCCAAACGAACCTCTTCTGGGCCTTGGTTATTTTCCAGGATATCTCGATCCGCAGCAGTGTTCTATACTGGTGTTGGGTACACCAGATCTCCACTACTGTCGAGCCGAGGCATCCCCGGATCTCCCTCAAAGAGAACCTTGCGTACTTCCGGAAATATGACGGCCTGCACGTGGCCTTTCTGGGTCTTCTGATGCTGCAGAGAGATGAGCTTCTCCGCAGTGTCCATGCGCTTCTTCTCTTTCTCAATGTTTTTGGATTCATCCAGGAGTACTTGGCGACACGCTTCTAGGGCCTGAGCCCTTTCTTCCAATTCCGCAGCAGTGAGTTCTGCTGCAGTAGGGATAGGTGTAGTTAATGCAGCATCGATGAGTTTACGGGCACCCGCGGTGACCACGTGTCCATCCACTGAAGCTTCTTTGGGCTCGTCTGGGATTAAAGCTCCATCCAAGTCTTCCTCGTATTCCTCGGCAACCACTTCCTCCGCTAGAGGATCTTTTGCCGGGGTCTTGTTCTTCTTGTTCTTCTTGTTTACCTTCTTGGCAGTGCCGGTAGCAAAGACGACTTTGAGTCCGTTTCCCGGAGTCAAGCTCTGATCGGTACTTTCGGACATCTGGATATCAGGGTTAGCTCCAAGATCCATGTCATCCTGTGCTTTAGGAGAGTTTTCTCTAGATCCTTCGTCCATGGCTTCTACTTCTGCAGCTTTGGAGTTGTACTCCACTTCGTATTCTTCGGAGAACTTTCGAAAATCTGCCGACATCATGGAATCATCCGAAGATGCCAGTAAGTCGACATTTATTCCGATCACCTCCAGCACCGAGTCTTCGTTGTCTCCAGCATCGACAGAGCCAGATCCGGATCCAACATATCCGACAAAGTGCGATGTGTGCGTCCTGAGGTAGTTGTGGCTTTCCTCGTGGTCTTCCTCGAAAATCCTGATGGTTTCGAGAACCTCATCCATGCTGGTGTCTTTCATCATCATGCGCCTCAACGTATGCCTCAAGAAGGGTTGATCTGTTTCGGTGTTGGAAGAGCCGGAACCTGCATTGCTGACTTGTTCCTCCTAGATTTCGACCTCGACGGGTGGGTCGATCTGGGATTCAGCCTCTTCAGGGAGATCCACTCCAGATTCAACTTGTACCGTGAGATCTGCTTCAGGATTAGTTTTCTCCACTATCTTCGCAACTGGTGCGGGCTGGGTGGGATTAGGGTTTTCTGGGATCCGGAACTCTGATGCCTCCATGGATAGAGGGGATCCAGAAATTTATTTTGCCTCTATCATCACCGGGGGGGTGGGTGGGGCAGGATCAACAAAACCGATGTACACATCGATCTCGCCGAAAGACATGATGGTGTAGGTAGTCACATCCTCCCTAGCCGGAATCTAGGTCTCGTCGAGAACGATGAGAGGGACGTCGCTGGCATAGAGGATGCAACCGACGGTGATGGTCTCGCCGATTTCGATTCTTGCAGATTCCGCACGGAACGCAGATCCGAAGCTCACTTGCCCCACGGTGGGCGCCAACTATCGTCGGATTGATGACAAGTACGCCATGAGGGGGTCCTCGAGGCGTGCGGAAGAGAGGGGTGTGAGACGTATGCTATTTCGGGACAGTGAGCACACAAGTTTACCTAGGTTCGAATCCGCCGGCTTTGGACGGATCCTACTCCTGCTAGCAATCCAGTAATACGGTAGAGCCGGAATATGGGTTACAAGGGTTTCGCCTGTGGGAGTTTAGATTGTAGACTATTGTGAGGGTGCCCTAAAGGCTTTCCCTAGGACGGCTTATATAGATATCCGGCCTAGGGTTTACAGGAGAGACCTATCCAACTACGACTAAGAGTCGGTTACAGAGTAAATCTTGAACTACAAGTAACATAACATGCCTATGTCGGTAAGTCTTCTGGGCCTTCTCGTAGCCGGATAGGACTCCGTCTCTTCTCCCTGACTGGGCCGCCCATGAAGCAATGCTCTAACCCAAAGTGGGCCACCCTGGTCAGTGAGGCACAGTGAGGATACCCGGAAAGTATATCCCCAACAAGCAACATCTTCATTAGGAGTTGGAGATATCAAGTCAATAGGGATGTCCTCATCAGAACAATTCCTCATATACATGAGAATGTGATGATGCCTAAATTAGATGTGTTTGGTACTCTTAGGAATGATGGACCTATCATGGACAAGAGGGACAAGCATTGGAGCATGATCATGCATGGAGATGGCAGCAAGCATATGAGGATTGAAGTGGACGCCACAAGTGGAGATTTCGGAACTTTGAAGCCACCATAATGATGATTGAAGACTTGGACGAAATATTCAATAATATTACTTCATAGATTCGTCCATAGCTTGATATGGTGCTCTATCACCTTAATTTTGGGCCAGGCCCATTTTATTTTCGCAGGGTTTAAAATAGGCACTTTTTAGAGTCCGTATTTGAGGGGAAAAGGCCTTCTAGGGTTCGGTTCGGCCACCATACCTATGGCTGGACGAAATACCCACCTTTTCCTCCTTAAATACCCTCGTAGCCATTACTTTTAGACTCAGATTTTGTTTAGACTAAAAGTTAGCCATCATTGTAACTTTGCCAAGGCTTGAGTGTCGCAGAGACCTCCTGTACTTCGCACCTATTCAGGATCCCACCTTTACAATAAAGCTTTCATCTGTATCCACAATATCTCGATTGCAATACTAGTTCTTACTTGTTCTTGATTTCAGGTACAAATTAAGACCCTCGTTGGTCAGGCTGATCATGCTTCTGCAAGATCGGTAACCTGCAGGAGATTGGCCTAGCGATTGCTTTGGCGCTCATTCTCGCATGTGTAGTCAGATCGTCAAGCCCGAACTGAACCCAAATCGGCTATAACCATCTCATCACAAGATCGGACACCTTTGCCCTATCAAGTGGTATCAGATTTCAGGTTGCTCGGAGATTTACAGTTTTTTCTAGTTAGATCTGTTTTACCTATAACCTATGAAAAATCCAAAAATACAATTAGAGTTAGATATATCCCATCACCGATCTTTGCCTTGCATTGTATTTTCAGTTTTACATCATTGAATTTGTGTCTGCATCATCGCGTCGAGTTGTTGGTCTTATGTCTCGTCCCTTAGAGTTTGGAGTTCTGGTCACATTAGTCACTGCCGCCACGCTCGCAGATCACTGCCATTGCCATACACCCACCATCATATTTGGCCACCATATACTCCTACCACCATAAACCCTAGACTCTGCCACCGCCTTCCTACCAAGACACAGATCCAACCCCTTTTCCTGTCGTGGCATGAGTTCGAGTAGAGTTTTTATTTCCTTGTTATTTTTCTTTCCTTCCATATTGCATTCCGTGTTGTAATCTCATTCTGTTCACTTCAAGTTCTAGCCGCAAGTCAAGGAGAGCGAAAAAATAGTCCGGAAATGCCTCTGAATTTTTTTCGGGTTTTCCAAGTTTTTGGCCTTGGGGATCACTTTTCTCCTTCGGTCGTTATAGCGACATTTTTTGGTGCCTGCGCGCTTTCCGGAGCACGGTAGAAAATTTTAGACAAAAAATTTCAGGGCAATACTATTTTTAGACCCTGTAGATCAGTTCTAGACACTCGCCATCATAGTGATTTTGGACATCTCGGTTCACTTTCCAAAGCATCATATCATCACACCATTCCTCGTTGTGCCGCATCGTGACATCGTTAGTGCTCTAGGCTCGCGTCTCTAGTATAGTCTAGCCTAGGACCAGCATGGTACCATTGTTGAGCATCTTTTCAACCTTGCATTGCTGTTTTGACAATTGCTAACCTCCTTTGATAAGCCTTCCTAGAGCCCCACAGATTTCTCCACATGTGTTGTGTCAACTCCTGGTAATCGCTCGGGTCAATCTCTGGAACCTCTGATCCTTGCGGTTGCACATCCCCTTTTCCTCATGTTTTGTATGAACTTGTATGAGCTTTGTATATTTCTTGACGGATTACAGGTGTTTCCACCATATTTCCGTACTCGTAGGCATATACACATGTGCTTTTAAGGAGAAACCATGGCAGATATACCTCTTAAACCATCAAAATGACGAATGAAGAGATGCATGCCCACTTTACCAAGCTTTTGGTATGACGTGTGCAAGATGTTGATTCAAGAATGGAGGATGTTGACCTCAAGCGCAATGAAACCATTTACAAGATAGATGGGCTAGAGAAATCTTCAATGACAAGCTCGACGCCAAGTTTTAGGAGATCCTCAATAGGTTACCGGCACCTACTACTGCACCACATCCGCATCGGCGTTTACTCAGCAACGTGGGACTTGCACGATGCGTCCCACTCGTGGGACACCATATTACTGGTTCTTCTGCTCCTGGTGCAGCTGCACCACCTCACGCTCCAACCGCTGAAGCTGCTGCACCAACCGCTGAAGTTGCTGCAGCACCAGGTGTCACCGCTACCACGGTTGATGCTTTTGCAGATTATGAAGAGGATGGTGAGTATGAGTATGAAGATAAGGATGAGTTCGACGAGTATGTTGAACAACCTACTGGTCACCCTCGGCATTACTACCGCAACACTCGACCACCGGTACATAATGATGATCTTGTTGCAAAGCTTAAACTAAATACTCCACCTTTTGAGGGTAGATATAATCCTGATGCATATCTTACATGGGAATTGGAAGTATATCAACATTTTTCATGTTTAAGATACCCTGAGAATATGCGTGTTAGTGCTGCTACTTGTGAGTTTACATATTTTGGTTCTCTTTGGTGGTCTGAATATTGTCGCTTAAATCATGCTAATGTTCCTAACACTTGGACTGCTTTAAAAAGTGCTATGCGTGTTCGTTTTGTACCACCAACTTATCAACGAGATTTGCTAAATGAATTGACTCATTTAGAATAAGGAAAAAATTCTATAGAAGAATATTATCAGGAATTGCAAACTAGGATGGTTCGTGCTGGTATTGTTGAGAATACAGAACAAATGATGGCTCATTTCTTCCTTGGTTTAACTAAGGAGATTCAAAACATCTGAGACTATAAGGAATATCGTACCATTACTTGTTTGTTTCATCTTGCTTGCAAAGATGAATGTGAAGTGCAAGATCATCAACCACCATGGAGAAGGTCTAACAAGTCTGCAGGCCGTACATCATCATGGACATCCCGACAATCAGTGCCTTCTTCGCGTGGTATGCCACCAACACCTACCACGTCCAAAGCCACCACGCCTTCATCATGAACTCCTTCGGCTGCTCCATCGCCATCATCCAATGGCCCTTCTCGTAGTTCTTCTTCTATGGCCTCCACAAGCAAGACGAAGGATATATGATGCTGCAAATGCTGGGGATATGGTCATATTAAGAAGATGTGCACAATAGAACGTGTTATGATTGTGTGCGATGATGGTGAATATGATTCAGCAAGTGATTTTTATGAAGATGCATTAGCTCTTATTGATGCACGCATGATGGGGATAATTCTGATTCTGAAGAAGAGACAGAGGTAATGGGAGCTGAAACTACTGATCAATACAAGATATTAGTTGCACAATGTGTGTTGAGTGTGCAATTGAGCAAAGCTGAGCCTAATCAATGCCACAACCTGATCCAAACACGATGTGTTATCAAGGAAAGAGCTATAAGGATCATTATTGATGAAGGGAGTTGTAATAATCTGGCTAGTGTTGACATGGTAGAGAAGCTTGCTCTCCCAACAAGACAATGCACGCATTCATATTACATCCAATGGTTTGAGAGTTCTCATAAGATCAAGGTAACAAGAACGATACGCGTGCATTTTACTATTGGTACATATTCTAATTTTGTTGATTGTGATGTTGTGCCAATGCAAGCTTGTCCTTTGTTACTTGGTAGACCTTGGCTATTTGATAGAGAATCTGATCCTAATGGTAAAACTAATCACTATTCTCTTGTGCATGATTGGAAGAAAATTGGTCTCAAACCTATGACTCCTGAACAAATTTTAAAAGATGATCTTGCTAGAGCTAGTAGAGATAAAACTGAAGAGAAACACAAAAGTGAGAATCAGATTGTTACTGTAGATTTTGTACCACCAAAGACCACTAAATCTGATTCTAAACATGCTACTGAAATTCGTTTGAAGGGTCCATGTATGCTTGCCAATAAAATTGATATTGCTGAACTAGATGTGAACAATACTCAATGTCATGCAATTGTCTACAAAGAGGTTTTGTTTTCATTTGAGGATATGCCTCCCTCTTTTCCACCTACTGTTGCTAACCTTTTGCACGAATATGAGGACGTTTTTCCACCTGAGATGCCATCAGGACTACCTCCTATTAGAGGAATTGAGCACCAAATTGATCTAATTCCTGGTGCCACACTGCCCAATCGCACGCCATATAGAACCAATTCGGAGGAGACAAAGGAGATACAACACCAAATTCACGAACTAATCGACAAAGATCACATTCGTGAGTCTCATAGCCCATGTGATATTCCTATTATTTTGGTACCTAAGAAAGATGGTTCTTCGCGCATGTGTACTGATTGTGGAGCTATCAATAATATTACTATTTGTTACCATCATCATATACCATGTTTAGATGACATTCTTGATGAATTGAGTGGCTCTACCATGTTTTCTAAAGTTGATTTGCGTAGTGGTTACCACCAGATTCGTATGAAATTATAAGATGAATGGAAAACAACATTTAAAACTAAGTTTGGTTTATATGAGTGGTTAGTAATGCCTTTTAGTTTAACTAATGCACGCAGCACATTCATGAGATTACTGAACAAAGTTTTACGTGCTTTCATTGAATGTTTAGCAGTAGTTTACTTTGATGATATTCTGATTTATAGCAAATCTTTAGAGGATCATTTGGAACATTTGTGTGTTGTTTTCAGTGCTTTACGCGATGCCCATTTGTGTGGTAATATTGAGAAGTGCACCTTTTATACCAATCGAGTTGCGTTTCTCGGCTATGTTCTTACATCACAAGGTATTGATGTGGATCCAGCCAAGATTGAAGCAATTGAGAATTGGCCATAGCCCAAGACGGTCACACAAGTGAGGAGTTTTCTTGGCCTCGCTAGTTTTTATAGCCGTTTTGTCAAAGATTTTGGATCAATTGCTGCACCGCTGAATGAAGTTACAAAGAAGGATGTGTCCTTTGTTTGGGGCGATACACAACAACACGCCTTCATGATATTGAAAGATAAGTTAACACATGCTCCATTGCTCCAACTTCCTAATTTTAGTAAACTTCTGAGCTTGAATGTGATGCTAGTGGAATTGGTTTGGGAGGTGTGTTATTACAAGATGGCAAACCTGTTGCATATTTTAGTGAAACATTGAGTGGGGCTAGTCCGAACTATTCTACTTATGATAAAGAATTATATGCACTAGTTAGGACATTAGAAACTTGGCAACACTATTTATGGCCTAAAGAATTTGTTATACATTTTGATAATGAATCTTTGAAGCATATTCGTAATCAAGCTAAGTTGAATCACCGCCATGCAAAGTGGGTTGAATTTTACTGAGTATTTTCCTTATGTTATCAAACACAAAAAGGGTAAAGATAATGTTATTATTGATGCTTTGTCGTGTCGTTATACTTTATTATCTAACTTGACTTCAAAATATTTGGATTGGAAACTATTAAGGAACAATATGTGCATGATGCTGAATTTAAAGATGTGTTGCAGAATTGTAGAGATGGTAGAACATGGAACAAATTCGTCTTCAATGATGGATTTGTGTTCCGTTTTAACAAACTTTGCATCCTAGATAGTTCTGTTCGTCTTTTGTTGTTACATGAGGCGCATGGAGGAGGATTTATGGGTCACTTTGGTGTCAAGAAGATGGATGATGTTCTTGATGCACACTTCTTTTGGACACACATGCGCCGAGATGTTGAGAGATTCATGGCACGCTGCACTACTTGTCAAAAAGCTAAGTCTCACCTTAATCCACATGGTTCATATATGCCTCTTCCTATTCCTAGTGTCCCTTGGGAGGATATTTCTATGGACTTTGTTTTGGGATTGCCTCGTACACAAAAGGGGAGGGATAGCATTTTTGTTGTTGCGGATTGGTTTTCTAAGATGGCACACTTTATTACTTGTCAAAAAACAGATGATGTTGCGCATATTACTGATTTGTTCTTTTGTGAAATTGTTCATATACATTGTGTGACAAATACTATTGTTTCTGATTGTAATACTAAATTTCTTAGCCACTTTTGGAGATGTTTATGGGCTAAGTTGGGGACTAAATTGCTATTTAGTACTACATGTCATCCCCAAACTAATGGACAAACTGAAGTAGTCAATAGAACTTTGTCTACTATGTTGCGGGTTGTTATAAAAAAGAACTTCATATTGAATTTTCTTATAATCTCTCGTTGCATTATACCACAAAGATGTGCCCATTTGAGATTGTGTATGGTTTTGTTCCTCGTGCACCTATTGATTTATTGCCATTGCCATCTTTGGTGCAAAATAATTTGGATGCAACACAACATGCTGAAATGATATTAAAATTAGATGTGACTACTAATGACAACATAGAACGCATGAATGCTAAGTATAAACTTGCCAGGGATATAGGAAGAAATTATGTTGTGTTTGATGTTGGTGATCTTGTTTGGTTACATTTGCGCAAAGATCGTTTTCCTAATTTGCGCAAGTCTAAGTTAATGCCACGCGCTGCTGGTCCTTTTAAAGTGGTAGAGAAAATAAATGATAATGCATATAATCTTAAGCTGCCTACAGATTTTAGTATGGTTAGTCCTACATTTAACATTGCAGATTTGAAGCCTTACTTTGGTGAGGAAGATGAGATTGTATCGAGGATGACTTCAATTCAACAAGGGGAGCATGATGAGGACACCCTATCTATTGATACAACCATTGTACCTACAGCTACACAAATACAAGTACCTATCACTCGAGCTCATGCCGAGCAACTTAACTATCAGGTACTTTTGTTTCTTGGAACTATTCCTCATATACATGAGAATATGATGCTGCCTAAATCAGATGTGTTTATTACTCTTTGGAATGATGGATCTCGCATGGACGAGAGGGACAAGCATTGGAGCATGATCATGCATGGAGATGGCAGCAAGCATGTGAGGATTGAAGAGGACGCCACAAGTGGAGAATTTAGAACTTTGAAGCCGTCATAATGGTGATTGAAGACTAGGATGAAATATTCAAGAATAATACTTCATAGATTCCTCCATATCTTGATATGGTGCTGCGTCACCTTTTATTTTGGCCAGGCCCATGTTAGCAGGATTTAAAATAGGCACTTTTTAGAGTCCGTATTTGAGGGGAAAAGGCCTTCTAGGGTTCGGTTCAGCCACCATACCTATGGCTGGACGAAATCCCACCTTTTCCTCCTTAAATACCCTCATAGTCGTCACTTTTAGACTTGAATTTTGTTTAGACTAAAAGTTAGCCATCATTGCAACTTCGCCAAGGCTCGAGTGTCGTAGAGACCTCCTGTACTTCGCACCTATTCAGGATCCCACCTTATCAATAAAGCTTTCATCTTTATCTGCAATATCTTGATTGCAATATTAGTTCTTACTTGTTCTCGATTTTCGGTAGAAATTAAGACCCTCGCTGGTCAGGCTAATCGTGCTTCGGCAAGATCGGTAACCTCCAGGAGATTGGCCTAGCGATTGCATTGGCGCTCGTGCTCACCCGTGTAGTCGGATCGTCAAGCCTAAACTCCACCCAAATCGACTATCACCATATCATCGAAAGATTGTGACACCTTTGCCCTATCTACAAGCCTTCTTACTCAACTCGAAGTAAATGTGTTGGGTCTTGATGACATCAAAGCTTTGTATGCTTCCGATCCATTCTTTGGACAAATATTCGCAAAGTGTTCAAGTGTCAAAGGATTTGATGATTTCTATTTACATAAGGGCTTTCTATTCAGACAAAACAAGCTTTGTATTCCGAAGTCATGTCTCCAAAACTTGATTCTCCAAGAATCTCATGGTGGAGGACTTATGGGTCACTTTGGACATGGCAAGACGTTGGACATGCTCGCCACTCATTACTATTGGCCCAAGATGAAGAGAGACGTGGAGCGCTAAGTCCAATGATGCACTACATGTGTTCAATCTAAGTCTAAGTCTAACCCATTTGGTCTTTACATGCCATTACCAATTCCTCATGAACCTTGGTTGGACAATAGAATGGACTTTGTGTTAGGATTGCCTAGGTCTAAGATTAGTCATGATTCTATATTTGTCATAGTGGATCGCCTTTCCAAAATGCACTCTTCATTCTGTGTCATAAGACCGATGATGTGGGACCCCCGGATTTACCATCCGAGAAATCCCTGTTATGCATACATCCACGTTCCCATGATCAGTGAGCCGTGGAACATAACCGACAGGTACCATTACAACATCCAAAACATAGCGAATGTATAAGACTTACATAGATGCCCTTATGGCTACATCATCATTAGCAGCGGAACATCGTCAAGCGTAGAGCCCAATCGTGCCTCAACCTACAGGCAGCTGACTGGGAAGACGGCCTAGCTCGCTGGACGTCACCTTAAACTCCTGAAAGTCTGGCCAAGTAAATAGCCAGGGACAAAGTCGTGAGTACTTTTGAATGTACTCGCAAACCACCTAGATAAGTGAACAAAGGAAATGCAGTTCTGGCTGTGGCGAGATAGCTCTATCTGGGGTTGCTTTTGAAAAGCCTAAACTAACATTGAAGTTATGGCATCTCCATATCTTTGTTGAAAAAGAGTTTTGAAAACCATGCTTCTTTTTTATAAATCCCGGCATCTCCATGTCTTTGTTGAAAAAGAGTTTTGAAAACAGTTTTCGTAGTAAAAACCCTTTTTAAAACATCTTCGACCCCACGGGGCAAAACAAAGCTTTCGAACTCGGGTTCCCCCGGAACCTTCGTCCACAAAGTACTTGTTTCCCAAACAAGCACAATTTGGGTACTCCTAGCCAACACCTTTACAATCGTCCTTGACCGTGGACACGGCTATTCGAATAGTTTATACTCTGTAGAGTTTGCACACTTTACCCACAAGAATCAATACATCTGTCGGGCTTCAACCACGGCCCACTACCACTGTATATGGGGGTCCGGATAATCAAACCTAACCTTTCGCTTGTCTACACTAGCAAAGGCATGCTTTTCCTCTTGGGTTTGTTCTCCCTGGCAACGAGTATGTGGCTCCCAGCCATAGTCCTTCCTTTCGTACACGCGCATACCCAAGCCGCAACTTGGCGTATACCTTAAGTCTGGAGACTCCACTTCCTTCCGTACTACCTAAGTCATACTGTCCGCGGGAGACCCAATTGTTGCACTGGCCTCCTGCCAGGTCAGGCTCACTCTTGCCGAAGCAAGCGACAGGCTTCAGATCTTTGATCTGGGATGCCTGCCCGGTCTTCCAGGGATTTCTCCCTATAAGCATGGTAGAAGTGCCTCGGCTAATGCGGACAAACTACGGATTAAGCCCCAGCAACCTGGGGTAATGTGGTTGCGCGGATAAAAATTGTTCTAGTAAAGGCGTAGAACATCCCATCACATCTCCACTTCTCATCACCATTTCTTTTGTTAAAACTTCCACTGGGAACGATGCCTCTTCCCAGGGTTTTACAAAGTCGTTCTGAAACATTTGTAGTGGGATAATCCCAAAACAGTTTATTTTCTCAAAACCGGGGTTTCCAAGGAGGTAGGATGCTAACCATCGTACTCTCGGTCTAAGGGGATAAATGGTGGGTTCATCGGGGTGGTGCCTCGAAGGAAACGAAATCATAACTTGGAGGAGCCAAGTTACTAGCGAAGTATTTATAAAACAAGATATGCAGGTAAATAATGCAATTTATAAAAGGATGCCAAACAGGTAAAAGAGAGTAGGACATATATCAGAGTTCGGGAAGTGGTGGCTTGCCTGTGATCAGCAATAGTCCCTGGACTTCTTTAGATGACCAAGAATACCCAAATAATAATAATAATGAATCCCGCTCTTCTTGTCGTCAGACACTCACACTATCGTCGTCATCGGATACACATGCAAACAGACAATATCACAATCAATACAAGGCATGCAAGCATCAAACCATACAGAAAACAAACAGGAGAATACTACTAGACTTGGGAGGGTTGTGGAGGAGTGGGATCCAAATGGTGGAATTTACAATATTGCCACTATAGTGGTTTCCATTTGTAAGATAGTTGTCTAGGGTAGATACAAGGGACTTGGGTTAGGGTTCTATGGTCAGTAGGTTACCAAAGGGCAAAAGCGATATCCACAGATAGGTCTTGACAAGGAAAAACCATCACAAGTGGTTTCACTTGATTATCACTTTACTAGATGGAGTTATCCTTTTAATAGTGGATTAAACTCTAGTTTGAGGAAAAATTTCACTAGAAAAGTTCTGGATCTCCTAAAATTATTTCCTTGGATGGTTTGGTAGTACTTGCTCTACTGAACCACCAAGAGTTGGACTCAAGTCAAAAGAATTACCAGAATGCCCTTAGGAAAATCCCAAAGCTAGTTATGTAAGATTCTTATTTTATTTACCAAATTAAATTTACAGGAGATATTGAGTTGGTTCCATAGGAACGTGATAGGCATGTCCAATACCTTTCTATAGGAATTGGATTCACCCTTTTTGGAGTTGCCAAACTCCTGAAGTGATTTATTTAGTAAAATACCCCTTGTAGAAGTATTTAAATCACTAAAATTCATCCAGAGCTCAATAAATTGTGAACTTATGGGGTTTGGTAGATAGGGGTTGTGGTGGGTACTGGGAGGTGGAATCAAGTCCATACCTCACTTGGTTAGACCTGGGGAATTTATCTAAGATAGAAAGTTGTCAGTTTTATTAATTTTCCTAAAGGCAGAATACAGTTCACCTTGGTGTGAGACCAGTGCTGGATGATAGGTATTTCAATTACCTTCCAGTAGGTCCTTGGTTCATCTCAAATGGAGATGTGAAACACTCTGTAGAATTTAATTAGTGTTCTAGACACATTTTTGGCAGATTAATTATTAGTAAAATATTGGAATTTATTTTGGGCATGGGGTTGCCTCTGCATTTTTGAGAAAACATCAGAGAGCAATCAGAAAATTAGATCTAAGCATTTGGATTAGGTTTGCCATTTTATTTAGATTTAAACCAAACAGATAGCTTCTGGAATTAAAGGACCTACTAAAAGAAAAAGGAAAAAGGGGTGCACTGGGCTGGATCTGGGGAGACGCTGGGCCGCAGAGGAGGATTCTGACCTGGCGATTAGCGGGCACACGAGTCGTGGTGAACTTGAACCTGTGAAAGGGCCGTGTCGGAGGAGGGGGCCGAAGGGGTATCGGCTAGAACTGGCCGTTGGATCAAGTCGCGATGGTCGGCCTAGGGTCGTCGTCTACGCGAAACAGGGCGCCAGTGGCGAACCCTAAGCAGCAACGGAGGGAGGAGGCGGGAGCTCACCAGAGGGCTCGGGGAAGGTCAGGGATGGTGCAGGGCGATGCGGTCGTCGATGCTGAACAGATCGGTGGGTGGCACGAGGAGGGTTGACGCCTGGAGGTAGCTGGCGCGTCGGAGGCCGAGGGCGGCCTCGTCGGAGCTCGACGGCGACGGCGGAGGAGAGGGTCCTGGGCAAAAAGGAGAGCACCGTTAGATGCAGGAGAGCAAGGGGATCTTGTGGGCTGACATGCAGAGAGGATGGAGCAGAGGGGGAGGTGCCTTGCTCGATTTTTGATAGGAGGTCGAGAGCTCCTCTCCTTCTTCCTTCGGACAACACAGAGCAGGGGAGGGGATGTGGTGCTCGAGGGAGGTAAGTAGGGTGGATAGGGAGCAAATGAGGGCAGAGGGCTGGCTGGGGGAGTGTTGCTACCTTTATACCAAGGTGGGGTGCTAGGTGAGGTAAATTACCAATGTGGGCATGGTGGAGAGGGGTGCTGGCCAGGGATTGGTCCATGGGGGGGTGGAGAGGGGTAGTACTGGTATTTGGGTCATGCTGGATCAGAGAGGGAGGGGTGGCATCAGTGGTAAATAAATGAAGGGGACAATCTTGTAAGAATTGGGGTTATTTCTCTTTCTTTCTATTAGTACAAGGGCACAATGGGGATTTGTTGGGGTGGAGCTATAGTACTAGTTGACCAGTGTGGTGTCCTGGTGCTGAGGAGGGGCTTTGATCAAGCTTTGGTGGAATTGGAAGTGGTTTAGATTGGTAGTTTGCTAATTTGCCAAAATTGATCCAATAGATGATTGTGAAGGAAGTCCAAAATATTGCATTGGACCAGAGGAGAGAATGGTACTGGTAGATAGATAAGGTCAAGGTAGACTCCTAGGAATTATTTGGGATTTTTATGTGGAGCTTAAGCCCACTTAAATCCACTTATCCAAAAAGGGCAGAAGTGGTTTCTAGAAGATCATTTGATAAATTTCTATTGTACAAGGATGGATTTTGATGTGGAAGGGTCCCAAGTGTGAATACACACTCAGGGGAATTTTCCCAAGATTTATTCGGGAATTAAAGTGATTAAAACAATTATTATTTGGACAAAAGGAAATAATAAAGCTTCTCAAAAATATTTATTTTTGAGGTGGGAAGTTGAGGTATGATATATCGAACTCACAAGAGCCAAAAGTTGCGAAAGTGGTTTGGCAAAAACCAAACTTTCCTTTGTGGAGGGAGTTTTGGAGATTTTGACTATTTAAGAAATTAAATAGTTTTGGGACCATAATAATTATGGATAAATATTGATAAACATTGAGGATCAAAGTAGATGAGATATACAAGGGGTATCAAGCAGTTGCAACCTTGGGGAAAGGAATTCCAACTTGAAAAGGATGGAAAACAAAAGGGTTGATGATCTAGGGTGGTGTTATTTTTATACTACCAAAACAGGCTTGCATCTTGGAGCTCAAAGCTCACCATGGTGCAAGGGATATATGGATAGGTATACCAGGTCCTATAGATTAACATGGCAGGAGGAGTTTGAATTAATAGCATTTGGGCTGATCTAGAAGTGATGGCAAACTTTGTTGAAATTAAGGCTGCCATGAAATATGGGTCATGATGCCCAATAAACCATGTGGGTTTAATCAGCACAGAGATCCACTTTGGACAAGTGAAGTAGGTTCTGATAGACATTAATGAATAGATCACAACCATGTAGAGAGTTGGTCCAAAGAAGTTTGCATGTGGGTGTGAGCTGCTAGCAAAGTAGGCATGATGATTAGTTTTGCAGGAAATGTTATTTTCTTGTCTGCAAAACCATCATGGACAAGTGGGTTGGAGGAGGATATAACCAAGGGAAAAAGTGGGCCTTGGTAGTCCATAGGATGGTTAACAAGGGGGTGTAAGTGCATTTCCAAAAATGCATATGCTTTGAGAAAAGGAGGCATTCAAAAAGGTGATGCTGAAACTGTTTCCAGACTTGGCCAAATTTGGCAGTTTTGAGGAATGTGACTAGAGTAGGAGAGGGAATGTTCTTGGAGGAGTTGCAAGGTATCAAAGCTTTACTAAAGGGGTAATATGGAATTTTAGGGTGAGTAGAAGAGATCCATGCTTGATATGGGTCTTCAAGGACTTGAGAACATCTAGAATGGAAATCCTCAGAATGGATCTGGTTGAGGGTTTTAGATGATCACCTAGTGGCTAGGGATCATAACAAGGTTGGATTTCTTGCTTAGGGATTGATGATTGGGAAACATATAGGTCCTAGTGATGAGATCCTAGAGTGGCTCATACTACTTCCTAAGCAAACAAATCAAAAAACCGATCAAAGCAACTCATCAGACAGCAAATCAAGGCAACTCATCTTATACTAAGCATAACCACTACTGAGGTTACCATCAAGCCTAGATTGGGGTAAGGTGGGGGAATTTTGAAGGGGTTGGGTTTTGAGTAAGATGAGGGTTCTTGGTATCTCTACCAAGAGTAGAATTCAAATGCTTTTGGAAAGAGTTTTTGAGAACACTAGAGATAAGGTTAGTTGAGTGTTCTGTATTGAAAACATAAGGAGATTGTATTATATATCTCTCCATAGTTTTGTTAATAGAAGCTACCAAAATAGTTTTGGTTACATAGGCATCTTGGCTCCTGTTTTGAAATGCCAAAACGTTTGAGAATATGTAAAGTAAGCCAAGATAGTTTTGGTAAATAGCTTTTGTCAACTGAGGGTGAGGTAAGGAGTATCATAAGATACACATCATAAGCACAAGTGCAAGCAAACAACAAGCAAGTACTGCACCAAAGCACAAGAAAAAGTTTTTGTTCCCCCTAATTTTTGCATTCTAGACAACTAATCAGGTTTGCTGAATTTGGGATGTTACAGATGATGCTTCACATGTTGCAAACATGTTTTTCAGGGAAATTGTCCATCTTCACGGTGTGCCAAGAACAATCGCATCTGACCGTGACGTCAAATTCATGAGATAATTCTAGAAGACACTCATGACCAAGCTTGGCGTCAAGCTCCTCTTTGTGTCCGCCTCGCATCCACAAACTAATGGCCAAACTGAGGTCGTCAACCAAAGCCTCGTCACTCTCCTTCGTGTGTTGATCAATAAAAACCTCAAGTATTGGGAGGAACGCATTCCCCACGCCGACTTTGCCTACAATCGTGCCAAGCACTCTACAACAAAAATGAGCCCCTTCATGAACATCTATAGCTTCGAGCCCCTCACCGCACTCGACATATTACCACTTCCTCTCCATGAGTGCACCAACATGGACATTGAGAAGAGCGCCCAAGCTATGAAGAAGCTTCACGAAGAAACAAGAGATACTATCATGCAACAAGTCCTTCGCCAAGCATCAAGGCTAAACAAGGACAAGAAGGAGATGATCTTTGAGTAAGGTGACCTTGTGTGGATACACTTGAGCAACGACAATTTCCCAAAGGAACGTGATTCTAATCTCAAACCAAGAGGATATGGCCCCTTCAAGTTCCTCAAGAGAATCAACAACAACGCCTACGTCATTGACATCCTGAACTCCAAGTATACATTCAGTGTCAAGGACCTTTCACCTTTCCATGGAGATGTTCAAGATGATATGCATGAAGAGTCGAGGACTACTCTTTCCCAAGGGGGGAGCTGATGCGTCCCCCAGGTCCCTACAAAAATGAGCCTACGTCCCTACATCTTCACCACCAAGTCCCCCAGGTGGACCAATGACTTGTGCCCGAGCCAAACTCCTTCAAGCTAAGGTGAACACGCTCCTCATTTCATGTGACTTCGATACATCCTTGGACGGTGTGCTACTTCATGCCAATACTTTGTGCATCCTCAGCTATGAACCCCGTGAAGAAATGCCTAGAGAATGAGCCAAGCCATCACAAGATGAAGATCCAGCTCAAACCAGCACTAGGTGACATAGGACCCGGAAATCCAGCTGGAACAAACTGGCGACGCACCGGACCCCAGACTCACGATTCGGTTTCAACCAGAATAACGGGCGATGACTGAAAATTCCGGCGCTGATTCCGGTGCCGCCGGACTTACCACCGGAATCACCCCTTGAAAGTCAACTATGGGTTTGATGCCTGAGAATATTCCCTATTTCATCTAGATTTTACCTTTTGTGCCCAAATTACCCCTGTTTTAGTGGCCGACCTATAAATAGCCCCATCCTCCATTGTAATGCTCAAACTTGGATAATTGGAATTAGAAGACACCCTTGTGGATCTCCCTAATTCTAGTGTCATGCTCCTTTGCTAAAAGAGAACCAATTATCCCCCACCGCGTTGAAGTTTGCATCATGCCTAGCTCGTTGTACAAGGCCTTGGCATCAGAGCCCTTTGCCAAGACGTCAAGATCTCACCAAGACTCCCACTCGCCGTGTCATTTCAAGAGAGAGACAGGGATCTTTTCCCGACACTGATTCTAGGGATTGCGCTGGACCGGTATCCTCCGAGGTGAGCTATTCCAATTATTGTGTGTGAGTTCATCATGTTCTTCGTGCGTGAGTTCGCAGATTTCATCCTCTCCCTCTTTTTCCACTCACCCTCGCCTCGATTTCCAAGGGATTCATGAAAGATCGGGCCACCCACGAGGTTAACCCTCAACAAACTCATATATACTACGTCCTACCAATGGTATCTCAATAACAAGTATCCCTCTCATGCATACTTTTCTAGCATCCAACCTTTTTGGTTGCATCGTGGCATGATTTCCTTTAGTTGCTTTTATTGTGGTTCTTGAAAGATTTTATTATATCATCCTTATTGTTGTATGAGTAAGTTGAGATGAATGCATATTTTGGGGAGTATATAAAAATCATGTTTATGACTCACCAATCCCACATATGCTAATCTATCAATTCTATTGCCAATCATTTCCTCAGTTTCTCTCATGTGTAATATGGTTATTTGTTATTTATGATACTTGTTGCCTTTCCCAATACATTCCAACTATCTCTTATTCCCTTTTGATAGTTGTGATGTATTGCTTTGCATGTTGAATATATCAAGGAAACTCCACCACCGGTAATGGTTGGCAATATATGCAATGAAATTCAAGTTCATCCACACGTGCATAGATTGTAGGGGAGTTTTCTCTATATTGTGGTTGTACTAACATCACATACTTGTGTAGTATTTGATGTTAGCACAACATTTTGTTCAGTTAATTCCTAATATAAACCCTCTCAAGGGGATTGTCATCAATTACCAAAATGGGTGAGATTGAAAGTGCATGTGTTCCCCATGTGTGGTTTTGGTAATAAAGGACAATCTTTGTAGACTAATGTTTGCATTCAGTTATACTTAATGATTTGTCCATAGGCAATGCTTGAACCATATGGTTGTGTCAAGGTTGATTTAAGAAGAAGAACATGAAGAAGATCAAGTGATGACCAAGATGTTCAAGGAGTGATCCAAAGATTGGTCATGCGAGAGTTGAGCTTGTGGCAAGTGTGTCTTGAAGAATAAGATGGAGTGATATCTCTTGTGTACCTTCAAGGCACCAACATGATGAAGAAAGAAGAAATAAAGTGCAAGTTCAAGATGATCCATCTCGAAAACATCATTTGCTTGAAGCATGCCATCCTATCGTGTTCATCAATATGTGAAGATATGCCCAAAAGAGAAGCTCTACCATAGTGGAATATGAGGGAGCAGTTTGCAAGTCTTCACCAAGCTAGCGCAATCAAGAAAGGTGTTCCATCTTGAGGAGAAAAGATCGCCATCATCAAGCTCAAGCGGAATATGCACAAGGCAAAGGTATGTTCTTGATAGGGTTTATATCTTACTAGTCTTGTGGTGTTAGTTGGAGAGACCTGTTTATAGGATAGATAGCCGTACTATCAAGAGGGGCACTCGAATGAGTAACTTGATCATATCCTTCAAAGAGAAGTTAAACCTTTGCATACTTGGCATCATATTTCTTGGTTCTTATCCATGAGAGTATTTAGATCTTGTGGTAATCTTCATAACAAGCTCAAGTTCATTGAAAACGTATTTCATATGCATTCTCTATTGTGTTTTCAATATTGGAGGTTTTACCAGTTTTTATTTTATAGATAGGTTAAACCTTTTGTAATTTGATTCTATCCTCCCTTGATGGACTACGATGGTTCCCTTCATGATCTTGAGAGCTTTTTGCCCTCTTTAAAATGAGCCCAAAATCATCAAAATCAGAGTTCGGACGCAAAAGTTATGGTTGTTTTCATATTGTTGTTTCTGTCAGTTTTGACTTGGTCGGAATGTACGGAGTAAATATGACGGACACTCCGGTGTCGTGTAGAAACCTTTGATTTTAGTCGTGTGGTTTCCATTCTGCTGTCCAAATCAGATACCACCCAGAAACTGGCTGGAATGTCCGCCCCGTCTGCTCCAGAGCTGTAACGGTTGGATTTTGGAGGACCTATATAAGGGACCCTTCTTCTCCAATGGTTATCTACCCATTCATGCAAGTTTTCCTGTCAATTGTTGACCTTCTTGAGCTTGCTATCCCTCAATCCCTCCTATGATTCTTGCATATTCTTGAGGGATTTGACAGAGGAGATCTAGATCTACAACCCCACCAATCAATCTCTCCTCTAAGTGAGGGGAACATCTTGGGATCTAGACATTAGAGTACTTTGTGGATTTCCTCCATTGTTCTTCTTCTCTTATTCCCCTATAAGCTTTTGTAGCTTTGGTGGACGTTGGGAGTGAAGGACTTGAGCACTTCTTGTGTTCTTGCCTTTGCATTTGGTGCATCGGTTTGAGTTTTGGTGAGGATTCGATTGAGTGAAAGGTGAGAAGATTTTTACTCTTGGATTCTTGGAACCCTGGAAGGTTTAGTCATATTGCAGGTTTGTGGATTACTTGGGGACTCCAATTAAGTTGTGGAGATTTCCCCAAGCTTGTTTGTTGGGAGCCTCCAATTGAGTTGTGGAGAATTTCCCCAAGCTTTGTGCGAGGTTACGGATTGCCACTGAAAAGTGCACCGATAGGTGAGAGTGGATCAGGCCTTTTGTGGCGAGGTCCACAGGAGAATAGGGTGAGGCCTCTCGTGGCGCTCGTGGTCTTAGTACCGCCCACTCATCCAACGAGGCGTACTACCTTGTTGGGAGGAACTTGGTAAAACATCGTCGTCTCCGCGTGTCTCGGTTATCTCTATACCTGAACTCTTTACTTATGCACTTTACTTTGTGATAGCCTTCGTGCTTGAAGTCTTATATCTCGCTATCACATACTCGCTTGTCTTGCTTAGCATAAGATGTTGGTGCACATAGGTGAACAATAGTATATATAGGTTTTGTGCTTGACATAGTAAATTCTAGTTTAATTCCGCCTTTGTTAAGCCCATCAGTAAAAGTTTTAACTTGTTTGTTTGCGGCCCAAAAGTTCCTGGCCAAGTGCATCGCGGTACCCAAGTTGCCTGTAATTTCTGCGTTTCGTAAAGTTGGGCTGCCAACTACTGAGAGGGGCCATTTCGAGACAAACTCATCTCACCCCTACCAAATTCAAACATTCCATTAAACTGCCCCGTGAAATAGACGGTCAGGACCCACATGTCGGTCAATCTGTCCGTGACATGAGCGCCAATGTGGCAACCTTTTAGGAAAATCGAGGAACTAAGCGGCTTGGATGCATTGACCAATTTCACAAATCCATTCCCTCCTTTCCCCTAGCACCGGCAACGTCGAAATCCACCCTCCAGGCAGAACGATCCCTTCGGACATTTGACTTCCGATGCCAAGTTGCTGCGCCCAGTTGCTGCGCCCATTCGCTGATCCTAAGCTCCAATGGTGCATGCCGTAGCCGCTGTTGCGAGGCTCTAGCCCGCCTCCGCTGCCAACGAGCTGAGCAGCTCGGAGGATGGTAGATCCTACTACCAAGGAAGATGAAGTTCTGGCTACATGCGGGTGATCTACCCTTCTCTTTGCTATCCACACTAATTATAACTGCTAACTGGCTACTGAACCTAAAATTGTTTGTTAGCCCAATGCTGACAAACATATTTTGTCCATAGTTTTTTGTCAAGTGGGATCTTCGCGGAAAACCCTTTCCTGGTTACGGTAGCCCTCTTCAGGTACGACTCTAAATCAGCAAGGGTGAAGGGCAAGTGGTATGGACACCATTGTATCACGATGGAAGAAGTGCCTGCATAGATCTGTACTATCCCTGGTATGGTTGCTGCTCTGCATAATCATGATGAAATATGGCTGAAGCATACTGCAAAGTTCAACTTCATGGATGAATGAGGCATCATGGTTCCTCTAACATGTGATAGTCCGCTAATTGGGTTGATGAAAAGGTATGCTTCGGCTTGCATATTTGAGCTGAATTGTGATATACTAGATGTGGAAGCTGCTGCAACTGGGAGTTTCCCTTCTATTCTTGGACAAGGTGGTCGCTCGAACCCAATTAGCTCCTGGTAAGCAAAAGTCTCTTGGGGTTCGCATGTTTGTGCTAAATTGTAATTTTTGTTTTATTTACTCTGTAGATATTGGGCAGTTATGCAACAGTCCTGGTTCTTTGACAGGAAGCGCCGCAAGGTTAGAGACATGACTGCCGGGTCAGTCATTTTGCTGCCGGAAGAAAATAAAAACGAGTGGAAAGATGATGCTGGACATGATTCTGGTGATGATTGTCCCAGCGATGCAGAGTATGTGAAGCTAAGAAAATTGGCACCAAGGAAGAGGAAGAAGGCGGGAAATGAAGAAGCCAGTGGACGTGAAGGCTTGGCACCCAGGCGGGGGAAGAAGGCTGTGGGTAATGAAGATGCATAATAATGTGTTGAACTTGAACCTATATATGTAATTCGGTTAAATTCTAGAGCTCTGTGTGTGGAACTTTGCAGGGCAACACAATCTACCCATGTTCTCAGAGTAAAATGTACTGTGACTCAGGGTTTGGAAACGCCCGAGTCAGTAGTTGAATCCGAAATTGTCATTGTGCCACTACTATCTTAAAACATGCAGCACCGGTTCCACGATTGCTAAGGGGCAGGAGGTCTCGAAATTCGATGGAATGTAAGTGGCACAGAAATAAATTATTTAAGCTACTACACTCCATGAAACAGCAACTTATTTCAGCTGCTGCACAACGACATGGCAACATAAATAGCAATGGCAACCGATAATGCCCAGATGATGAGGAAATAGGTACCACTTTCTGGCCTAATCTTGAGCCTGTCTATCTCACCGCCTCCCTACTCCTGCATCCCCTGCATCTAGTGAAGCTCCCGGATCTCCAATAATCGGGTGTACGTGCTTCCACTTTATAAATTGTGGTTGTGTCATTTGCATGTGCCACAATCCACGTAGATTACGTTTAAACAAACCACCAATGTCAGAATACCACCATGATCAGACAAAAAGAAGTAATGCAGGGTTAAGACAGATTAACGGGTGACCAATTTTTTTCTCCCAGGACTCTGGGACCACTAGTTCAGACTGCTAGGTTAACAAGTACTACTATTACAACTTAAAAAAGCACGGAGCTCAAGCTAAATAGAACTAGTTATCAAACATCTCCTCGATCTTCCTAATGTTAGCCCGATGCGCATCTTCCTGCGAGAGCAAGGATCGAATCGTCTGCTCCTTACTTTTAGCATCTTCCTTGCACAGCTTCAATTGTTTCTCTGCATTTATCCTCATGCACTTGTCAACACTCGTAGTTGTGAACTGCATGTCTTTGGCTTGGTGAAGTTCATTCCTTGCTTGAGTCAGTTCTTACTCTTCTTTAACCTTCAGGGCCAACGCCACGTCCCTCTCCTTCTCGACTTTGCTAACCTTGTCTTGCACCCTCCTGTGATCTTGGTTAAGCTTGGTTGTGTCAACTTGGTCAAATAGTTTCATCTTAGCACTGTCAAGAAGTGAACTGACTATGGTTTCTTTCAACTCAACAGTCATATCCCATAGTTTGTCTAGCATTTTCTGCATCGATTTGGGCCACTCTGGATCTACCCATTTGACAACACTGCAACTTCTGCCTTGCATCATTGCACTATGTCCTTGACACCGTAAAAACCTCATGCATGCGTTTCGTCCTTTGAACGCTACAAATTTAGCGGGCACATATCCATGTTTACATAGCGGAGGATTGTCTTCCTCCGCTAAACCATGATAGTCGGAGTCGTACAACGTCTAGTTGGCATAACACATCATACGTGCATGAGTAAACAGAGTAGATCTAGCTCAAAATAAATAATTGGCCACAGATGATAGAGATGAGACGACTCACATTGAAATCACCGTCCCTGTTGTCACGAGGCGTTTCCTCACCGTCTCCCCTTGAACCCATGGTGAGAGGGGGGTGGGGGACTGGGGTGGCTGCAGGAGAGATAGCTGGAGGCGCCATCGGCTTGGGGCTACGGTAGGATGAGAGAGAAGTGGGGAAAGTAGATTCGAGGGGAAGGAACAGAAGTATCGGGAGAAAGAGAAGTAAAGGAGACGTGACACTGGCATATGGCCCATGGAACTCATGAGTCGTGACACTCGCAAAAGGGGAGCGGCCGGTGTTTCAAGTTTGTCCAGAGCAAGCGGGCAGTAAGCATGGCCAATCATGTCGCAGAACAGCCTACTCGTGGATCGCTCTTACGAAGACCATCCCAATCGTCCAAGCGCCCCGATCGAACTGTATGTAACAATCGTCATGCAGAACAACTGTGTTAGGGCGTGCCTTCTAGAAGACTCGGTCTAATGGCCACCATTGGGGGCTAAGGTTAGGGCTCTCCTAAGGTTAGGATCCATGTGGTTTATGAAAAGAACACACATTTCAATGACACTGGTGGATCCATATGTGGTTTATGAAAAGAACACACATGCAATGACTCTGGTGGATCCATATGTGGATTGTGAAAAGAACACACATGCAATGACTCTATTTGTGGTTAATACAAAGAACACACATGCAATGACACTAGGGGATCCATGTGGTTTGTGAAAAGAACACACATGCAATGACACTGTTGGATCCATATGTGGTTTGTGAAAATAACACACAAGAAATGACTCTAGCTGTGGTTAATGAAAAGAACACACATGCAATGACTCTAGCTGTGGTTAATGAAAATAACAGACATGCAATGACACTGGTGGATCCATATGTGGTTAATGAAAAGAACAGACATGCAATGAACACTGGTGGATCCAAAGGTGGTCTATGAAAATAACAGACATGCAATGAACTCTAGTTGTGGTTAATGAAAAGAACACACATGCAATGACACTAAGGGATCCATATGTGGTTAATGAAAATAACACACATGCAATGACACTTGTGGATCCATATGTCGTTTGTGACAAGAACAAACATGCAATGACCCTGGTGGATCCATATGTGGTTTGTGAAAAGAACACACATGAAATGACTCTAACTATGGTTAATGAAAGGAACACACATGCCATGACTCTAGCTGTGGTTAATAAAAAGAACACACATGCAATGAACTCTGGTGGATCCATATGTGGTCTATGAAAAAACAAACATGCAATGACTCTAGATGTGGTTAATGAAAAGAACACACATGCAATGACACTGGGGGATCCATATGAGGTTTGTGAAAAGAACACACATGCAATGACACTGGTGGATCCATATGTGGTTAATTAAAAGAACAAACATGCAATGTACCCTAGTGGATCCATATATGGTCTATGAAAAGAACAGACATGCAATGACTCTTGTGGATCCTTATGTGGTTTGTGAAAAGAACACACATGCAATGACTCTAGTTGTGGTTAATGAAAATAACACACATGCAATGAACTCTGGTGGATCCATATGTGGTTTATGAAAAGAACCCACATGCAATTACACTAGTGGATCCATATGTGGTTTGTGAAAAGAACACACATGAAATGACTCTAGTTGTGGTTAATGAAAAGAACACACATGCAATGACACTAGTGTATCCATATGTGGTTTGTGAAAAGAACAGACATGCAATGAACTCTGGTGGATCCATATGTGGTCTATGAAAAGAATAGACATGCAATGACTCTAGTTGTTGTTAATGAAAAGAACACATATGCAATCACACTAGGGGATCCATATGTGGTTAATGAAAAGAAAACACACGCAATGACACTGGTGGATCCATATGTGGTTTGTGAAAAGAACACACATGCAATGACACTGGTGGATCCATATGTGGTTTGTGACCACAACACACATTAAATGACACTGGTGGATCCATATGTGCTCTATGAAACGAAAAGACATGCAATAGCTCTAGTGGATCCTTGTGTGGTTTGTGAAAAGAGAAGACATGCAATGACTCTAGCTATGGTTAATGAAAAGAACACACATTTCAATGACACTAGTGGATCCATATGTGGTTTGTGAAAAGAACACACATGCAATGACTCTAGTGGATCCATATGTGGTTTACGAAAAGAACACACATCCAGTGACTCTAGCTGTGGTTTATTAAAAGAACACACATGCAATGACACTAGGGGATCCATATGTCATTAATGCAAAGAACATACATGCAATAACTGTGGTGGATCCATATGTGGTTTGTGAAAATAACACCCATGCATAGACTCTGGTGGATCCATATGTTGTTTTTTGTGAAAAGAACAGACATGCAATGAACTCTGGTGGATCCATATGTGGTCTATGAAAAGAACATACATGCAATGACTCTTGTGGATCCTTATGTGGTTTGTGAAAAGAACACGCATGAAATGACTCTAGTTGTGGTTAATGAAAAGAACACACATGCAATGACTCTAGCTATGGTTAATGAAAATAACAGACATGCAATGACACTGGTGGATCCATATGTGGTTAATGAAAAGAACAGACATGCAATGAACACTGGTGGATCCATATGTGGTCTATGAAAATAACAAACATGTAATGAACTCTAGTTGTGGTTAATGAAAAGAACACACATGCAATGACACTAGGGGATCCATATGTGGTTAATGAAAATAACACACATGCAAAGAGACTGGTGGATCCATATGTGGTTTGTGATAAGAACACACATGCAATTAACCCTGGTGGATCCATATGTGGTTTGTGAAAAGAACATACATGAAATGACTCTAGCTGTGGTTAATGAAAAGAACACACATGCAATGATTCTAGCTGTGGTTAATGAAAAGAACACACATGCAATGAACTCTGGTGGATCCATATGTGGTCTATGAAAAAACAGACATGCAATGACTCTAGGTGTGGTTAATGAAAAGAACACACATGCAATGACACTGGGGGATCCATATGTGGTTTGTGAAAAGAACACACATGCAATGACACCGGTGGATCCATATGTGGTTAATTAAAAGAACGGACATGCAATGAACCCTGGTGTATCCATATGTGGTCTATGAAAAGAACAGACATGCAATGACTCTGGTGGATCCTTATGTGGTTTGTGAAAAGAACAGACATGCAATGACTCTAGCTATGGTTAATGAAAAGAACACACATGCAATGACCTCTGGTGGATCCATTTGTGGGTTATGAAAAGAACCCACATGTAATGACACTAGTGGATCCATATGTGGTTTGTGAAAAGAACACACATGAAATGACTCTAGCTGTGGTTAATGAAAAGAACACACATGCAATGACACCGGTGGATCCATATGTGGTTTTTGAAAAGAACAGACATGCAATGAACTCTGGTGGATCCATATGTGGTCTATGAAAATAATAGACATGCAATGACTCTAGTTGTTGTTAATGAAAAGAACACACATGCAATGACACTAGGTGATCCATATGTGGTTAATGAAAAGAAAACAAACGCAATGACACTGGTGGATCCATATGTGGTTTGTGAAAAGAACACCCATGCAATGACACTGGTGGATCCATATGTGGTTCGTGAAAACGACACACATTAAATGACACTCGTGGATCCATATGTGGTCTATGAAACAAAAAGACATGCAATGGCTGTAGTGGATCCTTATGTGGTTTGTGAAAAGAAAAGACATGCAATGACTCGAGCCGTGGTTAATGAAAAGAACACACATTTCAATGACACTGGTGGATCCATATGTGGTTTGTGAAAAGAACACACATGCAATGACTCTAGTGGATCCATATGTGGTTTACAAAAAGAACACACGTCTAGTGACTCTAGTTGTGGTTTATTAAAAGAACAAACATGCTATGACACTAGGGGATCCATATGTGGCTAATGAAAAGAACAGACATGCAATGACTCCGGTGGATCCATATGTGGTTTGTGAAAATAGCACACAAGCAATGACTCTCGTGGATCCATATGTTGTTTTTGAAAAGAACAGACATGCAATGAACTCTGGTGGATCCATATGTGGTCAATGAAAAGAACAGACATACATTAACTCTGGTGGATCCTTGTGTGGTTTGTGAAAAGAACAGACATGCAATGACTCTAGCGGTGGTTAATGAAAAGAAAACACATTTCAATGACACTGGTGGATCCATATGGGGTTTGTGAAAAGAACACACATGCAATGAATCTAGGGGATCCATATGTGGTTAATGAAAAGAACACACATGCAATGACACTGGTGGATCCATATGTGGTTTGTGAAAATGAACACACATGCAATGACACTAATGGATCCATATGTGGTTTGTGAAAAGAACACACATGAAATGACTCTAGTTGTGGTTAATGAAAAGAACACACATGCAATGACTCTAGATGTGGTTAATGAAGAGAACACACATGCAATGAACTTTGGTGGATCCATATGTGGTCTATGAAAAGAACAGACATGTAATGACTCTAGGTGTGGTTAAAGAAAAGACCCCACATGCAATGACACTAGGGGATCCATATGTGGTTTGTGAAAAGAACACACATGCAATGACAATGGTGGATCCATATGTGGTTTGTGAAAATAACACCCATGCAATGACTCTGGTGGATCCATGTGTTGTTTTTTGTGAAAAGAACAGACATGGAATGAACTCTGGTGGATCCATATGTGGTCTATGAAAAGAACATACATGCAATGACTCTTGTGGATCCTTATGTGGTTTGTGAAAAGAACACACATGAAATTACTCTAGCTGTGGTTAATGAAAAGAACACACATGCAATGACTCTAGCTATGGTTAATGAAAATAACAGACATGCAATGACACTGGTGGATCCATATGTGGTTAATGAAAAGAACAGACATGCAATGAACACTGGTGGATCCATATGTGGTCTTTGCAAATAACAAACATGCAATGAACTCAAGTTGTGGTTAATGAAAAGAACACACATGCAATGACACTAGGGGACCCATATGTGGTTAATGAAAATAACACACATGCAAAGACACTGGTGGATCCATATGTGGTTTGTGACAAGAACACACATGCAATGACCCTGGTGGATCCATATGTGGTTTCTGAAAAGAACATAGATGAAATGACTCTAGCTGTGATTAATGAAAAGAACACACATGCAATGACTCTAGCTGTGCTTAATGAAAAGAACACACATGCAATGAACTCTGGTGGATCCATATGTGGTCTATGAAAAAACAGACATGCAATGACTCTAGGTGTGGTTAATGAAAAGAACACACATGCAATGACACTAGGGGATCCATATGTGGTTTGTGAAAAGAACACACATGCAGTGACACCGGTGGATCCATATGTGGTTAAGCAAAAGAACGGACATGCAATGAATCCTAGTGTATCCATATGTGGTCTATGAAAAGAACAGACATGCATTGACTCTGGTGGATCCTTATGTGGTTTGTGAAAAGAACAGACATGCAATGATTCTAGCTGTGGTCAATGAAAAGAACACACATGCAATGAACTCTGGTGGATCCATATGTGGGTTATGAAAAGAACCCACATGCAATGACACTAGTGGATCCATATGTGGTTTGTGAAAATAACACACATGAAATGAATCTAGCTGTGGTTAATGGAAAGAACACACATGCAATGACACTGGTGGATCCATATGTGGTTTCTGAAAAGAACTGACATGCAATGAACTCTGGTGGATCCATATGTGGTCTATGAAAAGAATAGACATGCAATGACTCTAGTTGTTGTTAATGAAAAGAACACACATGCAATGACACTAGGGGATCCATATGTGGTTAATGAAAAGAAAACACACGCAATGACACTGGTGGATCCATATCTAGTTTGTGAAAAGAACACCCATGCAATGGCACTGGTGGATCCATATGTGGTTTGTGAAAACAACACACATTAAATGACACTGGTGGATCCATATGTGGTCTATGAAACGAAAAGACATGCAATGGCTCTAGTGGATCCTTATGTGGTTTGTGAAAAGAAAATACATGCAATGACTCTAGCCGTGGTTAATGAAAAGAACACACATTTCAATGACACTGGTGGATCCATATGTGGTTTGTGAAAAGAACACACATGCAATGACTCTAGTGAATACATATGTGGTTTACAAAAAGAACACACGTCTAGTGACTCTAGTTGTGGTTTATTAAAAGAACAAACATGCAATGACACTAGGGGATCCATATGTGGTTAATGAAAAGAACAGACATGCAATGACTCTGGTGGATCCATTTGTGGTTTGTGAAAATAGCACACATGCAATGACTCTGGTGGATCCATATGTTGTTTGTGAAAAGAACAGACATGCAATGAACTCTGGTGGATCCATATGTGGTCAATGAAAAGAACAGACATACATTGACTCTGGTGGATCCTTGTGTGGTTTGTGAAAAGAACAGACATGCAATGACTCTAGCTGTGGTTAATGAAAAGAATACACATTTCAATGACACTGGTGGATCCATATGGGGTTTGTGAAAAGAACACACATCCAATGAATCTAGGGGATCCATATGTGGTTAATGAAAAGAACGCACATGCAATGACACTGGTGGATCCATATGTGGTTTGTGAAAAAGAACACACGTGCAATGACACTAATGGATCCATATGTGGTTTGTGAAAAGAACACACATGAAATGACTCTAGCTGTGGTTAATGAAAAGAACACACATGCAATGACTCTAGATGTGGTTAATGAAGAGAACACACTACAATGAACTCTAGTGGATCCATATGTGGTGTATGAAAAGAACAGACATGTAATGACTCTAGGTGTGGTTAAAGAAAAGAACACACATGCAATGACACTAGGGGATCCATATGTAGTTTGTGAAAAGAACACACATGCAATGACACTGGTGGATCCATATGTGGTTAACGAAAAGAACAAACATGCAATGAACTTTGGTGGATCCATGTGTGGTCTATGAAAAGAACAAACATGCAATGACTCTGGTGGATCCTTATGGGGTTTGTGAAAAGAACAGACATGCAATGACTCTAGCTGTGGTTAATGAAAAGAACACACATGCAATGAACTCTGGTGAATCCATATGTGGTTAATGAAAAGAGAACACATGCAATGACACTGGTGGATCCACATGTGGTCTATGAAAATAACACACATGAAATGACTCTAGCTGTGGTTAATGAAAAGAACACACATGCAATGATACTGGTGGATCCATATGTGGTTTGTGAAAAGAACACATATGCAATGACTCTGGTGGATCCATATGTGGTTTGTGAAAAGAACACGCATGTAATTACTCTGGTGGATCCATATGTGGTTTGTGAAAAGAACTGACATGCAATGAACTTTGGTGGATCCTTGTGTGGTTTGTGAAAAGAACAGACATGCAATTAGTTCTTGTGGATCCATATGTGGTCTATGAGAAGAACAGACATGCAATGAACTTTAGTTATGGTTAATGAAAAAAACAGACATGCAATCACTCTAGCTGTTTTAATGAAAATAACACATATGCAATGAACTCTGGTGGATCCATATGTGGTTTATGAAAAGAACACACATGCAATGGCACTGGTGGATCCATATGTGGTTTGTGAAAAGAACACACATGAAATGACTCTAGCTGTAGTTTGAAAATAACACACATGCAATGACACTGGTGGATCCATGTGGTCTATGAAAATAAAAGACATGCAATGAACTCTAGTTGTGGTTAATGAAAAAAAACACATGCAATGACAATAGGGGATCCATATGTCGTTAATGAAAATAACACACATGCAATGACACTGGTGGATCCATATGTGGTTTGTGACAAGAACACACATGCAATGACCCTGGTGGATCCATATGTGGTTTGTGAAAAGAACACACATGAAATGACTCTAGCTGTGGTTAATGGAAAGAACACACATGCAATGACTCTAGTTGTGGTTAATGAAAAGAACACACATGCAATGAACTCGTGTGGATCCATATGTGGTCTATGAAAAACCAGACATGCAATGACTCTAGGTGTGGTTAATGAAAAGAACACACATGCAATGACACTGGGGGATCCATATGTGGTTTGTGAAAAGAACACACATGCAATGACACGGGTGGATCCATATGTGGTTAATTAAAAGAACAGGCATGCAATGACCTCTGGTGGGTCCATATGTCTTCTATGAAAAGAACAGACATGCAATGACTCAGGTGGATCCTTATGTGGTTTGTGAAAAGAACAAACATGCAATGACTCTAGCTATGGTTAATGAAAAGAACACACATGCAATGAACTCTGGTGGATTAATATGTGGTTTATGAAAAGAACCCACATGCAATGACATTGGTGGATCCATATGTGGTTTGTGAAAAGAGCACACATGAAATGACTCTAGCTGTGGTTAATGAAAAAAACACACATGCAATGACACTTGTGGATCCATATGTGGTTAATGAAAAGAACAGACATGCAATGAACTCTGGTGGATCCATATGTGGTCCATGAAAAGAATAGACACGCAATGACTCTAGTTGTGGTAATGAAAAGAACACACATGCAATGACACTAGGGGATCCATATGTGGTTAATGAAAAGAAAACACACGCAATAACACTGGTGGATCCATATGTGGTTTGTGAAAAGAACACACATGCAGTGACACTGGTGGATCCATATGTGGTTTGTGAAAACAACACACATTAAATGACACTGGTGGATCCATATATGGTCTCTAAAACGAACAGACATGCACTGGCTCTGGTGGATCCTTATGTGGTTTGTGAAAGGAAAGACATGCAATGACTCTAGCTGTGGTTAATGAAAAGAACACACGTTTTAATGACACTGGTGGATCCATATGTAGTCTGTGAAAAAAACACATATGCAATGACTCTAGTGGATCCATATGTGGTTTACGAAAAGAACACACATCCAGTGACTCTAGCTGTGGTTTAGTAAAAGAACACACATGCAATGACACTAGGGGATCCATATGTGGTTAATGAAAAGAACATACATGCAATGACTCTGGTGGATCCATATGTGGTTTGTGAAAATAACACACATGCAATGACTCAGGTGGATCAATATGTTGTTTGTGAAAAGAACAGACATGCAATGAACTCTGGTGGATGCATATGTGGTCTATGAAAAGAACATACATGCAATGACTCTGGTGGATCCTTATGTGGTTTGTGAAAAGAACAAACATGCAATGACTCTAGTGGATCAATATGTCGTTTACGAAAAGAACACCCATCTAGTGACTCTAGCTATGCTTTATTAAATGAACAAACATGCAATGACACTAGGGGATCCATATGTGGTTAATGAAAAGAACAGACATGCAATGACTGTGGTGGATCCATATGTGGTTTGTGAAAATAGCACATATGCAATGACTCTGGTGGATCCATATGTTGTTTGTGAAAAGAACAGACATGCAATGAACTCTGGTGGATACATATGTGGTCTATGAAAAGAACAGACATACATTGACTCTGGTGGATCCTCGTGTGGTTTGTGAAAAGAACAGACATGCAATAACTCTAGCTATGGTTAATGAAAAGAAAACACATTTCAATGACACTGGTGGATCCATATGTGGTTTGTTGAAAGAACACACATGCAATGAATCTAGGGGACCCATACGTGGTTAATGAAAAGAACACACATGGAATGACACTGGTGGATCTATATGTGGTTTGTGAAAAGAACACACATGCAATGACACTAGTGGATCCATATGTGGTATGTGAAAAGAACACACATGAAATGACTCTAGCTGTGGTTAATGAAAAGAAGACACATGCAATGACTCTATATGTGGTTAATGAAGAGAACACACATGCAATGAACTCTGGTGGATCCATATGTGGTCTATAAAAAGAACAGACATGTAATGACTCTAGATGTGGTTAATGAAAAGAACACACATGCAATGACACTGGGTATCCATATGTGGTTTGTGAAAAGAACACACATGCTATGACACTGGTGGATCCATATGTGGTTAATTAAAAGAACAAACATGCAATGACCTTTGGTGGATCCATATGTGGTCTATGAAAAGAACAAACATGCAATGACTCTGGTGGATCCTAATGGGGTTTGTGAAAAGAACATACATGCAATGACTCTAGTTGTGGTTAATGAAAAGAACACACATGCTATGAACTCTAGTGAATCCATATGTGGTTAATGAAAAGAACACACATGCAATGACACTGGTGGATCCATATGTGGTCTATGAAAATAACACACATGAAATGACTCTAGTTGTGGTTAATGAAAAGAACACACATGCAATGATACTGGTGGATCCATATGTGGTTTGTGAAAAGAACACACATGCAATGACTCTGGTGGATTCATATGTGGTTTGTGAAAAGAACACACATGCAATTACTCTGGTGGATCCATATGTGCTTTGTGAAAAGAACTAACATGCAATGAACTCTGGTGGATCCTTGTGTGGTTTGTGAAAAGAACAGACTTGCAACAAACTCTTGTGGATCCATATGTGGTCTATGAAAAGAACAGACATGCAATGAACTTTAGTTGTGGTTAATGAAAAGAACAGACATGCAATCACTCTAGCTGTGTTAATGAAAATAACACACATGCAATGAACTCTGGTGGCTCCATATGTGGTTTATGAAAAGAACACACATGCAATGACACTGGTGGATCCATATGTGGTTTGTGAAAAGAACACACATGAAATGACTCTAGCTGTGGTTAATGAAAAGAACACACATGCAATGACACTGGTGGATCCATATGTGGTCAATGAAAATAACAGACATGCAATGAACTCTAGTTGTGGTTAATGAAAAGAACACACATGAAATGACAATAGGGGATCCATATGTGGTTAATAAAAATAACACACATGCAATGACACTGGTGGATCCATATGTGGTTTGTGACAAGAACACACATGCAATAACCCTGGTGGATCCATATGTGGTTTGTGAAAAGAACACACATGAAATGACTCTAGCTGTGCTTAATGAAAAGAACACACATGCAATGAATCTAGCTGTGGTTAACGAAAAGAACACACATGCAATGAACTCGTGTGGATCCATATGTGGTCTACGAAAAAACAGACATGCAATGACTGTATGTGTGGTTAATGAAAAGAACACACATGCAATGGCACTGGGGGATCCATATGTGGTTTGTGAAAAGAACACACATGCAATGACACTGGTGGATCCATATGTGGTTAATTAAAAGAACAGACATGCAATGAACTCTGGTGGATCCATATGTCGTCTATGAAAAGAACAGACATGCAATGACTCTGGTGGATCCTTATGTGGTTTGTGAAAAGAATAGACATGTAATGACTCTAGCTATGGTTAATGAAAAGAACACACATGCAATGAACTCTGGTGGATCCATCTGTGGTTTATGAAAAGAACCCACATGCAATGACATTGGTGGATCCATATGTGGTTTGTGAAAAGAACACACATGAAATGACTCTAGCTGTGGTTAATGAAAAGAACACACATGCAATGACACTGGTGGATCCATATGTGGTTTGTGAAAAGAACAGACATGCAATGAACTCTGGTGGATCCATATGTGGTCTATGAAAAGAATAGACATGGAATGACTCTAGTTAAGGTTAATGAAAAGAACACACATGCAATGACACTAGGGGATCCATATGTGGTTACTGAAAAGAAAACGCACGCAATGACACTTGTGGATCCATATGTGGTTTGTGAAAAGAACACACATGCAATGACACTGGTGGATCCATATGTGGATTGTGAAAACAACACACATTAAATGACAATGGTGGATACATATGTGGTCTATGAAACGAACCGAAATGCAATGGCTCTGGTGGATCCTTGTGTGGTTTGTGAAAGGAAAGACATGCAATGACTCTAGCTGTGGTTAATGAAAAGAACACACATTTTAATGACACTGGTGGATCCATATGTGGTTTGTGAAAAGAACACACATGCAATGACTCTAGTGGATCCATATGTGGTTTACGAAAAGAACACACATCCAGTGACTCTAGATGTGGTTTATTAAAACAACACACATGCAATGACACTAGGGGATCCATATGTGGTTAATGAAAAGAACATACATGCAATGACTCTGGTGGATCCATATGTGTATTGTGAAAATAACACACATGCAATGACTCTGGTGGATCCATATGTTGTTTGTGAAAAGAACAGACATGCAATGAACTCTGGTGGATGCATATGTGGTCTATGAAAAGAACATACATGCAATGACTCTAGTGGATCCTTATGTGGTTTGTGAAAAGAACAAACATGCAATGACTCTAGCTATGGTTAATGAAAAGAACACACATTTCAATGACACTGGTGGATCCATATGTGGTTTGTGAAAAGAACACACATGCAATGAATCTAGGGGATCCATATGTGGTTAATGAAAAGAACACACATGCAATGACACTGGTGGATCCATATGTGGTTTGTGAAAAGAACACACGTGCAATGACACTAGTGGATCCATATGTGGTTTGTGAAAAGAACACACATGAAATGACTCTAGCTGTGTTTAATGAAAAGAACACACATGCAATGACTCTAGATGTGGTTAATGAAGAGAACACACATGCAATGAACTCTAGTGGATCCATATGTGGTCTATGAAAACAACAGACATGTAATAACGCTAGCTGTGGTTAATGAAAAGAACACAAATGCAATGACACTGGGGGATCCATATGTGATTTGTGAAAAGAACACACATGCAATGACACTGGTGGATCCATATGTGGTTAATTAAAAGAACAAACATGCAATGAACTTTGGTGGATCCATATGTGGTCTATGAAAAGAACAAACATGCAATGACTCTAGGGGATCCTTGCGTGGTTTGTGAAAAGAACAGACATGCAATGACTCTAGCTCTGGTTAATAAAAAGAACACACATGCAATGAAATCTGGTGGATCCATATGTGGTTTGTGAAAAGAACACACATGCAATGACAGTGGTGGATCCATATGTGGTTTGTGAAAAGAACACACATGCAATGATTCTGGTGGATCCATATGTGTTTTGTGAAAAGAACAGACATGCAATGAACTCTGGTGGATCCTTGTGTGGTTTGTGAAAAGAACGGACATGCAATGAACTCTTGTGGATCCATATGTGGTATATGAAAAGAACAGACATCCAATGAACTTTAGTTGTGGTTAATGAAAAGAACAGACATGCAATGACTCTGTTGTGGTTAATGAAAATAACACACATGCAATGAACTCTGGTGGATCCGTATGTGGTTTATGAAAAGAACACACATGCAATGACACTAGTGGAACCATATGTGGTTTGTGAAAAGAACACACATGAAATGACTCTAGTTGTGGTTAATGAAAATAACACACATGAAATGACACTGGTGGATCCATATGTGGTCTATGAAAAGAACAGACATGCAATGACTCTAGTTGTGGTTAATGAAAAGAACAAACATGCAATGACACTAGGGGATCCATATGTGGTTAATAAAAAGATCACACATGCAATGACATTGGTGGATCTATATGTGGTTTCTGAAAAGAACACACATGCAATGACACTGGTGGATCCATATGTGGTTTGTGAAAACAACACACATGAAATGACACTGGTGGATCCATATGTGGTCTATGAAAAGAACTAACATGCAATGGATTTGGTAGATCCTTGTGTGGTTTGTGAAAAGAAAAGACATGCAATGACTCTAGCTGTGATTAATGAAAAGGACACACATGCAATGAACTCTAGTAGATCCATATGTGGTTCATTAAAAGAACACACATGCAATGACACTGGTGGATCCATATGTGGTTTGTGAAAAGAACACACATGCAATGACACTGGTGGATCCATATGTGGTTTGTTAAAACAACACACATGAAATGACACTTGTGGATCCATATGTGGTCTATGAAAAGAACAGACATGCAATGGCTCTGGTGGATCCTTGTCTGGTTTGTGAAAAGAAAATACATGCAATGAATCTAGATGTGGTTAATGAAAAGCACACACATGCAATGAACTCTGGTGGATCCATATGTGGTTCATGAAAAGAAAAGACATGCAATGACACTGGTGGATCCATATGTGGTTTATGAAACGAACACACATGAAATGACTCTAGTTGTGGTTTATTAAAAGAACACAAATGCAATGATACTAGGGGATCCACATGTGGTTAATGAAAAGAATAGACATGCAATGACTCTGGTGGATCCATATGTAGTTTGTGAAAATAACACACATCCAATGACTCTGGTCGATCCATACATTGTTTGTGAAAAGAACAGGCATGCAATGAACTCTGGTGGATCCATATGTTCTCTATAAAAAGAACAAACATAAAATGACTCTGGTGGATCCTTGGCTGGTTTGTGAAAAGAACGGACATGCAATGACTCTAGCTATGGTTAATGAAAAGAACACACATGCAATGACACTGGTGGATCCATATGTGGTTTCTGAAAAGAACACACATGAAATGACTCTAGCTGTGGTTATGAAAAGAACACACATGCAATGACTCTAGATGTGGTTAATGAAGAGAACACACATTCAATGAACTCTGGTGGATCCATATGTGGTCTATGAAAAGAACAGACATGTAATGACTCTAGTTGTGGTTAATGAAAAGAACACACATGCAATGACACTAGGGGATCCATATGTGGTTTGTGAAAAGAACACACATGCAATGACACTTGTGGATCCATATGTGGTTAATGAAAAGAACAAACATGCAATGAACTTTGGTGGATCGATATCTGGTCTATGAAAAGAACAAACATGCATTGACTCTGGTGGATCCTTATGTGGTTTGTGAAAAGAACAGACATGCAATGACTCTACCTCTGGTTAATAAAAAGAACACACATGCAATGAAATCTGGTGAATCCATATGTGGTTAATGAAAAGAACACACATGCAATGACACTGGTGGATCCATATGTGGTCTATGAAAATAACACACATGAAATGACTGTAGATGTCGTTAATGAAAAGAACACACATGCAATGATACTGGTGGATCCATATATGGTTTGTGAAAAGAACACACATGCAATGACTCTGGTGGATCCATATGTGTTTTGTGAAAAGAACAGACATGCAATGAACTCTGGTGGATCCTTGTGTGGTTTGTGAAAAGAACAAACATGCAATGGACTCTTGTGGATCCATATGTGGTCTATGAAAAGAACAGACATCCAATGAACTTTAGTTGTGGTTAATGAAAAGAACAGACATGCAATGACTCTTGTTGTGGTTAATGAAAATAACACACATGCAATGAACTCTGGTGGATCCATATGTGGTTTATGAAAAGAACACACTTGCAATGACACTGGTGGATCCATATGTGGTTTGTGAAAAGAACACACATGAAATGACTCTAGTTGTGGTTAATGAAAATAACACACATGCAATGACACTGGTGGATCCATATGTGGTCTATGAAAAGAACAGACATGCAATGACTCTAGTTGTGGTTAATGAAAAGAACAAACATGCAATGACACTAGGGGATCCATATGTGGTTAATAAAAAGAACACACATGCAATGACATTGGTGGATCTATATGTGGTTTGTGAAAAGAACACACATGCAATGACACTGGTGGATCCATATGTGTTTTTTGAAAACAACACACATGAAATGACACTGGTGGATCCATATGTGGTCTATGAAAAGAACTAACATGCAATGGCTCTGGTGGATCCTTGTGTGGTTTGTGAAAAGAAAATACATGCAATGACTCTAGCTGTGATTAATGAAAAGGACACACATGCAATGAACTCTGGTCGATCCATATGTGGTTCATTAAAAGAACACACATGCAATGACACTGGTGGATCCATATGTGGTTTGTGAAAAGAACACACATGCAATGACACTGGTGGATCCATATGTGGTTTGTGAAAACAATACACATGAAATGACACTTGTGGATCCATATGTGGTCTATGAAAAGAACAGACATGCAATGGCTCTGGTGGATCCTTGTCTGGTTTATGAAAAGAAAATACATGCAATGAATCTAGATGTGGTTAATGAAACGCACACACATGCAATGAACTCTAGTGGATCCATATGTGGTTCATGAAAAGAACACACATGCAATGACACTGGTGGATCCATATGTGGTTTGTGAAACGAACACACATGAAATGACTCTTGTTGTGGTTTATTAAAAGAACACAAATGCAATGACACTAGGGGATCCATATGTGGTTAATGAAAAGAACACACATGCAATGAATCTGGTGGATCCATATGTGGTTTGTGAAAATAACACACATGCAATGACTCTGGTGGATCCATACGTTGTTTGTGAAAAGACAGGCATGCAATGAACTCTGGTGGATCCATATGTGCTCTATAAAAAGAACAAACATAAAATGACTCTGGTGGATCCTTGGCTGGTTTCTGAAAAGAACAGACATGCAATGACTCTAGCTATGGTTAATGAAAAGAACACACATTTCAATGACACTGGTGGATCCATATGTGGTTTGTGAAAAAACACACATGCAATGACTCTAGGGGATTCATATGTGGTTAATGAAAAGAACACATATGTGAAAAGAACACACGTGCAATGACTCTGGTGGATCCATATGTGTTTTGTGAAAAGAACAGACATGCAATGAACTCTGGTGGATCCTTGTGTTGTTTGTGAAAAGAAAAGACATGCAATGACTCTAGCTGTGATTAATGAAAAGGACACACATGCAATGAACTCTGGTGGATCCATATGTGGTTCATTAAAAGAACACACATGCAATGACACTCGTGGATCCATATGTGGTTTGTGAAAAGAACACACATGCAATGACACTGGTGGATCCATATGTGGTTTGTGAAAACAACACACCTAAAATGACACTTGTTGATCTCCATGTGGTCTATGAAAAGAACAGACATGCAATGGCTCTGGTGGATCCTTGTGCGGTTTCTGAAAACAAAATACATGCAATGCCTCTAGATGTGGTTAATGAAAAGCACACACATGCAATGAACTCTAGTGGATCCATATGTGGTTCATGAAAAGAACACACATGCAATGAACTTTGGTGGATCGATATCTGGTCTCTGAAAAGAACAAACATGCATTGACTCTGGTGGATCCTTATGTGGTTTGTGAAAAGAACAGACATGCAATGACTCTAGCTCTGGTTAATAAAAAGAACACACATGCAATGAAATCTGGTAAATCCATATGTGGTTAATGAAAAGAACACACATGCAATGACACTGGTGGATCCATATGTAGTCTATGAAAATAACACACATGAAATGACTCTAGATGTGGTTAATGAAAAGAACACACATGCAATGATACTGGTGGATCCATATATGGTTTGTGAAAAGAACACACATGCAATGACTCTGGTGGATCCATATGTGTTTTGTGAAAAGAACAGACATGCAATGATCTCTGGTGGATCCTTGTGTGGTTTGTGAAAAGAACGAACATGCAATGAACTCTTGTGGATCCATATGTGGTCTATGAAAAGAACAGACATCCAATGAACTTTAGTTGTGGTTAATGAAAAGAACAGACATGCAATGACTCTAGTTGTGGTTAATGAAAATAACACACATGCAATAAACTCTGGTGGATCCATATGTGGTTTATGAAAAGAACACACATGCAATGACACTGGTGGATCCATATGTGGTTTGTGAAAAGAACACACATGGCATGACTCTAGTTGTGGTTAATGAAAATAACACACATGCAATGACACTGGTGGATCCATATGTAGTCTATGAAAAGAACAGACATGCAATGACTCTAGTTGTGGTTAATGAAAAGAACAAACATGCAATGACACTAGGGGATCCATATGTTGTTAATAAAAAGAACACACATGCAATGACATTGGTGGATCTATATGTGGTTTGTGAAAAGAACACACATGCAATGACACTGGTGGTTCCATATGTGGTTTGTGAAAACAACACACATGAAATGACACTGGTGGATCCATATGTGGTCTATGAAAAGAACTAACATGCAATGGCTCTGGTGGATCCTTGTGTGGTTTGTGAAAAGAAAAGACATGCAATGACTCTAGCTGTGATTAATGAAAAGGACACACATGCAATGAACTCTGGTAGATCCATATGTGGTTCATTAAAAGAACACACATGCAATGACACTGGTGGATCTATATGTGGTTTGTGAAAAGAACACACATGGAATGACACTGGTGAATCCATATGTGGTTTGTTAAAACAACACACATGAAATGACACTTGTGGATCCATATGTGGTCTATGAAAAGAACAGACATGCAATGGCTCCGGTGGATCCTTGTTTGGTTTGTGAAAAGAAACTACATGCAATGAATCTAGATGTGGTTAATGAAAAGCACACACATGCAATGAACTCTGGTGGATCCATATGTGGTTCATGAAAAGAACACACATGCAATGACACTGGTGGATCCATATGTGGTTTGTGAAACGAACACACATGAAATGACTCTAGTTGTGGTTTATTAAAAGAACACAAATACAATGACACTAGGGGATCCATATGTGGTTAATGAAAACAACACACATGCAATGACTCTGGTGGATCCATATGTGGTTTGTAAAAATAACACACATGCAATGACTCTGGTGGATCCATACGTTGTTTGTGAAAAGACAGGCATGCAATGAACTCTGGTGGATCCATATGTGCTCTATAAAAAGAACAAACATAAAATGACTCTGGTGGATCCTTGGCTGGTTTCTGAAAAGAACAGACATGCAATGACTCTAGCTATGGTTAATGAAAAGAACACACATTTCAATGACACTGGTGGATCCATATGTGGTTTGTGAAAAAACACACATGCAATGACTCTAGGGGATTCATATGTGGTTAATGAAAAGAACACATATGTGAAAAGAACACACATGCAATGACTCTGGTGGATCCATATGTGTTTTGTGAAAAGAATAGACATGCAATGAACTCTGGTGGATCCTTGTGTTGTTTGTGAAAAGAAAAGACATGCAATGACTCTAGCTGTGATTAATGAAAAGGACACACATGCAATGAACTCTGGTGGATCCATATGTGGTTCATTAAAAGAACACACATGCAATGACACTGGTGGATCCATATGTGGTTTGTGAAAAGAACAAACATGCAATGACACTGGTGGATCCATATGTGGTCTATGAAAAGAACAGACATGCAATGGCTCTGGTGGATCCTTGTGTGGTTTCTGAAAAGAAAAGACATGCAATGACTCTAGAGGTGGTTAATGAAAAGCACACACATTCAATGAACTCTGGTGGATCCATATGTGGTTCATGAAAAGAACACACATGCAATGACACTGGTGGATCCATATGTGGTTTGTGAAAAGAACACACATGGAAAGACTCTAGATGTGATTAATGAAAAGAACACACATGTAATGACACTGGTGGATCCATATGTGGTTTGTGAAAAGAACAGACATGCAATGAACTCTGGTGGTTCCATATGTGGTCTATGAAAAGAACAGAAATGCAATGACTCTGGTGGATCCTTATGTGGTTTGTGAAAAGAACAGACATGCAATGACTCTAGCCATGGTTAATGAAAAGAACACACATTTCAATGACACTGGTGGATCCATATGTGGTTTGCAAAAAGAACACACATGGAATGACTCAAGTGGATCCATATGTGGTTTATGAAAATAACACACATCCAATGACTCTAGTTGTGGTTTATTAAAAGAACACAAATGCAATGACACTAGGGGATCCATATGTGGTTAATGAAAAGAACACACATGCAATGACTCTGGTGGATCCATATGTGGTTTGTGAAAATAACACACATGCAATGGCTCTGGTGGATCCATACGTTGTTTGTGAAAAGAACAGGCATGGAATGAACTCTGGTGAATCCATATGTGCTCTATGAAAATAACAGGCATGCAATGACTCAAGTGGATCCTTGGGTGGTTTGTGAAAATAACAGACATGCAATGACTCTAGCTATGGTTAATGAAAAAACACACATTTCAATGACACTGGTGGATCTATATGTGGTTTCTGAAAAAACCCACATGCAATGACTCTAGGGGATTCATATGTGGTTAATGAAAAGAACACACATGCAATGACACTGGTGAATCCGTATGTGGTTTGTGAAAAGAACACACATGCAATGACAGTAGTGGTTCCATATGTGGTTTGTGAAAAGAACACACATGAAATGGCTCTAGCTGTGGTTAATGAAAAGAACACACATGCAATGACTCTAGATGTGGTTAATCAAGAGAACACACATGCAATGAACTCTGGTGGATCCATATGTGGTCTATGAAAAGAACAGACATGCAATGACTCTAGCTGTGGTTATTGAAAAGAACACACATGCAGTGACACTGAGGGATCCATATGTGCTTTGTGAAAAGAACACACATGCAATGACTCTGATGGATCCATATGTGGTTAATGAAAACAAAAAACATGTAATCAACTCTGGTGGATCCATATGTGGTCTATGAAAAGAACAAACATGCAATGACTCTGGTGGATTCTTTTGTTGTTTGTGAAAAGAACATACATGCAATGACTCTAGCTATGGTTAATGAAAAGAACACACATGCAATGAACTCTGGTGGATCCATATGTGGTTAATGAAAAGAACAGACATGCAATGACATTGGTGGATCCATATATGGTCTATGAAAATAACACACATGCAATGACACTAGTGGATCCATATGTGGTTTGTGAAAAGAACACACATGCAATGACACTGGTGCATTCATATGTGGTTTGTGAAAACAACACACATGAAATGACACTGGTGGATCCATATGTGGTTTATGAAAAGAACAGACATGCAATTGCTCTGGTGGATCCTTGTGTGGTTTGTGAAAAGAAAAGACACGCAATGACTCTAGTTGTGGTTAATGAAAAGGACATACATGAAATGAACTCTGGTGGATCCTTATGTGGTTCATGAAAAGAACATACATGCGATGACACTGGTGGATCCATATGTGGTTTGTGAAAAGAACACACATGAAATGACTCTAGATGTGGTTAATGAAGAGAACACACATGCAATGACACTGGTGGATCCATATGTGGTTTGTGAAAAGAACACACATGCAATGACTCTGGTGGATCCATATGTGGTTTGTGAAAAGAACAGACATGCAATGAACTCTGGTGGATCCATATGTGGTCTATGAAAAGAACACACATTTCAATGACACTGGTGCATCCATTTGTGGTTTGTGAAAAGAACACACATGCAATGACACTAGTGGATCCATATGTGGTTTGTGAAAAGAACACACATGAAATGACTCTAGCTTTGGTTAATGAAAAGAGCACACATGCAATGACTCTAGATGTGGTTAATCAAGAGAACACACATGCAATGAACTCTGGTGGATCCATATGTGGTTTATGAAAAGAACACACATGCAATGATACTGGTGGATCCATATGTGGTTTGTGAAAAGAACGCACATGCAATGACTCTGGTGGATCCATATATAGTTCGTGAAAAGAACAGACATGCAATGAACGTTGGTGGATCCATATGCGGTCTATGAAAAGAACAGACATGCAATGACTGTGGTGCATCCTTGTGTCGTTTGTGAAAAGAACAGACATGCAATGACTCTAGCTATGGTTAATGACAAGAACACACATCCAATGAACTCTGGTGGATCCATATGTGGTTTATGAAAAGAACACACATGCAATGACACTGGTGGATCCATATGTGGTTTGTGAAAAGAACACACATGAAATGACTCTAGCTGTGGTTAATGAAAAGAACACACATGCAATGACACTGGTGGATCCATATGTGGTTTGTGAAAAGAATAGACACGCAATGAACTCTGGTGGATCCATATGTGGTCTATGAAAAGAACAGACATGTAATGACTCTAGTTGTGGTTAATGAAAAGAACACACATGCGATGACACTAGGGGATCCATATGTGATTAATGAAAAGAACACACATGTAATGACACTGATGCATCCATATGTGTTGAAAAGAACACACATGTAATGACACTGGTGGATCCATATGTGGTTTGTGAAAAGAACTAACATGCAATGAACTCTGGTGGATCCTTGTGTGGTTTGTGAAAAGAACAGACTTGCAACGAACTCTTGTGGATCCATATGTTTTCTATGAAAAGAACAGACATGCAATGAACTTTGGTGGATCCTTATGTGGTTCATGAAAAGAATATACATGCGATGACACTGGTGGATCCATATGTGGTTTGTGAAAAGAACACACATGAAATGACTGTAGATGTGGTTAATGAAGAGAACACACATGCAATGACACTGGTGGATCTATATGTGGTTTGTGAAAAGAACACACATGCAGTGACTCTGGTGGATCCATATGTGGTTTGTGAAAAGAACAGACATGCAATGAACTCTGGTGGATCTATATGTGGTCTATGAAAAGAATAGACATGCAATGACTTGTGTGGATCCTTATGTGGTTTGTGAAAAGAACAGACATGCAATGACTCTAGCTGTGGTTAATGAAAAGAACACACATTTCCATGAAACTGGTGGATCCATATGTGGTTTCTAAAAAGGACACACATGCAATGACTCTAGTGGATCCATATGTGGTTTATGAAAATAACACACATCCAATGACTCTAGTTATGGTTTATTAAAAGAACACACATGCAATGACACTGGGGGGTCCATATGTGGTTAATAAAAAGAGCACACATCCAATGACTCTGGTGGATCCATATGTTGTTTGTGAAAATAACACACATGCAATGACTCTCGTGGATCCATATGTTGTTTGTGAAAAGAACATACATGCAATGAACTCTGGTGTATCCTTATGTGGTCTATGAAAAGAATAGACATACAAGGATTCTGGTGGATACTTGTGTGGTTTGTGAAAAGAACAGACATGCAATGACTCTAACTGTGGTAAATGAAAAGAACACACATTTCAATGACACTGGTGGATCCATATGTGGTTTGTGAAAATAATACACATGCAATGACTCTAGTGGAACCATATGTGGTTTATGAAAAGAACACACATCCAATGACTCTAGCTGTGGTTTATTAAAAGAATACAAATGCAATGACACTAGGGGATCCATATGTGGTTAATGAAAAGAACACACATGCAATGACTCTGGTGGATCCATATGTGGTTTGTGAAAATAACACCCATGCAATGACTCTAGGGGATCCATATGTGGTTAATGAAAAGAACACACATGCAATAGAACTAGTGGATCCATTTGTGGTTGGTGAAAATAACACACATGCAATGAAACTAGTGGATCCATATGTGGTTTGTGAAAAGAACACACATGAAATGACTCTAGCTGTGTAGATTGAAAATAACACGCATGCAATGACTCTAGATGTGGTTAATGAAGAGAACACACATGCAATGAACTCTAGTGGATCCATATGTGGTCTGTGAAAAGAACACACATGCAATGACACTAGTGGATCCATATGTGGTTAATGAAAAGAACAAACATGCAATGGACTCTGGTGGATCCTTATGTGGTTTGTGAAAAGAACACACATGCAATGAACTCTATTTGATCCATATGTGGTTAATGAAAAGGACACACATGCAATGACACTGGTGGATCCATATGTGGTCTATGAAAATAACACACATGAAATGACTCTAGTTGTTGTTAATGAAAAGAACACACATGCAATGACAGTAGTGGGATCCATATGTGGTTTGTGAAAAGAACACACATGCAATGACTCTGGTGGATCCATATGTGGTTTGTGAAAAGAACACACATGCAATGAACACTGCTGGATCCATATGTGGTCTATGAAAAGAATAGACATGCAATGACTCTAGTGGATCCTTGTGTGGTTTGTGAAAAGAATAGACATGCAATGACTCTAGCTGTGGTTAGTGAAAAGAACACACATGCAATGAACTCTGGTGGATCCATATGTGGTTTATGAAAATAACACACCTGCAATGACACTAGTGGATCCATATGTGGTTTCTGAAAAGAATACACATGAAATGACTCTAGATGTGGTTAATGATAAGAACACACATGCAATGACACTAGGGATCCATACGTGGTTTGTGAAAAGAATACACATGCAATGACTCTGGTGGATAAATATGTGGTTTGTGACAAAAAACACATGCAATGACTGTGGTGGATCCATATGTGGGTTGTGAAAAGAACAGACATGCAATGAACTATGGTGGATCCATGTGTGGTTTGTGAAAAGAACAGACATGCAATGACTCTAGCTATGGTTAATCAAAAGAACACACATGCAATGAACTCTGGTGAATCGATATGGTCTTTATGAAAAGAACACACATGCAATGACACTGGTGGGTCCATATATGGTTTATGAAAAGAACACACATGAAATAACACTGGTGGATCCATATGTGGTCTATGAAAAGAACAGACATGCAATTACTATGGTGGATACTTGTGTGGTTTGTGGAAAGAACACACATGCAATGAACTCTTGTGGATCCATATGTGGTTTATGAAAAAACACACATGCAATGACACCGTTGGATCCATATGTGGTTTGTGAAAAGAACACACATGAAATGACTCTAGATGTGGTTAATGATAAGAACACACATGCAATGACACGGGTGGATCCATATGTGGTTTTTGAAAAGAACACACATGCAATGACTCTGGTGGATCCATATGTGGTTTGTGAAAATAATAGACATGTAATGAACTATGGTGGATCCTTGTGTTGTTTGTGAAAAGAACAGACATGCAATGACTCTAGTTGTGGTTAATGAAAAGAACACACATGCAATGAACTCTGGTGGATCCTTGTGTGGTTTGTGAAAAGAATAGACATGCAATGACCCTAGCTATGGTTAATGAAAAGAACACATATGCAATGAACTCTGGTGGATCCATATGTGGTTTACGAAAAGAACACACATGCAATGACACTGGTGGATCCATATGTGGTTTGTGAAAAGAACACACATGAAATGACTCTAGCTGTGGTAAATGAAAATAACACACATGCAATGACACTAGTGGATCCATATGTGGTTTGTGAAAAGAACACACATGCAATGACTCTGGTGGATCCATATGTGGTTTGTGAAAAGAACAGACATGCAATGAACTCTGGTGGATCCATATGTGGTCCACGAAAAGAAGAGACATATAATGAATCTGGTGGATCCTGGTGTGATTTGTGAAAAGAACAGACATGCAATGACTCTAGCTATGGTTAATGAAAAGAACACACATGCAATGAACTCTGGTGGATCCATAGGTGGTTTATGAAAAGAACACACATGGAATGACACTGGTGGAGCCATATGTGGTCTATGAAAAGAACACACATGAAATGAATCTAGTTGTGGTTAATGAAAAGAACACACATGCAATGACAACTGGTGGATCCATATGTGGATTGTGAAAAGAACAGACATGCAATGAACTCTAGTGGATCCATATGTGGTCTATGAAAAGAATAAACATGCTATGAACTCTGGTGGCTCCACATGTGGTCTATGAAAAGAACAGACATTCAATGACTCTGATGGATCCTTATGTGGTTTATGAAAAGAACAAACATGCAATTAGTTGTGGTTAATGAAAAGAACACACATGCAATGAACTCTGGTGGATCCATATGTGGTTTTTGAAAAGAACACACATGCAATGATACTGGTGGATCCATATGTGGTTTGTGAAAAGAACACACATAAAATGACTCTAGATGTGGTTAATGAAAAGAACACACATGCAATGACACTGGTGGATCCATATGTGGTTTGTGAAAAGAACAGACATGCAATGACTCTGGTGGATCTATCTATGGTTTGTAAAAAGAACATACATGCAATGACTCTAGTTGTGGTGAATGAAAAGAACACACATGCAATGGCACTGGTGGATCCATATGTGGTTTGTGACAAGAACACACACACATGCAATGACACTGGTGGAACCATATGTGGTTTGTGAAAAGAACACACATGAAATGACACTAGATGTGGTCATTGAAAAGAACACACATCCAATGACACTCGTGGATCCATAAGTGGTTTGTGAAAAGAACAAACATGCAATGAATTCTGGTGGATCCATATATCGTTTGTGAAAAGAATAGACATGCTATGAACTCTAGTGGCTGCATATGTGGTCTATGAAAAGAATAGACATGCAATGACTCTGGTGGATCCTTGTGTGGTTTGTGAAAAGAACAGACATGCAATGACTCTAGCTGGGGTTAATGAAAACAACACACATGCAATGAACTCTGGTGGATCCATATGTGGTTTGTGAAAAGAATAGACATGCAATGAACTCTGGTGGATACATATGTGGTCTATGAAAAGAATAGACATGCAATGACTGGTGGATCCTTATGTGGTTTGTGAAAAGAACAGACATGCAATGACTCTAGCTGTGGTTAATGAAAAGACCACACATATCAATGACACCGGTGGATCCATATGTGGTTTTTGAAAAGAACACGCATGCAATGACTCTAGTGGATCCATATGTGGTTTATGAAAATAACACACATCCAATGACTCTAGTTATGGTTTATTAAAAGAACACACATGCAATGACACTAGGGGGTCCATATGTGGTTAATAAAAAGATCACACATCCAATGACTCTGGTGGATCCATATGTTGTTTGTGAAAATAACACACATGCAATGACTCTGGTGGATCCATATGTTGTTTGTGAAAAGAACATACATGCAATGAACTCTGGTGTATCCTTATGTGGTCTATGAAAAGAATAGACATACAATGATTCTGGTGGATCCTTGTGTGGTTTGTGAAAAGAACAGACATGCAATGACTCTAGCTGTGGTAAATGAAAAGAACACACATTTCAATGACACTGGTGGATCCATATGTGGTTTGTGAAAATAATACACATGCAATGACTCTAGTGGATCCATATGTGGTTTATGAAAAGAACACACATCCAATGACTCTAGCTGTGGTTTATTAAAAGAACACAAATGCAATGACACTAGGGGGACCCATATATGGTTAATGAAAAGAACACACATGCAATGACTCTGGTGGATCCATATGTGGTTTGTGAAAATAACAGACATGCAATGACTCTAGGGGATCCATATGTGGTTAATGAAAAGAACACACATGCAATAGAACTGGTAGATCCATATGTGGTTTGTGAAAATAACACACATGCAATGAAACTAGTGGATCCATTTGTGGTTTGTGAAAAGAACACACATGAAATGACTCTAGCTGTGGTGATTGAAAATAACACACATGCAATGACTCTAGATGTGGTTAATGAAGAGAATACACATGCAATGAACTCTAGTGGATCCATATGTGGTATGTGAAAAGAACACACATGCAATGACACTAGTGGATCCATATGTGGTTAATGAAAAGAACAAACATGCAATGGACTCTGGTGGATCCTTATGTGGTTTGTGTGAAGAACACACATGCAATGAACTCTAGTGGATCCATATGTGGTTAATGAAAAGGACACACATGCAATGACACTGGTGGATCCATATGTGGTCTATGAAAATAACACACATGAAATGACTCTAGTTGTTGTTAATGAGAAGAACAGACATGCAATGGCAGTAGTGAATCCATATGTGGTTTGTGAAAAGAACACACATGCAATGACTCTGGTGGATCCATATGTGGTTTGTGAAAATAACACACATGCAATGAACACTGGTGGATCCATATGTGGTCTATGAAAAGAATAGACATGCAATGACTCTAGTGGATTCTTGTGTGGTTTGTGAAAAGAATAGACATGCAATGACTCTAGCTGTGGTTAATGAAAAGAACACACATGCAATGAACTCTGGTGGGTCCATATGTGGTTTATGAAAAGAACACACCTGCAATGACACTAGTGGATCCATATGTGGTTTCTGAAAAGAACACACATGAAATGACTCTAGATGGGTTTAATGATAAGAACACACACGCAATGACACTAGGATTCCATATGTGGTTTGTGAAAAGAATACACATGCAATGACTCTGGTGGATAAATATGTGGTTTGTGAAAAAAAACACATGCAATGACTGTGGTGGATCCATATGTGGTTTGTGAAAAGAACAGACATGCAATGAACTATGGTGGATCCATGTGTGGTTTGTGAATAGAATAGACATGCAATGACTCTAGCTGTGGTTAATCAAAAGAACACACATGCAATGAACTCTGGTGAATCCATATGTTCTTTATGAAAAGAACACACATGCAATGACACTGGTGGGTCCATATATGGTTTATGAAAAGAACACACATTAAATGACCTTGGTGGATCCATATGTGGTTTGTGAAAAGAACACACATGAAATGAATCTAGCTGTTGTTAATGAAAAGAACACACATGCAATGACAGTGGTGGATCCATATGTGCATTGTGAAAAGAACAGACATGCAATGAACTCTGGTGGATCCATATGTGGTGATGAGGATATATACAGGGATTATGATGATTCTGACTGCCTGAACTGGAAGGAAATATTGAGTCAAATCAATAATGACTATCAGGTGAATTCACTCTTAATTGAACCTGATGTTTTACTTAATGAGAACTTTATACTACCTAAGTCTATGCATCTTTGTATGATCAGGTTTATTGATAACACAAGCGTTGTGCGAGGAGGAGGAGAGTTGCAGCAAGAAGGACAAGCGCTGATTTCCAATATCAACAAGTGCGCGAGGGAGGAGCGGGAGGCATGCGCACTAGGAGGCAATAAGGAAATCACGTATGAGCAAGAGAGAGAGATGGCGCACCAAGAATTACATGTTTGAGGTGTTCCACGACGTTTGGACTGCGTGCCAATAAGGCCGAACCCATGTATGGGTCGGTATGTATCAGTTTGAGTCGAACCGAGTCAGTTTGGGCCAAGTTATGGCTGTTTTTAGGCCCGTTTAGAGGGGAGGACACCCCAGCCCTCATATAAACCTCCGTAGCCATCACAAGTTAGGTTTGAAGACCACGTTAAAATATTTTGGAGTTGTTTCTTTCATAGAACCTCTGGAATTACCCTGTGTTCGAATCTACCAACTATAATTGAGTGTGAGGCATGCGCACTAGGAGGCAATGAAGGAATCACGAATGAGCAAGAGAGAGAGATGGCGCACCAAGAATTACACATTTGAAGTGTTCCACGATGTTTGGACTGCGTGCCAATAAGGCCGAACCCATAGATTAGAGAGTGTTTTTCATCCTATACAGAAAAAGCCCCACAAAACGAGTTGCCATAGCCTAGATTACATCATAATCAAGTAATAGTTGCTGGTCGAGTTCCACTATTAGATTAGATTTAGATCTGTTCTTCGTAGATTTATTTTCTAGTTGTTCTAGTTGTTTTCCACCATCTTTTTCCGCTACCATCAAGTCAGATCCGATCAAGTAAAGAGTCCTAGTTGCGTACTGCTTGGCAAGTCAGGGAAAAAAAATTGGCTCGCTGCCTCACGCCTGACCGCAGACAGGTCTGTGCTCCAGCGTGAAAAAAAAATAAAAAATTTGGACCATCGCCTCACCACAGACCGGTCTGCCCTCATACAAGAAAAAAAATATTCTGCCGCCATCCTGCCGCGGCAGAATTTTAGGCCATTTTTCTGCCATGGCAGAGACCAATTCTCAGGTCAATTTTTTTTAACTGAGTCCACATAGCGTACCTATCCTTGTGAGCCTTAGTAAACCTTTCTTTGTGTCTAAAACTATCCTACGAGACTAGCGTGCTTAGTGCTCTGTGAGACTTTCGGTTTAGCAATCTTGTGCCCGTTTTGTTGAGACATTGCTAGCGTCTCTCCTTGTGCATTGCAACACGAGCATTCCTCCGACATACCTCACTTTACTGAGCTCATTTTCATAGTTGCAATTGCCCCATTTATCTCTACCGTGTGTGTTTCCGTGGGTCTTTGTCATACGATCAACACTAGAACTTGTTTGCGGTGTAGTTAGGATACCATACCTACAGCTCCACCATAAATAACCTGTGTGCCTTGCGATCATTCTCTATAACTTTGGTATTCACTTCATCACATCAGTGCACCAGTCTTTGATTTCGAATTGGTAAGCATCACTATTCACTTTGGAACGATAAGATCTGCTTTCTTGTCAGTTTTTGAGTGAGTTGTGAGTGTGCCACCAAAACAATTTTGTGTTTTTGCACTAATGTACTAATCATGACTTCTACTAGTGTTGGTGTGATGCAGAAATCAGATGATGTTTACCATGACTATTTAGCTATTGTGGTTGGCATGGCATATGATCCAACTACAATCAAGTGGCGATTGGAAAGTTCCGCCACACCCGCAGAATATCAGATTTGGGAAATTGATATGGGATTTGGTTTTGCGAGATGTCGTACTTTTGATAGCAAGTTTAATAGCCATATATAATACATTCCTGCTCACCGACGTGTGGATGAAGAGGTAGCTCGTTGGTGGAAGGACGCAAGGATTGTGTATGGTGTCATGGGTAAAAAAATCCTTTGGGAAGATTTCAAGCAATTTCTACATTCTATGTTTTTGAACAACTACAAATGCCCTATTCCAAAAAATTTGAGAGTGGACACTAATGAGACATGTGAGTTGTCTACTAACATAATCATGTCTACTCCTAGTGTTGTATCTTGTGATGTACAGGTTGCTTTTGAAGAAAGGGAGCCGCCTATTTTACAACCTGTATCACACGATCTGGTATTGTCACTTGAGGAGGATGTCGTAGTACCTACTACAGCTGAGAAGATTGTTGATGACATTGGTACTAATTTGGAGCTTCAGCCAACATGTGCGACATATTGTGAGTCTATTCCTTTACTGAAGCCTCCTTGTGATTTGCCTTACACTATTGTTTCAGCACCATGTGATAGTTTACCAAATTCCAATTTTGATCATGTGGTACTGATTACACATAAAGAAATACTTGCTCGAATACCACCTGCTGATATTGTGTTTTCCATCATGCTAAATGAACCTATGAGTATGAGTTGTGCTATGGACAAGATTTCTGAAATTTCATGTCTAAATTCTAGCACATATTCTCCTTGTTTCACTTTCAATCTAATTGGTGAATATAGCATGCATGAAAATTTTCTTGTGGATCACATATGCATTACTTGTGATAGAATCGCTGAACTGAAACATGCTGTTTTCAGCCATACTTGTTGTGTGTCGATGACTTGTTGTGGGACATATGCTGAAATTTGTGATAGTATGAAACTAAAGTCAGATCTAGTTGATATAATGCAGCCAACACAAGTAATTTTACCTATGTTGGATCGTTGTAATCTTGCTAGAATAGAACCCAAGTTTTCATATCCTTTGTGTTTGTCCCAAAAGTCTTTGTCTAGGCATTACTGCTCTATACTTCACTTATATTTGCAAATTGAGTTGCATCTTCCATCCTGGACAACATGATCATGTTTATATTAATCGAGTAGCCTTGATTGAAGCATGGGTGTGAATCAATTTGGTTTTCACACATATTGAATTGGTTAGATCTTGTCCACAAATTTGATCATAGATCTTCTTTAAGAAAACTGAATTTAATATTGAAGAACAAGACTATCTATTTAGTTGTTTTTCACCATGATCATGATTCTTTGTACTTCACTTATACCTGCAATTTAAGTTGCTTGATATATACTGGACATACTTTTCATGTGAACAACAATAATACAACATGTTATATATACATATACTTTGCGTACATGTTGTTCTTTTTGTTTCTCCCACTTTCAGCTTACCTAAAGCCGAGGACGGCTTTTCATGAAGAAAGGGAGGATGATGAGGATATATACAGGGATTATGATGATTCTGACTGCCTGAACTGGAAGGAAATATTGAGTCAAATCAATAATGACTATCAGGTGAATTCACTCTTAATTGAACCTGATGTTTTACTTAATGAGAACTTTATACTACCTAAGTCTATGCATCTTTGTATGATCAGGTTTATTGATAACACAAGCGTTGCGCGAGGAGGAGGAGAGTTGCAGCAAGAAGGACAAGCGCTGATTTCCAATATCAACAAGTGCGCGAGGGAGGAGCGGGAGGCATGCGCACTAGGAGGCAATAAGGAAATCACGTATGAGCAAGAGAGAGAGATGGCGCACCAAGAATTACATGTTTGAGGTGTTCCACGACGTTTGGACTGCATGCCAATAAGGCCGAACCCATGTATGGGTCGATATGTATCAGTTTGAGTCGAACCGAGTCAGTTTGGTCCAAGTTATGGCTGTTTTTAGGCCCGTTTAGAGGGGAGGACACCCCAGCCCTCATATAAACCTCCATAGCCATCACAAGTTAGGTTTGAAGACCACGTTAAAATATTTTGGAGTTGTTTCTTTCATAGAACCTCTGGAATTACCCTGTGTTCGAATCTACCAACTATAATTGAGTGTGATCTGTTGTTCCATTGGGAATTAGTAGATTGCAGACTACTGTTCGTGGTCACAATTTGCGTGCGCAAGAGCGTGGTGTTGTGAATATCCTACAAGGTTCGAGAGCTGTTGCATTGGCATCAGGGATCGAGCGGGAGAGTTCATAGCTACAGGCTAGTTATCTATCATCCACCATCACCATCGACAAAGTGCTTGCTGAGAAGATCGGGCCACCCCATATCATGTGGTCTATGAAAAGAATAAACATGCTATGAACTCTGGTGGCTCCACATGTGGTCTAGGAAAAGAACAGACATTCAATGACTCTGATGGATCCTTATGTGGTTTATGAAAAGAACAAACATGCAATTATTTGTGGTTAATGAAAAGAACACACATGCAATGAACTCTGGTGGATCCATATGTGGTTCTTGAAAAGAACACACATGCAATGACACTGGTGGATCCATATGTGGTTTCTGAAAAGAACACACATGAAATGACTCTAGATGTGGTTAATGAAAAGAACACACATGCAATGACACTGGTGGATCCATATGTGGTTTGTAAAAAGAACAGACATGCAATGACTCTGGTGGATCTATCTGTGGTTTGTAAAAAGAACATACATGCAATGACTCTAGTTGTGGTGAATGAAAAGAACACACATGCAATGGCACTGGTGGATCCATATGTGGTTTGTGACAAGAACACACACACATGCAATGACACTGGTGGAACCATATGTGGTTTGTGAAAAGAACACACATGAAATGACACTAGATGTGGTTAATGAAAAGAACACACATCCAATGACACTCGTGGATCCATAAGTGGTTTGTGAAAAGAACAAACATGCAATGAATTCTGGTGGATCCATATATCGTTTGTGAAAAGAATAGACATGCTATGAACTCTAGTGGCTGCATATGTCGTATGTGAAAAGAATAGACATGCAATGACTCTGGTGGATCCTTGTGTGGTTTGTGAAAAGAACAGACATGCAATGACTCTAGCTGTGGTTAATGAAAATAACACACATGCAATGAACTCTGGTGGATCCATATGTGGTTTGTGAAAAGAATAGACATGCAATGAACTCTGGTGGATACATATGTGGTCTATGAAAAGAACAGACATGCAATGACTGGTGGATCCTTATGTGGTTTGTGAAAAGAACAGACATGCAATGACTCTAGCTATGGTTAATGAAAATACCACACATATCAATGACACTGGTGGATCCATCTGTGGTTTGTGAAAAGAACACACATGCAATGACTCTAGTGGATCCATATATGGTTTATAAAAAGAACACACATCTAGTGACTCTAGCTATGGTTTGTTAAAAGAACACACATCCAATGACTCTAGGGGATCCATATGTGGTCTGTGAAAAGAACACACATGCAATGACACTGGTGGATCCATATGTGGTTTGTGAAAACAACACACATGCAATGACACTAGTGGATCCATATGTGGTTTGTGAAAAGATCACACATGAAATGACTCTAGTTGTGGTTAATGAAAAGAACACACATGCAATGACTCTGGTGGTTCCATATGTAGTTTGTGAAAAGAACACACATGAAATGACTCTAGTTGTGGTTAACGAAGAGAACACACATGCAATGAACTCTAGTGGATCCATATGTGGTCTATGAAAAGAACAGACATGCAATGACTCTGGTTGTGGTTAATGAAAAGAACACACATGCAATGACACTGGTGGATCCATATGTGGTTAATGAAAATAAAAAACATGCAATGAACTTTGGTGGATCCATTGGTGGTCTATGAAAAGAAGAAACGTGCAATGACTCTGGTGGATCCTTATGTTGTTTGTGAAAAGAACAGACATGCAATGACTCTAGCATTGGTAATGAAAAGAACACACATGCAATGAACTCTGGTGGATCCATATGTGGTTAATGAAAAGAACACGCATGCAATGACACTGGTGGATCCATATGTGGTCTATGAAAATAACACACATGAAATGACTCTAGTTGTGGTTAATGAAAAGAACACACATGCAATAAGATTGGTGGATCCATATGTGGTTTGTTAAAAGAACAAATATGCAATGACTCTGGTGGATCCATATGTGGTTTGTGAAAAGAACACACATGCAATTACTCTAGTGGATCAATATGTGGTTTGTGAAAATAACAGACATGCAATGAACTCTGGTGGATCTTTGTGTGGTTTGTGAAAAGAATAGACATGCAATGAAATGTGGTGGATTCATATGTGGTCTATGAAAACAGCAGACATGCAATGAACTTTAGTTATGGTTAATGAAAAGAACAGACATGCAATGACTCTAGCTATGGTTAATGAAAATAAGACACATGCAATGAACTCTGGTGGATCCATATGTGTTTTATGAAAAGATCACACATGCAATGACACTAGGTGATCCATATCTGGTTTGTGAAAAGAACACACATGAAATTACTCTAGGTGTCGTCAATGAAAAGAACACACATGCAATGACACTAGTGGATCCATATGTGGTCTATGAAAAGAACAGACATGCAATGACTCTAGTTGTGGTTAATGAAAAAGAGAACACATGCAATGACACTGGTGGATCCATATGTGGTTTGTGAAAAGAACACACATGCAATGACACTGGTGGATCCATATGTGGTTTGTGAAAACAACACACATGAAATTACACTGGTGGATCCATATGTGGTCTACGAAAAGAATAGACATGCAATGGCTCTGGTGGATCCTTGTGTGGTTTGTGAAAAGACATGCAATGATTCTAGCTGTGATTAATGAAAAGGACACACATGCAATGAACTCTGGTAGATCCATATGTGCTTCATGAAAAGAACACACATGCAATGACATTGGTGGATCCATATGTGGTTTGTGAAAAGAACAGACATGCAATGACTCTAGTTGTGTTGAATGAAAAGAACACACATGCAATGACACTAGGGGATCCATATGTGGTTCATAAAAAGAACACACATGCAATGGCACTGGTGGATCCATATGTGGTTTGTGACAAGAACACACACACATGCAATGACACTGGTGGAACCATATGTGGTTTGTGAAAAGAACACACATGAAATGACACTAGATGTGGTTAATGAAAAGAACACACATCCAATGACACTGGTGGATCCATATGTGGTTCTTGAAAAGAACACACATGCAATGACACTGGTGGATCCATATGTGGTTTCTGAAAAGAACACACATGAAATGACTCTAGATGTGGTTAATGAAAAGAACACACATGCAATGACACTGGTGGATCCATATGTGGTTTGTAAAAAGAACAGACATGCAATGACTCTGGTGGATCTATCTGTGGTTTGTAAAAAGAACATACATGCAATGACTCTAGTTGTGGTGAATGAAAAGAACACACATGCAATGGCACTGGTGGATCCATATGTGGTTTGTGACAAGAACACACACACATGCAATGACACTGGTGGAACCATATGTGGTTTGTGAAAAGAACACACATGAAATGACACTAGATGTGGTTAATGAAAAGAACACACATCCAATGACACTCGTGGATCCATAAGTGGTTTGTGAAAAGAACAAACATGCAATGAATTCTGGTGGATCCATATATCGTTTGTGAAAAGAATAGACATGCTATGAACTCTAGTGGCTGCATATGTCGTATGTGAAAAGAATAGACATGCAATGACTCTGGTGGATCCTTGTGTGGTTTGTGAAAAGAACAGACATGCAATGACTCTAGCTGTGGTTAATGAAAATAACACACATGCAATGAACTCTGGTGGATCCATATGTGGTTTGTGAAAAGAATAGACATGCAATGAACTCTGGTGGATACATATGTGGTCTATGAAAAGAACAGACATGCAATGACTGGTGGATCCTTATGTGGTTTGTGAAAAGAACAGACATGCAATGACTCTAGCTATGGTTAATGAAAAGACCACACATATCAATGACACTGGTGGATCCATCTGTGGTTTGTGAAAAGAACACACATGCAATGACTCTAGTGGATCCATATATGGTTTATAAAAAGAACACACATCTAGTGACTCTAGCTATGGTTTGTTAAAAGAACACACATCCAATGACTCTAGGGGATCCATATGTGGTCTGTGAAAAGAACACACATGCAATGACACTGGTGGATCCATATGTGGTTTGTGAAAACAACACACATGCAATGACACTAGTGGATCCATATGTGGTTTGTGAAAAGATCACACATGAAATGACTCTAGTTGTGGTTAATGAAAAGAACACACATGCAATGACTCTGGTGGTTCCATATGTAGTTTGTGAAAAGAACACACATGAAATGACTCTAGTTGTGGTTAACGAAGAGAACACACATGCAATGAACTCTAGTGGATCCATATGTGGTCTATGAAAAGAACAGACATGCAATGACTCTGGTTGTGGTTAATGAAAAGAACACACATGCAATGACACTGGTGGATCCATATGTGGTTAATGAAAATAAAAAACATGCAATGAACTTTGGTGGATCCATTGGTGGTCTATGAAAAGAAGAAACGTGCAATGACTCTGGTGGATCCTTATGTTGTTTGTGAAAAGAACAGACATGCAATGACTCTAACTGTTGGTAATGAAAAGAACACACATGCAATGAACTCTGGTGGATCCATATGTGGTTAATGAAAAGAACACGCATGCAATGACACTGGTGGATCCATATGTGGTCTATGAAAATAACACACATGAAATGACTCTAGTTGTGGTTAATGAAAAGAACACACATGCAATAAGATTGGTGGATCCATATGTGGTTTGTTAAAAGAACAAATATGCAATGACTCTGGTGGATCCATATGTGGTTTGTGAAAAGAACACACATGCAATTACTCTAGTGGATCAATATGTGGTTTGTGAAAATAACAGACATGCAATGAACTCTGGTGGATCTTTGTGTGGTTTGTGAAAAGAATAGACATGCAATGAAATGTGGTGGATTCATATGTGGTCTATGAAAACAGCAGACATGCAATGAACTTTAGTTATGGTTAATGAAAAGAACAGACATGCAATGACTCTAGCTATGGTTAATGAAAATAAGACACATGCAATGAACTCTGGTGGATCCATATGTGTTTTATGAAAAGATCACACATGCAATGACACTAGGTGATCCATATCTGGTTTGTGAAAAGAACACACATGAAATTACTCTAGGTGTCGTCAATGAAAAGAACACACATGCAATGACACTAGTGGATCCATATGTGGTCTATGAAAAGAACAGACATGCAATGACTCTAGTTGTGGTTAATGAAAAAGAGAACACATGCAATGACACTGGTGGATCCATATGTGGTTTGTGAAAAGAACACACATGCAATGACACTGGTGGATCCATATGTGGTTTGTGAAAACAACACACATGAAATTACACTGGTGGATCCATATGTGGTCTACGAAAAGAATAGACATGCAATGGCTCTGGTGGATCCTTGTGTGGTTTTTGAAAAGACATGCAATGACTCTAGCTGTGATTAATGAAAAGGACACACATGCAATGAACTCTGGTAGATCCATATGTGCTTCATGAAAAGAACACACATGCAATGACATTGGTGGATCCATATGTGGTTTGTGAAAAGAACAGACATGCAATGACTCTAGTTGTGTTGAATGAAAAGAACACACATGCAATGACACTAGGGGATCCATATGTGGTTCATAAAAAGAACACACATGCAATGGCACTGGTGGATCCATATGTGGTTTGTGACAAGAACACACACACATGCAATGACACTGGTGGAACCATATGTGGTTTGTGAAAAGAACACACATGAAATGACACTAGATGTGGTTAATGAAAAGAACACACATCCAATGACACTGGTGGATACATAAGTGGTTTGTGAAAAGAACAAACATGCAATGAATTCTGGTGGATCCATATATGGTTTGTGAAAAGAATAGACATGATATGAACTCTAGTGGCTGCATATGTGGTCTGTGAAAAGAATAGACATGCAATGACTCTGGTGGATCCTTGTGTGGTTTGTGAAAAGAACAGACATGCAATGACTCTAGCTGTGGTTAATGAAAAGACCACACATATCAATGAAACTGGTGGATCCATATGTGGTTTGTGAAAAGAACACACATGCAATGACACTGGTGGATCCATATGTGGTTTGTGAAAAGAACACACATGAAATGACTCTAGATGTGGTTAATGAAAAGAACACCCATGCAATGACACTGGTGGATCCATATGTGGTTTTTGAAAAGAACAGACATGCAATGGATCTGGTGGATCTATCTGTGGTTTGTAAAAAGAACATACATGCAATGACTCTAGTTGTGGTGAATGAAAAGAACACACATGCAATGGCACGAGTGGATCCATATGTGGTTTGTAAAAAGAACATACATGCAATGACTCTAGTTGTGGTGAATGAAAAGAACACACATGCAATGGCACGAGTGGATCCATATGTGGTTTGTGACAAGAACACACACATGCAATGACACTGGTGGAACCATATGTGGTTTGTGAAAAGAACACACATGCGATGACACTGGTGGATCCATATGTGGTTTGTGAAAACAACACACATGAAATGACACTGGTGGATCCATATGTGGTCTACGAAAAGAACAGACATGCAATGGCTCTGGTGGATCCTTGTGTGGTTTGTGAAAAGAAAAGACATGCAATGACTCTAGTTGTGATTAATGAAAAGGACACACATGCAATGAACTCTGGTAGATCCATATGTGCTTCTTGAAAAGAACACACATGCAATGACATTTGTGGATCCATATGTGGGTTGTGGAAAAAACACATGCAATGACACTGGTGGATCCATATGTGGTTTGTGAAAACAACACACATGAAATGACACTTGTGGATCCATATGTGGTCTATGAAAAGAACAGACATGCAATGGCTCTGGTGGATCCTTGTGTGGTTTGTGAAAAGAAAAGACATGCAATGACTCTAGATGTGGATAATGAAAAGGACACACATGCAATGAACTCTGGTGGATCCATATGTGGTTCATGCAAATAACACACATGCAATGACACTGGTGGATCCATAGGTGGTTTGTGAAAAGAACACACATGAAATGACTCTAGATGTGGTTAATGAAAATAACACACATGCAATAACACTGGTGGATCCATATGTGGTTTGTGAAAAGAACACACATGCAATGACTCTGGTGGATCGATATGTGGTTTGTGAAAAGAACAGACATGCAATGAACTCTGGTGGATGCATATTTGGTCTATGAAAAGAACAGACATGCAATGACTCTGGTGGATCCTTATGTGGTTTGTGAAAAGAACATACATGCAATGACTCTAGCTATGGTTAATGAAAAGAACACACATTTCAATGACACTGGTGGATCCATATGTGGTTTGTGAAAAGAACACACATGCAATGACTCTAGTGGATCCATATGTGGTTTATCAAAAGAACACACATCCAATGACTCTAGATGTGGTTTATTAAAAGAACACAAATGGAATGACACTAGGGGATCCATATGTGGTTAATGAAAAGAACACACATGCAATGACTCTGGTGCATCCATATGTACTTTGTGAAAATAACACACATGCAATGACTCTGGTGGATCCATATGTTGTTTGTGAAAAGAACATGCATGCAATGACTTTGGTGGATCCATATGTGCTTTATGAAAAGAACAACCATACAATACCTCTAGTGGATCCTTGGGTGGTTTGTGAAAAGAACAGACATGCAATGACTCTATCTTTGGTTAATGAAAAGAACACACATTTCAATGACACTGGTGGATCCATATGTGGTTTGTGAAAAGAACACACATGCAATGACTCTAGGGGATCCATATGTGGTTAATGAAAAGAACACACATGCATATACACTGGTGGATCCATATGTGGTTTGTGAAAAGAACACACATGCAACGACACTACTGGATCCATATGTGGTTTGTGAAAACAACACACCTGAAATGACTCTAGTTGTAGTTAAAGAAAAGAACACACATGGAATGACTCTTGATGTGGTTAATGAAGAGAACACACATGCAATGAACTCTGGTGGATCCATATGTAGTCTATGAAAAGAACATACATGCAATGACTCTAGCTTTGGTTAATGAAAAGAACACACATGCAATGACACTGGGGGATCCATATGTGGTTTGTGAAAAAAACACACATGCAATGACACTTGTGGATCCATATGTGGTTAATGAAAAGAACAAACATGCAATCAACTCTGGTGGATCCATATGTAGCAATGAAAAGAACAAACATGCAATGACTCTAGCTATGGTTAATGAAAAGAACACACATGCAATGAACTCTAGTGGATCCATATGTGGTTAATGAAAAGAACACACATGCAATGACACTGGTGGATCCATATGTGGTCTATGAAAATAACACACATGAAATGACTCTAGTTGTGTTTAATGAAAAGAAGACACATGCATTGACACTGGTGGATCCATATGTGGTTTGTAAAAAGAACACACATGCAATGACTCTGGTGGATCCATATGTGGTTCGTGAAAAGAACTGACATGCAATGAATGCTGGTGGATCCATACGTGGTCTATGAAAAAAAAAGACATGCAATGACTCTGGTGGATCCATATGTGGTTTATGAAAACACACCTACAATGACACTGGTGGATCCATATGTGGTTTGTGAAAAGAACACACATGAAATGAATCTAGCTGTGGTTAATGAAAAGAACACACATGAAACGACACTTGTGGATCCATATGTGATCTATGAAAATAATAGACATGCAATGACTGTAGTTGTGGTTAATGAAAATAACACACATGCAATGACACTAGGGGATCCATATGTGGTTAATGAAAAGAGCACACATGCAATGACACTGGTGGATCCATATGTGGTTTGTGAAAAGAACACACATGCAATGACACTCGTGGATCTATATGTGGTTTCTGAAAAATACACACATGAAATGACACTAGTGGATCCATATGTAGTCTATGAAAAGAACAGATATGCAATGGCTCTGGTGGATCCTTGTGTGGTTTGTGAAAAGAAACGACATGCAATGACTCTAGGTGTGATTAATGAAAAGGAAACACTTGCAATGAACTCTGGTGGATCTATATGTGGTTTATGAAAAGAACACACATGTAGTGAAACTGGTGGATCCATGTGTGGTTTATGAAAAGAACACACATGAAATGACCCTGGTGGATCCATATGTGGTTTGTGAAAAGAACACACATGAAATGACACTGGTGGATCCATATGTGGTCGATGAAAATAATATACATGCAATGACTCTAGTGGATCCTTGTGTGGTTTGCGAAAAGAACAGACATGCAATGACCCTAGCTGTGGTTAATGAAAAGAACACACGTGCAATGAACTCTGGTGGATCCATATGTGGTTCATGAAAAAAAAACATGTAATGACACTCGTGGATCCATAGGTGGTTTGTGAAAAGAACACACATGACATAACTCTAGATGTGGTTAATGAAAATAACACACATGCAATGACACTAGTGGATCCATATGTGGTTTGTGAAAGGAACACACATGCAATGACTCTGGTGGATCCATATGTGGTTTGTGAAACGAACAGACATGCAATAACTCTGGTGGATCCTTATGTGGTTTGTGAAGAGAACATACATGCAATGACTCTAGCTGTGTTAATGAAAAGAACACACATTTCAATGACATTGGTGGATCCATATGTGGTTTGTGAAAAGAACACACATGCAATGACTAGTGGATGCATATGTGGTTTACGAAAAGAACACACATCCAATGACTCTAGCTGTGGTTTATTAAAAGAAGACAAATGCAATGACACTAGGGGATCCATATGTGGTTAATGAAAAGAACACACATGCAATGACTCCGGTGGATCCATATGTAGTTTGTGAAAATAACAGACATGCAATGACTCTGGTGTTTCCATTAGTTCTTTGTGAAAAGAACAAGCATGCAATGAACTCTGGTGGATCCATATGTGCTTTATGAAAACTATAGACATACAATGACTCTAGCTGTGGTTAATGAAAAGAACACACATTTCAATGACACTGGTGGATCCATATGTGGTTTGTGAAAAGAACACACATGCAATGACTCTAGGGGATCCATATGTGGTTAATGAAAAGAACACACATGCAATGACACCGGTGGATCCATATGTCGTTTGTGAAAAGAACACACATGCAATGACTCTAGGGGATCCATATGTGGTTAATGAAAAGAACACACATGCAATGACACCGGTGGATCCATATGTGGTTTGTGAAAAGAACACACATGCAATAACACTAGTGGATCCATATGTGGTTTGTGAAAAGAACACACATGAAATGACTTTAGTTGTGGTTAATGAAAAGAACACACATGCAATGACTCTAGATGTGGTTAATGAAGAGAAAACACATGCAATCAACTCTGGTGGATCCATATGTGGTCTATGAAAAGAATAAACATGCAATGACTCTAGCTTTGGTTAATGAAAAGAACACACTTGCAATGAACTCTGGTGGATCCATATGTGGTTAATGAAAAGAACACACATGCAATGACACTAGTGGATCCATATGTGGTCTATGAAAATAACACACATGAAATGACTCTAGCTGTGGTTAATGAAAAGAACACACATACAATGACACTGGTGGATCCATATGTGGTTTGTGAAAAGAACACACATGCAATGACTCTCGTGGATCCATATATGGTTTGTGAAAAGAACAAACATGCAATGAATGCTGTTGGATCCATATGTGGTCTATGAAAAGAACAAACATGTAATGACTCTGGTGGATCCTTATGTGGTTTGTGAAAAGAACAGACATGCAATGACTGTAGATGTGGTTAATGACAAGAACACACATGCAATGAACTCTGGTGGATCCATATGTGGTTTATGAAAAGAACACACCTGCAATGACACTGGTGGATCCATATGTGGTTTGTGAAAAGAACACACATGAAATAACTCTAGATGTGGTTAATGAAAAGAACACACATGGAATGACACTGGGGGATCCATATGTGGTTTGTGAAAACAACACACATGCAATGACTCTAGTGGATCCATATGTGCTTTGTGAAAAGTACACACATGCGATGACTCTGGTGGATCCATATGTGGTTTGTGAAAAGAACAAATATGCAATGAACTATGGTGGATCCTTGTGTGGTTTGTGAAAAGAACAGACATGTAATGACTCTAGCTGTGGTTAATCAAAAGAACACACATGCAATGAACTCTGGTGGATCTATATGTGGTTTATGAAAAGGACACACATGCAATGACACTGGTGGATCCATATGTGGTCTATGAAAATAACACACATGAAATGACTCTAGTTGTGGTTAATGAAAAGAACACACATGCAAGGACACCGGTGGATCCATATGTTGTTTGTGAAAAGAACACACATGCAATGAACACTAGTGGATCCATATGTGGTCTATGAAAAGAACACACAGGAAATGATCCTGGTGGATCCATATGTGGTTTGTGAAAAGAACACACATGAAATGACACTGGATCCATATGTGGTCGATGAAAAGAACATACATGCAATGACTCTGGTGGATCCTTGTGTGGTTTGTAAAAAGAACAGACATGGAATGACCCTAGCTGTGGTTAATGGAAATAACACACATGCAATGAACTCTGGTGGATCCATATGTGGTTTATGAAAAGAACACACATGCAATGACACTGGTGGATGCATATGTGGTTTGTGAAAAGAAGACACATGGAATGACTCTAGTTGTGGTAAATGAAAATAACACACATGCACTGACACCGGTGGATCCATATGTGGTTTGTGAAAATAACATAGATGCAATGACTCTTGTGGATCCATATGTAGTTAGTGAAAAGAACAGACATGCAATGAACTCTGGTGGATCCATATGTGGTCTATGAAAAGAACAGACACGTAATGACTCTGGTGGATCCTTATGTCATTTGTGAAAAGAACAGACAAGCAATGACTCTAGCTGTGGTTAATAAAAAGAACACACATTTCAATGACACTGCTGGATCCATATGTGGTTTGTGAAAAGAACACACATGCAATGACTCTAGTGGATCCATATGTGGTTTATGAAAAGAACACACATCCAATGACTCTAGCTGTGGTTTATTAAAAGAACAGAAATGCAATGACACTAGGGGATCCATATGTGGTTAATGAAAAGAACACACATGCAATGACTCAGGTGGATCCATATGTGGTTTGTGAAAATAACACACATGCAATGACTCTGGTGGATCCATACGTTGTTTGTGAAAAGAACAAGCTTTCAATGAACTCTTGTGGATCCATATGTGCTTTATGAAAAGAACAGACATACAATGACTCTGGTGGATCCTTGGGTGGTTTCTAAAAAGAACACACATGCAATGACTCTAGGTGTGGTTAATGAAAAGAACACACATTTCAATGACACTGGTGGATCCATATGTGGTTTGTGAAAAGAACACACATGCAATGACTCTAGGGGATCCATATGTGGTTAATGAAAAGAACACACATGCAATGACACTGCTGGATCCATATGTGGTTTGCGAAAAGAACACACATGCAATGACACTAGTGGATCCATCTGTGGTTTGTGAAAAGAACACACATGAAATGAACTATGGTGGATCCTTGTGTGGTTTGTGAAAAGAACAGACATGCAATGACTCTAGCTGTGGTTAATCTAAAGAACACACATGCAATGAACTCTGATGGATCCATATGTGGTTTATGAAAAGAACACACATGCAATGACACTGGTGGATCCATATGTGGTCTATGAAAAGAGCACACATAAAATGACACTCGTGGATCCACATGTGGTTTGTGAAAAGAACACACATGAAATGACAATGGTGGATCCATATGTGGTCTAAGAAAAGAACAGACATGCAATGACTCTGGTGGATCCTTGTGTGGTTTGTGAAAAGAAGAGACATGCAATGAACCTAGCTGTGGTTAATGAAAAGAACACACATGTAATGAACTCTGGTGGATCCATATGTGGTTTATGAAAAGAACACACATGCAATGACACTAGTGGATCCATATCTGGTTTGTGAAAAGAACACAAATGAAATGACTCTAGCTGAGGTAAATGAAAATAACACGCATGCAATGACACTGGTGGATCCATATGTGGTTTGTAAAAGGAACACACATGCAATGACTCTGGTGGATCTATATGTGGTTTGTGAAAAGAACAGACATGCACTGAACTCTGGTGGATCCATATGTGGTCTATGAAAAGAACAGACATGCAATGACTCTGGTGGATCCTTGTGTGGTTTGTAAAAAGAACAGACATGCAATGACCCTAGATGTGGTTAATGAAAATAACACACATGCAATGAACTCTGGTGGATCCATACGTGGTTTATGAAAAGAACACACATGCAATGACACTGGTGGATCCATATGTGGTTTGTGAAAAGAACACACATGAAATGACTCTAGCTGTGGTAAATGAAAATAACACACATCCAATGACACCGGTGGATCCATATGTGGTTTGTGAAAATAACATAGATGCAATGACTCTTGTGGATCCATATGTGGTTAGTGAAAAGAACAGACATGCAATGAACTCTGGTGGATCCATATGTGCTCTATGAAAAGAACAGACATGTAATGACTCTGGTGGATCCTTATGTCGTTTGTGAAAAGAACAGACAAGCAATGAATCTAGCTGTGGTTAATAAAAAGAACACACATTTCAATGACACTACTGGATCCATATGTGGTTTGTGAAAAGAACACACATGCAATGACTCTAGTGGATCCATATGTGGTTTATGAAAAGAACACACATCCAATGACTCTAGCTGGGGTTTATTAAAAGAACACAAATGCAAATGACACTAGGGGATCCATATGTGGTTAATGAAAAGAACACACATGCAATGACACCGGTGGATCCATATGTGGTTTGTGAAAAGAACACACATGCAATAACACTAGTGGATCCATATGTGGTTTGTGAAAAGAACACACATGAAATGACTTTAGTTGTGGTTAATGAAAAGAACACACATGCAATGACTCTAGATGTGGTTAATGAAGAGAAAACACATGCAATGAACTCTGGTGGATCCATATGTGGTCTATGAAAAGAACATACATGCAATGACTCTAGCTGTGGTTAATAAAAAGAACACACATGCAATGACATTAGGGGATCCATATGTGGTTTGTGAAAAGAACGCACATGCAATGACATTGGTGGATCCATATGTGGTTAATGAAAAGAACAAACATGCAATCAACTCTGGTGGATCCATATGTGGTCTATGAAAAGAATAAACATGCAATGACTCTAGCTTTGGTTAATGAAAAGAACACACTTGCAATGAACTCTGGTGGATCCATATGTGGTTAATGAAAAGAACACACATGCAATGACACTAGTGGATCCATATGTGGTCTATGAAAATAACACACATGAAATGACTCTAGCTGTGGTTAATGAAAAGAACACACATACAATGACACTGGTCGATCCATATGTGGTTTGTGAAAAGAACACACATGCAATGACTCTCGTGGATCCATATATGGTTTGTGAAAAGAACAAACATGCAATGAATGCTGTTGGATCCATATGTGGTCTATGAAAAGAACAAACATGTAATGACTCTGGTGGATCCTTATGTGGTTTGTGAAAAGAACAGACATGCAATGACTGTAGATGTGGTTAATGACAAGAACACACATGCAATGAACTCTGGTGGATCCATATGTGGTTTATGAAAAGAACACACCTGCAATGACACTGGTGGATCCATATGTGGTTTGTGAAAAGAACACACATGAAATAACTCTAGATGTGGTTAATGAAAAGAACACACATGGAATGACACTGGGGGATCCATATGTGGTTTGTGAAAACAACACACATGCAATGACTCTAGTGGATCCATATGTGCTTTGTGAAAAGAACACACATGCGATGACTCTGGTGGATCCATATGTGGTTTGTGAAAAGAACAAATATGCAATGAACTATGGTGGATCCTTGTGTGGTTTGTGAAAAGAACAGACATGTAATGACTCTAGCTGTGGTTAATCAAAAGAACACACATGCAATGAACTCTGGTGGATCTATATGTGGTTTATGAAAAGGACACACATGCAATGACACTGGTGGATCCATATGTGGTCTATAAAAATAACACACATGAAATGACTCTAGTTGTGGTTAATGAAAAGAACACACATGCAAGGACACCGGTGGATCCATATGTTGTTTGTGAAAAGAACACACATGCAATGAACACTAGTGGATCCATATGTGGTCTATGAAAAGAACACACAGGAAATGATCCTGGTGGATCCATATGTGGTTTGTGAAAAGAACACACATGAAATGACACTGCTGGATCCATATGTGGTCGATGAAAAGAACATACATGCAATGACTCTGGTGGATCCTTGTGTGGTTTGTAAAAAGAACAGACATGGAATGACCCTAGCTGTGGTTAATGGAAATAACACACATGCAATGAACTCTGGTGGATCCATATGTGGTTTATGAAAAGAACACACATGCAATGACACTGGTGGATGCATATGTGGTTTGTGAAAAGAAGACACATGGAATGACTCTAGTTGTGGTAAATGAAAATAACACACATGCACTGACACCGGTGGATCCATATGTGGTTTGTGAAAATAACATAGATGCAATGACTCTTGTGGATCCATATGTAGTTAGTGAAAAGAACAGACATGCAATGAACTCTGGTGGATCCATATGTGGTCTATGAAAAGAACAGACACGTAATGACTCTGGTGGATCCTTATGTCATTTGTGAAAAGAACAGACAAGCAATGACTCTAGCTGTGGTTAATAAAAAGAACACACATTTCAATGACACTGCTGGATCCATATGTGGTTTGTGAAAAGAACACACATGCAATGACACTAGTGGATCCATATGTGGTTTATGAAAAGAACACACATCCAATGACTCTAGCTGTGGTTTATTAAAAGAACAGAAATGCAATGACACTAGGGGATCCATATGTGGTTAATGAAAAGAACACACATGCAATGACTCAGGTGGATCCATATGTGGTTTGTGAAAATAACACACATGCAATGACTCTGGTGGATCCATACGTTGTTTGTGAAAAGAACAAGCTTTCAATGAACTCTTGTGGATCCATATGTTCTTTATGAAAAGAACAGACATACAATGACTCTGGTGGATCCTTGGGTGGTTTCTAAAAAGAACACACATGCAATGACTCTAGGTGTGGTTAATGAAAAGAACACACATTTCAATGACACTGGTGGATCCATATGTGGTTTGTGAAAAGAACACACATGCAATGACTCTAGGGGATCCATATGTGGTTAATGAAAAGAACACACATGCAATGACACTGCTGGATCCATATGTGGTTTGCGAAAAGAACACACATGCAATGACACTAGTGGATCCATCTGTGGTTTGTGAAAAGAACACACATGAAATGAACTATGGTGGATCCTTGTGTGGTTTGTGAAAAGAACAGACATGCAATGACTCTAGCTGTGGTTAATCTAAAGAACACACATGCAATGAACTCTGATGGATCCATATGTGGTTTATGAAAAGAACACACATGCAATGACACTGGTGGATCCATATGTGGTCTATGAAAAGAGCACACATAAAATGACACTCGTGGATCCACATGTGGTTTGTGAAAAGAACACACATGAAATGACAATGGTGGATCCATATGTGGTCTAAGAAAAGAACAGACATGCAATGACTCTGGTGGATCCTTGTGTGGTTTGTGAAAAGAAGAGACATGCAATGAACCTAGCTGTGGTTAATGAAAAGAACACACATGTAATGAACTCTGGTGGATCCATATGTGGTTTATGAAAAGAACACACATGCAATGACACTAGTGGATCCATATCTTGTTTGTGAAAAGAACACAAATGAAATGACTCTAGCTGAGGTAAATGAAAAGAACACACATGCAATGACTCTAGTGGATCCATATGTGGTTTGTGAAAATAACACACATGCAATGACTCTGGTGGATCCATACATTGTTTGTGAAAAGGACAAGCTTTCAATGAACTTTGGTGGATCCATATGTGATTTATGAAAAGAACAGTACGTTGTTTGTGAAAAGAACAAGCTTTCAATGAACTCTGGTGGATCCATATGTGCTTTATGAAAAGAACAGACATACAATAAATCTGGTGGATCCTTGGGTGGTTTCTAAAAAGAACACACATGCAATGACTCTAGGTGTGATTAATGAAAAGAACACACATTTAATGACACTGGTGGATCCATATGTGGTTTGTGAAAAGAACACACATGCAATGACTCTAGGGGATCCATATATGGTTAATGAAAAGAACACACATGCAATCACACTGGTGGATCCATACGTGGTCTGCGAAAAGAACACACATGCAATGACACTAGTGGATCCATATGTGGTTTGTGAAAAGAACACACATGAAATTAACTATGGTGGATCCTTGTGTGGTTTGTGAAAAGAATAGACATGCAATGACTATAGTTGTGGTTTATGAAAAGAACACACATAAAATGACCCTCGTGGATCCATATGTGTTTTGTGAAAAAAATACACGAAATGACACTGGTGGATCTATATGTGGTCTATGAAAAGAACAAACATGCAATGACTCTGGTGGATCCTTGTGTGGTTTGTGAAAAGAACAGACATGCAATGACCCTAGCCGTGGTTAATGAAAAGAACACACATGTAATGAACTCTGGTGGATCCATATGTGGTTTATGAAAACAACACATATGCAATGACACTAGTGGATCCATATATGGTTTGTGAAAAGAACACACATGAAATGACTCTAGTTGTGGTTAATGAAAAGAACAAACATGCAATGACATTGGTGGATCCATATGTGGTTTGTGAAAAGAACATACATGCAATGAACTCTAGTGGATCCAAATGTGGTTTGTGAAAAGAACAGACATGCTATGAACTTTGGTGGCTCCATATGTCGTCTATGAAAAGAACAGACATGAATGACTGGTGGATCCTTATGTGGTTTGTGAAAAGAACAAACATGCAATGACTCTATTTGTGGTTAATGAAAAGAACACACATGCAATGAACGCTGGTGGATCCATATGTGGTTTATGAAAAGAACACACATGCAATGACACTGGTGGATCCATATGTGGTTTGTGAAAATAACACACATGAAATGACTCTAGATGTGGTTAATGAAAAGAACACACATGCAATGACACTAGTGGATCCATATGTGGTTTGTGAAAAGAACAGTCATGCAATGACTTTGGTGGATCTATATGTGGTTTGTAAAAAGAACAGACATGCAATGACTCGAGTTGTGGTTAATGAAAATAACACACATGCAATGACACTAGGGGGTCCATATGTGGTTCATGAAAAGAACACACATGCAATGGCACTGGTGGATCCATATGTGGCTTGTGAAAAGATTACACATGCAATGACACTAGGGGATCCATATGTGGTTTGTGAAAAGAACATACATGAAATGACAATAGCTGTGGTTAATGAAAAGAACACACATGCAATAACACTGGTGGATCCATAAGTGGTTTTTGAAAAGAACAAAGATGCAATGAATTCTGGTGGATCCATATATGGTTTGTGAAAAGAACAGACATGCTATGAACTCTGGTGGCTCCATATGTGGTCTGTGAAAATAACAGACATGCAATGACTCTGGTGGATCCTTATGTGGTTTGTGAAAAGAAGAGACATGCAATGACTCTAGCCGTGGTTAATGAAAAGAACACGCATGCAATGAACTCTGGTGGATCCATATGTGGTTTGTGAAAACAACAAACATGCAATTAACTCTGGTGCATCCATATGTGGTCTATGAAAAGAACAGACATGCAATGACTCTGGTGGATCCTTATGTGGTTTTTGAAAAGAACAGACATGCAATGACTCTAGCTGTGGTTAATTGAAAGAACACACATTTCAATGACACTGGTGGATCCATATGTGGTTTGTGAAAAGAACACACATGCAATGACTCTAGTGGATCCATATATGGTTGATGAAAAGAACACACATCCAGTGACTCTTGCTACGGTTTATTAAAAGAACACACATGCAATGACACTACACTATAAGAAAAGTTTCCTTCCACAACGAATTGGCCCGACGGTCATCGTAGAAGGGGCGTCTTCCGCGATGAAATTCTTGGCCTGGCCGTGGCCGATGGAAAACTTTTTTTCTGCTTTCGCGGCCCTCTACTACGACGGATCTGCTAAAAACATGGAGGAAGCTCGGCTGGCGTGTGGCAGAAGCAAGTTTTCGTTTCCTCATGCGATGTTGACTCGCCAAAATCTTTTCAGGCGTGTGGGTCTCGGACATTAGTGTCTCTAGCGGACCATACTTTTCGGTCGCGCCTCCCTGATTTGAACTCGATAACGTTGCTCGAGGCTCCTGCCGTTTAGTCAGGCTGCTAGGTCCCTGATGGCCCAAGATATCTCGAGCTCGTTGGGGAACCCCAAGAGGAAGGTATGATGTGCACAGCAGCAAGTTTTCCTTCAGTTATGAAACCAAGGTTTAATCGAACTAGTAGGAGCAAGGAAACACCCCAAAGGTGTTGCTAGCTGAACTTTGGCAGGGCGCACTACTGGTGCCAACAGCAACGTGGATACCTGCACAACACAACCACATAACTCTGTCCCCAACTTACAGTGAGGTTGTCAATATCACCGGTTTTGCTGAAAACAAAGGATTAAACGTATTGTGTGGAAGAAAGTAATAGTTTGCAGAAAGTAAGCGAAGCGAAAGCAGTTGATTGTAGATTGATGATAAAAGAAAGGACTGGGGTCCATAGTTCACTAGTGGTCGATCTCCTTAAGATAGATGACACGTTGGGTGAACAAATTACAGCGGGGCAATTGACAAGCATCGAGAAAGCAATCATGCATATACTACTCATCTTGACTCCTTTGAGATTTGATTGGGCATTACAACATTATACATAGACCGTAATCCAAGTGCATCTATGACTAATAATCCACCTTCAGGTTATCATCCGAACCCCCTCCAGTATTAAGTTGCAAGCAACAGATAATTGCGTTACACATTGCGTGTAAAGTAAATAATACGATTGTTCTATGAACAAAGGATTGTTGTTTTCTCCCTAGTAGCAACGACACATCTAGTACCTTAGAGATTTCTGTCACTTCCCAGATTACTAGAGGCATGAACCCACTATCGAGCATAAATACTAACTCTTGGAGTTGCTAGCATCTACTTGGCCAAGATAGCTACTAACAACGGAAAGCATGCAAGATAACAAATAACAAAGACATGATAGAATCAATAATCAATCTGAAATAGCATCTCAATATCCATCTGATCCCCACAAACACAGCATGTAAGATTACAAATAGATGATCTTGATCATGAACGGAGCTCACAAGATCTAAACATGATAGCACAAAGGAGGAGAACCATCCATCTAGCTACTACATGGACCCGTAGTCCAAGGATGAACTACTCACACATCACACCGGAGGCTTGCATGGTGATGAAGAAGGCCTCCAGGGTGAATTCTCCCCTCCGGCAGGGTGCCGGGAAGAGCTTCAGATCCCTCCTGGTCTAGGGATGGAGATGAAGGCGGCTACAGACTCTTTCGTGGAATTTTGATCGGGTACTTAGGGTTTCTGTATCGGAGGCATCTTATAGGCAAAAGGGGAGGTCGAGGGGGTGCCGGAGACGGCCAGACCACCCCCTGGCGTGGGCCAGGATGGGCCACGCGGACAGGTGGTGTGGCGGCTCCCTGGCCCCTCTCCGTCTCGTATTCTGGCTCCTTGTGTCCCTCGGTGAAAAACTGACTTTGGCTTTTGTCCCGTCCAATTCCGAGAATATTCATTTTCTGACTTTCCTGGAACGAAAAACAGTAGAAAACAGGCAACTGGCACTGTGGCTCTTGTTAATAGGTTAGTTTTAAGAAAGTGTATAGAAAGTACTCCAAAGTTGGAACAAAACATAAGAAAGTAGATAAAAACCAAGCATGGAATATCAAAAATTATGGATATGTTAGCAACGTATCAACATCCCCAAGCTTAACTCATGCTCGTCCTCGAGTAGGTAAGTGATAAAAAGAAAGAATAATTTTTGAGGTGACATGCACCATCATAAACTTGATCAAAGTATTTGTAAAACATTGATAGCTAGGATCATAGTACTTCAACGTAGCCTGAAAGAAAAAGTTCTAACAATAAGACATAACAACTATGTTGCAACATGAAAAGGCACAAACAAAAGATTCATGAATAACAATGCTTTGCAAGACGTTTGTTTGTTTCACATAAAGAAAACATAACATAGTGGCATTCAGCTTGTCCCTCATAGAGTAGCAAACATAAATGCATGGGACACCTTCAAAGTTCATAAGAGTGACTATATACAAATAGTTTAAAACAAAGAATATCAAAGCTATGCATCAATCAACAAGTCTTGGGACAATGCACATATAACTAAGAATGGCCACTATGCTCTCAAAGTAGGTGCATAAAGATAGAAGGTGGAGACTCAACATAAAAGTAAAAGAAAGGCCTTCATAGAAGGAAGTAGGGATTCAAGTTTCATAAAGAGCTTCCAAAAATTATGGTACTAGTTAGCTTTCAGCTCTCATTGCCCCTATCATAAGCATCTTGAAGTGATTAAGGTTAAAGTGAACAAACTATGGTGTATATGCTTGACGAAGTATAAGTTGGAAATCTCATGTCCCTTGAATACGAGGGACCCTCCTTGATGAGGACATCCCTACAATTACACCTACCCCAATAACTACTGAAGATGCTACAACTGTTGCAAGAAAGGATCAGTCCAATGAGATTAGAATTGGACCTGTTACAACAACTCGTGCTAAGCTACTGGAACAACAGGTGAATTTACTCCTAAACGAATCTGGTACTTTGATTGATGAGAACTTTATACTGCCTAAGTCTATGAATTTATGTATGATCAGGTTCGTTGGAGAAACAAGCATGTCGCGAGGAGGAGAAGGGCTAGAAGAGAAGCCCAACATGATGATCGCCCAAGGATGCGCGAGGGAGGAGCGGGAGGAAGGTGCAAGAGAAGATCATCAGGACGAAGGAAAAAAGATCTGCCACGACCGGAGTGTCCGGCCAGATCCACTCGGACTGTCCGGCCTGGTCGAGAGGCAAACTGGCGTGGACATTCAGTATGCCAGTTCGGACACTACACGGACGCCACCCGGACACTTCAAAGTTTCCGGCCAGACCGGACTATCCGGCACACTTCACCCGGAGTGTCCGGCCTGACCGGACTATCCGGCCGATTTTGACCGGAGTGTCCGCCCGCCGACCGAATCTGGTCCGAGTCGGTTTGTATCAGTTTGAGTCGTTTGCATTTAGTTTTGGTTTCTGGCCGCCCCAGCCGCTCTTATAAGCCTTGGGACGACCTCTACTTAGGGTTTAGACCACGTTAAAATATTTTGGAGTTGTTTGTTTCATAGAACCTCTGGATTTACCCTGTGTTCGAATCTACCAACTATAATTGAGTGTGATCTGTTGTTCCATTGGGAATTAGTAGATTGCATACTACCGTCGTGGTCACGGCTGCATGCACAAGAGCGTGGTGTTGTGAATATCCTACAAGGTTCGAGAGCTATTGCATTGGCATCAGGGATCGAGCGGGAGAGTTCATAGCTACAGGCTAGTTATCTATTATCCACCATCATCACCGCCATCCGCTTACTGAGAAGATCGGGCCACCCCATATCATCTTGGTATCAGATTTCCAGTGTTGCCTCGGTAAGCATCCACAAATCCATCCATAGATTAGAGAGTGTTTTCGTCCTATACAGAAAAAGCCTTACAAAAAGATTTGCCATAGACTAGATTGCATCGTTTTCAAGTTTTAGTTGTTGATTGTATCTTCTCGTAGATCCGATCTGCAGGTTTTCCTCGTAGGAGTCTAGTTTCCGTTTGTGTCTAGGTTTAGGGTTTGATCTTGTTTTCCGTTGTTCCCACCTTTACCGTTTCCGCAAGTGTTTAATCGTTTTTCCGAGTCCACATAGCGTACCTTTGTTTGCATACCATAGTCACAGCCTATCTACATCATATGTGCCTAGGAACATACCCACGAGACTAGTTGCTTTGCTCCGACAGGCTGCTCATTAGGGTTTGCAGTGCAGAAATTTTTGATAGGCAAAACCGGACTATCCGGCCGAATCACACTAGACTATCCGGCCCAACCGGAGTCTCCGGCGCATATCAACCGGACTATCCGGCCCAGTTCTGTTGTAAATTGTTGTGCTTGTTTGCATTGAGTAATATAGTTGGAAAAAAATCCAAAAAAAGAGAGAAAAGAAAAGAGAATCAGTATAAAAAAAGAGAAAAGAGCTACAAGCCTAACAAATAAAAAGAGATATAGAAGTGTGCAATATTCGAGGCCTTGTTATGTATAGCACTAGTAGATTGAGCAATCTTGTGCCTGTTCTATTTGAGCTATTACTAGCGTCTCTCTTGTGCATTGCAATATTCCTTTTCATAAGTTGCTTTGCCACGTTTATCTCCACTGTGTGTGTTTCTTGGGTATTTGTACGATCAGCACTAGGACTTGTTTGCGGTGTAGATAGGATGCCATACCTATAGCTCCATCTTAAATAACCTGTGTGCCCTGCGATCGTTCTCTATACCTTTGATATTCACTTCATCACATCAAGTGCATCAGTCTTTGATTTCGTTTGGTAGAGCATCTCTATTCACTTTGGAACGGTAAGATCTCCTTTCTTATTAGTTGTGAGTGAGTTGTGAGAGTTTCCACCATACAGATTCTGATTTTTGCACTAACCTACTAATCATGTCTACTAGTGATAATGATGTTGTGTTGCAGAAAAAGAAGGATGAGGAGCTCGTCAATTGGCGTGAATATGAGGCTTTTAAATCCCACTTGCACGTGTGTTTACTAACACGACAGATTCCATTGACAAGAATCTCCAAGATATGAATATGAGATTGGATCAGCATGTTGGGACAGTTGATACTATCCAAACGCAAGTGGCTACGCTCAATGTCAATGTCACCACTTTGCAGCAGTCCATTGAGGGTTTAACAGCTGCCTTGCATAGAAGGGAAGATCCTCAACATGATGATGCCTTTGATGATTTTGATGAGGGTAGCGCTGTTGATGCTGCTCCACATGTTGGCAGGGGACGTGCTATTCCCCCTATCCATGCACCTACTCATGGTCGTGGGTTTGCCCATCTTGGGCGTGGTCCACGTGTGCCCAACCAAGCTGCTGATGACGGTTTGGGCAAGCCAAAATTATCAATTCCTAAGTTTGATGGTTCCATTGATCCTAAAGACTACCTCACATGGGAGTTAAAGATTGAGAAACTCTGGCGCTTATTTGACTATCCAGAAGATAAGAAGGTCAAGCTTGCAGCATCTGAATTTGATGGTTATGCTTTGCGTTGGTGGGATGCTCTTGTGCAACATAGGAGGGAGGACAATGAACTTCCTGTGATGGATTGGTGCGAGATGAAGCAAATCATGAAGGCACGTTTCGTACCAACCAACTACTTGCGATTAGTTTTTGATAAATTGACGCAATTGAAGCAAGGCACCATGAAAGTTGATGAGTACTACATGGAGATGGAGATGCTTATGCAGCGTGCTCGAGTTCGTGAGTCCATTGAGATGACCATGCAACGATTCCTAAACAATCTGAAGTTACCAATCAAGAGCATTGTTCGTCATCACAAGTATGAGACAATGAATGAGTTTTTGCATCATGCTAGAGAGGCTGAATCCCAGTTGGCAGAAGAGGCGAAGTCACACGCTCGTTTTCCATCCTCCAGCAGATTTTCGGCTAGACCTACTCCTCCTACAATTTCCGCTGTCTGCTTACACCATCGGCCAAACCAGCAAGTACACCTTCATTTGGTTCTAATGCTCGGAACTCGCTTCCTGCTGCTAGCTCGGTTCCAACATGTTCATCGCGTACTCGTGATGTAGTGTGCCATACTTGTGGAGGTAGAGGTCACTACAAGAAATATTGTCCAAACAGCAAGGTTATGTTTGTTAATGAACAAGGTGAAGTAGAAAGTGGAGATGAAGCTTCTGATGATGATATTGATGATGGCGAGGAAGGTGCTGATGCATATGCTGAGAGTGCACCCACTATTGTCGTATCTTCACGTGTACTTAGTGTGCAACCGGTTGAGGAATCCCAGCGTTGCAACTTGTTCCAAACAAAAGCTCTAGTTGGACCAAACAAAGCTTGCAAGGTAATTATTGATGGAGGTAGCTGCAGAAATCTTGCAAGTAAGGAACTATGTGTTAAACTGAATTTGACATACTTACCTCATCCCAAGCCATACTACATACAATGGTTGAGCAACAATGGTGAGATGAAGGTAAATCATATGGTACGTGTGAATTTTCAAATAGGGCCATACAAAGATTCTATTGATTTTAATGTGGTTCCTATGACTGTTTGTCACCTACTATTGGGTCGGCCTTGGCTCTATGATCACCATGTGCAACACAATGGCCGAGCCAATACATATCACTTGGAATTCAAAGGAAAGAAGATTACTATGCAGCCAATGACACCACAAGAAATTGTGAATGATTCTCGCCATAAGATAGAGGTGAACGTGAAGGAAGATACTAGCACTCGGCGAGACTATGTAACAGTTGTTCCTGATGTAATTGAGCCTAAATTGAGTGATATAACGAAAAGTGAGAGAGTGCCTGGTTTATTGATACTAGCCACCAAGGAGGATATGAGAGAGTTTCGTGAGGATCCTACAGCCATGCCACTTGTGCTCATGTATAAGGGCGAGGTATTGGTTTCTAACGACATGACCCCTATTTCTCTTGGTGTCTCGTCTATTTTGCAGGACTTTGGGGATGTGTTTCCAGAAGACGTACCCGCAGGTTTGCCTCCATTGCATGGTATAGAACATCAAGTGGACCTGATTCCTGGCGCCACACTTCCCAACCGTGCACCTTACAGGACTAATCCCTAAGGAACTAAGGAAATTCAGAAGCAAGTACAAGCGTTGCTGGATAAAGGGTACATTCGTGTCTCTCTTAGCCCTTGTGCTGTTCCTGTTATTTAGTTCCTAAGAAAGATGGTACATGGCGCATGTGTGTTGATTGTAGAGTGATTAATAACATCACTATTCGATATCGTCATCCTATTCCACGCTTAGAGGATATGCTAGACGAATTGAGTGGTGCTGCTGTTTTCTCTAAAATTGACTTGCATAGTGGTTATCATCAAATTAGGATGAAAGAAGGGGATGAATGGAAAACTGCTTTCAAAACTAAATTCAGTTTGTATGAGTGGTTAGTTATGCCATTTGGTCTTACTAATGCACCTAGTACTTTCATGCGTTTGATGAATCATGTTCTGAGAGAGTTTATTGGTCCTTTCGTGGTTGTTTACTTTGATGATATACTCATATACAGCCACACCAAATCTGAACATTGCACTCGTATTAGACAAGTTTTGCAAGTGTTACGTGATAATAAACTGTATGCTAATCTTGAGAAGTTTACATTTGCAAAAGATAAGGTCATATTCCTAGGATTTGTTGTTTCTAAGCATGGAGTAGAGGTAGATCAATCTAAAATTGAATCAATTCAGAATTGGCCTACTCGAATGAATGTTAGTCAAGTGCGTAGTTTCCACGGTCTCGCTGGTTTCTATAGGCGCTTTGTGAAAGATTTTAGCACCATTGCTGCACCATTAAATGATTTGACAAAGAAAGGTGTTCCTTTTGTATGGGGCGCGGCTCAAGGCATTGCATTTGATACATTAAAACGTTTGCTTACTTCTGCACCATTACTTGCATTACCTGATTTTTTGAAGCAATTTGAAGTTGAATGTGATGCTGGTGGTATAGGCATAGGTGGCGTTTTGATGCAAGAGGGTCGGCCTATAGCTTATTTTTCTGAGAAATTGACTGGTGCTCGTTTGAATTATTCTATATATGATAAAGAATTGTATGCAATTGTTAGAGTACTTGAGGTTTGGCAACATTATTTGTGGCCAAAAGAATTCATCATACATTCTGATCATGAAGCACTGAAATACTTGAAAGCTCAATCAAACTTGCATAGAAGATTAGCTAAATGGGTTGAGTTCATTGAGTCTTTTCCTTACATCATTCACTACAAGAAGGGAAAAGAGAACGTTGTTGTTGATGCTCTATCTAGGAAAAAACATGCTATTAACCCATCTTGATGTTAAAATTCCTGGATTAGAAGCTATTTGTGCACTTTATGCAACTGACCATGATTTTGCTGAACCATATCGTTTGTGTTCTCTTAGAAACGCATGGGATAAGTATCATATACATGATGGATATTTGTTTCGAGCTAACAAACTATGTATTCCAGAATCGTCGTTGTGTTTGTTCTTAGTGCAGGAATCACATGCTGGTGGTTTGATGGGTCACTTTGGGCGTGAGAAGACGTTGCTCATGCTTGTTGATCACTTTTATTGGCCCAAGATGAGGCGTGATGTGTACAGATTTGTGAGCCGATGTATTACATGCCACAAGTCGAAATCTAAGCTGAAGCCTCACGGTTTGTATACACCTCTCTCTGCAACGACTACTCCATGGGAAGACATTAGTATGGATTTTGTGCTAGGTCTACCTAAAACTCAGAGAGGTCATGATTCTATATTTGTGGTAGTGAATAGGTTCTCTAAGATGGCTCATTTTATTGCCTACCACAAAAGCTTATTTACGCGTCGCATGTTGCTAACCTGTTTTTCATGGACATCGTGAGATTACATGGAGTACCAAAGACGATTGTTTCTGACCGTGATGTGAAGTTCATGAGCTACTTTTGGAAGACCTTATGGGGAAAGCTAGGAACGAAGTTGCTGTTCAGTACTACATGTCATCCCCAAACAGATGGTCAAACGGAGGTGGTGAATCGAACATTGTCACAGCTGCTAAGGACCATGATTAAAAAGAATCTGCGGGAGTGGGAAGAGTGTTTGCCCCATGTTGAGTTTGCTTACAACAGGGTTGTGCATTCAACTACTCAGCTTTGTCCTTTTGAGGTGGTATATGGTTTCAAGCCATTGACGCCACTTGATATGTTGCCTCTTCCATTACATGAGAGAGTTGATATGGAGGCATCAAAACGTGCTAATTATGTGAAGAAAATACATGAGAAGACTCGAGAGGCTATTGAGAAGAAAGGCAAGAACAATAGCTGCTGCAAGGAATCAAGCAAGGAAAGAAGTGTTGTTCAAGCCTGGAGATATGGTTTGGGTGCATCTACGCAAGGATAGGTTCCCACTACTTCGAAAGTCAAAATTGAAGCCACGTGGTGCTGGTCCTTACAAGGTGTTAGCCAAGATTAATAATAATGCCTACTCGGTCGATATACCTATTGAAGAGTTTGGTGGAGTTAGCAATAGCTTCAACGTTGCTGATTTGTCACCATATGCTAGAGAAGACCTTGGAGCGTCGAGGTCGACGCCTTTTGAAGGGGGGAGATGATGAGGACATCCCTACAATTACACCTACCCCAATAACTACTGAAGATGGTACAACTGTTGCAAGAAAGGATCAGTCCAATGAGATTAGAATTGGACCTGTTACAAGAGCTCATGCTAAGCTACTGGAACAACAGGTGAATTTACTCCTAAACGAATCTGGTACTTTGATTGATGAGAACTTTATACTGCCTAAGTCTATGCAATTATGCATGATCAGGTTCGTTGGAGAAACAAGCATGTCGCGAGGAGGAGAAGGGCTAGAAGAGAAGCCCAACATGATGATCGCCCAAGGATGCACGAGGGAGGAGCGGGAGAAAGGCGCAAGAGAAGATCATCAAGATAAAGGCAAAAAGATCTGCCACGACCGGAGTGTCTGGCCAGATCCACCCGGACTGTCCGGCCTGGTCGAGAGGCAAACTGGCATGGACATTCAGTATGCCAGTTTGGACACTACACGGACGCCACCCGGACACTTCAAAGTTTCCAGCCAGACCAGACTGTCCGGCACACTTCACCCGGAGTGTCCGGCCTGACCGGACTGTCCGGCCGATTTCGACCGGAGTGTCCGCCCGCCGACCGAATCTGGTCCGAGTCGGTTTGTATCAGTTTGAGTCATTTGCATTTAGTTTTGGTTTCTGGCCGCCCCAGCCGCCCTTATAAGCCTTGGGACGACCTCTAGTTAGGGTTTAGACCATGTTAAAATATTTTGGAGTTGTTTCTTTCATAAAACCTCTGGAATTACCCTGTGTTCGAATCTACCAACTGTAATTGAGTGTGATCTGTTGTTCCATTGGGAATTAGTAGATTGCATACTACCGTTCGTGGTCACGGCTGCGTGCGCAAGAGCGTGGTGTTGTGAATATCCTACAAGGTTCGAGAGTTGTTGCATTGGCATCAAGGATCGAGCAGGAGAGTTCATAGCTACATGCTAGTTATCTATTATCCACCATCATCACCGCTATCCGCTTATTGAGAAGATCGGGCCACCCCATATCACTCCTCATGCTACTCAAGTTTAGTTACCGGTAAGTTCTTATCATAGTAAGTACATGTGTATCATAGAGAACCGCCAACGGGGTACCCCTTGCCCGATGATACGGAAGAATCCCCATATCAAAATGACAAGGCAAGCAGACAACAAGCATCTCAACAATCTTCTTATTTACCATGGGAAAATGGTGCTTTTTTCTATCTTTCCTCTTTTCTCATATCTTTTTTTTTCTTTTTCTCTTTTTTTCTCAATATCTGACTCTTTTTTATAAGAAGAATGCTTCATAGACAGCTCATTATGGTTACGCTGCAGGTTTCCATCATGACAACATGGATTAGACCAGCGGCCCAGGCATTTCTCTAACACACATACATAACTCCATGGACTTACAAGCTCCCCTTTCATTTCACACCGACTACATCCATAGACAAAAGAGCATGATATCAACTAGGTACAAAGTACAAGTGCAATGTTGAAAACGTTCCCCATGACAGCATGGTTCTGGTAATCCCCAACATATAAGTGCAAGCATATACAACATAGACGACACAATGGTTAAAGTTTATTAAGGGCAAGAAAAGTAAAGTGTGCCATTAAGTTCGTGAGAGCTTTAATCACTAGTTTCTCATAACAAGTTTAATTGGAAGGTAGATAAAACCATGAATATACTTGGAATAGCATATGCTAATAGGTAGGTATGGTGGACTCTTTGGAATAACTTGGTTTTAGGAGTTGGATGCATGAGCGGAACTCATACTTGGTTATGGAGGCTAGCAAAAGACTGGGAGCGACCAATTAAGAGAGCAACAATGGCCATAATCATGCAGAGCGACAAAGCATCATTAATCAAAGCATAAAGTGATACTAAAAGTTGAAAACTAAAGGATCATAAAGGCTATGGTGACTTGGGATAGTCATAACATGGTGTGAGCATGCGCCAAGTCAACCCAAATAAAGCATCAAAGGAGAATACCACAATACTATGCTTTAATATGCTAAAACTACGCATGATTCTTCAAAGGCACATTAAGAAATCTCAATTTTTTATAACAAGTCATGCTACAGCAAAGAATACTAAGCATAAAGCCAAAACAATATCAAGCATGGCATGACAAAGCATAGGCCACAGTCAAAAACAAGCTCTCTTTATCACTTAAGCATGAACTTTTCTACTCTTTTCCAATCCAAACCAAACTATTTGAAAACCAATGTATGAAAGAGGGGGTCCAACCAATTTATTCAGCAAACTAAGCAAACCAAGCAAACAAAAAACCAAAATGAAAATGAAAAAGAAGACGCTCCAAGGACAACACAACTATGCATGAAACAATAAAAATGAAGTGCTTGGAAGAAACCTGGAACTTTTATTGATGAAGAAGGGGATGCCTTGGGCATCCCCAAGCTTTGACGCTTGTACTTCTTGGATATTTCTTGGGGTGACACGCATGGCATCCCCAAGCTTGAGCTTTAGTCCATTCTTCATCTCATTACATCATTCCTTCCATACACCTGAAATTTTTCTTCATACAAAACTTCACACAATCTTTATTAGCAACATTAGTGCACTCAAGATAATAAGTCTTTAGGTTCAGTTTCAACACCAATGAAACTTCCATTAAAACACAAGCTACTGTAGCACTTCCCTCAAAAATCTCAATTCCCCAAAAGAACTCAAAAAGGAACCAACAAGAAGCAAATGCAAGTAATGGCAGAAATCTGTCAAAACAGACCAACAGGTAAAGACGAATTTTTCCAAAGACCTTCTGTTGCTCAAATCAAAAAGAATTGAAGTAACTAAAGTTAGATAACAACCTGGGTCAGAAGCACACAAATTCACGCCTCAAAAGGATGTACAGAGATTTTACACGAATTTTTACGGTGAAGCACAGAAATCTGTTTCGGGACAACAACTTTCCCAATCATTACTTCTCTCTCATTAGAGGTTATTCTTGGCACAAAAAGCAAATAAAAAGGATAAGGAGAGGTTATTACTGAAGCAATAACTTCCAAGACTCATCTAAAACTTTTGGGTTATCTCCCAATAAGTACTTTTCTTTAACGCCTTTAAGTTAGGCATAAGAAGCAAGAAAGAGGATCAAGTGTTCTCAAATGAAGAAGCATTAAGAGCAAAAAAAAATTCATAGGAGAGGCAAAAGAAATCTTTTTCTCTTCTTAGGGAAGTGTTCTATACCTTTATTGTGTGGGAGTTGATATTTAATGGTGCCTTCTTTCATATCAATAATGGCACCAACAGTTCTAAGAAAAGGTCTTCCCAAAGTAATAGGACAAGAAGCATTGCATTCAATATCCAAAACATAGAAATCAACAGGGACATAGGCATTATTAACCATAATAAGAACATCATTAATACTCCCCATGAGTTTCTTTTTAGCATTATCATCAAGTGGGACATTCAAATAACAATCTTCCAATGGTGGAAAATCAAGCATATCATAAATCCTTCTAGGCATAATAGCTTTATGTTTCATCTTTTCTTCTTTAATTTTTATGAGAGCATCAGTAATGTGTTTTGTAAAGGCCATATTCATAGCACTAGCATTAGGACTTTTAGCAAGCTTTTGTAGGAACTTAATAACTTCAGACATATTGGAACCATCAAGATCAAAATCATAATTATCATCTAAAGTAGTAGAGATATTACTAGCCTCAACACTAGTGGTAGTGATAGTAGAAAGACTAATGTTTCTAGCAATTTCATCTTCTCTTTCCCACTTAGCATGCAATTCAGCTAATAGTCTAACATTTTCATCAATTCTAACTTGTATGGCATTAGTAGCAGCAAAGGGATTATCAATAGTTTCAGGTTTAGCAGCCATTTTATTCAAAGAAGATTGAGCTTCAGCCAATGATGCTATATTTGTTTCAGCATTAGAGAGTTTCTCCTCAATAGTTTTATTGAAAGTAGTTTGTTTACTAATAAAGTCTTTAAGCATAACTTCAAGTTCAGAGGGTGCACTCCTATTATTGTTGTAGGAATTTCCATAAGAATTACCGTTGTTGGGAGGATAAGGCCTATAATTATTATTACCAAAATTATTCCTATAGGCATTGTTGCTAAAATTGTTATTTCTTATAAAGTTCACATCAACTTGCTCTTCTTGAGAAACCAAAGAGGCTAAGGGAACATTATTTGGATCAATATGAGCTTCCCATTAACAAGCATAGACATAATAACATCAATTTTATCACTCAAGGAGGAGGTTTCTTCAACAGAATTTACCTTCTTACCTTGTGGAGCTCTTTCAGTATGCAATTCAGAATAGTTAACCATCATTTTATCCAGAAGCTTTGTTGCAGCACCCAAAGTAATGGTCATAAAGGTACCTCCAGCAGCAGAATCCAATAGATTTCTTGAAGAATAGTTCAATCCTGCATAAAAGGTTTGGATAATCATCCAAGCAGTCAGTCCATGAGTGTGACAATTCTTTACCAAAGATTTCATTCTTTCCCAAGCTTGAGCAACATGTTCATTATCAGATTGTTTAAATTTCATTATTTCACTTCTCATAGATATAATCTTAGCAGGAGGATAGTATTTTCCAATGAAAGCATCTTTGCATTTAGTCCAAGAATCAATACTATTCCTAGTTAAGGAATTCAACCATTCTTTAGCTTTTCCTCTCAAAGAGAAAGGAAACAATTTAAGCTTAATGATATCTCCATTTATATCCCTATGCTTTTGTATCTCACAAAGTTCAACAAAGTTATTTAGATGAGCAGCAGCATCTTCATTACCAATACCAGAAAATTGTTCTCTCATAACAAGATTGAGTAAAGCAGGTTTTATTTCAAAGAAAGTAGCTTCAGGAACAGGTGGAGCAATAGGTGTGCTCATGAAATCATTGTTGTTGGTGCTAGTGAAGTCACACAACTTAGTATTTTCCAGAGTAGTCATTTTTTTGTGTTTTTAATAAAGAAAGCAAACTAGTAAAACTATTTTTTTGTGTTTTTTATAAAGAAGCAAGCAAACAAAGCAAAAGTAAACTAAGCAAAACAAAAATAACAAAGTAAAGAGATTGGTTATGAGGGACTCCCCTTGTGAAGATGTCCTTGACTCCCCGGCAATGGTGCCAGAAAATAGCTTTGATAGCCCAAGATATCTCGAGCTCGTTGGGGAACCCCAAGAGGAAGGTATGATGAGCACAGCAACAAGTTTTCCCTCAGTTATGAAACCAAGGTTTAATCGAACCAGTAGGAGCAAGGAAACACCCCAAAGGTGTTGCTAGCTGAACTTTGGCAGGGCGCACTATCGGTGCTAGCAGCAACGTGGAGACCTGCACAACACAACCACATAACTCTGGCCCCAACTTACAATGAGGTTGTCAATCTCACCAGTTTTGCTGAAAACAAAGGATTAAACGTATTGTGTGGAAGAATGTAATAGTTTGCAGAAAGTAAACAGAAAGCAGTAAACAATTGATTGTAGATTGATGATAAAAGAAAGGATCGGGGTCCATAGTTCACTAGTGGTGGCTCTCCTTAAGATAGATGACACGTTGGGTGAACAAATTACAGCGGGGCAGTTGACAAGCATCGAGAAAGAAATCATGCATATACTACTCATCCTGACTCCTTTGAGATTTGATTGGGCATTACAACATTATACATAGACCATAATCCAACTGCATCTATGACTAATAATCCACCTTCAGGTTATCATCCGAACCCCCTCTAGTATTAAGTTGCAAGCAACAGATTATTGCATTACGAATTGCGTGTAAAGTAAACAATACGATTGTTCTATGAACAAAGGATTGTTGTTTTCTCCCTAGTAGCAACGACACATCTAGTACCTTAGAGAATTATGTGACTTCCCTAGATTACTAGAGGCATGAACCCACTATCGAGCATAAATACTAACTCTTGGAGTTGCTAGCATCTACTTGGACAAGATAGCTACTAACAACGGAAAGCATGCAAGATCACAAATAACAAAGACATGATAGAATCAATAATTAATCTGAAATAGCATCTCAATATCCATCGAATCCCCGCAAACACATGTAAGATTACAAATAGATGATCTTGATCATGAACGGAGCTCACAAGATCTAAACATGATAGCACAAAGGAGGAGAACCAGCCATCTAGCTACTACATGGACTCGTAGTCCAAGGATGAACTACTCACACATCACACCGGAGGCTTGCATGGTGATGAAGAAGGCCTCCAGGGTGAATTCTCCCCTCCGGTAGGGTGCCGGGAAGAGCTTCAGATCCCTCTCGATCTAGGGATGGAGATGACGGCGGCTACAGAATCTTTCATGGAATTTTGATCGGGTACTTAGGGTTTCTGTATCGGAGGAATCTTATAGGCAAGAGGGGAGGCCGAGGGGGTGCCGGAGGCGGTCAGACCACCCCCTGGCGCGGGGCAGGCTGGGCCACGCGACCAGGTGGTGTGGCGGCCCCTTGGCCCCTCTCTGTCTCATATTCTGGCTCCTTGTGTCCCTCGGTGAAAGACTGACTTTGGCTTTTATCCTGTCCAATTTCGAGAATATTCATTTTTTGACTTTCCTGGAACCAAAAACAGCAGAAAACAGGCAGCTGGCACTATGGCTCTTGTTAATATGTTATATGTTAGTCTCAAGAAAGTGTATAGAAAGTACTTCAAAGTTAGAACAAAACATAAGAAAGTAGATAAAAACTAAGCATGGAACATCAAAAATTATGGATACGTTAGCAACGTATCAGTCCCACATGTCAGCCTCTCATTGGAAGGATCATGTGCATGATGGAATTTTTTTCCTTCGCTCGCGCTACCCTGTTCCGAAGTTGATAGCGCTGCTCCATGCATCTACCATTAAATCAACCTCCTTGGACCCACATGTAATCCTCTCATTAGAAGAAACGTGTGTATGATTAAATTTTTTCCTTCGCTGGTGCTACCCCGTTCCGAGTTGATAGCGCTGCTCGACGCATCTACCGTTTAACCAACCTCCTGAGCCTCACATGTCATCCTCTCATTAGAAGAAACGTGTGTATGATGGATTTTTTCCTTTGCTCGCGCTATCCTGTTCTGAAGTTGATAGCGTTGCTCGTTGCATCTACCGTTTAATCATGATGCTGGGCCCCACATGTCATCCTCTCATTAGAAGAAACGTGTGTATGATGGAATTTTTACCCTCTGTCGCGCTTTCGTGTTCTGGACATGATAGCGTTGCTCGCTGCTTCAGCTGTTTATACAGGCTGGTGGGCCCGACATGTCAGCCTCCTCCATGCAGGAAACGTGTGCATGCTAGACTTTTTTTCTTCTCGCGCCTCCCCGTTTGGAACTTGGCAACGTTGCTCGATACAACACCCGTATAATGTCTCCCTGCTGGGTCCACATGTCAGCCGCCTATGTAGAGGAAACATGTGTATGTTGGACATTTTTTTTGGTCGCGTCCGCCGGTTTGACCTTGGTAACGTTGTTCCATGCGGCAGGCGTCTATGGTCTTGCTGCTGGGGTCCACGTGTCAGCCTCTCTCGACAAGAAACATGTCGATCTTGGTCTTTTTTTCAGTCGAGACTATTGTACAAGTACTTTTTAAACGCGCTCGTTAAACTTGATCTCTTGTATGGTAAGGTTGATGGGCGCTAGCTGCAGACAGGTGGGTCGGCCATGTCAGCCTCTCAGTACAAAAATATTATTACAGATAAACTGCATGCCTTTCCACTACACACGAAAATTGTTATCCTTTTATAAAATGTAAAAAATGTATACTAACATCATATGTACCTTATTTATTTTTCTTCTTAAAAAATTGCTTGTCCATCTGCTACGCGTGATTGCTAGCAGCTCAACTAAAAAATGTTAAGTAGAAATAATGTAGTAGGTAGTACTTAAAAACATGGATAGGTGGAGTTTTTTTAGGGGTGGGTGGACGGTGCCCAAAAAAGGCCGAATTGAAGAAAAATGGGCCAAGCAGGGATTGATGGGATATTTTTCATGGGCTCTCGCCCAATCTAACTGGGCTATTTGTGCGGCCGAATGACCCAAAACATGGCAGAGTTAGAAGGTCTTGGGCTATAATGAGGCCGGATGGGCTAATTTCTTAGGCTCGATAGTTAAAATCCCAAGGTACGTGCTGGGGCTCGGCCGGATTCAAAACAAAGCCGTCAATAAGGGAAGAAAAAGGTATAAAATATGAGCGCCTAGATCCCACGCGCCTGAGAACTTGTTATGTTAAGGAGCTGACGTCACCCTACTAATTGTGCTAATACTCAGTTGTAACCTAGTAGTTGCAACTCATTAAATTCTTAGTTACAAGTTGTTGCAACAAATGTGTAACCCTCATGTTGCACCAATCGCGAGGTAAATCCAATGGTGAGAGAAGTGACTCTTGAGAATTGAGTAATCCGATGAAATATTCACACATATTTCTGTGAAAATTGTGGACAAACACCCCGCGCTTGCCAAAACTTTCCGCCGAGACCCCAAACTTTCCTAAGCCCGCCCTCAATCGAGCGACCAGCCCCTATCTCTTCAAATTTTGCGTTGTTCTTATGGGAGATGCACCGAATTAGAACCAGGCCGCAAACTTCTCCACGCCTTAAAAAAAACTTCTCGACGCCTTTCTATCAACAGTGCCGGCCTACCACCATTGGACGCGTCGTTCTTCACGAGACGCACCGGTCGGCGGTCAGCTGGGCGATCCCCATGCTTCGCCTGCTAGATTCAGGCACTAGACATTCTTCTTGGCTTTGGTTTGTTCTCCGCCTCTCCTAGAAATAGTTAAAGCTTGTGACCATCTAGATTTAGAAGGTGCTTGTAGATTTGGATAGGTACGTTCTTTAGGTAAATCTATAGTAAAGCTCTGGACAGAAGAGTTCGAAAACATCTTAAAAAGGACTTGGCAGAGATTCTATGCAAGCTTTTGACCTGATATATTCCCCATCCTTCTTTGATACGATGGAGCATTTGGCTGTTGATGTACCTGATGAGGAAGTACTTAGAGGTACAGTACAGTATAGATGGATGTACCCTATAGAACGTCGACTTCGCCTTTCCAAGGAGCGGGAAGATATCCGTAGACAGTTTGATAAGTGAGTGTTATGCAAAGATATCTTCACATATAAGAATGTAGAAAAGTTAGATATATTCAGATGTCTGACTTGGCTATGTTTTGTAGGTTCTTCGCAGAAATAAAAGTACCAGTAAATTCCATTCCACCAATAAAAAGACCGGATGGACTAAGATCTAAGGATCATGTAAGACGCTCAAATTGCACTGTGAACTGTCCATGAATTGTCCAGATGGGGTAACCTCTTGTCTATTTTGTAATGCTAGATTTCGGAGTTTGAATTTCTGGCCCTTATATGTGGTCCTGATAGGAGTATAACAAAAGCTTCAGCTTGCATTTCCAACGGTGTCTGCCATAGCGCTGATGTACCTTCTGTGGAGACTGGCGTAGCTGGAGGTTGTCCTGATGAACCTGCACTGGATTGTGTTTATATTCGAAATCCTACACTTGACATTGTCGTCCCAAGGAAAAGAAGGTTGTGGATCTGGTAATAATGCCTTCTGTAGAACAAAATGCTGGAGGTGATGATTTATGAATTGCATGTCCCTCTCTATCAATGTAAATGGCATATAGTTTGCCTTGTTTCAAAAATAAATAAATATTTGCATGTCTCCTTGTGTTAGTCGATGCAAAGAAGATATTGTTTTTTGTTCAAGTCATGTGAACAAATATGTTTGTATGTAGAGACAGAAATGCGGATTGGGTGACAAAATCAACATAAAATTGCCAGATCAACAACACAAGCATAATGGCATTGCAAGAAAAGGAACAGGACCATATTTTCACCATGCTTGTGAAAAGGAGATGAGCCAGGAACCACGACTGCAACTGGCAGAGGCCAATTCTCGTGCAGCTCAGCTAGCATTGGTTTATCATCAATAATACTCAAGCATCCGAATATTATGATTACATACTAGGAGTAGTTCCAGTTCCACACTACAGTTCAACAGGCAGAAGTGTAAGAAATGTGTAAGGTAGCTCCATAATAGAGGTTCCAGATAAAAGCATACAAATCATAGGAAAGAAAGCTCCACATCACAGTTCACCACCTTCAGGTGCAATAGTTTCTACAGATTGTAAACCCAAATCACCGCCTCCTTCAGGTGGCACGATAATTTCGGGAGCAGGATCAGCAACACCATCAGTAGTGCCAGCACCGGTAGCATGTGTCTCCACAATAGGCGAACTATCGAGCACCACAATGTCCTCTGAAGGCTCTTCACTGCCAGCTCCAGCCGCACAAGTCTCCGCGGATGGTAAAACCAATCCACCACCTCCATCATCTGGCACGACGATGGCAGGCGCAGTCTCATCAGTACCAGCTGCAGATGCAACTGCATCAGTCTCCACAGAAGTTAAACAAGGAGGCGTCTTAGGTGTAGCGATCTGACATCCATTTTCTACTCCGACATCAGGAAACTGAGAGTGTTCTTCAACTTTGTGCTTCTTCGGTTACAAGATAAACAGAGATTACAGCGAAAGCATCTACGCACAACGACAAGAACATATGTCATTCTATTGATTTACCTTGTCATCTAGGAGAGCAGACGTCACAGGATTGGAACCTATTTCATCGAGAATCCTATTTTTCGCTCCTTCCCCTATCTCCTTCTGCAGCAAGTTGTAATATTGATTACATGATGTTGATTGACAAATATATGCAAATTTTCAAAAGTTTGCGCTATCGAACTACCAACTTCGAACGGATCCCCACTGTTCTTAGTTATGGGATGTAGCCTAGAAAACAAGCTTCTGTGGAATCCTAGTCTACAAAAAAGGATGCATACCGGGGATAAGAACTACTCTACACATGACAATGCTACGCAATCGACAATAAGAATTTAACTGCATCATCAACTCTATCATGTAAGTTCAGAGTGAATCTAGATACACTCGTTTCACATAAGCTAAAACATCTTATATTATGAAACAGAGGGAATAGGTACGAGTGTTCTAGTATTTCACAAACCGCCATTGCTGCCGTGGGACAGAGATGAGGATGCTCCACCACCCTACAGAAGGTTGTCGCACCGATCTCGCTGCCACCTGTAGAGGACGGAGCCGAGGAGCTAGTCGGCAACAATATGGAGCGAGAGGAAAGGGGCAGTAGTGGATGGGAAGAAGGGACTAGGTAAAAGAGGTTGTGTGTGCATGGGGGAGGCCGGTGAGGGAGTTAAATCCAGCTTGTCTTGGAAGGAACGCGCTGCCACGTGCACCGGCATGTGCAAAACTCCATCCCTCTCTCTTCTGCGGTAGTTACTGACAATAGTACTCCAGCTAGCTTCATCGAGTTTTCTGGTACTCCTACTAGTAGACCTTTACTACTAGTACTAGGGTAGACAAGGAGTACTTGTTCAGAAGAAAAAAACTAGACTAGCACACCATCGTACATTATTGCCTTGTCAAATCACTGGTGATGCCATGATGAGCGAGTTGTTTTTATTGGTAAACCTGGAAACATCGTGTTCCTTCCACCGCGTGCAGTTTCTGAGCGAAGTACTTACCAACACGTCCAACTTAGGCTTACAGGACCCAAACTGCAGTGAAAAAGAAACAAAACTACGGATCTACAAGGAGTAATACTAACAGTACTACTATTATACAACATTCTGGAAGAAATTATGTACGGAATAGTAGTAGTAGAGTACAACTGTACTCCTCATAAGGTTCTTTTACAAGCTTGGTGAAATATACATACTAGAGAAACTACCAAGTGTATAAAAGGGGTTTTTGGTCATACGGAGTATTTTACAAGCCAGACCGGGTGCGAAACTAAATGTTGAGTACCCGTGCATTAGCTAAAAACCAGCCAAAAGAAAGAGTTCAACAGAAGGCTGAGACCAAATGAGCTATCCTTGAATAGGCTCATTCCACTCCAAGGCGTTTGAGAAGCTTGGGAAGAACCAAAATGGAGTGTCCGACCATGTCCAGCGAGTGTTGGTGTGGAAACCAACAGTTGCGTCACCATTCAGCCTGAAGCGGCAAATTTCAGGACGTGGCCTGTACACATAGCCAATTTCTTGGTGTGATGTGTAAACACGGTTCCTTCTCGTTAGATGTCCTAACGGATCATTTGCATCGCCTACTGCAATGATAATCGGATAGTTCATGCCAAGAAAAAGAGAATATGGTCCAAGGTCAGTAACCCTTTTCCATCGGTTAACTACAGTTAACTAGCTTGTGTCCATCGAGAACACCATGCACTCAAACCTAGAAGGATAGGTGCGAACGGTGCAACTATAGTGAACAACACTAGTATCATCAGCAATTGCATTGTCTCAGACACCATACGTATAGACAAGAAGAAGTCTTGAACCACCGGTAGGTCTTGCTAACCACCACCTACCGAGATCATTCTCCGCATCATCCTCAACAAACCCATGTGTCAGGTACAGCACATCGTGTGGCGACAGGATAAGGATAGGACCTTCAAAGGGAAAGGAAATGTAATATGGAAATAATATTGATATTGATCAGACATTGTAGAAGTTGATATACAGTACTATTTTCAAAAATCTTGATTATACTTAAGATGTTTGATTACGTAAAAAAATTCCAACCTAGGGAGATGCTATGGAAATTCTAATTCTTTTTGAAATGGGGATATGCTATGGAAATTCTCCTAGAGACACGGTTTGATTCATGGGATCAAACGAAATAGGAAATAATCCTATAGGATCTTGAATGTAAAGTTCATAGGAAAAAAAAGCAAGGTTGGATCCTACAAGATTTTGGTGTCTTATATACCAAAGGAAAACCAACAAGGATTATTTCTAGGAGGTTTAATATCTTATCTTATAATAATATTACCACTTTGTAGTGTATGAATAACTTTAAATATTCACCGTTGGATCAGGACTTGGAAATCCCAACATTGTCAGCAGTTGGATCTTCTTTTCCATTCTAGCATCTACTTGAAGATTCTATTGATAGTCTTTAGCACAATGAACGCTATGCACAATCCTCAAAACACACTTCTCCATCATTCTAGAATCTTCTCCTTTATTTCTCAAGACCATGTTAACAAAATTTATAAGTACTAGTACCTAATAAACATCGACTTCTACATGATAGAAAATACAAGAACTAAATATGCGCCCATACTTTATAGATGTCGATCAAATTTATAATTTTTTGAGCTTTACCTAGTATTATAATTCTATATAGTTATGATATGTCATATGTCTAGTATCTGAGTCTTACGTAAATACTACTAGTAGATACCATATTTTCCATGGATATACTAGTACTAGGAGACAAGGCAATACTATCAACAGAACTCAATCATATGAATCAAATTACTTATATGTAAGAAAACTTAGTAAGGATTGCATTCCTCTGAAATTCCTAGGGAAATTGTATGAATCAAATAGGCTAAAATTCCTATGAAATTCCTACTAACCAAAGAAACTTCAGAAAAATAACTTACATTGATTCAGGAATAATATCCGGGTCTCACATAAGTACTTACTACTACGTAGTAGATACCATAGTTTCCATGGGATGTACTAGGAGACGAAGCAATACTATCAGCAGAACTCAATCATATGAAACAAACTACTTATATGTAAGAAAACCTCCTAAAGATTGCATTCCTCTGAAATTCCTAGGGAATTCCTTCGAATCAAAGAAACTAAAATTTTAATGGAATTCCTACTAACCAATGAAAGTTCAGAAAAAATAGCTTGCATCAATTTAGGAACAAAGCTAATAAAATATGTAGGGAGGAGAATTTACCAAGTTCCAGAGACTTCCATGCATAAACATAGCCGTTCTCGGTCACGGCGAACACACGATCATGTTGGATAATAGCATCGCAGTATCTGAAGTAGCCCTAGAACCTGTTCACACAAACTAACCATCCATGACTATCATTCCCGTTGATGACAGCAATCTTGAATTTGAAAATGGCGACTAGAGAGAAATCTTTGTATCCCCCAGCAGCTGTCAGAACTTAGCAAATGACTATCTTCTATAGTTTAGTACGTTGACCTTCATCAGCATCATCCTGAAATGTAAGTGTAGAATCTTCGGTCGGTTCAAACCCCGATACTTGCGGAATAACAATCTTGCCACGAGTGTACACGTTGACAAGGTCCCACATGAAATCGGGCCCAACTGTGATGATCCAATCTCCATTGTCTCCTGCTCGCTGCTCATCAAAACTACTTGGCATCACAACATCGGAGGAGAATATGTCCAGCGGCATCATCTTGCATGGGCTGCCCGCCACTTCGAAGCAGTCTTTGGATTCCCACGGTCTCACCATCGGGTGAGAATGAAGAACACATGGGAGGCCAAATGTATGAGAAGAAGGCGTAGTTCCGCTCTCTTTTGCTGATTGAAGAATATGTTTGGATGAACCGACGAGGCTCGCGGTGGTGGTGGCGTCACAATGGTTGATGAGTACTTGAAGAGGGCCTTCGGTGAACACCTTCTGAAACTGCTCAGGATCTTTACAGACCTTGCTCGATCTCACCATGGAAGGAGGTTGTGGATGGTGTTTTGGCGGCTTTCTTTAGGGTGGGGTGGGGAGGGGAGGGAGGGAAGATCGTTGGCGTGAGCTGGCGGCCAGGGTGCGATGGAGAAGACAAAGGCTGATGTTGTGTTACTCTACTACTAGTAGTACTGCAGAAGGTGGGCGAGTGGGGGTGGGGCTCCAATTGAGGCTAGTTGCACAAACCTCCAACAATTAGAGCCGTAGTTGCAAAGAGCTCCAACTGTTGAGCCCCAGGTATGTAAGAAATAATGCTAAGAGGGCTAATTGAGAATTTTGTGCTATGTGCAGCATTTGTACCCAAAAGTAATTGTAGTACAGTAGTTTCTTGCAACTAGACTATCCTGATTATCTGGAGTTCCCTGCAATTTCGAATCCAATTGTTGGAGGTTTGTGCAATTTCCACCCTCCTCGTGTTCCGAGGAAGCTCTATGACCCTATGTTCAAACAAAAAAAATGATCAAAGACAAACAAAAAAAAAGACCATCTCTCAGGGCTCGTTTGATTTGCAGGATTCTCAAAACATAAGAAGAGGAAATTACATGAATTTCGATCAAGTATGTGTTTGAATCACAGGGAAAGCAAAGGAATACTTTGAAGGAATCTCAATTCCCATGTTTTTCCTATTCCTATATTTTCCCTATCCTGCGTTCCAAACGGGACATAATTCCTACATATTGGAATCCTAGGAATCAAACAAAATAGGGTAGGATTATTTCCTAAGGGACAAGATCCTTCACAAAAACTTTGAATTTTCTTTGAATCAAAGAAGGAATAAAAAAAGGTTTCCTCTCTCAAGAAAAAAAGGAACTCCACCTCTTGGAAAAAAAGGGAACTCCACCTCTTGGAGAAAAAAAGGAACTCCACCTCTTGGACAATTCACTATGACGAGAGTAGCTACTAAAGTCTATGTCTAGTACTAGCAGTAGGGCTCAACCGTAGCACGTTATTTATAAGTAGTACTAATAGTGCGGTACAGTATCAGTCTTTGCGGGTGCCTAGAAGGAAACAAGATAAACCTCTGCAGGTAATAAATGGCCATGGCAATTTTCAAGATACTCAATCTTTTGCTTGTTCATTTTGATCTGGGCGACAGCCGAAGGATAGAGGAGTACTAGCTGCTTCGTGTCTTGAGCCATCGAGCTAGAGTAGAAATTTGGATATCTAAAAACCTGAATTGTCCTGTCAAACCAATGCTCGTTGCATGCAGCTTGACCAAACAGACTTACTGTACTACTTTACTGCGCGCCCGAAAAACTAGGGAGTACAAGAAGTACTAGTACACTAATGTTACACATAGAGTTTTTTTTTGAACGGACACAGAGAGTTCCATATTCATCTTGTAGCGCCAAAAGCAGAAGTTGTGCCAATATAGTACTGTACTAGTCACGTCCAAGTTGCCTTACAGGAAAAAAATAGTACGATGAGCAACAAGATCTATCTATTTTTGTAGTCTTATTTGCGTATACCAGTAGTACTACTACGTAATCAGGAACGGAGTAGATAGCCACCGCATGGTCGCGTGATTATAATGCATTGGTCCATGCTCTAGTCGTGGGCACGTGTCGTAGCAGTAAATATTATGAAAAATAGATTACTCATAAATAATTACTCCCTCCATCCTAAAATAGTAGTTATTGACTTGGCTTTGTCTAGATACACATAAATTTCGATGCATTTTACTACTTAGATGCTCCCTCATTTCCAAATTAGAAAGCATACTAGGTTTTGTCAAAGTCAATATTTATAAAGTTTGACCAACTATATGTACAAACATACTAACTTACATAATGTTAAACGCATATAATATGAAAACATGGTTCGTGATGATTCTGATAACATTGAGTTGATGTCGTAGATGTCCATATTATTTTCTAGATATTTAGGCTAAATTCCAGGGCATCCTATCCTGCACGCTGGACCCACGTCGATGCGTCGTTCACACCAGCGCAATTTTGACGGCAATCTTGGTTCAAGACTTAAATCAAGTTGAATTGATAAGTTTGGGCATAAAATTCCCTAATCACTGAGTTAGATGACTAAAATCGAAGCACCGTAAGAATGGTTAGTGTGTTTATCTCTGGTCCATGTCGTAGAAGTGAACAATTACATAAAAGTCGTACTAAACCCCTAAATACTCCATAATAACATTAGCAGCAAACTTAATTTGATGAGGATATATACATGGATTATGATGATTCTGACTGCTTGAACTAGAAGGAAATATTGAGTCAAATCAATAATGACTATCAGGTGAATTTATTCCTAATTGAACCTGATGTTTTATTTAATGAGAACTTTATACTACCTAAGTCTATGCATCTTTGTATCATCAGGTTTATTGATAACACAAGCATTGCGCGAGGAGGAGGAGAGTTGCAGCAAGAAGGACAAGCACTGATTTCCAATATCAACAAGTGCGCGAGGGAGGAGCGGGAGGCATGCGCACTAGGAGTCAATGAGGAAATCACGTATGAGCAAGAGTGAGAGATGGTGCACCAAGAATTACATGTTTGAGGTGTTCCACGATGTTTGGACTGCGTGCCAATAACGCCGAACCCATATATGGGTCGGTATATATCAGTTTGAGTCGAGCCGAGTCAGTTTGGGCCAAGTTATGGCTGTTTTTAGGCCCGTTTAGAGGGGAGGACGCCCCAGCCCTCATATAAACCTCCGTAGCCGTCACAAGTAGGGTTTAGACCACGTTAAAATATTTTGGAGTTGTTTCTTTTATAGAACCTCTGGAATTATCCTGTGTTTAAATCTACCAACTATAATTGAGTGTGATCTGTTGTTCCATTGGGAATTAGTAGATTGCAGACTACCGTTCATGGTCACGGCTGCGTGCGCAAGAGTGTGGTGTTGTGAATATCCTACAAGGTTCGAGATACATTGCGGCGGCATCGTGGATCGGCGGGAGAGATCATAGCTACGCACTAGTTATCTATCATCCACCACCATCATCGCCATCTGCTTACTGAGAAGATCGGGCCACCCCATATCATCTTGGTATCAGAGCTTTCGTTGATCACAACGTGTTTTTAGATCATCTGCGGACTATTTTTTTACAAGTAGTTTACAGATCAGTTGTGTTTGGGGAAGAGATTGGGAGGCGAGTTCTTGGGTTAGATCAGATCCGTGTTCAAATATTGCTGTTGTTGATCGATCCGCTCATTATTCTTCACCCGGGCAGTTTTCTGATTGGGGGAAGTACATGATCAGGCAGTCGTGCTATTTCCAATCTCAGGCGAGGGTTGTTGGTGTTCCATCTTGACGTGAGGTTCCAGCTAGTCGATCGAGGAGGAGGCCTTTCCGTTTCGATCTACAATTCATCCCTCAGATCCGATCGTGGGGATCAAAAAAAAGGGAGCGACAGAGTCCTCGCTGCCGACGCCTAGGCCTGACGCCTGTCCTCGAGCAAGGCTTGTGGCGATCGACAAGGAACCAGGATCAGTTCCGGTTTAAAAAAAATCCTGGAGTACCAGGTTGCTCGCTCGCACGCCTAGGGACAGACAGGTCTGTGTGATTTGAAAAGAAAAGATTGACCGCGTGGAGTTAAGTTGTTTAGTCTAAAAAACTATATTGTGCTCCACCGTGTATCATCCATCCGGGGACGGCGATACGGTTTATCAGATTATTATTGCTGTGAAGGTTCTTGTGTGCATCAAGGATTATCGAGCTGTGGTTTGAGGCGTGGTGATCTTCATCACGTTACTTGCTGGATTAATTCCTCTTCTTCAGGTGACGTTGTTCAGTGTTATTGGGAGATCATCTATCTGGTTGACTCACTGTGAAAGATCGGGACAAATCTAAAGGATCATCGACTGATCCGTATTAGGTGGTATCATCTTGGTATCAGATTTCCAGTGTTGCCTCGGTAAGCATCCACAAATCCATTCATAGATTAGTTGTTTTTGTCCTATACAGAAAAAGCCACACAAAAATATTAGGGTTCATAGTTCATTGCCATAGCCTAGATAACATTGTTCGTGAGTTCTAGTTGCTGATCGTAATCCTTTTGTGTAGCCTTTCTTCTAAATCTGAGTCGTAGTTTTTGTCTAGTTTTCGTCTGTTTTTGATCCGTTGTCGGAGTCCCTAGACTATTTCTAGACTGTTCATCATGTTCTTGAGTCTTAGATCTAGTAGATCTGTTTTCATTTAGTCTCAGGTTGTAGATCCGTTTGAAAGAAGGAGGAAAAAAAGGCAAACCGATCGGATATAGACTTGTACTGAGTTTGCTTCACGTTGAAGTAAAAAAAAATCGGCCCGCTGCCTCACGCCTGACCGCAGACGGGTCTATGCTCCAGCGTGAAAGCCAAAAAAAAATCCAAAAAAATAAAAAATCGGACCGTCACCTTACCACAGACAGGTTTGTCCTCATACGAGAAATTTTTGTGTCCGCCGATATCCTGCCGCGGCAGGATTTTAGGCGTTTTTCTGCTGTGGCAGAGACCAATTCTCAGGTCAATTTTTTTTCTTTTTTTGTTTATTTTTTTTACTGAGTCCACATAGCGTACCTATCCTTGTGAGCCTTAGTAAACCTTTCTTTGTGTCTAAAACTATCTTACGAGACTAGCGTGCTTAGTGCTCTGCGGGCTGCTCAGTTTAGCAATCTTGTGTCTGTTTCGTTGAGACATTGCTAGCGTCTCTCCTTGTGCATCGCAACACGAGCATTCCTCTGACATATCTTACTTTATTGAGCTCATTTTCATAGTTGCAATTACCCCATTTATCTCCACCGTGTGTGTTTCTATGGGTCTTTGTCATACGATCAGCACTAGGACTTGTTTGCGGTGTAGTTAGGATACCATACCTACAGCTCCACCATAAATAACCTGTGTGCACTGCGATCGTTCTCTATACCTTTGGTATTCACTTCATCACATCAGTGCATTAGTCCTTGATTTCGAATTGGTAAGCATCACTATTCACTTTGGAACGGTAAGATCTGCTTTCTTGTTAGTTTTTGAGTGAGTGTGAGTGTGACACCAAAAGAGTTTTGTGTTTTTGCACTAATGTACTAATCATGACTTCTACTAGTGTTGATGTGATGCAGAAATCAGATGATGTTTACCATGACTATTTAGCTATTGTGGTTGGCATGGCATATGATCCAACTACAATCAAGTGGCAATTGGAAAGTTCCGCCACACCCGGAGAATATCAGATTTTGGAAATTGATATGGGATTTGGTTTTGCAAGATGTCGTACTTTCGATAGCAAGTTTAATGGCCATATAGAATACATTCTTGCTCACCGACGTGTGGATGAAGAGGTAGCTCGTTGGTGGAAGGACGCAAGGATTGTGTATGGTGTCATGGGTAAAAAAATCCTTTGGGAAGATTTCAAGCAATTTCTACGTTCTATGTTTTTGAACAACTGCAAATGGCCTATTCCAGAAATTTTGAGAGTGGACACTAATGAGACATGTGAGTTGTCTACTAACGTAATCATGTCTACTCCTAGTGTTGTATCTTGTGATGTACAGGTTGCTTTTGAAGAAAGGGAGCCGCCTATTTTACAACCTGCATCACACGATCTGGTATTGTCACTTGAGGAGGATGTCATAGTACCTACTACAGCTGAGAAGATTGTTGATGACATTGGTACTAATTTGGAGCTTCAGCCAACATGTGCGACATATTGTGAGTCTATTCCTTTACTGAAGCCTCCTTGTGATTTGCCTTACACTATTGTTTCAGCACCATGTGATAGTTTACCAAATTCAAATTTTGATCATGTGGTACTGATAACACATAAGGAAATACTTGCTCGAATACCACCTGCTGATATTGTGTATTCCATCATGCTAAATGAACCTATGAGTATGAGTTGTGCTATGGATAAGATTTCTGAAATTTCATTTCTGAATTCTAGCACATATTCTCCTTGTTTCACTTTCAATCTGATTGGTGAATATAGCATGCATGAAAATTTTCTTGTGGATCACATATGCATTACTTGTGATAGAATCGCTGAACTGAAATATGCTGTTTTCAGCCATACATGTTGTGTGTCGACGACTTTGTGTTGTGGGATATATGCTAAAATTTGTGATAACATGAAACTAAAGTCAGATCTAGTTGATATAATGCATCCAACACAAGTAATTTTACCTATGTTGGATTGTTCTAATCTTGCTACAATAGGACCCAAGTTTTCATATTCACTGTGTTTGTCCCAAAAGTCTTTGTCTAGTTTTGTTACTACTTTAGACTTCCTTGATATTTGCAAATTGAGTTGCATTTTACATACTGAACAACATGATCATGTTTATAATAATCAGCGTAGCGCAGTTGAAGCATGGCATGATTCAATTTGGTTTTCAGACATATTGAATTGGTTTGATCTTGTTCACAAATTTGATCATAGATCTTCTTTGAGAAAACTGAATTTAATATTGAAGAACATGACTATCTATTTAGTTGTTTTTCACCATGATCATGATTCTTCGTACTTCACATATACCTGCAATTTAAGTTGCTTGATGTATACTGGATATACTTTTCATGTGAACAACAATAATACAACATGTTATATATACATATACTTTGCATACATGTTGTTCTTTTTGCTTCTCCCACTTTTAGCTTACCTAAAGCCGAGGACGGCTTTTCATGAAGAAAGGGAGGATGATGAGGATATATACATGGATTATGATGATTCTGACTGCTTGAACTGGAAGGAAATATTGAGTCAAATCAATAATGACTATCAGGTGAATTTATTCCTAATTGAACCTGATGTTTTATTTAATGAGAACTTTATACTACCTAAGTCTATGCATCTTTGTATGATCAGGTTTATTGATAACACAAGCATTGCGCGAGGAGGAGGAGAGTTGCAGCAAGAAGGACAAGCGCTGATTTCCAATATCAGCAAGTGTGCGAGGGAGGAGCGGGAGGCATGCGCACTAGGAGGCGATGAGGAAATCACGTATGAGCAAGAGTGAGAGATGGCGCACCAAGAATTACATGTTTGAGGTGTTCCACGACGTTTGGACTGCATGCCAATAACGCCGAACCCATATATGGGTCGGTATGTATCAGTTTGAGTCGAACCGAGTCAGTTTGGGCCAAGTTATGGCTGTTTTTAGGCCCGTTTAAAGGGGAGGACGTCCCACCCCTCATATAAACCTCTGTAGCCGTCACAAGTTAGGGTTTGGACCACGTTAAAATATTTTGGAGTTGTTTCTTTCATAGAACCTCTGGAATTACCCTGTGTTCGAATCTACCAACTATAATTGAGTGTGATCTGTTGTTCTATTGGGAATTAGTAGATTGCAGCATTGCTCGTGGTCACGGCTGTGTGCGCAAGAGTGTGGTGTTGTGAATATCCTACAAGGTTCGAGATCTGTTGCACTGGCATCAGGGATCAAGCGGGAGAGATCATAGCTACGCACTAGTTATCTATCATCCACCATCATCATCGCCATCCGCTTACTGAGAAGATCGGGCCACCCCATATCATAATTTACATCCAAAATGCATCCTTCCTAGTACCAAAAGAGAACCTACATGCGACTACTACTAGTAAACAGGAGTAGTAAAATAGTACTACCAGTAGTACTATTTATCTGCTAATACACCATTACAGTCTTGATCATCAGCCGTAGTTTAAGATCATTTTTTCCTATCGATGCAAATCCAGAAAGATACATGGGTGGATTGTCCAACCTTCATCAGGAACCGCGGGGGCACCTCGAGGTACGTCCTGAGCTTGTAGGATGGGAGGTTGGCCGGCGACAAGCTGCTCGTCAGCTCGATTACCGCATTAAGGCTCTCGACCATCGACAAGTCCGCCAACCCTGGCAGGCCACGCGCGCACAGTTTCACCGTGTACCGTGGCCACAAGCACCTGTCCTGCCTGATGCACACCAAGGACACGACGGCGGCTGGGCCGAGCGTGCTGATGGTCAGGCCGAACACGGCACCGTCATCCCCGCAGAGGAAGCGCGTGAATCCCCTCGTGCTTGTTGGTGGTGGAGTCGGGATGTGGCAAAAGAAGGCGCTGCCGTAGATGGCCCTGGTTACTATGACCCCGTGGGCCTCCTTCATGTGGGGAAGGAGCCCTGCCGGCGAGGCAATGAAATCATAGGTGGAATCAATGCAGGAGCACGGGCCATGCGAGCACGCGATCTTGTGCTCGTCGAGCTTGTCGAAGGCGACCAAGATAAAGCAGCCGTCATAGGGGCACTCAATCATCACCTCAGACTGGACGGTTTCCATAGCAGCCGGCTCATGGTCGAATTCGCCGACGCGGTACACGAACTTGTGAGAGTGGTTACAGAGGGAAGATCGGCTCGCCGACATAGTGGCCGTCGGCCAGAAACCCGGGTTGGGTGGGTATACTGAAGAGTATACTGATTGAGTTTCGTACTGTACTGTTACGATTGTACAGAAATATGCTAGGCATGGGCGCACCGGCGGCAGCTGCACTTGGCCACTTTTTTCTTAGATAGTGTCCCACACGCTGTACACGCTTCGTCAAAACAAAAAAGCTGCAGAAAGTTGACAGGTGAGTAATAAAGCAGGTGTCACATCAGACGCACTGCATAAAGACAAGACAAACATAGGGAGATACCAAGGCAAGAAGATCCAGGTGAGTGAGAGGCAAGAAGTTCTACTCCTGGAGAGAGACGAAAAGCATGCGGCCTGCTGCATGGTGTACAGTGCTGCAGGGGAGAGACCGAGGACTGCATGCATGTCTTCGACACCAACCTATAATTAACTATTTTGGTCTTATCAAATTTAAATGGCCTTAATAATCCCAGACAGAGGGACTACTAGTAATAGTAGTAGTACTACATCTTACAACAAATCAGACAAACCAGTACTGCATTTATTAGTGGTACTTTTTTTTGAAAAATTATAATTAGTAGTGGTACTTAGATATGTGAAAAACCAATCCAAGTTACTACTCCAATAGAGAGTATGATCACTCTGTTTTATGGATTCTTGTTTACTATACGTACTAGTAAAAAAGCTAGAATGTAGATTGTTTCATAATAAATTTTGGCTCTACAATATCTAGCATACGCGCAAACCTTAAAAGACACTTCATTGCTTCGTTTCAGGGATCTTGTGCTAAATACATGGACTTAGATGTAATTTTCATTTTTTATGAGGTCATTGATGTAACTAGTACTTCCACCGACCGCGTGTTAACTAATAAAGCACCTCGCTCCTACGGGGCCTACCACAATTAAAAATAATTACACTGCCCCGATTATCAGACAAAGTGGAACATGGTTTCTTATAATTCCAAAATTTTAAGAAATAGGATGTTTCAAGCTTCCCGGCTAACTTTGCACAATTTAGTGACTTTTTCCGATTTAACGAAATTAGGTCAAACATTTGAAGGAGATATGCCCTAGAGGCAAATAAGAAATAGGTTTTTATTATCATATCTCAATTAGTTTATAATAGTTTCATATTTTGCTATAACTCTGCCAAGTAGAAACATTGGTACAAGTGTGGTATGAAACAACCAAGTCCCTAGTAGCCTCTATTCATACTAGTTCGTTGGTCACGAAGATGATCTGGGTTTCAAGATCATGGGCATTTATGCCGACTGACAACAAGATCATATCATTAGAGAATGATGTGGTTGGACATTCCTCGAAGGATTGCAACACGATCAAGTCATATAGTTCATTGTTGCAACATCTATACCTAGACTCCTTCTCCTTAGACCGTGAGCTCATATTACTCACTATTTCCCTAGGCTGCTTTGACTGCATCAAACGTCATCTGGTAATGCGGTGGCCATAAAGGTGTATGTTGGGTATTCCGAAGGAACAGTAGATGGCATGTGACTGCAAGGCCGGGATTTGTTCACCCACATGACGGGTAAAGATACATACGGCCGACTTGGTGAGATTACATCCATATATGTTGCAACATGTGACTAGGTCACGGGGATATAATATCACGGTAACAAGAAAACATAACTTGTTGTGAACGAGATTGAACTACCATTGATCGGATCTCGGACAAGTTGTATCGAGAAACAAAAGGAAGAGGATGCTACATTTAGACGGTTCAAACGACATTGTCATCAGGAATGCATAGGGGTCACATGGACATCCCTGGTCACTCTATTGATCATGAAGGAAATATGCCCTGAGAGGCAATAATAAAGTTGTTATTATATATTCCTTATATATGATAGGTGTTTATTTTACATGCTAGAATTGTATTGATCAGGAAACATCAATACATGTGTGTTTAATAAACAAAAAGTGTTCCTAGTTATGCCTCTCCTATAGACTAGCTTGTTGATTAACAAGATGATCAAGGTTTCCTGATCATGGACATTGGATGTTGTTAATAACAAGGTCACACCATTGGTGGAATGATGTGATGAACATTCATCCGAAGTATAGCATTACGATCAAGTCATTATGTTTATATTGCTATAACATCATACGAAGTAATCTTTATCCTTAGACCATGAGATCATGTTAATTGCTAACACCGGAAGAGTATCTTGATAACATCAAACGTCACACCGTAACAGGGTGACTATAAAGATGGGTTCAGTACTACGGAGGTGTTATGTTGAGGCTCATGGCTCAAGAGTGGAATTTGTCAATCCCGATGACGGATAGATATACTCTAGGCCCTCTCGGTGATATCACATTAAGATAGCTTGCAAGCAAGTGATGTGATCACTAGAATGTTATATCACGGGAACGAGAAAATAGTGCATGTCGGTAACGAGATCAAACTAGGTATGGAGATACCGATGATCGAATCTCGGACATGTAATATATCGAGAGACAAAGGGATTTAGTTACAAGCGTTAAAGGTTCTCACGATCATAGAAGTCATCGTTGAATGTGTAGGAGTCAGTACGGATCTCTAGGTCCCGCTGCTGATTATTGATCGGAGAAGGGTCTCGACCATGTTTGCATTATTCACGAACCATAGGCTGGCACACTTAAGAGTTACCGGATACCATTTTGGAGCACATATGTTTTAGACGAAAGAATTGCAAAGCGCAGGAATTGTTTCAATAGAAACCGGAAATTGTTTCGGGTGAAATTGCAGAAAGTGGTTCTGCATGTGATATTGAAATATTGCAAGGGGCTATATGTGAATGTTTGTTAATTAAAGTAATTAACAAAATTCTGAATAAATTTAATAAAAGAGTTTTATTAAATGAGAGAGCATTAAATTTGGAGAAATTTAATGCATTTAAAGTGGAGACTTTAAAAGGGAATGTGAAGAGGCATTTTAATGTGGAGGGGTTACCACCACATGAATGGGGGAGGTGAGGGGTCACCCCCCATGCGCTGGCCATGGAGAGAGGGGCACCCCCTCCTCCTCCTATAAAAGTCCACCCATTCCCTCCTTCATCTTGACACCTCCTTTTGAAAGGTCTCTCTCCCCCTCTAGAATTATTCCCGCATGGTCTCGGATTAGCGAGATACATGTTCCCGGTGGCATTTCGTCTGGAAGGAGTTGCTGCTTCCGCTGGATCGCTGGAGCGAGGAGGTGGAGGTTGTCCGGTGGCTTGAATGTGTGTGCGAAATGGATGCGCTATCGCTGAGTTGTGGCGCCGGACTTCCTCACGATCTTGAGATCGGCAAGTGTCACGACTACATCAACCACGAGTTCCTACTGCTAACAAAACTCGTTGTCTTCGAGGGTAAGTTCTCATTGGATGTATGTCCACCTGCTTTGTACCTAGTAGATAGATCTTGGCGTAGTTCACACCGTAGGAAATTTTTGTTTTCTATGTCATGGACCCAACAAAGGGTATCGTGAGCCTGATATATGTCTAGGTGCTTTTCACGGGTAGTACACATATGTTTATATGTGGGCGATGATGATCATGTTATTGCATCTTCTATGTATTTTGGATATTGGTGGCATAGTGGGATGAAGCGGGCCGGACCAACCTTACATGTCATCGTACATGAGACCGGTTCCACGACTGACATGCAACTTGTTTTTCATAAGTGGCTGGCGGGTGTCTGTCTCTCCTACTATAGTCAAAATCTGATTTACAACGAGTTTCTAATAACTTAGTTATCCTTGTTGTGGTTCATGTTCGTAGGTGAGAACGGTTCTATCTCCAAAAGCCCTAAGCCACGTAAAACTTGCAATTGATAAATTAGAGGCGTCTAGTTTAGATCGTTGCTGGGTAGTGTATTGATATGGTATTGTTGTAAGTAGATGTATGATAGATACTCTTACAACACACTCAACGTGTAAGTTCGATAGACCTTGGTCTTACACACAAAGGAATGATAGAGATCAAACCACAATGCAAGTGATAGAGATCAAATGCATGGACCATATCATCTCACTTTACACATTAGATATTTGCATCTTATATTGCTAGTTTGGCGCTTTTGGTAGCATTATAAGATGATCCCTCATTTAGATATCAAGATAAAAATGTGTTCTTCCTTAAGTATGCACCGTTCTGTGGATCGTGTTTCGAGACATCACGTGATGATCGGGTGTACTCAAATCTACGCTTTCATAGGAACGGGTGTAAGACAGTTTTACACACGCGAATACTAAGGTTCTTACTTGGCGAGCCTAGCATGTACAGACATGGCCTCGGAACACAGACCGAAAGGTTAAGCATGAGTCATATAGTTGATATGATGCCCATATAGATGCTTGCCTTTGAAGCTACATCAACTCACGTGATGATCGGACTTGGTGTAGTGGATTTGGTTCATGTAATCACCAAAAGGACATGAGGGATGTCATTTTTGAGTGGGAGTTCATTAGTAATTTGGATTAGTTGAACTCAATCTATCATAAACTTAGTCTAAATAAACTTTACAAATTCTGTTGTAGATGGCACCACCTGCTTTTAATTTCAATGTGTTCATGGAGAAAGAGAAACTTGCTGCGAATGGTAGCAACTTCACCAACTGGGCTATGAATTTGAGGATTCTCCTCACTGCTGCACAAAAGCAATATGTGAAGATGCGCCACTAGGCCCCCCACCAGCTCCTGATGCCCCTGACGAGGAAAAGAATGTCTATGTGACTCGTCAGGAGGACCACAACTTAGTTCATTGTGACATATTGTATGGGCTAGAGCCAGAACTTCGAAAGCGTTTCTAAAATGGCAATGCCTTTGATACCATGGGAGAATTGAAAATGATTTTCGATACCCATGCTGCCGTAGAGAGTTATAATGCTACAGAAAAGTTCTTTAGCTGCATGATGGAGGAAAACAGCTCCGTTAGTGAGCACGTACTCAAAATGTCCTGCATCGCCGATAAGCTTGTGTCCTTGGGAATAACGATTCCCATTGACTTAGGCATACATCGTGTTCTCCAATCTCTGCCACCTAGCTACAAGAGCTTCGTGATGAACTATAATATGCAGGGCATGAAGAAGTCTCTTCCCGAGCTTCTGTCAATGCTTAAGACTGCAGAAGTGGAGATTAGGAAAGAACATCAAGTGTTGATGATCAATAGGACCACCGGTTTCAAGAAAGACAAGAAAGGCAAGCACAAGGGAAAGAAGGGTGGAAAATCTGTTGCCACGCCTGAAAAGAAACCCTGAGCTAGCCCTAAGTCTGACACCGAGTGCTACTATTGTAAGGGGACTGGCCATTGGAAGCGCAACTGCACCAAGTATTTGGCGGACAAGAAGTCCGGCAAGGCAAACAAATGTATATGTGATATACATGTTATTGATGTGTACTTGACTAGTACTCGCAGTAGCACCTAGGTATTTGATACGAGATCGGTTGCTAATATATGTAACTCGGTTCAGGGGCTACAGAACAAGCGACAACTAGCAAGGGATGAGGTCAGGATGCGGGTCAGCAATGGATCAAAAGTTGATGTGATCGCCGTCAGGACGCTACCTCTCCATTTGCCATCAGGATTAGTTATAAACCTAAATAATTGTTATTTAGTGCCTACACTAAGCATGAACATTGTATCTGGATCGTGTTTGCTGCAAAGTGGTCATTCCTTTAAATCTGAAAAACAATGATTGTTTGATTTATAAGAATGATATCTTTTATGGTCATGCACCTATGTTGAATGGTTTATTTCTGATAGATCTCGATAGTAATATTACACACATTCATAATGTTAATGCGAAAAGATTAAACTTGATGATGATATGTCTACATATATGTGGCACTGCCGTCTAGGTCATATTGGCGTTAAACGCATGAAGAAACTCCATTCTGATGGACTTTTGGAATCACTTGATTTTGAATCATTTGATACATGTGAGCCACGCCTTATGGGCAAGATGACTAGAACGCCGTTTTCCGGTTCAATGGAACGGGCAACAGATCTATTGGAAATCATACATACTGATGTGTGTGGACCAATGAGTGTGTCGGCGCGAGGTGGATATCGTTATTTTGTTACTTTCACGGATGATTTGAGTAGATACGGGTATATCTATTTGATGAAACACAAGTCTAAAACTTTTGAAAAGTTCAAGGAATTTTAGAATGAAGTGGAAAATCATCGTAATAGAAATATCAAATTTCTACGGTCTGACCGTGGAGGAGAGTATCTAAGTTACGAGTTTAGCACACACATGAAAGAGTGTGGAATAGTTTCACAACTCACGCCTGCCGGAACACCACAATGTAATGGTGTGTCGGAATGTCGTAATCGTACCTTATTGGATATGGTTCGATCTATGATGTCTTTGACTGACTTGCCACTGTCATTTTGGGGTTATGCATTGGAAACAGCTGCATTCACTTTAAATCGGGCACCATCTAAATCCGTTGAAACGACACCATATGAATTATGGTTTGGAAACAAACCTAAGCTGTCATTTCTTAAAGTTTGGGGATGCGATGTTTATGTGAAGAAACTTCAACCAGATAAACTCGAACCCAAAGCAGAAAAATGCGTCTTCATAGGATACCCTAAGGAAACAATTGGGTATACCTTCTATCACAGATCTGAGGGCAAGGTTTTTGTTGCCAAGAATGGATCCTTTCTTCAGAAGGAGTTTCTCGTGAAAGGTGTGAGTAGTCGGAAGGTAGAACTCGAAGAGGTTATTGAACCTTCTCTTCATGGAATGGCGAGTGGCGCAGCACCGGAAGTTTTTTTAGAGTTGACTTCACCTGATGAAGAGAGAGCTAATGATAATGATCATGAAACTCCGAAAGAGGACACTACCGAACCTCGCAGGTCAAGCAGGACACGTGCAGCTCCTGAACTGTACGGCAATCCTGTTATGAATTTCATGGTTGATGAAATGGATGACCCTGCGACGTAAGAAGAAGCAATGATAAGCCTGGATTCCAACAAATGGCTGGAAGCCATGAAATCCGAGATGGAATCCATGTACGAGAACCAAGTTTGGAACTTGGTGGACTTACCTCACGATCGAAAAGCCGTTGAGAATAAATGGATTTTCAAAATAAAAACTGATGCTGATGGTAATGTGACCATCTATAAGGCTCGACTTGTCACAAAGGGGTTTCGACAAATTCAAGGAGTTGACTACGACGAGACATTCTCTCCCGTAGCGATGCTTAAGTCAGTTAGGATTATGTTTGCAATTGGTGAATATTTCAATTATGAAATATGGCAAATAGATGTCAAAACTGCGTTCCTCAATGGTAATATTGAAGAAGAGTTGTATATGATACAACCTAAGGGTTTTGTCGATCCTAAGGATGCTAATAAGGTATGCAAACTTCAGCGATCCATCTATGGACTGAAGCAAGCATCCCGGAGTTGGAATCTCCGTTTTGATGAGATGATCAAAGAGTTTGGATTTGTCCAAACTTATGGAGAGGCTTGTATTTACAAGAAAGTGAGTGGGAGCAATGTGGCATTTCTGATATTATATGTGGATGACATATTATTGATAGGAAATGATATAGATCTTTTAAACAGTGTTAAAAGTTATCTAAACAGCAAATTTTCGATGAAAGACCTTGGTGAAGCGTCAAATATATTAGGCATTAAAATGTATAGAGATAGATCAAGGCGCCTAATTAGGCTATCGCAGAGTACATACCTTGATAAGATATTAAAGAAGTTTAATATGGACGAAAGTAAGAAGGGGTTCTTGCCTATGTTGCAAGGCAAGACATTGAGTAAGACTCAAAGTACGGCTACGGCAGAAGAAAGAGAGATGATGGATAAAATCCCCTATGCCTCGGCCATAGGCTCTATTATGTATGCCATGCTATGTACAAGACCGGATGTGGCACATGCTATTAGTTTGACTAGTAGGTACCAATATGATACAGGTTCGGAACACTGGATAGCGGTAAAGAACATCCTCAAGTACTTGAGAAGAACTAAGTATATGTTTCTTATATACGGAGGTGAAGAAGAGCTAGTCGCTAAGTGTTATGTCGATGCTAGCTTTGACACTGATCCGGATGACTAAGTCTCCATCCGGATACGTATTTCTCTTGAACGGAGAAGCAGTTAGTTGGAGGACTTGCAAACAACCTGTGGTGGCTGGATCAACAATGGAGGCGGAATATGTTGCTGCTTCAGAAGCGGCGCAGGAGGTGGTTTGGATGAAAGAGTTCATCACGGAACTAGGTGTGGTTCCCAGTGCGTCGGACCCAATGGTGATCTATTGTGACAACAATGGATCCATAGCCAACGCAAAGGAACCGAGGTCTCACAAGAATTCCAAGAATATTAAGCGCCAGTTTCACTCCATCTGCGAGCATGTCAAGGATGGAGATATAAAGATTTGTAAGTACACACGGACCTAAATGTAGCAAATCCGTTGAATAAAGTTCTCCCTAGGGCAAAACATGATAAACACCAGAACTCCATGGGTGTTAGATTTATCACTATGTGAACTAGATTATTGTCTCTAGTGCAAGTGGGAGACTGAAGGAAATATGCCCTGAGAGGCAATAATAAAGTTGTTATTATATATTCCTTATATATGATAGATGTTTATTTTACATGCTAGAATTGTATTGATCAGGAAACATCAATACATGTGTGTTTAATAAACAAAAAGGGTTCCTAGTTATGCCTCTCTTATAGACTAGCTTGTTGATTAACAATATGATCAAGGTTTCCTGATCATGGACATTGGATGTTGTTAATAACAAGGTCACACCATTGGTGGAATGATGTGATGAACATTCATCCGAAGTATAGCATTACGATAAAGTCATTATGTTTATATTGTTATAACATCATACGAAGTAATCTTTATCCTTAGACCATGAGATCATGTTAATTGCTAACACCGGAAGAGTATCTTGATAACATCAAACGTCACACCGTAACAGGGTGACTATAAAGATGGGTTCAGTACTACGAAGGTGTTATGTTGAGGCTCATGGATCAAGAGTGAAATTTGTCAATCCCGATGACGGATAGATATACTCTGGGCCCTCTCGGTGATATCACATTAAGATAGCTTGCAAGCAAGTGATGTGATCACTAGAATGTTATATCACGGGAACGAGAAAAGAGTGCATGTCGGTAACGAGATCAAACTAGGTATGGAGATACCGATGATCGAATCTTGGACATGTAATATATCGAGAGACAAAGGGGTTTAGTTACAAGCGTTAAAGGTTCTCACGATCACAGAAGTCATTGTTGAATGTGTAGGAGTCAGTACGGATCTCCAGGTCCCGCTGCTGATTATTGATCGGAGCAGGATCTCGATCATGTCTGCATTATTCACGAACCATAGGCTGGCACACTTAAGAGTTACGGGACACCATTTTGGAGCACATATGTTTCAGACGAAAGAATTACAAAACGCAGGAATTGTTTCAATAGAAACCGGAAATTGTTTCGGGTGAAATTGCAGAAAGTGGTTCTGCATGTGATATTGAAATATTGCAAGGGGCTATATGTGAATGCTTGTTAATTAAAGTAATTAAATTTGGAGAAATTTAATGCATTTAAGGTGGAGACTTTAAAAGGGAATGTGAAGAGGTATTTTAATGTGGAGGGGTTACCACCACATGAATGGCGAGGTCAGGGGTCACCCCCCATGCGCCGGCCATGGAGAGAGGGGGACCCCCCTCCTCCTATAAAGGCCACCCATTCCCTCCTTCATCCTGACACCTCCTTGTGAAGGATCTCTCTCTCCTCTAGAATTATTCCCCCATGGTCTTGGATTAGCGAGATACATGTTCCCGGTGGCATTTTAAATGCGGAAGAAGTTCGCTTCCTGGATCACCGGAGCGAGGAGGTGGAGGTTGTCTGGTGGCTTGAACGTGTGTGCGAGTATGGATGCGCTACTGAGTTGCGGCGCTCGGACTTCCTCACGATCTTGAGATCGGCAAGTGTACGACTACATCAACCACGAGTTCCTACTCGTTAACAAAACTCGTTATCTTCGAGGGTAAGTTCTTGTTGTATGTATGTCCACCCGTTGCTTTGTACCTAGTAGATAGATCTTGGCGTGTAGTTCACACCATAGGAAATTTTTTGTTTTCTATGCTGTGGACCCAACAGATCATTGATACAGATCATGTCTAGAGCATTCTCGAGCCGTGAGAGGATACACTTAAGGGTACGATGAGAGCGATCATTCGTAAGACGGAATCACAGTAGAGAAAGGGAGAAAGCCGGAATCATTCCGCGGAGAGATCCAAAGTTGTTCGAAGAAAGAATAAAGGAAAAGACCGGAAAAGTGTTTTCGGATAAATGAGAATTTAAATATATATTTATTATATGTTAATTGTGAATTAATATATTCTAAATAATATTTAGATTAAAATATATAAAGGCAACTTTCATATTAGGCCAAATCCTAGAGGGAAAAGGCCTAGAATAAAAATTGCAGAAAAAGAAAAGGAAACAGCCACGTGGACCGCGGATAATATACGCCGCACAGGGCAGACACCAGCTGGCCGCAGCCGCTGCCAGGCCAGCTTGACCCGGCCCATGATGAGCTCGCGGGGAGCCAGCCGGCGGGCTGCGCCACTGGGCCGTGAGCCAGTCCTGGCCTAGCCGGCTACCCCCTCTCCTTTTGCCCTTTTTCCCTTTGTTTTAGCCCCACATGGGGCACCTAATGGAGAGGGTACGCCCCCCTCCGCCTATATAAAGGGGTGCCCATGGGTGGGATGAAACACACCAACAATTGGAGAAGTCCTTTGGTTGACTTTATCCTCCTCTCTCTCTATATATATACCTCGTGACCATGGCCCCATGTCTGGGTTGTGCGATCAAGGCACACCTGCAGTACGCTGTTGCGCTGCAGGGATTCCTAGCCGGATATAACTTCCGCACTCCTAGCAGGATCAGGGAGCCGAGGTCTCATCATGCACCGGATGTGTACGAAGACACGAGGCGCAACACTTGGGGCGCTAGAATGTCGTGAGCCAGAGCTGTTGCACGATGAAGATGATGAAGATCAAGAAGGAGCAAGGGGTGACCTACGAGGAGCTTCACGACCTTGAGGTCGGCTACGAGTACGACTACATCAACCATGTTCCCGGCGGAACGTTAACCGCGTACGGTCTATAAGGGTATGTATTCTCTATGCATCGTCCGTTACCGCATTACTACATAGATAGATCCTAGGCAAGTTTTGGGGTTACATCGTAGGGAAATTTTTGTTTTCCGCACCGATCTCCAATAGTGGTATCAGAGCTGATCTATGTGTAGGAGTGATATACGGCCAGTACGCACAAGTATTGTGCGGGCATTGATCCCTTAGTTGTTACCCTCTAATGTGTACTTGTTTATATCGCGGTATTGTTTGATGAAGCGGCCCGGACTGACCTTACGCGTATTCGTACGCGAGACTAGTTCCACGCTCAACATACGTCTTGTACCGTATAAGTGGCTAGCGGGTGTCTGTCTCTCATTCGATAGTTGATATAGCATTTACAATGGAGGGCCCTGAAAGGGGTGTAGTAGAGACAACTATCGGATCCATGTTGTGGTTGGAAAGTTCGTAGTTTAGAAACGGTTCTAGTGCGAAAGCCCTAACAACCACGTAAAACTTGCAATAGATAAAGTAGAGGCGTCTAACTTTATTTTGCAGGGGGGCATGTGATTATGATATGGCAATGGTCGTTACGAAGGTAAAGTAGTTTACTTTTCTGTTACTAAGTAGTATAGTGATATTCATCATTCCGATGGATGACCTGGTGGAGGCGTCGTGGACTTGGCGTCAAACCAAGGGCACGATGGAGATCAAGCCGGAGCGCTCGATGGAGATCAAGGCGCAAAAAGGACCATATCATATCACATTATACATATGATGTTGATACCAGTTTTTCATCTTATTATGTGCTAGTATTTAGATACTCAACGGTAGCAAATAAGATAATCCCTATTGAATTCCAATGTTCTGTGTTCCCCTTGTGTGTGCACCACCAAGGAAGTTCTTCGGTATGAGGCGATCCAGGGTTACAGGCCTGGGTGTAAGCCATGTTGCATAGCGAATACACACAAGTTAGATTTGGCGAGCCTAGCATGTACAGACATGGCCTCGGAACACAAGAGATTGAAAGATCGATCATGAGTCACATGGATGATGTGATTGACATTAGTGAATGTCTACCTTTGATAATGCACTGATGGTCGTGATGATCGGGGGAGGTGCAGAGGATAGGGATCATGCGATCACTAAACTCGTCCACGGGATGACCATTTTAGTGGAGACCAACTATAAATTGATCTCTTATTATAAACTTAGTCTAGATGTCTGTTTGCAAATATCTTAGTAGATCTTAGCCTATCCCATTGAGGTCCTTTGCGACCATGGGAATATATTGCTTAATATGGAACTTAGCAAAAGGGTCCAACTTCTTAGATTAATACCCACGCCTGAGGGATATCCTCGTAAAGGTGATCTTCTCTTCTTGATACAATAACGATTAGGAGATAATTTGATGACTCCAGAATGTTTGGAAAAACACGTGGCGATCTTGCATTAGAGTTGAGAACTCTTAGAAGGGCTTGATTTCAAATGGAGGTCATGGATGAAAAGGTATATGTAAGATATACAAATTATAAATGTGGTTCTTGCAAAACTCGTTGCAGATTGCGAAGTATTTGATACTTGTCCCATTTTTTGAAAGCGGGATGGTCTGCTTGAGAATTGCTGGTTTTGAGGCAATGTGACTTGATGATGGCAAGCAAAATAGTTGATGGCCGACATCACCTCTTCCCTCAAAGTTTATCATTTGGATTAGTGGACTTGAATATAATTTTGTAATCCTAGTTTGTGTGTCTTGCTTTTGGCAAGACGATTATTCATATGAACAGTTACAAACCAGTTTGTACTATTCTGATGAACAATACCTTATGGTCACATTATGATTATAAATAAAGTTATTCTCATCACTATGTTAATGATAATGGTTTAAACATTTATAAAGGATTAGAATGCTAAAAGATATCCAAAGCTTAATAATGAAAAGACACTACAGTTTAAGTCATTTTGGTTATTGCAGGTTCTTTATGAAAGATCGGGGTCCTAGATGCATAATCTAGAGACTTTGCAAAACCATGCCTCTTAGGCAGAATGACTAAAACTCTGCATTCTGGTAAAACGGTGATATGCGTAGAAATGTTGAATCTTATACATAATGATGTATCATATTTTCAACAAGTAGTGGAAATCATTTATTGTGGACTTAAGTGAATAAGTGTATTTACTTGATGAAACATGAAGTTTGAAATGATTTGAATTGTTCAAATGAGTTCATAACTAAAGAGAATATTGAAATTACCAAGAATACAAAGTCTCTTCGATTTGATCGACATGACTAAAGTATTCAAGTTAAGTTTAGCATAAAAGGAACTTGTGAAATATGTTTCACAAATTATGATAATTGGATGAATTCAAACTATGTTGAAATGTCTAAACATCATAATCATTTTGTATTAGATACATATTATCTCTTATCGGGGTTGTAGTTATCATTAAAGATCAAAATAAGCAAACACTCATTTGAAATACAAAGGAACATCTAAAAGATTCGTGGAAACAACACCATAGGTGTTATGGCACGTTCGAGTTTCTGGAGATTTTAGCAAGTCGAAATCGTGGCGAATAAACAAGTCTTTGTAAAGCATTCTTAGGAAGCTATGAATGCATCTTCCACAAAGGGGCAAACTTGATGTTGTCCTAAGTTGATGTGTCTTAATGAAGATACAGGTGGAAGAAAGTGAAAGATCAAACCTTGCCTCCGAATTGTTGAGTGGCGCAGCGGAATTTGTTTCGTGAATCCAAACTCTACAAATAGAGGAGAAACTATTGATAATGATCATAGAGTTTCAGTGAATACTTTTACTAAAGATAATAGGATTCAACTATATATTCTACAAGATGGTGGAATTATATTATTGATTCACTTGTCATGTTTTAACAAGACATACCTACGAAATACAAAGAAGCGTGTTGGACCTAAGTACGAGAAATGAATGGTCATTGAAGTCTCGTAATTGGAATTCTCAAATTGATGATGATCAAAGAATTTTGGAATGTCCAAGATTATCGAGAAGACCTGGATTTGAGTGGGAGAAAACCAGCTTGGCTAATTCATAATATGTAGCTGACATATTTTGAGTGGGAGCTAAGTGAAATCCCTAGATCTCAAACATGAATGTCATATTTGAGTGGGAGTGTGATATCATTCTAGGATATGTGGACGACATATGTGAAAGATGTGATCGGTGTTAATAATATTTAAGTTAGGATGAAGTTGAAATTATTAAACAATAAGATCTATCGAGATAGATTGGTGAGTTTAATAAACAATGAATGTAAAATGCTTCCTAGACTTGATTCTGAAAGTTGTTCAGAATGCCCTAAGCAAGATTCTGAAGAAGTTCAGAATGGAACAAGGTAAGAAGGAAGTTCTTACTGTATGAAGCATTGAGTTAGTATTGCAACTATGGTTGAAAGAAAGAGATGCGTTGCATCTCCTATGCCTCAGTCATAGGTTCTTCCATAAAACCATGTTGTATACTCGACATAATGTGACCCAAGGTTCTGGTTGATAGGACAAAGTCTTAAAAGTAAGAACATGTCTTTAAGTGATTCCTGAGTTAATCACAAAACCAGAATTAAGTTTGTACATAAATGGCAAGAAGCAATGTAAGTGGCATAGATGCATTTCATGCACTAGGATCTACATAGATATAGAAGTATAAAGGCTAGATCTGATGTGTTGTATAATGTTATGGCGGGGTTAGTTCGCCTTTAACGTAGAATGATGTGTCCCAGGGCCTAGTGCCCATGAGAAAGCCCTCGAGGTTGATCTAAAGTCACTGTAAGCTCCTGGAATCCGGCCTCGTTCTGCTGCCATGACTATAGTATATACACAAAGGATAGCAAAGTGTGTTTTCAAGTTTAGATGACAACGGTGAAAACAACCGTCGTCATAAACACTAGAAACAAAGTCTCACTTTGTCACCAAACAAATAATTCAACCCATTATAAGATAATGGAGTGAATGTCAAAATTAGGAAGACATTATCGATTTGCAAAAGACATAAGGATCTGGTAAAACAGAACATGGACATGACGTTTCCCATGAGCATGCATGATCTGTAAATGCATATGGTATATGGTTTATATGAGTAAAATGCAAGCTAGTTTATTTGTACTCTAGTGCAAGTGGGAGACTGAAGGAGATATGCCCTAGAGGCAAATAAGAAATAGGTTTTTATTATCATATCTCAATTAGTTTATAATAGTTTCATATTGTGCTATAACTGTGCCAAGTAGAAACATTGGTACATGTGTGGTATGAAACATACAAGTCCCTAGTAGCCTCTATTCATACTAGTTCGTTGGTCACGCAGATGATCTGGGTTTCAAGATCATGGGCATTTATGCCGACTGACAACGAGATCATATCATTAGAGAATGATGTGGTTGGACATTCCTCGAAGGATTGCAACATGATCAAGTTATATAGTTCATTGTTGCAACAGCTATACCTAGACTCCTTCTCCTTAGACCGTGAGCTCATATTACTCACTGTTTCCCTAGGCTGCTTTGACTGTATCAAACGTCATCTGGTAACGCGGTGGCCATAAAGGTGTATGTTGGGTATTCCGAAGGAACAGTAGATGACATGTGACTGCAAGACCGGGATTTGTTCACCCACATGACGGGTAAAGATACATATGGCCGACTTCATGAGATTACATCCATATATGTTGCAACATGTGACTAGGTCACGGGGATGTAATATCACGGTAACAAGAAAACATAACTTGTTGTGAACGAGATTGAACAAGGTATGGGATACCATTGATCGGATCTCGGACAAGTTGTATCGAGAAACAAAAGGAAGAGGATGCTACATTTAGACGGTTCAAACGACATTGTCATCAGGAATGCATAGGGGTCACATGGACATCCCTGGTCCCTCTGTTGATCATTGATACAGATCATGTCTAGAGCATTCCCGAGCCATGAGAGGATACACTTAAGGGTATGATGAGAGCGATCATTCGTAAGACGGAATCACAGTAGAGAAAGAGAGAAAGCCGGAATCGTTCCGCGGAGAGATCCGAAGTTGTTCGGAGAAAGAATAAAGGAAAAGACCGGAAAAGTGTTTTCGGATAAATGGGAATTTAAATATATATTTATTATATGTTAATTGTGAATTAATATATTCTAAATAATATTTAGATTAAAATTTATAAAGGCAACTTTTATATTAGGCCAAATCCCAAAGGGAAAAGGCCTAGAATAAAAACTACAGAAAAATAAAAGGAAAAAGAAAAGGAAACAGCCACGTGGGCGGCGGATAATATCCGCCAGACAGATTTGACACCAGTGCCCGCCCATTGCTAGGCCATTCGACCCGACCCATGAGGAGCTCATGAGAGCTAGGGCGGGCTGCCCATTGGGTCATGGTAGTAAACGACCACCCGGCAAAGTGAGGTCGGCAGCGGGCCATGGCCGGCCTGCCACCCGGTAGGACTAAGGGCGGGTGGCCGCTGGCGTCATGGGTCGAGGCGAGCCCGCTTTGGCTCCCCCTTCTGGCCGCTTCTTTGAGCTGGAGCCACACGGCGCCACCCAAGACCATTGGCAAAGACTTTTTTGTCATTGCTGGTTGATGGGCTGGCAGTCCTGACCTAGCCGTCTGCCCCCTCTCATTTTGCCCTTTTTCCCTTTGTTTTAGTCCCACAAGGGGCACCTAATGGAGAGGGTACGCCCCTCTCCGCCTATATAAAGGGGTGCCCATGGGTGGGATGAAACACACCAACAATTGGAGAAGTCCTTTGGTTGACTTTCTTCTCCTCCCTCTCTTTATACCTCGTGACCATGGCCCCATGTCTAGGCTGTGCGATCGAGGCACACCTGCAGTACGCTGTTGCACTGCAGGGATTCCTAGCTGGATATCAACTTTCGCACTCCCGGCGGGATCGGGGAGCCGGAGGTCTCATCGTGCACCGAATGTGTACGAAGACACGAGGCGCAACACTTGGGGCGCTAGAATGTCGTGAGCCGGAGTTGTTGCACGATGAAGATGATGAAGATCAAGAAGGAGCAAGGGGTGACCTGCGAGGAGCTTCGCGACCTTGAGGTCGGCTACGAGTACAACTACATCAACCACGTTCCCGGCGGAACGTTAACCGCGTACGGTCTACAAGGGTATGTATTCTCTACGCATCGGCCGTTACTGCATTACTACATACATAGATCCTAGGCAAGTTTTGGGGTTACATCGTAGGGAAATTTTTGTTTTACGCACCGATCCCCACAACATTTGCTACACAAGTAAGGGCAATTGATTGTTATTGAATTAAATATATTTTTAGAGGTGGATGGGTGATGTAGTAAACAATATCGTCGGTGTTAGTTTCCAACTATCACGAAAGAACATTTAATTCTCAATTTTTCAAGTGATGACGAGATTGTTCTTTTACGTAAAGAAACTCTGAAGAATATGGATCTGAATACCAGGAGACAAGTTTTCAGACATAAAGAGTGGACCAACATGTTGTAATAACGATGCCCATGTTTTATGAGCTTACAAACTTCCAAGCTAACTCCGCCAACTTGAATGACTTTATGCCAATTATTTATCGAATTTAGGTCAAATTTAAACTACAAGTAAATTGTAGGTTGCTTTAAAAGTTTTATAAAACTCTTCTAGAGGTACCTATTCAGGGGACAATTAATATATCATAAACCACCGAGATTTTTGACGACACGTTCAAATTCATGCTAAGATTTTGCATCTTGACAGTTTAACAAAATTAGGTCAAACTTGAGCTACAAGTAAGCGCGAAAGATCGCTCTTGAATTAAATGTTTGTTGATATTTGAATGACTTCCTATCTAACTCTGCCCATTTGAATGACTTTATATCGATTTATCGAAATTAGGTCAAATTTGAAACTACAAGTAAATTGTAGGTTGCCTTGAAATTTCTACGAAAAATCTTTTGAGGGGCACCCATCGAGGAGTCACAATCAATATGTCAGAAACCACCGAGAGTTTTGACGATAGTTTCAACTTTTTGCTAAGATTTTGCATCCTGACTATTTAATGAAATTAGGTCAAACTTGAGCTACAAGCAAGTAAGCGCGACAGACTTCTCTTGAATTAAATTTCTTTTCTAGGATAGATGGGTGCATCTCTTGTAGCAAACAATGCTGTCAGTGTGAGTTTCCAACTATCGGGAAAGAACATTCTCAATTTTTCGAGTGATATCGAGATTATTCTCTCCTATAAAGGAAGTCCGAAGAATAAGGATCTAAATGCCACAAGCCAAGTTTCACACATATATAGTGGACAAACATATTGTAATTATGATTTCCCGTGTTTTTTGAGTTCTCAAACTTCCTATAGCTTATCACTCTGCCCACTTGAATGACTTTATATGTCGATTAATCAAAATTAGGTCAAATTTGAACTATATACTACAAGTTTTTTAGGTTGCTATGAAAGTTATACGAAAAAGCTTTTGGAGGTACCCATCAGGGGTTCACAATCAATATATGAGAAACAACCGAGAGTTTTGATAACTGGTTTGACTTTATGCTAGGATTTTGCATCATGACAGTATTTAACGAAATTGGGTCAAACTTGAGCTACAAAGTAAGCGCGATAGATTGCTCTTCAAATATATGACTTTTTAGAGGTAGATAGGTGTATTTTCCTGTAGTAAATAATGTCGTCAGTGTGATTTTCCAACTATCAGGAAAGAACATTCAATTCTCAATTTTTCGAGCGATGACGAGCGAGGTTGTTCTTTTCCGTAAAGAAATGTCCGAAGAATATTGGATCTGAATGCCTGAAGCCAAGTTTACCGACATATATAGTGGACCAACATGTTGTACCAACGATTCCCATGTTTTATGAGTTTTCAAACTTCCTAGCTAACTCTGCCCATTTGACCGAATGACTTTATGTTGATTTATAAAAATTAGGTCAAATTTGAAACTTCAAGTACATTATAGGTTGATTTGGTAGTTTTACAAAAAAACTTTTGGAGGTACCCATCGATGGGTCACAATTAATATATCATAAAACACCGAGAGTTTTGATGATAAGTTCAACTTCTTGCTAAGATTTTGCATCTTGACAATTTAACGAAATTAGGTCAAACCTGATCTACAAGTAATTAAGCGCGATTGATTGCTCTTTAAATTAAATGTATTTTTAGAGGTAGATCGTTGTATCTTGTTGTAGTAAACAATGTTGTTAATGTGAGTTTCCAACTATCAGGAAAGAACATTCAATTCTACATTTTCCAAGTGAAGACGATTGAGGTTGTTCTTTTTCATAAGAAGTCCGGAGAATATTGGATGTGAATGCCACGCCAAGTTTACAGACATATATAGTGGACCAACATGTTGTACCAACGATTCCCGTGTTTTATTTATGAGTTTTCAAACTTCCTAGCTAACTTTCCCCATTTGACCGAATGACTATATGTCAATTTATCAAAATTAGGTCAAATTTGAAACTACAAGTAAATTGTAGGTTACTTTGAAAGTTTTAAGAAAAATCTTTTGGCGGTACCCATCGAGGGGTCACAATTAATATATCTGAAAAACGAGAGTTTTGACGATAGGTTCAACTTCTTGCTAAGATTTTGCATCTTGACAATTTAACGAAATTCATTAGGTCAAACTTGAGCTACAAGTAAGCGCGATAGATATCTCTTGAATTAAATGTCATTTCTGAGGTAGATGGGTGCATTTTCTAGTAGTAACCAGTGGCATGGGTGTGAGTGTCCAACTACCAGGAAAGAACATTGAATTCTACGTTTTCCGAGTGAAGACGAACGAGGTTAGTTGTTCTTTTCCGTAAAGAGAAGTCCAAAGAATATTGGATGTGGATGCCACAAGCCAAGTTAGAGGTAGATGGGTGCATTATATATATATATTCAGCACCCAGGGTGCAGAATAGTTATTTTGCACCCCACATATTTTTATGTTCTCACATATATAAATTTATTTTTTGTATACTATAATTATGTTCATGTTCATCAGAAACGTAAAAAAATCGACATAAAAATACGATTTATGAGTCATTATAGTTAAAAACATAGAAAATATGCATTTTACATCGTATTTTTATACGGCGTGTAAACTAATTTTTTATGACATGTCTAAATTTTCTTATGTTCTTCTCAACTTCTGAGATCAGAGAAAATTTACATGACGTAAAAATAATATACGGTTTGGAAGTTGAGAAGAACATAACAAATTTAGACATGTCGTAAAACACTTAGTTTACATGTCGTATAAAAATACGACGTAAACTGCGTATTTTGTATGTTTTTTACACTATAATAACTCATAAATCATATTTTTATGTCAATTTTTTTACGTTTCTGATAAACATAAACATAATTATTAGTATACAAAACATAAATTTCTATATGTGAGAACATAAAAATATGTGGGATGTAAAATAACTATTCTGCATCCTAGGTGCTGAATAGGGTTTCTATATATATATATATAGTGGATCGACAACATGTTGTACTTGTGATTCCCATGTTTTATGAGTCTTGAAGCTTCCTATAGCTAATTAACTCCGCCCACTTTAAACTCCCTAGCTAATTAACTCCGCCCACTTGAATGACTACATGTCTATTTATTGAAATTAGGTCAAACTTGTACTATAACTAAATTGTAGGTTGCTCAGAAAGTATTATGAAAAATCTTTTGTAGGTATCGTACCGATCGGGACAGGTGTCACAATCAATATATGAGAAAAAACTAAGAGTTTTAACAACTGGTTTGACTTCTTGCTAAGATTTTGCATCGCATGACACTATTTAACGAAATTGGGTCAAACTTGAGCTACAAGTAAGCACGGTAGATTGCTATTGAAATATATGACTTTTCAAAGAGGCAGATGGGTGCATTTTCTGGTAGTAAACAGTGCCATCGGTACAGTGTAATTTTCGAACTATATCAGGAAAGAAGATTCAATTATTCTCAATTTTTCGAGTGATGATGAGTGAGGTTGTTCTTTTTCATAAAGAAATGTTCGAAGAATAATATATGTCTAAAAACAACAAGTGTTTTGGCGATAGGTTCAATTTCCTGCTAAGATTTTGCATCTTGACAATTTAATAAAATTAATTAGGTCAAACTTGAGCTACAAGTAAGCGCGATAGATAGCTCTTGAATTAAATGTCATTTCAGAGGTAAATGGGTGCATTTTCTAGTAGTAAGCATTGTCGTGGGTGTGAGTGTCCAACTACCAGGAAAGAACATTGAATTCTATGTTTTCCGAGTGAAGACGAACGAGGTTAGTTGTTCTTTTCCTTAAAGAAAAGTCCAAAGAATATTGGATGTGGATGCCACAATCCAAGTTGACAGACATATATATATATAGTGGATCGACAACATGTTGTACTTGCGATTCCCATGTTTTATGGGTTTTGAAGCTTCCTATAGCTAACCCCACTCATTTGAATAAGTTTAGTTTGATATCTCGGAATTAGGTCAAATTTGAAACTACAAGTAAATTGTAGGTTTTGCTTTGATAGATTTACGAAAAAGTTTTTGGACGTACCCATCGAGGGTTCAAAATTAATATACCAGAAACCAGCGAGAGTTTTGACGATAGGTTCAACTTCTTGCTAAGACTTTGCATATTGGTAATTTAACGAAATTAGGTCAAACTTGAGCTAGCTACAAGTAAACGCCATAGATTGCTCTTGAATTAAATGTCTTTTCATAGGTAGATCATCGGTGCATCTTCTTGTAGTAAACAGTGTCGTCGGTGTGAGTTTCCAACTATCAAGAGAGAACATTCAATTCTACATTTTCCGAGTGAAGAATACGAGCGAGGTTGTTCTTTTTCCTAAAGAAAAGTTCAAAGAATATTGGATCTGAATGCCACAAGCCAAGTTTACATACATATATATTGGACCAACATGTTGTACCAATGATTCCCATGTTTTATGAGTTTTCAAACTTCCCAGCTAACTCTGCCCATTAGAATGACTTTATGTCGATTTATCGAAATTAGGTCAAATTTGAAACTACAAGTACTAGTAAATTGCACGTGCCCTGCACGTGAGACTCGGATAATAAACATCTGGAATATCATCACTTTATAAAATTATAATAGGCGGAGAGGAAAAAATATAATAGGCATAATTTGAACTACAACAAGTAAACCGTGTAGGTTGCTTTGAAAGTTTTACGGAAAAGCTCTTAGAGGTACCCATCGGAGGGGGCGCGCGGGAGGGGGGTGGGGCAATTAATATACTATCAGGAACCAAAAGAGAGTTCTGACGACAGGTTCATCTTCTTGCTAAGATTTTGCGTCTTGACAGTTTAATGAAATTAGGTCAAACTTGACCTATAACTAAGTGCGATAGATTGCTCTTAAATTTAATGAAATTAGGTCAAACTTGAACTACATGTAATAAATTGTATATTGCTTTGAAAGTTTTATGAAAAAAGCTTTTGGAGGTACCCATCAATCGGTTAATTAATATATCAGAAACCAGAGAGAGTTTTGACGAGTGGTTTGACTTCTAGCTAAGATTTTGCATCATGAAATTTTTGAACACCTTTTGAAAACAATCACATGAAATAGGGATAGAGGGGAAATGATATTTCTATTCTCTATGGAGAACCCACAAGCTTGAGGTGCACCTTAGGCTTAAAGATAACTTCATTTTTTCCACTATGTATAAGGTGAACCTTAGCGGATGCCACATAGTAGGCCATTATTTTAACGGGTAGTAGGCCATATTAAGGTGTGCTTTTTTACACAATGCGGGAGTAGTATATTTCTTTGCTTAGACATATGGTCACCTCTGTCCACGCGTTGTACATGCTGAGAGAATAAAACATTGGCAGGGGAAGAGGGCAGCAGCGAAGAGAAGTTGAAGGCGGTTCCATGTCAGAGAAAAGTTATGATGGGTTTCTGACACGAGGTACTCCTGCAGCCTTACGGTGTACTACACTATGCTAGTACTAGTAAATTTCAGGACCTATGGATGCAAAACAAATTGTGTGTTTTCTCTCTCCTTCGCTGCCTCTCACCATCCATCCTACCCTTTCCCCTCGCGCACCGGCCCGGCTAATCTCTCCCTCGTCCACAGCGTGGTGCTGCGCACGTGTGCCTTGGTACGGAGGTTCTGTGTCTCTGGCATGTTCGGCAGACGTGTTGGTGTGGAGTAGGGATGATGAGTACATAGGAAGGAAACCACTTTGGTCCTTGGCGGCAAAAAAATTCAAACTTTTCCGGTTTTCGAAATTTTCACTTGCTTCCCAAACATCGGGAGGGAAGGTTACTCAAAAGATCGGCCAATCACAGTACTTCTTATCTTATCTTTATCTTGTCTTATCTTTTACAATACCATACCATACCACTTTATAGTGTACAGATAACTTTGAACATTTACCGTTGGATCACGACCGGCAAATCCAAACATTGCTAATCGTTGGATCTTCTTTTCTATTCTTAGCATCTACAAAGATTCTGCTGATAGTCTTTAGCACGATGAACGCTAGTATGTGCAAACCTTAAAACACACACTTCATTGGTCAGTTTCAGGGTCCTTGTGCTAAATGCATGGACTTGGGTGCAATTTTCATTTTATGAGGTCCTTGATGTAACTTGTACTTCCACCAACCGTGTTAACTCTCAAGCACCTCGCTCCTACAAGACCTACCATGGTTAAAAGAAAATGCAACCGCCCCAATTATCAAACAAACTGGACCATAGTTTCTTATAGGTAATACCCAAGTTTTTCGTACTAGGATTTTTCAAGCTTCCTGGCTAACTTCGCACACATCAGTGACTTCTTTTGGATTAATGAAATTAGGTCAAACTTGAGCTACAAGTAAGCGCGATAGATTGCTCTTGAATTAAATGTATTTTCGGAGGTAGAAGGGTGCATCTTCTTGTAGTAAACAATGTCATCAGTGTGAGTTTCCAACTATCAAGAAATAAAATTCTCAGTTTTCCGAGTGATGACGAGATGGTTCTTTTCCGTAAAGAAAGCTCGAAGCAGAATATGGACATCAATGCCATAAACCAAGCTTCTAGACATATTAAGTGGACCAGTGTGTTTTACTTATGATTCCCATATGTTTTTTGAGTTTTCAAACTCCCTAGCTAATTAACTCCGCCCACTTGAATGACTACATGTCGATTTATCGAAATTAGGTCAAACTTGAACTATAACTAAATTGTAGGTTGCTCTGAAAGTTTTACGAAAAAGCTTTTGGAGGTATCGTACCGATCGGGATAGGTGTCACAATCAATATATGAGAAAAAACCGAGAGGTTTGACTTCTTGCTAAGATTTTGCATCGCATGACACTATTTAACGAAATTAGGTCAAACTTGAGCTACAAGTAAGCGCGATAGATTGCTGTTGAAATATATGACTTTTCAGAGAGGTAGATGGGTGCATTTTCTGGTAGTAAATAGTGACATCGGTACGGTGTGATTTTCGAACTATATCAGGAAAGAAGATTCAATTATTCTCAATTTTTCGAGTGATGACGAGCGAGGTTGTTCTTTTTCGTAAAGAAATGTTCGAAGAATAATATTGGATCTGAATTCCAGAAGCCAAGTTTACCAACATATATAGTGGACCAACATGTTGTACCAACGATTCCCATGTTTTATTTATGAGTTTTCAAGCTTCCTAGCTAACTCTGCCCATTTGATCGGATGACTTCATGTCGATTTATCGAAATTAGGTCAAATTTGAAACTACAAGTAAATTGTAGGTTGTTTTAAAAGTTTTACGAAAAATCTTTTGGAGGTACCCATCGAGGGGTCACAATTAATATATCATAAAAAACCAAGAGTTTTGATGATATGTTCAACTTCTTGCTAAGATTTTGCATCTTGACAATTTAATGAAATTAGGTCAAGCTTGAGCTACAAGTAAGCGCGATAGATTGCTCTTGAATTTAATGTATTTTCAGAGGTAGATCGATGCACCTTATTGTAGTAAACAATGCCGTCAGTGTGAGTTTCCAACTATCAGGAAAGAATATTTAATTCTACATTTTCCGAGTTAAGACGAGCGAGGCTACTAGTTGTTATTTTTTGTAAAGAGAAGTCCAAAGAATATTGGATGTGGATGCCACAAGCCAAGTTGACAAACATATATAGTCGATCGACAACATGTTGTACTTGCGATTCCCATGTTTCATGAGCTTTCAAACTTCCTAGCTAACTCCGCCTATTTTAATGACTTTAAGTCGATTTATCGAAATTAGGTCAAATTTGAAACTGCAAGTAAATTGTAGGTTTTGCTTTTTAACTTTTACGAAAAAGCTTTTAATTTGGAGGTACCCATCGAGGGGTCACAATTAATATATCTGAAAACAACAAGAGTTTTGACGATAGGTACAATTTCCTTCTAAGATTTTGCATCTTGACAATTTAACAAAATTAATTAGGTCAAACTTGAGCTACAAGTAAGCGCATTAGATAGCTCTTGAATTAAATGTTTCAGAGGTAGATGGGTGCATTTTCTAGTAGTAAGCAATGTCGTGGGTGTGAGTGTCCAACTACCAGAAAAGAACATTGAATTCTACGTTTTCCGAGTGAAGACGAACGAGGTTAGTTGTTCTTTTCCGTAAAGAAAAGTCCAAAGAATATTGGATGTGGATGCCACAAGCCAAGTTGACAGACACACATATATATAGTGGATTGACAACATGTTGTACTTCCAATTCCCATGTTTTATGGGTTTTGAAGCTTCATATAACTAACCCCGCACATTTGAATAACTTTATGTCGATATCTCAGAATTAGGTCAAATTTGAAACTACAAGTAAATTGTAGGTTTTTCTTTGATAGATTTACGAAAAAGCTTTTGGACGTACCCATCGAGGGTTCAAAATTAATATACCAGAAACCAGCGAGAGTTTCGACGATATGTTCAACTTCTTGCTAAGACTTTGCATATTGGTAATTTAACGAAATTAGGTCAAACTTGAGCTAGCTACAAGTAAACGCCATAGATTGCTCTTGAATTAAATGTATTTTCATAGGTAGATCATCGGTGCATCTTCTTGTAGTAAACAGTGTCGTCGGTGTGAGTTTCCAACTATCAAGAAAGAATATTCAATTCTACATTTTCCGAGTGAAGAATACGAGCGAGGTTGTTCTCTTTTCTAAAGAAAAGTCCGAAGAATATTGGATCTAAATGCCACAAGCCAAGTTTACATGCATATATATTGGACCAACATGTTGTACCAACGATTCCCATGTTTTATGAGTTTTCAAACTTCCCAGCTAACTCTGCCCATTAGAATGACTTTATGTCGATTTATCGAAATTAGGTCAAATTTGAAACTACAAGTACTAGTAAATTACACGTGCCCTACACGTAAGACTCAGATAATAGACATCTAGCATATCATCACTATATAAAATTATAATAGGCAAAGTGGAAAAAATATAATAGGTAAAATTTGAACTACTACAAGTAAACTGTGTAGGTTACTAACTATAGTATTTCCATCATGCTATTGTCCTGCTATCCTATACTACACGTTTACACACGTCATACTATTTGACCATTATGTACTGTCGATTTGACCCCTCTTAACCTGCGGCTCAAACTGTTTGCTGTTATTATGCAAGGAGCAGCCTCAGTTTGCACACAATATCATAGAGTGAATGACTCCTATAATCTCGTAAGACCCCCATCACTTTTGTTTCACTTCATGCCAACATATATCATGTTGGAACCTGTTTGTATTTATAGTTGGCCTTACCTTTATGCAGAGGAGCAACAATGGAGTACAAACTCCGCCCGTCCACATGAGCCGTCATAGATCTCGTGTAACACCTACCGTAAGGCCCCCACCCGAAGTTTGGTCCTTGCCACATTTTTTGTTTGCTTAAATTTACCATTTTTCTTTCTTGTTTTCATATTTTTTTGCCAAAAATTAGCGTCAAACATTTTAGCCCCACTATGGTCTGCTTTTGTTCCATGTGCTTAGTTCAATTTCCTAGATATGGAGAGGCCGGGTGTATTGCATCTGAGTTGTCTGATAATAAGAACAAGGCCACACTAGCGATAAGATCCACACATGTATCATAAGGGACTATGTGCAATTCATCTCACTCTTGTATCTACTGTGTATCATAGTTAAATGAACTGGCTATTTTAATACGAGGCACTTGATGGTTCAGTTTGTTGTTCTCAGGCCGCCGAAGCATTGAAATTATCTAGCTATTCATGAATAATTCAATGTATGATTGCTTGACTCATTGTTTGTCTGAAATTATCTAGCTAGCATATTCGAGGCTCACAATTGATGTGTTTTTATTGGCTGAGTTACTCTTTTTTGTCTATGATTAAATCAGTGGCAGATTTCGTTGTGTAGTTCCTGGCTAGTTTATATATGAGAAACATAATGGCTTAGTTTTAATATTCATTTTGTTCATGTTCTGCACATTCTAGTTTGAGCAGTCTACATCAGGTACTTTGGTTGATTGCTCGCATTGTTAATCAAAATGAACTTGTAGTTTGTTTCCCAAGTCTGTTGTTTAAGTAACTTGTTTTGTCTTGGTCTCAGCCATCTTCAAGTAGAGAAATCATTTCATAGAGAAGCACATGCTCACATCGCTCCATGGCTCCAGCTGGTCCACTTATTCAAGAAGAAATAGATGTATGAGCCACCACTGTTAATTGCTTCCTTATATATTACCGCATTGACACATTTAAAATTCATGGTGGTGTGATTGCATGGTAATGCTGTTATAACTTGTTTTGTGTTTGTTTCAGGCTGCAAATGACCCTCTGAATGCTGAACAAAGACCCGCTTCCCAAGTTTAGATTTTGTTTCACACAGCAGCAGTGACAATACCTATTGCTCATGGCACACCGCTTCGACTGATCCTCGTTTTTCAGCCGAAAGATTATTTGAGGATTCCCTCCAAGATGCCCGTGATATTGTTGAGCAAGAAGCCAACAAAACAGATTCAGTAATCACCATAGCATGCAAAGACTTATATGAATTAAAAACAGGCAAGCCTTAACGTAGAACATACTTAATAATCTCATCTGTAGCTCTCATGGGAAGCCAGTTGTTACATGTCTCGGGATGCAAGCTCCATAGAGACCTTTTCTGTAACACGAGTTATGGTGTTTTTTTAGTTGTCTGGACTCTGCTGCAACTTTTATGCTTCATTTTATTACTATCAAGTTTACTGAGGATTGTAATAATCTACTCTAATTTGCAGTTGTAAGCTGTTTGAGGATTGTTGCAAACTGAGCATCTATCAGAATTACGACACACACATGAAAAAACAGTGAAACTGTAAGAGGTACAACAAACGATCTACGGGAATAGGGAGAACGTCCATTGTATTACACGGGCACCATAGAACTTGCAAAATTCATAGACGTTCACTCAACAAAGTGAACACATAAAGAGCAGACCTAAAGAGAATACATCAGGAGCAGACCCACACAATCCATCAATCTGATGGATAGCAGTCTTAGTAATCGTAGTGGGTGGTACCATCTTCGCCATATGGCGGCACCATCTGAAGCTCAGAATGCTGGACGATTCTGCAATACTTCGCTAGCAATCGATCGAGTTCGAAAGGACGGTTATTCCATCATCCTCCTACTCCATACCCATATACAACGCTTGGCTCCTCTTCCCACGCAAGAGCCTCAAAGTTGTAAGATCTAATCTCGGCTAGATCCGCATAGTATATGCTACCGGCCTACACCGTGGGTACCTTGGTGTTGTCGATGCAGACGCACCGATTCTCAGCAACGAAGAGAGCACGACTTCCGATGCCTCTGGCCGGCTAAAGGACACGGTTCTGGGTATCAACCCGGTAAACAATCGGCATGCCGCTATAGACCGGTCCACTCACAACGAACAACAACTCCCCGTCGGACTCGACGAGGTAAAAACGGTTCTCTGGAAACTGGTAGCCCGGGACAGGGCCTGCAACGGTGGGATGCATCTCCAAGGTTCATGCGGAGCGCTGCAGCTACACATCTCCATGAGCATCATCACACACAGTTGAGAGGACAGACCCGTATCTATCTATGACAAAAACACCACCGGCGTAAGAAGTCATGCTCCGGAGTTCCGTGAAGTCATACGGCGAGTACCACCCTTCACCAAAGACCGGGCGACTCCCTTCCTCCATGCTCTCATCCGCCCACCGAACGGTGGTGTTCTGATTGTTTGATGTAAACACCATCAACAACGGGAACATCGTCACAGCGACAGAAGCCACCCGCTCGGTCGGTATCTCCGCCCTCGGGCGCTTGATAGCACCCGAGAAGGGGTTGTACAACCGGGTCTTGTACAGCTGCACCCTCTGTCAAAGCACAAGGAGGCCGCCAGTTATGCTACTGACATAAAAGTACCTTCTAGAGATAGATGGAGGAGAAACAGAGATTCAGTCAAGGTAAACAGACTGAAATTCAATCAAGGTAAACCATGGAGAAAAACCCTAGGCAACAAGTGGACAAAGAAACAGAACTTGAAAAATAGATATTATAGGATGTGAATGCAAGAAATGGATCGCATATATACAGATGAATATAAAGAAAGCACATGCGAATAACCCGTCTGGTGCACCGCCATGGAGCCGCTTCACCGATGCTCACCCACCGAATCTGGTTCACCGGGTCTCTCTGCCATTGCACCAGAGTTGCGATGCCGTTCACCATGCCAATGGCGTCATCGACCGCCCAAGCTCTGCTTCCCGGCAGCCGAAAGCTACCCAACCGTATCGGATCCGCTTCACCGGTGTACACCGGACGTGATCTAGTTCCGGGAGTTCCATGTCCACCGCTCTAGACCAGCTGCTCGGCCATCACCGTTCACTACACTAGATCTGCCTCATCGACACTCTCATCCACCATGCTCAAGCCGGCATCGACCACCCAAGATCTGCTTCCCCGACGCCAACAGCCACCACAACCGCAGCACCCTCGGTGACCTAGACGTCACCTGCATGGTACCGATGATGCTTGGGCGCCTCTCCGACCAAGGTTAACCAAATCTGCAACCCGTTTTTGTTTTGTTAGCAGTATAGCAGGTTCAATCCTATCGCAGTGAACTGCATATTTGTCATCGTGCTCGTACATACAAGTCAGTGGGCATGCATGTTCTCCGTGCTAGTACATACAAGGTCATTAGACATGTTGGTTTGCATGCGCTGCTCTACAAATTTCAAGTCATGGACATGTCTGTTATTTTGTCATACACATGTTCTTAGCTACTCCATACAACAGTAATTGCCTGCTACCGTGTAATTCTTACAAAATCTGAAGTCAGCAAAAAATATTAGTCTGGATTCCCTGCTCTATAGTTGCTGAATCTATCTGTTTCATCCTGAGATCAGTTCCTACTATTATTTCCTTGTTGGCATTGTTCTGCTATCCTGTAGTAGTCGTTTAAACTCTTCGTACTAATTCGATTATAATTTTGTTGTTGCCATCTGCTTCTTCAAAAGCTGCATCACTAACTATTTCCTTTTTCTTGCATATAGCTCAAAAATGGAACAATGAACATGTTGGTTTACATACCCTGTTGTACAGGTTCACAAGGGATGCCATTAATTCCTTACCTGGTGTTGGTTCGTCCTGACAACGTCATAATTGTCCTCTACTATGTAGTTCACTCGTGGTTTGTATTCCTGCTCTAGATATTCTCTTATGATGCCATTATAATTTCTATCTGGTTGATTCTTAGCTATGATAGCAACTACATGCCATTGTGTAGCTCACCGCAAATTCTGAGTCACCCAACGACTATGCATTCCAGGAGATGCCACTGCTTCCATATATATTTGCTGAAATGACCTCGCTTGTTTATATTTGCTGAAATTCTAAGAAACACTTTGTTTGATTGCTCATTTCATTCTAGGTACACTTGTCTAATGCTTATTTGTCCTCTACAGGTTCACGAGCGACGCCATTATATCTTACATCTGGTTCTGGGTCTGGTTTGTCCTAAGTCACTACATAACTATCCTCTACAATATATAGTTCATTCGTGGTTTGCATTCCTGCTCTACAAGTTCTTGTATGATGCGGTTATAATTTATATCTAGTTCATTCTTTGCTACGACAATAACTGCATGCCATTTTGTGTCTCAGTGCAAATTCCGAGTAACCCGATGTCTCTTGCATTTTAGGGTATAGAACTGCTTCCATATATATATGTTGAAATGACCTAGCTAGTTTATTTTTGCTGAAATTCTAAGCCACACACACACATTTTTTGATTGCTCGTTTCACGGTAGGCACACTTGTTTAATGCATGCTTGCTTGTCCAGTTTATTTGACGTGTTGGTCAATAATTGAACCATTGACCAATTGTAAACTCCAGATCATAGCTCCTATCATATCAGTCAAATGAGTAGTTTCTCTTGTTTGATGTATTAACTTGTTATTACTTAGTTTTAGGGTGCAATTATTGCTATCGCCACCAAAGAGGGGGCTGCAAGATCATGTATCCTCCAATGTAGCTGTCACACTCAAAGGAAGATACAGGTGATCAATTGAGAACTATGCTATCAACTTGATTGTCAACTGAAATGCCGATTTTTCTTTCCCTTGATTTGATAATATGTAATAATTTTAAGAAGTTTGCAGCTGATGTAATATCTAGATAACTCGCGTAGGCCATGTATGCATTTAGTTGACGCTGTCCACATATGCGGTAGTCGTTAAGGTAACTACGCCAGGAAGGTCGATTAGGCAATAGTACCGTGCTTTGTTATTTGCCCGTTGTGTATTCGGTCGAAGATGAACAGTAAAAAATGCTGAATTATATAAAAGTTTTATGATATTAGCATGGGCTTCAGAAAAGGCCGAAACTATAAAAGGCCGTAAACGTAATGGGCCGACCTACAAGTTGTAACTGGATGTAACGATAGAATGTAAAGAGTAACAGTCATAAGCGTAACAGCCATAATAATGTGAGCCTTAAAATTAGCGGTCAGAATGTAGAAACAGCCCATCGCTGTAATAGGCAAGAAACCGTGAAATCCTAGAACAGTAATAGGCCAAAACAGTAGCCGGCCGCAACAGTAATGGGCCACAATAGTGAAAGGCCAGAATAGTGACAAGCCAGAACAGTAATGGCCCGAGAAATTTCTAGGATAGGGCAGTAACAGGCCGACACATTTACCAGAATAGAACAGTAAAGGGCCACTTGTGGGCCTGAACAGGTAAAGCCCGGAAATGTGAAAGGCCAGGACAGTAACATGCCTGAACAGTAACGGGCCATCTCAGACAAGGGCCATCAGTAGGCCGCCTATGATGGGCTGCGATAAACAGTGATGGGATGCCCGTAGGCCTTAAATGTATAGGAGCGACTTGGCACAGGCTGCTAAAGGCCCGCAGAGTGTTGGACCATCATGGGCCTTCTTTAGGCCGAAACAGTATTGGGCCTGAAAGTTCGCGGGCTGCTGATAGCTGCAACGTTGGACCCATTTCAAATAGTACAGGACAAAATAGTAATGGGCCATCTTCTTATTCGACTCCCTTAATGGGTCGGCCCAGTTAGAATTTAAGAGGCGTTGGTTGGGCCTGGCTTCTGCCACGGTTTCTATGGTCGTTAATGGCGGTAACTGGCCGCTAACGGTGGCTGCCACGTGGTAGTTTGCATGACGTCAGCAGTCAACGTGGCTGGCGAATAGATCTATGACGGAACAAGTTTTCATGGCTGAAGGTTGCGATCTGCCACGGTTAGGAAAAAACCGTGGTAGATTCTTTTGTGACGGGGCTTTTACCATGATGGCCATCCGTCATAGAAGACTTTTTAGCCACGAAAAACGGGCCTTCAACCACGAAAATCGTCTGTTGTAAAAGCCAACTTTTCTTGTAGTGCTAGGGGATCCATATGTGGTTAATGAAAAGAACACACATGCCATGACTCTGGTGAATCCATATGTGGTTTGTGAAAAGAACACACATGCAATGAATCTGGTGGATCCATATGTGGTTTGTGAAAATAACAGACATGCAATAAACTCTGGTGGATCCATATGTGGTCTATGAAAAGAAGAGACATGCAAAGACTCTGGTGGATCCTTGTGTGGTTTATGAAAAGAATACACATGCAATGACTCTAGCTGTGGTTAATGAAAAGAACAAACATGCAATGAACTCTAGTGGATCCATATGTGGTTAATGAAAACAACACACATGCAATGACACTAGTGGTTCCATATGTGGTCCATGAAAAGAACACACATTAAATGACTCTAGTTGTTGTTAATGAAAAGAACACACATGTAATGACACTAGTGGATCCATATGTGGTTTGTGAAAAGAACCGACATGCAATGAACTCTGGTGGATCCATATGCGGTCTATGAAAAGAACAGACATGCAATAAACTCTAGTGGATCCATATGAGGTCTATGAAAAGAACAAACATGCAATGACTCTGGTGGGTCCTTGTGTAGTTTCTGAAAAGAATAGACGTGCAATGACTCTAGCGGTGGTTAATGAAAAGAACACACATGCAATGAACTCTGGTGGATCCAAATGTGGTTTATGAAATGAACACACATGCAATGACACTGGTGGATCCATATGTTGTTTGTGAAAAGAACACACATGAAATGACTCTAGATGTGGTTAATGAAAAGAACACACATGTAATGACACTAGGGATCCATATGTGGTTTGTGAAAAGAACACACATGCAAATAGTACATGGCATCCCCAAGATTGAGCTTTAGTCCATCCTTCATCTCATTACTCATTCCTTCCATACACCTTAAAATTTTCCTTCATACAAAACTTTACACAATCTTTATTAGCAACATTAGTGCACTCAAGATAATAGGTCTTAAGGTTCAGTTATAATACCAAATAAGATTCCATTAGAACACTAGCTACTGTAGTACTTTCCTCAAAAATCTCAATTCCCCAAAATAACTCAAAAAGGAACCAACAAGAAGCAAATGCAGAAAATGGCAGAAATCTGTCAAAACAGACCAGCAAGTAAAGACGAATTTGTTCGAAGACCTTCTGTTGCTCAAATAAAAAAGTGTTGAACTAACGAAAGTTAGATAACAACCTGGTGCAGAAGCACAAAAATTCACGCCTCAAAAAGACGTTCAGAGATCTTACACGAATTTTTACGGTGAAGCATAGAAATCTGTTTCAGGACAGCAACTTTCCCAATCATTACTTCTCTCTCATTAGAGGTTACTCTTGGCACAAAAGGCAAATAAAAAGGATAAGGAGAGGTTATTACAGAGCTAATAACTTCCAAGACTCGTCTAAAACTTTTGGGTTATCTGCCAATAAGTACTTTTCTTTAACGCCTTTAAGTTAGGCATAAGAAGCAAGAAAGAATCAAGTGTTCTCAAATGAAGAAGCATTAAGACCAAATTTTGTTTTCATAGGAGAAGCAAAAGAAATCTTCTCTCTCTTCTTAGGGAAGTGTTCTATACCTTTCTTGAGTGGGAGTTGATATTTAATGGTGCCTTCTTTCATATCAATGATGGCACCAACAGTTCTAAGAAAAGGTCTTCCTAAAGTAATAGGACAAGAAGCATTGTATTCAACATCCAAAACATAGAAATCAACAGGGACATAGGCATTGCTAACCATAATAAGAACATCATTAAGACTCCCCATGAGTTTCTTTTTAGCATTATCATCAAGTGGGACATTCAAATAACAATCTTCAAGTGGAGGCAAATCAAGCATATCATAAATCCTTCTAGGCATAATAGAAACACTACTATCAAGATCACATAAAGCTTTGAAATCAAAGTCATTCACTTTCATATTAATGATGGGTTCCCAACCATCTTCTTGTTTTATAGGAATAGAAGCTTTATGTTTCATATTTTCTTCTTTAATCTTTATTAGAGCATTAGTAATGTGTTTTGTAAAGGCCATGTTCATAGCACTAGCATTAGGACTTTGAGCAAGCTTTTGTAGGAACTTAATAACTTCAGAGATATTGCAACCATCAAGATCAAAACCATACTTATCATCTAAAGTAGTAGAACTATTACTAGCCTCAACACTAGTGGTGGTGATAGTAGAAACACTAATGTTTCTAGCAATTTCATCTTCTCTTTCCCACTTAGCATATAATTCAGCTAATAGTCTAACATTTTCATCAATTCTTACTTGTATAGCATTAGTAGCTGCAAAGGGATTCTCATTAGTTTCAGGTTTAGCAGCCATTTTATTAATCAATGAAGATTGAGCTTCAGACAAAGATGATATATTTCTTTTAGCATTAGAGAGTTTCAATTGTAAACTAGGAATTTCCCTATTTAGACTCTCAAGTTGATGGCTAATGTTCTTCAAGATGATAGATTGTTCCTCCATAGTTTTAGTGAATAGTTTATTTTGCTCATATTGCATTTGCATGAAGTTTTTAGTGGCTCTTTCAACTTCTAAAATTCTTCCTTCACTAGGTAATCCAGGTTTACCATTATAGCCATAAATATTATTAGGAGGGTAGGGCCTATAATTGTTATTACCATAAGCATTGTTGCCAAAATTATTATTTCTTATGAAGTTCACATCAACTTGCTCTTCTTGAGCAACCAAAGAGGCTAAAGGAACATTATTTGGATCAATATGGGCTTTCCCATTAACAAGCATAGACATAATAATATCAATCTTATCACTCAAGGAGGAGGTTTCCTCAACAGAATTTACCTTCCTACCTTGTGGAGCTCTCTCAGTATGCCATTCAGAATAATTAACCATCATATTGTCCAGAAACTTTGTTGCAGCACCCAAAGTGATGGTCATAAAGGTACCTCCTGCAGCAGAATCCAATAGGTTCCTTGAAGAATAGTTCAATCATGCATAAAAAGTTTGGATGATCATCCAACCAGTCAGTCCATGAGTGGGACAATTCTTTACCAAAGATTTCATTCTTTCCCAAGCTTGAGCAACATGCTCATTATCAAGTTGTTTAAACTTCATTATTTCACTTCTCATAGATATAATCTTAGCAGGTGGATAGTATTTTCTAATGAAAGCATCATTGCACTTAGTCCAAGAATCAATACTATTCCTAGTTAAGGAATTCAACCATTCTTTAGCTTTTCCTCTCAAAGAGAAAGGAAACAATTTTAGCTTAATAATATCACCATCTATATCCCTATGCTTTTGCATATCACAAAGTTCAACAAAGTTATTTAGATGGTAAGCAACATCTTCATTACCAATACCAGAAAATTGTTCTCTCATAACAAGATTGAGCAAAGCAGGTTTTATCTCAAAGAAAGTATCTTCAGGCACAGGTGGAGCAATAGGTGTGCTCATAAAATCATTGTTGTTGGTGCTAGTGAAGTCACAGAACTTAGTATTTTCAAGAGTAGTCATTTTTTTGTGTTTTTGATAAAGAAAGCAAACTTGTAAAACTAATTTTTATGTGTTTTTGATAAAGAAACAAGCAAACAAAACAAAAAGAAACTAAGCAAAACAAAAACAACAAAGTAAAGCGATTGGTTATGAGGGACTCCCCTTGTGAAGATGTCCTTGACTCCCCGGCAACGGCGCCAGAAAAATGCTTTATGGCTCTGTGTATGGCGCCCAGAAAAGTGCTTGTGCGGTGTTGATGTAGAGCTCGTTGGGAACCCCAAGAGGAAGGTATGATGAGCACAGCAGCAAGTTTCCCTCAGTATGAAACCAAGGTTTAATCGAACCAGTAGGAGCAAGGAAACACCCCAAAGGTGTTACTAGCTGAGCTTTGGCGAGCGCACTACGGTGCTAGTAGCAACGTGGAGACCTGCACAACACAACCACAGAACTTTGTCCCCAACTTGCGATGAGGTTGTCAATCTCACCGTGTTTTGGAAAACAAAGGATTAAGCGTGTCGAATGGAAGGAAGTAATAGTTTGCGAAAGTAAACACAAAGCAATATGATTTATAGATTTTATGTAAAGAAAAGGACCGGGATCCATAGTTCACTAGAGGTGGCTCTCCTTAGATAGATAACATGTTGGGTGAACAAATTACAGCGGGGCAATTGACAAACATCGAGAAAGCAATACATGCATATACTAATCATCTTGACTCCTTTCGAACTTGATTGGGCATTACAACATTATACATAGACCGCCATCCAACTGCATCTATGACTAATAATCCACCTTCAGGTTATCATCCGAACCCCCTCCAGTATTAAGTTGCAAGGAACAGATTATTGCTTTACGAATTGCGTGTAAAGTAAACAATACGATTGTTCTATGAACAAAGGATTGTTGTTTTCTCCCTAGTAGCAACAGCACATCACGTACCTTAGAGATTTCACTTCCCAGATTACCAGAGGCATGAACCCACTATCGAGCATAAATACTAACTCTTGGAGTTGCTAGCATATACTTGGCCAAGATAGCTACTAACAACGGAAAGCATGCAAGATCAAAAATAACAAAGACATGATAGAATCAATAATCAATCTAAAATAGCATCTCAATATCCATCGGATCCCCGCAAACACAACATGTAGAATTACAAATAGATGATCTTGATCATGAACGGATCTCACAAGATCTAGACATGAAAGCACAAAGGAGGAGAACCAGCCATCTAGCTACTACATGGATCTGTAGTCCAAGGATGAACTACTCACGCATCACACCGGAGGCTTGCATGGTGATGAAGAAGGCCTCCAGGGTGAATTCCCCTCTCCGGCAGGGTGCCAAGAAGAGCTTCAGATCCCTCCCGATCTAGGGATGGAGATGACGGCGTCTACAGACTCTTTCGTGGATTTTTGATCGGGTACTTAGGGTTTACGTCTCGAGGGCATCTTATAGTCGGAAGGGGAGGCCGAGGGGGTGCCAGAGGCGGCCGCACCACCCACGGGCACGAGCTAGGCTGGGTCGCGTGGCCAGGTGGTGTGGTGGCCCCCTGGCCCCTCTCCGTCTCGTATTTTGGCATCTGATGACTTCCAGAAAAATAGGCACTTTAGGTTTTGTCCTGTCCAATTCCGAGAATATTCATTTTCTGACTTTCCTGGAACCAAAAACAGCAGAAAACAGGCAGCTGGCACTGTGGCTCTTGTTTATCGGTTAGTCCAAGAAATCATATGAAAAGTACTCCAAAGTGTGGACAAAACACAAGAAAATGGATAAAACCAAGCATGGAACATCAAAAATTATAGATACATTTGCAATGTATCAATGTGGTTAATGAAAATAACACACATGCAATGACACTGGGGATCCATATGTGGTTTGTAAAAATAACACACATGCAATGACTATGGTGGATCCATATGTGGTTTGTGAAAAGAACACACATGCAATGACTCTGGTGGATCCATATGTGGTTTCTGAAAAGAACAGACATGCCATGAACTCTGGTGGATCCATACGTGGTTTGTGGAAAGAATAAACATGCAATGACTCTAGCTGTGGTTAATGAAAAGAACACACATGCAATGAACTTTGGTGGATCCATGATACGACCATAACGTATCTATAATTTTTGATGGTTTTATGCTAATAATATGCTTTTGATACTCCTTTTTATATAAAGTTTATGATTTATTTGGATTAACCTACTAATAGTTGCAACAGTGCACAATGTTCATGTTTTACACTTTGATGTGTAGGAATTACCAAGAATACAAGTGGAAACCTTGTTGGAGTCAAATTGGGATTTTCCAGAAATCTGTCTCAGAACTCGTTTTGAAGATGGTCACGTTTTGGGTCGAAGACTGCGTCAAACGGAAAACTGTTCTGGACATAAAATTTAGCTGATTTCGAGTCTGGATGGGCCCGATCGGCCCGATTTACTGTATCCCAAGATGGGGTGACGGGAATCCGAGAAGCTATATAAAGGGAGGAAACCTAATTCGTGGGAGACACCTCCACCCATGAATTTGCAGCCACCAAAGCCATGTTTTTGCCTCCCCCATGGATCCCATCTCCATGGGGAAGGGCTCCCAAGAAGCCATGAAGGAAGGGTGCTAAGGGGCGGTGCTCCCCTATGATACCGGCGACGGGGAAGGAGTCCTCCGCGCCGCCGCCGCCGCCTCTTCACCATCTTCACCGCCATCCCCATCGATCTCCACCACCATCTCTATCGATGTTGCTAATTCCCATGATGATGAGGGAGTAGTTCTTCCTCGAGGCTAAGGGCTCTACCGGTAGCTATGTGTTCATCTCTCCCTCTATGCATTATGATCATGAGCTTTATAATCAAGTAGATCTACTTTGCTACTCAAGTGCTTTAATAGATCTCTGCTCTCCCCATGTGTGTGAAAGTGACAGCGTGCACACCATGGTGGCACTTAGGCTAGAGATTACAAATATTTGTTATGAGTTATACTTGGAGTTGGATGTCTCTATGAAATTGTGGTGTTTGTTGGAACCATCTAGTGCTCAAGGTGACAGTGTGGGGTTATCTAGATGGGGAAAGCGGACTTTGAGGAGTGTTGTTATAGCCCTACCATGGATTAGAGTGTCCAACCGGAGAGTAGTTAAGAGTAGTATCATAAAGAGAAGATATTTACATGAGAGTGTTCACTAGCGAAAGTATGATCCCTAGGCCTTGTTTCTAAGCATTGAAACACCGTTTGCAACTAGATCTGTTGCATGTTTGCTTGCTTCCATCTTTATTTCAGTCTGCCTTTAGTCTCTTCCACGCCATCAAGCTCTTTTCTGGCACCGTTACCACTTATAATTATCCATACCACTTTTATTTCACTATCTGTTCGCCGAACTAGTGCACCTATACACCTGACAAGTGTATTGGGTGTGTTGGGGACACAAGACACTTCTTCTATCTTGATTGCGGGGTTGCTTGAGAGGGATACCTTTGACCACTTCCTCCCTGACTTCGATAAACTTTGGGTGATCCACTTAAGGGAAAACTTGCTATTGTTCTACAAACCTCTACACTTGGAGGCCCAACAACTGTCTACAAGAATAGAAGTGCGTAGACATCAATCCATATGTGAGTTATGAAAAGAACACACATGCAATGACACTGGTGGATCCATATGTGGTCTATGAAAAGAACACACATGAAATAACACTGGTGGATCCATATGTGGTTTGTGAAAATAACACACATGAAATGACACTAGTGGATCCATATGTGGTCTATGAAAAGAACAGACATGCAATGACTCTGGTGGATCCTTGTGTGGTTTATGAAAAGAACAGACATGCAATGACTCTAGCTATGGTAATGAAAAGAACTCACATGCAATGAACTCTGGTGGATCCATATGTGGTTTATGAAAAGAACACACATGCAATGACACTGGTGGATCCGTATGTGGTTTGTGAAAAGAACACACATGAAATGACTCTAGCTGTGGTAAATGAAAAGAACAGACATGCAATGACACTGGTGGATCCATATGTGGTTTGTGAAAAGAACACACATGCAATGACTCGGGTGGATCCATATGTGGTTTGTGAAAAGAACAGACATGCAATGAACTCTGGTGGATCCATATGTGGTCTATGAAAAGAACAGACATGCAATGACTCTGGTGGATCCTTGTGTGGTTTGTGAAAAGAACAGACATGCAATGACTCTAGATGTGGTTAATGAAAAGAACACACATGCAATGAAATTTGTTGGATCCCTATGTGGTTTACGAAAAGAACACACATGCAATGACACGGGTGGATCCATATGTGGTCTATGAAAAGAACACACATGAAATGACTCTAGCTGTGGTTAATGAAAAGAACACACATGCAATGACACTGGTGGATCCATATGTGGTTTGTGAAAAGAACATACATGCAATGAACTCTAGTGGATCCATATGTGGTCTATGAAAAGAACAGACATGCTATGAACTCTGGTGGCTCCATATGTGGTATATGAAAAGAATAGACATGCAATGACTCTGGGTGATCCATATGTGGTTTATGAAAAGAACACACATGCAATGACACTGGTGGATCCATATGTGGTTTGTGAAAAGAACACACATGAAATGACTCTAGATGTAGTTAATGAAAAGAACACACATGCAATGACACTAGGGGATCCATATGTGGTTTGTGAAAAAGAACACACATGCAATGACTCTGGTGGATCCATATGTGGTTTGTGAAAAGAACACACATGCAATTACTCCGGTGGATCCATATGTGGTTTGTGAAAATAACATACATGCAATGAACTCTGGTGGATCCTTGTGTGGTTTGTAAAAAAACAGATATGCAATGAACTCTGATGGATCCATATGTGGTATATGAAAAGAACAAACATGCAATGAACTCTAGTTGTGGTTAATGAAAAGAACACACATGCAATGACACTAGGGGATCCATATGTGGTTAATGAAAAGAACACACATGCAATGACACTGGTGGATCCATATGTGGTTTGTGAAAAGAACACATATGCAATGACGCTGGTGGATCCATATGTGGTTTCTGAAAAGAACACATATGAAATGACTCTAGCTATGGTTAATGAAAAGAACACACATGCAATGACTCTAGATGTGGTAAATGAAAAGAACACACATGCAATGAACTCTAGTGGATCCATATGTGGTCTATGAAAAGAACAGACATGCAATCACTCTAGCTATGGTTAATGAAAAGTACACACATGCAATGACACTAAGGGATCCATATGTGGTTTGTGAAAAGAATACACATGAAATGACACTGGTGGATCCATATGTGGTATATGAAAAGAACAGACATGCAATGACTCTGGTGGATCCTTGTGTGGTTTGTGAAAAAAATAGACATGCAATGACTCTATCTGTGGTTAATGAAAAGAACACACATGCAATGAACTCTCGTCGATCCATATGTGGTTTGTGAAAAGAAAACACATGAAATGAAACTGGTGGATCCATATGTGGTCTATGAAAAGAACAGACATGCAATGACTCTGGTGGATCCTTGTGTGATATGTGAAAAGAACAGACATGCAATGACCCTAGTTGTGGTTAATGAAAAGAACGCACATGCAATGAACTCTGGTGGATCCATATGTGGTTTAGGAAAAGAACACACATGCAATGACACTGGTGGATCCATATGTGGTTTAAGAAAAGAACACACATGAAATGACTCTAGATGTGGTTAATGAAAATAACACACATGCAATGACATTGGTGGATCCATATGTGGTTTGTGAAAAGAACAGACATGCAATGACTCTGGTGGATCTATATGTGGTTTATAAAAAGAACAGACATGCAATGACTCTATTTGTGGTTAATGAAAAGAACACATATGCAATTACATTAGGGGATCCATATGTGGTTAATGAAAAGAACACATATGCAATGACACTGGTGGATCCATATGTGGTTTGTGAAAAGAACACACATGCAATGACTCTAGGTGTGGTTTATTAAAAGAACACACATGCAATGACTCTAGCTGTGATTTATTAAAAGAACACACATGCAATGACACTTGTGGATCCATGTGGTTGATGAAAAGAACAGACATGCCATGACACTGGAGGATCAATGTATGGTTAATGAAAAGAACATACATGCAATGAACTCTGGTGGATCCATATGTGGTCTATGAAAAGAACAGACATGCAATGACTCTAGTTGTGGTTAATGAAAAGAACAGACATGCAATGACACTAGGGGATCCATATGTGGTTAATGAAAAGAACATACATGCAATAACACTAGTCGATCCATATGTGGTTTGTGAAAAGAACACACATGCAATGCCACTGGTGGATCCATATGTGGTTTGTGAAAAGAACACACATGAAATTACTCTAGATGTGGTTAATGAAAAAAACACATGCAATGAATCTAGCTATGGTTTAATGAAAGAGCACACATGCAATAACACTGGTGGATCTATGTGGTTTGTGCAAAGAACAGACATGCAATGACTCTAGCTGTGGTTAATGAAAAGAACACACGTTTCAATGACACGGTGGATCCATATGTAGTTTGTGAAAAGAACACACATGCAATGACTCTAGTGGATCCATATGTGGTTTATGAAAAGTACACACATCTAGTGACTCTACATGTGGTTTATTAAGAGAAAAACATGCAATGACACTAGGGGATCCATATGTGGTTTATGAGAAGAACACACATGCAATGACACTGGTGGATCCATATGTGGTTTGTGAAAAGAACACACATGCAATGACACTGGTGGATCCATATGTGGTTTGTGAAAAGAACACACATGCAATGACTCTAGTTGTGGTTTATTAAAAGAGCACACATGCAATGACTCTAGTTGTGGTTTATTAAAAGAACACACATGCAATGACACTAGTGGATCCATGTGGTTGATGAAAAGAAGAGACATGCAATGACACTGGTGGATCCATGTGTGGTTAATGAAAAGAACAGACATGCAATGAACTCTAGTGGATCCATATGTGGTCTATGAAAAGAACAGACATGTAATGACTCTAGTTGTGGTTAATAAAAAGAACAAACATGCAATGACACTAGGGGATCCATATGTGGTTAATGAAAAGAACACACATGCAATAACACTGGTGGATCCATATGTGGTTTGTGAAAATAACACACATGCAATGCCACTGGTGGATCCATATGTGGTTTGTGAAAAGAACACACATGATATGACTCTAGCTGTGGGTAATGAAAAAAACACATGCAATGACTCCAGCTATGGTTTATTGAAAGAACACACATGCAATGACACTAGTGGATCCATGTGGTTTGTGAAAAGAACATACATGCAATGACTTTAGTTGTGGTTAATGAAAAGAACACGCATTTCAATGACACGGTGGATCCATATGTAGTTTGTGAAAAGAACACACATGCAATGACTCTAGTGGATCCATATGTGGTTTATGAAAAGTACACACATCTAGTGACTCTACATGTGGTTTATTAAGAGAAAACACATGAAATGACACTAGGGGGTCCATATGTGGTTTATGAGAAGAACACACATGCAATGACACTGGTGGATCCATATGTGGTTTATGAAAAGAACACACATGCAATGACTCTGTTGGATGCATATGTGTTTTTGTGAAAAGAACAGACGTGCAATGAACTCTGGTGGATCCATATGTGGTCTATGAACAGAATAGACATGTAATGACTCTAGTTCTGGTTAATGAAAGGAACACACATGCAATGACACTAGGGGATAGATATGTGCTTAATGAAAAGAACACACATGCAATGACACTGGTGGATCCATATGTGGTTTGTGAAAAGAACAGACATGCAATGACTTTAGCTATGGTTTATGAAAAGAACACACATGCAATGACACTGGTGGATCGATATGTGGTTTGTGAAAATAACACACATGCAATGAACTCTGGTGGATCTATATGTGGTTTGTGAAAAGAACACACATGCAATGACTCTTTTTGTGTTTTATGAAAAGAACACATATCCAGTGACTCTAGTTGTGGTTTATTAAAAGAACACACATGCAATGACACTGGTGGATACATATGGTTTATGAAAATAATAGACATGCAATGACACTGGTGGATCCATATGTGGTTTGTGAAAAGATCAGACATGCAATGACTCTGGTGGATCCATATGGTTTGTGAAAAGAACACACATCCAATGACTAGCTGTGGTTTATGAAAAGAACAGCTATGCCATGACTCTGGTGTATCCATATGTGGTTTATGAAAAGAACATACATGCAATGACTCTGGTGGATCCATATGTGGTTTTTGAAAAGAACATACATGTAATGACTCTGGTGGATCCATATGTGGTTTGTGAAAAGAACACACATGCAATGACTAGTGGATCCATGTGATTTATGAGAAGAACACACATCTAGTGAAGTCTAGTGGATCCATGTGGTTTATGACAATAACACACATCCAATGAACTCTAGTGGATCCATCTTGGCATAATTTGATGTATGCCACGATGTATTTCATTGTACAAGACACTCACTTTCCATTTTTATACTACTCGGTTTTGCCCTTGGGTTTATATACTACTCAGTTTTGCCCTCTCTCTCTTTTGTAGAAGCCTAAACCTGTTCTCACTATGTCTGCTATGCCCTGATTGGTTGACAGAGTAGTCACGCGGATCGTGCGCACCTACCATTGATCCTGTGTGATCCAACGAGAATCGTTTCACACGTCGTGCCCTTCACAGTACAGCATGAGACAACACGGACGTCTCCCTCAGTGAGACTTCTACAAGAAGGAACCCGAAGCCGTCCATGGTAAAAGTCGTCGAGTGGTCATGTCATGTTTAATCAAGTCTGAAAAGCCTACTACTGCTACTACTACGCCACAACACATGTGTCATCGAGTGCACGGTCGTCGACGGGCAGCTGCAATTTATTGCCACTTGATTTTAATAAGACATATCCCATTTCTATGCAGCGGCTCTCAATCTCACTTCCAACTAGGCCCCACCGTAAGAAACTTCCACACGTTAGCCGGAGGCCGAAGAGCTGAGAAATGGGTCTCGGGGGGGGGGGGGGGAGGGGGGAGGCTCGACGATACCTAACATCTTCGCCTTCATCGTGTCCCTCATAGTCATCCACACATCCCTCTACCCGATCTAGCACGTCCCCACAAATATCGTCGTACAACCACCTAACTCCTGTACATTTCCCCTTTTAATTATCACCTATTTTATGGCCGTGTCAAACTTCGTACATAGATATTGTGTGTGCGCCCTTTGCATGCGGCTGAATACAGAACTGCCATGCATGGCCCGGGAAAAAATGTGGCGTACCGTGCGCGTGTCTCGGTGCACGGTGTAGTAGCCTACGCGGCGCGTTGCATGGTGGTGCAACAAAATGTGCCTTGCTTCCATTCACCTTAACTATAGATCCCCTCTCCACATACCCACTCTCACTCTCTCTCACTCTCCTCACGCAACCCTCTCCACTATCCCACCAGCTTTTGCAAACTCCCGAGAAAACCCCATCCATGCCGGTGATGGCGGAGGAGGATGCGGTGGCCATCATCGCCTCCAAGTCCACCAGCGAGGAGGCCCCCGTCTCTGTCCCGGTACCCCTCGACGTGTTGAAAGCAGCCGTCGTCCCTGTCCAGGCCCCCGTCGAGGCATCGACGGCAGCCGCCGTTCCTGTCCAGGGCCCTGATGTCTACGCACTTCTATTCTTGTAGACAGTTATTGGGCCTCCAAGTGTATAGGTTTGTAGAATAGCAGCAAGTTTCCCTTAAGTGGATCACCCAAGGTTTATCGAACTCAGGGAGGAAGTGGTCAAAGGTATCCCTCTCAAGCAACCCTGCAATCAAGATAGAAGAAGTCTCTTGTGTCCCCAACACACCCAATACACTTGTCAGGTGTATAGGTGCACTAGTTCGGCGAACAGATAGTGAAATAAAAGTGGTATGGATATAATACAACGGTGCCAGAAAAGAGCTTGACGGGAGGAAAAGACTAAAGGCAAAAATATGGAAGCAAGCAAACATGTAAAAGACTAAAGGCTTAGAAACAAGGCCTAGGGATCATACTTTCGCTAGTGAACACTCTCATATAAGTATCTTCTCTTCATGATACTACTTTGAACTACTCTCCGGTTGGACACTCTAATCCATGGTAGGGCTATAACAGCACTCCTCAAAGTCCGCCTTCCCCATCTAGATAACCTCACACTGTCACCTTGAGCGCTAGATGGTTCCAACAAACACCACAATTTCATAGAGACATCCAACTCCAAATATAACTCATAACAAGTATTTATGTAACCTTAGCCAAAGTGCCACATAGTGTGCACACTGCCAGCTTCACACACGTGGGGATAAGCAGAGATTCATTAAAGCAATTGAGTAGCAAAATAGATCTATAGATTACAAATCTCATGATCTCAATAAGATCATGCACAGAGAGAGAGAGATGAACACATATCTACCGGTAGAGCCCTTAGCCTCTAGGAAGAACTACTCGCTCATCATCATGGTAATCAGCAACAGCGATGGAGATGGTGGTGGAGATCGATGGAGATGGCTCTGGAGGCAATTCCCTGTCCCGGCAGGGTGCCGGAACAGAGACTTTCTGTCCCCCGAATCTCCCCTTCGGTGGCGGCAGCGCTGTGGAGGTTTTCGTGGCTTTCTCTCAGATGATTTAGGGTTTTATCATCAAGAGGCTTCTTATAGGCGAAGAGGCGAGGCAGGGAGGCAGCCAGGGGTCCCACACCCCCTGGTGGCGCCACCAAGGCTGTCTCGTGCCACCATAGGGTGTGCCCACCTTGGTGCCCTACTCTGTCTCTGCTTTGTGTTTTCGTGTTGCTCCGGGGAAAATAGGCATATTGGCTTTTGTCCCGTCCAATGCCGAGAATATTTAGTTTTTAGCTTTTCTAAAACCAAAAATAGCAGAAAACAGGCAACTGGCACTGCGGCATCTTGTCAATAGGTTAGTTCCAGAAAGTGTATAAAAATACCTCAAAGTATAGACAAAGCATAGGACAAATGATATAAAAGAAGCATGGAGCATCAAAAATTATAGATACGTTTACGACGTATCAAGCATCCCCAAGCTTAACTCCTGCTCGTCCTCGAGTAGGTAAGTGATAAAAATAATAATTTTTGAGGTGACATGCACCATCAGAATCTTGATCAAACCATTTGCAAGCATTAAAAGCTGGGATCAAAGAACTCTAAACATGAGCATGAAAGATGAAGTTCTAACAATAAGACAAAGTAACTATGCTGCAACATGAAAGGTTACAGACAAAGGTTTTTGAATAGCAATGCATTGAAAGACATTTGTTTGTTTCACATATAGAAAACATAGCATAGTGGCATTCAGCTTGTCCCTTATGGAGTAGCAAAACATAAATGCATAGGACACCTTCAAAGTTCATAAGGGTGACTAGATACAAATAGTTCAAGAACAAGCAATATCAACATTATGAATCAATCAATAAGTTTTGGGACAATGCACATAGAACTAAGAATGACAACTATGCTCTCTTAATTGGTGCCTAAGGATAGAAGGTGGGGACTCAATATAAAAGTGGAAGAAAGGCCCTTCATAAAGGGAAGCAAGGATTTCAAGTCTCATAAAGAGCTTCCAAAAATTATGGTAATTGTTAGCTTTCAGCTCTGATTGCCCCTATCATAAGCATCTTTAGGTGGTCAAGGTTAAAGTGAACAAAATATGGAGTATATGCTTGACAAAGTATAAGTTGGCAATCTCATGTCCCTTGAGTACGAGGGCCGCTCCTCATGCTACTCAACTTTAGTTACTGGTAAGTTCTTGTCATAGTAAGTACATGTGTATCATAGAGAACCGCCAACGGGGTACCCCTTGCCCCATGATACAGGAGCTATCCCATATCAAAATGACAAGGCAAGCAGACAATGAGCATCTCAGCAATCTTCTTATTTACCATGGGAAAATGGTGCTTTTTTCTCTCTTTCCTCTTTTCTCATCTCTATTTTTCTTTTTCTCAATCTCTTTTTTCTATCTCTCTTTTTTATAAGAAGAATGCTTCATAGATTGCTCACTATGGTGATGCTGCAAGTTTCCACCATGATTAGGCATGGCTTAGGCTAGCGGCCTAGGCATTTCTCTAACACACATACATAACTCCATGGACTTACAAGCTCCCCTTTTATTTCACACTGACGACATCCATAAACAAAAGAGCATGATATCAACTGGGTAATATTTACAGGTGTTGAAAGCATTCCCCGTGACAGCACGGTTCTACTAATTCCCAACTTATAAGTGCAAGCATATACAACATAGATGACACAATGGTTCAAGTTTATTAGGGGCAAGAAAAATAAAGTGTGCCATCAAGTTTGTGAGAGCTTTAATCACTAATTTTCACATAACAAGTTTAATTTGGAAGATAGATAAAACAAGAATATACTTGGAATGGTGTAACACACCATGCATAGGAATTTATAGTGGACTCTTTGGAATAACTTGGTTTCTAGGGAGTTGGATGCATGAGTAGAGCTTACTCAATACAAGTGGAGGCTAGTAAAAGACTGGAAGCGACCAACTAAGAGAGCAATAATGGCCATAATCATGCTGAGCGACAAAACATTATCAATCAAAGCATAAAGTGGTACCACAAGTCAAAAATTAAATGATCATAGGGCTAAGGTGACTGGTTCATAGTCATAACATGGTGTGAGCATGTGCCAAGTCAACCCAAACAAAGCATCAAAGGAGAATACCACAATATTATGCTTTTGTATGCTAAAACAACACATGATTCTTTCAAGGCACATTAAGCAATCTCAATTGTTTGGAACAACTCATGCTATAGCAATAATCACTAAGAATAAGGTCAATCTCGCATGACATGATAAAGTCTAAGTCACAGTCAAAAACAAGCTCCTTTTATACCACTTAAGCATGAACTTTCCTACTCTTTCCAATCCAAATCAACCTATTTGAAACTATGTATGAATGCGAGGGTCCAACCAACATATTTAAGCAAACCAAGCAAACGAAAACTAAAAACAAAAACAAAGATGCTCCAAGAACAACACAATTGTGCATGAAACAATAAAAATGAAGTGTTTGGAAGAAACCTGAATTTTTTATTGATGAAGAAGGGGATGCCTTGGGCATCCCCAAGCTTTGACGCTTGTACTTCTTGAATATTTCTTGGGGTCACACGAGTGGCATCCACAACCTTGATCTTTTGTCCATACTTCATCTCATCACATCATTCTCTCCCTACACTTGAAAATTTCCTTCATACAAAACGTCACACAATCTTCATTAACAATATTAGTGTATTCAAGATAATAAGTCTTTGGGTTCAGTTTCGACACAAGTAAAACTTCCAATAAAACACAAGATACTGTACCAATTCCTTTTAAATGTTCAAATGATCAAACAGAACTCAAAGAGAAAGAGATTAAGAGGCAAGTGCAAATAATGGCAGAAATCTCTCAAAACAGACCAGTAGGTAAAAACTGATTTTTCCGAAGACCTTCTGTTGCTCAAATCGAAAAGTGTTAAATTAACGAAAGTTAGATAAAAACTTGGGACAGAAGCACAAAAAATGACAGCTAAATCCGACGTACAGAGATTTTTCATGAATTTTTACAGTGAAGCACAAAAATCTGTTTCGAGACAGCAACTTTCCCAAATCTTACTTCTCTCTCATTAGAGGTTATTCTTGGCACAAAAACCATACAAAAAGGATAAGAAGAGGTTATTATCGAGGCAATAACTTCCAAGATTCAACAAAACAAAAATAAACTAAAAGCAAAAATATATTGATTGTAGTTATCATGAGCCACATGCAAGAGGTTTATCATGAGCCACATGCATATAATCATTATTACTTTACACATAAGCATAGTTATTCTTATTAATTGTAGTGGGAGCAAATTCAAAAAAATAGCTAACATTATTATTCTCATCACCATAGTCATCAAATATAGGAGGCATATTGTAATCATAATTAATTTTCTCCTCAATAATAGGTGGACTGAAAATATCATATTCATCATTGTAATCATCATATATTGGAGGCATAGTATCATCAAAGTAAATTTTCTCCTCCGTGCTTGGGGGACTAAAAATATCATGCTCATCAAAACCAGCTTCCCCAAGCTAAGACTTTTCCATAGCATTAGCAATAATGGTGTTCACAGAATTCATACTAATAGCATTGCTATTAGCATGCAAATAAAGTTCCATAGGTTTTTAAATTTTCTCTTCAAACACTTCATGTCCTAACTCAAGATAAATACTATAAACCTCTCTAATTTTGTTATTGTTTTCCATTAAGCCTAACTAGTGAAATAAAAACAAGAAACAAAAATATATGCAGAATCTAAAGGAAATAACTTCGAGCACTCACACACCAGCAACAATACTGGAAGATAGCTTAGTAGCCAGAAGATGTGAATACCTTTTACCTTACCTCCCTGGCAACGACGCTAGAAAATATCTTGATGTCTACGCACTTCTATTCTTGTAAACAGTTGTTGGGCCTCCAAGTGCAGAGGTTTGTAAAACAGCAGCAAGTTTCCCTTAAGTGGATCACCCAAGGTTTATCGAACTCAGGGAGGAAGTGGTCAAAGGTATCCTTCTCAAGCAACCCTGCAATCAAGATACAAGAAGTCTCTTGTGTCCCCAACACACCCAATACACTTGTCAGGTGTATAGGTGCACTAGTTCGGTGAAGAGATAGTGAAATACAAGTGGTATGGATATAAGACAATGGTGCCAGAAAAGAGCTTGACGGGAGGAAAAGACTAAAGGCAAAAAGATGGAAGCAAGCAAACATGTAACAGATCTAGTTGCAAACGGTGTTTCAATGTTTAGAAACAAGGCCTAGGGATCATACTTTCGCTAGTGAACACTCTCATATAAATATATTTTCTTCATGATACAACTCTGAACTACTCTCTGGTTGGACACTCTAATCCATGGTAGGGATATAACAACACTCCTCAAAGTCCGCCTTCCCCATCTAGATAACCCCACACTGTCACCTTAAGCGCTAGATTGTCCCAACAAACACCACAATTTCATAGAGACATCCAACTCCAAATATAACTCATAACAAGTATTTATGTAACCTTAGCCAAAGTGCCACACGATGTGCACACTCCCAACTTCACACATGTGGGGATAAGCAGAGATTCATTAAAGCACTTGAGTAGCAGAATATATCTATAGATTACAAAGCTCATGATCTCAATAAGATCATGCATAGAGAGAGACATGAACACATAGCTATCGGTAGGGCCCTTAGCCTCGGGGAAGAACTACTCCCTCATCATCATGTGAATCAGCAACGATCATGGAGATGGTGGTGGAGATCGATGGAGATGGCTCCGGGTGCAATTCCCCGTCCCGATAGGGTGCCGGAACAGAGACTTTCTGCCCCCGAATCTCCCCTTTGGTGGCAGCGGCACTGTGGAGGTTTCCGTGGCTTTCTCTCAGATGATTTAGGGTTTTCTCATCGGGAGGCTTCTTATAGGCGAAGAGGCGATGCGAGGAGGCAGCCAGGGGGCCCACACCCCTAGTGGCGCCACCAATGCTGGTCCGCACCACCATAGGGTGTGCCCACCCTGGTGCCCTACTCCATCTCTGCTTCGTGTTTCCGTGTTGCTCCAGGAAAAATAGGCATATTGGCTTTTGTCCCGTCCAATTCTGAGAATATTCAGTTTTTAGCTTTTCTGAAACCAAAAACAACAGAAAACAGGCAACTGGCACTACAGCCTCTTGTCAATAGGTTAGTTCCAAAAACTATATAAAAATACCTCAAAGTGTAGACAAAGCATAGGACAAATGATATAAAACAAGAATGGAGCATCAAAAATTATAAATACGTTTACGACATATCAGCCCCCATCCCCGCTACCAACGTAGCCACCGGTGAGGAGGCCGAAGCCGGCGAGGAGGCCCCCGTCGGTCACGAGCAGATCCAGCTCTTCTAGGACCCCTACGATCTAGAAGAATACATCGCTCCGATGAACCCCTAAGACACCGGCATTGACGGCCCATGGTCAGAGGTAACTAGTGTTTGCTCCCCTTCCCTGGTTCTTCTCTTGTTCCCATCGTTGGATGCTAGATCTTGGTTATTAGGGTTTGCTTTTTTGCATTTCGATTGCTCGGTCTTCTTACATCATCTAATCCTTCCTTTTTATTTTCTTCCAATAGGTTTACGACAGTGACGTTTGCAGCAATGTCGAGTCCAGGCACACCAAGACTCGTCAGGTGCCGAGGAGGCTGCAGGCCGGCCAGTACGATGCCTTCTTCACTAGCAGTGTCTACAGTTGCCTCTTCTGCAGGACGAGACTCACCGGCACCAACTTCAACTACGTCGTGATGCATGTAGAGGGCTCGAGCTCCGGCACCCCCAAAGTTGGCCAGACCGTGAACGTCAATGCCTACATTGCTAAACACCAGGCTCTCAGTATTCACCTCCAAAACCTCTAACGGGTGGCCATCGAAGAGGGTCACATGCCTCCGATCAAGCCCAAGGCCCCCAAGATCAAGGGACTAGGCAGCAAGAAGTGGAGAAGCGCCAAAGGGTGGAGGCAGAGGCGCATGCACATGCAAGGAGGGGTTGAACGTGTCTGTTGCTGCTGCTAAGCAGCTTCTTTTGATTTTGTATATTTTGCATGTGATGGCTGCTGAGCAGCCAATGTATCGAACCTCGTTAAGCAACCTACTTTCTATCGCCATATCCTATTTAGCTGCGCACATCTATATCTACATTTGTTTTGTTTTCTAAATGAATGTATTCTGCCTGGTGTGATTTGCTGCTCTAGATTTGCTACCAGATCGGGTCAAAAAGAGGTCCAAAAGGGAACGTATGATGGAAGAGAGAAGCTGCTCTAGATTTTCTACCAATTTAGGCAAAATAAAATATATATGTTTAGCGAGAGAGGAAAAAGATACTCTTTCAAACTGCCAGTTAACGAGCTGCCATCTTGACAAGCTACCACACACATACAGAAACATAACACAAAGAAGTAAAATTTATTTTACTACTCTCACTTGAGGCGCTAGCCATCTTGACAAGCTAACTGAGTTCCACAAAACAAAAACATAACACAAAGGAGTAAAATTTAATTCACTTCTCATTAGAACACTTGAGGTGCTTGCCATCGTTCCTAGGCGACCAATTGCCATCATTCCAGGTGGATCTTACTTTTTGGTGCTCCACAGCTCACAAAGTTCGTCCCACCTGGAATCTAACTTGGCTTCCCTATCATCAGCATCCTGCGGCACAATTAGTGGTGCATCACAGGCCTGATTGTTGCCGCTAGAAGATGCTGCCTCTCTGTTTGCTGCTTCAGCTGCAGCCTCTCTGTCAGCTGCTTCAGATGCAGCCATTTTCTTTGCATATGCAACTTCAAACTCAGCTATTCTGCATTTTCTACAAAGGGCTCCCCTAAGCTCGTCTTCCCTCTTGCAACTGGGGCAAAATACGAGGTAACATAGAAAGAAATGGATCTTCTTGTACAGCTGGCATCTATGGCTGCATACTTCAGGTTTATATCAGACAACATCCACTCCTCCCAGAAACCATGCCTATTTGTAGGGAAATCTGCCTTCATTCTGTCGTACGACTTATCGAGGATTCTAGTTGCGAGTGTAGCCATTCCATCCTTCCTCGAGCCCCTATGATCTTGACAAGAATCTGAATATTGATCCAGTTGTGCACAGGAATTGTAATTCCCTCTTGACGAAATTTCCAAAAATCAGTTGTATTGTCAACAGTGCAGAAAACAATTCCTTTTCTTCAAGGAACTGGCGCAGCGCCAGACAATTCTTGTCAGTCCTAAAAGTATGTAGTTTGTCATCACCAAAATTTGTAACTACAAATGTTTTGTCAATGCAAGATCATCAACTGAATATAATTTTAAAATTTTTAGTAAATGCAAGATCAAGACTCTCAACATTGGCTTGTCATAATTTATTTGGTCCTAAATAAAATTCAGTAGTTGCAAGATGAGCAAATGGATAAAGAACATGGGGAGAAAACCCTAAAAGTAGTTAACTACAGCGAGCAAATCTACAAACCGGGAGAAGTGGTAGACGAGGACGTGTTCCCTCATGGACAGTTGAATGACGGGGACTTCATTCCCTTCATATGGGTTCTCCGGGGTGTACTCGAGGTCCAATCCCACAAACTTGTCCTCATCTATCTCAAGCCAACCCTCATACATCCTCAGGACTCGCACCATTGTCTCCTCCTAGTTGGTGTATAGATGTCTATCTTCTTATTATCATGGGCAATGAAGCTTGTTTCTAGAGTGCAACGACCTTCCATGGCGGCAAGGAGAAGACGGAAAGAGGACAGATGATAGGAAGAAGAAGAGTGGTTTTTGCGAGACAGGGGAACGGTGGAAGCGTCAATGCGTTTCTAAGGTAGTGGTTAATGACGGGGACGGAAGTCCAATGGAGAGACGCATGGCGGTGGCTATTCCAGCTTCTGAGTAAACAAAAAATTATAATAACGAGGATATATGTGCCTTGTTTTGTCACGTCAATAGACTGGGCCGGTCGTGTTGTCCTATCCACTACGCCAGCACTACAAGCCTACATGACAGCCACCACGCCTAAGAGACGGGAGTGACATAATGGCCAAAACTGACAGGGGGCCAACTTGACAGACGTTAGCCTAATATTTTGTATTGAAACGTAAAGTTGAATTTGTGCCGAAAAAAACCCTCTGAGTATTTGGCACGCCAACTGTGATCATCGCGGCTGATTACAGGTAACTTAGGTACCGTGTTGCCTGGGTGCCTCAACTTTTGGGTCGCTAAATTATATTCTCCTCTAGGCGGCATCTGTGTCCTTTCAACAGCAACATAGGCTTTTTCTCATGGGGAGTGACCAGGACCGACAAGGTTGATAGCAGGCGCTTGAGGTCGTCGAAGGCTTCTTATGCTTCGTCAGTCCACTCGAATTCATTTGTTTTGTGGAGGAGTTGGTAGAAAGGGAGGGCCTTTTCGCCCATCGAACTGATGAACCTGCTGAGGGCCGCGATTCTCCCAGCCAGCTGCTAGACACCCTTGATGTTATTCGGCTTATCCATGGCCAGTATGGTTTTAATTTCCTTCAGGTTCGCCTTGATTCCCCTTGCGGATATGAGGTACCCGAGTAGTTTCCCGGATGGGACGCCGAAGGCGCACCTTTCCGGATTCATCTTGATTCTGTAGCGATCAAGGCTATCAAAGGTCTCGCAGAGATCATCGATGAGTGTTGTGCTCTCTTTTGTCTTGACAACTATGTCATCGATGTAGACTTAAATGTTGCGGCCTATTTCGTTCTTCAAGCAGGCCTGCATGCACCTTTGATAGGTGGCTCCTATGTTCTTCAGCCCGAAGGGCATTGTGTTGTAGCAGTAAATGCTGAATGGTATGATGAAGGTCGTCTTTTCCTAGTCCTCCACCTTCATCCAAATCTGATTATAGCCTGAGTAGGTGACGAGAAAGGAGAGGCGTTCGCACCATGCGGTGGAGTCGATTATTTGGTCGATCCGTGGTACTGGGAAGTGGTCATTCGGACAGTTCTTGTTGAGAGACGTGAAGTCCACACACATCCGCAGTATATCGGTGTCCTTCTTTGGCACTAGCATGGCATTAGCTATCCAGGTGTTTTCCTTCATCTCGCGGATGAAATCAGCATCGAGGATTCTGTTGACTTCCACGCCTACGGCTTTGGCCTTTTCTTCAAATAGCTGATGCAACGGCTGCATGATTGGTCATGCATCGGGGAACATGTTGAGTGCATGCTCAGTGAATTTCCTAGGAACTCCTGGCATGTCCGCAGGACACCAGGTGAAGATTTCCTAGTGCTCACGGAGGAATTTGATGAGCGCAAATTCCTATGCGGCAGTTAGTTTGTTGGCGATGAGGGTCGTCTTGGTGGAGTCTGTCCGAGTGGACCTGGACCTCCTTGGTGTTGACCATGGAGACGAAGGACTGCTTAGGTGCCTTCTGCTTGCTCAAAGGAGGAAGACTGTTGTTTGTCGACTCCTTGAGCCTTGCCAGCTCTTCTTGCATGTCGAAAGACTGAGAGATTCTATTGAATTACCTGTCGCAGTTATCGGATCTGGTAAATCTCCATTGGATGGTGATGACGCTGTTTGGGCCTGGCATCTTCAGCATGAGGTACGCATAGTACGGTACTGCCAGGAATCTTGTGAATGACACGCAACCAAGTATGGCGTGGTATTGGGATGGATAGTTGACCACCTCGAACTCAAGACACTCGCGCCTGAAGTTCTTGGGCTTGCCGAATATAACGTCGAGGAAGATTTTGCCCGAGGGTAGATCTCCTTGCCTGGCATAATTCCATGGAAGGTGGTTTTGGATGGCTCTAGGCTAGAGAGCAAGATTCACGTGGCATGCAAAGTGATGGCGAACATAAGGTTAATGTCGTTGCCTCCGTCCATGAAGACTCTGCTCATCTCGTACCCGCTGATCTGAGCCTCGAGCACTAGAGCTGCGTGGCCTGGGCATGGGACTTGACACGGGTGGTTAGATATGTCGAAGGTGATGCAAGATTCTGATCCACTGAGGTACTTAGGGATTGCAGGTGGTGATGATACCGTCATGCTGACTTGTCGATTTATTGTCTTCTAGACCCTGTTTGAGGGGCGCCCTTTCTAGATCATCATGGTCCCACGCGGTGGGGGATATGGCTCGTGCCCATTGTTTTGTACCACCGGAGCTACTAGTGGTGGTGGTGCATTGTCCGAAAGGGGTGGTGGTGGTGATGCTCCATATGCTATGGGATCTGTAGTTGCCCCGTACCCTTGGCTTGTTGCTTCGCGTTGTAGTTACACGTAGGCATCATGGAGCTTTTGTAACTCGCGACAGTACTTGAGGAGATGGCTTGACTTCCTTTTGCCATCCTATTTGTCGATGAAGTAATGGACGTTGCAGGGTCCTGACAGTCGCGCCATTGGAGTTGAAGCATTGTTGTGGGTCCAGCGTTGCCACACTTTGGTTGTCTTGCCGTTGTCGCAGTAGCTGCACCGTGATATCCGCTTTTGCGGTTGTCGTCTCTGCGTTTGTCAGCATAGCCAGCGGCGACCATGTCGACTTTCTTACGGTCCTCATAACCACGCATCCTGCCACTTTCCTCGGCGGTCGCGCCCGCGGCCCAGGTCGTCCTTATCATCCGAGCATGTTCGGCTATTGTGGACAGCGTCTTCGCCATCTGCCCAGTGATTCGCTATGTTCATTAGGTGGTTGATGGTCTCGAGCTTGGTATGGCCTATCTCCTCCTTGAGTTCTCAACGGCGTAATCCGACTTTGAATGCATCAATTGATCGCTCCTCAGAAATATCTTCCATAGAGGTCTTGATGATGGACCATCGTTGGATGTACGAGCGGAGGGATTCGCCAGACCTCTAGTTGCAGGCTTAGAGCTCTTCCATTGATGTCGGGCGCTTGTAGGTGCCTTTGAAGTTTCGGACGAAAGTGTACACTAGTTCCTCCCAGTTGCAGATCGAGCCGGAGGGGAGGCTGTTTAGCCAGGCTCGTGCAACGCCTTGTAGATGCAGTTGTAGGCATCACATGGTTGTGTCTTTGGATCCGCCATGGAATTTCATGGACTGTATGTCATCATCCAGCCATATCTTAGGCTCCTTAAAGCCATCAAATTTTGGGTGGTCCAAGGGCAGCTTGAAGCCCTTGGTCATCCGTGTTTCCCGTATGGCACATGATGACTGCAAGTGCACAGATCGTTTGTAGCTAGTTTCGAAATAAAGATATCGATCCCACAGGGAGCAGGAGTCTGAAGTCTAATCATTCCTAAAATAAATATTGCTATAGAAATGCTACATAAAGTTCTAAGTAACAAGATAAAATGCGAGTAATATGTAAAAAGGTGTTTTGGGGTTTTGGGTATAAGAGCAATAATAAAGTAAAGCAAGTAACTTAATACAGAAAGTAAGTATCGCGTATGTAAAGAAAGATTGGAACTACAATAGGGAAAGAGTGTTCTCACGGAGTAGCGGATACACCACTAGTATTGTAAAGATCTAAGATAAAGATTATCATCATGAACATTCTCACCTATGTATGTGTGGGAGGAACTCCGTATTTGGACAAATAGGCAACAACCGTTGCTCACATCATCCTCATAACCACAGTAGTCAGCAATCGACATCAATCGAATTATTGCGCTATTAAGGGACGTAATCCCGTAGGACGTATCCCATGGCATGTATAGTGTTCCGTGAGTTCCCTCTTTTCCCAAGTTGATACGTAAGGATTGCTAATAGCTTTATAGTCAGTGTAAGTGCTAGCACACCTCCGTCTACCAACAAGTAGTTCCCTCCATCAAGTCCCCATGAGAGGCAAATATTGAGAGGTCGACCTCTCTCAACATCAAGATATAGAGAATCTAACACATGATCACAACGATGAATATCATAATAGACTTTATCTTATTTCAATCTCATACTAGGGTTTCTCCACCTCCCAAAGAACTAATTGTAGCACCCGGTAAAATTACTACTAGAAAATCGATTGTTGTTTTAACTTTGTGTATCATCATGATAGCATGCTCATGTCATCATGCCACATTGCATTTGAGCATCATCATCATGCTACATTGCATTTGAGCATCATCATCATGCATATGTTTGTCTAAAACTATTTTGCAAAAGCCTATTTTGTTTTCTAATTATCGTCCCCTTTCTTCAAACCCAAAACTCCAGTCTCTTCCGAATTATTTTGTTTGTCTAAAAATTATTTGCACAAGACTACTAAAACTAAAACTAATAAATAAATGTTTTCAGGGGAGGCCGCCCCGACCAGGCCCAGCCAGCAACAACCTACAACCCTGGAAGGAAAAATCCCTAACCCTAATCTCTAGAACCCAACCCATCCCCACCAACCCGAAACCCTAGCCTACCACACCACCCGACTCACCCGTGCGCGTGACACAGGCAGCAGCGCACGTCCCACTGCAATGCCCGTGATGCACACTAGCCTCGCACCACGCGAGCGACGCAACGCAGTCACACCCACCCGCTCCTCACCTACCGCCCTCACCTCGGCCCCACTCGCGTGCGGTGCGGAACACACACACGTGCTCCATCGCGAAGCCCTCATCCCCAACCCCGACACCGCCCTCCTCTTTTTCCCCGCACGCGCCACCACCCGCCCCTCGGGTCCGCGAGCAAGCTCGCAACGCCGCCGTCTGACCCCAGTGCCTCCTGATCCTCGCCTCACCGCTCTCCCTCACTTGCCAGGTGCCGCCCCAGGTGCTCCCGCCTCCCTCGTCACCGTGGCCGTCCCCGGTCGCTGCTAGATTCCTCCTCGGCCAGTGCCCGCCGCCAACACCTCGCCTCCCCACCGCCATGTTTCAAACCCACCACCGTCGAGGCCCATCTCCGGTCACCACAAACACCTTCCCTTTCCCGGTGCGTTGGCCAAGCTCATCCGCCTTACTCTGTCCACAGCCCCGCATGCTCCTCACCGACGCCACGAGCTCACCGCCTCGGCCCAGATGGCCGTCATCGGCCTCGCATGTAGGCGCGCCCTCTGCATCGTCCCTAGCCATGCCTCCTATTTGTCCATGAGCTCCAAGACTCCACCGTGAGCGTGACCATGCTGCTAGGCCCGCTCGAGGCCCATGTCTCCCTTCTTCTGGCATGCGTGCACAAGGATAACAACCGCCTTGCCATGTTTCTGATGCCATCCTTCGTGATGTTATCCCTGTAGGCCAACGGCAGGTTAAGTATTTCCTATGCGTCTCCAATATCTTGTGAAGTTTCTGAAGAGACTAAGTGACCCTGAATACCAAAGATGCAGTACTACCGTGTGTTGAGTATATATAGATCTGGCAATCAAGATACTGCTGACAAGATCTTTGCTGATTTGATGTCCTGCCATAGACGTCAAGATCTCCGATGCTTGGACACAAACATGAGTACCCGGTCTGTCGCTTCAAGTTTACCAGCGACCCGAAGCCGGAACCGCTAGGCCTACATCACGGAACGCCAAGGTCCACAGATCCAAAGCCCTGACCCGAAGACCGATCCCGGTGAGACTAAAACCGAACCACATCAAATCAAGAGCGTTGAACGCAAATCTATGACCCTTATGTTCCTTATTTTGATAATATAATACAAATTGTTGCACATTAAATTATTCATGCTTGCATCTCATCATGTGGTTTGGGAGTACTCTGTCGATTCACCTCATAATTATATATGGAAACTATATGCGGGCTATTTTAGGCTTATTTTGGCTCCATTTAAATTTGTGTTAAATTGTGGGGTATCTAAACAACATGAACCTATTAATTAATTGACGGGACCCCGGTTCCGCTTAATATTGCCTAGTTGCATCGCATCTTTGCCATGTCATGCATCATACCATGAACATGCCGGATCTTCTTCCGTAGTATTAAATAGTGCATCCAGTGTTTCTTTTAGTAATTTGCTTCTTCAAGGATTAGGCCATTGAGTGGATGCGAGTATCGACAAGTTCTTCGGATAATGTATCTTCGGCAGTGTTTCCCAGGCGAGCAATCTCCCCCTTTCTACCTATTCTGCTTTTATAGTCTTTATTTCCTCCTGTTGATCTATTGCTATCCGTGTTGTGATGCTTTAGTTTCCGTGCACCATTTATATTCCTTGTAGCCTCTATATTGCCTTTGGACAAATCCTATTGCATATTGTTTGATAGACAGTCGGCCTTGCGAGTCGTAGTTGCTTACTCAGGTGCTGCTTTGCGTCGTTGTCGTTCCACCGTTGATGGAAGCTTGGCACATGCTTAATGGTGGAGATGATCATGGATTTCATTATATCTTGTTAATTAAATGCTGGAAATAGATATAATGCAGAGGCACCGGTGGGTAATAGTCAATATTTGGTTTTTAACCGCCCACTTGTGTCCACCTAGGACCCGAGTTCTTGACACCTGTTCCGAGATCAAGCGCGCTAACCACATGTGAGTGTGTGGGCACCCTATCGGCTTACTACCTGATTTCAAAGTAATGTGTTGGGGGCCACAAAGTAGTTTGGGGCGTTATTAATCTCCTGTACTTATGCCATGCTGTAATGCTTTATTTATGATTGCACGTGGAGCGTCTGTACTGTTTAGGAACCCCGTGCCATGTTTTCGCTATATCGACAAGCCCATTCACACGTCGGGTTCCCAGTCGTTTATAGCCGTCGTCACAAACCCTGGGTCCGTCTCGGAGCCGGTCGACTTTTTTGCAGGTAGCTTAGTGGGGTGGCCCCCATGTACTTGCTTTGGGTCTCGGAAACGTCGTGTCCGAGGCCCCGTCGCATACCGTTGAGTGTATGTTCAGGATCTTGCTCATATTCGGATCTGACAATAAGGGTTGAAGTGCGTGTGGATACTTTTGTGCACCCCTTCAGGGTTAAATCTTTTTGAAAAGCCGTGCCCGTGGTTATGGATGACTTGGAGCACAGTTTCTCGATCATAGACAACTATAACTAAAGAATTGTTCTTATAATATGACTTGTATCTGATATGACAACAATCACCATGGAATGAATGAATAAAACTGCCATCTGTGTGAGTTTACTCGGCATGACTTCCTCGTTTGGTCTCGAGGGGGAAATACCAGGATGTGTATGCTTGGTGTTAGTATCAGGTGGTTCCAAATAGGTATTTCTTATCCCTCTCTAATAGCTGATAGTTGTATTGAGTCTCTATAGGTTGTCTAGTGCATGCTTTGCTGCCACTTCAGTCCACCATACCTATGTAGGCGAGAGCCGCCGAATTCTAGACTCGCCATGTACTGGCCTCGGTACTGACCACTCTCTTTTTCCTTTGCCCTTTGTTGGCAACCCTTTTTGTTTTAGCATGTATAATAATGACGTCGTTAGTAGGTTACCCTTCTGGCTTGGCCTGGGCAGGGTTATGGACGCCATTGGTTATTTTGTAGGGCTCTTAGCCCCATTTTCATATTATCCGTACTCGGATGTTGTATCGTTTTCAAGGTGATTTGGATCTTTGTATTGTGTATCTGTATTCTTGACTCATGGAGTCGTTTTTGTATATATATGTTCTGTGGGTTCCATCGTGGACTATTGTGTAATCATATTACTTTGTTTTCCACCCGTACACAAGTGCCTGGTGGGCATATTTGAATCGTTTCTATGCGGGTTTGGCGGGAATCAGTAAAACTTGCATAGGGCCGATTCGAGGGTGTTACAAAGTGGTATCAGAACTCAGCAGTTGCGATACCCCACTTGTCCAGACTGTAGGATAACCTAGCTAACGGCTGATGTAGAGTGTCAAAACTATTTTGCAAAATTGGTTGGACAGTGCTGATTAGGCCTGCTTTTACTCCTTACCCCTATGCTATTATTCTCTTACCTCTACGTGTTTTGAATCTATTCTCTTATCTTTTCTTCGAGTCCAGGATTTCTCGTGGGTAGGTTTCCGTCATACCTTCAGGGTTTCGCTTCCCCTTTTATACAATGTTGTTACAATCATCAATCTGCATGTTGTTTAATGTACCCTTCATCCAATCTTTTTGTCCTTAAACTCATCTATATTTGCACCTTGATGGATATCCGAATCGTTGAAGAACATATGAGAAAGATAAGCATTGGTGAAGTTGGAGTACACCTTGAGCATGTGTTGTTCATGCCAATGGAACCATCACAAAACCTAATCATTGTGTCTTTTCGTATGATTTTCTTTGTATCTTCCGGTGTTTCCAACATGATGACATCATCTATGAAGAGCCTGCATCATGCCTGCATTTTTCGAAGCTTTCCGAACATCACTTGTCAATATCTTCAGTCTAAATTCCGAGAGTTGGTTGCACGATTCTTATATTCATGTACATAGTAATGCTTCGAGTGCAGGATGGTCTGATCACCCTGCCCGACTCTTACTGTTCACTCTTGTACATCGAATTGGTGGATAAATGTGACTTTTACTCTTTTCATGGAAGTTAGAGGTGGCCTTACCTTTTGAGACCTTTACCTTCGCCCTCGACGAACGTGAGCAACGACCCTTGTTGGTGGTGTCGACAATTTCAAGATGGAGCAAGAATCTTTGTTAGTATTGTCGCGAGCATCTACAGGAAGCAAGAAGCATCTGGTCATCGGCTTTCTTCCCCATAACATGAGGCGGATCTTGAGGGTGAGATCCATTGTTAGTGGTGTCGAATTGTAGCACCCGGTAAAATCACTACTAGAAAATCGCTTGTTGTTTTAACTTTGTGCATCATCATGATAGCATGATCATGTCATCATGTCACATTGCATTTGAGCATCATCATCATGCCACATTGCATTTGAGCATCATCATCATGCCACATTGCATTTAAGCATCAACATCATGCATATGTTTGTCTAAAACTATTTTACAAAAGCCTATTTTGTTTTCTAATTATCGTCCCCTTTACAAAAACCAAAAACTCCGGTCTCTTCCGAATTATTTTGTTTGTCTAAAAATTATTTGCACAAGACTATTAAAACTAAAGCAAAAAAATAAATGTTTTCAGGGGAGGCCGCCCCGGCTAGGCCCAACGGCCTAGCTAACAACAGCCTACAACCCTGGAAGGAAAAATCCTTAACCCTAATCTCTAGACCCAAACCCATCCCCACCAACCCGAAACCCTAACCTACCACACCACCCGACTCATCCGTGCGCGCGACATAGGCAACAGCGCACGTCCCACTGCAACACCCGCGATGCACACCAGCCCTGCACCACGCGAGCGACGCAGAGAACACGCACACATGCTCCATCACGAAGCCCTCTCCCCAACCCCGACGCCGCCCTCCTCTTCTTCCCCGCACGCGCCGCCACCTGCCCCTCTGGTCCACGAGTAAGCTCGCAACATCGTCGTCCGACCCTAGTGCCTCCCGATCCTCGCCTCACAGCTCTCCCTCGCTCGCCAGGCGCCGCCCCAGGTGCTCCCGCCTCCCTCGTCATCGTGGCCCTCTCTGGTGGCCGCTGGATTCCTCCTCGGCCAGCGCCCACTGCCAGCACCTCGCCTCCCCACCACCACATCGCGACCCCGCCACCGTCGAGGCCCATCTCCGGTCACCACAACCGCCTTCCCGTTCCTGGCATGCTAGCCAAGCTCATCCGCCTTCCTCCGTCTGCTGCCCCGCGTGCTCCTCACCGATGCCACGAGCTCACCACCTCGGCCCAGATGGCCTTCATCGGCCTCACATGTAGGCGCGCCCTCTGCATCCTCCCTAGCGATGCCTCCTATTTGTCCATGAGCTCCAAGACTCCACCGCGAGCATGACCACGCCGCTAGGCCCGCCCAAGGCCCATGTCTCCCTTCTTTCGGCATGAGTGCACAAGGACAACAATCGCCTTGCCATGTTTCTGCCGCCATCCCTCATGATGTTGTCCCTGTAGTCCAACGGCAGGTTAAGTATTTCCTCTGCATCTCCAATCTCTTGTGAAGTTTCCGAAGAGACTAAGTGACCCTGAAGCCCAAAGATGCAGTACTACCGTGTGTTGAGTATACATAGATCAGGCAATCAAGATACTTCTGACAAGATCTTTGCTGATTTGATGTCCTGCCGTAGACGTCAAGATCTCCGATGCTTGGACACAAACATGAGTACCTAGTGTGCCGCTTCAAGTTTTCCAGTGACCCGAAGCCGGAACACCTAGGCCTACATCATGGAACACCAAGGTCCATAGATCCGAAGCCCCAACCCGAAGACCGATCCTGGCGATACTAAAACCAGACCACATCAAATCAAGAGCATTGAACGCCAATGTGTGACACTTATCTGCCTTATTGTGATAATATAATACAACTTGTTGCACATTAAATTATTCATGCTTGCATCTCATCATGTGGTTTGGGAGTACTTTGTCGATTCACCTCATAATTATATATGGAAACTGTATGCGGGCTATTTTAGGCTTATTTTGGCTCCATTTAAATTTGTGCTAAATTGTGGGGTATCTAAACAATATGAACCTATTAATTAATTGTCGGGACCCCGGTTCCGCTTAATATTGCCTAGTTGCATCGCATATTTGCCATGTCATGTATCATACCATGAACATGCCAGATCTTCTTCCGTAGTATTAAATAGTGCATCCAGTGTTTCTTTTAGTGATTTGCTTCTTCATGGATTATACCGTTGAGTGGATGGGGGTATCGACAAGTTATTCGGATAATGTATCTTCGGCAGTGTTTCCCAGGCGAGCAATCTCCCCCTTTCTACCTATTTTGCTTTTATAGTCTTTATTTCCTCCTGTTGATCTATTGCTATCCATGTTGCGATGATTTAGTTTCTGTACACCATTTATATTCCTTGTAGCATCTATATTGCCTTTGGACACATCCTATTGCCTATTGTTTGATAGACAGTCGGCCTTACGAGTCGTAGTTGCTTACTCAGGTGCTGCTTTGTGTCATTGTCGTTCCACCGTTGATGGAAGGTTGGCACATGCTTAATGGTAGAGATACTTAATGGTGGAGATGATCATGGCTTTCATTATATATTGTTAATTAAATGCTGGAAATAGATATAATGCAGAGGCACCGGTGGGTAATAGTCAATATTTGGTTTTTAACCGCCCACTTGTGTTCACCTAGGACCCGAGTTCTTGACACCTGTTCCGAGATCGAGCGTGCCAACCACATGTGGGTGTGTGAGCACCCTATCAGCTTACTACCTAATTTCAAAGTACTGTGCTAGGGGCCACAAAGTAGTTTGGGGCGTTATTACTATCATGTACTTATGCCATGCTTTACTGCTTTATTTATGATTGCGCATGGAGCGCCTATACTGTTTAGGAACCCCGTGCCATGTTTTCGCTGTATCAACAAGCCCATTCACACTTTTGGGTTCCCAGTCGTTTACAGCTATCGTCACAAGCCCTGGGTCCATCTCAGAGCCGTCTGACTTTGTTGCGGGTAGCTTAGTGGGGTGGCCCCCATGTACTTTCTTTGGGTCTTGGAAACGTCGTGTCCGAGGCCCCATCGCATATTGTTGGGTGTATGTTCAGGATCTTGCTCATATTCGGATCTGACAATAAGGGTTGAGGTGCGTGTGGATACTTTGGTGCACCCCTGCAGGGTTAAATCTTTTCAAAAATCCGTGTCCACGGTTATGGACGACTTGGAGCATAGTGTCTCGGTCAAAGACAACTATAACTAAAGAATTGTTGTTATAATATGACTTGTATCTGATATGACTAGTAAGTTGGACAACCACCATGGAATGAATGAATAAAACTACCAACTGTGTGAGTTTCCTCGGCATGACTTCCTCGTTTGGTCTCGAGGGGGAAATACCAGGATGGGTATGCTTGGTGTTAGTATCAGGTGGTTCCGAATAGGTCTTTCTTATCCCTCTCTAATAGTCGACAGTTGTATCGAGTCTCTATAGGTTGTCTAGTGCATGCTTTGCTGCCACTTCAGTCCACCATACCTATGTAGGCAAGAGCCGCCGAATTCTAGACTCGCCGTGTACTGGCCTCAGTACTAGCCGCTCTCTTTTTCATTAGCCCTTTGTCGGCTCCCCTTTTTGTTTTAGCAGGTATAATATTGACGTCGTTAGCAGATTACCCTTCTGGCTTGGCCTGGGTAGGGTTATGGATGCCATTGGTTATTTTGTAGGGCTCTTAGCCCCATTTGCATCTTATCCGTACTCGGATGTTGTACCGTTTTCAAGGTGATTTGTATCTTTGTATTGTATATCTGTATTCTTGACTCATGGAGTCGTTGTTGTATATATATGTTATGTGGGTTCCATCATGGACTATTGTGTAATCATATTACTCTGTTTTCCACCCGCATGCAAGTGCCTGGTGGGCATCTTTGAATCGTTTCTATGCGGGTTTGGCGGGAATCGCTAAAACTTGCATAGGTCCGATTCGAGGGTGTTACAAAGTAGTATCAGAGCTCAGCAGTTGCGATACCCCACTTGTCCAGACTGTAGGATAACCTAGCTAAGGGCTGATGTAGAGTGTGAAAATCAACATCATGGCAATGATAATGGAAACAATCATAGATGAATAGTACTTGTATAAATCCACAACAAGTATAGGAATTACAACAAGATCTAGACAAGATGTAGATGGGATGGATGAAGATGCTTGTGATGCAGCGGTGGATGATCAAGATCGATGCCTTAGCCTCCCGGATCTGCGCAGGGTGAAGATGGATCCCTGGCGGATGAGTTCCCCCTCCAGATGCCTTCTGGAGGTGAGGTTTCGGCGATTTCTGGGTGTTCTGTATGTCGTCTCCCCGAACCAATTGCACGGGGTGAAACTATTTGATGAGGTGGAGGCGGCACCAGCTATACGGCCGGAGCTATACGGGCAGAGAAAATTCTCCCACCGTATAGTTGGTCGTTACGCTCTCTGCCTCCTTTGTTTGCTTCTGGTTTTCTTCTGGTATTATTAATATTTCCCAAATAAGCGATTTACGTTGTTTTTGACTCCTTTTCTCCATAGTACAACTGCTTCCATAATTGTATCCACTAGATCCATCATTTGTCCTTATCCTGGTGAAAACAGACATAAAATATGCACGTGAACGCCGTAAAATACCAAAATCCTACATCTACAATACAAAATAATAATGTAAAACATGATTCAAATATGCACTCGTCAACTTCCCCAAGCTTAGACTCTTGCTCGTCCCGAGCATGATTTTAGCTTAATGGATGTGATCCTCATATTCATGAAGCTGAGTCGATAAAATAAATGAGGCAATTGCAGCATGTGTTTATCATGTATGATACAAGGGAATAAGTTCATGAATAGTACCTTACTCGAACCATCTGAATAGTATTGGAAGGCTTCCACACCTAATTTATCAATAGTTCATAAAAGATGAATCTCAACATAATGTAAAAGAATTCGGTTCAACCTAATGAGTCAACGAGATAATCCCAAGTGTTTTAGGATCAACGTATTAACTTGGGATTCAAAATCTCAAAAGTGTCGCTTTGTCATACTACGATACAGTGGCATATGCCTATTTTCTCTTTGCACATTCACTCTTTTTCTTCTTTTCTTTTTCTTTTATTTTGCATATATGCTCACACTTATGTTTTAAGTGTTGTGCAAAGGAGCTAGCCATATATTCCACTTCATGTAGGAATTCAAAGTTCATCGATCTAAATTATCAAAGTCCAACTATATATGAAGCATTATTATGACTTGATATTCTACCACGATTTGTTCTCACTCTATTTAGATAGTATTTCATTTTCCTTTGTTCAAGGTTTTCTTTTTCAACTTAATTGTATAGATAATTTTTCTTTGTGAATCAAACCATAAACTTACAACATATTGACCAAATTATCTTTATGTGTTCCATTAATACCAATGGTGTGAAAGACTCCTATTGCTATCATCAAGTGCAAGTAAAATCATACTCAAGCCATTCATATATCAATAAAGCAAACACAAACTCAATATTGCTCCATATATAATAATAAACTCAGAAATTCATAAAAGGGATCGACTATTCCTGAAAGGAATTCTAATGATGAAAACTTTATTTCTAGTTTGAACTAATTTAGGAATAATAAAAACTTATAAGATAAATTACAAGGTCTTAAAGTTCTCCCCAACCTTGGAATCAAGCTAGGCGGGATCAAATAATCCCTTGTGATTATTTGATACCGTGATTGTTGTAGATCACTGCGGTGCCATGGCATGTAACACCATGGTGTGTAGCTTCTTGTTGGTCTCCTCCAGAGCAGTTATGCGGTTGTAGCACCTACGCAGATCAGATTGCAGAGTATCCACTCTATCAGCGAGCTTGGTCACTAATGGAAAGAGGTCTTCCTTCTTCTCCATCTCATTGAGATGGTGACGGACTTCGACGCGATGGAGTAGCTCCTACTTCTGATATATCTCTAATACCCGCACACGATCCTTGGTCCTGGGGACAGTTTCTTCTTCCTCATCCATGATGGATGGATTGGGGAAGTGGAAACCGTACCTCCATTCTTCTTGAGGTTTAACCTTCATACGAGCACCAATGGTTGGCCTTGAGAGTGGAACCTACCCTTCCTTGCTAGCACCTGCACCAATATTAGATAATTCCTTACGCTTGTGCAGCCTTGAATCTGTTGTGACAAACTTGACCATCTCCACACGCCCTTTTCCATGTGCCTTGCGATTTTCTCTCTTGTTGAGCTTTCTTCATTGCCACCCAATTGATCTCTGGTGGATCGTAGATGTCGCGGCGGATGTAGACGTCAACTACATCATCATTGCCATAAGAATCATTGTTGAAGTAGCTTGGCTTGACGTACTCCTTGTACTTAGGGCTAAACCTCTCTACCTCCTCGTCATCGTCCTCCACGAACGGGCTGCTAGAGCATCCCTGAAAGGAGCAATGAGCCCCATGGGTTTACCACGGCCTGGGGCGGGATAGCGCATTGCTAGATTGGTTTCTATAGATTGCGATTAGAGAGGTAGACAATGGCAGTATATAAGAGGGGTCAGAGGTCAGTAAAACTCGCGAGAAACACCAAATTATGGTCCAAGAAAAGAATCCAAATGGAACAGAAAAATAAATCACGGATTTGGAAGTAACCTATCGTATAACGACCAACTATACGGGCGCGACCCGTATAGGTCCAGCAGCATAGTTGGTTCCGGGCAGATATTTCCAAATATCTCGAGTCCAGGTCGATTAAATCAGGACTCTGAACCGACAATAACGAGTTTTTTTACGTGAAAAGAAAGATTGAATGAAAAGTGTCTGAGAGTTAACGACCAACTATACGGCCGGAATTTTTGTTCCGGTCGTATAGTTGCGACCGTATAGTTTCAAACATCGAAAATCAAAAGTGCCTGGGAGTTTAATGATGGTCGGAATTTTTGCTCCGTTCGTATAGTTGTGACCGTATAGATATCAGCACCAAAAAGCAAAACCATCTGAGAGTTTAACGACCAACTATACAGCCGGAATTTTTGCTCCGGTCGTAAAGTTGCGATCGTATAGGCTCAGATATCGAAAATAATTTCACGAAGATGATACAGAGAGTTCAATGACCAACTATACGGCGAGAGCTCCTGCTCCGGTCGTATAGCTCCGCCCGTATAGTTGGTAAAACCCCTCTAAAACTTCAGAAAAACACAAAGAGTTTGAAAATAGAAATTTCAAGAGTAAAAATTGTGAAAATAAATCACTTATTTGGGTAAGAATACTTACCTTGCACTTACCACTTGCTTAATATGGGATGAAAAGTTCCTCCCACAACAAGGACTCCTTCTCTCTTGGAGGAATTGACTTTGGTTCATCAAATAATTCTCGTAAACGAAAATCACCAAGACTAAAGTTCCTCTCAATAAGATTAGTGTCCTCCTGGGCAAGCATGGACACTGCATCTAACATCTTTATTTCTTGCCTCTACATAATCTGCAACTCAAATTCTTGAAGTGAAAGAATCCAACGGATCAGTCTTGGCTTATGGTCTTTCCTCTCAAGGAGTTCTTTCAAGCCATCACGATCCGTATGAACTCTTACCTTTGCATCAACTATATAAGAATGAAATTTATCACAAGAGAAAAATACAGCAAACAATTCCTTTTCTTCCTTAGGGTAATTATTTTGGGCACCATTGAGAGTTCTACTAGCATGATGCATAATATTAAATCTACGACCAATATGTTGTCCAAGAGTTACTCCTACAACATCATCGCTAGTTTCACATATTAAGTCAAAGGTTGTATCCCAAATAGGTGGTTTAATGGTGGGAGCACGAGTTAAAGCATTTTTTAGTTTATGAAAGGCTTCAAGGCACTTATCATCAAAATTAAATCGCATTCCCTTTTGCAAGAGGTTAGTCAAAGGTTTAGATATCCCTGAGAAATTTCTAATGAACCTTCTGTAAAAACCCACATGACCAAGAAAACTTCTTATAGCTTTAATATCCCTAGGTGGTGGCATTATCTCTATTGCTTCAACCTTAGCTCTATCCACTTCAATTCCTTTACCTGATACTTTATGTCCGAGGACTATACCTTCTTTGACCATAAAGTGGCACTTCTCCTAGTTTAGAACAAGATTAGTTTCTTCACAACACTGCAAAACTTTCTTGAGATTATCCAAACAACTAGTAAATGAAGTTCCATAGATAGAAAAGTCATACATAAATACTTCCATTATAAGTTCTATGAAATCAACAAAAATAGCAGTCATACATCATTGACAAGTAGTTGGGGCATTACATAGACCAAAAGGCATATGTCGGTAAGCATGTAAACCATAAGGACTTATGAAATTTGTTTTAAGTTGGTCATCCAGATGAACAGCTATTTGAGAGAAACCAGAATATCCGTCCAAGTAACAAAAATGAGTATGGTTTGCTAACCTTTCTAAAGTTTGATCTATGAACGGTAACGGATAGTGATCTTTCCTAGTTTCTTTATTCAATTTCCTAAAATCTATGCACATCCTGTGCCCAACAACAATTCTAGTAGGTATTAGTTCACTGTTTTCATTAGGAACAACAATAAAACCGCCCTTCTTAGGAACACAATGAACAGGACTTACCCAATCACTCTCTTTAACAGGATAAATTATACCTGCATCCAGTAAGCATAAAATTTCTTTTCTTACCACTTCTTTCATTTCAGGCTTCAATCTTCTATTAAATTCCGCAACTGGTTTAGCACCTTCTTCCACAAATATTCGATGGACAGCTATCATGGGACTAATGCCCTTCAAGTCATCCATTGAGTACCCAAAGGCTTGGCGATGCTCCTTAAGTATCCTCATGAGTTCTTATTCTTCTTCTCCTAAAAGCTTAGCACTAATAATAACAGGAAATTTATTGGTATCATCTAAAAACCTGTATTTGAGATTATCTGGTAGAGTCTTCAACTCTGGGGTGGTAGTTCCTCGTCCCCTATCTTTTCTAGCTCGTCAAAAGCCTCATCAGTTGGAGGTCCCAAAATAGGAAGTGAATCAAATTCATCTTCTAGTTCTTCTAAGGACTTATCCTCCATAACTATTTCTTCATAATTTGGATCTTCATTTATTTCTTCTTCTCCATTACTAAAGAAAAGAGCTGCCATTTCCTCAATGGTTCTCTCTTCCTCCTCTTCTTATGCTTGTGGAGCCTTGTCTTTAAATTTGGAAAAATGGAATTTATTTTCTGTTCCCCAAGCTTAAGAGTAAAAATATCCTTCTTGAAGTTAACATAGGCACCTATGTCACCCAAAAAGGTTCTTCCAAATATAATAGGGCAAAAAGTGTCAGTTGGCATATCAACAACTACAAAATCGATAGGAAAATTTTTGTTGCCAATTGTGACAGTTGCATTGTCAACTACTCCCATTGGAATTCTAAGATTTTTATTGGCTAACATAATTGTTATATCAGTATTCTCAATTGTAGCCGGTTCTATTTCTTCTTTTATTTCTAGGTAGAAATCATAATATATAACATTAACTTCGGTGCCAAGATCACATAAACCGTAATGAGAGGTTTCTTTAAATATGCAGGGAAGAATAGGCTTACCCACATATTTTACCTTTGTTTTACCTTCAACCAATATGGAAGTCTCTACATCAAGTTCAACTATGTTACAGTGTGAGTACATAGCCATAATTGCTTCCTTGGTTACCTCTTCATCTTTGTTTTCCTTCAGATGTTCCTTAACTTAGGCACGCTTTCCTCTTCCCTCTTTTCCTGTACTGCTTTGACCTGTTCATATTCAAAAATATGATTTTGTGCAGTGTTAGGGAAAGGCACTTCATATATTGGTTCTACGGAGGCAAGTGTTGCTTTATCTTCTCTTTTCTTCTCTAGTTCGGGTGGTGGATCATACTTGATTGGACCCTCCTTTGGAGCTTTAATATGTTCTATAAAAGCTTTAACAACTTGCAACACAAGATCTGAATCCAGATAAAGTTCTTTAGACAATTCTTTCACATGGACTTTTTTATTATAATCATGAATACAATCATGCTCTATTTCTACGCCTCCCTCACTTCCTAGACCAAAATTCCATGAAACTCTATGGCACGGATTCTATTAAGTAAAGCCCAAGCTTTAGGTATAGGAAGATTCATAAAGGCTCCTTCCACGAAAGAGTTTAGTTCAATTTTATTAGGTTCAATTAAACCGCCATAAAAGATATGTAGTAAATACCATTCAGGCAAATCATGATGAGGACATAGTCGTAGTAAATCTTTAAATCTAATATAAGCTCTTACTAGTCCTTCATTAGAAAAATTCTTCCAAGTCATTATAAGACGCCGGATTCCAAAAGATTTTGATAATGGATAATATTTTGATAGAAATTCACAAGCTAAATTATCCCAAGCAGTAGTGGATTCAGGTGGTAGAGATCTATACCATGAGAGAGCTGTACTTGTCAAAGTTTGACTAAAAAGTTTAACCCTTACCTCATCAACGGTATATCCCGTCAATAGAAAAGTGCCACATATATCTTTAAAACATGCAATATGCTCATATGGATCAGGATCTTCTTCATCTCCAGTAAATTGCTTCTTATGTAGAATACTAAGTCGTAGAGGACTTATTTTAAACCCCCTTGTCTTCTCATTGGAGTTGTCTCTTTTATAAATATCATAGGGCTTCCCAAAGTGGTTAAGTGGTTTAGCACTAGTCATATGCTCAAACTACATCGCGTTGATGGAAACCTGTAACTCAAAACAAAATTTAGCAAGATAAAAATAAATAAGCAAAAACTAAAAGACCTACAATGCTTATTCCCCGGCAACGGCGCCAGAAAATAGCTTGATGACTGCAAGTGCATAGATTATTTGTAGCTAGTTTCGAAATAAAGATATCGATCCCACAGGGAGCAGAAGTCTGAAGTCTAATAATTCTTGAAATAAATATTGCTGAGTTCTAAGTAACAAGATAAAATGCGAGTAATGTGTAAAAAGGTGTTTTTTGGTTTTGGGTATAAGAGCAATAATAAAGTAAAGCAAGTAACTTAATACAGAAAGTAAGTATCCCGTATATAAAGAAAGATTGAAACTGCAATAGGGAAAAGTGTTCTCAGGGAGTAGCGGATACACCACTAGTATTGTAAAAATCTAAGATAAAGATTATTATCATGAACATTCTCAACTATGTATGTGTGGGAAGAACTCCGTATATGGACAAATAGGCAACAACTGATGCTCACATTATCCTCATAACCACAACAGTCAGCAATCGAATTACTGAGTTATTAAGGGACGTAATCCTGTAGGACGTATCCCATGGCATGGATAGTGTTCCATGAGTTTCCTCGATTTCCCAAGTTGATACGTAAGGATTGCTAACAGCTTTATAGTCAGTGTAAGTGCTAGCACGCCTCCGTCTAACAACAAGTAGTTCCCTCCATCAAGTCCTAAAGGAAATATGCCCTGAGAGGCAATATTAAAGTTGTTATTATGTATTCCTTGTATATGATAGATGTTTATTTTGCATGCTATAATTGTATTGATAGGAAACATCAATACATGTGTGTTTAATAAACAAAAAGGGTTCCTAGTCATGCCTCTCTTATAGACTAGCTTGTTGATTAACAGGATGATCAAGGTTTCCTGATCATGGACATTGGATGTTGTTAATAACAAGGTCACACCATTGGTGGAATGATGTGATGAACATTCATCCGAAGTATAGCATTACGATCAAGTCATTGTGTTTATATTGCTATAACATCATACGAAGTAATCTTTATCCTTAGACCATGAGATCATGTTAATTGCTAACACCGGAAGAGTATCTTGATAACATCAAACGTCACACCGTAACAGGGTGACTATAAAGATGGGTTCAGTGCTGCGAAGGTGTTATGTTGAGGCTCATGGATCAAGAGTGGAATTTGTCAATCCAGATGACGGATAGATATACTCTGGGCCCTCTCGGTGATATCACATTAGGATAGCTTGCAAGCAAGTGATGTGATCACTAGAATGTTATATCACGGAACGAGAAAAGAGTGCATGTCGAGCAGATCAAACTAGGTATGGAGATACCGATGATCGAATCTCGGACATGTAATATATCGAGAGACAAAGGGATTTAGTTACAAGCGTTAAAGGTTCTCACGATCACGAGTCATCGTTGAATGAGTAGGAGTCGATGCGGATCTCCGTGTCCCGCTGATTATTGATCGGAGAAGGGTCTCGATCATGTACGCATTATTCGCGAACCGTAGGGTGGCACACTTAAGAGTTACGGACACCATTTTGGAGCACATATGTTTGACGAAAAGAATTACAAAGCGCAGGAATTGTTTCAATAGAAACCGAAATTGTTTGGTGAAATTGCGGAAGGTGGTTCTGCATGTGATATTGAAATATTGCAAGGGGCTATATGTGATGTTTGTTAATTAAAGTAATTAAAAAATTTAATAAATTTAATAAAGAGTTTTATTAAATGAGAGAGCATTAAATTTGGAGAAACTTAATGCATTTAAAGTGGAGACTTTAAAAGGGAATGTGAAGAGGCATTTTAATGTGGAGGAGTTACCACCACATGAAAGGGGAGGTGAGGGGTCACCCCCATGCTGACCATGGAGAGAGGGCACCCCCTCCTCCTATAAAAGGCCACCCATTCCCTCCTTCATACTCACACCTCCTTGTGAAGGATATCTCTCCACCTCTAGAATTATTACCCCATGGACTCGGATTAGCGACAAACATGTTCACGGTGGCATTTAAATGCGGAAGGAGTTGCTGCTTCCATGGATCGCTGGGCGAGGAGGTGGAGGTTGTCCGTGGCTTGAGCGTGTGCGAAAGTGCGGATCTGCTGCTGAGTTCTGGCCTCAGACTTCCTCACGATCTTGAGATCGGCAAGTGTCGACTACATCAACCACGAGTTCCTACTCGTTAACAAAGCTCGTTGTCTTCGAGGTAAGTTCTCTATGGATGTATGTCCACCCGTTTGCTTTGTACCTAGTAGATAGATCTTGGCGTGTAGTTCACACCGTAGGAATTTTTTTGTTTTCTATCTGCGGACCCAACGTGGTATCGAGCCTGATCTATGCGTAGGTGCTTTTGCAGGTAGTACACATATGTTTATATGTGGCGATGATGATCATGTTATTGCATCTTCTATGTACTTTGGATATTGGTGGCATAGTGGGATGAAGCGGCCTGCACCAACCTTACATGTCATCGTACATGAGACCAGTTCCACGATCGACATGCAACTTGTTTTGCATAAGTGGTGGCGGGTGTCTCTCTCCTACTATAGTCAATATCTGATTTACAACGAGTTGCTAATAACTTAGTTATCCTCGTTGTGGTTCATGTTCGTAGGTTAGACAGGTTCTATCTCCGAAAGCCCTAAGCCACGTAAAACTTGCAATTGATAAATTAGAGGCGTCTAGTTTAGATCGTTGCTGGGCTAGTGTTTTGATATGGTATTGTTGTAAGTAGATGTATAATAGATACTCTTACAACTCACTTAACGTGTAAGTTCCATAGACCTTGGCCTTACACACAAAGGAATGATAAAGATCATACCACGATGCAAACGATAGAGATCAAATGCATGGACCATATCATCTCACTTCACACATTAGATGTTAGCATCTTATATTGCTAGTTTGGCGCATTTGGTAGCATTATAAGATGATCCCTCATTTAGATATCAAGATAAAATGTGTTCTTCCTTAAGTATGCACCGTTTTATGGATCGTTTATTGAGGCATCACATGATGATCGGGTGTTTTCAACTCTACGCTTTCATACAACGGGTGTAAGACAGTTTTACACACGCAAATACTAAGGTTCTTACTTGACGAGCCTAGCATGTACAGACATGGCCTCGGAACACGGACCGAAAGGTTAAGCATGAGTCATATAGTTGATATGATGCCCATATAGATGCTCGCCTTTGAAGCTACACCGACTCACGTGATGATCGGACTTGGTGTAGTGGATTTGGTTCATGTAATCACCAAAAGGACACGAGGGATGTCGTTTTTGAGTGGGAGTTCATTAGTAATTTGGATTAGTCGAACTCAATCTATCATAAACTTAGTCTAAATATACTTTAAAAATTCTGTTGTAGATGGCACCACCTACTTTTAATTTCAATCTGTTCATGGAGAAAGAGAAACTTGCTGCGAATGGTAGCAACTTCACCAACGGGGCTATGAATTTGAGGATTCTCCTCACTGCTGCACAAAAGCAATATGTGCTAGATGCGCCGCTAGGCCCCCCACCAGCTCCTGATGCCCCTGACGAGGAAAAGAACGTCTATATAACTCGTTAGGAGGACCACAACTTAGTTCATTGCGCATCTTGTATGGGCTAGAGCGAACTTGACGTTTCGAAAATGGCAATGCCTTTGATACCATGGGAGAATTGAAAATGATTTTCGATACCCATGCTGCCGTAGAGAGTTATAATGCTACAGAAAAGTTCTTTAGCTGCATGATGGAGGAAAACATCTCCGTTAGTGAGCATGTACTCAAAATGCCTGGGTACGCCGATAAGCTTGTGTCCTTGGGAATAACGATTCCCATTTACTTAGGCATACATCGTGTTCTCCAATCTCTGCCACCTAGCTACAAGAGCTTCGTGATGAACTATAATATGCAGGGCATGAAGAAGTCTCTTCCCGAGCTTCTATCAATGCTTAAGACTGCAGAAGTGGAGATTAGGAAAGAACATCAAGTGTTGATGATCAATAGGACCACCGGTTTCAAGAAGGACAAGAAAGGCAAGCACAAGGGAAAGAAGGGTGGCAAGTCTGTTGCCACGCCTGAAAAGAAACCCAGTGACCTAAAGTCCGACACCGAGTGCTACTATTGCAAGGGATCGCCATTGGGCATAAGCGCCCCAAGTATTTGGCGGACAAGAAGTCTGGCAAGGCAAACAAAGGTATATGTGATATACATGTTATTGATGTGTACTTTACTAGTACTCGCAGTAGCACCTGGGTATTTGATACGGGATCGGTTGCTAATATATGTAACTCGGTTCAGGGGCTGCGGAACAAGCGACAACTAGCAAGGGATGAGGTCTCGATGCGGGTCGGCAATGGATCAAGAGTTGATGTGATCGCCGTCGGAACGCTGCCTCTCCATGTGCCATCGGGATTAGTTATAAACCTAAATAATTGTTATTTGGTGCCTGCACTGAGCATGAACATTGTATCTGGATCGTTTTTTGATGCAAAGTGGTTATTCATTTAAGTCTGAAAACAATGGTTGTTCGATTTATATGAATAATATCTTTTATGGTCATGCACCTATGTTGAATGGCTTATTTCTGTTGGATCTCGATAGCAGTATTACGCATATTCATAATGTTGATGCTAAAAGGATTAAACTGGATAATGATATATCTACATATATGTGGCACTGCCGTCTAGGTCATATTGGCGTTAAACGCATGAAGAAACTCCATTCTGATGGACTTTTGGAATCACTTGATTTTGAATCATTTGATACATGTGAGCCATGCCTTATGGGCAAGATGACTAGAACGCCGTTTTCCGGTTCAATGGAACGGGTGACAGATCTATTGGAAATCATACATACTGATGTGTGTGGACCAATGAGTGTGTCGGCGCGAGGTGGATATCGTTATTTTGTTACTTTCACGGATGATTTGAGTACATACGGGTATATCTATTTGATGAAACACAAGTCTGAAACTTTTGAAAAGTTCAAAGAATTTCAGAATGAAGTGGAAAATCATCATAATGAAAGATCAAATTTCATGATCCGACCGTGGAGGAGAGTATCTTAGTTACGAGTTTAGCACACATATGAAAGACTGTGGAATAGTTTCACAACTCATGCCTGCCGGAACACCACAACATAATGGTGTGTCAGAATGTCGTAATCGTACTTTATTGGATATGGTTCGATCTATGATGTCTCTGACTGACTTGCCACTGTCATTTTGGGGTTATGCACTGGAAACCGCTACATTCACTTTAAATAGGGCACCATCTAAATCCGTTGAAAGACAGACACTATGAATTATGGTTTGGAAACAAACCTAAGCTGTCATTCTTAAAGTTTGGGGATGCGATGTTTATGTGAAGAAACTTCAACGGATAAACTCGAACCCAAAGCGGAAAATGCGTCTTCATAGGATACCCTAAGGAAACGATTGGGTATACCTTCTATCACGAATCCGAGGGCAAGGTCTTTGTTGCCAGAATGGATCCTTTCTTGAGAAGGAGTTTCTCGAAAGGTGTGAGTAGTCAAGGTAGAACTCAAGAGGTTATTGAACCTTCTCTTCATGAAATGGCGAGTAAGCGCAGCTCTAAGTTGTTTCAGAGTTGACTTCACCTAATGAAGAGAGAGCTAATGATATTGATCATGAAACTCCGAAAGAGGACACTACCGAACCTCGCAGGTCAAGCAGGACACGTGCAGCTCCTGAACTGTACGGCAATCCTGTTATGAATTTCATGATTGATGAAATGGATGACCCTGTGACATATGAAGAAGCGATGATGAGCCCGGATTCCAACAAATGGCTAGAAGCCATGAAATCCGAGATGGAATCCATGTACGAACCAAGTTTGGAACTTGGTGGACTTACCTCACGCAGAAAGGCCATTGAGAATAAATGGATTTTCAAAAGGAAAACTGATGCTGATGGTAATGTGACCATCTATAAGGCTCGACTTGTCGCAAAGGGGTTTCGACAAATTCAAGGAGTTGACTACGATGAGACATTCTCTCCCGTAGCGATGCTTAAGTCGGTTAGGATTATGTTAGCAATTGCTGCATATTTCGATTATGAAATATGGCAGATGGATGTCAAAATTGCGTTCCTCAATGGTAAGATTGAAGAAGATTTGTATATGATTCAAGGTAAGGGTTTTGTCGATCCTTTGGATGCTATTTAGGTGTGCAAACTTCAGCGATCCATCTCTGGACTGAAGCAAGCATCACGAAGTTGGAATCTCCGCTTTGATGAGGTGATCAAAGAGTTTGGATTTGTCCAAACTTATGGAGAGGCTTGTATTTACAAGAAAGTGAGTGGGAGCAATGTGGCATTTCTGATATTATATGTGGATGACATATTATTGATTGGAAATGATTTAGATCTTTTAAACAGTGTTAAAAGTTATCTAAACAGCAAATTTTCGATGAAGGACCTTGGTGAAGCTTCATATATATTAGGCATTAAAATCTATAGAGATAGATCAAGATGCCTAATTGGGCTATCGCAGAGTACATACCTTGATAAGATATTAAAGAAGTTTAATATGGGCGGAAGTAAGAAGGGGTTCTTACCTATGTTGCAAGGCAAGACATTGAGTAAGACTCAAAGTCCGGCTACGGCGGAAGAAAGAGAGATAATGGATAGGATCCCCTATGCCTCAGCCATAGGCTCTATAATGTATGCCATGCTATGTACAAGACCGGATGTGGCACATGCTATTAGTTTGACTAGTAGGTACCAATCTGATCCAGGTTCGGAACACTGGATAGCGGTCTAGAATATCCGTCAGTACTTGAGAAGAACTAAGGATATGTTTCTTATATACGGAGGTGAAGAAGAGCTAGTCGCTAAGTGTTATATCGATGCTAGCTTTGACACTGATCCGGATGACTCTAAGTCTCAATTCGGATACGTATTTCTCTTGAGCAGACAGCTTAGTTGGAGGAGCTCCAAACAACCTGTGGTGGCTAGATCAACAACGGAGGCGGAATATGTTGCTGCTTCAGAAGCGGCGCAGGAAGCGGTTTGGATGAAAGAGTTCATTACGGAACTGGGTGTGGTTCCCAGTGCGTTGGACCCGATGGTGATCTATTGTGACAAGAATGGAGCCATAGCCAACGCCAAGGAACCAAGGTCTCACAAGAATTCCAAGCATATTAAGCGCCGGTTTCACTCCATCCGCGAACATGTCAAGGATGGAGATATAAAGATTTGTAAAGTGCACACGGACCTGAATGTAGCAGATCCGTTGACTAAAGTACTCCCTAGGGCAAAACATGATCAACACCAGAACTCCATGGGTGTTAGATTTATCACTATGTGAACTAGATTATTGTCTCTAGTGCAAGGGAGATCAAGGAAATATGCCCTGAGAGGCAATAATAAAGTTGTTATTAGGTATTCCTTGTATATGATAGATGTTTATTTTGCATGCTATAATTGTATTGATAGGAAACATCAATACATGTGTGTTTAATAAAAAAAGGGTTCCTAGTCATGCCTCTCTTATAGACTAGCTTGTTGATTAACAGGATGATCAAGGTTTCCTGATCATGGACATTGGATGTTGTTAATAACAAGGTCACACCATTGGTGGAATGATGTGATAAACATTCATCCGAAGTATAGCATTACGATCAAGTCATTGTGTTTATATTGCTATAACATCATACGAAGTAATCTTTATCCTTAGACCATGAGATCATGTTAATTGCTAACACCAGAAGAGTATCTTGATAACATCAAACATCACACCGTAACAGTGACTATAAAGATGGGTTCGATTACGAAGGTGTTATGTTGAGGCTCATGGATCAAGAGTGGAATTTGTCAATCCAGATGACGGATAGATATACTCTGGGCCCTCTCGGTGATATCACATTAGGATAGCTTGCAAGCAAGTGATGTGATCACTAGAATGTTATATCACGGAACAAGAAAAGAGTGCATGTCGGAATCTAGATCAAACTAGGTATGGAGATACCGATGATCGAATCTCGGACATGTAATATATCGAGACAAAGGATTTAGTTACAAGTTAAAGGTTCTCACGATCACAGAGTCATCGTTGAATGTGTAGGAGTCAAGACGGATCTCCGTGTCCTGCTGATTAGTGATCGGAGAAGGGTCTCGATCATGTCTGCATTATTCGCGAACCGTAGGGTGGCACACTTAAGAGTTACCGGACACCATTTTGGAGCACATATGTTTCAGACGAAAGAATTGCAAAGCGCAGGAATTGTTTCAATAGAAACCGGAAATTGTTTCGGGTGAAATTGCAGAAGGTGGTTCTGCATGTGTAGCATCCCAGTTGTCTAACAATTGTAATGCTACTTGGTCTAGTAAGATAATGGCTACTTCCTACATATAATTGTTGCATCATAATTATGTCATGCTCATGTCATCATGCCACCTTGCATTTGAGCATCATATAAAACCCCGTTTCTTTGGCTCTTCTCTCATATACATTATTAATTGTATTTGCCTCTTGATATTGTATTTGGTTATTGATATGTTGTTTAATGCCCAAGTTGAGTTGAGGGCATATCTTTTATTTCCAATCTACACCTTTGTTTGTCACCACCTTATAATTCCACCACCTCATTAATCCATGAGCTTGTACTTCTTTTTCTTTTGATATGTTATTCTAGCTCATGTGGTTTGGGGTGGATCAAATCCTTTAAATTCTTTTGCTTGGATTTTAATCTACTTCTTGGAAATGCATAAGAATAATGCCATAATATTATTATTGTTTTCACAAAATAAATCATGGCATTATTATTTTGCATGGTCCATGCAAAATGTATCACCACCTTTTATCCCTTTGGTTTTTCCCTTTAATGCTAGTGGATATTTCTTTGTGGACCATCTCCATCCATCCCACCATCCCCATATTCTCATCCATATCTTTTTCTTTTAATTAAATCTCTTCATGCATGATCATATGAGGCTTGTTCTTTCTCCCTCTATTTTTCTCCTAGCCCTAGTTCTACTAAACCCTAACCTCAACCTCACCTCTCTCTCTTTCACTCCCTCTCTCTCTAACATGCTGGTCCCACCTGGCCCTCTCTCTCTGACCCACACCTCAGCTACCCATACCCCATCCCTAGCAAACCCTAACTCGAGCCCCATCTACCCTAGCCCGAGCTACCCCTCTCTCCTCCCTCTTTTCTCTCTACAGCGTGCTAGCCCCACCCTGCAGCTACTCCACACCGTCCCCACCTGCAACCTCCCCTCTGCCGCTGCCCTGCCCCAGGACGAGCCCCAGCTTGCCCACGTGCTCGAGGAGATAAGGGAAAAGGTCGAGGCTACTTTACCCGCCGTGGCCACACGGCAACCCTCCTTCCTCTCCCTCCCTCTCTCCTCCTCTCACACGCCTCCTGCATCGCCAGATCCACCCCGAGCTCTACCGCGCCTTCCCCTTCTTCCTCTCTGACGCCCAGCTCCTGCCGCCAGTCTCCGCCGTCTACCGTGACTCCCCTCCGTTCTAGCCGGCAAACTCGTCGTGGAAGAGGCCGAGGAGATCAAGGACGGCCCACTGCGTCACCCTGTGCACGACGACGCGAAGGAGGAGCCCCAGGACCGCCAGAACCTCGCCGCTCTCCGAAACCCTAGATCGCCGGAGCTCCTGCCTCGTCGACGATCCGCCGCACCTCGCCCCCATCTGACGCCAACGACCTCCCCGCGGTAAGCCCCTCCACCTCCTAGACAACGTCCGTGCCGCCGTACCGCCCTAGCCGCGCCAGGCGTTGCGTCGAACGCCCTCTGCGCGCTAGAGCTCGCCGGCGTCTGCAACCTTCCTGCGCCGCGTCTAGCCTTAGCTAGGCCCCAAACCCCCACCTAACAACTCCCTGAGCCAGCTGCACTGGCTACCACCCGTAGCACGCACGCCCGCGACCCGGGTTCGAACCCCGCGCGCCGCGCTCTGCGCGGTCGGACACCAATCAGTCATCAGTAAACGCTGAGAAGATCAACAGCGAGCCGATGCCTTTTTGCACATGACCCCCTGCCCTTTTTCCCGCCTAAACCTGCAGTCGGGACCCGCTGTCGATTCGGTGAAATCTTACAAGAAAACCCCATGATGCTGAGATTCTCGCCCGCAGCCGGACCGCCCACGTGTCGCGCCCTATTTGGGCGGCAGCAGCGCTGAATCTGGCCCCACCCGACCTCAAGGTCTAGCTCAGCCATGGTGAAAAGGTTTCTCTGCGTCGTTTTCCGCCAGTCACCGGCCCATCTGTCTGTGTCTATGGCTAGGTTTGCCCGAGTGACAAAAGGTTCTCTGTTTTTCTGTTTTAATTTAAACTTTTCAAATTGTGTTTTTAAATACAAATTCAAATCGGATTTAAATAACTTTTCAAATATAAAACCAAATAATACAAATGATATATGTTTTTGAATCAGGAAAATGTGAGGAATTCAAATCTGCCATTCAAAATATTATTTGAGCACTTTAAATTTTCGAGATGATTAAAATTACAATAAAATGCCCTTTTCTTAATTAATTAATAACTTTTGTTTCATAACTCCAAATTTGACAAATAATATGTCTAAATCGATCAGCGCGACGAGCCCGTTCTATCTATGCATTCCATGTTCTGAATTGCAGTATGCATCATATAAATATAAACTATACAACAACTTATTTGAGTATAAAATGTGACCAAAATTCAATAAAATGCTTTATTCTTGTACTCCACACCTCACCCATGCCATGCTACATTATTGCCATGCAAATTGTGCATCATTCATCATGGCATGATTGTTTGCTTGTCGCATTTTAATCCATATGCTTGTGCACTCTATTTATGTTGGCCCTTGTTTGTTTGGTTCTTCTTCGAATAGACGATGAGTAGGGGATATATCAGGAAACCTAGGAGCACTACCCAGATCCGTCCCTCGCTTCAACTGAGCTGCCAGGCAAGCACTACCACATGCTTGCATACATATAGTACCTATTGTCTCTATCTTATTCTTGCATCATTGAGTCGCGATTGCATTAAATTGAATCCCAAGTACTGCATAGCCTTTACTTTTAAACCCCATCGAAGCTTGTTCCTCCATCCCATGAGCCATTACTACAGGAGTTGTTTGAGCCATGCGGGTCGTAGAACAGCATGTGTAGGGTATGTGAGAGTCGGATGGATAACGAGGTACCTAAACAACTTAACCTGAGTAGTAATGGGATAACTAATGAAAGCGGCACCGGTGAGCAATATCTGCTATTTGGTTCTTCATGCTCACTTGTGTCCCATAGGACCCTGGGTACTTGATTCCTGTTCCTTGACTATTCGCACTATCCACATCCGGGAGGCCTTATGGACCCCCCCCCCCTGAGCTAGAGCTTGATTCATTCTTATTTCTTGGGGCCACAAAGTTGTTTGGGGCTTTATTACTATCCTGTACTTATGCCATGTTTTACTGCTTTATTTAAGATTGTGCGAGGAGCACCTGTACTGTTTAGGATTGCGGAGTGTTTCGCAGTATCGAGAAGCCAGTCACACTTTCGGGTTCCCATCGTTTCTGCCATTGGCGCAAACCTTGGGTCCGTCTCGAGCTGGCCAACTTCGTTATGGTAGCTTAATGGGGTGGCCCCTGAAACATTTCTGAATCCTGTGATCCCTTTGTCGTGAATGCCTCGTTGGGTTTTGATTTGGTTTTTCCGAGGTTGATCGAGTGTGTTGCTATTTGTGCACCCTGAGGTAAATCTTCTGAAAGCCGTGTCGCGGTTATGGACGACTTGGAGCACGCTTCTCGATCATAGACAAGTATAACTAAAGTACCGCTTTTAATTTGACTAAGTACCGACTAGTAAATAGTGCAACACTCATGGAATGGTTAATAAAACTGCCAACGGATAGGGGGTTGTTAAGTCTTCCTCGTTGGTAAGCGAGGAGGAGGATGGATCTGTTAATATTACTGTTATAACTGTTGCTATTAATTCACGGACATCCGTCTATCTTTGGTTAGGCGGATGGTTAGCGAGTATCTATAGAATTGTTAGGTATTATCTTTTGCTGCAATTGCGTCACCCCAGGTTGTGTCCCCTTTAGAGGCATAAAGACTTGCTGAGTACCCCTAGGGTCTCACACGATAAATTGTTTGATTCATTTAACATGTATACTCGCAAGATGGATACTAGGTGGAGGAGACGGACGATGTTGGCAACGATCACTCGGTGTAGAGATTCCGGGAACGGGGATCCGTGAGATCTGTGGGCGGGATGTGTTTATTTGTGGGGCATCTTATGCCGATTTGCTTCTTATCCGTACTCGGATCTTGTCTTCCGCTTCCGCTTGATACTCTGATGTTTGATGTATGAGGAGATATCCTAAACTATTATATCTATCTAGGATACTTGGATCTTGCCGTATGGCGTTGCAATATTTCTATTTCTTTTAGATGGAATGGCTCTGAGGACTGTTGTATGTGGCTTGCATACATACTCATTTGTGTATGTAGTTGATCCCTTCGCCTGCCGATTACGCCGCTCGTTCTTGTCCCGATGTTTGGAAATGGTTAGGACGGCCGAAAGGTCTACCTGTGAGTAGCATTTGGCCCCACCGTACTATTTTAACCATTTCCGCTCATCCAGGCTTGTAACTAAGAGCGTAATTCACCGAGGTAGTTAAAATTGGTATTAGAGCCATCCCGCCCTTCAGGGTCTCAGCCAAATGGTCGTTGTCAGTCTAGAAAATATTTTGTTAGCTATGTATACTAGGGAAAAACCAAACGTGAGAGTAGGACTGCTTCCACTTTTCTTCTTACTACCCACCCACCCTTTTCTGGTAAGGAAGTGTAACGTTTTCAATCCTCTTCTAAAATTCAAACTAGAATTCACGTGTTCTGGGTTCCGTAGTACCATAGGTTGTGTGTGTGTGTGTGTGTGTGTGAATTCCTTGTCTATCTGTTGCATCCAACATGTTATCAATATCTGCCTTTTGGTTATCAACTGTTGGTACATTCCATACCGACAGGCTTTTGTAAACCGACGCGATCTATCTGATTCGTTGTATACCGACGCGATCTGTCTTACTCTTTGTTATCTGATGTTATCTTGTTTGGGGTGTTCGTTTCCGTAGTTACTAATCTTTAGGTTCATCTTAAGAAGAAGGTATTCGGATATGTGTTTTGCGTATTCATGTGCGGAGTAATGATTTAAGTGCGGGATGGAGTCGCGACCATACCACTACTTTTCTCATTGCTCTTGTATATTGAATTGGTAGAGTTACTAATCTTGATTCGTTCAGTGGTTTTGCGCATATAGTGGTATTTTAATGCCGAAATTTGCGGAATTTTTTTTTCTTTGGTAGTTTTGTGTACCACACTCCTTGTTCAGTCGTGTGCGATATGCTTAATATCTTCTAGGTGCTTTGAACTTTGTTGATATTTTAATATCATCTTAGTAAATTGTATCCTTTAAATCTTGATGAATTCCATTTTGGTACTATTTTGGATTATTATTATTCTCCATTATGGTACTAACTTGTGTTTTATATCAATCACAGGATGGCACCACCACGCCGTTCTGAGGAGGACATACAACCTGAACTAGGGGCTGCGTTGTCAAGCATCGCCAATGCCTTGGCCGCAATGCAGCAGAACCAACAGCGATTTGAAGAAAGTGTCAGGAGGAATGAGTTTGTTCCGCTACCTCCACCTCCCAAGCGAGGAGACATCAAAAGCTTTCTGAAGTTCAACCCACGCCAATTTGATGTTTCTGATCAACCACTTGATGCTGATGATTGGTTGCGTGAGATGTCAAGGTTCTTGGCATCACTGATGTTCCTGAGCAAGAATGGGTAAAGTGTGCCACGCACCTTCTGAAGGGAGATGCAGCTCTGTGGTGGGAGAATTACCTCAAGGCAAACTACACTGGTTTTCAGCCTACTTGGGAATAGTTCACTGGAGCTTTCAAAGAGCAATATCTGTCAGAAATTGTCATGGAGAGGATGAAGGAAGTGTTTCTCAACCTCAAGCAGGGCAATGACAATGTCAATACCTACATCAGAAACTTCATGAATCTTTCTCGTTATGGTGGCGATGAGATCTCTGATGACAAGAAGAAGCAAAAGAGGTTCAGACAAGGGCTCAATGCATTGATTAAATATGCAATCACACATGCAAGGCCGACATCTTTTCTGGAACTCCAACATACAGCTCTGCAGGAAGAAGCAAGTAGGCAAGTGTTTGAGGAGTCAAAGAAACACAACCGTGATGCAGCAAGCTCTTCAGCTATGTCAACTCCTTCTAAGCGTCGTGTCTGGGTTCCTAACACCCCACCGTCGCTCCCGGCTCCACCAAGACCTCCAAGCTATGCAGCAAGGCCACCAAACTTCCTCGCTGCTGCTCCCAGGGGCTACAACCACAACTACCCTGGAGCGCCTGGGTGAGTCCCTGGCTACGTTGCTCCACGTCCACCTAGTGCTTGCTACACTTGTGGAAACACTGGGCATCAACACTGGAACTGTCCATTGAACAACAAAGCTCTTCCTCCACCACCTCCAAGATCTGCGGCAAGCTCTCCTATGGTTCGTGCACCACCACCTCGGGCTCTCAACATCAACACCAAGCCCGGGTCTACTGTTGCTCGTGCCAACTGTGTCAACGCCGCTCAAGCTGAGCATGCACCAGGAGTTGTGATGGGTATGCTTTCCGTTAACTCAGTTCCTGCATGAGTTTTGTTTGATTCTGGTGCATCGCATTCTTTTATCTCCACAAGTTTTGCTGATGCGAATGGGTTCCCTATGGATCCTCTCCCTAAGCGGTTACTGGTCCTTTCTCCTGGAGCAACAATGGCAGCTTCTAAAATCAGCCATGGCAATCAAATTGAGATTGGTGGCTCTTCGTTCCCGGCTTCCTTGATTATTCTGGGCAATTCTGACATTGATGTTATCCTGGGCATGGATTGGTTGACAGCAAATGCAGCTGTGATTGATTGTGATGAACGCTCGGTTTCTCTAAAAATTCCTGAAGGCCATATAGTCTATTCTCTAAGTCTGACTCCTGCTATCCAGCTTTTCTCTTTGGCGGCTCTGAATGATGATGCTATGGAAGCTATTCAGAGTGTTTCGGTGGTCTATGAGTTCCTAGATGTCTTTCCTGAAGAGTTGCCAGGTATGCCTCCAGATCGCGAGGTTGAGTTTGTGATTGAGCTTGAACCTGGTACCGCTCCTATTTCTAAGCGGCCTTATAAAATGGGTCCTGCTAAGTTGGCTGAACTCAAACGTCAGCTTGATGAACAAGAGAAGTTGGGTTTCATTCAGCACAATACTTCTTCTTGGGGTAGCCCAACCATCTTTGTGAAGAAGCGAGACAAGACTGATAGACTTTGTGTTGACTATCGGGCTCTCAATGCTAAAACCATCAAGAATAAATATCCCCTTCCGCGGATTAATGATCTCTTCGATCAGCTAGCTGGAGCTGTGGTATTCTCTAAGCTTGACTTGAGAAGTGGATATCATCAAATCAAGATTCGCAAGGAAGATGTTCCTAAAACAGCTTTCACCACCCGCTATGGCCTGTATGAGTACACGGTCATGTCTTTCGGTCTCACCAACGCACCTGCCACCTTCTCGAGGCTTATGAACTCGGTTTTCATGGAGTTTCTTGATAAGTTCGTTGTGGTCTATCTGGATGACATCCTAGTCTATTCTAAGTCAAAGGAAGAACATGAAGAACACCTTTGGTGTGTCCTAAACAAACGTCGTGAGAACCGCTTGTATGTAAAGTTCTCCAAATGTGAGTTTTGGCTCCCTCAAGTCACCTATCTTGGTCATGTCATCTCTGCCAAGGGCATTGCCATCAACCCAGAAACTGTAAAGACAATTGTTGACTGGCTTCCTCCTGTAAATGTCAAAGAAGTCCGGAGTTTCCTTGGTTTGGCTAGTTATTGCCGTCGCTTCGTGCAGAACTTCTCGAAGATTGCGAAGCCTCTTACCGATCTCCTCAAGAAAGGCAAGAAATACCTTTGGACTCTTGCATGTCAAGCAAGCTTCAAAACACTCAAAGAGAAGCTCACTTCCACACCAGTTTTGATTCCACCAGATACATCAAAGCCTTTCCAGATATTCTGTGACGCCTCATTGCAAGGATTGGGTGCGGTCCTTATGCAAGAGAAACAAGTTGTTGCTTATGCCTCTCGACAGTTGAAGACACATGAGATCAACTATCCTACACATGACCTCGAGCTCGCAGCAGTTGTCTTTGCTTTGAAAGTATGGAGGCATTACTTGCTTGGCAACCATTGTGAAATCTTTTCTAATCACAAGAGTCTGAAGTATATCTTCACACAGCCTGATCTCAACCTTCGTCAGAGGAGGTGGATTGAAGCAATCAATGATTTCTATTTGACCATCAACTACACTCCGGGCAAAGCTAATGTCATGGCCGATGCTCTCAGCCGCAAAGCTTATGTCAACAATCTCATGGTGGAAGAACAGCAGCCTCTCTTGTGCGAGGAATTCCGTCAGCTCAACCTTGAAATTGTGGATCAAGGGTATCTTCTGAACCTTCTGGCAACCCCTCTCTTGGAAGAAAAGGTTCGCTCCATTCAACTTGGTGATCCCTACACCAAGAAGATCATCTCCAACATTCAGCTTCCGAAGTATGAGTCCTTCCATGTTGACGACCAAGGCACTCTTTTCTTTGAACACCGGATGTTTGTTCCGAACTACTCGGGTTTGAGAGAGCAAGTTCTCAAGGAGGCGCATGATTCTGTTCTTTCTATCCACCCTGGCAGCACAAAGATGTACATGGACTTGAAAACACAATATTGGTGGCCTGGATTGAAACGATATTGTGCCAAGTATGTCTCGGAGTGTGATGTCCGCCGAGTTAAAGCTGTCCATCAGAAACCTTCCGGTCTTCTACAGCCATTGAAACCCCCGGAATGGAAATGGGAGAAAGTAGAGATGGACTTCATCACTGGTTTTCCAAGGTCGCAGAAGGGCAAAAATGCAATCTTTGTTGTCATTGACAGGCTTTCTAAAGTGGCTCACTTCTTTCCCATCAAGGAAACAATTTCTGCAATTCAGTTGGCTGAGCTCTATATCAACAGAATTGTCTCTCTGTATGGAGTTCCTCTTGAGATCAGTTCAGACCGTGGAAGCATCTTTACTTCCAAGTTCTGGGGAAGTTTCCAAAATGCTTTGGGAACAAAACTAAACTTCAGCACAGCTTACCACCCTCAGTCGCAAGGACAAGTTGAAAGGATCAATCAGATTCTGGAAGATACGCTCCGTGCTTGAGTCATCTCTTTCGGCATGAAGTGGGAAGAATGTCTTCCTTATGCTGAATTCTCTTACAACAACAACTTCGTAAAAGTCTAAAGATGGCACCATTTGAGGCTCTCTATGGCCGCAAATGCAGAACTCTGATTGGTTGGTGGTGCGGGAGAAAGAACATTGTTTGGCCCGACATTGTAACTCAAGCGGAGAGAAGGTTCACATCATTCTTGAAAATCTGAAGATTGCTCAAAGTCGCCGGAAGAGCAATTATGACATGAAAAGCACACGGACATGGAGTATGTCCCTGGTGATCTCGTTTACCTTCGTGTCACTCCCATGAGAGGCACGCACCGCTTTGGTATCAAAGGAAAGCTGGCTCCTAGATACATCGGTCCATTCAAAATCCGTGGAAGAAGAGGAGAAGTTGCTTATGCTCTTGAGCTTCCTAGAAAACTCAAGGTTCATGATGTTTTCCACATCTCTCAACTCAAGAAGTGCTTCAAGGATCCCGGCAGGACCGTGGATCATGAACTCATCAACCTTCAAGAAGATCTGTCTTATCAAGAACACCCCACAAAAATTCTTGAAGTCGCAGAAAGAAGGACTCGCAACAAGTCCATCAAGTTCTGCAAGGTGCAGTAGTCGCACCATTCTGTTGATGAAGCCACCTAGGAACATGAAGATGAGCTCCGTGCCAAGTATCCTACCCTCTTTGAGTCTTCTTCTTCCTAGAATCTCGGGGCGAGATTCCTGTTTAGTGGGGGAGAGTTGTAGCATCCCAATTGTCTAACAACTGTAATGCTACTTGGTCTAGTAAGATAATGGCTACTTCCTATATATAATTGTTGCATCATAATTATTTCATGCTCATGTCATCATGCCACCTTGCATTTGAGCATCATATAAAACCCCGTTTCTTTGGCTCTTCTCTCATATACATTATTAATTGTATTTGCCTCTTGATATTATATTTGGTTATTGATATGTTGTTTAATGCCCAAGTTGAGTTGAGGGCTCTTCTTTTATTTCCAATCTACACCTTTGTTTGTCACCACCTTATAATTCCACCACCTCATTAATCCATGAGCTTGTACTTCTTTTTCTTTTGATATGTTATTCTAGCTCATGTGGTTTGGGGTGGATCAAATCCTTTAAATTCTTTTGCTTGGCTTTTAATCTACTTCTTGGAAATGCATAAGAATAATGCCATAATATTATTATTGTTTTCACCAAATAAATCATGGCATTATTATTTTGCATGGGCCATGCAAAATGTATCACCACCTTTTATCCCTTTGGTTTTTCCCTTTAATGCTAGTGGATATTTCTTTGTGGATATTTTTAACTTTTCAAATTGTGTTTTTAAATTCAAATTCAAATCAGATTTAAATAACTTTTCAAATATAAAACCAAATAATACAAATGATATATGTTTTTGAATCAGGAAAATGTGAGGAATTCAAATCTGCCATTCAAAATATATTTGAGCACTTTAAATTTTCAAGATGAATAAAATTACAATAAAATGCCCTTTTCTTAATTAATTAATAACTCTTGTTTCATAACTCCAAATTTGACAAATAATATGTCTAAATCAATCAGCGCGACGAGCCCGTTCTATCTATGCATTCCATGTTCTGAATTGTAGCATGCATCATATAAATATAAACTATACAGCAACTTATTTGAGTATAAAATGTGACCAAAACTCAATAAAATGCTTTATTCTTGTACTCCACACCTCACCCATGCCATGCTACATTATTGCCATGCAAATTGTGCATCATTCATCATGGCATGATTGTTTGCTTGTCGCATTTTAATCCATATGCTTGTGCACTCTATTTATGTTGGCCCTTGTTTGTTTGGTTCTTCTTCGAATAGACGCTGAGCAGGGGATATATCAGGAAACCCAAGAGCACTATCCAGATCCGTCCCTCGCTTCAACTGAGCTGCCAGGCAAGCACTATCACATGCTTGCATACATATAGTACCTATTGTATCTATCTTATTCTTGCATCATTGAGTCGCGATTGCATTAAATTGAATCCCAAGTACTGCATAGCCTTTACTTTTAAACCCCACCGAAGCTTGTTCCTCCATCCCATGAGCCATTACTACATGAGTTGTTTGAGCAATGCGGGTCGTAGAACAACATGTGTAGGGTATGTGAGAGTCGGATGGATAACGAGGTACCTAAACAACTTAACCTAAGTAGTAATGGGATAACTAATGAAAGCGGCACCGGTGAGCAATATCTGCTATTTGGTTCTTCATGCTCACTTGTGTCCCGTAGGACCCCGAGTACTTGATTCCTGTTCCTTGACTATTCGCACTATCCACATCCGGGAGGCCTTATGGACCCCCCCTGAGCCAGAGCTTGATTCATTCTTATTTCTTGGGGCCACAAAGTAGTTTGGGGCTTTATTACTATCCTGTACTTATGCCATGTTTACTGCTTTATTAAGATTGTGCGAGGAGCACCTGTCTGTTAGGATTGCGGAGTGTTTTCGGGTATCGACAATCCAGTCCACACTTTCGGGTTCCCAGTCGTTTACAGCCATTGACGCAAACCTTGGGTCCGTGTCGGAGCGGCCAACTTCGTTGCGGGTAGCTTAATGGGGTGGCCCCCTGAAACATTTCTGAATCATGTGATCGCTTTGTCATGAATGCCTCGTTGGGTTTTGATTTGGTTTTTCCGAGGTTGAGCGAGTGTGTGTTGCTATTTGTGCACCCTAGGTAAATCTTTTCAAAGCCGTGTCCGCGGTTATGGACGACTTGGAGCACAGTTTCTCGATCATAGACAAGCATAACTAAAGTACCGCTTTAATTTGACTAAGTAACTGACTAGTAAATAGTACAACACTCATGGAATGGTTAATAAAACTGCCAACGGATGGGGGGTGTTCGTCCGCTTCCTCGTTGGTAAGCGAGGAGGATGGATCATTAATATTACTGTTATAACTGTTGCTATTAATTCACGGACATCCGTCTATCTTTGGTTAGGCGGATGGTTAGCGAGTATCTATAGAATTGTTAGGTATTATCTTTTGCTGCAATTGTGTCACCCCAGGTTGTGTCCCCTTTAGAGGCATAAAGACTTGCTGAGTACCCCTAGGGTCTCACACGATAAATTGTTTGATTCAGACGAACAGGTATACTCGCAAGATGGATACTGGGTGGAGGAGACGGACGATGTTGGCAACGATCACTCAGTGTAGAGATTCCGGGAACGAGGATCCGTGAGATCTGTGGGAGGGATGTGTTTATTTGTGGGGCATATTATGCTGATTTGCTTCTTATCCGTACTCGGATCTTGTCTTCCGCTTCCGCTTGATACTCTGATGTTTGATGTATGAGAAGATATCCTAAACTATGATATCTATCTAGGATACTTGGATCTTGCCGTATGGCGTTGCAATATTTCTATTTCTTTTAGATGGAATGGCTCTGAGGACTGTCGTATGTGGCTTGCATATATACTCATTTGTGTATGTAGTTGATCCCTTCGCCTGCCGATTACGCCGCTCGTTCTTGTCCCGATGTTTGGAAATGGTTAGGACGGCCGAAAGGTCTACCTGTGAGTGGCATTTGGCCCCACCGTACTATTTTAACCATTTCCGCTCATCCAGGCTTGTAACTAAGAGCGTAATTCACCGAGGTAGTTACAGCATGTGATATTGAAATATTGCAAGGGGCTATATGTGAATGTTTGTTAATTAAAGTAATTAACAAAATTCTGAATAAATTTAATAAAAGAGTTTTATTAAATAAGAGAGCATTAAATTTGGAGAAACTTAATGCATTTAAAGTGGAGACTTTAAAAGGGAATGTGAAGAGGCATTTTAATGTGGAGGAGTTACCACCACATGAATGGGGAGGTGAGGGGTCACCCCCCCATGCGCCGGCCATGGAGAGAGGGGGCACCCCCTCCTCCTATAAAAGGCCACCCATTCCCTCCTTCATCCTCACACCTCCTTGTGAAGGATCTCTCTCCCCCTCTAGAATTATTCCCCCATGGTCTCGGATTAGCGAGATACATGTTTCCGGTGGCATTTCGTCTGGAAGGAGTTGCTGCTTCCGCTGGATCGCTGGAGCGAGGAGGTGGAGGTTGTCCGGTGGCTTGAACGTGTGTGCGAGTACGGATGCGCTACTGAGTTGCGGCGCTCGGACTTCCTCACGATCTTGAGATCGGCAAGTGTACGACTACATCAACCACGAGTTCCTACTCGTTAACAAAGCTCGTTGTCTTCGAGGGTAAGTTCTCTATGGATGTATGTCCACCCGTTTGCTTTGTACCTAGTAGATAGATCTTGGCGTGTAGTTCACACCGTAGGAAATTTTTTGTTTTCTATGCTGCGGACCCAACAAGTCCCCACGAGAGGCTAGTATTGAGAGGTCGACTTCTCTCAACATCAAGATGTAGAGAATCTAACACATGGTCACAATGATGAATATCATAATAGACTTTATCTTATTTTAGTCTCATACTAGGGTTTCTGCATCTCCCCAAAAACTAATGATCTACTCAGACATGGAGGCAATCAACATCATGGCAATGATAATGGAAACAATCATAGATGAATAGTACTTGTATAAATCCATAACGAGTATAGGAATTACAACAAGATCTAGACAAGATGGGATGGATGAAGATGGTTGGTGATGCAGCGGTGGATGATGAAGAAAGATGCCTTAGCCTCTCAGTTCTGCGCAGGATGAAGATGGATCCTTGGCGGATGAGTTCCCCCTCCAGATGCCTTTCAGAGGTGAGGTTTCTGCGATTTCTGGGTGTTCTGTATGTCGTCTCCCCGAACCAATTGCACGGCGTGAAACTATTTGACGAGGTGTAGGCAGCGCTAGCTATACGGGCAGAGAAAATTCTCCCGCCGTATAATTGGTCATTACGCTCTCTGCCTCCTTTGTTCGCTTCTGGTTTTCTTCTAGTATTATTAATATTTCCCAAATAAGCGATTTACATTGTTTTTTACTCCTTTTCTCCATAGTACAACTGCTTCCATAATTGTATCCACTAGATCCATCATCTGTCCTGATCCTGGTGAAAACAGACATAAAATATGCGCGTGAACGCCGTAAAATACCAAAATCCTACATCTACAATGCAAAATAATAATATAAAACATGATGCAAATATGCACTCATCAGCACAGCTGAAGCATCTGGCGCCGCAGAGTTCTGTGTCCAAAGCTTTGGACTCGGAGGAGTAGGCACGTTTGGCGCGTAGCTTGTCGACCTTGGCTACGAGATCACGGTCTCTTCGCCGCGAGATGTGACAACGTCATGGTAGGTAATCCTTGTCGTATGATGGAAAGCAATATTTTGCGAGTTTCGCGGATGTCTTCTTTGGTTCCGAGGCTGGCTCTCCTGCGAGTGCAGCCTCTACCATTCCAAGCCCGGTGGGAGTGGATCTGTGGATGGCAATGTGTGGATCCCCTGCCTGCGGGGGGTTGGACAACAGATAGGTGGTGGATGCCATGATAGTGTCCTGCGGGGTCTTGGGCGCTAAATTTCCTTGTGCATCTATGGACATGAAAGAAAAGTCAAGTTGTCGAGTGGCTTCGCGCCTAGCTTCCTTGTCCATCAGGTATGTTCGAGGTCGTATTTTGGATGCCCTAGCATTGTGGTTCCCCTTCGAGGAGGATCCACCGATCAAGGAGAGTTTTGCCTGTCGGGCACTCGACTCATCGACAAGTCATCGTCGTTCTTTGAGTTGGGCCTGGAGCGCTTGCTGGCGGCAGAACTCCTTATTTAGGTAGCAATGGTATGCCATCAGTACTTCTTGCAACGAGCTAGGGGGCATAGACGTTCCACCCGACAAGGCCTGCTGGACCCTTTCCCACTCTGCATCAGCGAGGCGGATCTACAGCCTATCGTCATCATTGTTGTTGTTGTCGTGGGTGGCTCCGTTTGCGGCTTCAGGATTAGTGCCGGTGTCGACGCTGTTGCTAACGATGCCATCAGTATTGGCGTTGACGATGGCACAGTAGTAGCGGTTGGCATGGGCATTGCTTCTAGAGCTCTCCAAATCGGATCCAACGTTATGGTCGTTCCCGAGTGGATTTCTTAGATTAGAGTCGCAACTATTGTTGCTGTCCCGAGGCCGAGGAGGTGGTGCTCACTAAGGGTCCCGATCGATGGCGGAGTCCACGAAGCTGGTGCAATCGACAGTATAGCTGACTGCTCTGGGACCGATAGGATCTGGTCCAGGATGTGTAGGATGCAGGTCTTGCCGACCTGGAAGCTGAAGTCGCTTATCATCATGTTGGCCTCAGTGTTGAGAGAGTTGAAGGTCGGCCGTGGCCAGTGAATGGATGGTGAAGTCAAAGGGGCCAAAGCTGAGGCGTCCCTCCGATGCGGATGAATCTAAATGGCAGGTGATGAGGCTGCAGAAGTCGTAACATCAGTGCGCCCACTTCCCACAGACGACTCCAATTGACGTGGGGTTAATACGTCAATGCCCATAGTTTATGGACTTGGGTTTTGAGGAAGAGGGGAGCATTGGAGACTTCGTTCGGCTAACAGGCAAGCAATGCAGGGACATGATGTTTAATCTAGCGGGTGTATGTGATAGAGTTTGTAATGTCCTCCTCGTTGCTCCCTCCAGGCCTTTATATGAGGAGGCCGGGTCTCAGGATACAACCGGGTCGGTTATAAGTTAGGGTTAACTCTTTTAACTTTCTATCTAAATCTTGCCGTATTGCCCAAAGATCCGCGTCCTCCATGGGCTTGGGGCCACCCGAATCATCATGAGCTTCACTATTGACGACAGATCTTCGCATGGGCTCGTGTTGGGCCGAACTAGGTTGACCAATCTTAGGCACACGTAAGGCATACCTATGTCAGGTTGTGAGGGCATCTTCAATGGCATGACCCATTATGGACATTGAAATGATTTTTTATGTCCGAATAGGTCGGCCCACAGACAAAAATTGGGTCGCGGGGTCCGCCCAGCGATTTAACACATTTTGACCTCCTCGCCCGTGGTCAAGGACTGATTATATGCTTATAATGGTGACAGGATGTTGCCAATCCCCCAAGGGCTTCCCGCACAGTCGGTGGGTTCCCGTCATCACTGGCTCCTATTCTCGCGCGCGTCGTGGTCGTTTCCCGCTCATGGTCGGAAAACTCCCGCGCCAGGCCATGGCGTTTCCTACTTAGGGCGCGAGCTATAAATCACGGCCGCGGTCGCGGGGAGGAGCACCACCAAGCGCCACCAAACACCAACCAGCCATGCCTCATCATAAGATCATCACTGGACCGCCCTCAAGCAGATGTGCCACAATCGCTTCCCGCAGCCCTCCGAGGAGGATGTGGAGTTGTAGGCCATGGAGATGGCCCAACATTTCATGGAGGAGGAGGTGGCCAGCTTCGAGCACGGAGGTGCAATGCTCCAGCAGGAGGTGTAGGAGGTGTTCGATGAGACGGCGCGCTAGGCCGCTCAATTCGCAGTTCACGAGATTCACCACGTCGCAACCAAGGATGCAGTGGCCAAGGAGGCCGCTGTAGTGGCCCTACGCGAGATCCGCCATGAGGAGGCCATGGTCATGCTAGAGTCACTGGCCAAGGATGCCGCCACGGTCGCTGTACACGAGCTTTGCCACACCGGCATGACACGCAAGGAGGCGGTGGACGCCGTGGCGCGAGCAGGTTGAACGTCACAGACGATGTAGCGAAGGGGGGCCGCATGGCGGAGGCGGTGGCCGTGGAGGTGACTTCGGGACTCATGGATGAGGTGGATGAGGAGTAGGAGGTGGAATACGGACTGGAGGACTTCGGCGATGAGGCCGAGGTCGATGCCACCACACAGGATGCCAGACTGAATGCGCCGATGAAGGCTAGCCGTGTGGAGAACATCTGGAAAAGGACACAATGCAGGTCTACGGCAAGGGAACGTGTTTGTCGCGAGATGAAGGAACGTGCTGCAGCGGTGGCGGAACTAGCGCGTGCAACGTCGACGGAGCGCGAAGCAGAGGAGCTCGCTCTGGTGGAGTCCGCGCGGGCTGCAACATGTGGTGAGGGACCATTAGGAGGATGAGATAGAGACCGTGTTGGCCCGCCGGGAGGTGGAGCACAGGAGGGTGGTGGAGTGTAAAAGGGTGGTGCTAGCGTCAACAGATCACACCGCCACACCCACACCATGCACCGCCTCTAGCAACGCGCCATCTGTACTACGTGGGCAGCGATCAACGAGACCGAGACCTTTGGCAACAGCGGCCTCGACGATGGCGAGGAGTAGACGTAAGATGGCCAACAATACAGGTTGTTGTTTAGTTTTAGTTTAATTAGATGTGAACCACGTAGAGTAGCTCGGCCTGTTCGGTGGGCCACGTAGAGCGGCCCGACGCATCTTGCCCGTCTTCCCTGCTGTCACCGCTTGACGCCCTCGGCGATGGGACGTTAATGACGACGCGACGTCGGTTATCAGCGCCGGCGGCTTCCTGCACGGCTGACGTTTCCCGCCATCGTTACGTTCCGCTTCCCGCGCGTGCCTTCTTGCCTGTGGCCAGAATACTTCATATGTCTGTCTTTACCGTTTCTCACCTTCGCCGTTGTCTATAAAAGAAGGTCACCGGCGTGGCGGAAACAACAAGCCCAGGCAAGAGCAAACACAGCCGAAAAAAGCGCCGGCCCACCACTAGCCATGCCTCACCATAAGATCACCAACTGGACCAAGATTAGAGAGATGTGCCGCAGGCGCTTCCCGCAGTGCTCCTACGATGGTGCTGAGCTTCATGCCACATTGATGGCCCAACGCATGGCCGAGAGGGTGGTGGACGACTTCGAGGACGAAGGCTGTGTGGCCGAGGAGGCGCTGGAGCAAGTGGTGGAGGCGGCTTCAATGGAGGTCACCCAATGGGCAATGCACGAGATTCACCATGTCGCCGCCAAGGAGGCCGCATCAGTGGCCCTCCGCGAGATCCGCCATGAGGCGGCCATGACCACACTGGAGGAGGTGCCCAGGGAGGCTGCCAAGGTCGCTGTGTGCGAGCTTCGCCAAGCCGCCGTCTTGCGCAGGACGATGGTAACGGCCGAGCACGCCGGCTCTGGCCAACCGGGAGGCGGAACGCTAGAACGCCGCGAGCAAGGCGTATCGGGACGAACGTCGACTCGAATCCTCTAGCGGCAACGGCAACGACGACCATGGCAACGGCGGTGAGTAGCCGTAGAGACGGCCTACTCTAGCAATAGTAGTAGTTTTTTTATTTTGTTTAAATGTGCCTTTTTAATGGCATGGCCAAATCTAATAAAAAACACGTTTTAGTACTAATATTTCACTTATATATAGCATTAGCGGTAGATAGCGGACATCCGCGTGCTGTCCGGATCAACGTAAACATTGTTCAAGTTTGATGCGTCAATAGGTCGGACAAGACCGGAGAGACGCGCAGCGTGCCTTCGAACGCGTCCTGATCATTTGAACCGTGCCCGTGGAGTGCCGATGGATTATGACGGACTCGCGTCGGTCGGTATGGGTTGCGCTTGGAGGGCGCGCGTCCGGTTGATCGTGCCTGCCGTGACACTGGGACAGTTCGTCATTTCGCTGCGTACCATCAACAAAGCAGCAGTGTTCAATTTGGCCGAGCAGCAATGTCAAACGCCATTGCTCGCCTACCGAGCCCCCACGCACGCACCCAGCATCTTCCTCTATCAATGCGTTCACCACCACCACCCATCTCTCAGCCGCTGCGCCACCATCACGCACACCCACACATTTTCTCTCTCTGGAGGACAGGCATTCGGAATGTCAGTGAAATAAAGTACTATTCCTCCGTTTCAAAATACAAAATGTTTTAACTTTTTGAAAAAGTTATATCTAAACCACTTTTATTATGTAGGTTTATTTAGATTTAGAGTGAACGTATGCACTAAAAGAAGTCTAAATACACTTCTTTTATAAAATACCGGCCCAGCGACCATGGAGAAGAGAGAGACAGAACCCACCCTCCAATTCTCGCTTTTCCTGGAAGGACGGATACGTGACCGAGACATTTCCAGAGAGAGAAGCGGCAAGGCCGAGCATGGAAAACGCAGTCCAGTGGCACGGGGGAGGTCTGCATCGTCCCATTCACACCACCTCCTACCCTTTTCTTTCTCTACCTCTCTCTCGGACACCAACAATGACACGAGTCACCTCTCCCTCGTCTTGGAGACGGCCGGAGGTGGAGAGATGTGTGGAAGCAGATGAATCTAGATTCCAGAGACAAGCACGGGAAAGGAGAAAGGCGGAGAAACAGCTCCCCTCTGCTTCCGTCCATATGCCATTACCCACCAGCTCCTCCTCTCTCCTACTGCTACTATCGCCACCGCCACCACCAGCACTAGAGTCTGGAGAGAAACAGGAGAGAGAAGAGTTGTTGCCTCGCTGGTGTTCGTTGCGTGCCTGCTCGCTCGCTCGCTCTCCCTTCTGTTCTCATCCATGGGCCTTTTTTGGTTTTTCCCGGCACGACCACCTCATGGGTCAGAGGCAGAGCAGTCCCTCCGCTCCCCTTCACACGGCGCAGCAGGAAGAGAGGGAGAGAGGGTGGGGCGGAGCAAGCGCAAGAAATTTCCACCCACACCTCCTCTTCTTCCCCTCCAACCTTTATTATTATTATCTCCTCGTTGCCGTCTCATCTCGCTTTCTCTTTTCTCTCTCCACAATCCGCCGGCTTTCTTGGTTGTTTTGAGGTTCCGTGAGGTGAGACGGCCATGAAGAACAAGGTGGTCTTGGCCCAGCCGGCGGCGACGGCGCCTAGGCTGCTGCCCCGTGCGCCTGGACCCGTCCGTGGTGCTGCTGGCGGTGGTGGAGAGTCATACAGGGCGAGGCTAAGGTACCAGAGCCTTCTCCAGGACTACAAGGAGCTCCTCAAGGTTCATCCTCGTTCAGGGACTCGGCGCGGCTTGTTCCTGTGCTTCCCTATCTGATCTTGGTCTGCGGCTGTGTTTGATCACTTCTTGGGGGCTTTTTTGTGTTTTTGTTCTTGTGTTTGATCTGATCTTGGTGATTTTGCTGCTGTTTTCCTCTCTTTTTGCTTTCTTGGGGTATCTTGTTGGTTGTTCTCATGGTTCTGGTGTTCCGTTAGGTTGTTAATCTCGAACTTTTGTTGTTAGATTTGAGGTTGCAATCTGCTGAGAGGCGTACCAGTGCGTCTAACTCGCCACCCGTCCTTCTCAGCAATGGATCATGTCTTTCTCGGGCTATATGGATTTTCTGCGACGATTGATATTCTGAGAACCGTCTGCTGGTTTAGTTTCAGCCAACTCTCAGGCTCTGATGATTATTCTTTCCTCTTATTCTTTTTGCGACTTAATCAGAAAACTTCAGCGAAGAAGAACAGATTGCACACGGAGAAGCTGAGGAAGCAGAGGCTTTTGGCTGAAGTCAAGTGATCATCAAATACATATCTGTTTATTCGTATTTATGTAAATTTCGTGATTGGCATTCCATGACAAACATCATTTTCTCATCTGAACCTATATATCGCAGGTTTTTGCGTAGGAGGTACAAATCTATGTCTGAAAACCCATCTCAGACAGTTGTTTATAGAGTGAAGAACCCTGCAATGGGAGGACCTGCATCGCGAGCCACCGTGTGGGATGATCGTCAACGGTCGGTTCAGGCTGTCGGGAGTTCGGGCAAAGCCCTGCGCGCGCAGCAGCAATGGCGACATCCTGCTCCGCGGGTATCTCCGTTTATTGATCTCAACGAGACTTGTGAGCCGGTAAGGGCATCTCTAACCCATCGCAAAACTTTAAGGAGTAAATGGCGGTTCCTAACCGAACTAGAGGAGTATCGCAAAACTTTAAGGAGTAAATGGCGGTTCCTAACCGAACTAGAGGAGTAATTTTTTTTTCTTATTTGCAATGATAGGTCCGTACAAACGCATATATAATCATAGATTAGTAGTCAAATACATACCGATACAACCCGATATATTTGGTACATAGATACCCCGATATATTTGGTACATAGATACCGATACAACCCGATATATTGGTACATAGAGGATACACACCGATACAAACCAACACAAACCAAACTATTCAAGTTATGCCATCTTGACGGCATAAGAACACGCATAACATGAATGTTCCATCTATTCAAGATCGAGTTAACCGATCTACCACCTCTTATCTTTTGATTAAAATTCTCATGAATCATTTCCTACAATTGTTGAAATGGTGAACGAACACCACTCTCTTCGTATAATGCATCATCTACAAGAGTTTGATGGTGCAATGCAAAATACAACTCGTTGTCTTCATCCTCGGTCCATGTAGAATTTCTTGTACTACATTTGTAAAAAAAATGTAAACCACAACTTCTACTCTGATTTTACATTAAGAAAAAGAGGAAAAAAATCATCTTTTTCCTCTTGTGTCGGTTGCGGTCAGTCACGGAGACTGGCCCTGCATCCTCCAACTCCGGCCAGAGGTCCTGTGCGCAGACCAACCCCGTCGTGGACGGCAGGGGAGGTGGTACCAACCCCAGGCCGCGCGGGATCTGTGGTAGGCGAGGAGGAGGGGTGAGCCGTGTCGCGACATCGGTGGTGGTCGGCCTCCTGGGAGCCGTGGTCACCGGAGGCGAAGACGGCCCGGAGGTGCGGCGAATCGAGGCCGGCGGAGCCCAATTTGCTCCAAATCGGGGCGGCGGCCGACGAAAACGAGCTCACCCCGTTGATTTTGGCCACGGCTAGAGGCGGTGAGGGAGAGGTGGGACGGAGGATGGCGCAGGGACTGGGATGGGGACGGCGGGGTATGGCGGTCACCGGCGGCGATGTCGGTGGGAATGGGTGCAGCCGGTTGGGAGGGAGGAGTTTTTCTCAGAAGTGGTGGCCGAGGAGTAAATATAGGAGTCGGCCGGTTTACTCCTTCGATGAGTAAAAATATACTCTAACCGTTTTGGGGATCGGTTAGGTGCAGCACCTCCAGATTTTTACTACTCTAACCGATTTTAGGGGTTCGGTTAGAGATGCCTAATAGCTATAGAAATCTTTTAGGTGCAGCACCTCCAGATTTTTACTCCTCTAACCGATCTTAGGGGATCGGTTATACCCTAATAGCTCTAGAAATCTTAGCTCGCTAGTACCATCATATATATACTCCTCTAACCGATCTTAGGGGATCGGTTATGCCCTAATAGCTCTAGAAATCTTAGCTCGCTAGTACCATCATATATATATATTTTTATTCATACTCCCTCCCAAAATAATTGACTTCAGTTTGTCTAGATTCGTATTTATCTATATACTAAAATAAGTTCAAAATAATTGACTTCAGTTTGTCCAGATTTGTATGTATCTACTCCCTCCGTTTTAAAATATAAGATGTTTTAGCTTTGTAAAAGGAGATTTTAAAATATAAGATGTTTTAGCTTTGTAAAAGAAGTGTATCTAGACTTAGTGTGTAGGTTTATTTATGTGTAGGTTCATTTAGAATTGAAGTGAACCTACACATTATAAAAGGGGTCTAGCTTCACAAAGCTAAGCTAAAACATTTTATATTTTGAAACGGAGACGGAGGGACTATCTGTTTCAGATGTCTTATCTGACGTGGATGAATCTGGCTGTTTCAGAGTTCCGAGGAGATGGAGGAATTTCATGGTTACCAGCAGTCTGTTGCGGCTTGTCCTAGTGATATGAAGACGGCAGCGGCGTTCTGGATGTCCGGAACCCGGCGGCGCGTGCGGGGGAGAGGAAGATCTCGTGGCAGGATCACTTGGCTTAAGAGTATAGGTTGCTAGATAGATGACAATATCAGTAAGGTCTTGTTTTATTTCTCTCGTATTTTTACACTAGAGTTTTAGAGATATGCAATAATTTGGTGTTCATTTAATACTCTTCAATCTTCTAAAATACTCTTCCATACTCTATCTGAGAGAACAGTTTTTAATCCAGACAAGAAGGATTTGTGGAGATATTCCGAGATTATCCCGACTAAACTCGGCGTGGTAAACGGACTATGAGAATCTAATCCTTTTTGATCCCCGCGAATACACTAGTGAATACGAGAGAAGTAAACAAGACCCAAGTATGTTTTTAGTAGGAGGCTGTGCCTCATCTCTGGTCCTCGAGCTGTAAAAGAATCTTTCAAGGAATCGATGGGTGTGTATTTTGCTTCCTGGCGCATGATGAAACCGTGACTAAGTATAGCATGTTCTTCATTTGAGTTGTGGTTTATTGTACTCCCTCTAATAGAAATGGACATATCTAGATATGTTTTAGTGCTAACTAATATAGGTTGGATAATTAATATGGATCAGAGGAGTAGCGTGGAAGCCTTTTTCTTAACAAAGAGGCGGCGCCGAATTGCATTCAGCTCAAATACAGTTTACATCAATAAGTACAATTCCCTGCAATACAAATTTTGGAGAGCTAGATCTATAGGCAAAACTCTAAGTATGAGCTGAATTAGAACAGCTAAATGCAGGCATAGCCTGAGAACGTCTAATGGCCCGATGAGCACAGTTGTGAGCAACGAGCAACACTGTTAATTTCTCTTTTATTGTGGAAGATCTTAGGTTTACTCCATCTGTCTGTTTTCTTTCAAAGTATAAGATGGTTTAGTTTTTTCTCGAAAAATATGTATCTTGACGTCTTTTAGTGTATATATGTTCACTTATTTTGCTCCAAACTTACACACTAGAAGATATTTAGATACATGCATTTTAGAAAAGCTAAAACATCTTATATTTTAAAATGGACTGAATAGCTCTGTGAAGATTTCCTTGTAACATGCAACATGTTCCCTAATTTCCCAAGGGATCTGGATGTCTGATGTTTTTGCCGGAGGATTTCAGAGAAGCTAAAACATCTTATATTTTAAAATGGACTGAGTAGCTCTATAGAGATTTCCTTGTAACATGCAACATGTTCTCTAATTTCCCAAGGGATCTGGATGTCTGATGTTTTTGCCGGAAATTTCCTTGTAACATGCAACATGTTCCCTAATTTTCCAAGGGATCTAGATGCTTCATGTTTTTGCTCGTTGCAGCTGATTAGCTATCAGTGAGAAATGTTACATTTTGGGCCTATATGAGCTTGGCAACATGAGCTGCAGCAGAAAGGGAAGTAGCCTTTGCAGTAATGATGATGGAGTTTTTGCCAAAGAAGTTTGGATAAAGATTGTTGCAAGCCCTTGGACCTGTTGTAGTTGGTGGCAGTAATCTCCTAGCGTAGTCGAGTTACTTTCTTGCAGACCTGGAGCTTTTATTGTTTTCCACGCAGCATCAAAGTAGATTTTGCATCTGATTGTTTCTCCTTCTTTGAAGTTGTCCCCCACTGGTGCTTGCATCCGTGGTGCTTGTATTGTCATGTTGAGTGGCAATACTAGTTGAAGTGTTTTTGTCTGAGATTTCCTGTGTAACATCCAACATCTCTAAGTTTTTGTTAATAGCATCAACCTATAATTAATTTGAAAAGGATGACTCTCTAAGTTCACTAAGTACCCTTAGGGTTTATGTCCTCCTACGATAAGACTGCGAGTTCTTGTCCAACTCTTGCGTCTAATTGAAGTTTGATCTGAAGTCCGTTTCCCCCTTCCTCTCCGTCAGATTTAATCCCGTCGTTCTCCCCGTCCAACTAGTGGGTCCTTCGTCTCGTGAGAGTTAGAGTCTGAGTGACAACAATCTTCATCGTCTATGATCAGTGGCGAGATGGATGGTGCGGCTGGATGGGCGCCGACAAGCAATGGCCTAGCAGGGAAGGCTCCTTCAGTGGAGGTAGAGGAGAGTGCCAGTACATCGGTCACATGGGCATTGAATCCATTGTTCGACCAATTGGAGATTGGTGAGGATGAGTTTAACGACTTCGTTATCGAGGAAGGCGAGGTGAATATCGCTGAAGCCACTAGATGGCTCGCAGTTCCTAGGGTTTATTGCCAAAAACATTTTAGTCATGAAGCTTTCATCATTCAGATGCTAAATACATGGAATTCAGCAGGAAAGATCAAGATCCACCCTGTGGGAGTGAATCGCTTTGTTATCCAATGCTTTTGTTTGGGACATTTGGAAAAAGGTAAGTAATAAAAACGATTTTGCGGCCTGCACCGAACCCACTCTAAGGACTAAAATAGCCTAGGCATGAGGGGGAGTGTTGGGAATATAATACACGCCTAGTCCTTTCCATTAGTTCAGAATTTTGGTTGCGTTGGCGAGCGCATGCAATTCAATAATGCCAATCTGGATCCAAGTCCATAAGGTGCCTGGAGCCTATAGGAAGGAGAACGTGATTACCAAGCTAATTGAGCGATCTGTGGGTAAAGTGGTGGCCGAGAACAGATGCAACAGGATGTGAGGAAGCCCTTGACCAGATTCTTGTCTATTTCATTGCAAGGAAGAAGAGCCACATTCACTCTTAAATTTGAGAAACTAGGGCAGATGTGTTATGCTTGTGGATTACTTGGCCATGAACACAAAGAATCTGGAACCAGTTTGTTTGAAGAAAAAGCTCTAAATTACAGTGATTGGATATACGCATATCCGACAACTGGGTGTGGTCACGGTTCTGGTCCTTTCAGAGGTGGAATTAGGGGAGGAAGGACCAATCCTTCCTTTGCAGGAAGGAGTGTGTATTCTAAAGAATCAAACTGCTCCTAGTAGGGGTGCTTCATCGGGTTTGGGGCGCGACCGCGGTGATTGGGTGGACTAGAGTTTCCACCCTGAAAGAACTGGTAATATCTTCAATAAGGAGTTATCCGATACAGCTACTAGTACTAGTCCAATAGAATCAGTTGATGTCAATATGACCGAGCACGAAAAAAATGCCAAGAAAATACCGGCTTTTGAGAACGAGTGATGTAAAGCTTATGAGACGCTTCCTCTCACTAGTGCAATGCATGTGGATGTCCACCATGGGCCTGATCCTAAGAATACAGAGGAGGAGGAGAACAAAGATAACAAAGGGCATATGGAAATAGATGGCACTATTGTTTTCGGTGTTTCATCAGGATCAATGGCATCCCTCGAGGATGGCCGTCTCAATTGCGTAGGATGGAACTCAGGCCTGGCTCTGACCCATGGCCACCTTCTGCAACGCACAAGGGCCCACACCTGGTGGGGCCCATAATAGCCTGCATCTCTGTACACTGCCCAGAAAAAACAGTTGCAAATCCTAGCCACACTTGCTCAGGTACAGGTCGATCGGGAGCGAAGAGGGCAATACGCAGGCGGCTCAGCGTGCTTTGGTTCACATGACCTGGTTAGGTAGCTCTTGTCGGGGCCCTATCAACTGGGGTGCCATGTCCTGGCGGTTAGCAGTCCCCAACGCCTCAAAGTGACATGCCTTCGAGAGGCTACAATACCTCCGGAGACAAGCACCGCCGGCTGAACCCTCGCGAGGGGACACTCTCCTGAGGGGGACTCTTCCCCGAAGGCGCCACCGTGGAGCCCAACTTCGAGTGCCCCAGAGAACACTCCGGGGCTTATCAGTAACATCACCAAGCGGCCAGCAGGGGGGCAAGTCCCGACAAGGGGCCTAGTCACCCCACGTCCTCTGTCCTCCTCGGTAAAGGAAGGTTCGATATGCCCCCCTTTTTTGCAGCAGAAGGACAGACAACATCAGCGTGGAAGGCGCACCACCTTGCCGACTTGGTGAAAGAGAGATATCAGTCAGCGCCCGACAAGGACAAACGAGGAAAAGGAAGGCTAGTTTACCAGCAGATGGAGAAGCGCCTGGCGTCCAAGACTCGGTCCACCAAAAAGCTGCCCTATAGACCAGCACCTCGGGGATCGGCACTGTGGTGACCCTTCCTGCCCATAGACCGGGGGAAGAGGCCCGACACCGCCGAATATAAGGAGCCCTTATCCTACCTTGGAAGAGATCGATCCTTGAGATATAAAACCCTAGACTTTCATCCTCCATTGTACCCTTGTGAAGTATGCGAGCAATACAACCAAGCAGGAGTAGGGGCTTTATCTCCTCACGAGGGTCCCGAACCTGGATAAAAAACCCCGTGTCACCTCTTTGTCGCGTGCTTGCTCCATCGCCGTTGACGTTGCCGGGTTTCTTTGGAGTCGCGTGTTCATCCCCCGCTCGAACCAAGGAATCGTTGGACCCTAGTTCCTTCGCGGGACAAATCTCTGACATTTGGCGCGCCAGGTAGGGGGCTAAGGGGTGTGATGACCCACAAGTATAGGGGGTGTATCGCAGTATTTTCGAGGGAAGTGAAACCCAATTTATTGATTCGACACAAGGGGAGCCAAAGAATACTTATCAGCCTTAACAACTGAGTTGTCAATTCAGCTGCACTGAAACAATCTTGCTCACAGTTTATCAAGAGTGTAACAGTTTGTAGTAGGAATAGTAAAATGTGATGGCAAGACAAAACAAAGACAGAGTAACAAAAGCGAGAAAATGGGATTCGAAAGGTAGGCATAGGGATGGATGGATGGGCGTTGCATGAACAAGACAATTCATATAGCAATCAGAACATAGGGCAATTGCAGATAAAGAAGATAAAGCACCCAAGTACTAGACAATCCTAGGCATGTATTCCATATATAGTCCTACGTGCTTGCAATAACAACTCGCACAACATCTTTTGTCCTGCCAGCCCATTTGCAGCGGGGCCTCTAGGGAACTACTGGCAATTAAGGTGCTCCTTTTAATAGAGCACCGGAGCAAAGCATTAATACTCCGTGAACACATGTGATCCTCACATCAAAGCCTTTCCCTTCCGGCTACCCCGATTTCTGTCACTTCGGGACCCTAGGTTCCGGACAACGACGTGTGTATACAACTCGTAGATAAGACCCAAAACAATACTATCATAATGAATCAATAATAAGTTCAGATCTGAGATCATGGCACTCGGGCCCTAGTGACGAGCATTAAGCACAACAAAGTTGCAACAAAGTCATAAAGCACTAATAGAGATACCAGGCACTATGCCCTAACAATCTGATGCCATTACATGAACGATCTCATCCAATCCCTACCATCCCCATAGCCTACAGCGGGGGATTACTCACTCATAGATAGGAGAAACATGGATGGTCGATGGAGAAGCGATGGTGATGATGATGGCGATGATCTCCTCCAATTCCCCGCCCGGCTGGGTGCTAGAACGGAGTTTCTGGTGCTGTTTCGTGGAATCTGGTGGTGGCGGCGGCGGAGTGGAACTCCTTCTAGAAAAACGTCGAACCCCCCGAAGTTTTTAGGTCAGAAGGCTCCTTATAGGCGAAGAGAGAGGCCGAGGGGATGCCTGGGGGGCCCAGACCACCCCCTGGCGCGGCCTGGCCTGGCCCGTGCCACCAGGTGGTGTGGCCACCCTAGGGCTCCTCTCTGTCTCGTATTCGGGCTCCTGGAGTCTTCGGGTGAAATAGGATTTTTGGCATATTTTCTGGGATTTTTCCTGATAGTTGATTTTCTGCACAAAAAGTAGACACCAAGGCAATTCTGCTGAAAACATCGTTAGTTCGCATTAGTTGCATCCAAATCACGCAAGTATAGAGGAGAAACAACATCAAAAGTGTTCGGGAAAGTTGATACGTTTTGGACGTATCAACTCCCCCAAGCTTAGCTTATTGCTTATCCTCAAGCAATTCAGTTGAAAACTGAGTGCGATAAAAGAACTTTCACGAACACATTTGCTTCATATAATGTAAATAATCTCAGCAATGTGATCAACTACTTAGACAATTCATAATAAAGAGTATGCAACTGAGTCTACTTAATAGTCATTGCAAGCTATGAAGAGATTCCAACTCAAGAATAATAAGTAGCACGAAGCACAAACATAAGCAACATTACAATGCTCATAGAAAGGTATGATAGAGTGGTATCTCGCTTGCCTTGGATTATGAATGTCAAGGCACCTCTGAAGTTCAAGTGATGACTAGAAGTAAAGATATCAAAGATACCAACATCAAAGTCATAACACAAACAATCAAGTAATGAAACAAACACAAAAAATGACAACTAATGCTCTCAAGAAGGTGCTCAAAGAATATGTAGAGACTCAACAAGTAGATGAAAAATGTTTTGAGTAATTTTGAAAGGCTTCCAAATGCTGAAAGTATGGTACTTGTTAGCTTTGAGCTCTCATTGCCCCTATCATAAGCATATTTAATGTGGTTAAGGTGAAAGTGACACAACTAAGAGGATATGCTTGACAAGTTATAAATTGAAGTATCATGCCCCTTACTTATGAAGAACGATCCGCATGCTACTCAACTTCAGTCACAAGTAAGCTCTTGTCATTGTAAGTATATACGTATCATAGAGAACCGCCAACGGGGTACCCCTTGCACATGACACGGGAGCTATCCCATAATCAAAATACAAGGCAAGGCATAATGAGCATCTCAGATCGTTTTATTTACTATGTGCATAGATTTTATTGAGGATGCTTCATAGAATACTCATTATGGTTATGCAAGTTTCCACCATGATTAGGCATGGCTTAGGCTAGGCCTGTGCGTTTCTCTAACATACATACAAACTCCATGATCTTACAAGTTCCACTTTTATTTCACACCGCCAGGATCCATAAGCAAAAGAACATGATATCAACTAAGTACAAAGTACCTATGAAGCGCTGAAAGCGGTCCCCATGATACATGGTTCTGCTAACTTCAACTCATAAAGCGCAAGCATATGCACAACAAAGAAGGACGCAATGGTTCAGGTTTATTAAGTGCAGAAAATAAAGTGTGCCATCAAGTTCGTGAGAGCTTTACTAACTAACTTTCTCATAACAAGCAAACATTTTATTCGGAAGAAAACAAGGCATATTGAATATGCACGGAAGTAGCAAGTGATGCTAATGGGTAGTTATGGTGGACACTTTGGAAATATTTGGTTTAGGGAGTTGGAAACATGAGTAAAACACTTAGTGGAAATGAAGGCTAGCAATAGTAAGGAGCGACAACGAGAGAGCAATAGCTGTCATTATCATGCTTACAACAAAACAAGACTACTCACGGCATGAAAATGATTCAAGATCCTCAAGGCAAAATAATTCAAAAGGCTTAACTGATTATTACAGACATGTGCATGCGTGAGCATGTGCCAAGTCGATCAAATGAAACATTCAGAGGAGGATACCATAGTGTCATACCAATTTATGAATAGAGTAATGCAAGCAAACATTCATGAGACATAATACAAACTATTAGCGAGCTGGAGCTAATCACAAGAAAGCAAGAACTACTAAGCATCCAAAGAAAACATACACTCTACATGAACGGACTAAGCAAGCTCACAATGATGAGTATATGTACAAAAATGAATACAAATAGAGTTCGTTACCAGCCTCTTACCACGCCTCAAGTTGTCATTGATCCTCATTATTGCTCTTCACTTGTGTGGCTTGAATAATAATATGAAACCAATAATCCACTGAGAACTGCCGAACCCTGTAGCCAACTCGCAAAAACCAAAGAAGAACGACAAATATTTTTGGTGTTTTCGATTTTTAAACAAGAACCAAAAGAGAAAAACAAGCAAAGCAAAATCTTTTTGGGTTTTTCAAATAGTTCAAACAAAGCAAAAAGGGAAAAACAAACCAAGGCAAAAAGAAGAAGCAACCCAAAGAGAAACAACAAAAATATTTTTGGTCTTTTTGTGTTTTTAGAAAGCAAAAGCAAAGAAGAACGAAAACTAAGAAAAAGAACGAAAACATGAATATACAAAGAACCGACGCAACATGATATGGAGATGAGTGCGGTGTGGCGTATTTCCCCAAGCTTAGGCTTTTGGCCTAAGTGGGTATCAATCCATGTAAGAATAGGGGTTCCAAGCGGGCGGATCTTGGTAAGAATGGTCGTAACCGGGCCCATGAGAGGAAGAAGAAGCTCCCCAATCATAAGCGGGCTGCTGAGATGAAGACTCTCCCTCATTCGAGGGCTGGACCGAATCATCCGTGACCTCCCTTCTAGTGTCCTGCTCCTGTTGGGAGAGCTCTCCCAAGTACGTGTCAAGCTCCTCCTCAGTGAGGGACCATCATTCCCTGTTATCAAGGTTAAATAAAACAGTTACAGGCAAAAGAACAACACGCTCGGACTTGCTCTTTCTCTAGCTAGCTTTGAGAAAGGTTATTTCATAAGACAACTCACTCAAGCTAGCCCACGAGGAAATAAATTTATGATGTACCATGGAATTAAAATCAAGCCTCTCTATGGGAAACTGTAGGTCTAGAGGATGAGGCACTAAACCATGCAATGCTAGCAAACGAGAAGCATGAGGCCTCCACAAATTCCACCCTTCTCACGGTTAGCAGCAAGACGGAAAGCTATCAAAGCGCCCAAGTTGTAGGACCTATCTCGTCTAAGAGCAGCAGAGATAAATGCTAAATCAAACAAAGATAACTTATTGGCAGTTTTCCTAGCAAGAACACACTTGGCAATAAAGTAGACAAAGTAGCGCATGGAGGGAAGATGAATGTTACGGATTTTTCCATTCTCCTTCGAGAAGGTACTCCCTTGACAAATTTCTGCGTATAAATCCATGAGTGGTTCCGGTCTCTCTTTAATCTTCTTACATGATCCCCATTGAGGTACCTTAATAGCTGCACAAAAATCATCAAGAGAAAGGTTGACAGCTATATTGTAAATTTTGTAATGGACCATGGGGTTAGGCAAAGAGTGACTAAATTTGAAATCCTGCACCACAGACATGGTTAGCTTCACAAATTGACAAGGTTCGTATTCCAAAAAGTGCTCTAACCCCGCATTAGAAACCAAAGTGTGGAATTCTTGTAGAATTCCAGCAGCTCTCATGAAATCAGAACATGGATAAATGGAGGGAAAAACTTCCTCCTCCCGGTGGACCTTCATGACATCAGGCACCCAAAGCTCATGTTGGTTTAGGTGGTGTTCACTCATCTTCTATTCTGAAATTTAAACACCTATTAAACAAGTGATTGCAAAGCAAATATAATGAAGGATTCTACTCACAGGGACTAGCAAGAGGCCTAAACATGCATCAAAACTATATCTCTAAGCATTAAACAAGCTTACAATCCCTCAAAACCAGTCACCTATCGCAGCAAAATACTCAACATACAATCCACTAAACACAAATCTACTTAGACAAGGGGAAGAGTCACATACCAAGGAACAATTGCTCCAAATTTCAGCAAGAAAGATGGGCTGAGCAAAGAGATCGAATAAATCGAGGGCAAGCACAGAGAGAACGCGGCTTCGAGCTATGAACTGGAGCTTACTCGGGAGAGAGAAGAAAGTGGCAGGAGAGAGAGGTATTGGGGGGCCAGGGGTGGCCCACACCAGGGCATGGCGCCACCCAGGTCTGGCCGTGCCACCATGTGGTGTGCCTTCCTGGTGGGCCCCTCTGGTACCTACCAGGTACTCCTCTGCCCCTTTTTTCACGTAAAAATTTAATATGAATTTTCTGGAATTTTTCGAGACACTTTATTTTTGGGCATTTTTTAGAAATAGAAGAATGATTTTTCTGACAGACAGATTTTTTCCTTTTTGGAAACATGATGCAAGGACAAAAACAAGGCTAGAACTACAGAAGTTCTAGCATGAGAGCAACTAACAACACAAATAAAACTAAACGAAAGCAAAAACAAAAATGCAAAGGATAGAAATAAACGGGGATAATCAGAATGAAAACATTGTTTTGTTTAATGGAATCCTTTTGTTCGCAAGGTTGATCAAGTCTTGCTACCAAAACAATTGCATATGAGACAAAACTTTGTATTCCACTAATGATTATGTTACCTCAACCTTGATAGCAATGGTCCCAATCATAATAGTTTCAAATTTTTCTTTTGGTATGGGACAATATATTTCTCCAACTTGAATGCCTTCAACATGTTCAATTGAATTTAAACCATAAGTCCTTTCAATCTTCTTGGGGAAATAGACAGTATGTTCCTTGTCATTAACATTGAAGGTCACCTTTCCTTGATTACAATTAATAACAGCTCCTGTAGTATTAAGAAAAGGTCTCCCAAGAATAATAGACATATTATCATCTTCAGGCATTTCAAGCACAACAAAATCAGTTAATATCAAGCAATTATGAGCCACTTGGACAGGTACATCCTCACATATACCCACAGGAATAGTGGTAGACTTATCAGCCATTTGCAAAGATATATCAGTTGGTATCAATTTTTCAAGCTGAAGCCTCTTATAGAGAGAGAAAGGCATAACACTAACTCTAGCTCCCAAATCACACAAAGCAGTTCTAACATAACTGTTCTTAATAGAGCAAGGGATAGTTGGAATCCCTGGGACTCCAAGTTTCTTAGGAGCCTTACCATTGAAGGAATAATTAGCCAGCAAAGTAGAGATTTCTTCATTAGGGATCTTCCTTTTATTCGAGACAATGTCCTTCATATACTTTGAATAAGGAGGCAATTTAATAGCATCAGTCAAAGGAATTTGCAAGAATAATGGTTTCATCCACTCACAAAACTTATTATAGTGTTCATATTCCTTTGACTTGTGTTTCTTATCAGGGAAAGGCATAGGTTTTTGGACCCAAGGTTCTCTTTCACTACCATGTTTCTTAGCAATAAAATCTTCTTTGGTGTATTTAGTAGTCTTGGTGTGGTTTTCAGGTTCTTCTCCAACTTTTTCTTCATTAGGAACTTCATTTTCTTCATTACCATTTTCAGTTTCAGCATCAGAGATAGATATACTATTAGGATCTATAGCAGGTTCAGAGGGTTCTACAATAGTTTTATGTTTCCTTTTCCTTTTCTTATGAGTAGAACCACTATTTTCAGCTCGTTGAGAATCCTGCTCAATTCTTTTGGGATGCCCCTCAGGATATAGAGGATCCTGGATAGCAGCACCACTTCTAGTTCTAATTTCATAAGCATGTTTTTCTTTAGCAGCATTAACTAGTAAGTCATTTTGCACTTTAACGAGTTGATCTATTTGAGTTTGAACCATCTGAAAGTGTTTAACAATCATTTTAACATCATTAGAGGTTATTTCCACAATATCTTTGAACTCAACAATAGCTCTAGTGTTTTCCATTAGATGATTTTGCACCCTTTTATTAAAGTTATCTTGCTTAACAATAAAGATATCAAATTCTTCTAAGCATTGATCAGGAGGTTTCAAGTAAGGGATATCACCTTCATCAAAGTGTTGGAGAGAGTGTACCTCAATAGTGGGTGAGTAGGGAATAGGCTTACATAACTCTTCTATAGGAGGTGAATTCTTGACATCTGCAACTTTAATTCCCTTCTCCTTAAGACATTTCTTAGCTTCCTTCATCACTTCATCATTTAATTCAATAACTCCCCTCTTCTTTGATGTTGGAATAGGCACCGGAATAGATGGTTTAGGTACAATTACTTCAGGTATAGCTTATTTAGGAGGAGTCAAATCTTCATAATTCTTGCTTATTTTAGCCATTAATTCCCCAGCTTCCTTAGGAGTCCTATTCCTGAAAACACAATCAGCACAACTATCTAGGTATGTCCTAGATTCTTCGGTTAGTCCATCATAAAATATATCAAGTAGTTCATTCTTAGGTAATGGACTTCCAGCCTGTGCATGAATCAAAGCACAAAACCTTGCCCAAGATTCGGGCAATACCTCCTTTTCTCCCTGTTTAAAATCAAAAAGTTCCTGCAAAACAACATGTCTAGCACTAGGAGGAAAATATTTCTGCAGGAAAGTATTAAACAAGCACTCAGGGCTATCAATATATCCAGGAGGTAAATTACCAAACCAAGTTTTAGTTTCTCCTTTCAGTAAAAAAGGGAAAATCTTAGCAACAAAGTAAGTACGCATTTTAATATCATCAGAAAACAAGCCACTCATGGTAGAAAGTTCATTCATATGTGCTACCGCACTTTCATTCTTAGTCCCGCCAAAAGGTTCTTTCTCGACAGTAGCTATGTAGGATAGATCGAGAGAGAAATCATAATCTTCATCTATAATGTTTACAGGAGAAGCAGCAAACTTAGCAGCAGGATATAATTTGGGTCTAATAGTACGCATCTCAAGGAGATTCTTAGCAGCGCTCCTATCATGGGTGTTCCTACATTCTTCAATAAACTCATCAGTCATCTCAACATAATATTCTTCAGCATCATAACTCTCACTATACTCAGGTGAGCTAACAGGTGTAGCAGTGTGTTCATTAGGAGTTTCGATATTTCCAACTATAGTTCTAGCAATCGTAGCATCTAGGAAAGGACCTAATGAACCACTCTTATCAAGCACAGTAGAAGCAGCATCATAAGCATCAGAAGTTTCAGATTCAGAAGTAGTAGCAGTATGTGTAGCATGTGTATGTGGTGGTGTAAGGAACTTACCGTAATGCAGACGGTGAATCAAGAGCGGTAGAGGTGTTCAGAACCGTACCTCTTCTTGTAGTGGATGGTAAAATAGGAACCTTGCCATCACGAGACTTACCCATGATGGATGGAAAGCAGCGAACAATAGAGAATACAAGTGAACTTGATAAATAAAGCTATGCTCCCCGGCAACGGCGCCAGAAAAAAGTCTTGATGACCCACAAGTATAGGGAGTGTATCGCAGTATTCTCGAGGGAAGTGAAACCCAATTTATTGATTCGACACAAGGGGAGCCAAAGAATACTTATTAGCCTTAACAACTGAGTTGTCAATTCAGCTGCACCTGGAAACAATCTTGCTCACAGCAGTTTATCAGTAGCAACAGTTTTGTAGTAGGAATAGTAAAGTAATAGTAGCAGCAAAACAAAGACAGTAGTAACAAAAGCAGTAAACAGTGGGATTCGAGTGCGATAGGCATAGGGATGGATGGACGGGCGTTGCATGAACAAGACAATTCACATAGCAATTAGAACATAGGGCAATTGCAGATAAAGAAGATAAAGCACCCAAGTACCAGACAATCCTAGGCATGTATTCCGTATATAGTCATACATGCTCGCAATGAGAACTTGCACAACATCTTTTGTCCTGCCAGCCCGTTTGCAGCGGGGCCTCTATGGAACTAGTGGCAATTAAGGTGCTCCTTTTAATAGAGCACCGGAGCAAAGCATTAACACTCCATGAACACATGTGATCCTCACATCAAAGCCTTTCCTTCCGCTACCCGATTTACATCTTCAGGACCATAGGTTCCGGACAATGGCGTGTGTATACAACTCGTAGATAAGACCCAAAACAATACTATCTTAATGAATCAATAATAAGTTCAGATCTGAGATCATGGCACTCGGGCCCTAGTGACAAGCATTAAGCACAACAAAGTTGCAACAAAGTCATAAAGCACTAATAGAGATACTAGGCACTATGCCCTAACAATCTGATGCCATTACATGAACGAGCTCATCCAATCCCTACCATCCCCATAGCCTACAGCGGGGGATTACTCACTCATAGATGGGAGAAATATGGATGGTCGATGGAGAAGCGATGGTGATGATGATGGCGATGATCTCCTCCAATTCCCCGTCCCGGCTGGGTGCCAGAACGGAGTTTCGTGCTTTCATGGAATTGGTGGTGGCGAGTGGAACTCCTTCTAGAAAACGTCGAACCCCCAAGTTTTAGGTCAAGGATAGGCTCCTTAAGAGAGAGGCCGAGGGGATGCCTGGGGGGCCCAGACCACCCCCTGGCGCGGCCTGGCCTGGCCCGTGCCACCAGGTGGTGTGGCCACCCTAGGGCTCCTCTCTGTCTCGTATTCGGGCTCCTCGAGTCTTCGGGTGAAATAGGATTTTTGGCATATTTTCCGGGATTTTTCCTGATAGTTGATTTTCTGCACAAAAAGTAGATACCAAGGCAATTCTGCTGAAAACATCGTTAGTTCGCATTAGTTGCATCCAAATCACACAAGTATAGAGGAGAAACAACAACAAAAGTGTTCGGGAAAGTTGATACGTTTTGGACGTATCAACTCCCCCAAGCTTAGCTTATTGCTTATCCTCAAGCAATTCAGTTGAAAACCGAGTGCGATAAAAGAACTTTCACGAACACATTTGCTTCATATAATGTAAATAATCTCAGCAATGTGATCAACTACTTAGACAATTCATAATAAAGAGTATGCAACTGAGTCTACTTAATAGTCATTACAAGCTATGAAGAGATTCCAACTCAAGAATAATAAGTATCACGAAGCACAAACATAAGCAACATTACAATGCTCATAGAAAGGTATGATAGAGTGGTATCTCGCTTGCCTTGGATTATGAATGTCAAGGCACCTCTGAAGTTCAAGTGATGACTAGAAGTAAAGATATCAAAGATACCAACATCAAAGTCATAACACAAACAATCAAGTAATGAAACAAACACAAAAAATGACAACTAATGCTCTCAAGAAGGTGCTCAAAGAATATGTAGAGACTCAACAAGTAGATGAAAAATGTTTTGAGTAATTTTGAAAGGCTTCCAAATGCTGAAAGTATGGTACTTGTTAGCTTTGAGCTCTCATTGCCCCTATCATAAGCATATTTAATGTGGTTCAGGTGAAAGTGACACAACTAAGAGGATATGCTTGACAAGTTATAAATTGAAGTCTCATGCCCCTTACTTATGAAGAACGATCCGCATGCTACTCAACTTCAGTCACAAGTAAGCTCTTGTCATTGTAAGTATATACGTATCATAGAGAACCGCCAACGGGGTACCCCTTGCACATGACACGGGAGCTATCCCATAATCAAAATACAAGGCAAGTAGACAATGAGCATCTCAGCGATCTTTTTATTTACTATGTGCATAGATTTTTATTGAGGATGCTTCATAGAATACTCATTATGGTTATGCTGCAAGTTTCCACCATGATTAGGCATGGCTTAGGCTAGCGGCCCAGGCGTTTCTCTAACATACATACAAACTCCATGATCTTACAAGTTCCACTTTTATTTCACACCGCCAGGATCCATAAGCAAAAGAACATGATATCAACTAAGTACAAAGTACCTATGAAGCGCTGAAAGCGGTCCCCATGATACATGGTTCTGCTAACTTCAACTCATAAAGCGCAAGCATATGCACAACAAAGAAGGACGCAATGGTTCAGGTTTATTAAGTGCAGAAAATAAAGTGTGCCATCAAGTTCGTGAGAGCTTTACTAACTAACTTCCTCATAACAAGCAAACATTTTATTCGGAAGAAAACAAGGCATATTGAATATGCACGGAAGTAGCAAGTGATGCTAATGGGTAGTTATGGTGGACACTTTGGAAATATTTGGTTTAGGGAGTTGGAAACATGAGTAAAACACTTAGTGGAAATGAAGGCTAGCAATAGTAAGGGAGCGACAAACGAGAGAGCAATAGCTGTCATTATCATGCTTACAACAAAACAAGACTACTCACGGCATGAAAATGATTCAAGATCCTCAAGGCAAAATAATTCGTCAAGGCTTAACTGATTATTACAGACATGTGCATGCGTGAGCATGTGCCAAGTCGATCAAATGAAACATTCAGAGGAGGATACCATAGTGTCATACCAATTTATGAATAGAGTAATGCAAGCAAACATTCATGAGACATAATACAAACTATTAGCGAGCTGGAGCTAATCACAAGAAAGCAAGAACTACTAAGCATCCAAAGAAAACATACACTCTACATGAACGGACTAAGCAAGCTCACAATGATGAGTATATGTACAAAAATGAATACAAATAGAGTTCGTTATCAGCCTCTTACCACGCCTCAAGTTGTCATTGATCCTCATTATTGCTCTTCACTTGTGTGGCTTGAATAATAATATGAAACCAATAATCCACTGAGAACTGCCAACCACACAGCCAACTCATAAAACCAAAGAAGAACGACAAATATTTTTGGTGTTTTCGATTTTTAAACAAGAACCAAAAGAGAAAAACAAGCAAAGCAAAATCTTTTTGGGTTTTTCAAATAGTTCAAACAAAGCAAAAAGGGAAAAACAAACCAAGGCAAAAAGAAGAAGCAACCCAAAGAGAAACAACAAAAATATTTTTGGTCTTTTTGTGTTTTTAGAAAGCAAAAGCAAAGAAGAACGAAAACTAAGAAAAAGAACGAAAACATGAATATACAAAGAACCGACGCAACATGATATGGAGATGAGTGCGGTGTCGGCGTACCTCCCCCCAAGCTTAGGCGTTTGGCCTAAGTGGGTATCAATCCATGTAAGAATAGGGGTTCCAAGCGGGCGGATCTTGGTAAGAATGGTTGTAACCGGGCCCATGAGAGGAAGAAGAAGCTCCCCAATCATAAGCGGGCTGCTGATATGAAGACTCTCCCTTATTCGAGGGCTGGACCGAATCATCCGTGACCTCCCTTCTAGTGTCCTGCTCCTATTGGGAGAGCTCTCCCAAGTACGTGTCAAGCTCCTCCTCAGTGAGGGACCATCCTTCCCTGTTATCAAGGTTAAACAAAACAGTTACAGGCAAAAGAACAACATGCTCGGACTTGCTCTTTCTCTAGCTAGCTTTGAGAAAGGTTATTTCATAAGACAACTCACTCAAGCTAGCCCACGAGGAAATAAATTTATGCTGTACCATGGAATTAAAATCAAGCCTCTCTATGGGAAACTGTAGGTCTAGAGGATGAGGCACTAAACCATGCAATGCTAGCAAACAAGAAGCATGAGGCCTCCACAAATTCCACCCTTCTCACGGTTAGCAGCAAGACGGAAAGCTATCAAAGCGCCCAAGTTGTAGGACCTATCTCATCTAAGAGCAGCAGAGATAAATGCTAAATCAAACAAAGATAACTTATTGGTAGTTTTCCTAGCAAGAACACACTTGGCAATAAAGTAGGCAAAGTAGCGCATGGAGGGAAGATGAATGTTACGGATTTTTCCATTCTCCTTCGAGAAGGTACTCCCTTGACAAATTTCTGCGTATAAATCCATGAGTGGTTCTGGTCTCTCTTTAATCTTCTTACATGATCCACATTGAGGTACCTTAATAGCTGCACAAAAATCATCAAGAGAAAGGTTGACAGCTATATTGTAAATTTTGTAATGGACCATGGAGTTAGGCAAAGAGTGACTAAATTTGAAATCCCGCACCACAGACATGGTTAGCTTCACAAATTGACAAGGTTCGTCTTCCAAAAAGTGCTCTAACCCCGCATTAGAAACCAAAGTGTGGAAACCTTGTAGAATTCCTGCAGCTCTCATGAACTCAGAACATGTATAAATAGAGGGAAAAACTTCCTCCTCCCAGTGGACCTTCATGACATCAGGCACCCAAAGCTCATGTTGGTTTAGGTGGTGTTCACTCATCTTCTATTCTGAAATTTAAACACCTATTAAACAAGTGATTGCAAAGCAAATATAATGAAGGATTCTACTCACAGGGACTAGCAAGAGGCCTAAACATGCATCAAAACTATATCTCTAAGCATCAAACAAGCTTACAAGCCCTCAAAACCAGTCACCTACAGCAGCAAAATACTCAACAGACAATCCACTAAACACAAATCTACTTGGACAAGGGGAGGAGTCACATACCAAGGAATAATTGCTCCAAATTTCAGCAAGAAAGATGGGCCGAGCAAAGAGATCGAAGAAATCGAGGGCAAGCACAGAGAGAACGCGATTTTGAGCTATGAACTGGAGCTTACTCGGGAGAGAGAAGAAAGTGGCAGGAGAGAGAGGTATTGGGGGGCCAGGGGTGGCCCACACCAGGGCATGGCGCCTCCCAGGTATGGTCGCGCCACCATGTGGTGTGCCTTCCTGGTGGACCCCCCTAGTACCTACCAGGTACTCCTCTGCCCCTTTTTTCGCGTAAAAATTTAATATGAATTTTATGGAATTTTTCGAGACACTTTATTTTTGGGCATTTTTCAGAAATAAAAGAATGATTTTTCTGACAGACAGATTTTTTTCTTTTTGGAAACATGATGCAAGGACAAAAACAAGGCTAGAGCTACAGAAGTTCTAGCATGCAAGCAACTAACAACACAAATAAAACTAAACAAAAGCAAAAACAAAAATGCAAAGGATAGAAATAAACGGGGCTAATCATAATGAAAACATTGTTTTGTTCAATGGAATCCTTTTGTTAGCAAGGTTGATCAAGTCTTGCTACCAAAACAATTGCATATGAGACAAAACTTTGTATTCCACTAATGATTATGTTACCTCAACCTTGATAGCAATGGTCCCAATCATAATAGTTTCAAATTTTTCTTTTGGTATGGGACAATATATTTCTCCAACTTGAATGCCTTCAACATGTTCAATTGAATTTAAACCATAAGTCCTTTCAATCTTCTTGGGGAAATAGACAGTATGTTCCTTGTCATTAACATTGAAGGTCACCTTTCCTTGATTACAATTAATAACAGCTCCTGTAGTATTAAGAAAAGGTCTCCCAAGAATAATAGACATATTATCATCTTCAGGCATTTCAAGCACAACAAAATCAGTTAATATCAAGCAATTATGAGCCACTTGGACAGGTACATCCTCACATATACCCACAGGAATAGTGGTAGACTTATCAGCCATTTGCAAAGATATATCAGTTGGTATCAATTTTTCAAGCTGAAGCCTCTTATAGAGAGAGAAAGGCATAACACTAACTCTAGCTCCCAAATCACACAAAGCAGTTCTAACATAACTGTTCTTAATAGAGCAAGGGATAGTTGGAATCCCTGGGTCTCCAAGTTTCTTAGGAGCCTTACCATTGAAGGAATAATTAGCCAGCAAAGTAGAGATTTCTTCATTAGGGATCTTCCTTTTATTCGAGACAATGTCCTTCATATACTTTGAATAAGGAGGCAATTTAATAGCATCAGTCAAAGGAATTTGCAAGAATAATGGTTTCATCCACTCACAAAACTTATTATAGTGTTCATCTTCCTTTGACTTGTGTTTCTTATCAGGGAAAGGCATAGGTTTTTGGACCCAAGGTTCTCTTTCACTACCATGTTTCTTAGCAATAAAATCTTCTTTGGTGTATTTAGTAGTCTTGGTGTGGTTTTCAGGTTCTTCTCCAACTTTTTCTTCATTAGGAACTTCATTTTCTTCATTACCATTTTCAGTTTCAGCATCAGAGATAGATATACTATTAGGATCTATAGCAGGTTCAGAGGGTTCTACAATAGTTTTATGTTTCCTTTTCCTTTTCTTATGAGTAGAACCACTATTTTCAGCTCGTTGAGAATCCTGCTCAATTCTTTTGGGATGCCCCTCAAGATATAGAGGATCCTGGATAGCAGCACCACTTCTAGTTCTAATTTCATAAGCATGTTTTTCTTTAGCAGCATTAACTAGTAAGTCATTTTGCACTTTAACGAGTTGATCTATTTGAGTTTGAACCATCTGAAAGTGTTTAACAATCATTTTAACATCATTAGAGGTTATTTCCACAATATCTTTGAACTCAACAATAGCTCTAGTGTTTTCCATTAGATGATTTTGCACCCTTTTATTAAAGTTATCTTGCTTAACAATAAAGATATCAAATTCTTCTAAGCATTGATCAGGAGGTTTCAAGTAAGGGATATCACCTTCATCAAAGTGTTGGAGAGAGTGTACCTCAATAGTGGGTGAGTAGGGAATAGGCTTACATAACTCTTCTATAGGAGGTGAATTCTTGACATCTGCAGCTTTAATTCCCTTCTCCTTAAGACATTTCTTAGCTTCCTTCATCACTTCATCATTTAATTCAATAACTCCCCTCTTCTTTGATGTTGGAATAGGCACCGGAATAGATGGTTCAGGTACAATTACTTCAGGTATAGCTTGTTTAGGAGGAGTCCAATCTTCATAATTCTTGCTTATTTTAGCCATTAATTCCCCAGCTTCCTTAGGAGTCCTATTCCTGAAAACACAATCAGCACAACTATCTAGGTATGTCCTAGATTCTTCGGTTAGTCAATCATAAAATATATCAAGTAGTTCATTCTTAGGTAATGGACTTCCAGCTTGTGCATGAATCAAAGCACAAAACCTATCCCAAGATTCGGGCAATACCTCTTTTTCTCCCTGTTTAAAATCAAAAAGTTCCTGCAAAACAGCATGTCTAGCACTAGGAGGAAAATATTTCTGCAGGAAAGTATTAAACAAGCACTCAGGGCTATCAATAGATCCAGGAGGTAAATTACCAAACCAAGTTTTAGCTTCTCCTTTCAGTGAAAAAGGGAAAATCTTAGCAACAAAGTAAGTACGCGTTTTAATATCATCAGAAAACAAGCCACTCATGGTAGAAAGTTCATTCATATGTGCTACCGCACTTTCATTCTTAGTCCCGCCAAAAGGTTCTTTCTCGACAATAGCTATGTAGGATAGATTGAGAGAGAAATCATAATCTTCATCTATAATGTTTACAGGAGAAGCAACAAACTTAGCAGCAGGATATAATTTGGGTCTAATAGTACGCCTCTCAAGGAGATTCTTAGCAGCGCTCCTATCATGGGTGTTCCTACATTCTTCAATAAACTCATCAGTCATCTCAACATAATCTTCTTCAGCATCATAACTCTCGCTAGACTCAGGTGAGCTAACAGGTGTAGCAGTGTGTTCATTAGGAGTTTCGGTATTTCCAACTATAGTTCTAGCAATCAAGCATCTAGGAAAGGACCTAATGAACCACTCTTATCAAGCACAGTAGAAGCAGCATCATAAGCATCAGAAGTTTCAGATTCAGCAGTAGTAGCAGTATGTGTAGCATGTGTATGTGGTGGTGTAAGGAACTTACTCAGAACAGACGGTGAATCAAGAGCGGTAGAGGTGTTCAGAACCGTACCTCTTCTTGTAGTGGATGGTAAAATAGGAACCTTGCCATCACAAGACTTACCCATGATGGATGGAAAGCAGCGAACAATAGAGAATCCAAGTGAACTTGATAAATAAAGCTATGCTCCCCGGCAACGGCGCCAGAAAATAGTTTTGATGACCCACAAGTATAGGGGGTGTATCGCAGTATTTTCGAGGGAAGTGAAACACAATTTATTGATTCGACACAAGGGGAGCCAAAGAATACTTATCAGCCTTAACAACTGAGTTGTCAATTCAGCTGCACCTGGAAACAATCTTGCTCACAGTAGTTTATCAGTAGCAACTGTTTTGTAGTAGGAATAGTAAAGAAAGTGATGACAAAACAAAGAGAGTAACAAAAGCAGTAAACAGTGGGATTTGAGTGCGGTAGGCATAGGGATGGATGGACGGGTGTTGCATGAACAAGACAATTCACATAGCAATCAGAACATAGGGCAATTGTAGATAAAGAAGATAAAGCACCCAAGTACTAGACAATCCTAGGCATGTATTCCGTATATAGTCACACGTGCTCGCAATGAGAACTTGCACAACATCTTTTGTCCTGCCAGCCCGTTTGCAGCGAGGCCTCTAGGGAACTACTGGAAATTAAGGTGCTCCTTTTAATAGAGCACCGAAGCAAAGCATTAACACTCCATGGACACATGTGATCCTCACATCAAAGCCTTTCCCTTCCGGCTACCCCGATTTCTGTCACTTCAGGAAGGACTGTGTATTCTAAAGAATCAAACTGCTCCTAGTAGGGGTGCTTCATCGGGTTTGGGGCGCGACCGCGGTGATTGGGTGGAATAGAGTTTCCACCCTGAAAGAACTGGTAATATCTTCAATAAGGAGTTGTCCGATAGAGCTACTAGTACTAGTCCAATAGAATCAGTTGATGTCAATATGACCGAGCACGAAAAAAATGCCAAGAAAATACCGGCTTTTGAGAACGAGTGATGTAAAGCTTATGAGACGCTTCCTCTCACTAGTGCAATGCATGTGGATGTCCACCATGGGCCTGATCCTAAGAATACAGAGGAGGAGGAGAACAAAGATAACAAAGGGCATACGGAAATAGATGGCACTATTGTTTTCGGTGTTTGATCAGGATCAATGGCATCCCTCGAGGATGGCCGTCTCAATTGCGTAGGATGGAACTCAGGCCCGGCTCTGACCCATGGCCACCTTCTGCAATGCACAAGGGCCCACGCCTGGTGGGGCCCATAATAGCCTGCATCTCTATACACTACCCAGAAAAAATAGTTGCAAATCCTAGCCACACTTGCTCAGGTACAGGTCGATCGGGAGCGAAGAGGGCAATACGCAGGCGGCTCAGCGTGCTCTGGTTCACATGACCTGGTTAGGTAGCTCTTGTCGGGGCCCTATCAACCGGGGTGCCATGTCCTGACGGTTAGCAGTCCCCAACGCCTCAAAGTGACATGCCTTCGAGAGGCTACAATACCTCCGGAGACAAGCACCGCCGACTGAACCCTCGCGATCGGACACTCTCCTGAGGGGGACTCTTCCCCGAAGGCGCCACCGTGGAGCCCAACTTCGGGTGCCCCAGAGAACACTCCCGGGCTTATCAGTAACATCACCAAGCGGCCAGCAGGGGGGCAAGTCCCGACAAGGGGCCTAGTCGCCTCGCGTCCTCTGTCCTCCTCGGTAAAGGAAGGTTCGGTATGCCCTCCTTTTCTGCAGCAGAAGGACAGACAACATCAGCGTGGAAGGCGCACCACCTTGCCGACTTGGTGAAAGAGAGATATCAGTCAGTGCCCGACAAGGACAAACGAGGAAAAGGAAGGCTAGTTTACCAGCGGATGGAGAAGCGCCTGGCGTCCAAGACTCAGTCCACCAAAAAGCTGCCCTATAGACCAGCACCTCGGGGATTAGCACTGTGGTGACCCTTCCTGCCCATAGACCGGGGGAAGAGGCCCGACACCGCCCAATATAAGGAGCCCTTATCCTACCTTGGAAGAGATCGATCCTTGAGATATAAAACCCTAGACTTTCATCCTCCATTGTACCCTTGTGAAGTATGCGAGCAATACAACCAAGCAGGAGTAGGGGCTTTATCTCCTCACGAGGGTCCCGAACCTGGGTAAAAAACCCCGTGTCACCTCTTTGTCGTGTGCTTTCTCCATCGCCGTTGACGTTGCCGGGTTTCTTTGGAGTCGCGTGTTCAGCCCCCGCTCGAACCAAGGAATCGTTGGACCCTAGTTCCTTCGCGGGACAAATCTCTGACATTTGGCGCGCTAGGTAGGGGGCTAAGGCGTGTGATGACCCACAAGTATAGGGGGTGTATCGCAGTATTTTCGAGGGAAGTGAAACCCAATTTATTGATTCGACACAAGGGGAGCCAAAGAATACTTATCAGCCTTAACAACTGAGTTGTCAATTCAGCCACTGAAACAATCTTGCTCACAACAGTTTATCAAGAGTAACAGTTTTGTAGTAGGAATAGTAAAATGTGATGCAGCAAAACAAAGACAAGAGTAACAAAAGCGAAATGGGATTCGAAACGGTAGGCATAGGGATGGATGGATGGGCGTTGCATGAACAAGACAATTCATATAGCAATCAGAACATAGGGCAATTGCAGATAAAGAAGATAAAGCACCCAAGTACTAGACAATCCTAGGCATGTATTCCGTATATAGTCATACGTGCTCGCAATAAGAACTCGCACAACATCTTTTGTCCTGCCAGCCCATTTGCAGCGGGGCCTCTATGGAACTACTGGCAATTAAGGTGCTCCTTTTAATAGAGCACCGGAGCAAAGCATTAATACTCCGTGAACACATGTGATCCTCACATCAAAGCCTTTCCCTTAAGCTACCGATTTACATCACTGGACCCTAGGTTCCGGACAACGACGTGTGTATACAACTCGTAGATAAGACCCAAAACAATACTATCATAATGAATCAATAATAAGTTCAGATCTGAGATCATGGCACTCGGGCCCTAGTGACAAGCATTAAGCACAACAAAGTTGCAACAAAGTCATAAAGCACTAATAGAGATACTAGGCACTATGCCCTAACAATCTGATGCCATTACATGAACGAGCTCATCCAATCCCTACCATCCCCATAGCCTACAGCGAGGGATTACTCACTCGTAGATGGGAGAAACATGGATGGTCGATGGAGAAGCGATGGTGATGATGATGGCGATGATCTCCTCCAATTCCCCGTCCCGGCTGGGTGCCAGAACGGAGTTTCTGGTGCTGTTTCGTGGAATCTGGTGGTGGCGGTGGAGCGGAACTCCTTCTAGAAAAACGTCGAACCCCACGAAGTTTTTAGGTCAGAAGGCTCCTTATAGGCGAACAGAGAGGCCGAGGGGATGCCTGGGGGGCCCACACCACCCCCTGGCACGGCCTGGCCTAACCCGCGCCACCAGGTGGTGTGGCCACCCCAGGGCTTCTCTCCGTCTCGTATTCTGGCTCCTGGAGTCTTCGGGTGAAATAGGATTTTTGGCATATTTTCCGGGATTTTTCCTGATAGTTGATTTTCTGCACAAAAAGTAGACACCAAGGCAATTCTGCTGAAAACAGCGTTAGTTCGCATTAGTTGCATCCAAATCACACAAGTATAGAGGATAAACAACAGCAAAAGTGTTCGGGAAAGTAGATACGTTTTGGACGTATCAGCGTGTTTCCAAGACCTTCGTCGACCTCGACGATATGTCGGTCGACAATGAGACCCGCGCTGAGCGAGCCCTCTGTCGCATGGCGATCAAGGCCCATACAGAGCCGCCTCCACAACCCGCCTCCTCCGAGCAGGCCCCATGGACGGAGGATGGGGAGGGCTCCTCCTACCGCCCATCGCGGGAGCCTACTCCCTCCTCGCGCAACGCCACGTCGCTCTCCCGCACCACGTCATCTCGCAGCCACCCCGAGCAGCTCACCTTGGAGGCTGCCAAGCGCATGGTGCGTGAGCTACTGGACCACCCGCTGGCGGAGCATGGCAAGGAGAGGTGGTGCGACTGGATAGCCGAACTCCTTGATGTCGCCACCCTCTCTCCCGAGGGCCTGGGGGCTCAAGCCGAGGACGGGACACCGGGGGCTGGGGGCCTGCTCCCGCCTCGCTGCTATGAAGGTGCCCCCAAGCCTGATAACGTCACTCCATCGCCTACAAACAACTTCCAGATCGTCTCGCCCCCCACGGACGTGGCGCCGCCGCGCGGGCACGAGGACCGTCTCGCTGAGGAAATTGCCGCCCCTGGTCAGCAGAACCATGGGGCCCTCACCAACGGCAAGGCGGTCCAAGCCAATGGTTGCCTTGCCCTCACCAAGGGTTTCTGCCGCATGCTCTGGCCCCACAAGTTCCGTCTGGAGACGCCTGCGTGCTATGACGGAACAACCAACCCGTGCGAGTTCCTGCAACTTTACACCACGAGTGTCGAGGCTGTGTGGGGAGATGACCGGGTCATGGCAAACTGGTCCCCGCTATGCCTGAAGGAGACAGCCAACACCTGGCTGATGAACCTCCCCGAGGAGTCAATCGACTCATGGGAGGAGCTCAGCTCCCTCTTCATCGCCAACTTGAAGGAAACCTACAAGCGCCCGCTCAATTACTACGACCTCCGTCAGGTACACTAGCAACCCAGATATACCCTCTTCAAGTTCCTGTAGAGGCTCAGCCAAGCCCGCAACAAGATCCCCAAGATCTTGGACTCCAACGTCATCACCGCTTTCTCCGAGGGCGTGAAGGACGTCAAGATGAGGGAGAAGATCTGCATTCAGGGTGAGAGCATTTATGCATGTAAAATGCATAGATGAACTTTGTAGTTTGTTAACATGTTTTCCCACATATTTGCATCATATATAATGTTAGATCCATGTTTTACATTGATTTCGGGGATTTTCTAAACAATTCTCTCTCTTTTGGTTCTAACTTTTTCTGGCAGAAAAACCTTCTATTAGTGTTTTTGAGTTTCTAGGACCTATGGAACTCCAAAAGGATATAGGTCAACGGGAGCTATTAGATAATTTCCATATGAATCCAACAAGCTAAAGTAGAGCCCAAGGGGCCAAACGAGCTGAAAATGAGAGCCCATACACTACTGGGAGTGCCACCAGTATGATCTCAGCCCTCGAAACTCCGACGTCGTTGATTCCACCGCCATTCGCTTTGTTTTAACCTAAAACCATCTATATATACCCCCTGTCGGCCTTTCTCGAGAAACACAGAGGTGGATATCAAAAACCAAGTAACAGAGAGCCAACAACCCGCCACCCGAAGAAAGTTTAGAGGGGGAACCGCTGCCGGAGTCGCCTCCGGCCGCGTCTCCTCCTTCACCAATGCCTCCTCATCACTCTCCATGATGAGAGGGGAGTATTCCACCCCCTGGACTTTGGGTTTATGGTGGTAACTTGATCTAATATCTTTATGTATGATCATTGTTGAAGTCCATATGATGTGTCTTGCATGAGTATGGATCTATCTATGTAATCCCTATGGTGGATATTGTGTTATGAGATATTACTTGTTATTCATTTACCGTTGTGTTGGATCTTGTATGGTTTTTCATACTTTGGGAATATTCTATGATGCATGTAATGGTTTAGATCTATACAAAATGCCTTGTTCATCCATATCCAAGTGTGGGGGTAGATGAGAGAGATTTGATAATACTCACAACATATGAATCATTTCACTAGTGTTTAGAATGTAAAAAGTATGATGTGTGTAGGTAATGGGTGGCCGAGTAACAACGACATATGTATTGAGTGACAGCAATGCAGCCCAACATCCTTTATCTAGTTGTAAAAAGGGAGAAGTATGATGCATGGGGGTTGACACAAACCAAATGCTAGCCTTATTGCAAGGGTGACCTAGTAACACAAAGGAGCACTTCTTTCACCTATGTGTTGTATGGCATGTAGCCACCATAAAAGTACCATTGAAACATGACAATTGTGTGTACCTTTACTATCTATGACATGATAATCACCATAGATGGAGAAGAGAGGATTAAGTGAACCCATGAACCCATGTCCATTGTTCCTATAAAAGAAAACCCTTGTTTTGTCCTCTTGCATTGAAGAGGATTGGGACAATTTTACATTCTTGTTTTATTATATTAAATTTGCATCTATTAAATCAACCATCTTGTTCCTTAATTTGTTTAGTGCATAATAAACTAAAACTTGTGACACTTTAGTTGTAAAGAATAGATAGATTTTCCTTCTTGCTCCTATGGATCAATACCCTAATTCCACATTGAGAGGTACTACGGTGATCCCCTGCACTTTGGGGTTATCAAGTTACTTTTCTAGCACCGTTGCCGGGGAGCGTAGTGCTTAAGTTTCTATTCTTGTGTGCACTATACTTTAGATGTGTTTTAGTTTGTTTTATATCTTGCAATCATCTAAGCTTGGGGAGGTTTCTTTAACTTGTTTGGTTGTGAGCTTCTCATTAGATTTACATTCAGTTTTTTCTTTCCTTATATCAAAAACACATAAAAATTATCATAAATTTTACTATGAATGATAAAGATGAACATGTTAATGAAAACGATATTGCAACTAGTTCTAAAGAGATGCCTAGTGAAGAGGATACCGCTTTCACTGAAGCTTTTATGAGTCTTGATTTAGATGACTTGGATAAATTTGAAGAAACCTTGAGTACCTTTTCTCTAGGAAAACTATTTCCTATTGCTCGTAAATGCAATGAACCTGTAATATTCATTAAATATAAGGATTATTATTTTGAACTTAACCCTAAAATAATAGAAAGAGTTGAAGCATCTAAGTTCTATGGTAAAGAAGAAGAATTTCCCTATAAGCACTTAATGAATCTTGAAGATAATGCTTGCATATTTGGAAAAACTGAGATACAACAACACTACTATTTCTTAAAACCGTTCCCCTTCTCTTTATGAGATGCAAAAACTTGGTACAAATCATTAGCTCCTAAGTCCATTACTAGTAAGAAAGCATGCTTGTATTTGTGTTTCCATAAGTATATCTCGGATAGTAAAATACATGCTATAAAAATTGAAGTTAGTAGCTTTACACAAAACAAAGAAGAAAGTATCCCCCAAGCTTGGGGGAGATTTTGTGCCATTGGAAGGAGATGTCCTGTGCATGGTTTTAAGGATAATGAATTGCTTGATGCATTTTATAATGGAATAACTGAAAGTTCTAGAACCTATCTAGACAGTGTTGTAGGAAATATTTTTAGGGACATGATTATTGAGGAAGCTAAGGAATTATTGAATACTATTACTCAGAATTAACATGATTGGCATATTGAAGAAGAGGAGAAGAATGAAGAAGAATAATAATAAGAAGAAGATATGGTCCACCCTAAGCTTTGGGATGTATGGAAACCCCTAAAAAATGACAGTAACACTCAAACTCAAAACTCATTTGTCATTTATGAGAACCCATGCTATGATAATTGTGCAACTAAGAATTCTATGGTAATCTTTGATAACCCATGTTATTATGATGAAACTAATAACTCTCCTTCACTTTATAATAATGCTACTACGAAAATTATTGACGGTAATGAGGAATTTTGTTTGGACATGCTATATGATAATGCTTTATATGATGTACGTCTATTAACAATCCTCCATGTATAATACATGAGGATGAAGATGACATACTTGTAGTCCATGATGATACTCTTTTTAGAAAGAGCCCTATAATATTTTTTAACTCTCCTATGTTAACCATAGAAGAGAAATATGCACTTTCTAGAACCTATATATGTGGTTTGCAATTACCTTATGTTGAAAATCATCGTTGCAACCATGATCTTTAAAATGAAAATAGTACTAGCAACTATTTTGAAATAGGAAAACATGCAAATGAATTCCATGATAGTTATAATGATCCTATTCACATGAAAAATCCTATAAAGTTGCTTGCTTTGGATGCTTACAATGCTAGAATTGCTTCTAGTAAATGCAACCATTATAAAAGTGGAGGTGATAGGTTCCCTCATAATGCTTCTATTTATTATATGTTGTGTCCACCTACTGAGGATATGCAAAGGTATGCTTCTACTTGTTGTTATTTAGTCATATATAAAATACCAATGCATAGGAAAAAGGTGAGACTTTGTTTTTATTCTTTCCATATCTTGTGTTGCTTCTTACCATGTTTTAACTTGAACATTATTTTGATTGGCATGAGCACACCATGAGACCCTGGTATAATGTATGGAACACTTTCCAAGGAAAAAGGAGGTAGCAAAGAAACACAAGCTATCCCATGAATTCCATATCACCTAAACCAAATACATAAATCCTAGCTATATGGCTATAAAGAAAGCGCTTTGCGGGAGGCAACCCGTTTATTTTCTTTTAGATTTTTTTGTTTTCGAACTGTTGCTGTAGCAAGAGAGTTTTCTTTTAGTTTTTTCTGGAGTTCTTAATAAAGTACCAAGTGGAACCCATTTTGGATGTTAAAAGATTGTTAAAACATATGGAGTAGCAAATCCCTGCAGAAAACTTTTTAGTGCAAGAATTTTCTAAATTTTTTGTAAATCCGATTGCGCTCATATTTACACAGCATTTAAAACTTTTCATCCTCTGTATGAAAAAAATTTGGCTAAAATTCCTGACATGTTTAAGCGGGCAAAAAAACTTCGTTTTGCTGCTGCTGAAAATCTAGACAGATTTTGCCATCTTTTGTTTTAACCATTCCCAAGTGTCCTAAAATGATTGTTATGAGTCATATTATATGCTAGGGATATGTAGGAACATTATATGACTGCTGGAACATTTAGAAAGATTTCTTTCTTTGATATATATGCAGCAACTATTATACTTTTGTGCCACTAATGTCACCACTTAGAAAAGAGATGGGAGAAAAAGTTTTGTATTGAAGTTTTTTGACAGGGAATAGAGGAACATCACACCAAGAGCAATTGAAGGATGGGGAAAAACATAAGTTTGGGGATTCCCAAGGCACCCCACTAGACCTATTAACCTCTCGGTTTGCAAACCTCTAAACGTTGTTTTTTGAGCAATATAAAACTATCATAGAAACTTGGAGCGTCTTTTTTTGTTTTGCATTAAGAAGACCACCATCGCTATTATTATAAATGTTTATTATTAAGATAATGAAAATAAAATTTTCCTTGATGAAAGAGTAAAACTGAATATGAATGCCTTGAAAATAAAAGAGAAGGGGGATAAAAGCAAAAGCTGAAATTCACGTTGTGTCTAATTTTTAAGCAAAAGAATTTTATATGAAGTATGATCTGTTTGTGCCTATTAGTTTGTATCCTTTGCTTGTATATATTTATGTTCAACATTAAGGAGCAAGGTTAGAAAATAAATGTTGGAATTATAAAGTAGATGACACACTCTTTAGATCTCTTTTTGCTAGCCCAAAAATTCCTATACAAGCAAAGCTTGTTTATCCAAATACCCTTAAAACCAATTACCATAGCGTACAACATACATACCTATATAGCATCAATGCTATTCCAAGTATATTTCTCATGTGATTTGTTTTATTTAGCATCCAAATAATATTGCTCTTATGGTTATGGTTGTCATAGAGAAGTTGGTTATGGGGTGACCACGAACAAAGGCATAAACAAAAGGGGAAACTTACCTAATGATAAATAAGTTATGTGCTTGACAAACTATGAGTTGATTGTTAGTCCAACCATGCTAACATGGGGAAAGCTTTCAAACAATTAAGAGGAAGGTTTATGCGTGACACTCCCTTGTTGATATCATGTCTTTTGGCTATGGATGCTTAACATTGTGAAATGAACGGGATAAAATCGAGAATATTCTAGTATGTATATGTGTTAGAGGGAGCACTAGGACATTAATCTAAGCCATGTTAAAATGCCTAAAAGCCATTATGGTGGAAATTTACAGCATGAATATTTTATGAGGCATTCAAATAAAAAGTTATGCAAATAGTAAATAAAAAGATGCTGAGATGTTTCGTTTGTCTGTTTGTCTTGTCATCTGAGTATGGATGTCTCTTCCTAGGGTCCTTCGTGCAAAGGGGCAAGAGGTACCTCAGTGCACCTCGTTTGGAACTGTATGCATATAATGACGAATTTCTTGTGATCTAAACTTGAGTAGCATGTGATAATGAGTACTTGTGGTTAACGGACATGAGACATTCAACTTGTAGTGGGTCAGGCATATAAAGTATAGAAAGATGCTTATGATGGGGTAAATGGAACCAAATACTAATGATGAACTATTGATCAATCATAAACTTAATGAGATAGAGTTTGGAAGCTAAATATGCCTTTGCACATGTTTAATCCATGCTTACTTTCGGTACGAGATATAAAAATATCTTCAGGGAAGACATAAAACTAAGAAGTGAGTCTTCTAGTTAAGGGCATGAAACTAAGAAGTAGCCTAAAAATAAAGGCATAAAACACTAATGCCAATCATGAAAGATTCTCTCATTTTATATGTTCATCAAAGTGTGCTTGCAGGTTTGTTTTGTTCATCATTTGTTTTATCACACCATTACTTATTGTTTAGCATGTTTATAGATGTGTAAAAGATACAACTTGATAAGTACACTTGCATATTATGTTTCATTAAAAGGATTTGATCCTATGAACTTTACATGATAATGAAAGAAGCAAAGGTAACAAACTCCAAAGTCCATGTTTAGTTTTATCACCCTCATGCTTGAGGACGAGCATAGGTTAAGCTTGGGGATGTTGATGAATGTAAAATGCATACATGAACTTTTTAGTTTATTAACATGTTTTCCCACATATTTGCATCATATATAATGTTAGATCCATGTTTTACATTGATTTCGGGGATTTTCTAAACAATTCCCTCTCTTTTGGTTCTAACTTTTTTTGGTAGAAAAATCTTCTATTAGAGTTTTTGACTTTCCAGGATCTACGGAATTCCAAAAGGGTATATGTCAACGGGAGATGTTAGATAATTTCCATACGAATCCAACGAGCTAAAGTAGATCCCAAGGGGTCCAACAAGCTGAAAATGAGAGCCCATATACTACTGGGTGCGCCACCAGTATGATCTCAGCCATCGAAACTCTGAGGCCATTGATTCCACCGCCATTCGCTTTGTTTTAACCTAAAACCATCTATATATACACCCTGGTGGCCTTTCTCGAGACGACGGAGGCGGATTCGAAAACCAAGTAATAGAGAGCTAGCAGGCTGCCGCACGGAGGAAGATTGGAGGGGCAACCGCTGCCGGAATCGCCTCCGGCCATGTCTCCTCCTTCACCAATGCCTCCTCATCACTCTCCATGATGATAGGGGAGTAGTCCACCCCTTGGATTTGGGGTTTATGGTGATAACTTGATCTAATCTCTCTATGTATGATCATTGTTGAAGTCCATATGATGTGCCTTGCATGAGTATGGATCTATCTATGTAATCCCTATGGTGGATATTGTGTTATGAGATAGTACTTGTTATTCATTTACCGTTGTGTTGGATCTTGTATGGTTGTCATACTTTGGTAATATACTCTGATGCATGTAATGGTTTAGATCTATACATAATGCCTTGTTTATCCATATCATGAGGTGATTGACACCACCAAGTGGGGGTAGATGAGAGAGATGTGATAATACTCACAACATATGAATCATTGCACTAGTGTTTAGAACATTTTCCATTAAAAAGTATGATGTATGTAGGTAATGGGTGGCCGAGTGACAGCGACATATGTATTGAGTGACAGCAATGTAGCCTAACATCCTTTATCTTGGGGTAAAAATGAAGAAGTATGATGCGTGGTGTGACACAAACCAAATACTAGCCTTATTGCAAGGGTGACCTAGTAACACAAAGGAGCACTTCTTTCACCTATGTGTTGTATGGCATGTAGCCACCATAAAGGTACCATTACAACATGACAATTGTGACTACCTTTACTATCTATAACATGATAATCACCATAAATGGAGAAGATAGGATTAAGTGAACCCATGTTCATTGTTCTTATAAAGGAAAACCCTTGTCTTATCCTCTTGCATTGAAGAGGATTGAGACACTTTTACATTCCTGTTTTGTTACATTAAATTTGCATATATTAAATCAACCATCTTGTTCCTTAACTTGTTTAGTGCATCATCAACTAAAACTTATGACACTAGTTGTAAAGGATAGATAGCTTTTCCTGCTTGCTCCTGTGGATCGATACCCTACTTCCACATTGAGAGGTACTACGGTGATCCCTTGCACTTGGGGGTTATCAAGCCTCACTACAGCCGCCGAGATTTTCATCATGGCTAGGAGTGCGCCAAGGCGAAGGCGAGGCGGATGTTCAGTCCCGCCAAGGAAGATGCTACCCCCAAGGCCTCAGGCTCATCCAAGGGAAAGGACAAGGACCCAAAGCGCAAGACCGCCACCGTCCTAGCTGTAGAGCCAGACCTGAAGAGTCCTCATGAGGGGAGTAGTGAGAGGGAGCGGGACGATAGATCGTACTTCCAGTTCCACAAGAAGTCGGGGCATCCCACTAACGACTGCTACGAGCTCAATAAGCTCCATGACATGCACAGTAACCAGAGGAAGGGAAGGCCCGACAGCGAACAGGGCAGCTCAAACAATGACAACCGTGGGGGCGAGCGCTGGAATAATAACTCCGACGGCCGCGACCCCCCTTTGGTGGGCTACCAGGCCAACACCGTGATACAACACACTCACCCATAGGAGAAAAGGCGTGCCGAGGATCCCGGGGGCTACCAAGTGCCGCAGGGAGCCATAGCCTGCATTCTTGGTGGCTCCCAGGCCCCGACGTCCAACCGACACTTCAAGCTGCTCACTCGTGAGGTCGCAGCTACCAGACCAGGAGTCCCGACCCTGAAGCTCAAGTGGTCCCAGTGCGCCATCACCTTCGACGCCCGCGACCACCATACCCATTGGGCAGGTGTGCCTCTCCGTCACATTCGAGACGCGCGACAACTATCGCACCAAGCTCATCGACTTCGACGTAGCACACATCAACTTCCCGTACAATGTCATCCTCGGCTACCCCGCACTGGATAAGTTCATGGCCGCTACTCACCATGCCTACAACATGATCAATATGCCTTGTGGCAATGGTGGAGTCATCATGGTTCGATGCGACGAGGTAGAAGGCTTGCGCACCCTCGAGCACGCCTACAAGACTGCAACTGCCACCTACCTTGAGGACGTGGACGCCCTGGACTATGTTGGAGGCTCCACAAGGAGGAAGTAGATGATGACCCAGGAGAACGCCATGGCGAAGAGGGAAGCAGCCGCTTTGTTCCCCGCCTCACGAGGGGCAGGGTGCGGCCGGTGCCCACACTCTTCTCAGGAACTCGGGATCACCCCTCCCATCCTCACGAGGAACGGGGAGGCTCCCAAGGACGACGATGGATCGAGGGCTCTGGACTTCCTGATGGACTGCACCTAGCATGCGTACGACGCCAACTGCCTCCACGGTGGCGACTGAACTACCCGATGAGTAAGCGGATCAGGCTACTGGAAGGTGGACAAACCTCTTTGAACGGCGTGCCTGACTCCACAACTTTTTGAAGACGACCCTCGAAAAAGCCCCATCTCTTACATCTTAACCTCTTGTAAGACCCCGTGTAGGCCACGGTGGCATTGTAATAAGCTCGAATTGCCGACGCTTTTTTGGATCTTGTGCTTCACGCATGTTTCGTTATTTGGTTTTTTCCTCAAAAAGGCATTTCTCTAAAAACCGTGCCGCTAGTTTTCCCTCACACACACCGCACGACAGGGGTCTAGGGACGATGCTCATCACCGGGTCACTCCCCCGTCAACATCAAAGCCTAAAGCGTTGAGCTCTGAACTTATGGGCTAGTCCCGTCCATCAGTCACCTCACCCATGATTCTTGGTGCTTGAGACCCTCGTGCGGCGCATGTACGGACCTCTAGTAGTGCATGCTTTTTTCCCTATGGACCTCTCCTGGTAAGGTCTACAGGGCATCTCATGAGGCACTTCCCCTCCACGACCTGAGCTCGTCAGGACCTAAAGTATCGAGCTCTAAACTCACGACCCGCTCCTCAGCTATGAGTCACCTCACTCACGGTTCCTAACCAAGTTATTATCATTGCGATGCCTCGTGAGGCACTGCCCCTCCGCGGCCTGAGTTCGTCAGGACCTAAAGTGTCGAGCTCTGAACTCACGGACCATTCCTCGACTGTGAATTACCTCACCCGCTATTCCTGACCCAGTTTTTATCATTGCGATGGCTCGTGAGGCACTGCGCCTCCACAGCCTGAGCTCGTCAGGACCTAAACTATCGAGCTCTTAACTCACGACCCGTTCCTTGGCTGTGAGTTACCTCACCCATGGTTCCTGACCAAATTTTTATCATTGTGATGGCTCATGAGGCACTGCCCCTCCATGGCTTAAGATCGTTAGGACCTAAAGTGTCGAGATCTTAACTCACGGCCCTTTCCTTGGCTATGAGTTACCTCACCCACAGTTCCTGGCCCAAACTATTATCATCACGATAGCTCGGGAGGCACCCCCCTCTATGGCCTAAGCTCTCCAGGACCTAAAGCGTCAAGCTCTAAACTTTCGGCCCGCTCTCCGGGTGAAAGTTACCTCACCCATGGTCCCTGGCCTGTTGATGGCCCAAATATATCGAGCTCGTTGGGGAACCCCAAGAGGAAGGTATGATGAGCATAGCAACAAGTTTTCTCTCAGTATGAAACCAAGGTTATCAATCCAGCAGGAGCAAGGAAACATCCCAAAGGTGTAGCTAGCTGAACGTTGGCAGGGCGCACTACCGGTGCCAGCAGCAACATGGAGACCTGCACAACACAACCACAAAACTTTGCCCCCAACTTGCGATGAGGTTGTCAATCTCACCGGTTTTGCTGAAAACAAAGGATTAAACGTATCGAATGGAAGGAAATAATACTTTGCAGAAAGTAAACACAAAGCAGTAAATAGTTTGTAGATTGATTGTAAAAGAAAGGACCGGGGTCCATAGTTCACTAGAGGTGACTCTCCTTAAGATAGATAACATGCTGGGTGAACAAATTATAGCGGGGCAATTGACAAACATCGAGAAAGCATACAAGCATATACTAATCATCTTGACTCCTTTGAGACTTGATTGGGCATTACAACATTATACATAAACCGCCATCCAACTACATCTATGACTAATAATCCACCTTCAAGTTATCATCCGAATCCCCTCCAGTATTAAGTTGCAAGCAACAGATTATTGCTTTACGAATTGCGTATAAAGTAAACAATACGATTGTTCTATGAACAAAGGATTGTTGTTTTCTCTCTAGTAGCAACAACACATCTAGTACCTTAGAGAATTCTGTCATTTCTCCAGATTACCAGAGGCATGAACCCACTATCGAGCATAAATACTAACTCTTGGAGTTGCTAGCATCTAGTTGGCCAAGATAGCTACTAACAACGGAAAGCATGCAAGATCACAAATAACAAAGACATGATAGAATCAATAATCAATCTGAAATAGCATCTCAATATCCATCGGATCCCCGCAAACATAACATGTATGGATTGCAAATAGATGATCTTGATCATGAACGGAGCTCACAAGATCTAGACATGAAAGCACAAAGGAGGAGAACCAGCCATCTAGCTACTACATGGACCCGTAGTCCAGAGATGAACTACTCACGCATCACACCGGAGGCTTGCATGATGATAAAGAAGGCCTCCAGGGTGAATTCCTGATGAGGGCAAACCTCTAGGGTGGCCCGATCTTCACGGATCTCGTGGTCAAATCGATGGGAAAGCGAGGGGAAAGGGAGAAGGTAGCGGAAGCGGACGCACACCTCGCGAAGAACACGATGAACACACGCAAAACACACACGATACAAGGACGATTGCTCTCACCGGTGGCCACCGATCCGATAGAATCCTCACAAGGAAAGATCGGTCAACGTGCTCCCGTCAATCCCAAGCGGAGAGGGAAGAACACCTTGGAGAGGGTCTTGACGTCTTGGCAAAGGGACACCGATGCCAAGGCCTTGTACAACGAGGGAGGCACGCTGCAAACTCCGACGAGGTGGTGACGATAGTCGATCCCCTTTGGTAGAAGGGGATGAGGCAAAACTAGAGATTCCACAAAGAGAGTTTTCTTTAGTCTATCATCTATGCCTAAGGGATACATGAGGGGGTGGGGGCTCTATTTATAGGCCAGCCACAAGTTCAGGGGTAGTTTGGGCATAAAACTAGGGTTTGGTGCGAAATAGAGGGGTACATGGGCCTAGGGGGCCTGCTGTTGGCCCATCACTTGGGCCGGTCAGAGTGACCAGACAACAGTAACACACGGTAGTGTCCGTAGTGCCCAGCCTTCAATGTCCACGCTAGGTCATTTGGGCGGGCGGACACTCTGGTCGAGTCGCGCCGGACACTCCGGCTGCGTCGGACACTCCGGCTAGATTCGGGCGGACTCTCCGAGGCGATGACGGCGGAGACTCTCGTTCTGGAGCTGGCTGCTCATGGTCCATCTTCTTGGTTGACTTGGGGATGATATTGGGGACTTGGCGTTGTGGATGTAGTAGCGTCCGCAGGATTCGCCATCGACTCCCTCCTTCAAAAGAGTCGTCCTTGACTCTTCATGCTCATCCTAAGAAGATGATGTCGAGAGGCCTTCTTGATCCTGGGGTTCACCATATAGTCGTCCTCGAGAAGCTTGATGTGGCAACTCTTCAATGTTCCTTCACCTTCCATGAAGCCTACAAAGCTCACAACAAAAGCGAAGCAACACTCAAAGAATAGCCAATTCATGAAGATTATAGCATGAGTCCTCAAGTAGAAGGAAGTCACCTTATGATATTGAGATAGCTCATTGAAGGATAGCCCTAGGTAACTCTCTTCGATTCGTCTTGTCAACTCTTTGTCCATAGAGGTTGACACGTATGCAATTGTACCTTCACACAACAAAGACAAAGCAACATATGTTTGTGTGTGATAGAGGAGCATGTGATTGGGGCATGTTCATTCTTGTTCACAACACTATTAGCACAACTCAAGTATCGCAAACGAAATGCGTATGCAAAGTCAAAGTGCATGGAAGTTAATTGAACATCATCCAAATGTGGGAACTCAAAAACTCCATATAACATCTTAGTGTGGCACTCAAAGCAAGTGACTAAAATCTTGATCAACATCTTTGATGCAAAGCTAGGAGAATTCGGCAAAAACACATGAGGAAGAATATCCAAAGCAACATCATTATGTTTGCAAACCAACCATTAGAAAGAAAAATTGTTCAATATGTTGGATGCCATACACATAACATCAAAAGCCAAAATCATGGGAGTATGAGTATCGCAAGCGGTAGCAAAAACAACATGTTTGCAAACAAACCATATGAAAGAGCAAGTGGTCCTTATGTTTGTTGCAACAACAATATGAGAGACTTGGTAGCTATCATGACAATACATGCTCAAAATGGCATTATAGTTGCCCACAAAACATTGGAAAGAGAAATTGTTCAACATTTTTGTGGCAACACACAAAGTATCAATATCCAAAAGCAACGAGACATGATTGCCACAAGGTGAAAGAATACCATCAACATGCTTGCAATCAAACCATAGGAAAGAGCAATTTGTCAACATGAAAGATGCAAAGCATGCAAAAGGTATCAGAGCTGGGTTCGATCTTGAACTCACTTGGAGGATGCTCTCTAGAGCTCTTTTTATCAACTCGTGCTCAACCGAGGTTGACATTCTTGTGCGGGTACCTACACACATGAAACACAAAAGGAAGAATGTGTGTGCATGGTAGAGAAACACATCATCCATCATGACGTATCTCTTCGTGTGCACATCACCATTAGTGTCAATCAAGTATGAAAAATAGGCATGGTGAGTATGCAAGTGGGAAACATGCTTATCATGGCAATTATCAAAATCTCCAACATTTGAGAAAGCTATGGGGGCCATCTCAATATAAACCATATGAGAATTATTGTTGTAAGCAAAACAAGTGAAAGAGAAATTATTCAACTTATTGCAAGCAACGGGAGAAATTGTGAAACGCTCATGACAAAGCATTATCCGAGGGGTACCATTGGTAACATCATTACAAGCAAAACATTGGAAAGAGCAATTGTTCAACAAAGTGCAAGCAATGATATCATCAATGTAACGTTTCGAGCATGGCATGTCTATGGCAACATCATCACAATCAAATAATTTCACATGCTCAACAATATGCAAAGGCAAAGTATCACATGGAAATACCAATGAGTCATATGTGATATCACAAACATCATGCCAATCATCACAAGTCATCATGTCCACTAGTGGGATCATGGCATCATCAACACCCTTATTTTTACCTTGTTCATACCTCTCATATGAAGTGGGTGTTGTGGTAGCATTGGCCTCCATGTGGGCGACTTCTTCATCCAATATGGGGATGGCATCATCTTCATCCAGGCTTGGTGCTTCTTGATCCATGGAACCTAGCACATCATGCGAAAACACACTAGAGGTAGAGGGTAAGTCGTTAGAAATCAAAGTGGTCTCATATGACCTATCAACTACCACTCTCAACTCACTAGGTGTATCACTCATGCCCTCCAAGTGGAAGCACTCAATCTCACGTATGGTGGAGTCACTCATCTCACTCTTGTTTTCACTCAAGTGGGCTAAGTGGCTCTCATACTCACATAGGATTGGTACCACATCATCACTCAAGCATATGGGGGTAGGCTCGGTTCTCTCAACTCCATGCGCCTCCTTTGGTGAAGGGAAAATCCCATGCTCACCATTCTTGACCTTGTCGTCGCCATCTTGCACCTTGGCTTGTGTAGTCCTCTTGACGTACTCGTCCAACTTGGCGAAGTAGAGGTCTTCGTCCTCCTCATCCATGAGGTTGCATGCGTCATCTAGAATGTCAAGTCTTGGCATTGAAGCTTGATGGCATGGAGTGGAGCTTGCTCTTGCTGCCATTTTGGTGGTGGCACGAGTAGTTGAAGGTGCCTTATGATGGTGTCGACAGAGGTCATTGGCGTGCCTTGCCAAAGGTTGATGTAGATGGCGCACTTGATCATCCACATGACGATGCTCCTTGTCCTTGGCACTCTTCTTGTGATGGTGGTGCATTCTTGAGCTTGGTTGAGCATTATGGATGGTGCTCAACATGTATTCTTCGTCTTCATGGCGAAGATGCCTTGAACGACATCTTGTATCCTCTTGATGTTGGCAATGATCTCTAGAGGATGTATGTCGATGAAGATTTTTGCTTCGTGGCGCCTCTTTGGGAAGATGATGTTGGGCCGCCACTCTTCTTGTAGGCGATGGCACTTGTTGCCTTGGAGGTTGTTGCACTTGATGCCTTCGAGGTTGTCGTGCTTGGCTCCTTGGAGATGGTGGTGCTTGGTGGCTTGGAGGTGATGGCGATCGTCGCCTTGGAGATGGTGGTGCATGACGCCATGTAGGTGGTGGCGCTTGACGCCTTGGAGGTGGATCATCGAAGTAGGTGGTGCCCTTTGGTGTGGCACGCTTGGCCTTGAAGGTCATGGTTTCTTGATGATGCGTCTCCGATAGCTTGGCATAGTAGTCCTCCATCTCCAAGCGGTGGAGGTATTCTTCATGGCTCATGGAAGAGCCCTCGAAGTGGGTGAAGCTCGCCATGTCCTCCATGCTTGGTGAGGCGTCGTCGTTGTAGCAGTCGAAGTCATCCATGCTTGGGGAGTCGTTGTTGATGTAGTACTCCATATCACCCAAGCATGTGGAGCCATTGTCGGTGTAGTGCTCCATGTACTCCATGCATGTGGAGCCATTGTCGGTGTAGTGCTCCATGTACTCCATGCATGAGGAGCCATTGTCGATGTAGAGATCCAATTCCTCCATGCTTGAGGAGCCATAGTTGATGACGTGCTCCATGTCTTCCATACATGTGGAGCCATCATAGGTGCAATGCTCCGGGTCCTCAAAGCATGTGGAGCCATTGTCGGTGTAGTGCTCCATCATGTCCTCTATACTTGTGGAGTCATAGTCGTGGTGGCTCATCATTGATTCTTCATAGATATCATCCTCGGTCCCGGAGTCCCTAGACATGATTCACAAGACCAAGTGGTGTATATGGAAGTGGTAGGGGATTAGAGATGCAATGTCAAACCTTACTTTACCTTGGAAGATAGTATCGTGCAAGTGGCAACACTTGAGAGCAATCAAAACCAAGCAAAGTGAAGTTCACGCGGAACACCAAAACCAACTAACCACTAAAAAACACACACACACAAAGCTTATGGTGGATAGGTATGGAAGGTGGCATGTCAAGAACCAATCCGAACTCAAGATGTTGTAATGGCAAGTAAAGAACCACAATGATCACAAAGCAAAACAAGTCAATCCACAAGATAGGAATTATATACAAGGAAACACACACGGTGGGATAAATGGGACTTGTGTGACGGAGAAAGTGAGCTAAGAACCAAATGATTACCTAGCGAAGACTATAAGCTCGTGTCGCACAAGTGCAAGGAGAGACGCTAGTTCGATTGCAATAAATTGGTGGGCTACAAGATATGCACAATAAGTACCACCTATTTGATGTTCATCGAGCTTGCGCTTCCTATTCTATGAGGCACATGTTTCTTTCTTTCTCTTTTTCTTCCTTTTTCTTTTTTTTCTATTTTTTTCTCTTTTTCTTTTATTTTTCACTTGCCCCTTCCTTGTGCCAACAACTATACAAGATAACTATATGAGATAGCGCGCTCATAACTTTTGCTCGGAATTCTACAAGGTATCAAATGTGCATAGCCCAAGCAATCATATGAGGAACTAGTCTCAAATGGTGTTTGTTGAACGCAAAGATAGTGTGGCTCACAAAGGGATGCAAGTGGGGAGAAGTCGCGGAATCTTTATACCTTTCGTCGCCGATCTTCATCTTTTATTGGTGGATTCCGCCTTGCTCACGGAATTTGGATGGAGTAGATAGCATGAACCATGGATATGATGATGTAGAGCTCCTTCTCCTCTTCAAAATGAGCTAAAGAACACCAAAATCCGAGTTCGTATGCAAAAGTTATGCTCAAAACTGTGAAGCAGATTTTTTTCAACAGGTCGGGGGGACTCTCGGCTCAGTCTCGCCCTGGCAAGAGATTCCGGTCGGCTTTAGGCGGACACTCCGATACGGATACTCGGTCTGCTTTTGGCCGGACAATCCGGTCGATCCAGAAGTTCCAGAACACGAACGGGACGAGTTTTGGCAGAAAAACTCGAACCAAAACCTCAAATTGATGGGGGAAAACAAGGAATTAGGCTATGGAAACGCAGGAGAAGGTAGATCAACAAGTTTAGCAAGTAATCCACGGATCAAAACCTACCAAAACACACTCAAATCACAGATCGGTCCAAAACAAGAATTGGGGCTATTTTTGGTGGAATTTTCGAATTTATGGGGAAAAGACCAAATCGATGAGAAATTCGTGGAAATCAAAAGCTGCTGATACCAGATGATGAGGACAAACCTCTAGGGTGGCCCGATCTTCACGGATCTCGTGGTCAAATCGATGGGAAAGCGAGGGGAAAGGGAGAAGGTAGCGGAAGCGGACGCACACCTCGCGAAGAACACAATGAACACACGCAAAACACACACGATACAAGGCCGATTGCTCTCACCGGTGGCCACCGGTCCGATAGAATCCTCACAAGGAAAGATCGGTCAACGTGCTCCCGTCAATCCCAAGCGGAGAGGGAAGAACACCTTGGAGAGGGTCTTGACGTCTTGGGAAAGGGACACCGATGCCAAGGCCTTGTACAACGAGGGAGGCGCGATGCAAACTCCGACGAGGTGGTGACGATAGTCGATCCCCTTTGGTAGAAGGGGATGAGGCAAAACTAGAGATTCCACAAAGGAGGTTTTCTTTAGTCTATCATCTATGCCTAAGGGATACATGAGGGGGTGTGGGCTCTATTTATAGGCCAGCCACAAGTTCAGGGGTAGTTTGGGCATAAAACTAGGGTTTGGTGCGAAATAGAGGGGTACATGGGAAAAGGGCCCAGCTGTTGGCTCATGACCATCATTGTTGGCCGGACGGTCAGTGTGAGTGGCCAAGTAGCCGGACACCCGGTAGTGTCCGGTAGTGTCCGAACCAGCCTTCAATGTCCACGCCAGTCAATGACATTTGACGGTCACACGGACACTCCTACCGATTCAAAGTGACTCTTCGAGGCGGACTCTTGACGATGTGGAGACTCTCGTTCTGGAGCTGACTGCTCATGGTCCATCTTCTTGGTTGACTTGGGGACGATATTGGGGACTTGGCGTTGTGGATATAGTAGCGTCCGCGGGACGGGCTGCATCAATTCCCCTCTCTGGCAAGGTGCCGAGAAGAGCTTCAGATCCCTCTCGATCTAGGGATGGAGATGACGGCGGCTATAGACTCTTTCGTGGATTTTTGATCGGGTACTTAGGGTTTCCGTATCAGAGGCAATATGTAGGCGGAAGGAGAGGCCGAGGGGGTGCTGGGGTCGGCCAGACAACCCCCTGGCGCAGGCCAGGCCTGGCCGCGCAGCCAGGTGGTGTGGCCAGACCCTAGCCCTTCTCCGTCTCGTATTCTGGCTCCAGATGTCTTCCGGTAAAATAGCAACTTTTGCTTTTGTCCCGTCCAATTCCGAGAATATTTATTTTCTGACTACAGACCAAAAACAAAAAAAATGCAGACCGGCACTGTGACTCTTGTTAATAGGTTAGTCCAAGAAATCATATGAAAAATACTCTAAAGTGTGGACAAAACACAAGAAAGTAGATAAAACCAAGCATGGAACATCAAAAATTATAGATACATTTGCAATGTATCACTCCTCTCAGTCGAGCATGCTCCTCCTGCTAGACCTCAGCCCTTCTCCAAGCTCTAAGACGCGTCGGGAAGTAGCAGGAGACAGGTGTCGGGAGGAGCCAGGACGGAGGCACGCTATGTTCGGCCGTTATGGGTAGGGACGAACGCGCCAGTGATCAAGCAGGCGGGGCTAAGATCGAACCCAATGGATTGGAGCTGAGAAGGAATGACCTCTAAACGGACCGTTCAGTTTTTATTTTACTTAGCGGTGGCAGGCTCGTAATATGTTCACACAGTCGGGATAAAATCATCCAATGTAATATCAGACGGAAATTTTGTTACATCCAACCTACGCTAAGCAAAATTATAATATATATACTAGCTGAATACCCGTGCGTTGCCACGATAACAAAATATTGCATACATTGATCAATATTTTTTGATCAAATTTTACTCATTACAGATTATTAATTGCTGTAAAATATCAGTACACCTGGGACATCAATATTTCCACGGTAAATCATGAGTGAACTCTGCAGTTTACTCATTATAGACATGATTTTCTGTTTAATATGGCAAGTTTTATAGCAAGAAACTTTGGATTAATTTTTTAAACAATCTTGAAGCAAAATAATATGTACAACTAAACGTTGGAATTTGACATCACTACAACATAGATGATGATACTACAGAACTTTTAAAAAAATATATTGTTCACTGTGAAGCCCATATTGAATAGATTCATATGCATTACAATAGGTTGTGGGAACAATCTAGACTATAAGTTGTCAGTTAATGTACTAAGAAACAAGTAATGTGAAAATCTTACATGAACTGGAGAGCTGCGATGCTAGACTCCCTTGTAAAATTTATGAACTTAGCAACAAACATGAGCGCAGCAGAGTTGTAATCATCTAGTAATTTTCAGGCCCAAAACTCACAGAATACATGATATGTCCATCGACAAACCATGCAACCTGAAATAGCTGGAAACTTTACGGTTGAATTTAACTAGCGCTGCAACAATTTGGAAGCTAAAAGTTAAAGTTTATGAAGATAGGTGTATCGTGCATACAGAGGGATATGACCAGCCTCTGAATACTTTGGATGATATGTGTATCGTGCACAATACCTCAATGCAACACAAATTCTCAAAAGGTTTGTTGGTTAATGGCAGTAATCTGAATGCTTTACAGAACAAGGGCTAACAGTTTTCTTTAATTTCAGTTGTATTCCTGGCCTGGCAGAGTAGTAGTGGAGTAGTAGTACCTAGCGGCGGGTGTGTGTGCAGGTGCAGAAGGCGGCGGCCATGATCAACCTCGGCGGCCTCGCTCGATGACTTCAAGCTCTCCTCCTCCGACATCGACCAACCCTCCGCTTTCCGGTCGGCCGTCATGTCGACCTCCCCTCTCATCGAGGAAGTAGCAGGCGACGTCGAGTATCTCGGCAAGCCGACGCAACACGCGGTGGAGTGTGGACTCCGGTCTGGAGCCATAAAAAATTGAAGATAAAAAAGCAAAACTGTGAGAAATTGGAGTCCGATTATTGTGATTTGGGGATGAATTTCTATGCAGAAGTTGCAGCAATAGGGATAAAGTACGATGGGCCTCCTTGGCGTGGTAATCTCGGAGACGACGACAACGTAGCCGACCTCCTCCCCCTTCACCTGCTACCACACCGGAAGTTGCGTGTACGGATCTCGCGGCCCTACGCGCGCTGGGATGCAAGCCAGGAGCCCAGGACTCCTCACCGGCCGCCTCCACGACCACGGCCGCCTCCTACACCTCCGCCCAAGTAGGTGCTATCAAAGGTCGGCCGACCCGCCGACACCTCGGTCCTCTTCAACGACATGCTTGGCCACGAAGTTTACCTCGACCACCGGTACTCAGCCGAGGAGGCAGGGTGTCGGGGCGGAGGTGGGGGCGTGAGGGAGATGCGGGGGAGGGCATGCAAGGAAGAGAGAAAAGGACGGAGGGGGAGGACCTGGAGGAGAGGGATCTGAGCAGTCATCGCAGTCGATGAAAAGGCGGATCAGCGAGAGGAGAGAGGCGACTCCGGTGGCCGGAGATCGAGAGGTACGGTTGTGCGGAGCCCGTGCGGTCGTTGACCTATGGCAGCGTTTGGGGGAAAAAATCTTTCAACCGAACGGTTTTTTTCAGTTGGCGATGGCAGGCAAAGTTATACTCTCAAACAGCCAGGAGCAAAACCATCATTTAAGTAGCAGACGGAAATTTTCCAGCCAAGACTACGATGAATCTTTTTAATAAAATAGTATAGATAGATAGATTCATCGGTGATACACCTAGAACTCGTTTAGTGCAGATCTGTTAACGTAAACTATAATGGAATCACTTTAGGGGGGCAATAGTAACGTAACGTAAAATTCCAAATTTGTTGGTTCATGCATGGCCAGGACAGGGGGCGTCACGCTGGTGTGAGAGGAGGACGCAGTCTTGTCGGATCTGGAGAAGGGCACCATGCCAAGCAGGGAAGGAGATCGGGCCGGCCGCCGGCGGCCCGCCACCACCGCATCATGGTGTCACTGCTGCTGCTGGTAGAGTACAACGAGGGCAAAATTTGGGCATGTACCGCCGGAGGTGCCGGCTCTGGCGCCGCACCTAGGCGACGAGGGGGCAGACACTGAGACATGGGAAGATATCGGGGACGTTAGAACGGGGGCGGATTTCTCGCTCGCTTCAGATCGCGGTAACGTGATTCGTTTCTAGTGGAGACTGGACGGTAACAGATTTGATATACTCTGGAATTCGTTTACGTGGTATTTGTTTCCGGGGAGACTGAAACAAACACGTTTAGCGGTAATCGGTTGCAGTGTAATTGGGTACCAGAGCGAAACGTGCGAACCAAACACGTTCCTAGTGTAAACTTGTTCCGATCATTGCCCATTTCTTTGGTCTTTGGCGAGGGAAGCGCGTGAACCTACAAACTCAAAGTGTATGCCGTATGAAATCTTTTGGGAACACGACCCATCACTAAAGGAATTGATTGAATTATCTTGGAAGGCGTTGGGTCGGATGGCTGATCTAGGGAGTGTCAATCGTGGCTTGGAGGAAGTGATGAAATCCCTCGATAGTTGGGGTGGCAAGAAGTTTGGAAATGTAACGTGTGAGCTAAAAAAAACTACGAGAAAAACTTGCTGACCTACAAGCTAGTAATGCCCCACGGTCGGAAATTAGAGAGGTGCACCGACTTGATGAACAAAATTTTATATAGAGGAAAAATTATCTGGTTGCAACGGTCACGTATTGACTGGCTGAGAGAGGGAGCATGGACACAAAGTTTCTTCATCATAAGGCAGTGTGGAGAGCGTATAGGAACAAGAATACTAAACGACTACTACGTGATGGTAGTGGTGTTATCAATACCGTTCCAATTGACATGTAGCGTATGATAGTCTCTTATTTCAAATCTCTCTATACGAGTGATCCAAATAGATTTGGTTCAAGAGAAGATACCAGATGAGATGAATTTTTTTTTTTTTGAAGAAAGGCAAAAGATTTGCCTTGATTCATTAATAGAGAAAGAGAGAGGTTCCAAGTTTAAAGTACAAGCCACGCACGCACAAAACACTCACTCTCGCGTTATCAATGTACCCAAATGCTTTGCACCCGCGAGGACCCAAGATTTAGCTTCTAACTTAATCCTAGCGAACATGAGGGAAGGCATGGTGCAATTCATATTGAATGTTCTCGCATTTCTTTCCTTCCAAACTTCTCAAGCGATGAGCATGACAAGCGATGCCGTCGCCATCCTTCGTCCACCACCATCGGGTAGGATTATAAAAGTCCACCAAGACAAAACGTCATCGAAATGCCCCCAAGCCGAAGGGTCTAGGATCGATAGCCCAAGCCAATCGTTTGCCAAAGTCCAAATCCGCTTGGTGTAGCGGCATTGGAAAAGAAGGTGAGGCGCCGTTTCATCCGCACAACGGCAAAGGGGGCACCTCCTGCCATTTGGCCACCCTCGACGCTCAAGCCGGTCCGCCGTCCAAACATGGTTTTGAATGATGAGCCATGCGAAAAGCTTACACTTAGGAGGAGCCCAAATCTTCCATATGATAGAGTCCAATGGGGAGAGAATGGCCCCAAGAAATTGCGCATTGTAGGCGGAGGAGCAAGAGTATTCACCATTAGCGGTAAGCTTCCAACGAATCGAGTCTGGAGTGCCCTCAACCAAAAACAATTGTGAAGTGATTGACAAAGCTTTACGAATTCTTGAAGTTGTTGCACGGAAAGACCGTTTGAGATGTCAAGTTGAGCAACCCAAGCGTCACTAGTAATGGCGATACGGACGGACCAATTTTTCTTCTTTGAAAGCTCATAAATTGAGGGTGCAATGGATTTGGGGCTAAGACCGTCCACCCAAGGGGCGTCCCAAAAACTAGCTTTGTTTCCATCGCCAATATTCACTTTTGTTAACGCATAGAAAAGATCCATATCCTCCTTGTTGCATTGGTTCTCAAACCCCACCCACGGTCTCTCCGGGGTAGTCCAAGCAAGCCATGGCCATCTTAGGCGGAGGGCTCTCGCGAATTTCTTCATGTTTAGGATGCCAAGGCCTCCAATGGAGGTAGGCCTACAAACCGCCGCCCAATTTACTTTGCATTTTCCACCGGTGGCCTTTTCTGTTCCCGCCCAAAAAAAGCCCCTAATAATCTTTTGGATCGCTTGAAGGGGTTCAACAGGGACATCAAGAGCGGTGAGGGGGTAGATGGCTTGTGAGGAAAGCACCGACTTGACGAGAACCTTTCTCGCCCCGATGTTGAAATTTCTCCCATTCCAAGGATTGAGGCGCTTTGCCGTTTTATCTTCTAGGTATTGGAAATGAGACCGCTTAAGTCTTCCAACCGCGAGAGGCAAACCTAAGTACTTCATTGGGAAACATGTGATGGTAGCCGGAAGGTCTTGCATAAGGTCTTGGAGATTTATATCACCACACCTAATAGAATCCACCATACTCTTATGGAAGTTTGTGACAAGGCCTGTAGCATTTCCGAAATTTGTGAGAATATGAGCGAGAGTTGAGATGTCCTTCTGCAAAGGAGCGACGAAAATAGCTGCATCATCGGCGTAAAGCGAGGTACGGAAGCGAGCTCCCTTTCTAGGAAGTTGTTGGAGGAGACCAAGGTCGGAGGCCACTTGAAGAATGCGTTGGAGAGGGTCAATAGAAATATCGAAGAGGAGCGGGGAGAGCGGGTCTCCTTGCCTCAGACCACGCCCATGCTTAATGGGGTCGCCGGGGATGCCGTTAATGAGGACCCAGGAGGAGGCGGTTGCAAGAAGCGCGGTGATCCAATTGCGAAACCGAGGAGGGAAACCAAGATGTTGGAGAATTTCTAGAATGTATTCCCATCGGATAGAGTCAAACGCTTTTTTGATGTCAAGTTTGAGCAAGAGAGTAGCCTTTTTCCTTCGATGGAGCCATCTAGCATAGTTACGAACAAACATGAAGTTTTCATGAATGCTTCTCTTCTTTATAAAAGCACTTTGGGCGGTGGAAATAAGGTCCTCCATGTGAGGATCTAGGCGTAAGGAGAGGATCTTTGCCACAATTTTGGCAAAGCCATGGATTAGGCTAATCGGCCTAAAGTCGGAGATGTCTTCCGCCCCATCTTTTTTTGGAATGAGGATAATATTTGCGGTGTTTAGCCAATGAAGGTTGGAAGTACGAAGAGTGGAAAAGTGATAGATCACTGCCATCACGTCCTGTTTGATGATATCCCAACAAGCCTTGAAGAAAGTACCGTTGAATCCATCCGGGCCCGGCGATTTGTCGGAGGGCATGTCTAGGATGGCCGCTTTAACTTCCTCCTCCGAGAGAGGAGCATCCAAGTCCTCAAGGTTTGTCAAAGGAAGATTCAAGGATTCCCAATTAATAGTCATGGAGCTATGCTCCCCCCTTCCAATCGTCGTGGCAAAATGTTGTTGGGCCACCGCTTGCTTCTCAACGTGAGTTGTAACCCAACCACTATTGTGTCTTAGCTTGAAGATGAAGTTCTTCCTTCTTCTTGAATTAAATCGTCGGTGAAAAAATTTGGTGTTCGCGTCACCCTCCTTGAGGTTGTTGATTCTTGCACGTTGCTTCTTTCGGGCTCGATCTAAAGCCGCGAGACCCACTATTCTTCTCTTGAGTCTAGATCGGATGTCACGCTCATCCGGGGATAGTTGTCTCGATTCCATGGCCAAATCAAGATGATATATGACGAGGATAGCCATGTGAAGTTGGATTTTAGCATTTGAGAAAAGGCTTTTGCTCCAAAGGGTCAACCGCTTCCCGGTAGTGGTAAGCTTGTTGTGGAGGATGTGGTAAGGGTCGGTGTGGAGGGAAGGCTCGGCCCAAGCCTTCTTGACCACTTCAGAGAAACCCGGCATTTTAATCCAAAACTCCTCAAATCTAAACGTCCTTGGCATTTTGGGACCACGACAACAAGCCAGGAGCAGAGGGCAATGGTCGGAAAGCGAGGACGAGAGAGCTTGAAGGATGTGATCGTCATGCGAAGTGTCCCACTCTTCATTGCAAAAGAAACCATCAATTTTGGACATTGTAGGCGACTGTTGTTCATTAGACCAGGTGAACTTTCGGTTTTGAAAGTGGATCTCCTTGAGACCACAAGAGTTAAGGGCCTCGCGGAACTTGGTGATACGGGATCTATTGATATTGTTATTATTCTTGTCTTTTGCCTTGCATATTTGATTAAAATCTCCAAGAGCAAGCCAATTCGTTTCCCTAATTGGCTTAAGGTCGACGAGTTCATGGAAGAAGTCGTCTTTGAGAGCATTATTCGTGGGTCCATACACCACCGTAATTTTGAAGGATTCATCCGAGCGCCTAGAGGTGACCATCGCCGAGAGAGAGGTGTCAACATTGGAGAGCTCCACGGCGTCTTCGTCCCACAAAACTAGGATGCCACCTCGGGTACCAATGGCCGGTCTTTGGGCGAAACCTTGAAATCGATGGCCACCAATAGAGGCCGCAATAAAAGAGTCAACGAAATCCAACTTGGACTCTTGCAAGCAAATAATGTGGCAGGACGAATCAGAGATGGCTTCGAGAACAGTTGAGCGGCGATCTGGGTCGTTGAGGCCTCGAACATTCTAGCAAAGAATATTGATTTCAAAGTCACTCATTGGATAAACTGATTGACCCAAAGGTAGAAAGAAAGCCGTCGAAGCGGCAGTCAGAAACTCTTAGAATACCTAAAATGGACTGGGAACAGACCCAGCAGAGAGCAGCTGCCAATCTAACTCCCAACAAGTGGGCAATTGACCGATGCTTAGAGGTTACAGAACAGAGGCAACAGCAAATAGTGACAGTCTTGGATCCCATAAACTGGGCATCAATAGGTGAAAACATGTAAACTAACATTGTAGACTAAAAGACCCAGGCAAGTAGCAAGCGGCAAAGCATCAGATCATCAGGTCGCATGCACCACATTCTGCAAATTTCCAGCAGCATCAGCAGAGAACGAGCCAGCAGCATCCCCAGGCATAAGCGGCAGCTCATCCTCTTCCTGATCGAGGACAGCATGCCCTCCGTGCGCCAACAGAGCTTCCTCAACAGCCGTCGCAAGATCACAGTCTAGGCGAAAGAGAGCACAAAGAGCATCGACAGCAATGTCTGGCAGTTTACCTTGGAACAGCTGAACGAACTTGAGGATGGCGATTTCAGTGAGCATCTCTCCCTCTTTCAGGATCCCCAGCCGCTTGCAGCGCAACTTCTCTGCCAGCACCGCCATAGGCGTCTTTCCTCCACCTTTCTTCTTGAGCCTAGCGCTGGAGCGCTGCACATTGAAGCCTGAGACGCCTGCTAGCGTCTTGCGACGCGCAACAGGTGGGGTGGGTCTTGGTGACGGAGGGCGTGGAGCAGGCAGTAGTGGAGCGGCACGGTGGGCGAAGAGAGGGTCGACGACGATGTCACTGACGAGCATGGGATGCTGGACATGGCTGCAGGAGGTGCGACGTGGTGACCCTGCCATCCCATGCACCGGAGTGAAGGCTGCAGGCGACGGCACGATGCCGCTGCTGAAGGCCACATTGGCTGCAGGAGTAGCCGGGAAGTCGAGGTTGTCGCAAGGAGTACCAAAGGCTGGAGGCGAGGCCGGTGATGCCGCGGCCGGTGAGAAGTTGATGGCGCGGGCACAGGAGAGGCGTGAGGAGCGCGGAGTAGAGGTGGGGGGAGGCGACGCACTAGAGCCCGGCGCACTGCGCGGCTGCTGGGGCGCCTGGATGGGATAGCCGTCAGCTCCCAAGCACACCACGGAGGCAAGACGCCAAGCACGCTGCTCACCCGGCTGCAGGCCACGGCTAACAGAGCACCCAGAGCGAGCCCCACCCGGCGCGGCCTTGGACGAGCGTCTGGATGCAGGCGAAGGTGCCCTGTTCTTGCGGCGCAACCCAGAGGCCGGGATGACAGAGCCATCACTGAGGCACTGGACAAGCTTGTCATTGACGCGCCTGTGGTCAGGGCCCGAAGGCGCAGTGAGGCAGCGCTGGCGACGGTTCATCGCGCCTCCCGTTGTCGCGCCTGTCGTGGCGCTCGCTGCCACCAGCCCCTCTTCCACGGTCCTCATTGGCGCGGGAGCGACTCCGGAACAAGCGCCCCGCCCAGGACTGCTGCCTGTCGCCGCCGCGACCCCGACGGTTGTCATCATCTCCATACCGATCACGGTCGCGGTCGTTGTCGCTCCGATGATGTCCGCCGCCGCGTGGCGGCGGGCGAGAGTTCCTATCACGTACCTCAGATTCTCCATCGACAACCCCATGCCTGAAATCAAAAGACTCGCGGTTCGGGTGACGCGGCGGGCGGCCGTCAATGTCTGGCGCGAAGTCCTCGTACATCTCCAAGTGCACCAGAACACGGCTGGTGAGGCCCTTCTTCCCCTATAGGACAGGAGTGTCGCTGACGTCAAAGGATGGCACCTGGCCATCAAGGATGGTTAGCCACATGACCTTGGGCAGGTCAGACGGGCTGGCACACCAAGCCCAGAGACTCATCGCCGAGGCGTCCTCTCTCTGGGTCGTGGCCACGTCGAAGTAGTGCATGATGGCGTTCTTGCCGATGAGCTTGTTGACGACGTCGCCATTCCACGCCTGAAAAGGAACACCCTCAAGGCACAGGTGAACATGGAAGTTGAGAGCCGCAGCGTCCGCGTGCGCGAGCTTGTTCCACCTATGAACATGGATGTTGAGGCCGTCGTCATTGAAGCGGCCCTGGTTGGCAACAAGGTCCCGGTGGTGCCCATAGGTGAAGGTGGCGAAGAAATCCTCTAGGTAGTAGGGAACTACCCGAAGGAGCTTGATGTCGAGCTTGGCGCGCTTGGCGATGATCTTGGCGATGTCGGAGGCATTGGCACGCGGCCTGGACCCTCCCAGGCGAATGACCGCAGCATGGTTGGCGAGGCCCTCAGCCGCTTGCTGGATGCCCGTGTCGGAGTCGATGACGAGGTGGCCCTCCTCGGGGCGCAGGGACGGATCTCCAATGCGCGGCATGGCGCCGACGGCCGGGATCAGCGGCAGCTGAATGAGCGGGAGCGGTGGAGGAGGAGGGGGCGGAGGCGTTGTCGAAGGGCGGCTGGCAGCTATAGGAGGTGGAGGAGGGGGAGGAGGCAGCTCCGCGAGCTTAAGACGAGCAGCCTCGCGGTCTCGCTGGCGACGGCGGCAGTAACGCTCGATATGGCCCTGCTTCCTACAATATCGACATCTGATGGGGTCTCGGCAGAACTGGGCAATATGGCCTTCATAAAAGCAGCGGAAACACTCACGCTTCCAAAGCTTGATTTGGTCCCCACGCTTCTCCTTAGTGTTAAACGCTGGTAGGAAGGGGGAGCGAGAGTTGGGGATGCGCCATGAATGCTGCTGGGCAGAGCACTGCCTCCACCAATGCCTTGGACGCACAGGAATCCAGCCTCCCTCCAGCACATCCGTACGCGGCGCAGACAAGGGGGGATGGGGCGCCGCGGCCGAAATGACCCACCATGAAGGCGAGGCCGCCTGCCCCGGCATTGAAGCCCAGTCGATTCAAAGCTCGGCCGCGGGGACAGCGACGGGGCGCTGCAGGTCATGAAAGAACCCGGGCGGCGCGGGCCTCTGCACCCCAAAAACTGCATCTGGCTTGGAGGAGATGGGCAGCAGGGGCACAGAGAACGTTGGAGCCAGGGAATCCGGGACCATTGAAAAGGACGAGGATGCGGGTCGCCTGGCCGGCGACAGCAGATCTTGGAGCTTCAAAGATCCCAGTCGCAGCCCTGAAGTGTTGAAGGAGGAAGCAGGCGTGTCGAAACCGGGCGGCAGGAGCAGCGAGGACGATGCCGCAGACGGGGGGAGACCAACCTGGGAGGCGGCAGCGTTGGGGGCATGCGCGCGGGCGGCAGCGGCGGCCGCAGCAGGGGGAGGGCGTCGCAGGAGCACGGGCTCCATATGTCCTCTTTCTTCGATATCTAGTCAACTTTTGAGATGAATATTTAGCTATGCCAAGAGTTTTTCGATGAAGAGATATCATATGTCCTATTTCAAATAGGTCCCCTTAAAGCCCCAGGACCCATGGCTTTCCGAGTAGATTTTATTAGAGGAATTCGAGTGTTGCCAAATTTGAGATAATTTCTGCGATGAAACAATTCTTCAGTACAAAACATACTAGCTAGGATTAGCGCGGCGTAATTTTCGCTGTGAGATGTATTGTGTTGTTGTAAGTCTTAAGGGTAAGGTGAGGCTCAAAATAATGAACATCATAGAGAGGAAATTTTATGTGAGTAATTCACTATTCTCAAAGCTAAAAAGTAAAAAAAATAATATTTCCATGCGAAGGCAAAAAATATTACCAATACAAAGAAATATATAATCAGGTAGACGGGAGAGTGTATTACTTCCTCCATCAATTTCTGTTTTGCAAAATAGTCTTGACTACTACATAAAAGACATTCTAAATTTGGCGCCTAAAATAGAAACCATTCCGCCGCCACTCCTCCGCCACTCCGCTTGCTGGTCAAAGGGATCCCGTTGGGACGGACGCCGCTGGAAATCATGGGGACCGAGCTCGTCCCTAGAGGCGGCGTCTCCCTCGTCGCCCTAGATGCGCCTCCCACCTTGAGCTCGGCCCCGCCGATCCTCCTTGTGATAGATATTGTACCATGCATGAAAATTGGTGAGTATGCCCGAAAATAAAGATACAATTGAACGGACTAAAAGGAACCATGACATTATAATTTAGTTTTAGTTTAAAGATGAATTTTCATATCCATTTGTACTGTAACAATAAATTACCGACTATTCACACTACAAAAGGAAACCACTAACTTGAAAGATTCAGTTTCAGTATGACCTTTATAACACCCTTGCCTGATAAGGCTGAGTTCCTATGTATAGTGCCAATCCTTGGATCGGTTCACTGGCACACACAATATAGTTGAATACCAAAGAATTTAAAAGTGCATTGAATGATCCAGAATTTACAATTATTACATAACGCTTAGCTCAAAGCTAGCTCAAAACATCAAGTAGGATACAGAAGCATGAATAAATAATAGGCTCCATCTTCAATTGTGCCACAGGCGAACAACTGTTGAGTGAAGGGTCGCAACCTAAATCATTCACTCAGAATCGGAATAACCTGTAACATAAAACGTAGCAGCCCGAAAGGATCAATACATATAATGTATGGGAAGTAGAGCTAAGTAAGGAGACAAGTATTCCTAGCATCTACATGCTTATTTGGCCATGTGGGGCTTTGGCTAGCTTGCATTTTCAAAAGCATTTGTCCTACTTTTATAAATAATTTTAGATTTTCTTTCAAAAGATCCCAATTAGGTAACCAATCAATATTAAAACAATTAGAAAATTAGAATGAATGAGAAACATGTCATAACCTCAATATTGAGCAACTCAATTGTCCATAACTGGGGACACGGCTAAGTACTTAGATTAGACACCCTGCAGGGGTTTGTACACTTTACCCATGACCTGGCCAATCCAGCTCGTACCATAACACTCATATTGTGTTATGATAGGGAGAAGTCCAAGATGAGACAATTCGGGAAGTAGCTCCCCTAACCCGACACGCACCGTACCAACCTACTAAAATTCTATATCTCTGGCTACGTGGGTTCGAGTCACCATGACCTACTAAGTCCAGCTAACCGCCCATTTCATTATTGGCACATGGTTGTACACGTAAGCTACCAAATAAAGAAGCCAATCATTTTCTCTAGATACCTGGATGCCTTTCCGCATTGATACCACCAAAAATGTCAATCCCATCACACCTAGAAGATTCATTGATTAAGTTGTTTTTAGTTTTCGCAAACCAATACTTTAGAAACAACTTTCAAGTGATGTAACCCATCCCTCGTCTATCATAGCACGGCTAAGCACATCTACCAACGGTGCCTCAACTACGGTAGATACCAAAGACATAGTATAGAACATAGCATAGAAGTAGTAGATCCTATTCATGCATCTACAAAATACACAACATATGCAAGAAAAGTAGTAGGACAATATCATGAATAAAATAGCATCTACTTGCCTTGATAGTTGTTGGAGTTGTTCAAGCACTCATTGCAATCACAGACGTTGCACTCCTCGCAATCTATTGATCAAACAATTGCAATACTTAAACAACCATACACAATCATAAACAACTGCACAAATGCATACATGACAATTTAATCAAGGCTTCAGTAGTAATTGTATGTTCTCTGATCATTGTGACTACTAATGACATGCATGGAAAAGCTTTGATGCATCAAAACCATTTATTAAGAATTGTTGATCCAATTTAATAGGTTTTCAAGCAAATATTAAGCCCATGTCGTGTACAGTGTTGTAAAATCTGGGCAAAATACTACTGTGTAGACAAACCAATTTATAGCCAGGGGCAACTAGAATCACGTCAAAAGGACTTACAGATCTTTTTAAATAATTAAAATACTACAAAATGCATCTTAATTCACCTAAACATTTATGTACTGTAAACCTGCAATTTTAATTCTGAAACAGGTTCTAATATTTCTTGTGAATCCATAGACATATTACTTGTAATTTTCCGAATAGTAGTTATTTTCTTATGAATTTATTACTCCAAAAGGGTATTAAACTATTTAAATAATTGCGGCAAAACCTTATAGTAATTGCCTGAACCAATTGCATGATAATTATCTACAAAAAATTGTGAAACCAACAGTATTTTACTTGCATTTTTTGGATCTATAGTTATTTTTATATGAATTTTACAAGATTAATACTGTTTCTGCCTATTTATCTATTTTCTGAAATCCGAGAGAATATTCCCGGAATATGCTATGTGAGGTGGCATGCTCTGGTTGGCCGGTACCCTTTCGGCCCAGGTACATACGATGGCCGTCGGATCTTATGAAGATCGTACGGTCCACGGTGATTGTGGCGAGTCTCACCGGTGAGGCGGCGTTGGCAGTGGCGAACGGCAAGGGAGGTGGTGCTGGCGGTGGTTCCAGTGGTCCTTCGGCATGACAGATGGTCGGTGAGGTGCATGCGGAGACGGCGGTCATGGGGGTGGTCACGGGATGGATGTTCTCTTCCTCATGGACGGTATGGGCTACTGAGCGGCAGTGGCGTGATACTCATGAGGCCTCTGGCGTCCTTGTGCTCCTGCGGAGGGGGGAAACGGTCAAGGAGAGGGGACACAATAGGGGTGAGGAGTACATGGGAAAAGTAAGGGAACAGGAGGTCGGAGGCGACGAGCTCGACCTTGGTCTGTAGCTCCAATGGCGGCGGCGGCGTGAGCTCGAGCTCGGGATGAGCTAGGGTTTCAAAAATTGGAAAAACGAGAGGATGAGGGGGTGTGGATGATTTTATTAACTCTCTATGCGTCACGTGGGTCAAGGAATTTGGAACGAGGCACGCGGATTTCACGGAATCCCGGTTCAGATCGGAACCATGCTTGACGCGGTCTTTCCGCTGGAGGTTAAAGGCGACAGTGTGGGGTCCACTGTCAGCGGCGGAAAGTGGGGCAGGTTGGTTGTTGGGCTGCTAGCTACTTATCTGCTGCGCCATCGCGAGAGGGTAGCGGTGGGGTCGCTGGTTGCTGCTGCTCCGTGGGTCGGCGCTGATGCGGTTCTCGGGTGGACTGGGCCAGTGTGACTACTGCCGGGTAGGTTAGATTTGTTTTTTAAGTTCTTTTTTTCCATTTTCTATTTATTTCTTTCCCTCATATCTCTCTCATATGAATTCCAAATGAACTCAAACTTGTTTTCAAATTTTTATAAATTCAAGTGGAACATATTAGGCTATTATTTAGCAGTGTTTGCTCTCTTAGCAATGATGGGTTCTTTAAACCTAACTTAATTCCCTTTAGGATAAAGTGGCACATAGAATTTTAGGGTTTTAATCCTTTTTTTCAATTTGAATATTATGCATGATGCCATGATGTAATGCAATGCTCATGAATGACATGTAAGTGAAATTTTTTTTAGTCCTAGTTTCTAAAATCTTGGGATGTGACAGACTAACCCCCTTAAGATGAATCTTGATGAGGATATATACAGGGATTATGATGATTCTGACAACTTGAACTCGAAGGAAATATTGAGTCAAATCAATGATGACTATCAGGTGAATTCATTCTTAGTTGAACATGATACTTTCATTTATAAGAACTTTATACTGCCTAAGTCTTTGTGCTACTGTATGATCAGGTATATGGGAGAAGAAGGCATAACACGGAGCGATGAGCTAAAGCATATGGATCATGGCGTGTTGATCAATGAAGAATGCGCAAGGGAGGAGAGGGTGGAAGCGCAAGGAGCTACAAAGGAGGCACATGGGAGGATCTCTGTCACGGCAGAGAAACTGTACATTTTCCTGCCACGACACAATAATGGAGTCTTTCTCTGCCACGACAGGCTACCGCGACACAAAAACAGGCACAAACTCTGCCGCGGTAGAGCAGGCCTATGCGCCTTAAGCCGAACCCATTGGGTCGGTTTGTATCTAGGTTAGGCTGGACCACCTCGTTTCCTAGCATTGGCCGTCGCCCCACCCTTAAATAGATGGGGCGCCACTTCAATTAGGGGAAACCACGTTTAAATTATTTTGGAGTTGTTTCTTTCATAGAACCTCTGAATTAGTTGTGATCGATTTTACCAACTACAATTGAGTGTGATCTGTTGGTCCACTAGGAATTAGTAGATTTCAAACTATCGTTCGTGGTCGACAGCTATGTGTGCAAGAGCGTGGTGTTATGAATATCCCACAGGGTTCGAGAGCTGTTGCATTGGCATCATAGTTCGAGCGAGAGAGTTCATAGCTACAGGCTATTTATCTATCCACCATTATCATCATCGACAAGTGCTTGTTGAGAAGATCGCGCCACTCCATATCATCTTGGTACCAGATTTCCTTGTTTACTCGGTGAGCATCCACAAATACATGTATAGATTAGATCTTGTTTTCGTCCTATAAAGAAAAAGCTTCACAAGAAGATTTGCCATAGCCTAGATTGCATTGCTTTCGAGTTTTAGTTGCTGATCGTCTCTCTCATAGATCTGATCTATAGAAATCTGTAGGAGTCTAGTTTCAATTTTGTTGTTTAGATCTATTGTTCATACGTGTTTTCCATCAGTTGTTTCCGCCCCACAAGCTAATTCCGAACCAAGCATAGAGTCCTGGTTGTTTACTACTTGGCCGAGTTGCAATTAAAAAAAAGTTGTCGACTCTGCCGTGGCATAGAAACCGCCCTTTTTTTCTGCTGCGAGTCCATGTCTGCCACGGATCCGATTTCCTTCTGCGTCATAATTTCCTGTCGTTTTTCTGCCACGGCACGCATTCTACCGCGAGGTGCTGTTTTCTGCCACGACACACTTTTGGCCTGTTTTTCTATCGCGGCACAGATATACAATATTTGATCTTTTGTTATCTCCAAACCTTAGCTACATCCATTCTATTCAAAGGGGTTAGGAACCTACCTATTGAGACTAGTTTCCGCTCTTAAAGGCTGCTCTTAGGTATTTGGTGTTGTGCTTAATAATTTTGTCTATGTTTCTAGTGTGATACATATTCAAAAAAAAGAGGATATAGCAAAAGAAAAAGCAAAAAAAAGAAGAAAAAAGAGAAAGAATCAGTACAAAGAAAAGAAAGAAAAGGAGAATTGTGCAAGAGGCCTAGTGATATCTTTGTGCACTGGTAGATTGAGCAATCTTGTGCCTATTTACTTTGAGCTTTGCTAGTGTCTCTCCAACGTAGTGCAACATCCTTCATAGTTGCATTGCCACATTTATCTCCACGTGTGTGTTTCTTGGGTTTTGTACGATCAACACTAGGACTTGTTTGCGGTGTAGTTAGGATACCATACCTAGAGCTCCACCATACATAACATGTTTGCCCTGTGATCATTCTCTATACCCTGGATATTAACTTCATCACATCTGTGCATAAGTTGTTGATTCAAATTGGTAAGCATCACTATTCACGTTGGAACGGTAAGGTCTGCTTTCTTGTCAGTTTTGAGTGAGTTGTGAGAGCTCCACCACCAGATTTTGTTTTGTGCACTAATGTACTAATCATGTCTTCTAGTAGTGTTGATGTGATGCAGAAAAAGATGCAGATGATTATCCCTTTCTATTACAATCCTACTGCAGCAACACATTTTGGGAAGAGGAGTCAGGAGTGGTGCCTACTTTGGGTTTGTTCCACTTCATCACAGAAATTAGTGGTAGACAAGCTGCTACTACCATTGATACTTGTTATTACATAAATTTGGTTAGTATTGAGGTTGTTGAAAAGCTTAAATTATACAAAAGTGCATTAAAAAACCCATTTATGTTAGCAACTTCTGGTCATGCACCACCAGTTACTCAAATCGCATATGTTCCACTCACCATTTATGGCTCTAGCAGAAAGATTTCTTGTTTTGTCGTTCCTAGAGCATTTAACTCCTGTCATATCATGTTGGGAACAAAGTGGTGTAATCAATTCCAGGCTGTGTTTGGTAGTGAGTGTTCTGATACTTCGATCATTTGGAATGATAAGCACACTTGGTTATCACGTACACACATTAAGCAATTTTAGGAGATTAGGCATCAAAACCTATGTGCACCTGTAACCACCAATATAAAACCACATGTTGATCTTGTCGTAGAAGAACCGAGAGTGAGAGTTGATGAGACAAATGAGGTTTCTACTAATGTAATCATATCTACTCCTAGTATTGTTTCTTATGATATCTAGGTTGCTTTTGAAGAAAGGGAGCCGTCTCTTTTACAACCTGTATACCTGGACTATGCATTGTCACTTGTGGAGGATGTTTTAGTACCTACTACAACTGAGGAGATTGTTGATGACGTTGGTACTGATTTGGAGCTTTAGCCAACATGTGCGACATATTGTGAGTCCATTCCTTTACTGAAGGCTCCTTGTGACTTTCCTTGCACTACTGTTTCAGCACCATGTGATAGTTTACCAAATTCAAATTTTGATCATGTGGTACTGATAACACATAAGGAAATACTTGCTCGGATACCACCTGCTGATATTGTGTATTCCATCATGCTAAATGAACCTATGAGTATGTGTTGTGCTATGGATAATATTTCTGAAATTTCATGTCTAAATTCTAGCACATATTCTCCTTGTTTCACTTTTAGTCTAGTTGGTGAATATAGCCTGGATGAAAATTTTCTTGTGGATCACATATGCATTACTTGTGCTAGAATCGCTGAACTGAAACAAGCTATTTCAGCCATATATGCAATGTGTCACAAAATGTTTGCTATGGGACAATAGTTCATGTTCGAGATATTATGGAAATACATTCTACTCTAGTTGATATATTGCAACCAACACAAGTAATTTTACCTATGTGGGATTGTTCTAATCTTGCTAGAATAGAACCCAAGTTTTCATATTCATTGTGTTTGTCCCAAAAGTCTTTGTCTAATTATGTTACTACTTTAGACTTCCTTGATATTTGCAAATTGAGTTGCATCTTACATACTGGACAACATGATCATGTTCATAATAATCAGAGTAGCGCATTTGAAGCATGGCATGAATCAATTTGGTTTTCACACATATTGAATTGGTTTGATCTTGTTCACAAATTTGATCATAGATCTTCTCTGAGAAAATTGAATTTAATATTGAAGAACAAGACTATCTATTTAGTTGTTTTTCACCATGATCATGATACTTTGTACTTCACTTATACCAGCAATTTAAGTTGCTTGATGTATACTGGACATATTTTTCATGTGAACAACAATACTACAACATGTTATATATACATGTACTTTGCGTACATGTTGTTCTTTTTGTTTCTTCCACTTTCAGCTTACCCAAAGCCGTGGGCGGCTTTTCATGAAGAAAAGGAGGATGATGAGGATATATACAGGGATTATGATGATTCTTACCGCTTGAACTGGAAGGAAATATTGAGTCATATCAATTATGACTATTAGGTGAATTCATTCCTAGTTGAACATGATACTTTCATTTATAAGAACTTTATACTGCCTAAGTTATTGTGCTATTGTATGAGCAGGTACATGGGAGAAGAAGGCATAGCACGGAGTGAGGAGCTGAAGCATATGGAGCATGGCGTGTTGATCAATGAAGAATGCGTGAGGGAGGAAGCGCAAGGAGCTACAAAGGAGGATATCAACCATGGCAGGATCTCTGCCGCGGCAGAGAAACTGCGCATTTTCCTGCCACAGCACAAAAACAGAGTCTTTCTCTGCCACGGCAGGCTGCCGCGACACAGAAACAGGCACAAACTCTGCCGCGGCAGAGCAGGCCTGTGCGCCTTAGGCCGAACTCATTGGGTCGGTTTGTATCTAGGTTAGGCTAGACCACCTCGTTTCCTAGCATTGGCCGCCGTCCCTCCCTTAAATAGATGGGCGCCACTTTAATTAGGGGATACTATGTGACGAGGGTTTAACTCATCAAGTCTCGATCGGCTAGCAAACAAGCACATAGGGATGCAAGGTTTACCCAGGTTCAGGCCTCATAGAGGACCCTACTCCTGCTTTTCTGCTCTTGATTGATGATGATCCGAAGGATTACAAGGTCGCCGATGGTGGTGTCCCGCAGATTGGTTCTGGCGGGTTTTGTCTAGATCTATTGGGGGAGTCGCGGTGTCTAGATCTATTGTGGCGTAGCATGTCTAGATCTATTGTGGGAGTCACAATTGAGAGATTGCCTTCTCGTTGGACCCTCCTAGCCTTTATATATGGGGAGGCTAGGTCTCAGGTACCAATACGAGTTGGTGACAAGTTGTATTCAAACTCTAGTCTTGAGCTTTCCTTGTCTTGTGCTTTTGGGAGTCCGTGTCCATATGGGCTTCATACCACTCGAACTGTCATAGGCGTCGTGGACCTTGGCAATTCGTCGAGTGGGCCTTCCGTCAGGCCGCACTAGGTAGGCTGTAGTCGAGTGCCTATTGGGCATACCCATGTCAGTAGCCCCCGAGTGTCCATGCGAATCGTAGATTCGGGTGGAGACTTAGAAGTCTTGAGTCTTTGCATTAGGATGTCAGAGTCGACAATTGTGTCGAGTGCGAAGCACTTCACCCGGAAGTTCATTGAGTCAATCGAATTTGTAGTAGTTATAGGGATGATGGTAAACGTGCCTGGTGCGCTTGACGGATCGGGACCAGATAATTGCTCTAGGGCAAAAACAACGCTACCTACTCAAACTCAAGTCCCCGTACTATAATCCGGAAATTGCTGGCGTAATTCGACTCATGCCGCGGAGGCCTTACATGAGTCGAATTCCGGTGTATGGGTGTGAGCACTCGACGCGTCCGTCAAGGCATATTCATCGTACCTGCAGGCACGGATATATCTCTGATAGTACGCAGCAGATGTGTTGCCAGGCATTATTCAGGTCTTATCTTCGTGCTGTAAGCGCGACATCCGAATTTTGTCATCGCGGAGATGATTCGGGTGGCCCACGAGACGTAATCTCTTTGTAGGGAAAATATGAGGCGAAGTCGCCATAGCATTCGAGTGTGGATGTTATCGACACACAGTACGATGTACAAATAATCACAGGGTGCGTGACCAGCGCTCCCTATGGGAGTAGCCCCCGAGTGCCTATTCGAGTCGTATACTCGAGTGGGGACTAAAAAACATTTGTGACTGCTGTCGTCTTTTGTTGCTTGTTTCAATCGAATATGCTTTCAGAGCTCCCTATGGGAGTAGCCCGAAGCCCACAATCGAATCGTAGATTCGAGTGAAGGGTTTTTATGATGCTTGGATATCTTCACGAATTTCTTCGGGTGCGCGGCCACCGCTTCCTATGGGAGTAGCCCCCGAGTCCTTAGTCGAATCGTGGATTCGAGTGAGGATTCAGAGCGTGTCACTCGAGGATCTTGTATATGCGCGTCTAGCGCTCTAGTTTGGAGTAGCCCCCGAGTGTCTGGCAGAGTCGTAGACTCGGGCAGAGACTCGAGTCTTGTATCTTGTAGTGGTAGTCGAAAATCATGCGAGGAGAAACCACTGACCCGGAAGTGCATCGAGTTAGCGTGTCACGCATAAGGAGCCAAGAGTGGACGATGTAGTCAAAGTCATGCGGCGATTAGCCAGGTGAGTCGACGATGCAGATGGAGTCGACACCGTCATTTCTGTCGGGCGCGCAACCAACGTCGCGTGTGTGTGTAGCATCAAGTGATGCAACCATCCGAGGAGGTACTCGACTCGGGTATTGAGTGTATGTTGTAGACAATTGTTTTGTCAACTCCTATTGGAGGATCTGATAGAATATATCGACGCATTCGGTGTCCTTGGAAGCTATAGAAAACATTAAGAATCGTGAAGTACTTGTATCTTTAAAAGAATATTTGCCTGTTGGCTTGTAAAGTAAAATTCTGGTGCCAATCGAGTCGACACTTTTGCACTGTATGCTAGGCCTTTTCGTTAGCCTGATTACCCTTAGTATCAGTACCTTGCCGAGGTACTCGGAGTTCAAGGATTCGATGATCAGGCAGAATCAGCTACTCGGGCTATCGCGTATGAGGTGCTCGAGTGCGTGGAGTCGACGGCACTTAGGTTACTCGAAGAGGGCGCAACCCCCGAGTGTTTTGAGTGCGAGTTAAAAAGAAATCAGCTCCAAGTAGAGAGAAACTTAGCTTTATTGGTAGTTGCCGTGATGAACGAGTCGCAAGATCCGATGCGATCGGCGGGTCGCGGGAGTCGAAGATTGTAGTGGCTTGTGGTCGCGCGAGTCAAGGGAGCCCCCGAGTCACCCGATATGAAGACCGCAGCCGGTCGTTGAAGTTAAAGACCGCGGCAGGTCGCCGAAGCGGAGGGAGCCCCTGAGCCCCCGAGTCGTTGGAGCCGAAGATTGTAGCGAATCTCCGGAGTCGAAGATTGTAGCGGCTCGCGGTCGCGGGAGTCAAGGGAGCCCCCGAGTGTAGAGTCGAGGTGGTCAATGTAGTCGAGGCGACGTTCATGAGCCGATGCGGTGGACCGGAGTCAACGTGGCAGTGAGTCACGGAAGCCAATGGCGGTAGCGTGTTGTCGCAATCGAAGATTGTAGTAGATCGCCGCAATCGAAGACTGCGGCAGGTTATCGGAGCTGATGGCGGCAGTGCGTCGCCGGAGCCCAAAGAGCCCCCGAGTCACACGGTGGATTCGTGGAGCCCCCGGGCGTAGAATCAATGTGGCAGACATGTAGTCGAGGTAATAACCGAAGTTGGCATGGTAGTCGAGTAATTAATGTCGATGGAATCGACATAGCTGTGGATCGGCGCAACCCCGAGTATCGAGCTCGCAAAAGGCCGTCGAGGTGCGCACCGTGCAGAAAGCTAGCTGATTTCGAGTCGGTGCGTAACTTTTGACCCATGAAAACAAATTGTGCTCGTGCTGGTTTTCAATTTGACTTGTCCTTGCGTATACGGAAGTCCAGCTATCACCATATACGTATCTGGTTAAATTATCTTTGTCATCGGTACTTGATCCTCGATGGATTTCTTCATGCGTTTTTTTCTTGCTATCCCAGTCGCGTAGTGAAGTATCTTCATGTGATTAGCTATTTAGCTTTTTTCTTTTCTTTAGCTGGTCCACGTGAGGACAATCCCTTGCATGGTTTTTCTCTGATCTTTTGGCTGATCCGATCGGAAAATCGAGAAAATTTCCGATGGAACGAGCCTTGCCTTGTCGAGTTGGATCTTGTGGCATGTTGCGTCTTATTTTCCTTTGGTGTATACTAGCTTTTTGCTGGCTGATCCGGCATGCGTTAATACATGCGATTAGTACCTCCGGCCGCAAAATACATGCAGCTGTATGTACTGATTAGGACGTAGTTGGCTAGCTTCTTCTTCTTTTTCTTCTTCTTGAGACCCGATTGCTGAAGGCACAGGTGCTGGAGTTGTAGTCGTACACGGACTAAATATCTTCACAATTGGACTGATCGGAAGAACCAGTGACCCGTCTAATCTTGGCTGATCTTTGGCTTCATGTCCATGGCCATCGTTGGCTTCACGTCCATGGCCTCCTTGCTTCGTTTGGATGCTTCTTCCGAGACCGCACGCACTACGCCTCCAGCCGGAAGATTCTGCGTCTCCAAATCTGCCGTCGGGTGCGATCGTCGTCTCCCGGGGCGAGAGCTGCCCGTGAAGCCGTGAGTGTTCCCCGTGTCTTTGTTGGTGCAGATGAAAAGTTGCCGAAGATGGAGTTCCGCGCTGATGTAGATGGATCAGCCAAAAACAAATATGTCCCGTAGAAGACGATGAATCATAGATTGCTTGCGATGGAGCCATCGAGATCGCAACATCAGCACTCCTAGTTCCCACAAACGGTGCCAATTGATGAGGGTTTAACTCATCAATGCCCATTGTTATGGACTTAGGTTCGAGGAATTGGGATGCACTGGAAGTCTCGATTGGCTAGCAAACAAGTACACAGGGATGCAAGGTTTACCCAGGTTCAGGCCTCGTAGAGGACCCTACTCCTGCTTGTCTACTCTTGATTGATGATGATCCGAAGGATTACAAGGTCACCGATGGCGGTGTCCCGCAGATTAGATCTGGCGGGTTTTGTCTAGATCTATTGGGGGAGTCGCGGTGTCTAGATCTATTATGGCGTAGCGTGTCTAGATCTATTGTGGGAGTCGCGATTGAGAGATTGCCTTCTCGTTGGACCCTCCTAGCCTTTATATATGGGGAGGCTAGGTCTCAGGTACCAATACGAGTTGGTTACAAGTTGTATTCAAACTCTAGTCTTGAGCTTTCCTTGTCTTGTGCGTTTGGGAGTCCGTGTCCATATGGGCTTCATACCACTCGAACCGTCATAGGCGTCGTGGGCCTTGACAATTCGTCGAGTGGGCCTTCCGTCGGGCCGCACCAGGTAGGCTGTAGTCGAGTGCCTATTGGGCATACCCATGTCACTATGTTTAAATTATTTTGGAGTTGTTTCTTTCATAGAACCTCTAGAATTACTTGTGATCGATTTTACCTACTGCAATTGAGTGTGAATCTGTTCCTTCCAGAGTCGTATTGCATTGGCATCAAGGTTCGAGCGGGAGAGTTCATAGCTACATGCCATTTATCTATCAACCATTATCATTATCGACAAGTGCTCTGATACCAAGATGATACGGAGTGGACCGATCTTCTCATCAAGCACTTATCGATGGTGATAATGGTGGATAGGTAAATAGCCTGTAGCTATGAACTCTCCCGCTCGAACCCTGATGCCAATGCAACAGCTCTCGAACCCCGTGGGATATTCACAACACCACGCTCTTGCACACGCAGCCGTCGACCACGAACGGTAGTTTGCAGTCTACTAATTCCCAGTGGAACAACAGATCACACTCAATTGCAGTTGGTAAAATCAATCACAAGTAATTCTAGAGGTTCTATGAAAGAAAAAACTCCAAAATAATTTAAACGTGGTCTCCCCTAATTGAAGTGGCGCCGGGAGGGGGTGGCGGACAATGCTAGGAAACGAGGTGGTCTAGCCTAACCTAGAATACAAATCGAACCAATGGGTTTGGCCTAAGGCACATAGGCCTGCTCTGCCGCGGTAGAATTTGTGCCTGTTTCTGTGACGCGGCAGCCTGCCGTGGCAGAGAAAGACTCTATTTTGTGCCGTGGCAGGAAAATGCGTAGTTTCTCTGCCGTGGTAGAGATCCTGCCATGTGTTGATCTCCTCCTTTGTAGCTCCTTGCGCTTCCTCCCTCTCCTCCCTCGTCCATTCTTCATTGATCAACACACCATGCTCCATATGCTTCAGCTCCTCGCTTCGTGCTATGCCTTCTTCTCCCATATACCTGATCCTACAATAGCACAAAGACTTAGGCAGTATAAAGTTCTTATAGATGAAAGTATCATGTTCAACTACGCATGAATTCACCTGATAGTCATCATTGATTTGACTCAATATTTCCTTCCAGTTCAAGCAGTCAGAATCATCATAATCCCTGTATATATCGTCATCAAATCTTGTCCCGAGATTCAAAATGGCTAGCAATAGGTTTGGGCGCTACACTCGAGGCTAACCCCTTAAGAGAATTGGACTTGGCATCTCCAATAGAACCATTGATCTATAAATGATTCTTCTTCTTTCTGAGATTGTGAATCCAATGTAGATAAGCTAGTGGGAAATTTGGGTGCTACAACCTCCATGATTTAATGGTGGCATGTTGTACTAGCTATCAATTCTTCTCCATGAGTTCACTCTAACAGATCCTTTAAGTGACTTCATATGTAACTATGCTTATCCATGAATGCCTTAATATGGTTGAAAAATTACGAGTGTGATGCATGAATTAGCCAGGAACTTACTAGTCACGAAGCCTGACTTGTTGAGTTCTTTCCTGGCATGCACATGGTTCACAATTGCCTTCGGGGTCGAATCTGGCTTGTCTCCAGCTTCAATCCTCTTCTCCGGGGAATTATCAGCATAGTGTCCCTTCTTGTTGCACTTGAAACACGTCACTTGGCTAATATCCTTCTTCTGATAGTTGTGGTCATGACCATTGTGACCTCCAGAACTATGGCCATTTCCTCCTCTATGGTGTTGATGTCCATTGTCACCATTGTGGTTGTGTCCATTGCCTCCATCATATGAAGTGCGAGCACGGTGGTGTGATCCTGAGTGGCGATTGTTATGCTTCCTCTTGCGATTCTCCACCTGCTAGTGCTTTCCTTCTAGAATTATGGCCTTGTCCATCAGTTCCTGAAATGTGGGGCAATAAACCATAGATAGCTGAAGTGAGAGCTCATCGCTGAGACCATCTAGGAACCTCTCTCTCTCCTCTTGGCATTAGTGTCCACATCTTCAGGGGCATAGTGGGACAAGTTGTTGAATTCTTTGATGTAATCTGCCACAATGCGGTTAGTTTGCCGTAGGTTGCAGAACTCCTTCCTCTTTAGGCTCAGGACCCCTGAAGAGACATGGTTAGTCTTGAACCCATCCTCAAACATAGCCCAAGTAACAGTGTCTAATGGGTGGGTGATCTGGAAAGTGTCCCACCAAGAAGCTGCTGGTCCCTCCAGTAAGTGGGCAGCAAACCTCACCTTTTCAGCATCAGTTCATCCGACAGTTACCAAGTCCTTGTTCAGAGAACATAGCCAGTCGAGAGCAACCATGGGCTCAGGTGTAGAGGAGAACTTAGCTGGCCTCAGCCTCAGGAACCTGGTGAGAGCATCTCCCTGGGGCTGATTGTTCCCGTTGTTGTTGTTGTTGTTGTTGTTGTTGTTATTGTTGTTCTGATTTCCCATGAATTGTGTCATCACCTGGGTCAACTGTGCCTGAGCTGCCATGAGCTGAGCGATCTCATCTGGGATTCGGCGGGAGGCATCTGTTGGGACAACATAGATAAGTTATAGATAGAAAGAATAGAGAAGTATTACTACCCATAACTATATGAAGCAATCAATACTACACAGAAGCAAACAATCATAACAAGCAACACTCAAACCAAAATAATTTTGTTTTTTGTTCCAGAAGTTATGTTTTAGTGGCATACCCTCCACAAAATAGTTTTCATTTGATTAGAATTTGTTTGGGGGTGAACCTACAATCTCAAAAGCAATGGACATAATCTGTCCTGAAGCTACAACAGTATTCACTGATTTTTCTGGACACCTTAAACTAATCAGGATTTTTTGCTGATTTGTGAGGTTATACTACAGAAAATATGAACCAGATCCTAAAATATGAGCTTAATCCGAATTACCAGTAAGAAATGAAAATCGCGTGGTACAACAGGTTAGGCAGAAAACTGTAGCAAAATTATCACGAATTTTTAATCAAAACCTTTATTAACATATTATGAAATCTCTAAAAATTATTCTAAAACTTTGGGTATCAAATAGCCCAACCTAAACACAATAAACCAACTATCACACAAGTTCTTGCATCGATCGATTACTAGATCTAAATGAAATCATATCAAATTTATATGGTGGACATCATCTAACTATTCTTTAATCTCGCACTTTTTCGCACAAGTGTTCATCCACAAGTTTGAACAAGCTGAGATTAGAAAAGAAGGATCAAGAATTACAAGAATGCTAATATGTACAAAATTATGAGGTCATCCATAGCAAGAGTCTTCCTTCTATGTTTTAAACGAGAAGAGTATGGGAATTGAAGTGATGAGTAGATACTAGAAAGAAGTGTAAGATGAGAATAGATAGAATCAAATAGGGTTTATATTCCTAAGGTTTTCCTATTCCAATCCTAGGGCACGATCCTACAGTCAACACACTGCTCTGATACCATCCTGTAACACCCTCGCCTGATAAGGCTGAGTTCCTGTGTATAGTGACAATCCCGGGATCGGTTCACTGGCACACACAATACAGTTGAATACCAAAAAATTTAATAGTGCATCATTATTACAACGAATGATCCAGAATTTGCAATTATTACATAACGCTTAGCTCAAAGCTAGCTCAAAACATCAAGTAGCATACGGAAGCATGAATAAATAATAGGCTCCATCTTCAATTGTGCCACATGCGAACAACTATTGAGTGGAGGGTCGCAACCTAAATCGTTCACTCAGAATCAGAATAACCTGCAACATAAAACGTAGCAGCCCCGAAGGGTCAATACATGGAATGTATGGGAAGTAGATCCAAGTAAGGAGACAAGTATTCCTAGCATCTACATGCTCATTTGGCCAAGTGGGGCTTTGGCTAGCTTGCATTTTTAAAAGCATTTGTCCTACTTTCATAAATAGTTTTAGATTTTCTTTGAAAAGATCTCAATTAAGTAACCCATCAATATTAAAACAATTAGGAAATTAGAATGAATGAGAAACATGTCATAACCTCAATATTGAGCCACTCAATTGTCCATAACTAGGGACACGACTAAGTACTTAGATTAGACACCCTACAGGCATTTGTACACTTTACCCATGTCACTTGGCCAGCCCAGCTCGTACCATAACACTCATATTGTGTTATGATAGGGAGAAGTCCAAGACGACACAATTCGGGAAGTAGCTCCCCAAACCCGACACGCACCGTACCAACCTACTAAAATCCTACATCTCTGGCTACGTGGGTTCGAGTCACCAAAACCTACTAAGTCCAGCCAACCGCTCATTTCATTATTGGCACATGGTTGTATATGTAAGCTATCAAATAAAGAAGCCAATTATTTTCTCTAGATACCTGGGTGCCTTTCTGCATTGATACCACCAAAAAATGTCAATCCCATCACACCCAGGAGATTCATTGATTAAGTTATTTTTAGTTTTTGCAAACCAATACTTTAGAAACAACTTTCAAGTGATGTAACCTAGCCCTCGTCTATCATAGCACAACTAAGCACATCTACCAACGGTGGCTCAACTACGGGAGATACTGTCAACACCCGGATTTTTAATCCCAGATGCCCGTTATGCCATACCTCGCAATCCCAGGATTACCATTTTTGCGAGACATAACAGATTGGATATCACAGTACATCATCCATTACAAACCATACATAAGGTCTTACACAAATAAGGATCTCATGATCCAGTCTTAATACAACAAGCAGCAGAAATAAATATAAAGCGTAGCGGTGGGGTCCATCTTCAGGGGCACAGGCAATGCTGACGAAGGCAAATAGTCCTAGTTATCATAGCCGTCCTGCTGGCCATCATCTTGGTAGTCTCCTTCATAGTCTGGCCATGAGAATAGCCAGGGACAAAAGCCATGAGTACTCTTTAAATACTCGCAAACTACCACTAACAAGTAGTATAATTCTAAGTTAAAGTGCTAAATCTCAGTTTAACTATAAGGTTAACTTTGAAACCTAAGCTGAGTTCTGAAGCAAAGAAAGATAAAATAAAGTTCTAGAATCACTTAAGTTGGGAAGCTATTATCATAAGCACAACCCTGTTGTGGTCAAGTCAAGATTCATCATTCATTTCATAATTTGTTTTTAAAAACATCTGACAACGAAACAGTATGGCCATTCCAACTGTCCATAACCACGGACGCGGCTATCCGAATAGTTTGACACTCTACAAAGGTGGTACACTTTCACCACAAGATTCGATACATCTATCAGGGATAACCCTGAATCATCATACTTAGTATGCAGATAATCAAACATAACCTTCCCTTTACACACCCTAGTATAAGCACCTCTCCTATGAGCATGGCCTCCCAACCATGACCATCAGTCATCTTGGGCACTGCATAGGTGGACAACATTGAGAGTTAGCCTCAGCTCAAACCTCTCCCGCGAGGGAACTAATACTTATGCATATAAACTTCCGGCTAAGCCTTACCCAATTCAGGTAGTGTCGTTGTACGGTAAATTTGGAATGGTATCGCATCCGAATCCAACCATCAGTTTTATAAAAGGGCTAAGGCTCATGCCTCAACATTTTCATCATCATAAACCATTTGTGTTTCTCAACACATGTCAAAACATCTCAATAGAATGAATCATCATTCCAAGGTTTTCATAATTTATTTTCACCAATTGTTCCCATCTAAAGTGACTCAAGTTTTGATCTACTCTAAACTACTAAGTTAAGAGTGTTCACTAAGGTGGAAAGATGATGGGTTCAATCTCATGCCATAGAATGACATCTAAAGCTTATCTAAATAGGTCAAGTTTTATACTCTTTATGCTACCTTCAAAACAAGTAAGGGGCTTTGTGTAAAGTAAAGGAAGTAAAGCTTGTAAGGTAATACTTCGGGTAGTAATAGTCAAAGTGGTGGGACCAAAGCCTGCCTAAAGCATCTTTGCTCATTCATGTAGCTTGATTCTAGCTTGCTAACAATAGCTTGCCTTGGTTGGTGCAGTGGTTGAAGTTTTCTTCTTCTTCTTCTTGGTAGCACTCCTCCTCGTAAGCTTGGTTCAGATTATCTTCTATAAATACATACGGAGTACACAATCACCAAACAATACTTAACTAGTCTAATTAGTACTCTAAGGCACACAATTGATGATCTATTATCATCACAAGCATCACAAGTTTTATTCAATAGTTTCCTCCTTTTTATTTTAGAAAAGTAATTTCTACTCATTGAAAAATTAACTAAGATTTAATATTCACCACTTAAAATATGGGATCATGTGTACACATGTCATCACCACATATTCTAACATGTGGGAATGTAATTTAAGGGTTGGATCAAAATTACTTTGGTTTAAGTTCATTATTTAATGATTTAAAGTGACTAGAAATGCCTATATAGCATTATTTTGGTACTAGTCCAAAGTCACTGCATGTAAACCTTGATATTATTACATATTCAGATAGGTATGCTGAAATGTGATTTTTGAGAGTTGGAATCAACTCAAAAGCTAACTTGGTTGATTTTATAAAAATGTTGCAAGGTACAAATGCTTCTGTATTATTATTTTTACTAGGAGATATCTATAACTCTAAATGAATTAAATCCCATGGTCTTGGATAGATCTTTTCAGTAGCTCTCCAACAAAATTGGAATCACTTCATTATTTGTAAATCTCTCTGAATTGAATTTTGAACTAAGGGACAGAACTAAGTTTAAATTAAAAAGAAAAATCCTAATTCAAACTAATTGGGTCGCGCGGGAAATGCTAACGGGCCGGCCCAGTGTCACGCGCTATGGGCTCAATTAAGTGGGGTCCACCAACAATGACTCATAACACGCGAAGCGGTACGGGGCAATGTGGGACATTAGATTAGAGTGGGGATCAACGACTAGGGATCGTCGTCGACGACGGACCTGTCGCCGGTGAGCTCTAACCCTAGAGGCTCAGTGGGGGCGTACCAGGACTCCAGCAATGATGGCGAGGCGGGCATACGGACTGGTGGTCAACGGCGAGCTCAGGGACGGTCGAGGCAGCTCCGAGGGTGGTCGCAATCAGCGGCGCCCTTCTCCTCTAGAGGCGGCTTGCTCCGGTGCAATTCCGGCAAACTGCTGCTCCCCGTGCTCCGACTAGAGGTGTGGGACGATCAGTGAGGTGAGGGGAGGGGAGTGGTGTGCTGCAAACGGCTAGGGGTGCTCTCCTTTTATAGGCTCGACGGCACGATAGCGCGGCATGGCTAGTCGATGGTGGTGACATGGCTACGGGCTGCTAGCGGCATGGCTGCGGGTGGCGATCGACGCGCGGTCTCCTGGTGGTGCTCTAGGGCTTTAATGCAGGCTTAGGGGCGGTGGTAAGTGGTCGGGCGGTGCTGGCGCTCTAAGCGGCAGAGGCGGCGGCTTCTGCGGCGAGCGGTGGCTGTGAGGCGTTGGGCGGCGAACAGGCATGTCCGGTGTGCTCCCTGGGTTGTGGCGACGTGGTGGGCGCGGGCTGCGGTCGAGCGGCTGCTTGTGCACGTGTGCCGGGTGCAGCACTCTAGCACGTGCTCGGCATGGTGCTGTGACACTGGGCGCGGGTTTTTCTCAATGGTCCACTGCTTGACCTGGCTCGGGGAGGGGACAGTGGGCGGCTATGAGGTGCTGGCTAGCTGCTAGACATGGAGAGAGACAGGGGGAGATGGTCTGCTGCAGCGGGGCAAGGTTTGGCCGGCGAGCATGTGCTCGGGTTGGCATGGCATAGCTGCTAGGGGGGTAGGGGATGGGTGTTAAGGGTCTGGTTAGATCAAGAGGGGACAGAGAGATTAAATGGAGATCAAATGGGGGAAAACTCTGTTCAAAAATAGTGAGCTAGGATTAGAGGTAGATTCTTGCTTGCCAGGTGTTTGATGAAATGGCCAAAAGAAAATTCTTTTTGAATTTTGAAAAGATTTTTTGTGGGTGTGCTAGTACTAACCTTGAGACTCTGTGGTTGCTTGGGTTTTGAAAATTGAGTTGGTTTGAGTGGTTTTTGAAATAGTGGGATCTTCCCATATGAAATAGATTCAATTTTAAACTGTCATTTAAAATTAGCATTTGAATGTTTTTAGCAGATCACAAAGTGGGCCTTGGTACCTCATTATGTGTACTATCAAGGGGTGCAAAGATCCACATTTGTTTCTGTTAACTTCTGAGTACTAGGAATAGCCAAAGTAGGCATGATAGTTAATTTGGCCAAAATGACCATTCACTCCAATTATTCATTTTGATTTGTTTTTCTTTGGGGTTTGTTTGGGAATGATCTAGATGATGTTTATTTCACCTAAGAATCATTTTATAAGCAATGGATCACTTAATCATGGCAATTCAAATCAACTCCTATTTTTAAATGCACACACATATGAATGCTTTCATATTTTGAAATGGAAAAGTTTTTGTTAACCCTAATTTGGATGATTTGGATCTTAATAAGCTTGGATTAAAGTTTTGGGATGTTACAAACCTTCCCCCCTTAAACAAAATCTCGTCCCGAGATTTACAAAGAAAACTAGGAACTAAAGTGATCTGGGAACTCTGTCCTAATGTAATCTTTGCGCTCCCAAGTGGCTTCATCCTCGGTATGGTTGCTCCATTGAATCTTGAGAAATTTGATACTCCTGGTCTTGGTGGTTCTGTAGGCTTCTTCTAAGATATGGATGGGCACTTCCCGATATGTCAGGTCATTGTTGATCTCCACAGCTCTATGATCGATGTTCTTGAAAACTTCAGTCTTCTCCAGCACTTCTAGGCATTTGCGAAGTAACGAGATCTGGAACACATTGTGGATGGCTGACATCTCTTCAGGCAGTTCCAGTTGATACGATACTTCTCCTCGATGGTTCAGAATCTTGAAGGGCCTGATATATCTGGGGGCTAACTTCCCTTTCAGACTAAAGTGTTGGGTTCCCTTCAATGGTGAAACCTTGAGATATACAAAATCTCCGACATTGAAAGTCAGGTCTCTCCTTCTCTTGTCAGCATAACTCTTCTGTCTGGATTGGGCTGTCTTGAGGTGCTCACGGACTTTGTGAACTTTCTCTTCGGCTTCTCGGAGAATGTCAGGTCCAAAGATCTGACTCTCTCCTACTTGCGACCAATTCAAAGGGGTACGACACTTTCTTCCGTATAGGAATTCAAATGGTGCCATCTGCAAACTAGCTTGATAACTGTTGTTATATGAGAATTCTGTGAAAGGCAGGCAGTCTTCCCGTTTTGATCCATATTCCAACACACAAGCTCTAAGCATATCCTCTAAGATCTGGTTGACTCTCTCAGTCTGTCCATCTGTTTGCGGGTGATACGCGGTGCTGAAATTCAACTTGGTGCCTAATCCTTCCTGAACTTTCTGCCAAAATCTCGAGGTAAACTAGGTTCCTCGATCTTATATTATGGTCTTGGGGGTTCCATGTAGACTAACAATCCTAGCAATGTACAGTTCTGCTAGTTTCGCACTCTGGTAGGTAGTCTTGACAGGTATGAAGTGGGCTACCTTGGTCAGTCTATCAACTATGACCCTGATTGAGTCATTTCCCCTACTGGAAGTAGGCAAACCAGTGATAAAGTCCATTCCGACGGAATCCCATTTCCATTCTAGAATCTGCAATGGTTGCAACAATCCTGCATGTCTCTGATGTTCTGCTTTGACTCTTTGACAGATGTCACACTTGGCGATGTAGCTTCCGATTTCTCTCTTCATCTTGTGCCACCAAAATTGCTCTTTCAAATCCTGATACATCTTTGTTCCTCCAGGGTGGATAGAATAAAGAGTATCATGAGCTTCCTTCATGATAACTTGCTTTAGTTCAATCTGCCGCACACGACACGCCCTTTGTACCACAAGATTCTTCTTCGTCTTCCGTGAATCCAGGTACCTTTCCTGTACCAATACGATATTTGATTCCGTCGATACTTTCATTCCCCTTCTAGGCTTCCTTGATTTGGCTAATCAATGTGGGTTGAAGTTCAATGCTAGCTAAGAATCCTTCGCTAACTAATTCAGTCCTGAACTGCTCCAACTCCTCATACAAACTTGGCTGCTTCTCCTTGATCATGGTGTTTAGCCTACACGGCAATCTGCTAAGAGCATCCGCTACCACATTGGCTTTACCGGGGTGATAGTGAATGTCAAGGTCATAATCCTTGATTAACTCTATCCATCTCCTTTGCCTCATATTCAGCTCCTTCTGAGTGAAAATATACTTTAAGCTTTTGTGATCCGAATAAATCTCACAGCGATTTCCCATCAGATAATGACACCATGTCTTTAATGCCAGCACTACAGCTGCTAATTCAAGATCATGGGTCGGATAGTTCTGCTCATGCTGCTTCAGTTGTCGAGATAGATACACGATGACTTTGCCTTCTTGCATCAATACACATCCTAGACCAATCTTGGATGCATCACAATATACATCAAATGGCTTCTTGATGTCTGGCATGATCAAAATTGGGGCTGATATCAATCTCTTCTTCAGCTCCTGGAAACTGGCTTCACATTTGTCTGTCCATTCAAACTTCTTGTCCTTCTTCAACAATTGGGTCATGGGTCGGGCGATGCTCGAGAATCGTTTTACGAACTTGCGGTAGTATGCCGCTAATCCGAGAAATGCACGGACTTGGGTTTGAGTGGTTGGGGCTTCCCATTCTTTGACATCTTTGATCTTGGCAGGATCAACAGAGACTCCTCCGGTAGACACAATATGTCCTAGGAATCCTACTTCTTTCAGCCAAAACTCACACTTGCTGAACTTGGCATATAACTGATGCTCTCTCAGGGTTTCTAGGATGATTCGCAGATGTTGCTAATGCTCTTCTTCTGACTTGGAGTAGATAAGGATGTCATCGATAAATACAACTACAAACTTATCTAGGAAATTCATAAAGATCTTATTCATGAGATTCATGAAATAAGCAGGGGCATTGGTTAATCCAAAAGACATAACCGTATACTCATATAAACCATAGCGAGTAGTAAAGGCGGTCTTCGGAATATCCGTTGCACGAATCTTAAGTTGGTGATAACCAGTCCTAAGATCAATCTTTGAGAATACCTGGGCTCTGGTCAACTGATCAAATAGATCCTCTATCTTTGGCAAGGGGTACTTGTTCTTAATGGTGACATCATTCAACTCTCTATAATCTGTGCACAGACGGTTGCCTCCATCTTTCTTGTCGACGAATAACACTGGTGATCTCCATGGCGATGCGCTTGGCTGAATCAAGCATGTTGCTAACATGGCATCTAACTGCTTCTTCAACTCAACTAACTCTAAGGGGTTCATGCTATAGGGTCTCTGGGTTATGGGTCCGGTTCCGGGGATTAGTTCGATAATGAACTCAATATCCCTATCCGGGGGCATACCTGGCAATTCATCCGAATACGCCGGGTATTCATAGACTACTCGACCGGTCTATGGTGGGTAGGGCTAGACTCTTGTTGCACTTGAATTGACGGGGTAAGGTTTCGTAGATATGCTCTCATTACTCCAGAACTACTGGTCATGGTGATGGCTTTCTTAGCACAGTCTATCAGTCCTTTTTGCCTTGACATCCAGTCCATACCTAGTACTACTTCCAATCCTTTGGTTCCAAGTACAATTAGGTTGGCATAAAAATCTATCCCATGTATTCTGATAGGTACAACTTTGTAAATTTTTCTAGCTTTTGTAGTTGAACCGGGGATTTGAACTATCATGACATGCTTCAGGTTGGTTGGGTGAATCTTACTAGTGCATGAAAATTCTTCGGTGACAAATGAATGCGATGCTCCCGAATCAAACAATACTCTTGCTAAAACTGAGTTGACAGAAAACATACCCAGCACTACATCTGGCGCTTCTTAGGCTTCTTCTGCGTTCATGTGGAAGAGACGACCGTTGCGGTTGTGAGGGTTCCCTGGGGCAAATCTTCTTCCTGGTTGAACACGACACTGCTATTGAGCTGGGGCATTCAAAGTGGCATTGGCGGCAGTCTTCTTGGGACACTCATTGGAGTAGTGACCCTTCACTCCACACTCGAAACAAGTGATTTGGGACTTGTCCTTGGCTACGATAGGCACATCATTGCTGCCAGTTCTGGGTGCAGTGTTGTTGTTGTTGCTATTGGGAGGTCCATGGTTGAAATTGTTGGTGTTGCCGGAGTTGTGATGGTTTCCTCCAGACTTCACATTGCCTCCGCTACGGTTGGGGTAGCTTGGGCGAGACATTGGGGGTCGGTTGTTCCTTGGTGCATATCCTGGTGAGGGGTTGGGACGGTACTTCTGGTGACTGCTGGATCCTGATTGCTGCATCATACGATGTTTGCGGTTGTCGTTTGCCTGATTAATCTTCCCTTCCATCTGAATGGCAGAGTCGACTAGCTCTTCGAGATCCTGAAAACGGATGTTGACGAGGACAATCTGCATCTCATCATGCAGTCCGTTCAGGAATCTCTCCTTCTTCTTGGCCTCCATGTTGATCTCATCAGGTGCATATCTGGCAAGTGACAGGAATCTGTCACGGTACTCCACCACAGTCATTCTTCCTTGCTTCAATTCGCGGAATTCATCTCTCATCCTGTTGACTAGACCTTGTGGCACGTGGGTGCGGCTGAACTTGACTTTGAATGCTTCCCATGTCATCACTTGACCATGGTTCATATGGCGGATACTATTCCACCAAGCTCTTGCATCTCCCGCCAGATAGTGGGTGGTGAACAGAACTTTCTTGTTTTCATCAACTCCTGCAACTTCGAGGTTGTTTTCCATCATCTGTAACCAGTCGTCAGCATCTAATGGGTTTTCAGATTGGTTGAAGATTGGGGGATTGGTATTCTGAATTTTTTTGAGATTGGATCCATGGTGATCCTGATTTCCATGCCCTTGGTTGTTGAGAGCCATCTGGGCGATCTACTGTAGTGTTGCTAAGTTGGCTTGACGTTCTGCCCTGCTTGCTTCTCTGTCTGCGATGAGATTCTGCAAGATCTGCAGCATTGGGTCCTGCGACGAGACGCTCCCTCCTTGGTTTCCACGAGTCATCTAAGGATTGAGATAGATATAGGGGTAAGAGGGAAATTCTAAGGTTCATAGTTTTGGGTTGCAAAGCTAAAACTTTGAGTTAGACTCAGGTTTTTCAACTAACTCATTTCATTCATGCAAACAAACACATGATACAACACACACCACAACAAACAAAGGAAACAGATGGTTTGAAGAACCATTCTACAAGCTACAATACAGTGGGACAGATACATCTCATGCTACGACAGTGCTCTAGTGCATCTACTCATCGTCGATGAAGTCGTAGTCCTCATCGTCAGTGTAGAAGTCCACACCATCCTCCTCTAGAAAGTCATCATCATTCCTGAGGTAAGAATCCATGTCTCCCTAGATGTCTTCACCCTCATCTTCTTCTTCCTTGGCGGCAAGATGAGCTTCCTGCTCCTTGACGGTCTTCTCGAGGTCGGCCACCTTCTTGCGAAGACGAGCGATGGTGCGATCCTTCTTTGCACGCTGGCGGCAAAGAGACTGGCGATCCTGGACAAGCAAAGGCGAAGTCCGGCCTTCCGGTCGGCAATGGCACGGTTACGGTTGGCTAACTCCCCGGCATTGTCCGGGCCTCTCTGTACGTCATGCAGCAAGAAGTCAAGATTCTCCACTTGAGGCCTCAACTCTGGGTGACTTGGCATCTCCATCGGCATTCCCATGAAGTCATGTCTTGCATAGTGAGCAAAACGGGTTCCTTGGATTTTGTTGACGCTGAGGGCACATAGACGTGCGAGAGCTTCATGCATTGCCTTGGCTAATCCATCTAGCCAGTTGTTCTCTCTCACGGAGAACTGAATTCTCCCGGAAGTTGGTGCTTCGATGCTTCCTCTAAGATTTGCGGTGACTAGCCACTGTAGGTCTCCTCCTGGGGGTCCTGGAAGTTGAGCTCCAAGAAACTCCAGATGTGGGCGTCCCAATAACTCTGACAATGAATCCAGATCCCTCTCGAAGATCAGCTGACCTCCGTTTCCCAACTAGTAAAACTTGCTGAACTGAGTCTCCATCTACAAGAATTAAGGATGAGGAAATTAGTGAAGTGATCAAGTGTGTCAAATTTTAAGTAATAATGTAAGAATTTTGAGGAACATGAATTTTTGAGAAAGAAAGAATTCCCAAGGATAAGAGAGGAGATAGTTTTTCATAAATACTCACTTTGTTCTTGAAACTAAGTTTTTGTTTGGACGTCCATTCTAACTAGGGTCTCCTATGGTCAGGATGGCTCTGATACCAACTTGTTAACACCTGGATTTTTAATCCCAGATGCCCGTTATGCCATATCTCGCAATCCCAGGATTACCATTTTTGCGAGACATAACGGATTGGATAGCACAGTACATCATCCATTACAAACCATACATAAGGTCTTACACAAATTAGGATCTCATGATCTAGTCTTAATACAACAAGCAGCAGAAATAAATATAAAGCGTAGAAGTGGGGTCCATCTTCAGGGGCACAGGCAATGCTGATGAAGGCAGATAGTCCTAGTTATCATAGCCGTCCTGCTGGCCATCATCTTGGTAGTCTCCTTCATAGTCTGGCCATGAGAATAGCCAGGGACAAAAGCCATGAGTACTCTTTAAGTACTCGCAAACTACCACTAACAAGTAGTATAATTCAAAGTTAAAGTGCTAAATCTAAGTTTAACTATAAGGTTAACTTTAAAACCTAAGCTGAGTTCTGAAGCAAAGAAAGATAAAATAAAGTTCTAGAATCACTTAAGTTGGGAAGATATTATCATAAGCGCAACCCTGTTGTGGTCAAGTCAAGATTCATCATTCATTTCATAAGTTGTTTTTAAAAACATCTGACAACGAAACAGTATGGCCATTCCAACTGTCCATAACCACGGACGCTGCTATCCGAATAGTTTGACACTCTACAAAGGTGGTACACTTTCACCACAAGATTTGATACATCTATCAGGGATAACCCTGAATCATCATACTTAGTATGCCGATAATCAAACATAACCTTCCCTTTACACACCCTAGTAAAAGCACCTCTCCTATGAGCATGGCCTCCCAACCATGACCATCAGTCATCTTGGGCACTGCATAGGTGGACAACATTGAGAGGTAGCCTCAGCTCAAACCTCTCCTGCGAGGGAACTAATACTAATGCATATAAACTTCCGGCTAAGCCTTACCCAATTCAGGTAGTGTGGTTGTATGGTAAATTTGGAATGGTATCGCATCCGAATCCAACCATCAGTTTTATAAAAGGGCTAAGGCTCATACCTCAACATTTTTCATCATCATAAGCCATTTGTGTTTCTCAACACATGTCAAAACATCTCAATAGAATGACTCATCATTCCAAGGTTTTCATAATTTATTTTCACCAATTGTTCCCATCTAAAGTGACTCAAGTTTTGATCTACTCTAAACTACTAAGTTAAGAGTGTTCACTAAGGTGGAAAGATGATGGGTTCAATCTCATGCCATAGAATGACATCTAAAGCTTATCTAAATAGGTCAAGTTTTATACTCTTTATGCTACCTTCAAAACAAGTAAGGGGCTTTGTGTAAAGTAAAGGAAGTAAAGCTTGTAAGGTAATACTTCGGGTAGTAATAGTCAAAGTGGTGGGACCAAAGCCTGCCTAAAGCATCTTTGCTCATTCATGTAGCTTGATTCTAGCTTGCTAACAATAGCTTGCCTTGGTTGGTGCAGTGGTTGAAGTTTTCTTCTTCTTCTTCTTGGTAGCACTCCTCCTCCTCGTAAGCTTGGTCGGTACTATCTTCTATAAATACATACGGAGTACACAATCACCAAACAATACTTAACTAGTCTAATTAGTACTCTAAGGCACACAATTGATGATCTATTATCATCACAAGCATCAAAAGTTTTATTCAATAGTTTCCTCCTTTTTATTTTAGAAAAGTAATTTCTACTCATTGAAAAATTAACTAAGGTTTAATATTCACCACTTAAAATATGGGATCATGTGGACACATGTCATCACCACATATTCTAACATGTGGGAATGTAATTTAAGGGTTGGATCAAAATTACTTTGGTTTAAGTTCATTATTTAGTGATTTAAAGTGACTAGAAATGCCTAGATAACATTATTTTGGTACTAGTCCAAAGTCACTGCATGTAAACCTTGATATTAATACATATTCAGATAGGTATGCTGAAATGTGATTTTTGAGAGTTGGAATCAACTCAAAAGCTAACTTGGTTGATTTTATAAAAATGTTGCAAGGTACAAATGCTTCTGTTTTATTATTTTTACTAGGAGAGATCTATAACTCTAAATGACTTAAATCCAACGGGCTTGTATAGATCTTTTCAGTAGCTTTCCATCAAAATTGGAATCACTTCATTTGGATTTGTAAATCTCTCTGAATTGAATTTTGAACTAAGGGACAAAACTAAGTTTAAACTAAAAAGAAAAATCCTAATTCAAACTAATTGGGTCGCGCGGGAAATGCTAACGGGCCAGCCCAGTGTCACTCCGTGGCGCGGGGCTCAACTGACAGGGGGTCCACCAGTCAGCGACTCATAACGCGCGAAGCTATACGGGACAATGTGGGACGTTAGATTAGAGTGGGGATCAACGGCTGGGGATCGTCGTCGATGACGGACCTGTCGCCGGCGAGCTCTAACCCTAGCGGCTCAGTGGGGGTGCATAGGGGGCGTACAGGCTCCAAAGAACGATGCAGGCGGGCAAACGGACTGGTGGTCGACGACGAGCTCAGGGACGGTCGAGGTAGCTCCGGGGGTGGTCGCAATCAGCGGCGCCCTTCTCCTCCAGAGGCGGCCTGCTCCGGTGCAATTTCGGCGAACTGCTGCTCCCCGTGCTCTGGCTAGAGGTGTGGGATGATCAGTGAGGTGAGGGGAGGGGAGTGGTGTGCTGAAAACGGCTGGGGATGCTCTCCTTTTATAGGCTCGATGACGCGACAGCACGGCATGGCCAGTCGATGGTGGCGACATGGCTACGGGCTGCTAGCGGCATGGCTGTGGGTGGCGATCGACGCGCGGTCTCCTAGCGGTGCTCTAGGGCTTTAATGCGGGCTTAGGGGCGGTGGTGGGCGGGTGGCGGCGCCTGAAAGGCGAGGCGGCGCTTCAAGGCGATGGCTGTGAGTCGTTAGGCGAACGGGCATGTCCGCGTGCCTTGGGTCGTGGCGACGCGGTGGCTGAGGCTGCGGTTATTGCAGCACGCATGCCGGGTGCGGCGCTCTGGCGCATGCTCGACATGGCGTTGTGGCACTGGGCATGGGTTTTTCTTGGTTCTCTACTGCTTGACCTGGCTCGGGGAGGGGACAATGGGCGGTGGTGAGGTGCTGGCTAGCTGCTAGACATGGAGAGAGAGAGGGGGAGATGGTCTGCTGCAGCGGGGCAAGGTTTGGCCGGCGAGCATGTCCTCGGGTTGGCATGGCATGGCTGCTAGGGCGGGTAGGGGATGGGTGTTAAGGGTCTGGTTAGATCAACAGGGGACAAAGAGATTAAATGGAGATACAATGGGGGCAAAACTCTGTTCAAAACAGTGAGCAAGGATTAGAGGTAGATTCTTGCCTGCCAGGTGTTTGATGAAATGGCCGCAAGAAAATTCTTTTTGAATTTTGAAAAGATTTTTGGTGGGTGTGCTAGTACTAATCTTGAGACTCTGTGGTTGCTTGGGTTTTGAAAATTGAGTTGGTTTGAGTGGTTTTTGAAATAGTCGGATCTTCCCATATGAAATAGATTCAATTTTAAAATGTCATTTAAAATTAGCATTTGAATGTTTTTAGCAGATCACAAAGTGGGCCTTGGTACCTCATTATGTGTACTAGCAATGGGTGCAAAGATCCACATTTGTTTCTGTTAAGTTCTGAGTACTAGGAATAGCCAAAGTAGGTATGATAGTTAATTTGGCCAAAATGACCATTCACTCCAATTATTCATTTTGATTTGTTTTTCTTTGGGGTTTGTTTGGGAATGATCTAGATGATGTTTATTTCACCTACGAATCATTTTACAAGCAATGGATCACTTAATCATGGCAATTCAAATCAACTCCTATTTTTAAATGCACACACATATGAATGCTTTCATATTTTGTAATGGAAAAGTTTTTGTTAACCCTAATTTGGATGATTTAGATCTTAATAAGCTTGTATTAAAGTTTTGGGATGTTACAGATACCTACCACATAGTATAGGACATAACATAGTAGTAGTAGATCCTATTCATGCATCTACAAAATACACAACATATGCAAGGAAAGTAGTAAGACAATATCATGAACAAAATAGCATCTACTTGCCTTGATAGTCGTTGGAGTTGTCCAAGCACTCATTGCAATAAAATACGTTGCACTCCTTGCAATCTATCGATCAAACAATTGCAATACGTAAACAACCACACACAATCATAAACAACTGCACAAATGCGTACATGACAATTTAATCAAGGCTTCAATAGTAATTTTATGTTTTCTGATTATTGTGACTACTGATGACATGCATGGAAAAGCTTTGATGCATCAAAACCATTTATTAAGAATTGTTAGTCCAGTTTAATAGGTTTTCAAGAAAAAATTAAGCCCATGTCATGTACAGTGTTGTAAAATCTGGGCAAAATACTACTATGTAGACAAATCAATTTACAACCAGGGGTAACTAGAATCACGTCAAAAGGACTTACATATCTTTTTAAATAATTAAAATACTACAGAATGCATCTTAATTCACCTAAAAATTTACATACTGTAAACCTGCAATTTTAATTCAGAAACAGGTTCTAATCTTTCTTGTGAATTCATAGACATATTACTTGTAATTTTCCGAATAGTAGTTATTTTCTTATGAATTTATTACTCCAAAAAGGGTATTAATCTATTTAAATAATTTAGGCAAAACCTTACAGTAATTGCCTGAACCAATTGCATAATCATAATATACACAATATTGTGAAACCAACGGTATATTACTTGCATTTCTTGGATCTATAGTTATTTTTATATGAATTTTATAAGATTAATATAGTTTCTGCCTATTTATCAATTTTCTGAAATCTGAGAGAATATTCCCGGAATATGCTATGCGTGGTGGCATGCTCTGGTTGGCCGGTACCCTTTCAGCCTAGGTACAGACGATGGCCGTCGGATCTTATGAAGATCGTACGGTCCACGGTGACCGTGGCGAGTCTCACTAATATGGGGTGGCCCAATATTCTCAGCAATCACTTGTCGATGATGATAATGGTGGATAGATAACTAGGCTATAGCTATGAACTTTCCCGCTTGAACCTTGATGCCAATGCTCTTGAAACCTGTGGGATATTCACAACACCACGCTCTTGTATGTAGCCATCAACCACGAACGATAGTTTGCAATCTACTAATTCCCAGTAGAACAACAAATCACACTCAATTGCAGTAGTATAATTCGATCACAGGGTAATTCCTGAGGTTCTTTGAAAGAAACAACTCCAAAATAGTTTAAAGATGGTCTAAACCCTAACTAGGGGTCATCCCAGGGCTTATAAGGGTGGCTGGGCGGCCAGAAACCAAAACTAAATGCGTATGACTCAAACTGATACAAACCGACTCGGACCAGGTTCGGTCGATGGTCGGACATTCCGGTGTATTCGGGCTGGACACTCTGGGTGGAGTGTGCCAGACAGTCCGGTCTGGGCGGAAACTTCAGAGTTTTCGGGTAGTGTCCAATTAGGGTCACAGATTGTCCGCAACAATTTTTCTCTCGGGCGGGCTAGACAGTCCGGGTGGATCCGTCCAGACACTCCGGTCGATGCAGAGCTTTTGGCCTCCGTCTTGATGATCTTCTCTTGCGCCTTCCTCCCGCTCCTCCCTCGTGCATCCTTGGGCGATCATCATGCTAGGCTTCTCTTGTCGCCCTTCTCCTCCTCGCGCCATGCTTGTTTCTCCAATAAACCTGATCATACATGAATGCATAGACTTAGGTAGTATAAAGTTCTCATCAATTAAAGTACCAGATTCGTTTAGGAGTGAATTCACCTGTTGTTCGAGTAGCTTAGCACGAGCTCTTGTAATGGGTCCAATTCTAATCTCATTGGACTGATTCTTCCTCGCAACAGCTGGATCATCTTCAGTAGTCATTGGGGTAGGTGTAATTGTAGGGATGTCCTCACCATCTCCCCCCTTCAAAAGGCGTCGACCTCGACGCTCCAAGGTGTTCTCCCTCATATGGTGATAAATCATCAACATTGAAGCTGTTGCTAACTCCACCAAACTCCTCAATAGGTATATCAATCGAGTAGGCATTATCATTAATCTTGGCTAACACCTTGTAAGGACCAGCACCACGTGGCTTCAATTTTGACTTTTGAAGTAGTGGGAACCTATCCTTGCGTAGATGCACCCATACCATGTCACCAGGCTTGAACAACACTTCCTTCCTTGCTAGATTCCTTGCAGTAGCAATGTTCTTACCTTTCTTCTCAATAGACTCTCGAGTATTCTCATGAATCTTCTTCACATATTCAGCATGTTTTGATGCCTCCATATCAACTCTCTCATGTAATGGCAAAGGCAACAAATCAAGTGGCGTCAATGGCTTGAAACCATACACCACCTCAAAAGTACAAAGCTGAGTAGTCGAATGCACAACCCTGTTGTATGCAAACTCAACATGTGGCAAACACTCCTCCCACTCCCATAGATATTTCTTTAGCATAGTCCTCAGCAGTTGTGACAATGTTTGATTCACCACCTCCGTTTGACCATCTGTTTGGGGATGACATGTAGTACTGAGCAACAGCTTCGTTCCCAACTTCCCCCATAAGGTCTTCCAAAAGTAGCTCATGAACTTCACATCATGATCAGAAACAATCGTCTTGGGTACTCCATGTAATCTCATGATGTCCCTGCAAAAACAGGTTAGCAACATGCGACGCATCATCACTTTTGTGGCAGGCAATACAATGAACCATCTTAGAGAACCTATCCAGTACCACAAATATAGAATCATGACCTCTCTATGTTTTAGGTAGACCTAGCACAAAATCCAATCTAATGTCTTCCCATGGTGTAGTAGGTGCAGAGAGAGGTGTATACAAACCATGAGACTGCAGCTTGGATTTCGACCTGTGACATGTAATACAACAGCTCACAAATCTGTAGACATCATGCCTCATCTTGGGCCAATAAAAATGATCAGCAAGCATGAGCAATGTCTTCTCACACCCAAAGTGACCCATCAAACCACCAACATGTGATTCTTGCACTAAGAACAGACGCAACAATGATTCTGGAATACATAGTTTTATAGCTCTAAACAAATATCCATCATGTATATGATAATTATACCATACGTTTATAAGAGCACACAAACGATATGGTTCAGCAAAATCATTGTCAGTTGCATAAAGTGCACAAATACTATCTAATCCAGGAATTTTAACATCAAGAGTGGTTAATAGCATGTTTTTGTTGGACAAAGCATCAACAACTACATTCTCCTTCCCTTCTTATACTTAATGATGTAAGGAAAAGATTCAATAAACTCAACCCATTTAGCTAATCTTCTATGCAAGTTTGATTGAGCTTTCAAATACTTCAATGCTTCATGATCAGAATGTATGATATATTCTTTTGGCCACAAATAATGTTGCCAGACTTCAAGAACTCTAGCAAGTGCATACAATTCTTTATCATAAATAGGATAGTTCAGTCTAGCGCCAGTAAGTTTCTCATAAAAATATACTATAGGGCGACCCTCTTGCATCAAAATGCCACCAATACCTATACCACTAGCATCACATTCAACTTCAAATTGCTTCAAAATATTAGGTAATGCAAGTAATGGTGCAGAAGTAAGCAAACATTTTAATATATCAAAATCAATATCTTGGGCTGCGCCCCACACAAATGGCACACATTTCTTAGTCAAATCATTCAATGGTGCAACAATAGTGCTAAAACCCTTCACAAAGCGCCTATAGAAACTAGCTAAGCCATGGAAACTACACACTTGACTCACATTCATGGGAATAGGCCAATTCTGAATTGATTCAATTTTAGATTGATTTACTTCTACCCCATGCTTAGATACAACAAATCCTAGAAATATGACCTTATCTTTTGCAAATGTGCACTTCTCAAGTTTAGCATAGAGTTTATTATCACGCAGCACTTGCAAAACTTGTCGGATATGACTACAATGTTTAGTTTTGTTGTGGCTATAGATAAGTATATCATCAAAATAAACAACCACAAAACGACCAATAAATTCTCTCAAAACATGATTCATTAATCTCATGAATGTACTAGGTGCATTAGTAAGACCAAACAGCATAACTAACGACTCATACAAACCAAATTTTGTTTTGAAGGCAGTTTTCCATTCATCCCCTTCTTTCATCCTAATTTAATGATAACCACTATGCAAATCAATCTTAGAGAAAATAGCAGCACCACTCAATTCATCTAGCATATCCTCTAAGCGTGGAATAGGATGACGACATTGAATAGTGATGTTTTTAATAGCTCTACAATCTACACACATGCACCATGTACCATCTTTCTTAGGCACTAAAATAACATGAACAACACAAGGGCTAAGAGAAACACGAATGTACCCTTTATCTAGCAATGCCTGCACTTGTTTCTGTATCTCGTTTGTTTCTTCGGGGTTGGTCCTGTAGGGTGCACGGTTTGGTAATGTGACGCCAGGGATCAAGTAAATTTGATGCTCAATGCCACACAATGGAGGCAATCCTGCTGGTACATCTTCTGGAAACACATCGCCAAAATCCTGCAAAACAGTAGATACACCAAGAGAAATAGGGGTCATGTTGTTAGAAACCAATACCTCGCCCTTATACATGATCACAAGTGGCATGGATGTAGGATCCTCATGAAACTCTCTCATATCTTCCTTGGTGGCTAATATCACTAGACTAGGCACTCTATCACTTTTTTGTTATATCACTCTTTTGGGCTCTATTACATCATATATAGCTACAACACTATCTCGCCTATCTATAGGTGCTTCCTTCAAGTTCACTTCTATCTTCTGACGAGACTCATTCACAATCTGTTGTGGTGTCATTGGCTACAAATTAATCTTCTTACCCTTGAAATCCAAGTGATATCTATTGGCATGGCCATTGTGTTCCACATGGCGATCATAAAGCCAAGGCCGACCCAATAAGATATGGCAAACAGTCATAGGAACCACATCAAAGTCAATAGAATCCTTATATGTCCCTATCTCAAAATTCACACGTACCATATGGTTTACCTTCATCTCACCATTGTCACTCAACCATTGTATATAACATGGCTTGGGATGAGATAAATAAGTCAAATTCAGCTTGGCACATAACTCCTTACTTGCAAGATTTCTGCAGCTACCTTCATCAATGATTACCTTTCAAGCTTTGTTAGGGCCAACGAGTGCTTTAGTTTGGAACAAGTTGCAGCGTTGAGAGTCAACAATAGGCTACACACTAAGTATACATGGAGATAACACTATGGTAGGCGCATGCTTAGGGAAGGCATCCATACTGTCCTTGCTGTCATATCCACCGTCGCCCTGAGTATCAACATCATCTCCACTCTCATACTCTCCTTTGTTCATTAACAAACATCACCTTGCAGTTCGGACAATCTCTCTTGTAATGTCCTCTTCCTCCACAAGTATGGCACTCGACATCGCGCGTACGCGCAGTTGACATATTGGAACCTGAGCTAGCAGTAGGAGCATCGGACTTCCGAGCATTGGAACCAAAAGAAGACGTGGGAACAGGCTTGGCCGATGGTGAAGAGTGGCTAGCAGCCACTGCAGGTGGCGCCATAGGTGGTGGCGATATAGACCTGGCCGCAAAATGACTGGTAGACGGAAACCTCGCACGTGACTTAGCTTCTTCAGCTAAATGTGATCCGGCCTCTCTAGCATGGTGCAATAGCTCATTCATAGTCTCGTACTTGTGATGACGAACAATGCTCTTGATTGGTAGCTTAAAATTGTTGAGAAATCGCTGCATGGTCATCTCAAGGAATTCACGAACTCTAGCACATTGCATAAGCATCTCCATCTCCATGTAATACTCATCAACTGACATGGTTCCTTGCCTCAATTGTGTCAACTTGTCAAAAACTGTACGCAAATAGTTGGTGGGTACAAAGCAATCCTTCATAATGCATTTCATCTCCGTGTCAATCCATCACATGAAGTTCATTGTCCTCCCTTCTATTCTGCACAATAGCATCCCACTAACGCAAAGCATATCCATCAAATTCTGATGCTGCAAGCTTGACCTTCTCGTCTTCTGGATAGTCAAACAATCGCCAAAGCTTATCAATCTTCAACTCCCATGTGAGGTAATATTTAGGATCAAGTGAGCCATCAAACTTAGGAATTGAGATTTTTGGCTTGCCCAAACCATCATCAGTAGCTTGATTTGGAACACGTTGAGCATGTCCAAGAGGAGCAAAACCACGAGCATAAGCAGGTGCAGTAGCAGGCACAGGCGTAGGGGGATTAGCACGTCCCCTACCATGATGTGGTGTAGCTCCAGCCGCACTACCTTCATCCTCGTCATCAAAAACATCATCATGTGGGTGTTCCTGCCGTTGCTGAATTTCTACTGTTAAGGCATCAATGGAACACTGCAAAATTGTGACATTGGTATTGAGTGCGGTCACTTGTGTTTGAATGTTAGTGACTGCACCGACATTCTGGTCTACGACTACTTGCACGTCCTGGATATTCTTGTCAATGGCATCTGTCATGTGAGTAAACACACACGTCAATTGATATTCCAACGCCTCATATTCGCGCCAAGTAACAAGTTCCTCATCCTTCTTTTTCTGCGACACGGCATCATCATCACTAAAAGACATGATTAATAGATTAGTGCAAAAATCAAAATCTGTTTGGTGGCACACTCACAAATCACTCACAACTGACAAGAAAGCGGATCTTACTGTTCCAAAGTGAATAGAGATGCTTTACCAAAACGAAATCAAAGAATGATGCACTGATGTGATGAAGTGAATATCGAGGGTATAGAGAACGATCAAAGGGCACACATGTTATTTATGGTGGAGCTCTAGGTATGGTGTCCTAACTACACCACAAGCAAGTCCTAGTGCTGATCGTATAAAAACCCAAGAAACACACATGGTGGAGATAAACGTGGCAAAGCAACTTATGAAAAGGAAATATTGCTGATATGGGCATGAAGGAGGAGGTGAAGCCTAATTTTAGGACTCCACCAAGCTAGGTGATGTGGGGCGAATCCCATTGATGATTGGCACGCCAGGATGACCTACGATATGTAATGATAAGTCTAACGTTGTGTCAAATATTGTTTCTATGTTATTGACTCCGAGTCCAAGTTAGGTTCGAGTCCGTTTGTGTGTTCGGTTTGGGTTTATCCAACCGACTAGTTGCAGGCCTCCTATATAAAGGAGCCATCCACCTAGGGTTTAGGGGAGTTCAGTTGTTTAGTCTAAAAACTATATTGTGCTCCACCGTGTATCATCCCTTCGGGACAGCGATACTGTTCATCAAGGATTGTCGTGCTCAGGTTTGAGGCGTGGGATCTTCATCACGTTACTTGCTGGATTCAATCCTCTTCTTCATGTGACGTTCATCGCGTTATTGGGAGATCATCTATCTGGTTGACTCGCTGTGAAAGATTAGGACAAAACTAAGGATCATCGGCTTGATCCCTATCAATTGCAATGCACAAGAGAGACGCTAGTAAAAGCTCAAAGTAAACAGGCACAAGATTGCTCAATCTACAAGTGCTATGATCAACTAGGCCAACAACAAAGCACACTTTGATATCTCTTTTTGTCACGCTTGTAGCTCTTTTCTTCTTCTTTTTATGCTGATTCTCTTTTCTTTTCTCTTTTTTTTGATTTTTTTCAACTATATGAAACATTGCAAACACGAGTGCAGCAACTTATAACAAATCTGGGCCGAATAGTCTGGTTGATGTGCACTGTCGTCAGATTGATGACAAGTACGCCATGAGGGGGTCCTCGAGGCGTACAGAAGAGATGGGTGTGAGACGTACGGTGTTCTAGGACCGTGAGCACAGAAGTTTACCCAGGTTCGAGTCCGCCGGCTTTGGACGGATCTTACTTCTGCTAGCAATCTAGTAATACGGCAGAGCCAGAATATGGGTTACAAGGGTTTCGCCTGTGCGAGTCGAGATTGTAGACTATTGTGAGGTGCCCTAAAGGCTTTTCCTAGGACGGCTTATATAGATATCCGTCCTAGGGTTTACAGGAGAGACCTATTCGGCTACGACTAAGATTCGGTTATAGAGTACATCTTGAACTACAAGTAACATAAGATGCCTATGTCAGTAAGTCTTCTGGGCCTTCTCATAGCCGGATTGGACTCCGTCTCTTTGCCCTGGCTGGGCTGCCCATGAAGCAAAGCTCTAACCCGAAGTGGGCCACCCTGGTCAGTGAGGCACAGTGAGGATACCCAGAAAGTATATCCCCAACAGCAGCCCCCGGAAGCCTCCAAGATCCAGAGTCGGATTTCATCATCGTCTAGCTTGATCTATCTTCGGCTTGTAGAATCTTGAAGGGTTCCTCAAACTTCAAAAGAAAGGATAGGATCCGGTTCTCAAATCGAGTCGGACCTATTAATACGTTATTCGGGTTTCCATCTTGAAATTCAAACTAAGCCGGAACTTAGTCTCTAACGTAACCTAACATCAGTCAAGGTCAAGGCACGTCATTGACAGACATTCCTATCAGCATGACCGTTGGTGGTTCTGCCTTTCGTGGAACCGAGGCATCGTTTTAATGCGTGCATGGAGATCGAGGCGGCGTAATCATCACGAGGGGGTTACCCAGCTCCTTCCACGACGCGTGGCATGGTTACTATTTACTTTGCACGAATCTTGGCGTAAATGAAGGACATAAGGGGTTGAGATTTCTTCCTTCCTCCTCACCAGCGCCAGTTCCTCATCCTTCCTCTCGATATCTCCTGTGAATAGAGCCCCTTTACTTCCCCCAAATCACATAGCGCCGCCCACCCTAGGTCACCGGTGCCCAAAAAATGGCTAAGGCCTCATCTTCTACTGCAGCGGCGACAACGGCGACAACACGTACGGCAGAGAAGGAGAAGTTCTGCGGGGTCTGGATCCCATGCATCCTTGATGATGCCAAGCTCCGCATCATCGAGAATGAAGGTCTCCTCCACGCTGGTGACTGGCAGAGAGGCTTCGAAAAAACCATCCCCACCCCCAACACCGACGAGCGAGTGCATTTCGGCACCCACCTCGACAGAGGTTTGAGTTTTTCTCCCTCAGGCTTCTTCTCTAAGGTCATAGATCACTATGGTGTACAACCCCACCATCTCCCCCCAAACTCTATTTTAGAAATGAGCTCTTATGCCTCTTTCTGTGAGGGGTATCTCGGTATTAGGTCGAGTCTCATTCTCTTCCGGTATTACTTTCATACCTGGAGAATTTAACGCTAGTGAGTCGATGAAGCAATGGCCGTCCACGTTCTTCTATCACAAGGACAGACCGGCTCCTGGCAAAGCAACTGCTTTGCTGGTTTTCGTTGATGGCGCCGCCATGCCCCAAGAGTCCTGGGACACGGATCCTCCGGCTCTCACTAACGACCTGCTTCTTGCTAAGAGGTGGATCGAATATCTAATGAAGCACAAGGGTCTGAAAGGATCCGATTTGGTCCACTGCTGGCTGGCACGCCGGATCCAGCCTCTTTAACACCATGGTGATCAGCTTATGCACTCCATCACCAACAGCAAGACAGACTCTCTCCAGATCTGCACCTGTCCTTACTCAGAAAAGGACTATGAGTCCCAAATCAAGTGGTTGATAAGGGAGCGGATCGAGAGGAAGATCCCAGAGCTATCCTTCGACATGCACACGGCTGATGATCCTATTATACCAGTAAGTTTTCCAGCAATAACTCAAATTATGTGCTCATATCTACATTATTGCTTCTTTCTGCAATACTAAGATATTTCTTCTTTTCAGCTTGCTGACCTCCCCGAGTTAGAGATTACTCCTCTCGAGGGATATATGATGTCTACGCACCTCTATTCTTGTAGACAGTTGTTGGGCCTCCAAGTGCAGAGGTTTGTAGAACAGCAACAAGTTTTCCCTTAAGTGGATCACCCAAGGTTTATCGAACTCAGGGAGGAAGTGGTCAAAGGTATCCCCTCTCAAGCAACCCTGCAATCAAGATACAAGAAGTCTCTTGTGTCCCCAACACACCCAATACACTTGTCAGGTGTATAGGTGCACTAGTTCGGCGAAGAGATAGTGAAATAAAAGTGGTATGGATAATTATAAGTGGTAACAGTGATAGAAAATAGCTTGATGACATGGAAAAGACTAAAGTAAAATTGAAATAAAGATGGCAGCAAGCAAACATGTAACATATCTAATTGCAAACGGTGTTTCGATGCTTAGAAACAAGGCCTAGGGATCATACTTTCACTAGTGAACACTCTCATATAAATATATTCTTCTTTATGATACTACGCTAAACTACCCTCCGGTTGGACACTCTAATCCATGGTAGGGCTATAATAGTACACCTCAAAGTTCGCTTTCCGCATCTAGATAACACCACACTGTCACCTTGTGTGGGCTCCCCCGGATTAACATCTGAGAAATCCCTGTTATGTATACATCCATGTTCCCATGATCAGTGAGCCGTGGAACATAACCAACAAGTATCATTGCATCATCCGAAACATAACGAATATACAAGACTTACATAAATACCATTATGGCTACAACATCTTTAGCAGCGGAACAACATCACGCGCAGAGCCCAATCGTGCCTCAACCTACAGGCGACTGACTAGGAAGACGGCCTAGCTTGCTGGACGTCACCTTGATCTTCAGATGTCGAACCTCTGAAAGTCTGGTCAAGTAAATAACCAGGGACAATGCCATGAGTACTTTTGAATGTACTCGCCAACCACCAAGATAAGAGAGATAAGGAAATGCAATTATGGCTGTGGCGAGATAGCTCTATCTAGGGTTGCTTTCGAAAAGCCTAGACTACCTCTTGTAGTTATGGCATCTTCATATCTTTGTTAAAAAAAGAGTTTTGAAAACTTGCCTCTGTTTTATAAGTCAAGAATATCCCCATATCTTTGTTAAAAACCTTTTTGAAAACAGTTTTGGAGTAAGAACCCTTTTTAAACCTCTTTGACCACCTCTGGTCAAAACAACACTTTAAACTCAGGTTCCCCCGAAACCTTCATACTTTCATCCATTCTTTCCAAACAAACACCGTTTGGGTACTCCTAGCCAACACCTTTCCAACCGTCCTTGACCGTGGACACGGCTATTCGAATAGATTATACTCTGTAGAGTTTGTGCACTTTCCCCACAAGAATCAATACATCCACCGGGATACAACCACGGCCCACTACCACTGTAGATGGGGGTCCGGATAATCAAACCTAACCTTTCGCTTGTCGACCCTAGCAAAGGCTGCTTTTCCTTTTGGGTTTGTTCTCCCCGACAACGAGTATGTGGCTCCCAGCCATAGTCCTGCCTTCCGTACAGCGTATACCCAAGACGCAACTTGGCGTATACCTTAATCTAGTGACTCCACTTCCTTTCGTACCTCCTAAGTCATACCATCCACGGGAGACCCAATTGTTGCACCGGCACTCCTGCCAGAACAGGCTCACTCTTGCCGAAGCAAGCTACAGGCTGCAGATCTGTTGATCTATTAGCGCCTTCCTGGGCTTCGCGGGATCTCTCCCTGTAAGCATTGTACAAGTTGCCTCGGCTAATGCAGACAAATTACGAGTTAAGCCCCAACACATGGGGTAATGTGGTTGCACGGATAAAAATCATTCCGGTAAAGGCGTAGAACATCCCTTCACTTTCTCATTTCTCATCAACACCATTGCTGTAGTTAAAGCATCCGCTTGGAACGATGCCTATTCCCAAGGGTTTTAAAAAACAGTTTTGAAACATTTGTAGTAGGGTAAAAACCCAAAACAGTTCATTTTCTCAAAATCAGGGTTTCTAGTGAGGTAGGATGCTGACCATCATACTCTCAGTCTAAAGGGATAAAATGGTAGGTACATCAGGGTGGTGCCACGAGGGACAGAAAGTCCTAGCTTGGAGGAGCCAAGTTATTCGCGTAGTATTTAAGAAAAAAGACATGCAAGTAGATAATGCAATTTATAAAGAGGATACAAAGCTGGTAATAAAAAGAGTAGGACAAGTATTAGAATTCAGGAAATGGTGGCTTGCCTGTGATTAGCAATAAGTCCCTAGAATTCCTTTGATAACCAAGAATACCCAATAAATAATAAAAAGAAGTCCCTTCCTTCTCGTCGTCAAACACTCACACTATCGCCGTCATCGAGTATACATGCAAGTAGACAAGACCACAATCAATACAAGGCATACATGCATCAAACCATATAGCAAACAAACATACTGTATCCTACTTAACTTAATAGGTTTTGGAGAAGTCGGGTATTAATAGGGGAATTACTAGATTGCCATTGAGGTGTTTTTTCCTTTGGAAGATAGTTGTCAAGGCTAAATACCATGAACTTGGAGTGGGGTTCTGAGGTCTGTAGGGTACCAATGTGTAACAATGATATCCTCAGATAGGTATTGACAAATCAAAACCAACACAAGTGGTTTCACTAGATTATCAATTACCTAGATTTAATTATGCCTTTTATAGTGGAATAAACTCTAGTTTGACGAAATAATTCACCAGAATTTATCTAGAGGCCCAAAAATTAATTCCTTTGGTGGTTAGGTAGGGCTTGATGTACTGAAACACATAGAGTTGAAACCATGTCAAAATAATTACCAGAATGCCCTCAGGAAATACCCAAAGGCAGTTCTGTATGGTTTTTCTCTTTTTCACCAGATTAATTCTACAGAAGCTCTTGAGTTGATTCCAAGGGCATGTGGTAGGAATTTAGAATACATTTCTGTAGGTATTGGATTAACTCTTTTTGGAGTTGACAAACTCCTGGAGTGATTTATTTAGTGAAAATACCACTTACAACAGTATTTAAATCACTAAAAACCAGCAGAGGATCAATAAATTCTCATCTCCTGGTTTTAGATGGGTAATGGTGTGACACTTCGCTGGGAGTCGGAATCAGGTCAAAACCACATTTGGTTTGACCTAGCTAATTTACCCAAGGCAAATAATGGCTTTTATTATTATTTTTGCTAAAGACACACTCCTGTTCACCTTGGCATATGGCCTATGCTAGGTTATAGGTATATCAAATACCTTCCAGTAGAGCTTTGGTTCTTCCGAATTGGAGAGGTAAAACTCTCCGAGGAATTTATTTAGTGCATAGGACAATCTTTAGTGGATTAATTGCCAATAAATAATAAAAATTATTTTTGGCCAGGGACCAGTTCTGCATGTTGCACAAAACACATAGGAACATGTTGATATTTTTCTTTGGACGAAATACCCCAGTTTTCAATTTCAAAACGATTTAAACGGAACAGCTATAACCAGAGCATATCTGAACAGATTTAATTAAAAAGAAAAAGGGAAAACCGGGCTACTGGGCTGAGTCTGGGCGAGGAGATGGGCCAAGGAGGCGGTTTCAGCCCACGACGGACGGTGCGACGCGCGGGAGGCCACGCTTGAACCTGGAGAGAGGGGCCCGCTGTAAGTGGGAGGGGGCAGCCGAAGGGTTATCAAGTGGTTCTCCACCGTTGGATCAAGTTGAGATGGACGACGCGTGGTCGTCGTCTACGAGAAACAGAGCCGCCGGCGGCAGAAACCCTTGGGGGTGGCGGGGTTCGCCGGGCGAGCTTACCAGGGGCTTGGGGGAGGTCAGGGAGGGTGCAAGAGGACGCGGTGGTCGGCGGTGAGCAGATCTAGGGGCGGCACGGTCGGGTTCACTCCTGGGAAGGTGCTTGCATGACGGTGACCGAGAGCTACCTCGTCGGAGCTCGACGGTGGCGGCGCAGGGGACGGTCCTAGAAAAAAAGAAGACCAGGGTTAGATGCAGGGCAGGTAGGGGACTCGAGTGCCAACATGCAGAGAAAGGGGGCAGAGATGAGAGCTCCTAGCTCGTTTTTCTTGAGGAGGCCGAGAGGTCCTCCTTCTTCTTCTTCCGGGCAGTATAGAGCAGGGGAGAGGGAGTGGTGCTCGGGGGAGGTAAGTGAGAGGGAGATGGTGCAAATGAGGGGCAGGGGCGTGCTGGGGTGGCCTCTGGCCTTTATACCGAGGGGGAGAGCTAGGTGGAGGAAATGTCCACTTTGTACGTTAGGGTGGGGTGATGCTGGCCAGGGACTGGCTCACGGGGCAGTGAGAAGGGGCAAGAGGGGGATTTGGTCAGGCAGGCAGGGGTAAGGCAACTGTGGTAATTAATTGGGGTAAATCCTTGTAAGATAAGGTTGTCTCTCTCTTGTTACTAATCCAAGGGTAAAAGGGGCAATGCTAGGGGTGGAGCTATAGTGGTGTCGACCTAGGGTGTGTCCTGGTGCTGAGGAGATGCATTGAGCAAGTTTTGATGAGAGTTGGAAGTGGTTTAAGTAGTGGATTTGCTTAATTGGCAATTTTGATCAAATTGGTGGTTATGAAGAAGGTCCAAAAACTTGCATTGGACAAGATGAGGAAATGGTACTGGTAGATAGATGAGGTCAAGGTAGACTCCTAGGATTTAATTGGGATTTTTATAAGGGTTTTAGTCCTCATAAATGAAATTTATTCAAAAAGGGCAGAAGTAGTTTCTAGAAGATCATTTGATATATTTACATTGGTTAGGGTTGGTTTTTGGTGTGGTAGGGTCTCAAATGTGAATACACACTTAGGGGAATTTTCCCAAGATTTATTGTGGCTTAAAAGTATTTAAGACAATTATTATTCCAATTCAGCCATTTAAGAAAATTGGCAAAAAGATATAATAAAGCTTCTCACAAATATTTATTTTTGAGATGGGAAGATAGGGTATGATATATGGAACTCACATGAGCCAAGAGTTGGGGAAGTGTTTTGACAAAGACCAAACTTTCCATTGGGGAAAGGGGTTTTGAGATTTTGTCTAATAAAGAAGTTTATGAGATTTGGAGCCATAATAATTATGGATAATTGTTGATAAATTTTGATGATCCAGGTAGATGATGTAGACAAGGTGTAGCATGCATTTGCAACCTTGGGATTGGAGAATCCAAGTTGATTTTGGTGGAATACCCTAGATTAGGGATCTAGGGTGGTGTTAAATTCATACCTTCAAAACAGGGCTGTATCTTGGAATTCAGAGTTCACCTTGATGCAAGGGATAGATGATTAGTTATACCAGGTCATATAGATGATAATGGCATAAGGAGTTTGGATTAATTGCATTTCAGGTGATCTAGAAGTGATGGCAAACTTTGTTGAAAATAAGGCTGCCATACCTGATGAGTCATGATGCCTTATAAACCATGTGGGTTTAGGTAGCACAAAGATCCACTTGGAACTGGTGAAGTAGGTTTTGAGAGACCTATATTGGTAGATCACAACCAGGCAAAGATTTGGTCTATAGAAGGTTGGATGAGGGTGTGAGCTTCTGTCAAAGTAGGCATGATGACTAGATTTCCAGGAAAAGTTATTTTCTTGCCTGCAAAACCATCAAGAACAAGTGGGTTGGAGGATGATCTAACCAAGGTAAAATGTGGGACTTGGTAGTACTTAGGATGTTTAACAATATGGTTCAGGTTCATTTCCAAAAATACACAGGGTTTGAGAAAGGGAGGCATTCAAAAAGGTGATGTTGAAACAGTTTCTAGACTTAGTCAAATTTGGCAGTTTTGAGGATTTTGACTAGAGTATGAGGGAAAGTTGTTGGAGGGGTTGCAAGGTACCAAAGAATCATCAAGTGGATGATGTTGAAGTGTAGATTGAGTAGAAGGGACCCATGCTTGATATTGGACTTCATGGACTTGGAAGCTTCTAGAATAGATCACTTCAGAATGGGTCTAGTTAAGGGTTTTAGATGATCCCTAGTATCTAGAGATTGATCTTGCTTTGCAAACTTGCTTAGGGTGTGGTGGCTTGGAAAACATCTTGAACCTAGTGATGAGCATCCTAGAGTGGCTCATACTACTTCCTAGGCAAACAAGTCAAGCAGCAGATCAAGGCAACTCATCAGACAGCAGATCAAGGCAACTCATCTTATAAACTAAGCAAAACCACTACTGGGGTTACCATCAAGCTTAGCTGGAGGTAAGGATAGGTATTTTGAAAAGTTTGTAGTTGGAGTCAGGTGAGAGTCCTTGGTATCTCTACCAAGAGTAGAATTCAAATGCTTGAAAAGAGGTTTTGGGATAACTAGGGATAAGATTAGTTGAGGGTTCTGTCTTGAAAACATAAGGAGGTTATATTATATCTCTCTCCATAGTTTTGTCAATATAAGCCACTAAAATAGTTTTGGTTGCATAGGCATCTTGGCTCATGTTTTTAAAATGCCAGAACATTTGAGAATATGTAAAATGAGCCAGGATAGTTTTGGTAAATAGCTTTTGTCAACAAATGGTGAGGTGAGGAGTATCATAGGGTATACATTCACAGGCTCAAGTACAAACACACAACAAGCAATACTGCAGTAATGAACAGGAAAAAAGTTTTTGTTCCCCCTGATTTTTGCATTCTGGACAACAAATCAGAGTTGCTGAAATTGGGATGTTACATCTTGAGAACTAGATGGTTCCAACAAACACCACAATTTCATAGAGACATCCAACTCCAAATATAACTCATAACAAGTATTTGTAATCTCTAGCCTAAGTGCCACCATGGTGTGCACACTGTCAACTTCACACACATGGGGAGAGCAGAGATCTATTAAAGCACTTGAGTAGCAAGGTAGATCTATAGATTACAAGCTCATGGTCTCAATAAGATCATGCATAGAGAGAGAGATGAACACATAGCTACCGGTAGAACCCTTAGCCTTGAGAGAGAACTACTCCCTCCTCATCTTGGGAATCAGCAAGGGTGATGGAGATGGCGGTGGAGATCGATGGAGATGGCTCTGGGGGCACTTCCCCGTCCCGGAAGGGTGCTGGAACAGAGACTTTCTGTCCCCCGAATCTCCCCTTCGGTGGCGGCGGCGCTGCGGAACTTTTCGTGGCTAGAGGCTGGATGATTTAGGGTTTTTGCATCGGGAGGCATCTTATAGGCAAAGAGGCAAAGTCGGTGGGCAGCCAGGGGGCCCACACCACCTGGTGGCGCGGCCAGGGCTAGCCCGCGCCACCATATGGTGTGGCCACCGTATGGCCCCTCTCCGTCTCGTCTTCTGGCTCCGTGAGTCTTCCGGTAAAATATCGACTTTGGCTTTTGTCTGGTCCAATTCCGAGAATATTGATTTTCTGACTTGTTAATAGGTTAGTCCAAGAAATCATATGAAAAGGACTCCAAAGTGTGGACAAAACATAAGAAAGTAGATAAAACCAAGCATGGAACATCAAAAATTATGGATACGTTAGCAACGTATCAACATCCCCAAGCTTAACTCCTGCTCGTCCTCGAGTAGGTAAGTGATAAAAAGAAAGAATAATTTTTGAGGTGACATGCACCATCATAAACTTGATCAAAGTATTTGTAAAACATGGATAGCTGGGATCATAGTACTTCAATCATAACATGAAAGATAAAGTTCTAACAATAAGTCAAAGCAACTATGTTGCAACATGAAAAGACACAAACAAAAGATTCATGAATAACAATGCTTTGCAAGACGTTTGTTTGTTTCACATAAAGAAAACATAGCATAGTGTCATTCAGCTTGTCCCTCATAGAGTAGTGATGACCCACAAGTATAGGGGGTGTATCGCAGTATTTTCGAGGGAAGTGAAACCCAATTTATTGATTCGACACAAGGGGAGCCAAAGAATATCTATAAGCCTTAACAACTGAGTTGTCAATTCAGCTGCACCTAGAAACAATCTTGCTCACAACAGTGTATGAGTAGCAACAGTTTTGTAGTAGGAATAGTAAAGTAACAACAGTAGTAAAGTAAAGACAGAAGTAACGATAGCAGTAAACAGTAGGATTCGAGTGCGGTAGGCAAAGGGATGGATGGACGGGCATTGCATGGACAAGACAATTCACATAGCAATCAGAACATAGGGCAATTACAGATAAATAAGATAAATCATCCAAGTACTAGATAATCCTAGGCATGTGTTCCATATATAGTCATACATGCTCGCAATGAGAACTTGCACAACATCTTTTGTCCTGCCAGCCCGTTTGCAGCGGGGCCTCAAGGGAACTACTAGAAATTAAGGTGCTCCTTTTAATAGAGCACCAGAGCAAAGCATTAACACTCCATGAACACATGTGATCCTCACATCAAAGCCATTCCCTCCGGTTATCCCGATTTCTGTCACTTCGGGGCCATAGGTTCCGGACAACAACGTGTGTATACAACTTGCAGATAAGACCATAAACAATACTACCATAATGAATCAATAACATGTTCATATCTGAAATCATGGCACTCGGGCCCTAGTGACAAGCATTAAGCACAACAAGTCGCAACAAAGTCATAAAGCACTAATAAAAGATACTAGGCACCATGCCCTAACAATCTGATGCCATTACATGAACGATCTCATCCAATACCTACCATCCCCATAGCCTACAGCGGGGGATTACTCACTCATAGATGGGGGAAACATGGATGGTCGATGGAGAAGCGATGGTGATGATCTCCTCCAATTCCCCATCCCGGTAGGGTGCCAGAACGGAGTTTCTGGTGTTGTTTCGTGGAATCTGGTGGTGGCGGCAAAGCGGAACTCCTTCTGGAAAAACGTTGACCCCCCCTGAGTTTTTAGGTCAGAAGACATCTTATAGGCAAAGAGGGAGACCGAGGGGGTGTCTTGGGCGCCCAGACCACCCCCTGGCGCGGCTAGGCCCAGCCCGCACGGCCAGGTGGTGTGGCTGGGCCCCAGCCCCACTCCGTCTCATATTCTGGCTCCGGGAGTCTTCTAGTGAAATAGGATTTTTGGCTTTTGTCCCGTCCAATTCCGATAATATTCATTTTCTGACTTTCCTAGAACCAAAAACAGCAGAAAACAAGCAGCTGACACTGTGGCTCTTGTTAATAAGTTAGTCCAAGAAATCATATGAAAAGTACTCCGAAGTGTGGACAAAACACAAGAAAGTAGATAAAACCAAGCATGGAACATCAAAAATTATAGATACATTTGCAATGTATCAACATCCCCAAGCTTAACTCCTACTGCCCCTCGGTAGGTAGCGATAAAAGAAAGAATAATTTTTGAGGTGACATGCACCATCATAAAATTGATCAAAGTATTTGTAAAACATTCAAAGCTGGGATCATAGTATTTCAATCATAACATGAAAGAGAAAGTTTTAGCAATAAGACAAAGAAACTATGTTGCAACATAAAAAGGCATAAACAAAAGATTCATGAATAACAATGCTTTGCAAGACGTTTGTTTGTTTCACATAAAGAAAACATAGCATAGTAGTATTCAGCTTGTCCCTCATAGAGTAGCAAATATAAATGCATAGGACACCTCTAAAATTCATAAGAGTGACTAGATACAAATAGTTTAAAACAAGCAATATCAAGGTATGCATTAATCAACAAGTCTTGGGACAATGCACATAGAACTAAGAATGGCCACTATGCTCTCAAAGTAGGTGCATAAAGATAGAAGGTGGAGACTCAATATATGAGTGGAAGAAGGGCCTTCATAGAAGGAAGTAGGGATTCAAGACTCATAAAGAGCTTCCAAAAATTATGATACTTAATAGCTTTCAGCTCTCATTGACCCTATCATAAGCATCTTGAAGTGATTAAGGTTAAAGTGAACAAACTATGGTGTACATGCTTGACGAAGTATAAGTTAGAAATCTCATGTCCCTTGAATACGAGGGCCGATCCTCATGCTACTCAAGTTTAGTTACCGGTAAGTTCTTGTCATCGTAAGTACATGTGTATCATAGAGAACCGCCAACGGGGTACCCCTTGCCCGATGATACGGAAGAATCCCCATATCAAAATGACAAGGCAAGCAGACAACGAGCATCTCAGCAATCTTCTTATTTACCATGGGAATATGGTGCTTTTTTCTCTCTTTCCTCTTTTCATATATCTCTTTTTTTCTTTTTCTATTTTTTTCTCAATATCGGACTCTTTTTTTATAAGAAGAATGCTTCATAGACAACTCATATGGTTACGCTGCAGGTTTCCACCATGTCAGCATGGATTAGACCAGCGGCCCAGGCATTTCTCTAACACATATACATAACTCCATGGACTTACAAGCTCCCCTTTCATTTCACACCGATGACATCCATATACAAAAGAGCATGATATCAACTAGGTACAAAGTACCCGTGCAATGTTGAAAGCGTTCCCCATGATAGCATGGTTCTGCTAATCCCCAACAAATAAGTGCAAGCATATACAACATAGACGACACAATGGTTGAAGTTTATTAAGGGCAAGAAAAGTAAAGTGTGCCATCAAGTTCGTGAGAGCTTTAATCACTAGTTTTCTCATAACAAGTTTAATTAGAAAGGTAAACAAAAGCATGAATATACTTGAAATAGCATATGCTAGTAGGTAGGTATGGTGGAATCTTTGGAATAACTTGGTTTTAGGAGTTGTATGCATGAGTGGAACTCATACTTGGTTGTGGAGGCTAGCAAAAGACTGGGAGCGACAAACTAAGAGAGCAATAATGGCCATAATCATGCAGAGCGACAAAACATCATTGATCAAAGCATAAAGTGATACTACAAGTTGAAAACTAAAGGATCATAAAGGCTATGGTGACTTGGGATAGTCCTAACATGGTGTGAGCATGCGCCAAGTCAACCCAAATAAAGCATCAAAGGAGAATACCACAATACTATGCTTTGATATGCTAAAACAACGCATGATCCTTCCAAGGAACATTAAGCAATCTCAATTGTTTATAACAAGTCATGCTATAGCAAATAATACTAAGCATAAAGCCAAAACAATATCAAGCATGGCATGACAAAGCATAGGCCACCGTCAAAAACAAGCTCTCTTTACCACTTAAGCATGAACTTTCCTACTCTTTTCCAAACCAAACCAAACTATTTGAAAACCAATGCATGAAAGAGGAGGTCCAACCAATTTATTCAGAAAACTAAGCAAACAAAGAAAACGAAAAACCAAAACAAAAACGAAAAAGAAGACGCTCCAAGAACAACACAACTGTGCATGAAACAATAAAAATGAAGCGTTTGGAAGAAACCTGAGATTTTTATTAATGAAGAAGGGGATGCCTTGGGCATCCCCAAGCTTTGACGCTTGTACTTCTTGGATATTTCTTAGGGTGACACGCGTGGCATCCCCAAGCTTGAGCTTTAGTCCATCCTTCATCTCATTACTCATTCCTTTCATAGACCTGAAATTTTTCCTTCATACAAAACTTCACACAATCTTTATTAGCAACATTAGTGCACTCAATATAATAGGTCTTTAGGTTCAGTTTAAACACCAATAAAACTTCCACTAAAACACAAGCTACTGTAGCACTCCCCTCAAAAATCTCAATTCCCCAAAAGAACTCAAAAAGGAACTAACAAGAAGCAAATGCAATTAAAGGCAGAAATCTGTCAAAACAGACCAGCAGGTAAAGAAGAATTTTTTCGAAGACCTTCTGTTGCTCAAATCAAAAAGTGTTGAACTAACGAAAGTTAGATAACAACCTGGGTCAGAAGCACAAAAATTCATGCCTCAAAAAGAAGTTCATAGATTTTACACGAATTTTTACGGTGAAGCACAGAAATCTGTTTCGAGACAGCAACTTTCCCAATCATTACTTCTCTCTCATTAGAGGTTACTCTTGGCACAAAAAGCAAATAAAAAGGATAAGGAGTGGTTATTACTGAGGTAATAACTTCCAAGACTCATCTAAAACTTTTGGGTTATCTCCCAATAAGTACTTTTCTTTAACGCCTTTAAGTTAGGCATAAGCAAAAACTAAAATGGATAGAATAGAAGTAAGCGAAGATAATCATAGTGAACACATTGTTTTGTTCAATGAAATCCTTTTGTTAACAAGGTTGATCAGGTCTTGTTACCAAAACAATTCCATATGAGACAAAACTTTATATTCCACTAATGATTATGTTACCTCAACCTTGATAGCAATGGTCCCAATCATAATGGTTTAAAAAATTTCTTTTGGTATGGGACAATATATTTCTCCAACTTGAATGCCTTCAACATGTTCAATTGAATTCAAACCATAAGTCCTTTCAATCTTCTTGGGGAAATAGACAATATGTTCCTTGCCATTAACATTGAAAGTCACCTTTCCTTGATTACAATTAATAACAGCTCCTGCAGTATTAAGAAAAGGTCTCCCAAGAATAATAGACATATTATCATCTTCAGGCATTTGAAGCACCACAAAATCAGTTAAAATCAAGCAATTATGAGCCACTTGAACAGGTACATCCTCACATATACCAATAGGAATAGTGGTAGATTTATCAGCCATTTGCAAAGATATATTAGTTGGTATTAATTTTTTCTAGTTGAAGCCTCTTATAGAGAGAGAAAGGCATAACACTAACTCCAGCTCCCAAATCACACAAAGCAGTTCTAACATAACTATTCTTAATAGAGCAAGGGATAGTTGGAATCCCTGGGTCTCCAAGTTTCTTAGGAACCTTACCATTAAAGGAATAATTAGCAAGCAAAGTAGAAATTTCTTCATTAGGGATCTTCCTTTTATTCGAGACAATATCCTTCATATACTTTGAGTAAGGAGGCAATTTAATAGCATCAATCAAAGGAATTTGCAGGAATAAAGGTTTCATCCACACACAAAACTTATTATAGTGTTCATCTTCCTTTGACTTGTGTTTCTTATCAGGGAATGACATAGGTTTTTGGACCCAAGGTTCTCTTTCACTACCATGTTTCTTAGCAATAAAATCTTCTTTGGTGTATTTAGTATTCTTAGTATGGTTTTCGGGTTCTTCTTCAACTTTTTCTTCATTAGGAACTTCATTTTCTTCATTACCACTTTCAGTTTCAGCATCAGAGATAGATATACTATTAGGATCTATAGCAGGTTCAGAGGGTTCTACAACAGTTTTATGTTTCTTTTTCCTTTTCTTACGAGTAGAACCACTATTTTCAGCTCGTTGAGAATCCTGCTCAATTCTTTTGGGATGCCCCTCAGGATAAAGAGGATCCTGGGTAGCAGCACCACTTCTAGTTCTAATTTCATAAGCATGTTTTTCTTTAGCAGCATTAACTAGCAAGTCTTTTTGCACTTTAGGGAGTTGATCTATTTGAGTTTGAACAATTTGAAAGTGTTTAACAATCATTTTAACATCACTAGAGGTTCTTTCTACAATATCTTTCAACTCAACAATAGGTCTAGTGTTTTCCATTAGATGATTTTGCACCCTTTTATTAAAATTATCTTGCTTAACAATAAAGATATCGAATTCTTCTAAGCATTGATCAGGAGGTTTAAAGTAAGGGATATCACCTTCATCAAAGTGTTGGAGAGAGTGTATCTCAATAGTGGATGAGTAGGGAATAGGCTTACATAATTCTTCTATAGGAGGTAAATTCTTGATATCTGTGGCTTTAATTCCCTTCTCCTTAAGACATTTCTTAGCTTCCTTCATTACTTCATCATTCAATTCAATAACTCCCCTCTTCTTTGATGTTGGAATAGGCAGCGACATAGTAGGTTCAGGTACAATTACTTCAGGTATAGCTTGTTGAGGAGGAGTCCAATCTTCATAGTTCTTACTTATTTTAGCCATTAATTCCTCAGCTTCCTTAGGAGTCCTATTCCTGAAAACACAATCAGCACAACTATCTAGGTATGTCCTAGATTCTTCGGCTAGTCCATTATAAAATATATCAAGAAGCTCATTCTTAGGTAATGGACTTCCAGCTTGTGCATGAATCAAAGCACAAAACCTTGCCCAAGATTCGGGCAATACCTCTTTTTCTCCCTGTTTAAAATCAAAAAGTTCCTGCAAAATAGCATGTCTAGCACTAGGAGGAAAATATTTCTACAGGAAAGTACTAATCGAGCAATCAGGGCTATCAATAGATCCAGGAGGTAAATTACTAAACCAAGTTTTAGCTTCTCCTTTCAGTGAAAAGGGGAAAATCTTAGCAACAAAGTAAGTACACACCTTAATATCATCAGAAAACAAGCCACTCATGGTAGAAAGTTCATTCATATGTGCTACCGCACTTTCATTCTTAGTCCCACAAAAATGTTCTTTCTCGATAATAGCTATGTAAGATATATCGAGAGAGAAATCATAATCTTCATCTATAATGTTTATGGGAGAGGCAGCAAACTTAGCAATAGGAGATAATTTGGGTCTAATAGTACGCATCTCAAGGAGACTCTTAACAGCGCTCCTATCATGGGTGTTTTTACATTCTTTAATAAATTCATCGGTCATCTCAACATAACCATCTTCAATATCATAACTCTCACTAGACTCAGGTGAACTAACAGGTGTGGTAGTGTCATCATTAGGAGTTTCGATATTTCCAGCTTTAGTTCTAGCAATCGTAGCATCTAGGAAAGGACCTAATGAACCACTCTTATCAAGGACAGTAGAAGCAGCATCATAAGCATCATAAGCATCAGAAGTTTCAGATTCAGCAATAGTAGTAGTGTGTGTAGCATGTGTATGTGGTGGTGTAACGAGCTTACTTATAACAGACGGTGAATCAAGAGCAATAGAGGTGTTCAGAACCGTACCTCTTCTTGTAGTGGATGGTAAAATAGGAAACTTTCCATCACGAGACTTACCCATGATGGATGGATAGCAGCGAACAATAGAGAATCCAAGTGAACTTAATAAATAAAGCTATGCTCCCAACAGCGGTGCGGAAAATAGTCTTAATGACCCACAAGTATAGGGGGTGTATCGCAGTATTTTCGAGGGAAGTGAAACCCAATTTATTGATTAGACACAAGGGGAGCCAAAGAATATCTATAAGCCTTAACAGCTGAGTTGTCAATTCAGCTGTACCTAGAAACAATCTTGCTCACAGCAGTTTATCAGTAGCAACAGTTTTGTAGTAGGAATAGTAAAGTAACAGCAGTAGTAAAGTAAAGACAGCAGTAATGATAGCAGTAATGTTGGGGGGTACCCCCGGGTAGGGTCACGCCGGGGTATAAAGGCCGAGTTAGCCGAGGTACGGCAAAGTCAAAGCGAATGCTGGCCGACTTACCTCAAGGCAGGCCGAATCTCGGGGTAACCCGGACCAAGGGGTGTCCACCTAACTGAGTCTCATCCGACTTAAGCAGTAAGCAGGATAGATGAATCTAACTTGTATGCAGGAACAGGTGTGACCGGATCCTCCACGATCCGGGTCATATCAAGCTTCTAGCAGAAGGAAGGAATCTCGCTGGTCAAAAGTAACCCCGGTACGCACTGCATGAGCAAAGCGGACAGGGGCAGGACCACCGAGGCGTGGCAGACAGAGGTGACGACGCCCGTGTCAGCTGACGCAGGTGCCGCAGAGGCTCACATAGCCTCTGCATGGGTGACGCGGGGGAAAAGCACCCCGGTCGGTTTGCTATTTTGGGAGGAGGCATATTCCCTAGAATATGCCTCCACGTATGCCCTAAGTGGAGACCTAGCCACCCCTATATAAGGAGGGCTAGGGCCTCTGTAGAAGGGGTTGGGTTCGACTGGTTAATCTCTAGTTGGTCTTGTACGGGTTAGCCGGTGGTGAGAGTAAGAGAGTCCCTTCTTCCTCCTCTCCCCAATACAGCTCTAGGAGCACTTGTAATCTGTGAAGTGAATCGAATACAAAGCTTCTGTGTGAGGAATCACCTCACTATCCCTCCCTGGATTCCCCTAGTGCATTTAGTCCCCACCTTTAGCCTATCTATGGCATCTGCCGTGACACCACCACGCCCACAGCTGGGGCTAGCGGTGCTAGCAGGGGTCAAGATCCGGACGGAAACCTCATCGGCACCGCCAACGATCGCCTCTCGGGCTCGTTCAGCGCTTTGGAGCGCTGGACTTTGTCAGCGACAACGCTGGCTGCTTCGGCACGCGCCCACTTCCGTGCAACGGCCTCTTCGTCAAGCTTGGTGCGCACAAGGTCTACGTTGCTGTGGACGTATCTGTTGGAATTATGCCCTAGAGGCAATAATAAAGATGTTATTATTATAATTCTTGTTCATGATAAAGTTTATATTCCATGCTAGAATTGTATTAAGCGGAAACATTAATACTTGTGTGGTTTGTGAACAACACCGTGTCCCTAGTATGCCTCTATGGACTAGCTCATTGATCAATGATGGTTAAGGTTTCCTAACCATAGACATGAGTTGTCAATTGATAATGAGATCATATCATTGGGAGAATGATATGGTGGACAGACCCAAACTAAGCGAAGCAATGAGATCGTGTCATCGTGTTCGTCTTTAAAGCTTTTCTTATGTCAAATATTGTATTCCTTAGACCATGAGATAATGCAACTCCCTGGTATCGGAAGAAAGCTTTGAGGTCATCAAACGTCATCCTATGAGAGGGTGATCATAAAGGTGTCTCTCAGGTGATCGGAAAGTATCTGTAGGGTTGTATGTATCGAGATGGGATTTGTCCCTCCCAAGTCGGAGAGATATACTTGGGCCCACTCGGTAATCGATATCAACACCGCTTGCAAGCATATGGTTAAGGAGTTAATCACAAAGTGATATCGGATTACGGAACGAGTAAAGTACTTGCTGTGAACGAGATTGAACTAGGTATGACGATACCGACGATCGAATCTCGGGCAAGTAAAATATCGCGAGACGAAGGGAATATATATATGGGATTGATTGAATCCTGGCATCGTGGTTCATCCGATATGGTCATCGATGAATGTGTGGGAGTCAATATGGGTGCCTGACGCTGTTGATTATTGATAGAAGATCATGTCTCATATTCGAACTCAGGGTCACACACTTAACGTGTCTCGACGCTAGGATAGATTGGATAATTGGTTTATGAATTTTTGTTCGAGTCTCGGATGGGATCCGGATATCACGAGAGGTTCGGAATGGTCCGGAGAATAAGATTCATATAAGGCGGTGCAGTTTTGGAGTTCGGAATTGTTCCGGATTAATCGGTATTGTACCGGAAGCTTCTAGAACCTTCCGGAAGGGGCCAACGTGGTCCCACCTTCCGGGAGGGGGCATGGGCCTATGAGGGAGTGTCCTGGCCGCATTGGGCCAGGGGCACAAGGCCCCATAGGGCCCAGCCGATCCTAGATAAGTTTAAACTCGTTTAAACTAGAGATAGGATTTCTAGATAAGGGAGAGTTTAAATTGTTTAAACTAGAGATAGGATTTCTAGATAAGGGAGAGTTTAAATTGTTTAAACTAGAGATAGGCTTGGAGGATGGGCAAGGGCTGGTGCGCCCCCTCCCCCCAACCACACACCTTCCTCCAAACCCTAGTTGCCCTGCTGCCCTCCTCTCTCCCTCCCGACTGTTTGTGGGCGAAGCCCTGCTGCAGAAATTCTCCACCATATACACCACGCCGTCGTGTTGTAGATCCAATCCATCTCTCCACCCTACTTGCTGGTCCGAGGAAGGAGGAGACGTCGAGGTGCTGCACGTGTGCATCTCACGGAGGCACCGCCACTTGTGGTGCTAGATCGGATCGGATCGCGAGGAGGAGAAGCGAGTACGACTACATCATCCACGTTCCGACGAACGTTCCGCTGTGCGAATCTTCAAGGGTATGAAGATCTAATCCAATCTCTCTCGTTGTTTGCATCTCCTAGATTAGATCTTGGCTTTCCCTCTGTTCGCTTCCGTAGAAAATTTTGATTTACTATGCTGCGAAACCCTTCAGTATCATGCCTTCATCCGCGGCACGTCGTCGAGGCAGGGGAGCCACCCCTTAGCGTGGTTCACGGGGCGCGTATCACTCGCTCCCCGGACTGTGCTGAGGTGATGATGACTGTGCCAGGTGCAGGCGCAAGCAAGGATCCGGCACTAGATCCAGAGGTAACACCTAAGGCACCGAGGAAAAGTAGAGGTCCTCCACTAGAGAGGCCTGAGAATGTACTGAGAGAAGCTATGAATAGCTTGGAAAACCCGGTAGCAGCAGTGGTAGATCCGGCTCAGGCACAGGCCGAGCTAGAGGAAACTAGGCAGAAAATTCTAGAGGGAGCGAAAAAGATTGCTGCGGCTCAGCAGTCGTTGAACATGACGCTGCGTGAGTACGCAAAGGCAAATAAAGTAGATGATGTAAAAGTGAAAGGGAGAAATCTCACGAGTGAAATGAACAAAGAGGGTGATACTAGGATTGAGGAGTCAGAGAACTGTTTGTCCGTGGGGCTGCCGAAGTACAGTACCCTGGCAAAGAACCTCAGATCGGCGGATGTAGCTGCGTCCGAGTTAGAGGGTCTAACGGGTGAAGCCCGTTAGAGACAGCAAGATAGGGTCAATGAGTTGGTTTGGATCGCGAATAGGCAAAATGAGGAGTTGCTCAGAGCTAACCCGGAGAGAGCTGGGGCCTCCAAGATCGTTCATTCGGCAGTGGGTAACCCGGAGAAATCCGCTGGAGCCGCATCGTCTCCTCATGGTGGTCCTAGGAGAGAAGAGGTAGTAACCTCGACCAGGAGAAACAAGCGGATTGTTCCGTATGACCCGACAAGGGCAGGAAAAGCAAAAGAGGTACAGAGAAATGACGATCGATGAAGTGTAAGCCGAGGTGAAGCTGGCCGAGGTAACCGTGACCAAGGCAATGCCGGCCAAGGAAACGCTGTTAATGGCAATGCCGGACAGCGCAACTCGGCAGGACAACCGCAGCAGCGGAATATACTAAGGCAAGAGCAAAGTGCCGGCCGAGGTATGCAACAAAGAGATGCGCCACGAGCGCGAGACCGGTATAACGATGGAGATTCAGAAATGGTGAATGCAGGATACCCGAGGCCGGACTATCATGTGATAGGGTCGAGATTGGGAAGCAAGGATCTGATGCCAGACGACGCCAGGTTGAAACTGGATCAGCTGTATAGGTCGGAGCAGATTGAAAGTCAAGGTCCTCCGGGTCCTGCGTGTTTTGGACCCCGAATCATGAAAGAACCACCGGTACCTAACTTCTAGTTACCCAGAGGCACGAAGACGTATGATGGCATCACTAAGCCGGAGGATTGGTTGATAAACTATGCTACGGCTGTGAAGATTGCTACAGGTCACTTGCGATGGGCTGTGAGATATGTACCCGAGATGTTGGAGGGGCCAGCAAGGGTATGGTTGAACAATTTGCCACCCGAAAGTATTAACTGCTGGATCAATTTTCAGGAAATGTTTATCAGCAATTTCTCAAGTACGTACCAAAGGCCAAATAGGCCACAGACCCTAGCTATGTGTAAGCAGAGACCGAACGAGACGGACCGGGAGTTCTTAACCCGGTGGTGTACCGTGCGAAACTCGTGTGAGGGTGTGATAGAGTCACAGGCCATAGCATGGTTTATGAGGGTGCGTGTATGCTTAACCGCGTGAAGTTGCAAAAGAAAATGCCAACCACTTTGGCAAAAATGATCCGGATTGCTGATTCGTACGCTTTGGGTGATCCGACTCAACCTAGGCTCGTGTCGAACGAGTCGAATGAGGAGTACTACCAGAGAGATGGAGCCAGATCATCCCAGAGGAATGATTACAGAGGTAAAAGGAGAGATGACAGACCGGATCACCGGTATAGTTTGCAACAAGTTGCAGCTGTGAATCAAGATCAGCCCGGAACAGGGAGCAATCAACGTCAGAAAACTAGAGGGAAACAATGGACACCAAGGAATGATGTCAAGAAAACTTGGACGCCAGAGCAGAAGAAACAATGGCAAGAAAAGAAGGACCGTCTGAGGTACACTTATGAGTCGATGTTGGATCAGCCGTGTAAATTTCACACGCCAAATCCGAGTAACCCAGCGGGTCATACAACGAGGCAATGTGAGTGGGTGCGTAAGATAGAACAAGGTGGTTCGGGGAATGCTTAGGCACCCCGGAATGATCAACCTCGGCAGGAGTTACCCTGGCAGCAATTGCTCTCCGGAGCAAACACGCAACAGCTAATGTTGCCTCCCCCTCCGCCGAGGTATGATAACCATGAGAGAAGGGATGCAGTGCATCAAGTAGAAAACCAGCATAAGCCGGATCAGAGGTATCCCAGAAATGAGGGGAGGAATGAGTACAGGGAGCACCATCAGAGTTACTGTGTGTTTACCACTGAGGAAACAGATAGGAAAAGCTTGCAGCGCCAACATATGGAGGTCAATGCGGTAATGCCCGCAGTACGAGGTATATGCCTTGGTCGGACCAGGAAATCACCTGGAACATCAAAGATCATCCCAAGCTTATGCCGAGTCCTGGTTCATATGCGTTAGTGCTGGATCCGACATTCATTGGGCCAAATATCAATGTGAGGTTCTCCAAGGTACTGATTGACAATGGCAGTAGCATTAACATCATGTATGCGGATACAATGCGCAAGTTGGGTATCTCGGAGAACATGCTCCAGGCTACAAGGACAACTTTCCATGGTATTGTACCAGGCATTTCTTGTGAGCCCATAGGCAAAGTTCGGGTTGACGTGTTGTTCGGCACGAGAGATAATTGCCGAACTGAGAATCTGGAGTTTGAGGTGGTGAACTTGGAAAGTGCGTACCACGCGTTACTCGGAAGACCAGCATTGAACAAATTCATGGCAAGCTGCCACATCACTTATTTGAAGATGAAGTTGCCCGGGCCAAACGGAGTGATTACCATTGCTGGAGATTTCCGACATTCCATTGAGTGTGCCTCAGCCGGGTCTAACTTAGCTGAGTCACTTGTGATTGCACAAGAGAAAAGAAAAATCCAAGAGCTGGCGGCATTAGCTCAGTCCGCGTAGCAGTATATGCCGACGTTGAGTAACCCGCATGGTAGCGTTTTGTTCCAAGCCGCAAAGGATACTAAGAAAGTGCCTGTTGATGACATGTTCCTAGAGCACACCGTAACAATTGGTGCCGGGTTGAGTGATAAATAGGAAAGCGAGCTCGTCAACTTCCTCCGTGAGAATCGGGATATTTTTGCTTGGTCCACACAGGACTTGCAAGGTGTTCCGAGGGAGTTGGCCGAGCACTCTTTGAACGTGAGACCCGGAGCAAGGCCGGTGAAGCAACCTCTCCGCCGCTTCGCCGAGGATAGGAGAAAAGTCATTGGAGATGAAATAGCTCGGTTACCAGCAGAAGGATTTATCATGGAAGTACTTTACCCGGATTGGCTATCTAATCCGGTGCTGGTGAAGAAGAAGAAAGATGATCCAAATGTGGCAGTGGTTTGGCGTATGTGTATCGATTACACGAACCTGAACAAGGCGTGTCCAAAAGATCCATTTCCACTGCCGAGGATAGATCAGGTCATAGACTCAACTGCTGGATGTGAACTGTTGTCATTCATTGATGCATATTCTGGTTTCCACCAGATACCTCTGAATCCGGATGATCAAATAAAGACTGCATTTATCACCCCGTATGGGGCTTATTGCTATTGCACCATGCCGTTTGGTTTATGTAATACAGGGGCAACGTACCAAAGATGTATGTAGAAATGTTTGCATGACCAAATAGGTCAAAATGTACAAGTGTATGTGGATGATGTGGTTATCAAGACCAAGGAAAGCAAAACGCTCCTTGACGACATCAGGCAGACATTCGCGAACTTAAGAAGGTTCCGAATGAAGCTTAACCCGGAAAAATGTACCTTCGGTGTCCCGGCTGGAAAATTACTCGGATTTCTCGTCTCCAGCCGAGGTATCGAAGTTAATCCAACTAAGATCCGGGCCATTGAACGAATGGAACTACCGAAGTGTCTTAACGATGTCCAGAAGTTCACTGGTTGCCTGGCATCGTTAAGTCGGTTTGTATGTCGGTTGGGAGAAAAGGCATTTCCTCTCTACCAACTCATGAAAAATTCGGATAAGTTCGTTTGGACGCCACAGGTTGATGAAGCCTTTTCCCACTAGAAGATGTTAGCCACTGCACTAGTGTTAGCCTCTCCACTATCAAAGGAGCCAATGTTGCTCTACATAGCCGCAACCAACCGAGTTGTAAGTGCAGTGATTGTGGTAGAGCGCGACGAAGAGGGTAAGTCGGTGCAAAGGCCAGTGTATTACTTGAGCGAGGTATTATCTGCCTCAAAGCAGAACTACCCACACTATCAAAAGGTGGCATATGGTGTCTATATGGCAGCTAAGAAGTTAAAGCATTACTTTGAGGAGCAACCCATCAAAGTAATATGTGAAGCTCCCATATCCGAGATAATGAGTAACAAAGATGCGAGTGGCAGAATTGCAAAATGGGCAATCAAACTAGCTCCTTATGCGCCACAGTATGACAGAAGAGAAGCAATCAAGTCTCAGGCTGTGGCTGACTTTTTTGTGGACTGGGCCGAGGTACAATATGAACCACCGCCACCAGATCCGAACTACTGGAGGATGCATTTTGACGGGTCAAAAACAAAAACCGGGCTAGGCGCTGGAGTTGTGCTTACCTCACCAAAGAAGGACCAGCTGAAATATGTGCTGTAGATCCATTTCACGGCATCAAACAATGTCGCTGAGTATGAAGCACTTGTGCATGGGCTCAAAGTGGCAAAAGAGATTGGGATACGTCGGATACTATGCTTTGGCGACTCGGATTTGGTAATACATCAAGTGTCGGGATTGTGGGACGCCATTGATCCAAACATGGCTCTGTACAGATTTCATGTGCAGAAGATATCCGGTTACTTTGAGGGATGTGAATTTCACCATGTACCCCGGGTGGAAAATGAGGCTGCCAACATGATGTCGAAGCTCGGATCAACCCGACAAGCAATTCCACCGGGTGTAGCATTGGAACACCTCAGAAAACCGTCCATCAGGCCGTCCCCAGGAACCGACTCAATCTATGTCCCAGAAGATACAGAATCCGGAGCTGTGCCCAAGGACATTGACATGGGAGGTAGTGCGCGAAACCCGGGGACTGCCTCAGCAAACCCGAGGACTGCCTCGCAGGACCCGGGGACTGCTCAGCGTGATCCGGTTGAAGTTGTGCGAGCAATACCAGCTTGGGCACTGCCTATATTTCAATTCCTGAAAGATGGAACGTTACCCATGAAGGAAATATGCCCTGAGAGGCAATAATAAAGTTGTTATTATGTATTCCTTGTATATGATAGATGTTTATTTTACATGCTATAATTGTATTGATAGGAAACATTAATACATGTGTGTTTAATAAACAAAAAGGGTTCCTAGTCATGCCTCTCTTATAGACTAGCTTGTTGATTACCAAGATGATCAAGGTTTCCTGATCATGGACATTGAATGTTGTTAATAACAAGGTCACACCATTGGTGGAATGATGTGATGAACATTCATCCGAAGTATAGCATTACGATCAAATCATTGTGTTTATATTGCTATAACATCATACAAAGTAATCTTTATCCTTAGACCATGAGATCATGTTAATTGCTAACACCAGAAGAGTATCTTGATAACATCAAACGTCACACCGTAACAGGGTGACTATAAAGATGGGTTCAGTGCTACGAAGGTGTTATGTTGAGGCTCATGGATCAAGAGTGGAATTTGTCAATCGGATGATGAGATAGATATACTCTGGGCCCTCTCGGTGATATCACATTAGGATAGCTTGCAAGCAAGTGATGTGATCACTAGAATGTTATATCACGGGAACGAGAAAAGAGTGCATGTCGGTAACGAGATCAAACTAGGTATGGAGATACCGATGATGGAATCTCGGACATGTAATATATCGAGAGACAAAGGGATTTAGTTACAAGCGTTAAAGGTTCTCACGATCACAGGAGTCATTGTTGAATGTGTAGGAGTCAAGACGATCTCCGTGTCCTGCCGATTATTGATCGGAGAAGGGTCTCGATCATGTCTCGCATTTTATTCGCGAACCAGTAGGTGGCACATAAGAGTTACGAACACCATTTTGGAGCACATATGTTTCGAATTTAAAGAATTGCAAAGCGCAGGAATTGTTTCAATAGAAACCGGAAATTGTTTCGGGTGAAATTGCAGAAGGTGGTTCTGCATGTGATATTGAAATATTGCAAGGGGCTATATGTGAATGTTTGTTAATTAAAGTAATTAACAAAATTCTGAATAAATTTAAGAGTTTTATTAAATGAGAGAGCATTAAATTTGGAGAAACTTAATGCATTTAAAGTGGAGACTTTAAAAGGGAATGTGAAGAGGCATTTTAATGTGGAGGAGTTACCACCACATGAAAGGGGGAGGTGAGGGGTCACCCCCATGCGCCGGCCATGGAGAGAGGAGGCACCCCCCTCTGATATGGGGTGGCCCGATCTTGTCAGTAAGCGGATGGCGAAGATGTTGGTGGATGATAGATAACTAGTGCGTAGATATGATCTCTCCCGCTCGATCCCTGATGCCAGCGCAACAGATCTCGAACCTTGTAGGATATTCACAACACCACACTCTTGCGCACGCAGACGTGACCACGAACGGTAGTCTGCAATCTACTAATTCCCAATGGAACAATAGATCGCACTCAATTATAGTTGGTAGATTCGAACACAGGGTAATTCCAGAGGTTCTATGAAAGAAACAACTCCAAAATATTTTAACGTGGTCTAAAACCTAACTTGTGACGACTACGGAGGTTTATATGAGGGCTGGGGCGTCCTCCCCTCTAAACGGGCCTAAAAACAGCCATAACTTGGCCCAAACTGACTCGGTTCGACTCAAACTGATACATACCGACCCATACATGGGTTCGGCCTTATTGGCACGCAGTCCAAACGTCGTGGAACACCTCAAACATGTAATTCTTGGTGCGCCATCTCTCTCTTGCTCATACGTGATTTCCTCATTGCCTCCTAGTGCGCATGCCTCCCGCTCCTCCCTCGCGCACTTGTTGATATTGGAAATCAGCGCTTGTCCTTCTTGCTGCAACTCTCCTCCTCTCGCGCAACGCTTGTGTTATCAATAAACCTGATCATACAAAGATGCATAGACTTAGGTAGTATAAAGTTCTCATTAAGTAAAACATCAGGTTCAATTAGGAATGAATTCACCTGATAGTCATTATTGATTTGACTCAATATTTCCTTCCAGTTCAGGCATTCAGAATCATCATAATCCCTGTATATATCCTCATCATCCTCCCTTTCTTCATGAAAAGCCGTCCTCGGCTTTAGGTAAGCTAAAAGTGGGAGAAACAAAAAGAACAACGTGTACGAAAAGTATATGTATATATAACATGTTGTATTATTGTTGTTCACATGAAAAGTATGTCCAGTATACATCAAGCAACTTAAATTGTAGGTATAAGTGAAGTACAAAGAATCATGATCATGGTGAAAAACAACTAAATAGATAGTCTTGTTCTTCAATATTAAATTCAGTTTTCTTAAAGAAGATCTATGATCAAATTTGTGGACAAGATCTAACCAATTCAATATGTGTGAAAACCAAATTGATTCACACCATGCTTCAACTCACTACTGATTAATATAAACATGATCATGTTGTCTAGTATGGAAGATGCAACTCAATTTGCAAATATAAGTGAAGTATAGAGCAGTAGCACAGCTAGACAAAGACTTTTGGGACAAACACATAGGATATGAAAACTTGGGTTCTATTCTAGCAAGATTACAACGATCCAACATAGGTAAAATTACTTGTGTTGGCTGTATTATATCAACTAGATCTGACTTTAGTTTCATACTATCACAAATTTCAGCATATGTCCCACAACAAGTCATCGACACACAACAAGTATGGCTGAAAACAGCATGTTTCAGTTCAGCGATTCTATCACAAGTAATGCATATGTGATCCACAAGAAAATTTTCATGCATGCTATATTCACCAATTAGATTGAAAGTGAAACAAGGAGAATATGTGCTAGAATTTAGACATGAAATTTCAGAAATCTTGTCCATAGCACAACTCATACTCATAGGTTCATTTAGCATGATGGAAAACACAATATCGCAGTGGTATTCGAGCAAGTATTTCTTTATGTGTAATCAGTACCACATGATCAAAATTGGAATTTGGTAAACTATCACATGGTGCTGAAACAATAGTGTAAGGCAAATCACAAGGAGGCTTCAGTAAAGGAATAGACTCACAATATGTCACACATGTTGGCTGAAGCTCCAAATTAGTACCAATGTCATCAACAATCTTCTCAGCTATAGTAGGTACTACGACATCCTCCTCAAGTGACAATACCAGATCGTGTGATGCAGGTTGTAAAATAGGCGGCTCCCTTTCTTCAAAAGCAACCTGTACATCACAAGATACAACACTAGGAGTAGACATGATTACGTTAGTAGACAACTCACATGTCTCATTAGTGTCCACTCTCAAAATTTCTGGAATAGGCCATTTGTAGTTGTTCAAAAACATAGAACGTAGAAATTGCTTGAAATCTTCCCAAAGGATTTTTTACCCATGACACCATACACAATCCTTGCGTCCTTCCACCAACGAGCTACCTCTTCATCCACACGTCGGTGAGCAAGAATGTATTCTATATGGCTATTAAACTTGCTATCAAAAGTACGACATCTCGCAAAACCAAATTCCATATCAATTTCCCAAATCTGATATTCTGCGGGTGTGGCGGAACTTTCCAATCGCCACTTGATTGTAGTTGGATCATATGCCATGCCAACCACAATAGCTAAATAGTCATGGTAAACATCATCTGATTTCTTCATCACATCAACACTAGTAGAAATCATGATTAGTATGTTAGTGCAAAAACACAAAATATTTTTGGTGGCACACTCACAACTCACTCAAAAACTGACAAGAAAGCAGATCTTACCGTCCAAAGTGAATAGTGATGCTTACCAATTCGAAATCAAAGACTGATGCACTGATGTGATGAAGTGAATACCAAAGGTATAGAGAACGATCGCAAGGCACACAAGTTATTTATGGTGGAGCTATAGGTATGGTATCCTAACTATACCGCAAACAAGTCCTAGTGCTGATCGTATGACAAAGACCCACGGAAACACACATGGTGGAGATAAAAGGGGCAATTGCAACTATGAAAATGAGCTCAGTAAAGTGAGGTATGTCGGAGGAACGCTCGTGTTGCAATGCACAAGGAGAGACGCTAGCAATGTCTCAACGAAATGGGCACAAGATTGCTAAACTGAGCAGCCCGCAGAGCACTAAGCACGCTAGTCTCGTAGGATAGTTTTAGACACAAAGAAAGGCTTACTAAGGCTCACAAGGATAGGTACGCTATGTGGACTCAGTTAAAAAATAAACAAAAAAGAAAAAATCCTGCCTAAAATCCTGCTGCGGTAGGAGGTCGGCAGACTCAAAAAAAAATCTCGTATGAGGGCAGACCGGTCTGAGGTAAGGCGACGGTCCAATTTTTTTTATTATTATTCTGACTTGCCAAGTAGTACATAACTAGGACTCTTTACTTGGGTCGGATCTGACTTGATGGTAGCGGAAAAAGATGGTGGAAAACAACTAGAACAACTAGAAAACAAATCTACGAAGAACAGATCTAAATCTAATCTAATAGAGGAACTCGACCAACAACTATTACTCGACTACGATGTAATCTAGGCTATGGCAACTCGTTTTGTGGGGATTTTTCTGTATAGGATGAAAAACACTCTCTAATCTATGGATGGATTGTGGATTGCTTACCGAGGCAACGAGGAAATCTGATACCAAGATGATATGGGGTGGCCCGATCTTCTCAGTAAGCGGATGGCGATCATGTTGGTGGATGATAGATAACTAGTGTGTAGCTATGATCTCTCCCGCTCGATCCCTGATGCCAGCGCAACAGATCTCGAACCTTGTAGGATATTCACAATACCACACTCTTGCGCACGCAGCCGTGACCATGAACGGTAGTCTGCAATCTACTAATTCCCAATGGAACAACAGATCACACTCAATTATAGTTGGTAGATTCGAACACAGGGTAATTCCAGAGGTTCTATGAAAGAAACAACTCCAAAATATTTTAACATGGTCTAAAACCTAACTTGTGACGGCTACAGAGGTTTATATGAGGACTGGGGCGTCCTCCCCTCTAAATGGGCCTAAAAACAGCCATAACTTGGCCCAAACTGACTCGGTTCGACTCAAACTGATACATACCGACCCATACATGGGTTCGGCCTTATTGGCACGCAGTCCAAACGTCGTGGAACACCTCAAACATGTAATTCTTGGTGCGCCATCTCTCTCTCTTGCTCATACGTGATTTCCTCATTGCCTCCTAGTGCGCATGCCTCCCGCTCCTCCCTCGCGCACTTGTTGATATTGGAAATCAGCGCTTGTCCTTCTTGCTGCAACTCTCCTCCTCCTCGCGCAACGCTTGTGTTATCAATAAACCTAATCATACAAAGATGCATAGACTTAGGTAGTATAAAGTTCTCATTAAGTAAAACATCAGGTTCAATTAGGAATGAATTCACCTGATAGTCATTATTGATTTGACTCAATATTTCCTTCCAGTTCAGGCAGTCAGAATCATCATAATCCCTGTATATATCCTCATCACCCTCCTCCTATAAAAGGCCACCCATTCCCTCCTTCATCCTCACACCTCCTTGTGAAGGTTCTCTCTCCCCCTCTAGAATTATTCCCCCATGGTCTCGGATTAGCGAGATACATGTTCCTGGTGTCATTTTGTCCGAAGGAGTTGTTGCTCACCGGATCGCTGGAGCGAGGAGGTGGAGGTTGTCCGTGGCTTGAACGTGTGTGCGAAAAGGATGCACGCTGAGTTGAGGGCGCCAGACTTCCTCACGATCTTGAGATCGGCAAGTGTACGACTACATCAACCACGAGTTCCTACTGCTAACAAAGCTCGCTTTCAAGGGTAAGTTCTCTATGGATGTATGTCCACCCGCTTGCTTTGTACCTAGTAGATAGATCTTGGCGTGTAGTTCACACTATAGGAATTTTTGTTTTCTATGCCATGACCCAACAAAGGGTATCGAGCCTGATCTATGCGTAGGTGCTTTGCACGGGTAGTACACATATGCTTATATGTGGCGATGATGATCATGTTATTGCATCTTCTATGTACTTTGGATATTGGTGGCATAGTGGGATGAAGCGGCCGACCAACCTTATATGTCATCGCATATGAGACCGGTTCCACGATTGACATGCAACTTGTTTTGCATAAGTGGTCAAGGGTGTCTGTCTCTTCTACTATAGTCAATATCTGATTTACAACGAGTTGCTAATAACTTGGTTATCCTCGTTGTGGTTCATGTTCGTAGGTTAGACAGGTTCTATCTCCGAAAGCCCTAAGCTACGTAAAACTTGCAATTGATAAATTAGAGGCGTCTAGTTTAGATCGTTGCTGGGCTAGTGTTTTGATATGGTATTGTTGTAAGTAGATGTATAATAGATACTCTTACAACTCACTTAACGTGTAAGTTCCATAGACCTTGGCCTTACACACAAAGGAATGATAGAGATCATACCACGATGCAAATGATAGAGATCAAATGCATGGACCATATCACCTCACTTCACACATTAGATGTTAGCATCTTATATTGCTAGTTTGCGCTTTGGTAGCATTATAAGATGATCCCTCATTTAGATATCAAGATAAAATGTGTTCTTCCTTAAGTATGCACCATTTTGTGGATCGTGTTTTGAGGCATCACGTGATGATCGGGTGTTCTCAACTCTACGCTTTCATACAACGGGTGTAAGACTGTTTTACACACGCAAATACTAAGGTTCTTATTTGACGAGCCAAGCATGTACAGACATGGCCTCGGAACACGGACCGAAAGTTTAAGCATGAGTCATATAGTTGATATGATGCCCATATAGATGCTCGCCTTTGAAGCTACACCGACTCACGTGATGATCGGACTTGGTGTAGTGGATTTGGTTCATGTAATCACCAAAAGGACACGAGGGGTGTCGTTTTTGAGTGGGAGTTCATTAGTAATTTGGATTAGTCGAACTCAATCTATCATAAACTTAGTCTAAATATACTTTACAAATTCTGTTGTAGATGGCACCACCTGCTTTTAATTTCAATGTGTTCATGGAGAAAGAGAAACTTGTTGCGAATGGTAGCAACTTCACCAACTGGGCTATGAATTTGAGGATTCTCCTCACTGCTGCACAAAAGCAATATGTGCTAGATGCGCCGCTAGGCCCCCCACCAGCTCCTGATGCCCCTAACGAGGAAAAGAACGTCTATATAACTCGTCAGGAGGACCACAACTTAGTTCATTGCGGCATACTGTATGGGCTAGAGCCAGAACTTCGAAAACGTTTTGAAAATGGCAATGCCTTTGATACCATGGGAGAATTGAAAATGATTTTTGATACCCATGCTGCCGTAGAGAGTTATAATGCTATAGAAAAATTATTTAGCTGCATGATGGAGGAAAACAGCTTCGTTAGTGAGCACGAACTCAAAATGTCTGGGTACGCCGATAAGCCTGTGTCCCTTGGAATAACGATTCCCATTGACTTAGGCATACATCGTGTTCTCCAATCTCTACCACCTAGCTACAAGAGCTTCGTGATGAACTATAATATGCAGGGCATGAAGAAGTCTCTTCCCGATCAATGCTTAAGACTGCAGAAGTGGAGATTAGGAAATAACATCAAGTGTTGATGATCAATAGGACCACCGGTTTCAAGAAGGACAAGAAAGGCAAGCACATGGGAAAGAAGGGTGGCAAGTCTGTTGCCACGCCTGAAAAGAAACCCCGAGCTGGCCCTAAGTCTGACACCGAGTGCTACTATTGCAAGGGGACTGGCCATTGGAAGCACAACCACCCCAAGTATTTGGCGGACAAGAAGTCCGGCAAGGCAAACAAAGGTATATGTGATATACATGTTATTGATGTGTACTTGACTAGTACTCGCAGTAGCACCTGGGTATTTGATACGGGATCGGTTGCTAATATATGTAACTCGGTTCAGGGGCTGCGGAACAAGCGACAACTAGCAAGGGATGAGGTCACGATGCGGGTCGGCAATGGATCAAGAGTTGATGTGATCGCCGTCGGAACGCTGCCTCTCCATATGCCATCGAGATTAGTTATAAACCTAAATAATTGTTATTTGGTGCCTGCACTGAGCATGAACATTGTATCCGGATCGTGTTTGATGCAAAGTGGTTATTCATTTAAGTCTGAAAACAATGGTTGTTCGACTTATATGAATAATATCTTTTATGGTCATGCACCTATGTTGAATGGTTTGTTTCTGTTGGATCTTGATAGTAGTATTACGCATATTCATAATGTTGATGCTAAAAGGATTAAACTTGATAATGATATATCTACATATATGTGGCAATTGTCTAGGTCATATTGGCGTTAAGCATGAAGAAACTCCATTCGATGGACTTTTGGAATCACTTGATTTTGAATCATTTGATACATGTGAGCCATGCCTTATGGGCAAGATGACTAGAACGCCGTTTTCCGGTTCAATGGAACGGGTGACAGATCTATTGGAAATCATACATACTGATGTGTGTGGACCAATGAGTGTGTCGGCGCGAGGTGGATATCGTTATTTTGTTACTTTCACGGATGATTTGAGTAGATATGGGTATATCTATTTGATGAAACACAAGTCTGAAACTTTTGAAAAGTTCAAAGAATTTCAGAATGAAGTGGAAAATCATCGTAACAGAAAGATCAAATTTCTGCGGTCCGACCGTGGAGGAGAGTATCTTAGTTACGAGTTTAGCACACATATGAAAGACTGTGGAATAATTTCACAACTCACGCCTACCGGAACACCACAACATAATGGTGTGTCAGAACATCGTAATCGTACTTTATTGGATATGGTTCGATCTATGATGTCTCTGACTGACTTGCCACTGTCATTTTGGGGTTATGCACTAGAAACCGCTACATTCACTTTAAATAGGGCACCATCTAAATCCGTTGAAAAGACACCGTATGAATTATGGTTTGGAAACAAACCTAAGCATCATTCTTAAAGTTTGGGGATGCGATGTTTATGTGAAGAAACTTCAACCGGATAAACTCGAACCCAAAGCGGAAAAATGCGTCTTCATAGGATACCCTAAGGAAACGATTGGGTATACCTTCTATCACAGATCCGAGGGCAAGGTCTTTGTTGCCAAGAATGGATCCTTTCTTGAGAAGGAGGTTCTCGCGAAAGGTGTGAGTAGTCGGAAGGTAGAACTCGAAGAGGTTATTGAACCTTCTCTTCATGAAATGGCGAGTAGCGCAACTCCAAAAGTTGTTTCGGAGTTGGCTTCACCTAATGAAGAGAGAGCTAATGATATTGATCATGAAACTCCGAAAGAGGACACTACCGAACCTCGCAGGTCAAGCAGGACACGTGCAGCTCCTGAACTGTACGGCAATCCTGTTATGAATTTCATGATTGATGAAATGGATGACCCTGCGACATATGAAGAAGCGATGATGAGATCGGATTCCAACAAATGGCTAGAAGCCATGAAATCCGAGATGGAATCCATGTACGAGAACCAAGTTTGGAACTTGGTGGACTTACCTCATGACCGAAAGGCCGTTGAGAATAAATGGATTTTCAAAAGGAAAACTGATGCTGATGGTAATGTGACCATCTATAAGGCTCGACTTGTCGCAAAGGGGTTTCGACAAATTCAAGGAGTTGACTACGATGAGACATTCTCTCCCGTAGCGATGCTTAAGTCGGTTAGGATTATGTTAGCAATTGCTGCATATTTCGATTATGAAATATGGCAGATGGATGTCAAAACTGCATTCCTCAATGGTAATATTGAAGAAGAGTTGTATATGATACAACCTCAGGGTTTTGTCGATCCTAAGGAAGCTAATAAGGTGTGCAAACTTCAGCGATCCATCTATGGACTGAAGCAAGCATCACGAAGTTGGAATCTCCGTTTTGATGAGGTGATCAAAGAGTTTGGATTTGTCCAAACTTATGGAGAGGCTTGTATTTACAAGAAAGTGAGTGGGAGCAATGTGGCATTTCTGATATTATATGTGGATGACATATTATTGATTGGAAATGATTTAGATCTTTTAAACAGTGTTAAAAGTTATCTAAACAGGAAATTTTCGATGAAGGACCTTGGTGGAGCTTCATATATATTAGGCATTAAAATCTATAGAGATAGATCAAGACGCCTAATTGGGCTATCGCAGAGTACATACCTTGATAAGATATTAAAGAAGTTTAATATGGACGGAAGTAAGAAGGGGTTCTTACCTATGTTGCAAGGCAAGACATTGAGTAAGACTCAAAGTCCGGCTACGGCGGAAGAAAGAGAGATAATGGATAGGATCCCCTATGCCTCAGCCATAGGCTCTATATTGTATGCCATGCTATGTACAAGACCGGATGTGGCACATGCTATTAGTTTGACTAGTAGGTACCAATCTGATCTAGGTTCGGAACACTAGATAGCGGTCAAAAATATCCTTAAGTACTTGAGAAGAACTAAGGATATGTTTCTTATATACGGAGGTGAAGAAGAGCTAGTCGCTAAGTGTTATGTTGATGCTAGCTTTGACACTGATCCAGATGACTCTAAGTCTCAATCCGGATACATATTTCTCTTGAACAGAGCAGCAGTTAGTTGGAGGAGCTCCAAACAACCTGTGGTGGCTAGATCAACAACGGAGGCGGAATATGTTATTGCTTCAGAAGCGGCGCAGGAAGCGGTTTGGATGAAGGAGTTCATTACGGGCGGGTGTGGTTCAGTCGTTGGACCCGATGGTGATCTATTGTGACAACAATGGAGCCATAGCCAACGCCAAGGAACCAAGGTCTCACAAGAATTCCAAGCATATTAAGCGCCGGTTTCACTCCATCCGCGAACATGTCAAGGATGGAGATATAAAGATTTGTAAAGTGCACACGGACCTGAATGTAGCAGATCCGTTGACTAAAGTACTCCCTAGGGAAAAACATGATCAACACCAGAACTCCATGGGTGTTAGATTTATCACTATGTTAACTAGATTATTGTCTCTAGTGCAAGTGGGAGACTGAAGAAAATATGCCCTGAGAGGCAATAATAAAGTTGTTATTATGTATTCCTTGTATATGATAGATGTTTATTTTACATGCTATAATTGTATTGATAGGAAACATCAATACATGTGTGTTTAATAAACAAAAAGGGTTCCTAGTCATGCCTCTCTTATAGACTAGCTTGTTGATTAACAAGATGATCAAGGTTTCCTGATCATGGACATTGGATGTTGTTAATAACAAAGTCACACCATTGGTGGAATGATGTGATGAACATTCATCCGAAGTATAGCATTACGATCAAGTCATTGTGTTTATATTGCTATAACATCATACGAAGTAATCTTTATCCTTAGACCATGAGATCATGTTAATTGCTAACACCGGAAGAGTATCTTGATAACATCAAACGTCACACCGTAACAAGGTGACTATAAAGATGGGTTCGATTACGAAGGTGTTATGTTGAGGCTCATGGATCAAGAGTGGAATTTGTCAATCCAGATGATGGATAGATATACTCTAGGCCTTCTCGGTGATATCACATTAGGATAGCTTGCAAGCAAGTGATGTGATCACTAGAATGTTATATCACGGGAACGAGAAAAGAGTGCATGTCGGTAACGAGATCAAACTAGGTATGGAGATACCGATGATCAAATCTCGGACATGTAATACATCGAGAGATAAAGGGATTTAGTTACAAGCGTTAAAGGTTCTCACGATCACAGGAGTCATCGTTGAATGTGTAGGAGTCGATCACGGATCTCCGAGGTCCCTGCTGATTATTGATCGGAGAAGGGTCTCAATCATGTACGCATTATTCATGAACCGTAGGGTGGCACACTTAAGAGTTACCGGACACCATTTTGGAGCACATATGTTTTAGACGAAAGAATTGCAAAGCACAGAATTGTTTCAATAGAAACCGAAATTGTTTTGGGTGAAATTGCGTAAGGTGCATGTGATATTGAAATATTGCAAGGGGATATATGTGAATGTTTGTTAATTAAAGTAATTAACAAAATTCTGAATAAATTTAAGAGTTTTATTAAATGAGAGAGCATTAAATTTGGAGAAACTTAATGCATTTAAAGTGAAGACTTTAAAAGGGAATGTGAAGAGGCATTTTAATGTGGAGGAGTTACCACTACATGAATGGGGGAGGTGACGGGTCACCCCCCATGCGCCGGCCATGGAGAGAGGGGGCACCCCCTCCTCCTATAAAAGGCCACCCATTCCCTCCTTCATCCTCACACCTCCTTGTGAAGGATCTCTCTCCCCCTCTAGAATTATTCCCCCATGGTCTCGGATTAGCGAGATACATGTTCCTGGTGGCATTTAAATGCGGAAGGAGTTGTTGCTTCCTGGATCACTAGAGTGAGGAGGTGGAGGTTGTCCGGTGGCTTGAACGTAAAAGTGAAAAGTGCGGATGCGGTGCTGAGTTGCGGCGCTCGGACTTCCTCACGATCTTGAGATCGGCAAGTGTAAGACTACATCAACCACGAGTTCCTACTCGTTAACAAAGCTCGTTGTCTTCGAGGGTAAGTTCTCTATGGATGTATGTCCACCCGTTTGCTTTGTACCTAGTAGATAGATCTTGGCGTGTAGTTCACACCGTAGGAATTTTTTGTTTTCTATGCTGCGGACCCAACAACCCACTGAGGAGGTGTTATCCAGGCAAACTCAGAGGAGAGCAAAGGCATACACAATCATCAATTCCAAGCTATACAAACGGAGTGTGACCAATGTCCTCCAGCGATGCGTTGACCCAGAAGAAGGGCTTGACATCCTCCGAGATATACATCAAGGGGAGTGCAGGCATCATGCCTCGTCCCGAGCCTTGGTGGCAAAAGCTTTCCGGCATGGATTCTACTGGCCAAGTACCTTAGAACAAGCAGAAGATCTGGTGAGAAAATGCAATGGTTGTCAGAGGTATGCTACCAAGACACATATGCCTATGTCAGAACTCAAAACCATACCAATCACGTGGCCATTTGCCGTATGGTGTTTGGATATGGTTGGCCCGTTCAAATCAGCAAGGGGGAATATGACTCACATTTTGGTCATGGTGGATAAGTTTACAAAATGGATTGAAGTGAAGCCTATAAGAAAATGTGATGGAGCTACGGCCATAACATTTGTCAAAGACATTATCTTGAAATACGGTTATCCTCACAGTATCATAACTGATAATGGCACAAATTTTGCTGAAGGAGCATTCTAACGGACCCCGCATCAAATGGACAAGTGGAAAGATCCAACGGATTGGTATTATCCGGGATAAAACCTCAGCTCATTGAGCCTCTACAAAGATCAGCGGGGTGTTGGATAGAAGAACTACTAGCGGTACTATGGAGTTTAAGAACAAATCTGAATCGATCAACAGGCTATACGCCATTTTTTCTGGTATATGGGGCAGAAGCTGTATTGCCAGCCAACATAGAGCATGATTCGCCTAGGGTCACCCAATACACAGAAGCCAAAGTGCAAGAAGCCCGGCAAAATGATGTTGATCTGCTGGAAGAAGCGAGAGAATTGGCATTGTCCAGATCCGCCATATATCAACAAAATCTCCGACGCTATCATAGAAGGAAAGTGAGCCCCCGAGTTTTCTGGGAAGGCGATCTGGTGCTCCGGTTGGTACAACGTACCGCTGGCATGCATAAGTTATCCCCCCATGGGAAGGGCCGTTCTGTAGCATCCCATCTGTCTAACATCTGTAATGCTACATGGTCTAATAATAAAATGCTACTTCCTACATATAATTGTTGCACCATAATTATATCATGATCATGTCATCATGCCGCCTTGCATTTGAGAATCATATAAAACCCTTTTCATTTGGCTCTTATCTCATATGCACTATTAATTTTATTTGCCTCTTGATATCTTGTATTTGGTTCTTGATAAATGCTTGATGCCCAAGTTGAGTTGGGGGCATATCTTTTATTAACTTCACCACCTTCACTTGTCACCACCTTATAATTCCACCATCCTAATTATACATGAGCTTTTACATTTTTCCTTTGGCATTTAAATCTAGCTCATGTGGGTTGGGATGGATCCACTTCTATTTCCACATGCTCTCACACTAGCATCATGTTGTTTTCACATTATTGATATGTGGAGACACCTTTGCATGCCTTGTGAGTGGTACCCCCTTTTCTAGCTTCCATATGGATTGTTATGGAATAGTTTCTCATGTTGAAATATTGTTGAGGATATTATACACCTAGTGGAATATACACACTATCATGTCCAAATTACATTCAAATTTGAGCATCTCCACCTACCCCACATGGAACATCCTTTTAATTCTTTTGGTTTAGCCCTAGATCCATATTTTTGTAATGCATGTGAATCAAGGCCATGAGATTTTATTTTGTTTTCACAAGATTAAACATGGCACTTGATAAATATGCATGGGCCATGCAACAATCACCACCATCCTATTCTTTTGGGTTTTACTTGGCTTTTGAGTGAATCTTTTCTTTTGTTGAGCTCTACTCCCTTCTCTCTCAACCCTCACCATCTTGGTTGTTCTCTCCTTACCATGTGCCCACCAAATCTCACCCCTCACATGTGTGGCCATATCAAACCTCCCCTTCAAACCCATCCCTCTCCATATCCATCTCACCCCTTGATGGGGCTTGATCTTGCCATGATCTAGGAAGGCATGTAAACCCCAAACCTCACCTCACCTTCCTCTACTTCCCACCACTCCATCCATGCATGATCAAGTGTGATCATAGCTAAACCCTAACCCTCCACCTTACCCCAACCCTAACCCATCTATCTCACCACCCTAACCAGCCCCATGCCGAGGCACCACCCCCATCCACCCCTTCTCAAACCCTAACCCTAGCCCGAGCCTCCCTTGCTCGACACCCCCATGCCATCTACCCCTCCCCTCTCGGTTCCCCTCTCTCTCTCGCTGCAAGCAGGTCCCACCCAAGCCTCCTGCCCTTCCTTCCTACCTGGCCCAGCTGCAGCCACCCCCTGACCCGAGCCACGTCGAGGACGTGAGGAGGAGGAGGAGAAAGGTGGCCACCCTACCACCTTTTCCACCGAGCCTTCCCACGGCATTCTGTCTCCCCTCTACTTTATCTACCCCCTCTCTCTCCTCCGCTGCACCTTCCCCAGGCCCCTGTGCCACAGCTCCTTCCCCATCTCCCCTGCCACCACCTCTTCCATCGCCGGCCACCAACCTCGGCATTGGTGTCCACCACATATCGAGGAGGCGGGCGTGGTTGTTGGGTTGTCGGGGAAGCCAGGAAGGTCCCTGGCGTCACCCCTGTGCACGGAGCCGAGGAGGAGACGGTCCAGCCCGCAGCACGCCGTCAAGGCCGAGCCAAAACCCTAATTCGCCGGCCGCCAGCAATGTCACTGATCCTCTGCGCTACCGGCCGAGCCATTACCACCAACGTCACCGCGGTGAGCCGCCCCATCTCCCTGACACCTCTTGGCCGTGTTCGCTTCCTGGACGCGCCACTCGTTTTGACGAACGCCTTCTGTGCGCCAGCGTTCGCGGTCGGTTTTCCTCGCTGTGGCGTCGCAGAAGGACAACTAGCCGCGCAGCCTTCCCCCAACACCAATCCCCATCCACCGCAGCGGTTGCCACCGCTGCTTGTATGAGGTCGTGAGTTCGAGCCCCATTGCCTTAACATGCGTCTCTGTCGCTTTAAATCCGTGAGAAGAAAAACAGTAGTTGGTGCACTTTTCCAGATAACCCCCACCTTTTTGCCGGCTCAACCCGCGCCTCCCCAGGACCCACATGTCATCGGCTGATGCCGTTTTACGAAAAGGCACCTCGGCTTTTGTGGTTTCACGCCTGCGCTTCCCCGTATCCCCCACGTGGCAGGCCCCCGCTGGCGCACCCGCGTGTGGGTCCGCTCGAACGCCGGTCCCGCTTGTTAGTTGCTGTGGCTGGCTGAGCGCGCGGTAAGAAAACTCTTTATCGCACGCAGTGTCGCCAGCTCAGCACGGTACCACCTGTCCGTGTCTGTGGCTAGATCCCTCTGGGTATAAAAGTGTCTGTTCTTTTCTGTTTTAAATAAAAACAATATCAGAAAATGTTCAATATGATTTTAAATCCAGAGTTTAATAACTTTTAATTGGTGATTCCAAATTTGACAAATAATATATGTTTTTGAACCAGAAAAATGGGAGGATTTCAAATCTGCCATCCAAAATAATGTTTGACTAATTTAAATTTTCGAAATTGTTTAAATGCAATAAAAATGCCTTTTCTCAATTAATTAATAACTTTAAATCTACAACTTCAATTTTGATAAATAATATGTCTAAATCGATCAGCGCGACGAGCCCGTTCTAACTATGCATTCCATGTTCTGAATTGCAGCATGCATCTTATAAATATAAAAGTATACAGCAATTTATTTGGGAGCAAAACATGACTAAAACTTAATAAAATGCTTTATTCTTGTACCCCACACCTCACCCATGCCATGCTACATTATTGCCATGTAAATTGTGCATCATTCATCATGGCATGCTTGTTTGCTTGTCGCATTTTATTCATATGCTTGTACACTTTATTTATGTTGGCCCTTGTTTGTTTGGTTCTTCTTCAAATAGACGCCGAGTAGGGGAAATATCAGGAATCCCAGGAGTACTATCCAGATCCGTCTCTCGCTTCAACTGAGCTGCCAAGCAAGCACTACCACATGCTTGCATACATATAGGACCTATTGCCTCTATCTTATTCTTGCATCATTGAGTCGCGTGACGAGGTTTGATCTCGTTAATGCCCATTGTTATGGACTTGGGTTTTGGAGAAGATGGGGATGCTGGAGATCGTGGCACGGTTAACAGACAAGCAACCAGGGGACACAAGATTTACCCAGGTTCAGGCCCCCGGAGGGAAAACCTTACTCCTGCTTGTCTGCTCTTTTATTACGGCGGAACCGAAGGTTATAGGGTGCGCAGATTCGATCTGGCATGGATGCGTGTGCGAAAGTATGAGTCGAGGTGTTGCCCTAGGACGTGCCCTCCTGGCCTTTATATAGACTTAGGCAGGTCCCGGGCGTAGTCCTAGTCGGTTACAAGTTCTAGGGTTTTACCCCTTTGAATTTCCTATCTCCTCTAGTCTTGTTCTCCAAGGATCCGAAGACGTCATGGGCCTTGGCCACCCGAAAAACTTCACGGGCCAGCGTATGTCTGCCGTGGGCCTTCCATGGGCTGGACTAGGTATGCTGAAGTTATGTAACCGTAGGGTATAACCATGTCAGTAGTCCCCGAGTGATCAGTCGAATCGTAGATTCGGCTGAGGACTCTTCCATCCTTCGGGAGCAGCTATGTGTTAATAGTATATGTGTGTAGGGATTGTTGATGCGTGTGCCTGACTCACCCGACGGATCAGGGTCAGTTAACTGTCTTAGGACGAAACAACACGATCTTCTTCAGGTTCGGGTCCCTTAACCCGGACCTGGAACATATGCTGGCGTAATTCGACTCAGGCCACGGAGGACTTACAGGAGTGGAATTCCAGTGATTTTAATTGGTGTACCCAACGCGTCCGTCGGGATTTTTCATCGCACTGCTGATGCAGTTCATACTAGCGAGCGTAGTCGGTGCGTTGCCGGGCCATCGGATGATATCAGGGTCTTATCTTTGCGTCAGACGCAACATCCGAATGTTTATCACCGCGGAGGTGTTTGGTGTACAAGGAGGATGTTACTCACTTAGCATTAATTGGGGCAGAGTTGCGAAAAGTTTTGCGTGCTGATCCAAAGATCGCGATCGAATATTTCATAGGGTGTGCGCGACCAGCATCCTATGGAGTAACCCCAGTGTGCCCAAGTGTTCGAGTCGTAGACTCGAACGGAGACTTTTAGTTCAAGCATTGTTTCAAGCATAAGTCCGCAGGACTCGAAAATTTTCGGATGCTTAAATCCATCCTCCCTATGGGAGTAGCCCCCGAGTCCGTAGTGGAGTCGTAAACTCGACGTAGGACTCAGAGAAATAATTTTGTCCTCATTTGTCTGTCCCATAGGGTGCGGCAACAGCTCGTCGCAGGGGTGAAGGCTGCCTTGTCTCTTGTGAGGGTGCACCGCCCTGATGTAGATTTGGCTGCTGTGGCGACTGGGCCACCTCCTCGACCAGATGGTGGCGAGTGGAATATGCGTCCGCACTACGCGGCTGTAAGGCAGTATGCCGAACAGATTATAGATTTGTTTGAGCAGCGTGCTCAGGTTATTCTTCAGAATAGGTAGGGCCTGAAAATAAACAGATAGATGTAAAATTTGTATATTGCGACTGGGCGTGTATGTGCCCTTTGTTTGTAAAGGTTTGCTTGTTTGCGAGCACGTAGTGCTTTGATTTAGTACGTGCCCTTTTTGTTTGCCTGACGTGGTCAGCTACTCAGGTGTACACGTTTTGTCCTCAGTCGATGAAATCGTGAGGTGGGGGGAGCCCCCGAGTATGTGCCCTTTTGGTTTGCCTGACGTGGTCAGCTACTCAGGTGTACAGGTTTTGTCCTCAGTCGATTAAATCGTGAGGTGGGGGGAGCCCCCGAGTGCGTATGTAGCATGTAGTTGCAGAAAATAGTCAACCGAGGGTTGGGGGCGAGGTACTTAGCTTTATTTATATCGTAATGGAGGAGGTACATGGTTCGGCTGAGTAGCCTTGGCTGGAAGCCTTATTGGAAGTAAAAGGGGGGTAGGTTGCTACGAGTAGAATCGTCGCAGGTGCGAGACGTTCCACGGGTTGGAGTATGCGACTCCAGACTCCGCGTGCTTGAGGCGATAGGCGCCACCTGGGATGACTTCGGTGATGACATATGGTCCTTCCCATGGTGAATCGAATTTGCTCGGTCGCTTTTGCTTGAGTCGCAAGACGAGGTCTCCTTCGACGAAGGACCTTGGGCGCAGCCGGCGGCTGTGATAGTTGCGGAGACTCTGCTGGTACACCGCTGATCGAGCTGCTGCTATATCCCGTGCTTCGTCGAGTGTGTCGACGGCGTCTTCGAGTGCAGCCGTGGACTCGGCTTCGCTGTAAGCGACGACTCGTGGAGCCTGGTGGCGTACTTCGGCTGGTAGCACAGCCTCAGCCCCGTGCACCATGAAGAACGGTGTGTAGCCGGTGGAGCTGTTTGGCGTAGTACGTAAGCTCCACAGGAAAGACGGTAGCTCTTTCGTCTAGTTTCCAGCTTTATGCTCGAGTGAGCTCATGAGGCGCTTCTTGATGCCGGCGCCGATTAGGCCGTTGGCCTTTTCCACTTGCCCGTTTGTTTGCGGGTGTGCCACTGAGGCATACGTGATGTTGATCCCGAGGCCTTCACAGAAGTCCTGGAATTCTTCGGAGATAAAGTTCGATCCGTTGTCGGTGATGATGCTGTGCGGTACGCCAAACCTGTAGACAATGGATTCGAAGAACTTGACGGCGGTTTTGCCCTTCTGGTTGGTGACTGGCATGGCTTCGATCCACTTGGTGAATTTGTTGACTGCGACCAGGAGGAAGACGTGTCCTCCCTTTGAGGATTTTGGCAGTTTGCCGATCATGTCAAGGCCCCATTGGGCAAAAGGCCAGGCTATGGGTATGGGTCGAAGTTCGGACCCAGGTGCATGCGGTTTGTCGGCGAACCGTTGGCACCCGTTGCATCTTCGAACGATGTCTTTCGCGTCGCTCATGGCCGTTGGCCAGTAGAATCCTGCTCGCAGAGCTTTGGCGACGAGGGATCGGCTGCCTGCGTGGTGGCCACAGATGCCCTCGTGGATATCTTGGAGTATGGCCTTGCCGTCATTGATGGTGACGCACCGTTGTAGTACGCCCATAATGCTGCGTTTGTACAACTCGCCGTTGATGATGGTGAAGGCTTTTGACCGACGAGATACGCGTCGGGCATCTGTCAGGCTGTCTGTCAATTCTCCGTTTATCAGGAACTGGAGGTATGGACGTGTCCAAGTTTCTTCGACTAGCATGACCTGCATTAGGTTGATCATGGCGACTTTGGTATCCAACTTTTTGGGTCCTTCATGACCTTCGGGTAGCGTAGCCCCCGAGTGTTCTGCTTCTTCGGGTGATCCTTTGGGGAATTTTCGCTTGATGGATGGCACGCAGATCTGTTCGAGGAACACACCTGGTGGTACCTTTGAGCAAGTGGAGCCGATGTTGGCGAGTCTATCGGCCTCCTCGTTGCTCTCTCTTCCAACGTGCCGAAGTTCGCAGCCGTCGAATTCTCCTTCGAGTGCGTTGTATGGCGCGCGGTACGCGATCATGTTTTCGGCGTGTGCGTCGCACTCATTCATCGTCTGCTATACGACAAGGTTGGAGTCACCGTAGATGACCAGGCGCGTTGCGCCACATATTTTTGCCATCTTCATGCCGTGGATGAGGGCTTCGTATTCGGCCTTGTTGTTGGAGGCTCTGAATTTCATCCGAAGGACGTACTTTATCTTGTCACCTTGCGGGGAGGTCAGTATGACTCCTGCCTGCTCGCCCGCGTTTGGAGCCGTCAAAATGCATTGTCCAGCTGCGACATATGCAGGGTGTCGGTACCGCAGCTCCATCCAGTGCACCAGGAAGTCCGGAAGGACTTGAGATTTGATTGCGTGTCGCTTCTCGTAGATGATGTCCAGGGGTGATAGTTCAATGCCCCATAGGGCCACGCGCCTTGTGGCCTCTGGGTTATTCAGGATGCTGTTTAGGGGTGCCTCGTTGACGACCATCACCTGATGCTCCTGGAAGTAGTGGCTCAGTCGTCGAGCTGTCATGAACACGCCGTAGGCCAGCTCAGAAAAGTGGTACCGCTGTTTTGTTGGAGTGAGAACCTCGCTGAGGTAGTAAATTGGGCGTTGTACCCGTGGGTCTTGCCTCCTTCGGTCGTTCGACCACGGTCTGTCTTGACCACCTAGTGTGTGGCTGCTATGTACAAGAACGGGCTCGCGCTCTTTGGCGTAACCAAAACTGGAGAGGTGGAGAGGAGCCGCAGAGGCTTTCGAATCGTCGTTGGCTTCGGTGTCCACTCGAACTTATGCGCTTTGGCAATTGGTAGAATGGTAGGGCCTTCTCGCCCAAGCGGCTGATGAACCTGCTTAGTGCCTCTACTCGCCCTGCGAGCTGCTGAACGCCCTTGAGGTTTTTCGGCTTCTCCATTGTCATGATAGCTTTGATTTTCTTCGGGTTCGCTTCGATCCCTCGTTGAGAGATGAAGTACCCGAGCAGCTGACCCGAGGGGACGCCGAAGGCGCACTTTTCTGGATTGAGCTTGATCCTGTAGCGATCAAGGTTGTCGAACGTCTCGCGGAGATCGTCGATAAGTGTTCTTGCCTCCTTGGTTTTTATGACTATGTCGTCGACATAGACTTGGACGTTGCGACCGATCTGGTCCTTGAGGCAGGCCTGCATGCATCGCTGGTACGTGGCACCCGCGTTCTTTAGCCCGAAGGGCATTGTGTTGTAGCAGTATACTCCGAACGGTGTGATGAATGCCGTTTTCTCTTGATCTTCGACCTTGAGTCGAATCTGGTTATAGCCTGAGTAGGCGTCGAGGAAGGAGAGTTTCTCACAACCTGCAGTCGAATCGATGATCTGGTCGATCCGAGGAAGAGGGAAGTGGTCCTTAGGGCAGTGTTTATTTAGTGACGTGAAGTCCACGCACATCCGCAGGATGTCCGTGTCCTTCTTCGGGACCATCACCGTGTTTGCCAGCCACTCGCTTTCCTTGATTTCCCGGATGAAGTCTGCTGCGAGTAATCTGTTGATCTCCTTGCCGATAGCTTTGGCTCCGGCGGTCTTGGATGGAATGCTTGGTAGCTTGGTGTGCAGGAAGACATTGAGTGCGTTTCGGCGAATTCCACGAACTCTGGCATGTCCGCAGGACACCAGCGAAGATTTCCAGCGCTCACGGAGAATTCGACGAGCACGCCTTCTCTTGATGCTTGAGGTCGTTGGCGATCAGTGCCGTCTTGGAGGCATCCGTTGGATGGACCTGCACTTTCTTGGTGTTGATGGTGGAGTCGAAAGACATGTCAGGTGCGTTCTGCTTTGTGACTGGGGGTAGTCCGTTGTCCGTCACCTCGCGGAGCTTGACAAGCTCGTCTTGCATGCCGAAAGACTGGGAGATTTTGTTGAAATCCCTGTCGCATTGGTCCGATCGGGTGAAGCTCCCGTGGACTGTGATGATGCCCCTTGGTCCTGGCATCTTGAGTAGTAGGTATGCGTAGTGTGGGACAGCCAGGAACCTTGCGAATGCTACACGTCCCAGGATGGCATGGTATTGCGACGGCCAGTTCACCACTTCAAATTCTAGGCGCTCCTGCCGAAAGTTGTTCGGCTTCCCGAAGATGACGTCGAGCCCTATTTTGCCCAGGGGGAAGATGCCCTTCCCTGGGACAATGCCGTGGAACGTTGTGTCTGATTGTTCCAAGCTGCATTGCGGGATCCGCATAGCTGCTAGAGTGCTTGCGAACATTAGGTTGATGCCGCTGCCGCCGTCCATGAAGACGCGACTCATCTCGAAGCCTCCGATCTGTGCCTCCAGCACCAGGGCAGCATGACCTGGGCGAGGGATCTGGCAAGGGTGATCTGCGCGAGTGAATGTGATGCAGGAATCCGATCCGCTGAGGTACTCAGGGATTGCAGGCGGAGTTGCCACGGCCAAGTTGATTTGTCGGGTGATTTTCTTCTGCACCCTGTTGGTGGGGCGTCCCTTCTGGATCATATTTAGTGCTCCCTTTGGTGGGGGGTATGCGACCCCGACGTTGTTTTGCGCTGGTGTGACTGGTTGATTTGGGCCTCCAATAGGTGGCGGTGGAGGAGCTCCGTGTGCTATTTCACCTGGCGCAGGTGCGTTTCCGAATGCAAGAATTGGAGCTTGTTGCCTCATCTGCATCATGCCTTCGCTGAGTTTCTGGAACTCACGGCAGTCCTTGAGCATGTGGCTAGCTTTCTTTTTGCCATCTTGTTTGTCGATGTAGAAGTGGATGGTGCATGGACCCGAAAGTTTGTCGAATGCTGAGGGTCCGTTGTCGTGGTCGAGGCGTTGCAACGACTGCGTTGGTCGTCCGTTGTCGCGGAAGTTTCCGCTGCGGTATCCTCCGCTGTTGCGGCTGTTGTCATTACGGCGGTCGGCGTAGCCGGCTGCGACCATGTCGGGTCCATCGCGGTCCTCGTAGACGCGCGATCTCCTCTTGCTGCGGCGTTCGCGTCTTCGGCCGTAGTCGTCCTCTTCATCTGATTGCGCCCGCTGAATGCAATCTTCGCCGTCTGCCCAACTGTTGGCGATTTCCATGAGGTGGTCGAGTGTCTTGGGATTTACACGCCCAAGTTCCTCCTTGAAGTCTGGGTGCTTGACGCCGTCCCGGAAGGCATCGATGGCCCTTTCTTCGGAGATGTGTGCTGCGGAGTTCTTGGTTGTAGACCAACGTAGTATGTACGAGCGAATAGATTCACCTGTTCTCTGAGTGCAGGATCGCAACTCTTCGATTGAGGCGGGCCTCTTGCTGGTGCCTTTGAAATTTCGAATGAAGCTATAAGCGAGCTCCTCCCAGCTTCGGATGGATCCTGATGATAGGCTGCTAAGCCGGGACCGTTAGCTGCAGCTGAAGGCATTGCATGGCGGTTTCTTTATTGCCTCCGTGAAGCTTGACGGATGACAGATGGTCACTGAGCCAGGACTTTGGATCTTGCGTGCCATTGAACTTCGGAGTATCCGAAGGAAGCTTGAAGTTGCGTGGCATCTGTGTTCGCTGGACGGATCTGCTGAAGCATCGAGCCCCGCAGAGTTCTCCTTCCTCTTCATCCATCTCAGATTCAGACGAGCATGCGCGTTTGGCGCGTGCTTTGTCGATCTTGCGTTGTGTAAGCTTGTCTCTGGCGTCGTAGTCGTGTTTATGGCGGTGCGAGCTCTTCTTCCTTCGAGGAAGATCGTGTTCCTCTTCATCTTCGAATGAGGGAGTGGGGCTCCGGTCGCGCCTGGCCGGAGCTTTCTTCTTCGGCTCCGTAGGAGTGTCTTCGTGGAGCGCATCTCCGATTATTCCTAGTCCGGTGAGTGCGGACCTATGCATGGCCCTTTTCGGGTCCTCCTCCGGAGGTGGGTGAGCCGCGAGATACGCAGTGGCTGCCATGATCGCAGCTTGTGGCGTTTTCGGGATGATGTTGCCGTCGGCGTCCATATCCATGAACGATGTATGGAGAGTTCGGGTCACGTCACGCCGCTCCTTCGGGTCCATGTTTTCCACCCGAGAGTGGTGCTTGTTTCCCTGGTTTCCGTTTGTGCTAGAGCCGGGTCCTTTGGCGGAGAGCGCAGCTCGTCGCGCACTGGACTCGGAGGCTGCTTGCTTGCGTTTGTCGAGCGTCTCCTGCATCTTGACTTGTTTCTTGTGCTCCTCGATGAGGAGGTAGTGGTATGCCATCAGTAGGTCACGTGAGGAGTCCAGAGGTAGGACTATTTCGCCTGCGACGGCGCGGCGTGCTTCGACCCATCCTTCTTTGCTAAGTTGGATGAGGTGGCCCCTGTTTTCCCTGTTTTCGCCGTTTCCACCGTTTTCGCCGTTTCTGTCCTGCGGGTTGGGGTTGGGCGGCGGGTTAGGCGTTTCTTCGTCGGTTTGGATGACTGCGGCGCCTGAGATAGCGCTGCAGATTGGTTGCTTGCCGCGCTTTCGGATCCGGAACCGTAGGTCCTTTCATCCGAAGGTGGATCGCCTGATCGGAGTTGCAGTTCTGCTGCTGTCAGAGAACTCATCTGTTGATGGTGACGCGTAGCACGGGTGTGGAAACCTGGCGGGCCTGATTGGCCAGCATGGGCACACGTTCGTGGAGGCGGAGGGTGCCGCTTGTCCCACAAGCGAAACTCGAACAAGATTTGAGTCCATCGCCACGGGCTCGAAATCCTTCATGGTATCCGCAGTGGGCGGTGAAGCGCCGAAGAGGAGGTGATTCTCTGTCGCCGCGGAGTTGTAGATCGATCGGGTCGGAACCGTCACGACCGCACAATCAGCAGCCCCAGTTCCCACAGACGGCGCCAATTGACGAGGTTTGATCTCGTCAATGCCCATTGTTATGGACTTGGGTTTTGGAGAAGATGGGGATGCTGGAGATCGTGGCACGGTTAACAGACAAGCAACCATGGGACACGAGATTTACCCAGGTTCAGGCCCCCGGAGGGAAAACCCTACTCCTGCTTGTCTGCTCTTTTATTACGGCGGAACCGAAGGTTACAGGGTGCGCAGATTCGATCTGGCGTGGATGCGTGTGCGAAAGTATGAGTCGAGGTGTTGCCCTAGGACGTGCCCTCCTGGCCTTTATATAGACTTAGGCAGGTCCCGGGCGTAGTCCTAGTCGGTTACAAGTTCTAGGGTTTTACCCCTTTGAATTTCCTATCTCCTCTAGTCTTGTTCTCCAAGGATCCGAAGACGTCATGGGCCTTGGCCACCCGAAAATCTTCACGGGCCAGCGTATTTCTGCCGTGGGCCTTCCTTGGGCTGGACTAGGTATGCTGAAGTTACGTACCCGTAGGGTATAACCATGTCATCGCGATTGCATTAAATTGAATCCCAAGAACTGCATAGCCTTCACTTTTAAACCCCACCGAAGCTTGTTCCTCCATCCCATGAGCCATTACTACAGGAGTTGTTTGAGCCATGCGAGTCGTAGAGCAGCATGTGTAGGGTATGTGAGTGTCTGATGGATAACAAGGTACCTAAACAACTTAACCTGAGTAGTAATGGGATAACTAATGAAAGAGGCACCGGTGGGCAATATCTGCTATTTGGTTATTCATGCTCACTTGTTTCCCATAGGACCCCGAGTACTTGATTCCTGTTCCTTGACTATTCGCACTATCCACATCCGGGAGGCCTTATGGACCCCCCTGAGCCAGAGCTTGATTCATTTCTATTTCTTGGGGCCACAAAGTAGTTTGAGGCTTTATTACTATCCTGTACTTATGCCATGCTTTACTGCTTTATTTAAGATTGTGCGAGGAGCACCTATACTGTTTAAGAATGCGGAATGTTTTCGCGGTATCGACAGGCCCAGTCACATTTTCGGGTTCCCAGTCGTTTACAACCATTGTCGCAAACCCTGGGTCCATCTCGGAGCCGGCCAACTTCGTTGCGGGTAGCTTATTGGGGTGGCCCCCTGAAATATTTCTGAATCCTGTGATCTCTTTGTCGTGAATGCCTCGTTGGGTTTTGAGTTGGTTTTTCCGAGGTTGATCGAGTGTGTGTTGCTATTTGTGAACCCCTGCAGGGTAAATCTTTCTGAAAGCCGTGTCCGCGGTTATGGACGACTTGGAGCACAGTTTCTCGATCATAGACAAGTATAACTAAAGTACCGCTTTTAACCTGACTAAATACCTGACTAGTAAATAGTGCAATACTCATGGAATGGTTAATAAAACTGCCAACGGAGGGGTTGTTCGTCCGCTTTCTCGTTGGTAAGCGAGAAAGAGGATGGATCTGTTACTTATACTGTTATAACTGTTGTTTCTAATTAACGGACATCCGTCTATCATTGGTTAGGCGGATGGTTAGCGAGTATCTATAGACTTGTTAGTATTATCTTTTGCTGCAATTGCGTCACCCCAGGTTATGTCCCCTTTAGAGGCATAAAGACTTGCTGAGTACCCCTAGGGTCTCACACGATAAATTGTTTGATTCAGATGAACAGGTGTATTCGCAAGATGGATACTGGGTGGAGGAGACAGATGATGTTCACAATGATCACGCGGTGTAGAGATTCCGGGGATGGGGATCCGCGAGATCTGTGGGCGGGATGTGTTTATTTATGTGGCATCTTTTGCCGATTTGCTTCTTATCCGTACTCGGATCTTGTTTTCCGCTTCCGCCTGATACTCTGATGGTTGATGTATGAGGAGCTATCCTAAACTATTATCTCTATCTAGGTTATTTGGATCTTGCCGTATGGCGTTGCAATATTTCTATTTCCTTTAGATGGAATGGCTCTGAGAACTGTTGTATGGTAGCTTGCATACATACTCACTTGTGTATGTATTTGATCTCTTCGCATGTTGCCTACGCCGCTCGCTCTTGTCCCGATGTCTTGGAATTGGTTAGGACGGCCGACGGGTCTACACGTGGGTGGCTCCTAGGCCCCCGCTGTACTATTTTAACCACTTCCGGTTCATCCAGGCTTGAACTTAGAGCGTAGGGTCCGAGGTAGTTACAATTGGTATCAAAGCCATCCCGCCCTTCAGGGTCTCAGCCAAATGGTCGTTGTCAGTCTAGCAAATATTTTTGGTAGCTATGTACACTAGGGAAAAACAAAAACGTGAGAGTAGGACTGCTTCCATTTTTCTTCTTACCCACCCACCCTTTTATGGTAAGGAAGTGTAACATTTTCAATCCTCTTCTAAAATTCAAACTAGGATTCACGTGTTCTGGGTTCCGTAGTACCATAGGTTGTGTGTGTGTGTGTGTAATTCCTTGTCTATCTGTTGCATCCAACTTGTTGTCGCTATCTGTCTTTTGGTTATCAACTGTCGATACATTCCATATCGACAGGCTTTTGTAAACCGATGCGATCTATCTGATTCGTTGTATACCGACGCGATCTGTCTTACTCTTTGTTACCCGACGCTATCTTGTTAGGGGTGTTTGTTTTCCATAGTTGCTAATCTTTAGGTTCATCTTAAGAAGAAGGTGTTGGGATATGTGTTTTACTTATTCATGTGCGGAGTAATGATTTGAGTGCGGGATGGAGTCGCGACCATACCACTACTTTTATCATTCGCTCTTGTATATTGAATTGGTAGAGTTACTAATCTTGCTTCGTTAAGAGGTTTTGCGCATATAGTGGTATTTTAATGCCGAAATTTGCGATTTTTTTTCTTCGATAGCTTTGTGTACCACACTCCTTGTTCAGTCGTGTGCGATATGCTTAATATCCTCTAGGTGATTTGAACTTTGTTGATATTTTAATATCATCTTAGTAATTTGTATCCTTTAATCTTGGTTAATTCCATTTTGGTACTATTTTGGATTATTATTATTCTCCATTATGGTACTGACTTGTGTTTTATATCAATCACAGGATAGCACCACCACGCCGTTCTGAGGAGGACATACCACCTGAACTGGGGGCTGCGTTGGCAAGTATTGCTAATGCCTTGGGAGCAATGCAGCAGAACCAACAGCGTTTTGAAGAAAGTGTCAGGAGGAATGAATTTGTTCCGCTACCTCCACCTCCCAAGCGAGGAGACATCAAGAGCTTTCTGAAGTTCAACCCGCGCCACTTTGAGGTGTCTGATCAGCCTCTGGACGCAGATGATTGGCTGCGTGAGATGTCAAGGTTGCTGATGACTACTGATGTTCCTGAGCAAGAATGGGTAAAATGTGCCACTCACCTTCTGAAGGGAGATGCAGCTCTGTGGTGGGAGAATTACTTGAAGGCAAACCACTCTGATTTTCAGCCTACTTGGGAGCAGTTCACTGGGGCATTCAAAGAGCAATATCTGTCAGAAATTGTCATGGAAAGGATGAAGGAAGTGTTTCTCAACCTCAAGCAGGGCAATGACAATGTCAATACCTATATCAGGAACTTCATGAACCTTTCTCGGTATGGTGGCGATGAGATCTCGGATGACAAGAAGAAGCAAAAGAGGTTCAGGCAAGGGCTCAATGCATCTATCAAATATGCAATCACTCATGCAAGGCCGGGGTCTTTTCTGGAACTCCAACATACAGCTCTTCAGGAAGAAGCAAGTAGGCAACTATTTGAGGAGTCCAAGAAACACAGCCGTGACGCAGCAAGCTCTTCAGCTATGACAGCTCCTTCTAAGCGCCGCGTGTGGGTTCCTAACACCCCACAGTCGCTCCCGGCTCCACCAAGACCTTCAAGATACACGACAAGGCCACCAAACTCCTTCACTGCTGCTCCCAGGGCTACAACCACAACTACCCTGGAGCGCTTGGCGGAGTCCCTGGCTACGCTGCTCCACGTCCACCTGGTGCTTGCTACACTTGTGGAAACACTGGGCATCAACACTGGAGTTGTCCCATGAACAACAAAGCTCTTCCTCCACCACCTCCAAGACCTGCGGCAAGTCCTTCTATGGTTCATGCACCTCCACCTCAGGCTCTCAACATCAACACCAAGCCCGGGTCTACTATTGCTCGTGCCAACTGTGTCAACGTTGCTCAAGCTGAGCATGCACCTGGAGTTGTGCTGGGTACGCTTCCTATTAACTCAGTCCCTGCATGAGTTTTATTTGATTCTAGAGCATCGCGTTCATTTGTATCCTTCAAGTTTGCTCAAGAGAATGGGTTGTCATATGATTCGTTACCTAAAAAGCTGATGGTCCTTTCTCCTGGGGCAAGGATGTTAACTTCCAAGATCAGTTATGACAATCAGGTTCAAATTGGGGATTCTTTCTTTCCGGCCTCTTTGATCATTCTGGGCAACTCAGATATTGATATCATTTTAGGCATGGATTGGCTAGCTGCAAATAAAGCTGTGATTGATTGTGCTGAACATTCGGTCTCTTTGAAAATTCTAAAGGCCATATAGTCCTCCAAGTCTGACTCCTGCAATTCGGCTTTTCTCTTTGGCGGCTCTGAATGATGATGCTATGGAGGCTATTCAGAGTGTTCCGGTGGTCTATGAGTTCCCAAATGTTTTTCCTGAAGAGTTACTGGGTATGCCTCCTGACCGAGAGGTCGAGTTTGTGATTGAGCTTGAACCTGGAACCGCTCCTATCTCCAAGCGGCCTTATAAAATGGGTCTTGCTGAGTTGGCTGAACTCAAACGTCAGCTTGATGAACAAGAGAAGTTGGGTTTCATTCAGCATAGTACTTCTTCTTGGGGGTAGCCCAACCATCTCTGTGAAGAAGCGAGACAAGACTGATAGACTTTGTGTTGACTATCGGGCTCTCAATGCTAAAACCATCAAGAATAAATATCCCCTTCTATGGATTAATGATCTCTTCGATTAGCTAGCTGGAGCTGTGGTATTCTCTAAGCTTGACTTGAGAAGTGGATATCATCAAATCAAGATTCGCAAGGAAGATGTTCCCAAAACAACTTTCACCACCCGCTATGGCCTGTACGAGTACACGGTCATGTCTTTCGGTCTCACCAAGGCACCTGCCACCTTCTCGAGGCTTATGAACTCGGTTTTCATGGAGTATCTTGATAAGTTCGTTGTGGTCTATCTGGATGACATCCTAGTCTATTCTAAGTCAAAGGAAGAACATGAAGAACACCTTCGGTGTGTCCTAAACAAACTTCGTGAGAACCGCTTGTATGCAAAGTTCTCCAAATGTGAGTTCTGGCTCCCTCAAGTCACCTATCTTGGTCACATCATCTCTGCCAAGGGCATTGCCATCAACCCAGAAACTGTAAAGACAATTGTTGACTGGCTTCCTCCTGTAAATGTCAAAGAAGTTTGGAGTGTCCTTGGTTTGGCTAGTTATTGCCGTCGCTTCGTGCAGAACTTCTCGAAGATTGCGAAGTCTCTTACCGATCTCCTCAAGAAAGGCAAGAAATACCTTTGGACTCCTGCATGTCAAGCAAGCTTCAAAACACTCAAAGAGAAGCTCACTTCCACACTAGTTTTGATTCCTCCAGATACATCAAAGCCTTTCCAGATATTCTGTGACGCCTCATTGCAAGGATTGGGTGCGGTCCTTATGCAAGAGAAACAAGTTGTTGCTTATGCCTCTCGATAGTTGAATACGCATGAAATCAACTATCCTACACATGACCTCGAGCTCGCAGCAGTTGTCTTTGCTTTGAAAGTATGGAGGCATTACTTGCTTGGCAACCGTTGTGAAATCTTTTCTGATCACAAGAGTCTGAAGTATATCTTCACACAGCCTGATCTCAACCTTCGTCAGAGGAGGTGGATTGAAGCAATCAATGATTTCAATTTGACCATCAACTACACTCCGGGCAAAGCTAATGTCATGGCCGATGCTCTCAGCCGCAAAGCTTATGTCAACAATCTCATGGTGGAAGAACAACAGCCTCTCTTGTGCGAGGAATTCCGTCAGCTCAACCTTGAAATTGTGGATCAAGGGTATCTTCTGAACCTTCTGGCAACCCCTCTCTTGGAAGAAAAAGTTCGCTCCATTCAACTTGGTGAGCCTTACACTAAAAAGATCATCTCCAACATTCAGCTTCCGAAGTATGAGTCCTTCCACGTCGATGACCAAGGCGCTCTTTTCTTTGAACACCGGATGTTTGTTCCGAACTACCCGGGTTTAAGAGAGCAAGTTCTCAAGGTGGCGCATGATTCTGTTCTTTCTATCCACCCTGGCAGCACTAAGATGTACATGGACTTGAAAACAGATTGGTGGCACAGGTTGAAACGATATTCTGCCAAGTATGTCTCGGAGTGCGATGTCTGCCGCAGAGTTAAAGCTGTCCATCAGAAACCTTCCGGTCTTCTACAGCCATTGAAGCCTCCGGAATGGAAATGGGAGAAAGTAGAGATGGACTTCATAACTGGTTTTCCAAGGTCGCAGAAGGGCAACAATGCAATCTTTGTTGTCATCGACAGGCTTTCTAAAGTGGCTCACTTCTTTCTCGTCAAGGAAACAATTTCTGCAATTCAGTTGGTTGAGCTCTATATGAACAGAATTGTCTCTCTGTATGGGGTTCCTCTTGAGATCAGTTCAGACCGTGGAAGCATCTTCACTTCCAAGTTCTGGGGATGTTTCCAAAATGCTTTGGGAACAAAGTTGAACTTCAGCATAGCTTACCATCCTTAGTCGCAAGGACAAGTTGAAAGGATCAATCAGATTCTAGAAGATATGCTCCGTGCTTGCGTTATATCTTTCGGCATGAAGTGGGAAGAATGCCTTCCTTATGCTGAATTCTCTTACAACAACAGCTTCTAGAAAAGTCTAAAGATGGCACCATTTGAGGTTCTCTATGGTTGCAAATGCAGAACTCTGATTGGTTGGTCGGGCGCAGGTGAGAGAACATTGTTTGGCACCGACATTGTAACTCAAGCGGAGGAGAAAGTTCACATCATTCTTGAAAACCTGAAGGTTGCTCAAAGTCGCCAGAAGAGCAACTATGACAGAAAGCACACGGACATGGAGTATGTCCCTGGTGATCTCGTTTACCTTCGTGTCACTCCCATGAGAGGCACGCACCGGTTTGGTATCAAAGGAAAGCTGGCTCCTAGATACATCGGTCCCTTCAAAGTTCGTGGAAGAAGAGGAGAAGTCGCTTATGCTCTTGAGCTCCCTGAAAAACTCAAGGTCCATGATGTTTTCCATATCTCTCAACTCAAGAAGTGCTTCAACGATCCCGTCAGGACTGTGGACCATGAACTCATCAATCTCCAAGAAGATCTGTCTTATCAAGAACACCCCATAAAAATCCTAGAAGTCGTAGAAAGAAGGACTCACAACAAGTCCATCAAGTTCTGCAAGGTGCAGTGGTCGCACCATTCCGTTGATGAAGCCACTTGGGAACGTGAGGATGAGCTCTGTGCCAAGTATCCTACCCTCTTCATGTCTTCTTCTTCTTCCTAGAATCTCGGGGCGAGATTCCTGTTTAGTGGGGGAGAGTTGTAGCATCCCATCTGTCTAACATCTGTAATGCTACATGGTCTAATAATAAAATGCTACTTCCTACATATAATTGTTGCACCATAATTATATCATGCTCATGTCATCATGCCACCTTGCATTGGAGCATCATATAAAACCCTTTTCATTTGGGTCTTATCTCATATGCACTATTAATTGTATTTGCCTCTTGATATCTTGTATTTGGTTCTTGATAAATGCTTGATGCCCAAGTTGAGTTGGCGGCATATCTTTTATTAATTTCACCACCTTCACTTGTCACCACCTTATAATTCCACCATCCTAATTATACATGAGCTTTTACATTTTTCCTTTGGCATTTAAATTAGCTCATGTGGGTTGGGATGGATCCACTTCTATTTCCACATGCTCTCACACTAGCATCATGTTGTTTTCACATTATTGATATGTGGAGCCACCTTTGCATGCCTTGTGAGTGGTACCCCTTTTTCTAGCTTCCATATGGATTGTTTTGGAATAGTTGCTCATGTTGGAATATTGTTGAGGATATTATACACCTAGTGGAATATACACACTAGCATGTCCAAATTACATTCAAATTTGAGCATCTCCATCTACCCCACATGGAACATCCTTTCAATTCTTTTGGTTTAGCCCTAGATCCATATTTTTGGAATGCATGTGAATCAAGGCCATGAGATTTTATTTTGTTTTCACAAGATTAAACATGACACTTGATAAATATGCATGGGCCATGCAACAATCACCACCATCCTATTCTTTTGGGTTTTACTTGGCTTTTGAGTGAATCTTTTCTTTTGTTGAGCTCTACTCCCTTCTCTCTCAACCCTCACCATCTTGGTTGTTCTCTCCTTACCATGTGCCCACCAAATCTCACCCCTCACATGTGTGGCCATCTCAAACCTCCACTTTAAACCCATCCCTCTCCATATCCATCTCACCCCTTGATGGGGCTTGATCTTGCCATGATCTAGGAAGGCATGTAAACCCCAAACCTCACCTCACCTTCCTCTACTTCCCACCACTCCATCCATGCATGATCAAGTGTGATCATAGCTAAACCCTAACCCTCCACCTTACCCCAACCCTAACCCATCTATCCCACCACCCTAACCAACCCCATGCCGAGGCACCACCCCCATCCACCCCTTCTCAAACCCTAACCCTAGCCTGAGCCTCCCTTGCTTGACACCCCCCATGCCATCTACCCCTCCCCTCTCGGTTCCCATCTCTCTCTCGCTGCAAGTAGGTCCCACCCGAGCCTCATGCCCTTCCTTCCTACCTGGCCCAGCTGCAGCCACCCCTGGACCCGAGCCACGCCGAGCACGTGAGGAGGAGGAGAAAGGTGGCCACCCTACCACCTTTTTCCACCGAGCCTCCCCACGACATTCCCTCTCCCCTCTACTTTATCTACCCCCTCTCTCTCCTCCGCCGCACCTTCCCTAGGCCCCTGCGTCACAGCTCCTTCCCCATCTCCCCTGCCACCACCTCTTCCATCGCCGGCAACCAACCTCGGCATCGGCGTCCACCACAGATCGAGGAGGCGGGCATGGTTGTTGGGTTGTCGGGGAAGCCAGGAAGGTCCCCGGCGTCGCCCCTGTGCACGGAGTCGAGGAGGAGACGGTCCAGCCCGCCGCATGCCGTCAAGGCCGAGCCAAAACCCTAATTCGCTGGCCGCCAGCAACGTCGTCGATCCTCTGCGCTACCGGCCAAGCCATCACCACCAACGTCACCGCGGTGAGCCGCCGCATCTCCGTGACATCCTCTTGGCTGTGTTCGCTTCTGACGCACTCGTTTTTGACGCCTTAAGCGCCGGCGTCATGATCGGTTTTCCTCGCCGTGGCGTCGCAGAAGGACAACTAGCCGCGCAGCCTTCCGCTAACACCAATCCCCATCCACCGCAGCGGTCGCCGCCGCCTGCGCGTGCGCCAGAGGTAGCGAGTTTGAGACCCGCTGCACCGCGCCGCGCTTCTCTGTCAGTTTCGTCAGTCATCCATGAGAAGAAAACCAGTAGTCGGTGCACTTTTCCAGATAGCCCCCACCTTTTTGCCGGCTCAACCCACGCTCCCCAGGCCCCACCTGTCATCGGATGATGCCGTTTTACGAAAAGGCACCTCGGCTTTTGTGGTTTCACACCCGCGCTTCCCCGGATCCCCCACGTGGCAGGCCCCCCGCTGGCGCACCCGCGTGTGGGTCCGCATGAACGCCGTTCCCGCTTGTCAGTTGCTGTGGCTGGCTGAGTGCGCGGTAAGAAAACTCTCTATCGCGCGCAGTGTCACCAGCTCAGCGCGGCCCCACCTGTCCGTGTTTGTGGCTAGATCCCTCTGGGTATAAAAGTGTCTGTTCTTTTTACTATTTTAAAACAATATCAGAAAATGTTTAATATGATTTTAAATCCAGAGTTTAATAACTTTTAATTGGTGATTCCAAATTTGACAAATAATATATGTTTTTGAACCAGAAAAATGGGAGGATTTCAAATCTGCCATCCAAAATAATGTTTGACTAATTTAAATTTTCGAAATTGTTTAAATGCAATAAAAATGCCTTTTCTCAATTAATTAATAACTTTAAATCTACAACTTCAATTTTGACAAATAATATGTCTAAATCGATCAGCGCGACGAGCCCGTTCTAACTATGCATTCCATGTTCTGAATTGCAGCATGCATCATATAAATATAAAAGTATATAGCAACTTATTTGGGAGCAAAACATGACTAAAACTTCATAAAATGCTTTATTCTTGTACCCCACACCTCACCCATGCCATGCTACATTATTGCCATGTAAATTGTGCATCATTCATCATGGCATGCTTGTTTGCTTGTCGCATATTATTCATCTACTTGCGCACTTTATTTATGTTGGCCCTTGTTTGTTTGGTTCTTCTTCGAATAGACGCCGAGCAGGGGAAATATCAGGAATCCCAGGAGTACTACCCAGATCCGTCTCTCACTTCAACTGAGCTGCCAGGCAAGCAGTGCCACATGCTTGCATACATATAGTACCTATTGCCTCTATCTTATTCTTGCATCATTGAGTCGCGATTGCATTAAATTGAATCCCAAGAACTGCATAGCCTTTACTTTTAAACCCCACCGAAGCTTGTTCCTCCATCCCATGAGACATTACTACACGAGTTGTTTGAGCCATGCGAGTCGTAGAACAGTATGTGTAGGGTATGTGAGTGTCTGATGGATAACGAGGTACCTAAACAACTTAACCTGAGTAGTAATGGGATAACCAATGAAAGAGGCACCGGTGGGCAATATCTGCTATTTGGTTTTTCATGCTCACTTGTGTCCCGTAGGACCCCAAGTACTTGATTCCTATTCCTTGACTATTCGCACTATCCACATCCGGGAGGCCTTATGGACCCCCCTGAGCCAGAGCTTGATTCATTTCTATTTCTTGGGGCCACAAAGTAGTTTGGGGCTTTATTACTATCCTGTACTTATGCCATGCTTTACTGCTTTATTTAAGATTGTGCGAGGAGCACCTGTACTGTTTAAGAATGCGGAATGTTTTCGCGGTATCGACAAGCCCAGTCACATTTTCAGGTTCCCAGTCGTTTACAACCATTGTCACAAACCCTGGGTACGTCTCGGAGCCGGCCAACTTCGTTGCGGGTAGCTTATTGGGGTGGCCCCCTGAAATATTTCTGAATCCTGTGATCTCTTTGTCGTGAATGCCTCGTTGGGTTTTGAGTTGGTTTTTCCGAGGTTGATCGAGTGTGTGTTGCTATTTGTGCACCCCTGCAGGGTAAATCTTTCTGAAAGCCGTGTCCGCGGTTATGGACGACTTGGAGCACAATTTCTCGATCATAGACAAGTATAACTAAAGTACCGCTTTTAACCTGACTAAATACTTGACTAGTAAATAGTCCAATACTCATGGAATGGTTAATGAAACTGCCAACGGAGGGGTTGTTCGTCCGCTTTCTCGTTGGTAAGCGAGAAGGAGGATGGATCTGTTACTTATACTGTTATAACTATTACTTCTAATTAACGGACATCCGTCTATTATTGGTTAGGCGGATGGTTAGCGAGTATCTATAGACTTGTTAGTATTATCTTTTGCTGCAATTGCGTCACCCCGGGTTATGTCCCCTTTAGAGGCATAAAGACTTGCTGAGTACCCCTAGGGTCTCACACGATAAATTGTTTGATTCAGATGAATAGGTGTATTCGCAAGATGGATACTGGGTGGAGGAGACAGATGGTGTTGGCAACGATCACGCGGTGTAGAGATTCCGGGGATGGGGATCCGCGAGATCTGTGGGTAGGATGTGTTTATTTATTTGGCATTTTATGCCGATTTGCTTCTTATCCGTACTCGGATCTTGTTTTCCGCTTCCGCCTGATACTCTGATGGTTGATGTATGAGGATCTATCCTAAACTATTATCTCTATCTAGGATATTTGGATCTTGCCGTATGGCGTTGCAATATTTCTATTTCTTTTAGATGGAATGGCTCTGAGAACTATTGTATGGTAGCTTGCATATATACTCACTTGTGTATGTATTTGATCTCTTCGCCTGTTGCCTACGCCGCTCGCTCTTGTCCTGATGTCTTGGAAGTGGTTAGGATAGCCGACGGGTCTACACGTGGGTGGCCCCTAGGCCCCTGCTGTACTATTTTAACCACTTCCGGTTCATCTAGGCTTGAACTTAGAGCATAGGGTCCGTGGTAGTTACACGTTCATTCTGAGGAAAGCATTGCACAATGCTTCTTATTATCTTATCAATGCAAAGCCACAGGAAAAGAACAAGGCGGACAGGTCCGGCGAGGAATCTAAGCGTCCATGGAATGTAGCTCTACTTCGTCCTTTCTACACTTAGCAGAGAAGTGTATGTATCCGAATCTTCTCATATGTCGGTATGTATGCCGGGAATAAGCCTATCAATGAAATGTTGGCACCTCAAGCAGTAACTCGGGGACTGCTTAATAATATTTGTTGTCTTTTATTATTTATACGTCAGCTGGAGTAAGTTGTTCTACTTAACTCGGATTAGTAGTGTGTGAGCACCAAAAACCCAACTCTTCGACTTACTGCTGTCCAACAAGAATTGGCTTCATGGCAAGCAAGAGAACAAGTTTGGAATTGCGTAGCACATGAAAAACGAGTAAGGAAAAGAACTTAATCGAGCCAACGTTTGTTTTTCGGACTAACCTTGTATTTACTTTCAAATTATTATGCTGAATTATTTTGAGCTAAGCCTAAAGTTTCTAAGTATTGTTAAAACAATTTTTGAAGCTCGAATTCGTAAGTCGTAAAACCAAATCAAGGTAGACACGAACCGAGCCAGAAGATTGGACGAACAAGAAAATTAAACTCGGGGGCTACGCCCAAGTTGATCCGGCATAAAAACTTAGTAGCAAAATATCACATGTGTACTGGATACAATTCCACCCGGCATACCGGGGATCTAATAAATTTTAAAGTGTTTTCACTCAAGGAGCAGCAGGAGGAGGAAGTTCGGCGTCATCTTCGCCTTCTTTGATATCCGAGGCATCGTCCTCTTCACCCTCGTCTGAACCATCTTCTACGTTCTCAGCATTTTCGTCACCAACAGCTTCTAGGAAGCTCGAACCATCAGTCCATTCATGAATGGGAGCATATTCAATGAGGCTATGGGCGCAAGCCTGGCGCCGAGCTACCCACTCCGGGTCATTGGTCCATTTGGATCCGGTGCGCAGGCGCGTTAGGAGGTTGAGGTCGATCTTCTCGTACCACGTGAGTATGTGGTGAAGAACGGTCTCAGCTGCGGCACGTCCAGCAGACTCCGTCCAAAGGTCGAGCTAGGTCTCGATTTCCATCAGCTTTTCAGCGAGAATTGCGGTTCTCTCCGGAGTGTCTTCGCCAGGCCAGAACGTGTTGAAGATTCGGACTGCAACGTCAAGGAGATCCTTGCCGTAGTTCTTGATGATTTCCACACGAGATGACAGGCTGACGAACAGGTCCTCCATGTCATAGGGAATGTCTTCACCGTCAGGAGCAACGGGAGTACCCCTATCTCGGTGGAAATTGGCAACGACGGCGCTCGCAATGGGAGTACCCTCTGGAAATTTGCCTAAAAACGGGACAAGAGAAGCAAGTAATGAAAAGACATGTGAGGTAACCCGGAGAAATATGCCGGATAAGGAAAAGGAACTTACGTAAAATGTGGCTGTGGATCCGGGTCAATTCCTTGGTGCAATCATCGCGTCTTTTGCGGAGTTGCACCAGTTCAACGTTCACTGACTCAAGCTTGATGTCGGCCTCCTGGAGAAGTTCTCGGTCCTTGGCAATTTGGAGATTGAGGCGCTCACGCTCTTCGGTGTAGTCCTAGCCAGCCTTTTCAAGCTCGGTTTTGTGCTGCGCTTTCATCTTCTTCATTTCTGCCTTTAACTTGGCAATCTCGTCATCCTTGGTTCGGAGGAGGGCAAGCTCATCGTCTTTCTTCTTGAGCTCGGCCTGATGCTGCCCTGCTTGTTCGAGAAAATGCAGCATCATATCAGGCACGGGCACACTATCTTCCAGGGATACTGAAATAGTTTGTTAAGGCAAAGCCGAGGTATGAATGTTCGCCGAGCCAAGGAGAAAAGGAGATAGAAAGCAAGGCAAGGTCAGACAAAAGTAGCTTACCCTTAATCTGATCCAGATTCGTCCTCATAAGCCTGTTCTCAGCCTCCACCCCAGCTGCGAAAACCGAATGATGGATTAGTTCGGCAGGAAAAGATGAAGGAAAACAGAAAAATGTGAAGAAGAGAACTTACCCCTTTTCTCGTGCTCAGCGAGATGTGCATTGTGCTTTGCGAGCAGCATTTTGTGAGTGTCCAGGAGACGCTGGAACTCAGCGCTCCGGCGGTTGGTGGTCACCTGAAAAGAGTACAAAAATTTAGCTTAAGCCTTGTGCATATTCGAAGTGTACAAGATCCGGGCCAAGTGGAACTTAACCCAGCTCTATGTGTGTGCATATTCGAAGTGTACAAGATCCAGGCCAAGTAGAACTTAACCCGGCTCTAGGTGTGTGCATATTCGAAGTGTACAAGATCCGGGCCAAGTGGAACTTAACCCGGCTCTAGGTGTGTGCATATTCGAAGTGTACAAGATCCGGGCCAAGTGGAACTTAACCCGGCTCTAGGTGTGTGCATATTCGAAGTGTACAAGATCCGGCCTAAGTGGAACTTAACCCGGCTCTAGGTGTGTGCATATTCGAAGTGTACAAGATCCGGGCCAAGTGGAACTTAACCTGGCTCTAGGTGTGTGCATATTCGAAGTGTACAAGATCCGGGCCAAGTGGAACTTAACCTGACTCTAGGTGTGTGCATATTCGAAGTGTGCAAGATCCGGGCCAAGTGGAACTTAACTCGGCTCTAGGTGTGTGCATATTTGAAGTTGTCAAGGAGCTACGTTAGTTTTCTAAGGAGCATCTGGCCGAGTAACAAGTTACTCCCCCGGAGGCTCGAGGACTAATGGTTATATCACTAATATCTACAGCATGCTAAGGAAAAGGTGAAAGTACGCTCCATCATCCGACCATGAGGTTAATCGCCTTAGCGGCTGTGTTCATCTGGCGGAGAACTCAAGGACCGAACTTCTCCGGGAGATCATCGTTGTAGACGAACTCCGCCTTGTTCCAGTTGTTCATGAACTCGATCAAGGTCGGAGGATATCGCTCACCGCTGAGCATGTGGGGCTCCACCAAGCCCTTGGCATGCGCTTCCCTCCTCTCAACCTGAGCAAGGCTGGGCTGGTGTGCAGAACAAGTTACTGCGCATTAGCTGGCTCGGCAGGGGCGTCCTTCGGTGTTGGAGGCTTCTTGGCAAGCATGGATGCGAGGGTGCGCTGTCCAGACTCGACGGACGCTGCCCTGGTGGCATCAGGGGCTTTCTTGCCTTTGAGCTACTGAGAGGAGGAAGTGGTTGCAGCAGATTTACCCTTGGGAGCTGCCTGGGTGCTTTCTCGCCGAGACTGAGAAGACTCGGACGAGGCGGAGGGACTCGGTGTTGCTGCTTTGGCTGCTGGCACTGGAGTTGGTGCTGGTGCTGGTGCTGTTTTCTTCTTCGGAGGAGGTACTGAAGTAGACTCGGTAGTGACTGGTTGCGGCGAAGCCGAAGTGGTGGATGCCGCTGCCTCGGCTGGGTCTGTCTCCCCCGCTCCAAGGTTGTCCCCCTCTTGACGAGGTGGGCTGGAACCCCGAGCAGCCGCTGAACCCTCCGGAATAGGGCTCAGCGGGCGTGATTCGTCGCCACGCGGGGGAGAAGGGCTGAGTCGGAGCGGCGAAGCGATGCTAGATCCACTCTGGGGGACCTCCACCGCAGCTCTGCCGAATTATATAATGTAAGATGAGAAACTATAACGATGCAAGAACAAGTGAATGGCGGAGGGAAAAGGAGGCTTACGCATCCGAGGTCAGCGGCTCCTTGGGCTTCCGAGCCCTTCGTGCTGGGGCCTTGGTTGCAGGCTTGGAGGCAGTGTTATCCCCGGACTTCTTTCGCCTTTTGGTTTGCTGAGAAGGTCCGGAGGATGAAGTGGATGCGGCTTCCCTTTTCTTCTTCGGCCCAACCAGAACAGGGTCACCCACGGCAAGGGGAGGGTCCTCGTGGATCTTCCCACCGGGGTTAGCTGATGCCGGAAAAGCATAAGAAAGGGGGACATCATCAAATGCTTCCATCACCTCAATATCCGAGTCATGTTCGTCGTCGGGCCAATCTCTAATAGAAGAGAGTTTACCGGTGGGTCGCTTGGTCGCGTCGGACATTGGGAGGAACATCTCCTGGTCCGGTTCTTCCTCGTCTGAGCTCTCCCGGTCAGGCGCACATTTGAGGGTGGGTCGGTGCCATCCTCGATAGTCTGCTGAAGGAATTGCTAAAGGAGAAAAAAGACAACGGAGTTAAAATACAACAACAGATATAAGATCTGATTCGGAGAGCGTATGTGGCACAAAGCTTACCACGGGAGGAAGCCTATCCCGGAAATAGTGCTCAATTACCCACGTCCTCTCAGAAGAGAAGTCCTTGTGGGTGGTGAAGAGGGCCTTGACGCGGCGATAGATTTCTGTGTTGCTCAGCTCGATAGACGAAGTCCGGTTGGGGTCACGGCCCCAGCTCATGTGGCACACCTTGTGAGTGCGTTTCTGGAGAAGGGAGATCCGGTTGCGAACAAATGTGATCATGGCGTCCTCGTTGCGCAACCCGAGCTCCTTCAGCTCCATGAACCTTTTATTGACTTGGTTGGCCAAGACTGTGGGCTTCTTGGGGACAATGTCCCATAACTCCGGGTTAGGAGGACCCAGAGCATAGGGGCGAAACCGGATCAAATCCTCAGTGCCTTCATTCCGAACATAGAAGAAGGTCTGGGCCCATCCTTTACAGGAATCCAGCCCGGTAACCCGGGGAAAGACGGAGAACCTCCGGGGTGAAATGGACGCAGCGCCGAACTGCGTAAGTTGTTTATCCTCCGGCTCTAGATCTACATTCGGAATTACATTACGACGAAGGCCAAAAAACCGGATCCATAGCTCCTTCGTGGGCCATAATCCGGCGTAGCCTTCGATCATGGAGGCAAAAGCAGAGAGAGAAGTGATGGCGTTGGCAGCAAGGTGATGCGGCTGGAGTTCATAGGTATTCAACCAATCGTGGAAAAAGTCGCTAACTGGTAAACCGAACCCCCGCTGGAAGTGTGACAAGAACACCACAAACTCACCCGGATTGGGTGAGGGGGCGAGTTCGGCAGAGGCAAGGTGCGCAGTGACTCCGGCGGGGATGCGCCTGGTGCGGTAGAGCCAGTCCAGGTCGTCCTGGCAGACCCAGGAGCCAGCCCACGCACCGTGGTCCGCCGTCGCGGTGTCCTCCTCCATCTCCTGCTCAGCAACGATGAGCTCCTCTTCTGTCATCTCAAGTTCGTTGCCCTCACTGTCGCTAGCGGCGGTGGGGGGCAGCGGCCTAGATTGATAGCAACCCATGGTGGAGGAGGTGCGCAGCGGCGATGGCGACGCAGATGCACGTGGAAACAGTGTGGCGGCAGCGCTGCTACTCAGATGCGCAGGCGGCGGCGCTATCGCGGGAGAAGATGAAGAAGGAGAACTAGAGGCAGAGGGGCGCAGAAGTGGGAAAAATCCCAAGGGGCGCACCCCCTCCCCTATTTAACCGCTCCATCGAGGAGAAAGTGGGATCGTGTTGTGCAGGTATGCCACACGGTGTGGACCAGAAGGGCCAATCAGCGAAGAGCCACACGGAAGACCACAAGGTGTAGCAAATCCCATGACGTGACGCATTGATGCAGTTAGCGAGGAGGCAGGCCAGACATGACGTGCGCCATAGTGATAACTGACAATTACTGCAACGGTTACTGTGGCTGGCCCTTAAAATGAGGCAACCTAATGATTAGCCTCCACGTGGGGAAGCGTACGAGAGAAGGAAAAACAACCCGGATGAGAACGTGGTGACCCGGCCAGCAAGTGAAAACTTGGAATGTGCCAAGGGAAAGTAAACCCATGGGATCCGAGATAAGGTGGTAACCCGGCCAGCGAGAGAAAACTTGGAATGTGCCAAGGGAAAGTAAATCCAAAGAATCCGAGATAAGGAGGAAACTCGGAGAAGGAGCGCAAAGCTCGGTGGAATTGAACCTGCTGTGGCCTTCGAGGCTAAGGCAACTAAGACCGCACCAGCTTTGGGGACTAATGTTGGGGGGATACCCCCGGGTAGGGTCACACCGGGGTATAAAGGCCGAGTTAGCCGAGGTACGGCAAAGTCAAAGTGAATGCTGGCCGAGTTACCTCAAGGCAGGCCGAATCTCGGGGTAACCCGGACCAGGGGTGTCCACCTAACTGAGTCTCATCCCACTTAAGCAGTGAGCCAGATAGATGAATCTAACTTGTATGCAGGAACAGGTGTGACCGGATCCTCCACGATCCGGGTCATAGCAAGCTTCTAGCAGAAGGAAGGAATCTCGCTGGTCAAAAGTAACCCCGGTACGCACTGCATGAGCAAAGCGGACAGGGGTAGGACCACCGAGGCGTGGCCGACATAGGTGATGACGCCCGTGTCGGCTGACGCAGGCGCCGCAGAGGCTCACGTAGCCTCTGCATGGGTGACGCGAGGGAAAAGCACCCCGGTCGGTTTGCTATTTTGGGAGGAGGCATATTCCCTGGAATATGCCTTCATGTATGCCCTAAGTGGATACCTAGCCACCCCTATATAAGGAGGGCTAGGGCCTCTGTATAAGGGGTTGGGTTCGACTGGTTGATCTCTAGTTGGTCTTGTACGGGTTAGCCGGTGGTGAGAGTAAGAGAGTCCCTTCTTCCTCCTCTCCCCAATACAGCTCTAGGAGCACTTGTAATCTGTGAAGTGAATCGAATACAAAGCTTCTGTGTGAGGAATCACCTCACTATCCCTCCCTGGATTCCCCTAGTGCATTTAGTCCCCACCTTTAGCCTATCCATGGCATCTGCCGTGACACCACCACGACAAGTAAACAGTAGGATTCGAGTGCGGTAGGCATAGGGATGGATGGACGGGCGTTGCATGTACAAGACAATTCACATAGCAATCAGAACATAGGGAAATTGCAGATAAATAAGATAAAGCATCCAAATAGTAGATAATCCTAGGCATGTGTTCCATATATAGTCATACGTGCTCGCAATGAGAACTTGCACACCATCTTTTGTCCTGCCAGCCCGTTTGCAGCGGGGCCTCAAGGGAACTACTGGCAATTAAGGTGCTCCTTTTAATAGAGCACCAGAGCAAAGCATTAACACTCCATGAACACATGTGATCCTCACATCAAAGCCATTCCCTCCGGTTATCCCGATTTACATCGCCACCGGGCCATTGGTTCCGGACAACAACGTGTGTATACAACTTGCAGATAAGACCATAAACAATACTACCATAATGAATCAATAACATGTTCAGATCTGAAATCATGGCACTCGGGCCCTAGTGACAAGCATTAAGCACAACAAGTCGCAACAAAGTCATAAAGCACTAATAAAAGATACTAGGCACCATGCCCTAACAATCTGATGCCATTACATGAATGATCTCATCCAATTCCTACCATCCCCATAGCCTACAACGGGGGATTACTCACTCATAGATGAGGGAAACATGGATAGTCGATGGAGAAGCGATGGTGATGATGATGGCGACGATCTCCTCCAATTCCCCGTCCTGGCAGGGTGCCAGAACGGAGTTTCTAGTGTTGCTTCATGGAATCTGGTGGTGGCGGTGGAGCGGAACTCCTTCTGGAAAAACATCGAACCCCCCCTGAGTTTTTAGGTCAGAAGACATCTTATAGGCGAAGAGGGAGACTGAGGGTGTCTGGGCGGCGACCACCCCTGGCGCTGCTTAGGCCCAGCCCGCCTCACTGTGTGTGGCTGGGCCCTAGCCCCACTCCGCCTCATATTCTCGCTCCAGAGTCTTCCGTGAAATAGGATTTTTGGCTTTTGTCCCGTCCAATTCCGAGAATATTCATTTTTTGACTTTCCTGGAACCAAAAACAGCAGAAAACAGGCAGCTGGCACTGTGGCTCTTGTTAATAGGTTAGTCCAAGAAATAATATGAAAAGTACTCCAAAGTGTGGACAAAACACAAGAAAGTAGATAAAACCAAGCATGGAACATCAAAAATTATAGATACATTTGCAATGTATCAAGTAGCAAACATAAATGCATAGGACACCTTCAAAGTTCATAGGAGTGACTAGATACAAATAGTTTAAAACAAGCAATATCAAAGCTATGCATCAATCAACAAGTCTTGGGACAATGCACATAGAACTAACAATGGCCACTATGCTCTCAAAGTAGGTGCATAAAGATATAAGGTGGAGAATCAATATAAAAGTGGAAGAAATGCATTCATAGAAGGAAGCAGGGATTAAAGTTTCATAAAGAGCTTCCAAAAATTATGGTACTTATTAGCTTTCAGCTCTCATTGCCCCTATCATAAGCATCTTGAAGTGATTAAGGTTAAAGTGAACAAACTATGGAGTATATGCTTGACAAAGTATAAGTTGGAAATCTCATGTCTCTTGAATACGAGTGTTGCTCCTCATGCTACTCAAGTTTAGTCACCGGTAAGTTCTTGTCTTCGTAAGTACATGTGTATCATAGAGAACCGCCAACGGGGTACCCCTTGCCCGATGATACAGAAGAATCCCCATATCAAAATGACAAGGCAAGCAGACAACGAGCATCTCAGCAATCTTCTTATTTACCATGGGAATATGGTGCTTTTTTCTCTCTTTCCTCTTTTCGTATATCTCTTTTTTTCTTTTATTTTTCTCTTTTTTCTCAATATCTGACTCTTTTTTTATAAGAAGAATGCTTCATAGACAGCTCATTATGATTACGCTTCAGGTTTCCACCATGACAACATGGATTAGACCAGCGTCCCAGGTGTTTCTCTAACACATATACATAACTCCATGGACTTACAAGCTCCCCTTTCATTTCACACCGATGATGTCCATAGACGAAAGATCATGATATCAACTAGGTACAAGTACAAGTGCAATGTTGAAAGCGCTCCCCATGACAGCATGGTTCTGCTAATCCCCAACAAATAAGTGCAAGCATATACAACATAGATGACACAATGGTTCAAGTTTATTAAGGGCAAGAAAAGTAAAGTGTGCCATCAAGTTCGTGAGAGCTTTAATCACTAGTTTTCTCATAACAAGTTTAATTCGGAAGGTAGATAAAAGCATGAATATACTTGGAATAGCATATGGTAGTAGGTAGGTATGGTGGACTCTTTGGAATAACTTGGTTGTAGGAGTTGGATGCATGAGTGGAACTCATACTTGGTTATGGAGGCTAGCAAAAGACTGGGAGCGACCAACTAAGAGAGCAATAATGGCCATAATCATGCAAAGCGACAAAACATCATTAATTAAAGCATAAGGTGATATTACAAGTCGAAAACTAAAGGATCACAAAGGCTATGGTGACTTGGGATAGTCATAACATGGTGTCAGCATGTGCCAAGTCAATCGAAATAAAGCATCAAAGGAGAATACCACAATACTATGCTTTAATATGCTAAAACAACGCATGATTCTTCAAAGGCACATTAAGCAATCTCAATTGTTCATAACAAGTCATGCTACAGCAAAAAATAGTAAGCATAAAGCCAAAACAATATCAAGCATGGCATAATAAAGCATAGGCCACAGTCAAAAACAAGCTCTCTTTACCACTTAAGCATGAACTCTCCTACTCTTTTCCAATCCAAACCAAACTATTTGAAAACCAATGTATGAAAGAGGGGATCCAACCAATTTATTCAGAAAACTAAGAAAACCAAGCAAACTAAAAACCAAAACTAAAACGAAAAAGAAGACGCTCCAAGAACAACTCAACTGTGTATGAAACAATAAAAATGAAGTGTTTGGAAGAAACCTGCGATTTTTATTGAAGAAGAAAGGGATGCCTTGGGAATCCCATGCTTTGATGCTTGTACTTCTTGGATATTTCTTGGGGTGACACGCGTGGCATCCCCAAGCTTGAGCTTTAGTCCATCCTTCATCTCATTACTCATTCCTTCGATACACCTGGAATTTTTCTTCATACAAGACTTCACACAATCTTTATTAGCAACATTAGTGTACTCAAGATAATAGGTCTTTAACTTCAGTTCCAACACTAATAAAACTTCCATTAAAACACAAGATACTATAGCACTTCCCTTAAAAAGCTCAATTCCACAAAAGAACTCAAAAAGGAACAAACAAGAAGCAAATGCAAATAATGGCAGAAATCTGTTAAAACAGACTAGCAGGTAAAGACGAATTTTTTCGAAGACCTTTTGTTGCTCAAATCAAAAAGTGTTTAACTAATGAAAGTTATATAACAACCTGGGGTAGAATCACAAAAATTCACACATCAAAAGGACATACAGAAATTTTACACGAATATTTACGGTGAAGCACATAAATCTGTTTCGGGACAACAACTTTCCCAATCATTACTTCTCTCTCATTAGAGGTTACTCTTGGCACAAAAAGCAAATAAAAAGGATAAGGAGAGGCTATTACTAAATTAATAACTTCTAAGACTCGTCTAAAACTTTTGGGTTATCTCCCAATAAGTACTTTTCTTTAACGCCTTTAAGTTAGACTTGATAGTTTGAGAAGATGCTCACATAAGAAATATGAACTGAAGTAAAAGAGAGCATCAAGAAGAAAATTCAAAGCACATTTAAGTCTAACCTACTTCCAATGCATAGGAATCTTGTAAATAAACAAGTCATGAAAGAACAAAGCAACAAGCATAGTAAAGCAAAACAAGTGCAACTTCAAGACTTTCAACATAAAGAGGGGAAACTTAATAATGTTGAGATACATAAGGCCATGTTTCCCTCTCTCATAATAACTTTCAGTAGCAACATGAATAAAATTAACAATATAACTATCGCATAAAACATTCTTATCATGAGCCACATGCATAGAAGAATTAATACTCCCCACATAAACATAGTCATTCTTATTGATTGTAGTGGGAGCAAATTCAACAAAATAGCTATCATTATTATTTTCATCACCATAATCATCAAATATAGGAGGCATATTGTAATCATAATTAATTTCCTCCTCAATAGTAGGTGGACTGAAAATATCATATTCATCATTGTAATCATCATATATTGGAGGTTTGGTATCATCATAAGCAATAGAATAGCTATCTTACAAAGCCGGGGAACTAAAAAGATCATTTTCATAAAAACTAGCTTCCCCAAGCTTAGACTTTTCCATAGCATTAGCAATAATGGTGTCCAAAAATTTCATACTAACAACATTTCTATTAGCATGCAAATGAAGTTCCATAGGTTTTTTAATTTTCTCTTCAAACACTTCATGTCCTAACTCAAGATAAATACTATAAAGCTCTCTAATTTTGTTGTTGTTTTCCATTAAGCCTAACTAGTGAAAACAAGAAACAAAAAGACAAAATTGCAGAATCTAAAGGAAATAACTTCGAGCACTCACACACCAGCAATAGTGCTAGAAGATAGCTTAGTAGCCAAAGGATGTGAGTACCTTTTATCTTACCTCCCTGGCAACGGCGCTAGAAATAGCTTGATGTCTACACATTTCTATTCTTGTAGACAGTTGTTGGGCCTCCAAGTGCAGAGGTTTGTAGAACAGCAACAAGTTTCCCCTTAAGTGGATCACCCAAGGTTTATCGAACTCAGGGAGGAAGTGGTCAAAGGTATCCCCTCTCAAGCAACCCTGCGATCAAGATACAAGAAGTCTCTTGTGTCCCCAACACACCCAATACACTTGTCAGGTGTATAGGTGCACTAGTTCGGCGAAGAGATAGTGAAATACAAGTGGTATGGATAATTATAAGTGGTAACGGTGATAAAAAATAGCTTGATGGCGTTGAAAAGACTAAAGTAAAACTGAAATAAAGATGGCAGCAAGCAAACATGTAACAGATCTAATTGCAAATGGTGTTTTGATGCTTAGAAACAAGGCCTAGGGATCATACTTTCACTAGTGAACACTCTCATATAAATATATTCTTGTTTATGATACTACGCTGAACTGCTCTCCGGTTGGACACTCTAATCCATGGTAGGGCTATAACAGCACACCTCAAAGTTTGCTTTCCGCATCTAGATAACCCCACACTGTCACCTTGAGCACTAGATGGTTCCAACAAACAACACAATTTCATAGAGACATCCAACTCCAAATATAACTCATAACAAGTATTTGTAATCTCGAGCCTAAGTGCCACCAATGTGTGCACACTGTCAACTTCACACACATGGGGAGAGCAGAGATCTATTAAAGCACTTGGGTAGCAAGGTAGATCTATAGATTACAAGCTCATGGTCTCAATAAGATCATGCATAGAGAGAGAGATGAACACATAGCTACCGGTAGAACCCTTAGCCTCGAGAGAGAACTACTCCCTCCTTATCATGGGAATCAGCAATGGTGATGGAGATGGCGGTGGAGATCGATGGACATGGCTCCGGAGGCACTTCCCCATCCCGGCAGGGTGCCGGAACAGAGACTTTCTGTCCCCCGAATCTCCCCTTCGGTGGCGGCGGCGCTGCAGAACTTTTCGTGGCTGGAGGCTGGATGATTTAGGGTTTTTGCATCGGGAGGCATCTTATAGGCGAAGAGGCAAGGTCAGTGGGAAGCCAGGGGGCCCACACCACCTGGTGGCGCGGCCAGGGCTAGCCCGCGCCACCATATGGTGTGACCACCCTATGGCCCCTCTCCGTCTCGTCTTCTGGCTCGGTGAGTCTTCCGGTAAAATATCGACTTTGGCTTTTGTCTGGTCCAATTCCGAGAATATTGATTTTCTGACTTTCCTGGAACCAAAAATAGCAGAAAACAGGCAACTGGCATAGTGGCATCTTGTTAATAGGTTAGTCCAAGAAATCATATGAAAAGTACTCCAAAGTGTGGACAAAACATAAGAAAGTAGATAAAACCAAGCATGGAACATCAAAATTATGGATACGTTAGCAACGTATCAATATCCTCCTAAGATTTCTCAAGATGATGGAGAACTGGTCCCATTGCCGGAGACCCTTACCCGAAAGCGTAAGGCTCCGATAGTTTCCATTGGCATAAAGGAAGTGCCCGTTGTGAAGAGGTAACTTTCTTCACAAGGTCTATGTATTTTATTTCTTAATTCTTTCTGAAGTGTAACGATCTTTGTTCTATTACCTCCTCAGAGCTAAACAGATCTCCAAGGGAAAGGGGAAAGGAGGCTCGTCGAAGCCCCTACGTTAGTCAAAGTTAAATTTGACTTCTCCTGCCACAGCGCCTCCGACTCCTGCCCGCGGCCTTCTACAACACCAAAGATTACTCCATCTCCGTACGTCGCAGAAGATCTGACTCTTCATTTTGAGCCAGTGAACCTTGGTTCGCAGACCGACGTCACCATGGGTGACTCGGTAGTTGATAAGGGTGAACCCTCAAAGGGTAATGATCCCTCGGAAGAGGTTTTTGCTGATAACCTTCTCAGCAATCCGGGTATTGCCAAGCTTGGCATTACTCGGAAAACTGAAGAAGAGATACAAAGGCTGGCTCAGTAGTGCCTGGAGAGCCGAAATATCACCGTAGAGGAAGAGGCACAAGAAGCAGAGGACGTCAAGTACACCGAACTTCTTGAGAAAATCCCTCTTTGCGACGAGAGGCTGAAAGCCGGTGTGGCTCCTCCACCACTAGTAATCCTGCTGACCCTCGCTGAGAAGGTTACCACGGAAGTGAACATGAGATTAAGCAATCTTACTCATGAACAACATGTAAGTTGGATTTCCAACTCACCTTTTTTACTTTATTTCATATCATATCCTCTAGCCCCCAAGCATGAAGTTGGATAGACAATCCGGATTTATGCTTTCGTAGGATGCGAAAGAATGAACTAGTATAGCCCCAAAGGCTCGTGCTGATATTAGTTAAAATATTAGCCCGAGTCTTTAGTAGACTTCTGAATCTGGGTATTATTCTGACTTACAGAAAGTTAATGCTTATAACCAGGAATTATTGAAGAATATTTGTAACAAGCGGAGAGAGATCAGAGCTCTCCGGCTTGAAAATGCTTAATTAAAGGTATCACGAGATGAGGCTGAAGGTAATCATTTTAGTCCTTAACCCCGCTCTTTTTGATTTCATAGTCGAATTACCTATTCAACTGTTGTTCTTTTGCTTTCAGCACTGGTCAAACAATCATGTGCAATGGTTGAAGAGGCCGAGAATCTTAAGACCCTAGAGGTGGAGAATGTCGACTTATGTCGAGAGCTGAATAAGCTTAAGGCGGATCACGAGCGCAATATTGCACAAGTCCTCGAATCCTCCTCCGTGGCCACCGAAGAACATGATCGAAGGATCATGGCCCAGGATCAGAAAATCTCGGATATCAATGATGAATTATTCAGAGAAAAGGACATCAGTGAGGCACTCCGGGCTAAACTCTAGAGCCTTAGGGCGGAGAAGACCAAAGTTGACGATGTCATCTTTGGTATATTTCCTATTATCTGGTTTCTATTTTTCGACTTTAGGAGTTCGGATATATTTTCTGACCTTTGCATTATATGTGAAGGTCCTCTAAACTTACTGGATTCTTCCTCCACCGAGTCTCGCACCAGCAAGCTTACACAAGTCGGCAACCCGCTTCATGATTTCCTCCAATCTTTGGAGGATATTGGCGAAGTACTCAAAGTTCCGGACATGAATAGATTGTCTAGCTTTGAGGTGCGAGACAAGGCCAAGGAGATGCCCTAGCTCATCTAGGACTGGAACATGTCCTATGCACGGACCGCAACATAGAATCCCCTCACCATGGTTATGAGTCACCATGGAAGCATGGAAATCTGGCAAGTAACCAAAGGATATTCGACTGCGGATGAAGACAGGAAGGAGCAAGATATCAAGGCCATCATGGACTCCTGTGCCGGATATGGATGTCATGTAGCTAATCTGACCAGCTATGACACTCCCTTCTTCACTCGCGTGGAGACGCCTCCTCCGCCTGCCGAAGAAACAACCGAAGTCTCTGACGACGCAAACCGTTTTGGATTTGAACGTCTCGGAAAGATATCAAGGCGAAGGTGATGTCTCTAGTGATCCTTCAGCTCCTATCTCTTCTCTTGCATCGTAAAGTGCCAGAAAAAACAATGTGTTATTCTGAAACAATCAGATTGTAAATAAGTAGTGTAATACTTTTTGCTAGTGCTAAGATTTGCTACTTCTATTTTGCACTTTTGGCTTTATTTTGATGTGCCTTGAATGTTTACATAAGCCCTTTATATTTTGTCTATACTTATCGTTTATCTGGCTTTCTGCCTCGTCCCTTTCGTGAGCCGGCCAACCTTCAACACAGAAACTCTGCCGAGCAACATAGCTCAATTGCTAAACCAGTTTAAACTCGGAAACAAAGCCGACTTATAGTACCAACAATTCAGTACTCGGAAAATGCCTGCATCCGGTAATCAGATAAAGAACCAAAGTATAAACTAGGAAATTTAGATTTATACCCAAAGGTAACATTTTTAGAATCGGAAATCTAAACCAGAACAAACATGAGCATAAAGTACTTTCAAGTATTCTGGGAATTTTGACTGTGACATGATCATTTGGAAATAAGATGGCAATATAAAACTTCTCAGAATAATTTGATGCAACCAACACTTTATTTCTCATTGAACATGTACACATATATGATTACAAAGAATGAAAATTTAAGAATAAAAGGGACGTAGCTAAGCAATAGTCCAAGGTCTGTCTAATTCTTCTAGGTCTGTACTGCCTCCAGCTCTCTTCCTTTTCTTAGTAGCAGGCCTTTCTTTGACTGTCCACATATCAGTTAGATAGTAAGAACCATTGTGCAATACTTGGCTAACTAAAAAGGGCAGTTCCCATACTGGGGAAAGTTTGTGCTTTCTTTTTTGCACAAACCGGAGAACTAAATTGCCCTTATTGAAAGACCGATTTCTGACTCTCTGACTATGATACTTGCATAACTTCTGCTGATAGGTTGTTGACCTCATCTCAGCAAAAAGTAAACTTCTTCGATTAAATCGAGATCATTTTGTCGAGAAATTTCAGCATCCTTTTTGATATACGCAGCAACTCGGGGAGAAGTATGAATAAAATCACTAGGAAGAATCGCTTCTACACCATAGACCAAGAAGAAATGTGTGTATCCAGTTGACCTATTCGGAGTTGTTCGCAAACTCCATATCGCAGAAGGTAATTCATCTGCCCAAGCCCCCGCAGCATGACGTAGTGGTGCTTCGAGTCTTGGTTTGAGACCTTGTAGGATTAAACCATTTTCTCTTTCAACTTTTCCATTAGCTTGTGGATGCACGACTAACGCAATGTCAAGCCGGATATTTTGTTCATCGCAGAATTCGGCAAGTTCTCCCATAGAAAATTACTCCCGTTGTTCGTGATAATACTATGTGGATAACCGTATCGGATTATAACATCCTCGATAAATCTTCTAGCTATTGCTCCATCATAACTAGTGGTTTAGCCTCAATCCATTTTGTGAATTTATCCACCATCACTAAGAGATGAGTAAATCCACTTGGAGCCCATTTGAATGGTCCTACCATGTCAAGCCCCCAGACCGCGAAAGGCCATGTTATAGGTATTGTTAACAGTTGATCAACCGGAACATGAGCTTGTTTGGCATACTTTTGGCAGCCTTTGCACGTTTTGACCAGCCGTTCGGCATCTGCCTTGGCTGTAAGCCAGAATAATCCGTGTCTAAAAGCTTTTGCCACTAAAGATTTGGCTGCAGCATGATGGCCGCATTCGCCTTCATGGATTTCTCGTAAGATTTCCACTCCTTCCGGAGATACGCAGCGCTAAATACCCTAGATACACTCCGCTTATAGAGCTCACCATTTATGATTTTATAGGTTTTTGCTCGTCGGACAATCTGCCGGCTTAGAACCTCGTCTTCGGGTAATTTTCTATCTACCAAGAAATCAAGGTAGGGTTGAGTCCAGCTAGGAATTACAGCCAGAACTTCCACTAAAGGTGATTCGGATTTGGTCGGATATTCCTCATTTACTCCTTTTATAGAGGGAACTTTGAGGTGCTCTAGAAAAGAACCATCCGGGACCTTTTTTCGTGCAGAGCGTATTCTAGACAATGCATCTGCTTCCTCATTTTATGTTCGAGGGATGTGTTGAACCTCAAACCCTTCAAACGATTTACATAGTTCATCCACAACAGCTCTATATGCTGCCATGTGTTTATTTGCATTACAGATATCTGACACTTGTTGGGCAACAAGATCCGAATCTCCATAACACATTAATTGTCGGATGCTGATATCCTTAGCAATCCGGATTCCATGCAGCAATTCTTCATATTCGGCAATGTTATTTGTGCCCGTGAAGTGGATCTGCAACACATAGAAGAGCTTATCTCCTTGGGGTGATTTGAGCACCACGCCAGCCCCCGAGCCCCCGAGCGCCTTGGACCCGTCAAAATGCAAGGTCCAGTATTCCGACTCTGGGAGGGTCATATTTTTCGTTGTCTCTATCCAATCCGTGACAAAGTCAGAAAGGATTTGGGATTTGATTGCTGTATCAGGTTTGTACTCAATGTCGAAAGCTGAAAGCTCTATGCCCCATTTTGCGACACGTCCTGTAGCATCGCTATTGTTGATTATATATCTCATGGGAGTTGTGCTTACCATAGTAATTGGATGTTCCTGAAAGTAATGCCGTAACTTCCGGGATGCAAAGAACACACCGTAAGCCAGCTTTTGATAGTGTGGATACCGCTGCTTTGATTCAGTTTGATCTTCGCTGAGGTAATAAGTCGGACGCTACACCAGGTGTTCCTATTTTTCCTTTGGTCTCTCCACCACCATGACGACACTGACGACTCTGTTTGTCATAACGAGATAGAGCAACATCGGTTCACGAGGTTCCGGTGCTGCAAGGATAGGAGCAGATGAGAGTACTGCTTTCAGGTTTTGTAGTGCAGCCTTAGCTTCATCAGTCCAAACAAACTTATTAGTCTTTTTCAGGAGCTTGTAGAGTGGTGTGGCTCTTTCACCGAGCCGGCTTACAAACCGACTGACTGTAGTAATGCAACCAGTTAGTATTTGAACGTATTTCAGGCGAGTCGGCCTGGAAATATTTATAGCCTTAATTTTGTCCCAGTTCACCTCTATGCCTCTTTGAGACACGATGAAACCTAACAATTTGCCGGCTGGTATTCCAAAGAAACATTTCTTTGGGTTAAGCATTATGTTATATTTTTGTAGATTAGCGAATGTTTCCTCCAAGTTGGAAATTAAGGTTTCCTTCTTTGTGGACATCACCGCTATGTCGTCCACATATGCATGGACATTGTGTCCGATTTGATCGTGGAGGCAATGCTGCATAGTGCGCTGGTACATAGCTCCTACATTCTTGAGCCGAAAGGGCATCGTAAAGAACAGAAGGTTCCAAGGGGGTTATGAATGAAGTTTTGACTTTGTCTGATTCCTTCATCCGAATTTGGTGATAACCGGAATATGCGTCGAGAAAACACAGGAGTTCCGAGTCTTCCATAGAATCAATAACTTGATCAATTCTAGGCAGAGCGAACGAATCTTTGGGACAAGCCTTGTTCAAGCGCTATCTAAACCTACACCTATCTGGGTGACCTTGGAGGGGTCATCATCCTTCAACGGCATCGTCTTTGTCTCTTCTGATGCATTGAACTCCGGAGTCGGCTTTGTCACCTCTTTCTTCGTTGCGGGCATATCGGATGGGTCGATGGTCTTCTTCATCTACTGATACTCCTAGGTGTGCAGTACGGCTTCAGCAAAGGCGGCATTTCCGTCCTCGCATTCTCGTGCTTTCTTTGGGTCTCCCCTGATGGTGATCATGCCCTTCGGACCTGGAATTTTCATCATATTGTAAATGTAACATGGACAAGCCATAAAAGCCTAGTAGGCCGGACGTCCGAATATAGCGTGGTATGCGCTCTTGAATGGGACCACTTCGAAGGAAAGTCCTTCCGTCCGGTAATTCTTTGGAGTTCCCAAAGTAACATCCAAAGTGATCTCTCCTAGGTTATTTGCTTGTCTTCCTGGGACAACTCCGTGAAAGATCACAGAGCTATCATTCAGCTGAGTTTCTGAGATCCTCATCCGACATAGTGTTTTGATGTAGAGGATGTTGATGCTGCTGCCACCGTCCACGAGAGTCTTCGAGAAACCATAGCCGTCGATAAGCAGATCGATGGCTAAGGTGTATGTTCCTCGCCTGTGCAACTTAGGCAGATGATCAACACGGTCAAAGGTGATTGTCACTTCCAACCAGTCCAAGAATTGAGGGATAGCCAGAATAGTTGCGTTGAGCTCATGCAAAACTGCCTTCTTGACCTTAGCTAGTTGAGACCCAAGGAAAGTGACATAAGTGTCTTTCTTTATTGGGAAGTTCTTCTTTCCATCCAACTTGGGATTTGAAGGTCAGCTTCCTCCATGTCGGAATCTTCCTTGGTCTCCTTTTCTTTTTTGGGATTCTTCTTTCCCTTCTTCCTCTTAGCCCTATAGCCAGCAGAATCGTCTTTCTTGATGTCGTCATTGAAAAGACACTCAACATTTGTATGTGACGAGCCCCCGTTGGCATCTAAGTGATGCACACATGGATTGTTGGCAATGTCGACCCAAGAGTAGGTTTTGCTAGGTTGCTGGTCTCCTCTACCCTGGACTCTTGACATCCCACGACCGCGTCCGTGGCTGCCTCCGTGCCCTCCTCGTCCTCCAGACCTGAAAGTAGCAGTGACAACTGCGGTTTTCGCATTGGGATTTTCTTTCGAGGTGTTCTTGTGCTTCTGAGCTTGTTGCTTCAGCTATTTTGCCGACTGTGGTATCGTCAGGATGTTTAGTAGTCCTTCTGCGTCATCATCGGCATCTGCATATTTGCTTGCCGTTTCTATCATCTCTCCTAGATCAGTGACCTTGTCGCACTTCAAGCGGTGACGTAGTAAACTAATTGGGAGTCCTGAAATGAAAGCTTCAATCACAGTTTGATCATTTACCCCTTCGTAGGAGTTCTTGGTGTCGATCCATCATCCGAGGTAATCTCGGCAAGTTTCTCTGGCTTTCTGGGTGCAACGCTGTAGGTCTCCTACCATATAGGGCCTCCGATATGTGCCTTCAAAATTCGAAAAGAACACACTTTGCATGTCATACCAGTAATGAATGGTGTTCTCCGGAAGTTCCTTAAGACAGGATTGTGCCGTCTTTTGAAGCATAAGTGGGAGATATCGGGTCGCGACCAAGCTATTTCCGCCTTTGGTGATGCAGCAAGCTGTTAAAAATCCTAGAGCCAAGTATCTGGCCGGGCCACTCCATCGTAGGCTTAGATGTGTCTTGAGATAGCAAATCCTTCCGGGAAGTGTGTTTATCGAATTCATGGTCCAAACCACTTTGGGCCCACGTATATACCATCGTTCTCGTAGCGCCGCGCCTCTATGTTAGAGTTGATCCGGTGTCTCGTGTCACTTGGTGATAGGGAACGCCGTTTTGGTTGTTGGTTGTGGCTGCGGTGCCTTGGAGCCGGAGTTCTGCTTCTGCCACCACCTCCTCCGCCATGACGCCATCCTTGGCCTCCTTGAGAGCCGTTGTGATGGCTACTTGGTGGAGAGGGTGGTGCAGGTGAGTTGTTTCTAGCTGATCGCCGGCCTCCATCCAGGGCGTCATTATTCTGGTTCTGGGGAGGATCTTCATTACGACGAGCCCCCTGCCGGCTTGACTCGGCATGGTGTCCATCGTTCCTTCATCCGTCGTTCCCCCCACCGCAGTGGGGTTCAGCCGGACGGCTTGTATGTCTAGGAGGTGGCATCCTTTGTCGGTCCTCCTCCCGACGTTGCTCTTTGTTGTCTTCCTTGTGATTGGTCGACTCTCGCCGGGGAGGGTGTCTCGGAGCAAGTGCAAATCGTCTCGCTTCGTGGTGGAGCAACATTGCTCGATCCAACGCGCTCTGTCTTCTGCCCTAAAGATCCGGTTTTGAGTAGTTATCTTCCCGACGGTTGGAACGGTACTGTTGTTCCAGCACCCATTGGGTCCTAATGTCATTCTAGGCTGGATCCGTGCAACATTGGTCATATTGAGAGACCAGTTTTCCGCTTCCGGATTTTGCGACCTTCTGTTGCTCTAGACCCTTGGTGAGCAGCTTCACACCCAACTGGACTTGATCTTGGTTTGGATTGTTTGCCAGGATATCTCGAGCTGTAGCAGTGTTTTCCATTGGCGTTCCATACACCAGATCTCCCTTGCTATCCAGGCGAGGTTCTCCTTTGACGGTGTCATCTCCCTCAAAGAGGGTCTTGTGGACTTCCGGATTTCTGTTAGCCTGCACGGGGCCGTTCTGGGTCTTCTGATGCTGCAGGGAATTGAACTGCCCCGCAGACGCAATGCACTTCTTCTCTTCCATAAGGTTGTTAACCTCATCTAGGAGTACTTGACGACGGCCTTCTAGGGCTTGAGACCTTTCTTCCAATTCTACAGGTGTAAGCTCTGCAGCTGTAGGGATAGGCGTAGTTAACGTGGCATCGATGAGTTTACGGGCACCAGCGGTAACCATGTATCCATCCACCGGAGTTTCCTTTGGCTCGTCTAGGATTAGATCTCCATCCAAGTCTTCTTCATATTCTTCGGCAATCACTTCCTCTACCGAAGGATCTTTCACCGGAGTCTTGTTCTTCTTGTTCGTCATCTTTGCCTTCTTGGCAGCACCGGTAGCAAAGATGGCTTTGGGTCCATTTCCTAGATTTAAGCTCTGATCGGTACTTTCGGACATCTAGACGTCGGGATTGACTCCGAGATCCATGTCATCCTACGCTTTGGGAGAGTTTTCTCCGAATCCTTCGTCCATGGCTTCTCCTTCTTCTGCAGCTTTGGAGTTGAACTCCTCTTCATATTCCACGGAGAACTTTCGGAAATCCTCTGATGTCATGGAATCATCCGAAGATGCCGCTAAGTCGGTGTTTGTTCCGATCTCCTCTAGCACCGAGTCTTTGTTGTCTCCAGCCTCGACAGAGCCAGATCTAGATCCAACATATCCGACAAAGTGCGATGCGTGCGTCCTGAGGTAGTTGTGGCTTTCCTCGTAGGCTTCCTCAAAATGCCGGATGGTCTTGAGAACCTCATCCACGCCTGAGCCTTGCAGCATTATGCGGCTCAATGTGTGCCTCAGGAAGGGTTGATCTGTTCCGGTATTGGCAGAGCCGGAACCAAAGTTGTTGTCTTGCTCCTCCTGGATTTCGACCTCGACAGGTAGGTCAATCTGGGATTTGGCTTCGCTAGGGAGATCCACTTTAGATTTGAGTTGCACCGCAAGATCAACCTTCTCCACCATCTCCGCAATAGGTGCGGGCTAGGTGGGATTAGGGTTTTCCAAAATCCGAAACTCTGCCGCCTCCGCGGACAAAGTGTACCCAGAAACTTCCTCTGCCTCTATCATCACCGCTAGGATGGATGGGGCAGGTTCAGCAAAACCGATGTGAACATTGATCTCACCAAAGGACATGATGTTGTAGGCAGTCACGGTCTCCCTAGTCGGAATCCAGGTCTCGTGAAGAACGGTGAGAGGGACGTCGCTGGCATAGAGGATGCGACCAACGACGATGGTCTCGCCGATTCCGATTCTTGCAGATTCTACTCAGAACACAGATCCGAAGCTCACTTGCCCCATGGTGGGTGCCAAATTTCATCAGATTGATGACAAGTACACCATGAGGGGGTCCTTGAGGCATGCGGGAGAGAGGGGTGTGAGACGTACGGTGTTCCGTGATGGTGAGCACACAAGTTTACCCAGGTTCGAATCCGCTAGCTTTGGACGGTCCTACTCCTGCTAGCAATCCAGTAATACGGCAGAGCCGGAATATGGGTTACAAGGGTTTTGCCTGTGCGAGTTGAGATTGTAGACTATTGTGAGGTGCCCTAAAGGCTTTCCATAGGATGGCTTATATAGATATCCGGCCTAGGGTTTACAGGAGAGACCTATCCAGCTACGACTAAGAGTCGGTTACAGAGTACATCTTGAACTACAAGTAACATAACAGGCCTATGTCGGTAAGGCTTCTGGACCTTCCCGTAGCCGGACTGGACTCCATATCTTCTCCCTGACTGGGCTGCCCGTGAAGCAAAGCTCTAACCTGAAGTGGGCCACCCTGGTCAGTAAGGCACAGTGAGGATACCCGAAAAAGTATATCCCCAACATGCACCGTATACTCCGGTCGGGCCGGATAGTCCAGTTTTGCCTGTCGAAAATTTCTGCACTTCAAAACCCTAATGAGCAGCCTGTCGGAGCAAAGCAACTAGTCTCGTGGGTACATTCCTAGGCACATATGCTGTAGAGAGGCTGTGTCGATGGTATGCAAACAAAGGAACGTTATGTGGACTCGGACAAACGATGAAAGACTTGCGGAAACGGTGATGGTGGACATGGTGGAAAACAAGATCAAACCCTAACCCTAGACACAAACAAAAACAAGACTCCTACGAGAAAACCATGCAGATCGGATCTACGAGAAGATATAATCAACAACTAAAACTCGAAAACAATGTAATCTAGTCTATGGCAAATCTTTTTGTAAGGCTTTTTATGTACGGGATGAAACACGAACTAATCTATGGATGGATTTGTGGATGCTCACCGAGTAAACGAGGAAATCTGATACCAAGATGATATGGGGTGGCCCAATCTTCTCAGCATGCACTTGTCGATGATGATAATGGGGGATAAATAACTAGCATGTAGTTTTGAACTCTCCCGCTCGAACCCTGATGCCAATGCAATAGCTCTCATACCCAGTGGGATATTCACAACACCACGCTCTTGCGCACACAGCCGTCAACCACGAACGGTAGTTTGCAATCTACTAATTCCCAGTGGAACAACAGATCACACTCAATTGCAGTAGTATAATTCGATCATAGTGTAATTCTAGAGGTTCTTTGAAAGAAAAAACTCCAAAGTAGTATAAACATGGTCTAAATCCTAACTAGGGGACGTCCCGGGGCTTATAAGGGTGGCTGGGGCGGCTAGAAACTAAAACTAAATGCGTTCGACTCAAACTGACACAAACCGACTCGGACCAAGTTCGGTCGGCGGCTGGACATTCCGGTGTAATCGGGTTGGATAGTCCAGTCGGGCCGGACACTCCGGGTGGAGTGTGCCGGACAGTCCGGTCTGGCCGGAAACTTCAGAGTTTCCAGGTAGTGTCCGGGTAGTGTCCGATTTGGGTCACAGATTGTCCGCACCAATTCTTTTCTCGGGCAGGCCGTATAGTTCGGGTGGATCTGACCGGACACTCTGGTTGATGCAGAGCTTTTGGCCTCCATCTTGATGATCTTCTCTTGCGCCTTCCTCTCGCTCCTCCCTCGCGCATCCTTGGGTGATCATCATGCTGGGCTTCTCTTGTAGCCCTTCTCCTCCTTGCGCCATGCTTGTTTCTCCAACGAACCTGATCATACATAAATGCATAGACTTAGGTAGTATAAAGTTCTCATCAATTAAAGTACCATATTCGTTTAGGAGTTTATTCACCTGTTGTTCGAGTAGCTTAGCACAAGCTCTTGTAATGGGTCCAATTCTAATCTCATTGGACTGATTCTTCCTTGCAATAGTTGTATCATCTTCAGTAGTCATTGGGGTAGGTGTAATTGTAGGGATGTCCTCATCACTCACCGATGAGGCAGCGTTGGCGGCAGCGTACGGTAAGGGAGGTTGTGCTGGCGGCGGTTCAGGCGGAGGGTCAGCGAGATGCATGCGGAGATGGCGGTCACGGGGGTGGTCACGGGGTGGATCTTCTCTTCCTCGTGGGATGGGTACGGCGTTGGAGCGGCACGGTGGCAATGGTACTTCAGCGAGGCCTCCTAGGCATCCTTGTTCTCCCACGGAGGGGGAAAATGGTCAGGGAGAGGCGGCACAATAGGGTTGAGGAGTACATGAGAAAAGTAAGGACGTGGGAGGACGGAGGCGACAAGCTCAACTTCAGTCTGCAACTCCAACGGTGGCGGCGACGTGAGCTCAATCTCGGGATGAGCTAGGGTTTCAAAAATCGGAAAAACGAGAGGATGAGGGGGCGCGGATGATTTTATTAAGTCTCTATGCGTTAGGTGGGGCAAGGAATTTGGAACGAGGCAAGCGAATTTCACGGAATCCCGCTGCGGATCAAAACCATGCTCGATGCGGTCTTTGCGCGCGAGGTTGAAGACGACAGCGTGGGTCCATTGTCAGTGGCGGAAAGTGGGGGCTCGGTGGCTGGTCTTAGCTGCTATCCTTATCTCTGTGGCCAGCAATGGAGAGGCTGGGTCGCTGGCTGTTAAGTGCCGAGTAGGTTAGTTTTGTTTTTTAAGTACTTTTTTTCCATTTTCTATTTATTTCTTTCCCTCATATCTCTCTCATATGAATTCCAAATGAACTCAAACTTGTTTTCAAATTTTTATAAATTCAAGTGGAACATATTAGGTTATTATTTAGCAGTGTTTGTTCTCTTAGCAATGATGGATACTTTAAACCTTACTTAATTCCCTTTAGGAATAAAGTGGCACATAGAATTTTAGGGTTTTTTCCTTTATTTCAATATGAATATTATGCATGATGCCATGATGTAATGCAATGCTCATGAATGACATGTAAGTGCAATTTTTTTCTAGTCCCAGTTTCTAAAATCTTGGGATGTCATGATGGCTATGATAATATAACACTTTTCATCAATATAAATTGTGTCATTTGCCTATCATATCATGGTCCATCTAACTATTGCTATGCCTGATATGGATGATGACTTGTTTTTATTAAATTCAATATGCGCTTTGGACATTTAGTAGTTTAGATATAATTTGATCCCTCTTCCTTGTCTTTGACATGTGTGTAGGTGTTGATGATGATTATGGATGAAACAAAGGCAAAAGGAACAAATAGAGCATAGTATGGAGGAGCTGCAGGGACCAGACTTAGCCATTTGAGGTGTTCGAAGAGTAAATTTTTCCAACTCCCCAAAATAAATATCCGAGACCACAGGGTTGTAGCCCTCAACGATACAAACTCAACGAGCCCAAGAACACCCAAAACAGAGTTCGTATAAGAAATGACGACCAAAATACTAATAAGTATAGACGGTTTAATGAGCCACTATACGAGTGGAGAAATAATTCCGGCCGTATAGTTACGCCTGTATAGTTGTAAAAAAGGGTCGGAAACGATGGGATTTTGCCCCAGAGAAGCTCCAGAACCTTCCCTATGTCATATGACGATATTGGGGGAACCCTAGAGCACCCCCAAGGCCTATATAAAGGAGAGAGGACCCAAGGAAGCCACCACATATACACAATACACCATATACAAGATCTAGATCCCATCTACCGCCTCCACGGTGGCGCCCTACCATCGTGCCGCCTCCATAGCCTCTACAGCTCCACCAGGATCTAGATCTCTATCAACAACAACAAGCCATCCAAGCAAGAAGAGGAGGATAAGGAGAACGCCGCCATCACCACGCTGACGCTACCATCACCATGCCGTCCTCACCATCTCCATCACCGCTACTCCTTCATTCTTCCCCATCACAATCTCCGTGATGGGTTGTAACATGGCTTGAACCCCCTTTATTAATGTTATGATGATTTGAGTAATTGAAGTGTGGTGTGTTCTTGTTAATTAATATGTTTGTGCTTTCTCTTTACATTGTTCTATTCATGACATTATTCTAGTGATTGGAGACGTCTAATCCATTGTTGAGGAATTTACTAGGGATTCACGGAGTGTCACAGAACTTATCATTAGTCTCTACTCGTCCATGGGCCTGACAAGTCCGTGGGTAGAACTAATAGGCTATTTGCTATAAGTGATTTGCGGAGGCAATAGCAGATTAGGATGCACCACCCATTAAGATTTAATTTGTCAAGATCACTCATGATATAGATACGTATAGTGTTGCGAATTTCTTGACCCCAAAGTGACATACGGGATATGTTTTGACTAACACACTTACTTAGGAGTACGGTTGTCCATAGAACTTAATGCATTTTCTCTGGTTTACCTTGATTGGTCTTGTTACCTTAATACACTATTCTCTTACGAGATGACCCATGTCCGAAGAGGGTGTGGAAAATTGAGTTGTCTAGTTGCCACTTACCAATGGTGGGAGACAACGGTATATGAGGGACCACCACAATTATAGGTAAAAGCTATTCCATAAGCACTTATCATGCACACCTATATACACAACATTACTTGAGGAATCTTAGCATTAATATTTCATATCATTGCATTCACCTCTTTTTAGTTTTACTTTTGTTCTAGTTTTTTTCCAGTCCTAGTAGTAGTTATTACAAAACATCTTAAATTCATTTATCCTAGCAACTTATAGAATAGGCTATTTCCAAACCACGGTTTGGCTGCATTGACAACGTGGCTGCGGGGTCGTGTTCGCCGAGATCCCATCAGGACAAACTCTTTAAATATTTGATGTTGCAAGTACTGCAATAACCCTGTTTTGGTGGAGGAACTCAGCCCATCAAATTGGCGATGTTGCCGAGGAGCAAAGCGTTCGGTTATCTACTCGCACATAGTTTATTTCCGTTTGTTTCTATTATCTTACTTCTTTCTTTTATATTCAAAACAATAAAAAAATTACAAAACCGAAAATTTATAAAAATGGTTGCTACTAATCATGTCTTCCGAGATAAATTTTGTTCAAGAGATAATACAAGCATTGGAGGAGATAAAGGATTCAAGTTCATCAAGCTTGGTTGCTAGACATGAGTTGATAAAGAAATTGCTGGACCAATTGGAAAGGCATTCATTTTGGTTGCGTGCTAATGATGGATCTTACTGCACAATTTGTATAATAGATGACCACCTTAATTTTCAATGTAAGTATTCCAACAATCCTACTCTAGCAAATTATAATAGAGATAAATCCTATGCTAGTTTGGAAGTACTAGAATACATTATTTCCAAAGGTGCATCTGAAATGGTATTTAGACTAAGAAGTATTGATGTTGAAAGTGAAGCACTTGATGTATTTTTTAATTTAGTATACCTCATATTCCTCTTTTGCAAAAATAATTTAAGTGGAGAGGAAAAGGAGCACAAGGAAGAGGAGGAAAAACGGATTGATCACCCGCTCACACCTTCGACTCCTACTTTTGATTCTACCATTGCTATTAAAACAATAGTCGATAAAAAGGAGGAACAAAAAGGTGGGGTTGACAAAGAGAGTCACACTACAACTTTTATTTGTGATGCCTCTCACTCTAGTAGTGATTTTTATGATGCTAAAACTGTTGATATTTTTTCTGCGGAGGCCCTGTGCCTAGACACTCATATGGAGAGCATTAATAAAAATGAACTAGAGATAGAACCTTGCTATACTAACATGAAAGGTCCTGAATTCCCTGCTATGAAGGAAGAATACAATGAAGTGTTCCCCTACATAGGTAACCAAGGTAAAGATTTAAGAATTTTATATGAATCTCAAATCCTCTCATTGCAGCTATACACAGAGGCATATTCACCAAGCTTGGGTCATGAACACTCGCTTGGAAAGCGAGAACTTGTTCATCTACATGATGCCGATGCACTATAAGCGGGTACGACTCCGACCGAACTCTACTTCAAGATACTCCCTACTAGTATGTACAACCTCACCTCGAGTCGATATCCCTTGGGATCCAGGTGAGTAAAGTATGGAGCATCCTAGCCTGGCTTTATGGCTATAAAGAGAGCGCTTCCCGGGAGGCAATCCGGAAGTTACTAGGTGTCTTTCTTAGTTTTGTGTCTTGAGTCTAGTTGCATTCATGTTGCATTGGCACTTTTATTCTTCACATGTATTGCTATTAGAGTAATCTTGTGGTAGTTTTCAAAAGGTAGAATTTATTGTCACTGTATTATGCGTTGCATAAACTCGGTAAAAAGGAAGAGAAAACCAGTTTCAGGTGAATCCTTCAATTATATGTATATGTTGGTCGAAAATTTAAATTGTCATTTTTTTGTCAAAACATGGTGTTTCGCTAAATTTCAGAATAAGAAATAATTCTCGAAGAAATGAAAATTTTTTGATGGCTACAGAGAGTTTAACGACCAACTATATAGCGGGAATAAAAATTCTGGCCATATAATTCCAGCCGTATAGATATTTTTGCCATTGACAATTTTTATTTCATAAGTACTGATGGTTTAACGACCAACTATACATCGGGAATAAAAATTCTGGCCATATAGTTCCGCTCGTATATATATCGGTGCTTTTGTACAATTTCTTTTCTAGGTACAGAGGGTTTGACGACCAACTATACGGCGGGAACAAATTGTTCCGACCGTATAGTTTTGGCCGTATAGCTGCGCTGCCAGGTGGAAATCCTAAAATTTTAATAGCATGCCAACTATACGGCGGGAACACATTGTTTCGACCGTATAGTTGCACCCGTATAGTTGGGAAAACCCCTCAAATGCCAACTGGAAGGTAACCATTGCTCAAAATTTCATTATTTCTTCTTCCTTCTTCTAAAAACCTCGAAACACCACCTAGGAGCTTCTCCCGTGTTTTAGAGAAGCCAAGCGTATTTAAACAATAAAGTTCTATCTCAGAAATTCCTTAAGTTGTAATTCTCTTTAGTAGTTCATGTTTTCTTTTTGTTTTCTTTCATTAGTTGGGTGAACGAACTTCGTCCGTACACCAAACCGTTGTCTTTTATTTTATGTGTTATTTTCGCAGGGACTTGAACCTTGTGTCATGATGTGTACGGTAGTGCCAACCGTGCAAATACTCGCATGAGCCACTTGGTTGCTTCAATTCAACGTTTTAACAACCAGTGTCTCGTAAAACCTTCCAACTCAAACCTCTTTTAAATAAGCACATAGGGGATGCACACTCATGTTTCATATTTTGTCTCACTTACACTTCATCACAATCTAGGAGAAGCGCACTTCTAGAATTAGTTTGTTGACTTAAGCGTGGTGTTTAGGTTGATGAACCGACTCACTAGGACTTGTATTTTTTATCACTTGTGAGCCAAACCCGTGTCTTCAAAAACACAAAAATATTTTGTTTTCTTTATAGTCTTGTTCCTACCAGGTTCTTAAGGAATGCATACACAGAATCATGAAACATTCATTGAAACAAAGGTTCTTTGTCCATCGAAGTAGAGGTTAAAAGCACCTCAACGGTAAAGTGTCTCACCCTTGCTTTAACTTAAGCTTGGGGAGGTAACCACTTCTTATACTGTCTTTTGATAACTGCATTTTCTCTTTTGTTTTCATGATCTTCTCAAGTTTAGCTTGGGGAGGTTATTTTGCATGCGTAGAGTCTTATGCAAAGTTCTTTATCTTAAAAAGTTTTCATGCTATTGTGTATCTCTCTGTTTTTGAATGCTTGCTTAGGTGAGATTTTGTTCATATTTATATAAGGGATATACTTGCTCATGTTAGGCCCCATAGGAGACAAGCCATAGCTTTGATGCACCTTATTCAACTTTTATCTAGCTTGTGAAAAATATTGTGATCCTCTAAATATACATTGCCATGTTCTCTACATTTTGAAAAATAAAAAAATATAACAAAGAAGTTCTTCGAAACTTGCTAGTTGTCACTTTTCAGAAATGTCTTAAGTGAATGGTTATGGAGTAGCACGACCCCATAGTGTTGGAAATGATGGTCTTAATAGATGCTTATTGAGTGAGTTGTCAAATAAGAAATGATGTTTCAAAGTTTTGAGATTACATATGCCAAATTTTTTATTGGAAATCAAAGTGAGAAATTGCTTTATGCGTGTCTTGCGCCACTGTCGCACAACATGAGATGCTAACAACTCTGCTGGCCTTTGGACAATCCAAAAAGAGGAAACACTTGGAGCTACCCAACATATGTAGCAAAAATGCTATATTTGGGTATGCATTGGTATTATCATGGGCCCGTGTTAAAAGCAAAAGTCGGAACACTCCTCTGACCGTTATGAGAAATCATTATACCGAAAAGGGAAACCTTGGTAATGGTCACGGGTGTCCTTCCTAGCCTACACAGTCTCCATTGAACATATACCACTCTTTTGACATGGTCTCGTTACTAAGAAATATATTTTCTATGAGATCAATAATCAAAGTTTGCACTTGAGAGACTTTAATAGATGGCATCAGTGGGCAACATTGGAAAACTCTATTTCTATTTATGGTTGACAACTAACCGTGTTCAGCCTTGCCTTATACAAATAAAAATACAAAAATAAATAAAGTGCGTATAGAAGGATCGCGAGCTATATTTAACTTTGACATGGGGCATAGAAGTTTTTGACTAATCTCTAGTGGTTTGGAATACTATAACTGAGCTTATATTGCCTTGTATGATTATGTGCTCTCTTACTTTGAGCTTGTAGGAAAAACAAGGATACGGTGCATTGATTTCCAATGATAAGCAAGATCACATCCATTAAGTTATCGATCCCTTTTACTCGAGGAAGAGCAAGATGTAGCTTGGGGAAGTTGATGGATGTGTACAACACTTTTTAGCAATATAAATTGTGTCATTTTCCTATCATATCATGCTCCATCTAACTATTGCTATGCCTGATATGCATGATTACTTGTTTTTATTAAATTCAATATGAGCTTTGGACATTTAGTAGTTTAGGTAGAATTTGATCCCCCTTCCTTGTCTTTGACATGTGTGTAGGTGTTTATGATGATTATGGATATAACAAAGGAAAAAGGAACAAATAGAGCATAGTATGGATGAGCTATAGGGACCAAACTTAGCCATTTGAGGTGTTGGAAAAGTGAATTTTTACAACTCCACAAAATAAAGATCCAAGACCACAGGGTTGTACGCCTCGACGATACGAACTCAATGAGCCCAAGAACACCCAAAACGGAGTTCGTATGAGAAATGGTGACCAAAATACTAAAAACTACAAACGGTTTAACGAGCAACTATACGACCGGAGCAATAATTCCGGCCGTATAGTTGCGCCTGTATAATTGTAAAAAGGGTCGTAAACGACGGGATTTTGCCCCAGAGAAGCTCCAGAACCTTCCCTAAGTCATATGATGGTATTGGGGGAACCCTAGGGCACCCCCAAGGCCTATATAAAGGAGGGAGGACCCAAGAAAGCCACCACATATACACAATACACCATATACAAGATCTAGATCCCATCTACCGCCTCCACGGCGGCGCCATGCCATCGTGCCACCTCCATAGCCTCTACAGCTCCACCAAGATCTAGATCTCCATCAACACCAACAAGCCATCCAAGCAAGAAGAGGAGGAGAAGGAGGACGCCTCCATCACCATGCGGACACCACCATCACTGCACCGTCATCACCATCTCCATCGCCGCTACTCCTTCATCCTTCCCCATCATGATCTCCGTGATGGGTTGTAACATGGCTTGAACCCCCTTTTATTAATGTTATGATGATTTGAGTAATTGAAGTGTGGTTTCTTATTGTTAATTAATATGTTTGTGCTTTCTCTTTACATTGTAATATTCATGATATTATTCTAGTGATTGGAGACGTCCAATCCATTGTTGAGGAATTTACTAGGGATCAATTTGGATCAACCTTTGACAAATATTATAAACACCTCAATTGAAGGCCCATGCGTTATCCATGTCAAATAATATTGGTTGCTAAAAACAACTGAATATTTTTAGGGAGAGCATGGAAGGGTAAACACACAGTGAGCTGTCCAAATGGTATTTTCCAAAAGACACTAGCGGCACCAAGGACAGTCGACCATTATCGTCATCCAATCATTGATCGGGGTAAAGGGAGTGGGACCAAATGTGGAACACATCGCATGAAGTTGCCTGTCATCCAAGGCTAGCTCTTTGTGTCACTTACCAACCAGCGATTAACCCCAATTGGCATGACCGGAGAGTCGCCATCCATCGTGGATCAGTCCCCTTTTTGCCAGCACATGCCTAACTCCCATACAATGTGAAGGACACGAGTGAGTGGGGTCTGAGGAGTACGTGTACTCTAGCAGTACATTTCTGAACCCATTAGATTCACAAGAGTGAGTGTTCACACCAGTGCCCCCAAGCCCCAACACTGGAGCTCTGAATGACACCTCAAGAGCTACCACTATGTAGAAATGTGGTTGAATCATCTGGTTAAGCTTGACATCACTAAAGCCTAAGACAAGGGGCGTCATGCTGCTAGAGGTGGGGGTGGAGTGGAGAAGAAGGCAGGCGGTGGCGCTTCAGGAGGGATACGACGACTCATGCCCGTTCTAAAAAAGAGCGTTTTCGCTCTAGCTATAGAAATACTACCTGTTTTCTCGCACTGAGGCTATAAGTTGTGTCAAAGCCCACATGTCACGATGGTCAACTAGAGTAATGTTATTCTTTCGGGCAACTAGAGCCCAATCCTCTCGGGTGAAGTACATTATTGATGAGTTTGAAGCTGTTATGGTTCAGTTAATCAATCCATCCAAATGCACCATATTATTTAGTCCTATTTATTCACAGGATGATCATGTGACCATTAGGACTACTTTACACTAGTATAGACCAAGACTTTGCACACAGTGGACATGTCCCTTCATACACGGTGAATCGAACCGTTGCTACCTGACGGTGGGTGATGAGCCTCTACAACGTTGAATGTTTCTATGACCGTATGCAACCTGTCACACAATTCGTAAAATCAAATCATCTGCAAATGTTTAGGCTTTCACATACACCTTTACTACTGATGAGGGGTGACCTCAAGGGTAGCCCGATCTTCACGGATCTCATGGTCAAATCGATGGGGAAGCAAGGGGAAAGGGATAAGGTAGCAGAAGTGAACACACACCTCACGACGAACATGATGAACACACGCAAAACGCACACGATACAAGGCCAATTGCTCCCACTAGCGGCCACCGGTCTGATAGAATCCTCGCAAGGAAAGATCAGTCAACGTGCTCGCTTCAATCCCAAGTGGAGAGGGAATAACACCTTGGAGAGGGTCTTGACAATATGCTCACGCACTCGCAAATGTAGGCCTTGTACAACGATGGATGCACGATGCAAAGTCCAAAAAGGTTGGTGACAATAGTCGGTCCCCTTGTTAAAGGGGATGAGGCAAAACTAGAGATTCCACAAAGGGGGTTGTCTTTAGTCTATCATCTATACCTAAGGGATACATAAGGGGTAGGGGCTCTATATATAGGCCAGCCACTTACATAGGGGTAGTTTGGGAATAGAACTAGGGTTGGAACATAATAAAGGGGTACATGGGTTGTGGCCTAGATCTAGAGCGCGCAAGCAATATGGTGACCGGTAGTACCGGTCCTCTGGTCCGGTAGTACCGGACACAAGCAGTAGCGGTAGCTCCGGCCTTCAGCTATTGACGAGCTCCAGGTGCGGTAGTACAGCTTGCAGGCGGTAGTGCTGCTAGTCGGTACCGTGGCAACCAGAGCCGTAGCACGCGGGTCCAGTAGTTTCCGGTAGTACTGTTCCCTCGGGTCTGGTAGTACCAGTGATGGCGCAGCATGGTCTCTATGTAGTAGGGACGATAGTACCGGTCAGGTCTTGTTTCTTCCTATTCTTCCAAGCATCTATATTGTTGGGCTTGATGCTCCGGGCTTCCTCCCTTGCCTCTGTACTTGTCCGTGTGAACCTATCATGATCATGGGACGGAATATGAAGTAGTATACCATCACATAGGGTAGGAAGGGGCTCGCATAGAGGATATGATTCACCTTGGGTGTCCATGACGACTTGGCATAAGTTGGAGACCTTGATGTGGTAACGATCGTAGGTCGGGCTGCATCATCTCTCCCCCCCTTCAAAATGAGTCATCCTTGACTCTACATGCTCATCACAAAGTGTTGAGGGCAAACCTCAAGGGTGGCCCGATCTTTCACGAATCCCATTCAAATCGAGGGTGGAGTGCGGGGGAAGGATAGGAGGATGAACACGATGAACTCACGCAGGAAGAACACGATGAACACATGCACATGCAAAGACACAATACACACCAATATCTCACGCTGGCGGTGACTGGTCCGGCGCAATCCCTAGGATCGGCGTCGGGCGAAGGACTCTCTCTTGAATCGGTACGACGAGTAGGGAGACTCGATGAGATCTTGACTTCGAGGCAAAGGGACTCTGATGCCTACGCCTTGTACAAGGCGGAGGCACGATGCAAACTCCAACAAGGTTTGTGATATTTGGTGCTCCTTGGTCAAAGGAGCATGGGGCAAGAACTAGATAGATCCACAAGGGGTTTCCACTAATTCCGAATATCATGCCTAGGGTTTACAACGGTGGTGGGGGACTATATATAGGACAACCACTAGTTCAAGGGTACTTTAGGCATAAAAAGATAAAAACTGGGCGAAATAGGAATATTCTCGGGCATCAAACCCACGTAGGCATTCAGGTAGACGATTCCGACAATAAGGTTGGCGGCGCCGGAATTTCCTGTCACTGCTGGAAATTTTGGTCAAAACTGGAATGGCTCACAGAGATGTGTTTTGGCATGCGCCGGTTGGTTCCGGTTGATGCCGGAATTTCCGGTCCTGGCTTCGGTCCGCCGGTTTGTGCGCCAGGAATTCCAGCGAGAATTCCGGTCCGCCAGGCCTAGGGCCAGTCTGTCATGGAGCTTCGTCTTGCGATGGCTTGGCTCCTTCTCTTGGCATTTCTCCATGGGGTTCATACCTGATGATGGATAAAGTATTGGCATGAAGTAGCAAGCCATCCAAGTATGTATCAAATCACATGAGACAAGGAGTGAATTCACCTTAGCTTGAAGAGCTTGGCTCGAGCACAGGTCATTGGTCCACTTGGGGGACTTGGTGGTGTAGATGTAGGAACATCCGTAGGATGGGCTGCATCAGCTCCCCTCTTGGGAAAGAGTCGTCCTCGACTCTTCATGGTTATCATCTTGAACATCTCCATGGTGGGGTGAAAGGTCCTTGAAATTGAATGTATTGCTTGCAAGGACTTGGTGGAGGAATGTTGATGATGTAGGCGTTGTTGTTGATTCTCTTTAGGACCTTGAAGGGACCATCTCCTCGAGGCTTGAGCTTGGAGTCGCATTCTTTGGGGAAGCGGTCCTTGCTTAGGTGTATCCACACAAGGTCACCTTCTTCAAAATCATATCCTTCTTGTCCTTGTTTAACCTTGAAGCTTGGCGAAGGACTTGTTGCTCGATTGTAGCTCTTGTTTATTTGTGAAGCTTCTTCGTAGCTTGGGCGCGGTTGTCGACATCCATGTTGGTACGCTCATGAAGAGGTAGCGGTAGAATGTCGAGTGCTGTGAGGGGATCGAAACCATAGACGATCATGAAGGGACTCATCTTGGTTGTGGAGTGCTTGGCACGATTGTAGGCGAACTCGGCATGTGGAATGCATTCCTCCCAATCCTTAAGGTTTTTCTTGATCAACACATGAAGGAGAGTCCCGAGGCTTCGGTTGACAACTTCGGTTTGGCCATCGGTTTGACGATGTGATGCGGAGGAGAAGAGTAGCTTAACGCCGAGCTTGGCCATGAGGGTCTTCCATAAGTAGCTCATGAATTTTACATTGTGGTCGGAAACGATTGTTCTTGGCACACGTGAAGACGGACGATTTCTCTAAAAACAAATTTGCAACATGTGAAGCATCGTCGGTCTTTTGGAATGGTATGAAGTGTGTCATTTTGGAGAAGTGATCCACCATAACAAATATAGAATCATGTCCATGCTTAGACCTAGGCAATCCTAACACAAAATCCATGCTAATGTCGGACCAAGGTGTATGAGGAATAGACAAAGGCATATAAAGACCATAAGGGTTAGCTTGCGACTTAGCTTGAACACATGTCGTGCATCGTTGAACGTAGCGCTCCACGTCTCGTTTCATCCTGGGCCAATAGTAATGAGTGGAGAGCATGTCCAATGTCTTGTCACAGCCAAAGTTACCCATGAGGCCTCCACCAGGAGATTCTTGTAGAAGCAAAAGTTGGAGAGACGACTTCGGAATGCAAAGCTTGTTTTGTTTAAATAGAAAGCCCTTATGAAAATAGAAACCATCAACTCCTTTGTCAATGGAGCACTTTGCAAAAATTGGTTCAAATAATTGGTCGGAAGAATACAAAGTTTTGATTTCATCAAGACCCAACACGTTGATTTCAAGTCGAGTAAGAAGGTTTGTGTGCTTGCGAGACAAAGCGTCCGCAACTACATTATCTTTGCACTTCTTATTCTTGACAATGTAAGGAAACGACTCCATAAACTCGACCCACTTAGCATGTCTCTTACTCAAGTTGGCTTGGCCTTTGAGACATTTCAACAACTCATGGTCAGAATGTATGATAAATTCTTTAGGCCATAGGTAGTGTTGCCAAACTTGAAGAACACGAACTAAGGCAAAAAGCTATTTGTCATAAATTGGATAATTAAGGTGAGCACCATCAAGTTTCTCGCTATGGTAGGCAATAGGACATCCGTTTTGCATAAGGACTCCTCCAATGCCAATACCGCTAGCGTCACACTCTATCTCAAAAGTTTTTGTGAAATCCGGTAATGCAAGAAGAAGTGCTTCGGTGAGCCTCTTTTTAAGTTCATCAAAGTATTTTTGTTGTGCTTTGCCCCACACTAAGGTGACATTCTTTTTCTTCAACTCGTTGAGAGGACAAGCAATGGTCGAAAAGTCTTTCACAAAGCAATGATAGAAACTGGCCAACCATGAAAACTTCGGAGTTCACTCACATTTGTTGTGATGGGACAATCTCGTATATCCTTTACCTTGGAAACATCAACTTTAATGCCCTTCGAAGAAACGACAAATCCAAGAAAAATTAACTTGTCTTTAGCAAAAGTGCAGTTGGGAAGATTAGCATATAGCTTTTCATGTCGAAGGATTTGCAAAACTTCCTTCACATGTGTAACATGGTCCTCAAGTGACTTGCTGTAAACAAGTATATCATCGAAATAGACAACGACACTCTTGCCAACGAGAGAACGCAATATATGATTGATGAGGCGCATGAAGGTGGATGGGGCATTAGATAAGCCAAAGGGCATGACCAACCATTCATAGAGACCAAGTTTGGACTTGAAGGCAGTTTTCCACTCATCACCTTCCGCCATGCGTATTTGATGGTAACCACTACATAGATCAATTTTCGAGAAAATAGTGGCTCCACACAACTCGTCAAGCATGTCATCAAGATGCGGTATAGGATGTCGATAAAGCATGGCGATAACATTGATTGGATGGCAGTCCATGCATAATCGTAGCATATAATCCGATTTTGGAACAAGAATCACGGGTACCGCACTTGGGCTAGTGCTTACTTGGATCAAACCTTTGGAGACTAGTTGGTTGATTTGATGTTCGATCTCCTTCGTCTCCTCCGGGTTCATGCGGTAAGCAGCATGATTTGGAAGGGGTGCGCTGGGGATGAGGTCAATGCGATGTTCAATTCCATGAAGAGGAGGTAGTCCATGTGGAAGCTCTTCGGGAAACACATCCTTGAATTCCTGCAAAACAAACATCAAAGATGGAGGAACATTGGTTAAGTCATTAGTTCCTTGCGCTAGTCCCTTGCAAATGTGGACATAGTGCAAGCCAGATGGGTTGTTCTGCACATCTCTCATCTCACTTTTGGTGGCAAGGAGAACACTCTTATTTTTCCGACTCGAGTTTGGCTTGTGGCTCTCACTCACTATGAGGTGGTTCTCTCGCTCACCGCTCTTCTGACAAGTTTGTGTTGTGGTTTGCACCCTCGCTAAATCCTTTGCATTGTCCGCGATTATTTGGCTAGGAGTCATTGGTTGCAAAACACATGTTTTGTTGAGCCATTTGAAGGTGTACACTTTGGTGCGACCATCATGTAGAGCAGCCTTGTTGAATTTCCATGGTCGACCAAGTAGCATATGACAAACCATCATGGGAACAACATCGCATTCCACCATGTCTTTGTAAGGACCAATGGAGAAGGTTACCGATACGGTATGATTGATCTTGACGGACCCTTGGTCACTTAGCCATTGCACGTGGTAGGGGTTCTTGTGCGGATGGAGGGTGAGGTTGAGATTCTCACACAACTCAATGCTAGCAAGGTTGTGGCAACTCCCTCCATCGCTGATCACTTTGATAGATTTGCCATTGATACCGGCTCGTTTGTAAGATATTTGAGCGTTGGTCTTCATGATCTTGTGCTTGAGTGGTCAATATCCTTGTGATGACAAGCGATGGACTTGCATCATGTTCACACATGAGGAGTTCTTGGTCATCTTCCACTTGTTGCCTTGTCATTGCTTCCTTTACTCGGGTATCAAATTCATATTCACTCAAGTACTCTTCGTCGCCATTGTCATGGATACACAATAATTTCTTGTTTCCACACTCGGCCAACTTGTGTCCTTTGCCTACACACTTGTAGCATTCATCGTTGAAAGGTGTATCACCCTTTGCTTGTTTGCCACTTGGGAGCAGTTTTCCTTGAGGAAGTGTGGGCTTGAAAGAAGGCTTGGAAGTACTTGAGGAACTTCCATTGAAGGTGGTTCGTGTAGCGGTTGAAGCTTGCTTGTAGTTGAAGTACGTATTGGGCTTGTTGTACTTGATGTCCTCTTGCACCTGATGCTCGGCTTTATTTGCGATGTGCACAAGATCAACCATGTCGTTGTATGTTTGGAACTCGACGATGCGCTTGATTGGGTGGTTCAAGCCAATGAGATAATGTGCCATAGTTTGCTACTTGCACTCTTCAATGTTGGCACGGATCATGTTGAGCTCCATTTCCTTGAAGTACTCTTCCACAGTCTTTGTCCCTTGACGCAGCGATTGAAGGTTGTTGAAGAGGTCGCGTGTGTAGTGCACGGGAACAAAACGGGATCTCATGTGAGCCTTCATGTCATGCCAAGTTGTGATTGGCGTCTCTCCTCTTGCGTCACGAGCAACTTGAACTTGTTCCCACCAAAGGTTGGCGTACTCGTCAAACTTAAGCAAATCCATGGCGACCATATTGTCGTTGCTATAATTGTGCACATGGAAGATCTTGTCGACTTTGAGTGCCCATGAGAGGTATTCTTCGGGGTCATTTGATCTAGTGAATTTGGGCATCGTGAACTTGAGCTTGTCAAATGTTTCTTCCTCATTGCGATCATTGTGGTGATGGTTTCCATGTTGATGATGGTCTTCATCTTCCATGCGATGATTGCGACGAGCTTATTGAGCTTGTTGATGTGCTTGCGGTGGAGGAGCCTCATTTGGAGGTGGATGAACTTGCTCTTTCTCTTGGCGTGGTTGTTGACAAGGAGGAGGCACTTGTGCTTCTTGACGTTGTTAAGGGTGCGGAGCCTCATGACATGGATGATGACAAAGAGGATGCTTGTTCCTCGGTTGGTGATGTGGGTTAGGCACATGGGCCTCACGGCGAAGATCATGGTCTTGAGCCTCATGACGTGGTGGGCATCGCTCAATATGTACCACTTGACGCTCCAAGTCTTGTTGTTGTAGAGGAGGCTCGTCATGGTGACCATGGTGTTAGTGTGGACGTGGGGAAGGTACATAGTTCGAAGAACTTCCATCTTTAACCACATGGGCATCATTGCGTCTTGGAGCACTTGGATGAAGATCTTGGTGAAAAGGAGCACGACGGCGCGAAGAGCTTGACGAGCTTGATGCACGTGATCGAGGTCTTGCCATTTCGTCATTGAGGCATCGGAGATTGTCATTTGTTTCATCGATGGAGCATTGTAGCGTTTCATTTTGGTGGCCAAAGTTGTGATGCATTGCATGCATTTGTCGTTTGAGACATCAAGCGGTTGTCGATGTTCTTGAACTCGTCTTGCATCTCGCCAAATTGTTCGTCTTGTTGCGTCTCAAGAGCTTGGCAACATTCACAGAACTCTTGTCGGACGATGAAGTGACTTGCGCGCGTCATGTATGCTCCATGTTCTTCTTCTTGGGGAGGTGGTTGGCTCGACTCACCGTGCCTATCCATCATGCAAAACACACAAGGATCATATATGGAAGTGGAATATGGTGGTGTTAGCCTTTTACCTCACCATGGGGATTGCACCAAACTATAAACCACAAGTGAGAGCTATAAGCATGCAAAGTGAAATCGCAAATAAACCTCACACTAAAGAAATAACTAACTCTCAAAAGCTTTTGGTGGAAGGTTAGGGTTGCGGAAAACCGAACGAAACGATCCAAAGAAAAGGTTATTGTCAAAAGTGGTAGAGAACCAAAGATCAAAAGCAAAAAGGAAATGATCTACAAAACACAAGGATACACACACATGGAGACGGATGTAGTTAGCACGACTATAAAATGAGCACAAATGTCCGAAGACTACGCTCGGTGTCGTGCCAATGAAAGGAGAGACCAACACTCGTTCGCCAAAAGAGAAATAAGCACTGGATTTGTGCACTTGCCTTGGTCGCGCTCTATCTCTCTCTTTGCTTACAAGATTGAGACTCTCTTTGTATTGGGAGACTTTGTATTTTTCTATTTTTCTTTTTTTATTCTTTTTCTCCCTTTCTATACTACTATGTCAACTCTTGAATTTGTTTACACACTCTCACTATCCAAGGACAAGTGCACAATGCTTAGGCAAACACAAGATGAGTTGCTCTCATATGATAGATACACACAAGGAAGAAGGGTTAACAAGGTGGAGCAAGTTATTCCTTCGGTATTGACAACTTGCTACTGGTGTTGGGGTTGATGTTGGTGTCGAGGATCATAGTATGTGATGACTTGCGGAATCTTGAAGTTAGTTGGGGCGACACACACGAGGCACGAACAACACAAGTGAAAAACAGACAAAATTGGGTCAAATCAGTATTTCCGGCAGCCAAACCAGCGGCGCCGAGCCTGGCGCCTGAATTTCTGGTCGCAATTCGGGTTCGTCGGAACGTGCACCGAAATTTCCGGCGGTTGGGCTGGTCCGCCGAGCCTGGAGCCGGTTAGAGTTCATGACGAACTCCAAAAGTCAAATCTGTCAAAAAATTTTGGAAATTTGTCCAAATTGGGCTAGGGCAAGGTTCTAGGAAGGTAGATCAATACCCAAAGCAACAGATCCGTGGAACAAAACCACCTAAAACGCACCAAATCCAGAGATCGATCCAAAGGCAAATTTGGGGATTTTCGAATTTTTGGTGGATAGAAGAGAAATTTGTGGGGCAATTCATGAGCAACGAAGCTTTTGATACCAATATGTTGTGGGCAAACCTCTAGGGTGGCCCGATCTTTCATGAATCCTTCTCAAATCATGGGTGGAGTGCCAGGGAAGGAGAGGCAGATGAACCCGATGACCTCACACAGGAAGAACACGATGAACACACGCACACGCGAAGACACAATACACACCAATAGCTCACGTCGGCGGTGAGCAGTCCGGCGCAATTCCTAGGATCAGGGTTGGGCGAAGGACTCTCTCTTGAACCGGCACAACGAGTAGGGTGACTTAGTGAGATCTTGACGTCTAGGCAAAGGGACTCTGATGCCTAGGTCTTGTACAACGCAGAGGCACGATGCAAACTCCAATGAGGTTTGTGATATTTGGTGCTCCTTAGTCAAAGGAGCATGAGGCAAGAACTAGATAGATCCACAAGGGGTTTCCACTAATCCAAATATCATGCCTAGGGTTTACAATGGTGGTGGGGGACTATATATAGGCCAGCCACTAGTTCAAGGGTACTTAGGCATAAAAAGGTAAAAACTGGGCGAAATAGGAATATTCTCGGGCATGAAACCCATGTAGGCATTTGGGTAGATGATTCCGGCAATAAGGTCGGTGGCGCCGGAATTTGCGCCGGCATTTCTGGCCGCCACCTAAAATTCCGGCCGAAATCGGAATGGCTCACAGAGATGCGTTTCGGCATGCGCCGGTTGGTTCCGGTCGATGTCGGAATTTCCGGTCCTGGCTCCGGTCCTCCGGTTTGTGCGTCGGGAATTCCGGCAAGAATTCCGGTCCAATGGGCCTAGGGACGGTCTGTCCCAGAGCTTCGTGTTGCGATATCTTGGCTCCTTCTCTTGGCATTTCTTCATGGGGTTCATACCTGATGATGCATAAAGTATTGGCATCAAGTAGCAAGCCATCCAAGTATGTATCGAAATCACATGAGACAAGGAGCAAATTCACCTTAGCTTGAAGGATATTGGCTCGAGCACGGATCATTGGTCCACTTGGTGGACTTGGTGGTGTAGATATAGGAACGTCCGTAGGGCGGGCTGCATCACAAAGTAGAGAGGCCGAGAGACATTATTGAGCCTAGGGTTCACCATATAGTCGTCCTTGGGAAGATTGATTAGACAACACTTCAATGTTCCTTCACTTTCCATGAAGCCTAAAAAGCTCACAACAAAAGCAAAGCAACACTCAAAGAGTAGCCAATTCATGAAGATTATAGCATGAGTCCTCAAATAGAAGGAAGTCACCTTATGGCGTAGAGATAGCTTATAGAAGCTCATCCATATGTAACTCTCTACATTTCGTCTTGTCAACTTGTTGTTGGTAGAGGTTGACGTGTATGCAATCGTACCTTCACATAACAAAGACCAACCAAAAAAATCATGCGTGATAGAGGAGCATGTCATTTGTGGCATGTCCATTCTTGTTCACAACACTATTAGCACAATACAAGGATATCAAATGAAATGCACATGCAGGTTCGATGTGCATGGAAATCGCTTGAACATTTTCCAAATGTGGGAACTCCATATAACATCTTAGTGTGGCTCTTAAAGAATTGGACTAAAATTTTCATCAATATCTTTGATGCAAGAATAGGAGAATTTGTCAAAAACACATGAGGAAAAATATCAAAAATAACATCATTGTGTGTGCAAACCAACCATTGGAAAGAGAAATTGTTCAATATGTTGGATGCCATACACAAATCATGAAAAACAAATATCATGGGAATATGAGTATCACAAGTGGAGTCCAAAACAACATATTTGCAAACAAACCATATGAATACCAAATGTTCCTTATATTTGTTGCAACAACTATACGAGATACTTGAAATCTCTCATGACAATACATGCTCATAATGGCATTATGGTTGCACACAAAACATCGGAAAGAGAAATTGTTCAAGATTTTGTTGCAACACACTAATCATCAATATCCAATAGCAACAAAACACGATTGTCACAAGATGAAATGATACCATCAACATGCTTGCAAGCAAACCATAGGAAAGAGCAATTTTTCAACATGAAATATGCAAAGCATGCAAAAGGTATTAGAGATGGGTTCGATCTTGAACTCACTTGGGGGATGCTCTCTAGAGCTATTTTTGTCAACTCGTGCTCAAGCGAGATTGACATTCTAGTGCGGGTACCTAAACACATCAAACACAAAAGGAAGAACGTGTGTGCATGGTAGAGTAACACATGATCCATCATGACATATCTCTTATTGTGCACATCACCATTAGTGTCAATCAAGTGTAACATAGATTCATGGTGAAAATGCAAGTGGGGAACATGTTTATCATGGCAATCATCAAAATCTCCAAAATTTGAGAAAGCTATGGTGGCCATATCAATATAGAACATATAGAAGAGCAATTATTCATCTTATTGCAAGCAACAAGAGAAATTGAATAACTATCATGACAAAGCATGTCCAAAGCAATATCATGGTTGCCGACAAACATATGGAAAGAGAGATTATTCATCAAGTTTCTCGCATGATGGCATCAAACCTAGCCACTTTTCATTGGGACTCCAAGTGCAAAGTGTTGTAGCAAGCTTCTTTTCCCCACAAGGGTGACTTGAGGGTTTATATCAAACTCTCGGGAAATTGTGTCGATATTTGTCTTCTCCTCTTCAAGCAACATGTAAAGTAAAATAATTTGTCTTGTGTCCCCAACTCCACCAAGTGGTTGTCAAACACAAGGTTTCGTATTAGTGATATGAAATAAAATATAAAACAAAGAAAATAAAGTAAAGGAATACAAACTAGATGATATGGAAGATAATAGAGTTGTTTTTGGGTTTTTATGAGTGATTACAAGTAAGGAAAGTATTTTTGTATTTTTGAAATAATAAATTACAGAATTATAAATGATAGTAGATGCAAAGTAAAGGTGTTTCTTATGATAAAAATTTGACCGGGGTTCATGGGTTAACTTGTCTACTCTCTTTTTAGGTTGTAGTGATCATAAAACAATTCATCAATGATAAAGATTCATGGAAATTCTATAAGTGCTTGATAAAAGGAATTAATATGGGCATCACATTCTAATATTGAGATGGAATACATCTCTCTCTTATACTCCTCAAGAAAGGGAAATCTCCATGCAATCTTGATTTAAGAACAAATCAGAGTATAGCTTTAAGCAATATTATATGATGTTTGAAATACAAATATGCTACTGTGATCTAACAAGGTCATCACATTGTCACGTGATAACTATAGCACACATGATTTCACTTTATCCCTAGTGAGGAAGCAAAAGAAAGGTAAAAACCAAAGTAGATCTTGAATATTATGTGTCACAATTCAATCTCCACCCCCATGCTACTCCATCTAACACACACTTCTCCCCATACAAGTTCTTGCATACAAGTTGGACCAAAACAAGCAATGAAGAACGGGGTGCATGATATGCATCTATTAAAACATCTTACACAAAATAGATTCCAATCTCAAGTATCAAATCATAGAACAAAGATCCACCACATAGGAATTACAAATATGACCATAATCATGTTGGGCAGCTCATATGGTACTAGATCTATGAAGATCAAGAGAGAAATAGATCAAGCTACGCCACAAATCCATAGCCCATAGGTGGACTACTCCCTCTTCATCATGGTGATGATGCTGGAGATGTTGGAGAGGGTGAAGATCTCCCCGGAGGTGGCTCCTGTGGAGTTTCCCCCTCCAATCTTCGCTGGATCTGACTCTATTTTGTGGTGTTTTCGTCTCTGGTGGCTTCTGGTGTCTCTTTTCTGAGGACGCCTCGGGGGGTCCTTATAGAGGTATTTTTAAGTCAAGAGAACTACGTGCACGAAAGAATCAAGGCTATCAGATAGTCGAGGAAAAAACAAGCATGGGTGGTGCGCCCATCGAGAATATAATTTTGCGGCCCGAAAGTTGAGGTGCCAAGTTAAAGCGGTACCCAAGTTGCTTATAATCAGCCGTGTTGCCCACAATTGGTGGAAAAAAACTCAGGGGGTCTTTTACGGCACGAATTCAACTTAACGTTTGAATACAAGATATCAGGGTAATGCCCGTCAAGTTGGCCCCCCTGTCATTTTTCGCCGTTATGTCGCTATTGTCATGGCTTCCATGTAGGCTTGCAGCATTGGCGTATGCATCCATTACGCTTCTTCTTCCTTGGAGCGGAAATCTATGGTCATGGCCATGGTGCGGAGCTAGACATGGACGAACCTACTCGGCCCCGCTCACCTCCCCATCCCGAATCGTAGCTCGCCCTCACCATGGCCGCACCCATGGCATGGCGCAGGGACGAGCATTCATTCCCGAGTGAGATGTGTCACCATGCCAACCATGCTCGGTCCTGTTGTTGATGCAGCCCGTCATACGGACGCTTCTACATCTACACCAAAAATTCCCCCAAGTGGACCCATGACTCATGCCTGAGCCAAACTCCTACAAGCTAAGGTGAACTCACTCCTCTCCTTGTGCCAATTTGATACCTTGGATGGCGTGCTACTTCATACCTCTACTCTGTGCATCATCAGGTACGAATCCCCTCCGCGTCGACCCACGGGCCCTGAAGCTGCACCTGAGCTGAAGCTACCTGAGCCGGAGTGTCCGCCCGAATCAAGCCGGAGTGTCCGGCGCAACCGGAGTGTCCGACGCGACTCAGCCGGAATGTTCGGCCTGCCCGAGCCCGGACCTGGCGTGGACATTCAGAAGGTCAAATCGGACACTCCTCGGACACCACCTGGAGTGTCCGGTCACCCCGGACTGTCCGGCCGTGCCGACCCGGACTGTCCGGCCCAAGCGATGGGCCTGCGAGCCTAGCTGGGCCCTATGGCCCATGTACCCCTGTACTTTGCCTAGAACTCTACTTTAATGCCTGAATTACCCCTGAACTTGTGGATGGCCTATATATAGACCCCCACCTCCATTGTAAACCCTAGGATTGATATTGGAATTAGTGGAAACCCCTTTGTGGATCTATCTAATTCTCGCCTCATGCTCCTTGACTAAGGAGCACCAATATCCCCAAACCTCGTTGGAGTTTGCATCGTGCCTCTGCGTTGTACAAGGCCTAGGCATCGGTGTCCCTTTGCCTAGACGTCAAGATCTCACCGAGTCTCCCATATCGCCGTGCCGGTTCAAGAAAGAGTCCTCCGCCCGACGCCGATCCTAGGGATTGCGCCGGACCGGTCACCGCTGGCGTAAGCTATTGGTGTTTATCATGGTCTTGCGTGTGTGTGTTCATCGCGTTCTTCGTGCGTGTGCTCGTCGTGTTCATCCTTCCCTCCTTCCCCCGCACTCCACCCTCGATTCGAAAGGGAATCGTGAAAGATCGGGCCACCCTAGAGGTTTGCCCTCAACATATTGGTATCAAGAGCTTCATTGCTCACGATTTCCCCCACACATTTTTCTTCTATCCACCAAAAATTTGAAAATCCCCACAAAAAAACAGCCCATATTTGCCTTTGGATCGATCTCTTTATTTGGAGTGTTATTTGTGGTTTTGATCCGACCAAACCTTATCTTAGGAGTTGGTCCAGCTTTATCCTGCGTTTCCCCAGCCTGATTTGGCCAGTTTCTCGCGGATTTGAGGCCCGAAGGCGAGGATTTCCGCTCAAGAAGACTAGTAGGAAACCCGCGCCGGAGTGTCCGGCTCATACCAACCGGAGTGTCCGGCCCGACCGGAGTGTCCGGCCGAACCAGACCGGAGTGTCCGGCCCAGACAGACCGGAGTGTCCAGCTGTAATGCCAGTTTTGACAATTTTGCCTCATTTTTCGCATTGGCTAATCTCCTTTGCTTGCGCGTGTCCCGTGTGTGTTTCAGCAACTACCAGCAAGCTTCCGCATCATCAACTTCCGCGCTCATCGACACCACGGACCACGAACACCATCCCGCACCACCGACGCCAAGTTCATCATCAAAGAAGGTATAACTTGCGTCACCTTGTTAACCCCCATCTTCCTTTGTGTGTACCTACCCCAATGGCTCATCTTGTGTTTGCTTGAGAATTGTGCATTTTTCCTTGGATAGTGAGAGTGCAAGAGCAATAGCAAGTGTGACTAGGTAGCACCAAGGGAGAGCGAAAAAAACAGAAAAATATACAAAGAAAAAGCAAAAGAAAAATAGTTTTCCATTGCGAAAGAGAGTCTCAAAGCATGTAAGCAAGAGAGAAAGAAGTGCGCCCAAGGCAAGTGCACAAATCCGTTGCTCACTTTTCCTCTTTGCAAACGAGCCACGGTCTCTCCTTGCATTGGCACGACAACGAGCTTAGTCTTCGTTAGGACATTTGGTTTGCTCATTTTCATAGTCGTGTCAATCCCAACTTTCTCCACGTGTGTGTACATAGTCGTAGGTTCCCGTCACCCTTTTGAGTTATTGACCTTCGCCTTTGACTTGAGTTTTGTTGGATTTTTTCCACTTTTGACTATCCCTTTTCTTTTGGTTGGTTCTTTGGCTTTCCACAATCCTAACCTACCACCAACAAGCTTTTGAGAGTTAGTTCTTTCTTTAGTGTGAGTTTTCTTTGCAATTCCACTTTGCACACTAATAGCTCTCACTTGTGGTTTCTAGTTTGTTGAAATCCCCAAGGTGAGGTACAAGGCTAACACCACCATTTTCCACTTCCATATACAATACTTGTGTGTTTTGCATGATGGATAGGAACGGTGAGACGAGCCAACCACCCCCCCCCAAGAAGAAGATCAAGGTCCATACATGACGCGTGCAAGTCACTTCATCGTCCGCCAAGAGTTCCGTGAACGTTGCCAAGCACTTGAGATGCGACAAGATGAACAATTTGGCGAGACGCAAGCCGAGTTCAAGAACATCGACAACCGCTTCGACGGCCTCGAATGACAAATGCATGCAATGCATCACAACTTCGGCCACCAAAATGAAGCGCTCCAGCGCTCCGTCGCCAAAACAAATGACAATATTCGACGCCTCATCGACGGCATGACAAGACCATGTTCACGCGCATCAAGCTCGGCAAGTTCTTCGCATCGTCATGCACCTCTTCCATAAGATCTACATCAAAGTGCTCAAAGACGCAATGATGCCCCCGTGGTTGAAGATGGAATCTCTTCGAACTATGTACCTTCCCCATGGCACGCTGCGACATCAAGCTATGATGGTGACCTCTCTTCAAGGCCACGAGCAAGGCAAGAAGCACACCGTCATCACGCAAGGGCACTAGTGATCCAACAAGAGCAACCACAAGAGGAACCGCAAGTGCAACCGCAAGTACAACCGCAAGTCTACCACCATCGCCTGCGACACATACTTGACACAACAAGTGATGACTCCAATTTGGAGAATCAAGCTCGTTATCGACGTGAAGCTCTCCAAGATCCTCCTCCTCGTCATCAACGTCATGAACGTCAACAACGACACCATGGTCATCACGCGGTGCCTCCTTCCCATCAACAAAACTTGGAGCGTCAAGTGATACAAGTTGAGCGAGGCCCACCACGTCAAGAGGCTCATGACCATGTTCTTCACCGTGAGGCCCAGGTGCCTAACCAACATCACCAACTAAGGAACGAGCCTCGTCTTCGTCATCAACCACGTCAAGAGGCTCCACACCTTCGCCACCATGAGGCCCAAGCGCCTCAACCACGTCAACAACCACGCCAAGAGAAAGAGCAAGCTCTTCAACAACAATATCAAGAGCAAGCTCCGCAACAAGGACGCGAGAACCAAGTTCCACCTCCCCAAATACAAGATCATCAACAAGGTCACCAAGCTCGTCGCAATGACCGCAATGATGAAGAAACTTTTGGCAAGCTCAAGTTCACAATGCCCAAGTTCACCGGATCCAATGACCCCGAAGAATACCTCTCGTGGGCACTCAAAGTCGACAAGATCTTCCGCATGCACAACTATAGCAACGAGAAGATGGTCGCCATGGCTTCGCTAGAGTTTGATGATTACACCAACCTTTGGTGGGAACAAGTTCAAGTTGCTCGTGATGCAAGACAAGAACCGCCAATCACAACTTGGCATGACATGAAGGCTCACATGAGATCCCGGTTCGTCCCCGCGCACTACACGCGTGACCTCTTCAACAACCTTCAAGCACTTCGTCAAGGGACAAAGACCGTGGAAGAGTACTTCAAGGAAATGGAACTCAACTTGATTCGTGCCAACATTGATGAGCGCACGGAGCAAACAATGGCACGTTTCCTTATTGGGTTGAACCACCCAATCAAGCGCATCGTCGAGTTCCAAACCTACAACAACATGGTTCAGCTTGTGCACATCGCAACAAAGGCTGAACGTCAAGTGCAAGAGGATATCAAATACAACAAGCCCAAGACGTACTTCACCTACAAGCAAGCTTCAACCGCTACACCAACAACTTTCAATGGTAGCTCATCAAGCACCTCCAAGCGTTCCTTCAAGCCCACACTTCCTCAAGGAAAACTGCCCCCAAGTGGCAAGCAAGCAAAGAGTGATACACCTTTCAACGGTGAATGCTACAAGTGTGGAGGTAAAGGACACAAGTTGGCCGAATGTGGAAACAAGAAAGTATTGTTCATTCATGACAATGGTGATGAAGAGTACTTGAGTGAAGATGAGTTTGATGCCCGTGTCAAGGAAGCAATGGCAAGGCAACGAGTGGAAGATGATCAAGAACTCCTCATGTGTGAACATGACGCAAGTCCATCGCTTGTAGTCACAAGGATCTTGACCACTCAAGCACAAGAGCATGAAGACCAACGCTCCAATATCTTCCAAACATGAGCCGGCATCAATGGCAAATCTATCAAGGTGATCATTGATGGAGGGAGTTGTCACAACCTTGCTAGCACCGAGTTGTGTGAGAAGCTCAACCTCACCCTCCATCCACACAAGCACCCCTACCACGTGCAATGGCTAAGTGACCAAGGGTCCGTGAAGATCAAGCATACTGTATCGGTCTCCTTCGCCATTTGTCCTAACAAAGATACGGTGGAGTGTGATGTGGTTCCTATGACAGTTTGCCACATGCTTCTTGGTCGACCGTGGAAATTTGACAAGGCTGCTCAACATGACGGTCGCACCAACATATACACCTTCAAATGGCTCAACAAAACATGTGTTTTGCAACCGATGACTCCTAGCCAAATAATTGCGGACAATGAAAAGGCTTTAGCGAGGGCGCAAAGCACAACACCTACTTGTGAGAAGAGCGGTGAGAGAGAGAACCACCTCATAGTGAGTGAGAGCCACAAGCCAAATTCGAGTGGAAAAACTAAGAGTGTTCTCCTTGCCACCAAAAGTGAGATGAGAGATGTTCGGAACAACCCATCCATCTTCCACTATGTCCTCCTTTGCAAAGGACTAGCGCAAGGAACTAACGAATTAACCAATGTTCCTCCATCTTTGATGAGTGTTTTGCAGGAATTCAAGGATGTGTTCCCTGAAGAGCTTCCACATGGACTACCTCCTCTTCACGGCATCGAACATCACATTGACCTCATCCCCGGTGCACCACTTCCAAACCGCGCCGCTTACCGCACGAACCCGGAGGAGACAAAGGAGATTGAACGTCAAATCAACCAACTCGTCTCCAAAGGTTTGATCCAAGTTAGCACTAGTCCAAGTGCCGTACCCGTGATTCTTGTTCCAAAGATGGATGATACATTACGGTTATGCATGGACTACTGTCCAATCAATGCTATCACCGTGCGTTATCGACATCCCATACCATGTCTCGATGACATGCTTGATGAGTTGTGTGGAGCCACTATTTTTTCGAAAATTGATCTTCGTAGTGGTTACCATCAAATACGCATGGCTGAAGGTGATGATTGGAAAACCGCCTTCAAGACCAAACTTGGTCTCTATGAATGGTTGGTTATGCCCTTTGGTTTATCAAATGCCCCATCCACCTTCATGCGCCTTATGAATCACATCTTGCGTTCTTTCATTGGAAAAAGTGTTCTTGTCTATTTCGATGATATTCTTGTTTATAGCAAATCACTTGAGGACCATATAACACATGTCAAGGAAGTTTTGCAAATCCTTCGACATGAAAAGATTTATGCTGATCTTCCCAAGTGCACTTTTGCTAAAGACAAGTTGATTTTTCTTGGATTTGTCGTTTCTTCGAAGGGAATTGAAATTGATGTTTCCAAGGTAAAGGACATACGAGATTGGCCCATACCAACAAATGTTAGTGAACTCCGAAGTTTTCATGGGTTAGCCGGTTTCTATCGTGGCTTTGTGAAAGACTTTTCAACCATTGCTTGTCCCCTTAATGAATTGACCAAACAGAATGTCACCTTCGTGTGGGGCAAAGCACAACAAAAAGCTTTTGATGAACTTAAAAAGAGGCTCACCGAAGCACCTCTTCTTGCTTTACCGGATTTCACAAAAACTTTTGAGATAGAGTGTGATGCTAGTGGTATTGGCATTGGAGGAGTCCTTATGCAAAACGGACGTCCTATAGCCTACCATAGCGAGAAACTCGATGGTGCTCGCCTTAATTATCCAATTTATGACAAAGAGCTTTTTGCCTTAGTTCGTGTCCTTCAAGTTTGGCAACACTACCTTTGGCCTAAGGAATTTATCATACATTCCGACCACGAGTCGTTGAAATATCTCAAAGGCCAAGCTAACTTGAGCAAGAGACATGCTAAGTGGGTTGAGTTCATGGAGTCTTTTCCGTACATTGTCAAGTATAAGAAGGGCAAAGATAATGTAGTTGCGGACGCATTGTCTTGCAAACATACAAGCCTTCTTACGAGACTTGAAATCAACGTGTTGGGTCTTGAGGAAATAAAATCTTTGTATGCTTCCGACCCGTTCTTTGAACCAATTGTCGCAAAGTGCTCCAATGACAAGGGAGTTGATGATTTCTATTTGCATAAGGGCTTTCTTTTTAAACAAAATAAGCTATGCATTCCGAAGTCGTCGCTTCAACTTTTGCTTCTCCAAGAATCTCATGGTGGAGGCCTTATGGGTCACTTTGGTCGCGACAAGACATTGGACATGCTCTCCAATCACTACTTTTGGCCCAAGATGAAGCGTGACGTGGAGCGCTATGTTCAACGATGCACGGCATGTGTTCAAGCTAAGTCGCAAGCTAATCCCTATGGTGTTTATATGCCATTGCCTATTCCTCATACACCTTGGTCCGACATTAGCATGGATTTCGTGTTAGGATTGCCTAGATCTAAGCATGGTCATGATTCTATATTTGTTGTTGTGGATCGTTTTTCCAAAATGGCACACTTCATACCGTGCCATAAGACCTACGATGCTTCACATGTTGCAAATCTGTTTTTCAGGGAAATCGTCCGTCTTCACGGTGTGCCAAGGACAATCGTCTCCGACCGCGACGTCAAATTCATGAGCTACTTGTGGAAGACCCTCATGGCCAAGCTCGGCGTCAAGCTCCTCTTCTCATCCGCATCACATCCTCAAACTGATGGACAAACCGAAGTTGTCAACCAAAGCCTCGGAACTCTCCTTCGTGTGTTGATCAAGAAAAACCTGAAGGATTGGGAGGAATGCATTCCACACGCCGAGTTCGCCTACAATCGAGCCAAGCACTCAACAACCAAGATGAGTCCATTCATGATCGTCTATGGTTTCAAGCCCCTCACCGCGCTCGACATCCTACCACTACCTCTCCATGAGCGCACAAACATGGACGTCGAGAAGCGCGCACAAGCTATGAAGGAACTTCATGAAGAAACAAGAGCTACTATGGAACAACAAGTCCTTCGCCAAGCTTCAAGGTTAAACAAGGACAAGAAGGAGATGATATTTGAAGAAGGTGACCTTGTGTGGATACACCTAAGCAAGGACCGCTTCCCCAAGGAACGTGACTCCAAACTCAAGCCAAGAGGAGATGGTCCCTTCAAGGTTCTCAAACGAATGAACAACAACGCCTACATCATCAACATCCCGACCTCAAAGTACCTTGCAAGCAATACATTCAATGTCAAGGATCTCTCACCCTACCATGGAGATGTTCAAGATGATATCCATGAAGAGTCTAGGACGACTCTTTCCCAAGGGGGGGAGCTGATGCAGCCCGTCATATGGACGCTTCTAAATCTACACCAACAAGTCCCCCAAGTGGACCCATGACTCGTGCCCGAGCCAAACTCCTACAAGCTAAGGTGAACTCACTCCTCTCCTCGTTCCAATTTGATACCTCCTTAGATGGCGTGCTACTTCAAACCTCTACTCTGTGCATCATCAGGTATGAATCCCCGCCACGTCGACCCACGAGCCCTGAAGCTGCACCTGAGCTGAAGCTACCTGAGCCGGAGTGTCCGCCCGAATCAAGCCGGAGTGTCTGGCGCAACCGGAGTGTTCGGCGCGACTCAGCCGGAATGTCCGGCCTGCCCGAGCCCAGACCTGGCGTGGACATTCAGAAGGTCAAATCGGACACTCCTCAGACACCACCTAGAGTGTCCGGTCACCCCGGACTGTCCGGCCGTGCCGACCCGGACTGTCCGGCCCAAGCGATGGGCCTGCGAGCCTAGCTAGGCCCTATGGCCCATGTACCCCTCTACTTCGCCCAGAACTCTACTTTAATGCCTGAATTACCCCTGAACTTGTGGATGGCCTATATATAGACCCCCACCTCCAACCCTAGGCTTGATATTGGAATTAGTGGAAACCCCTTTGTGGATCTATCTAATTCTTGCCTCATGCTCCTTGACTAAGGAGCACCAATATCCCCAAACCTCGTTGGAGTTTGCATCATGCCTCCGCGTTGTACAAGGCCTAGGCATCGGTGTCCCTTTGCCTAGACGTCAAGATCTTACCGAGTCTCCCATCTCGTCGTGCCGGTTCGAGAGAGAGTCCTTCGCCCGATGACGATCCTAGGGATTGCGCCGGACCGGTCACCGCCGGCGTGAGCTATTGGTGTTTATCGTGGTCTTGCATGTGTGTGTTCATCGCGTTCTTCGTGCGTGTGTTCGTCATGTTCATCCTTCCCTCCTTCCCCCGCACTCCACCCTCGATTCGAAAGGGAATCGTGAAAGATCGGGCCACCCTAGAGGTTTGCCCTCAACAGTTGTCCTCCTCCAGAATCCAAGCTCGTCGTCGCCATGGTCATACCCGCACCAGCCATGGCGCCTTCCTCTCCGAACCCCAAGGCCACATCCACTCTGTTCGGCACAACACCAACAAGGTGAAATTCCATCCAGTTTTCTTCTTGTGATTATGGTAGAAGGACTTGTACAAATATGTTGTTTACTAGATTTTCATCTGAAATTAGTAGCTCCATGATGAAAAAATAGTGAGAACCTAAATGGAATGACGATGAAGACCATGGTATGTACTTTGCATTGCATCAACAAGGGATCGTTGACAAAGCATGTTACCAAGAGAGTGGAGTTCGTCAGCCATTGCTAAAATTATGGGAACAAATCCATGAGAGATTCAATGCAAATACGCGCAGAGAAGCAAGATCCATGTCATCAGTCATAAATACGTGGCACATTCTAGTGATGCGTTCAAATGCATACACCATGTATCATTCATAACAATAACACTAATGGCAGTGTTGCTAACTGTTTGTATGAGCTATTCATTTTATATGGTCATGGCACCTTACTTTCCTAGTTAGTAATCTTGAAACTGCAATTAACTTGAAGTGGTTGTTATCCAGAGCAAAATGTCTAGTATGCACATTAACTTTATCTGTTTTATGCTGCAATTCTGCTGTTATGGGCATGGAAAGAAAAGTTGGGCTTCACTGAATATTACGCAGTTAGGCCTAACTTAGTCTTACACAAATAAGCAAATCTTAGCTTTACACAAATAAGCATAACTGAGTCTTGACCAAAGAAGCATTTACTAGAAAGGAAACTAAAGATAAAGATAAATATAAATGGTTCATCGGATCTGATAGTTGAGCACTAGGTCCCTGGAGCTGGTGGTATCATCGGAACGAGCCAGAATGCTGTGTTTTGCTATCTCTCATTCTCTATCAAATTGTATGACCCCACTGATGTGACAATGGTAGGACCCTCCCCCGACGTGGATTCAGCTCCAGTTCAGATCTGGAGTGTCAACATTATAGGCGCGTGAGTGTGTAGCAAACACATAGTCTGCTATCAACACTGGAAGTGCTGGCACCTCAACAACAACACCAGCATGTTTTTCTGGACTCCGGCAGCAGCCTCCGCAAGTATTTCGTCAGCTTCACCAGTAGCAAGATTAGCAAGTATTTCGTCAGCTTCACCAGCAGCAGCATCACTAAGTATTTTGTCAGCTTCACCAGCAGTAGCAACAGCTAGTTCTTTGCCAGCTCCACCACCACCACCAGCAGCATCAGGAGCCAGGGCTGTCTAAGAAATTACATGTACAACAGCTCCAGGGGCTTAGATGAAGAAAGGGTAGTTGATCGCAAGAAACAAAGATTGTCCCTTTAGATGTCAACTCTGCTCTAGACCTTTTCTACTTGGTATTTGGGTGCACATGCAGACCTCGAGAAAACATGACATCGCAGCGAGGGGTATGAAGAAAGTTGTGTCCCCATATGTTCTATTGTATCACCAACACTGTTTAGTGCTCCCCTAATATGAATCCACATGAGTTCAACATCCTGTTCAATGTCACCTCCGAGAGGTGCTAGGAACTAGCGCCATGATCCAAGATCATCATCTGCTACTGCATCTTCGATCACCAGAGCTAGAATGATGGTGGGGCGGCGTATGTACCTGTCGTGTTACTTAAAGTCAGTAAGCAGAATTTTGAATGGAATGTTACATGCTATATGAAACCATGACTCACCCTAGGTGAATAGATCCCAAACACACACGTCACCGCTAGGTTGAGTGACCACGTAAATGCGTTGCGGGTAGCTAGAGGGTAAGACGGCGTCGACATACTTCTCCGGCCGCAGGAAGTCGTCGCGCAAGACTGTCCATTCCTTGTCATCTAGGCAGCTAATGAATGCGATTACCTTGTCGAACACCGCTAAGAGGTCATACTCCCAATGCTGCCACCCCTGCCGAGGTCTATGTGGGAGCTGTACCTTTAGGACTCAAGTTCTGCCATGTTGAACCTGTAAGCGAATTCGGAGTTGGGTGGCGGCAACCCGTTGTTGAATACAGTAATGCCGACACCCTCCAATGATGGTAGTGTAAATCTCAATGATCTGTAGGTATTTTTGAGAGACCAAGTAGTCCCTCCCTAGATTAAAAGGACTAGCCACTTGTCGTTATCACCCACCCAGTTATGGTCATCTCCAAATTCCATCTCGTCTTCCTCCCTGATATTCACCACTACTGATTGTGACCACTTATCCAGCAACATCAGTTTTGCATGAATATTCTGCATAGTTTGTTGTCAATTGGTAGAATCACCTAGCATGGATTCCGTTGCAAATACAATTTGACAACTAGACCTTCAGATTAAAGTAATATTTACGACTGTATCCTCAGCTCTCGCCTATATTGTGCATGTGTCACTATGAAAATACCCATAATATTAAGTACGAGCAGGGCTCCCGAACAAACTCCTGACGGTGATCATAAACAACTAGGGACATAATAGTCTTAAATTGTCTAATTTGTTTATTTTTTAGAAAACAGAATATCATGTAGCAGACATTCCATTGTAAATCCAAATTGACAACTCATTTATCACCTAAATTAAGACTATATCACTACCAAAATACCAGAATATCAAGTATGAGCTTCCGTTGTACAGAATAGTCTTAAATGGTTCAATTTGATCAAACCGCGCGTGCACACAACACATTCGATAGAAGGAACATAGGATTCGGATGAAAGTTTAGTACATATGAATCAACGATATGACTGAATCAATAAGCAAGATACATGAACTTACGTGGCTGTCGCGGTCATTTGGCCATTCGCTGGTATCAGGGTAAAGAAGGTCTAGCATGTCGAATGGGAGTTTGTCCATTTCCCAGATCGGCACTCGGTAGCCAGGGATGCAGCGAGCGACGCGACCTGTAGTGATGATGTCCAACCCCATGGAGATCATGTGCATGTCCACAGCACTGAGGTTTTGCCATCCCCAATCCTCACGGTGGAGGTCGCCATGGCCAGCCCCATCGTCGTTGCCTGCCTTACGCTTCAGCCTGCTGCTACCCCAAGCTCTACCCATAGCGGCAAATGGAGTCTAGAATCCGGCAGATTAATGGAGGCGGTGTGATCAGGAGGCAGATGGATTTGAGAGGGGATGGAATGAGGGAGGGGGTAGTTGTTCGAGTAGGGAGTGAGCCAGTGAGGAACCGCCGCTACCGGTTCTCGTCCGCATGGAAGACAAGGAAGGGGCGTAATTATTGAGGGCACGCACAGGAACTGTCTAGAGGAAGTGAAAAAATTAATTGTAAGAGAGAAAAATGTAGGTTCCCACCTGTCAGTGAGTGAAGGTCAGCATTCGCAAACGTGACTATGTTTTACCTGGATTGTGCATGACAGACCTCGATTCCACTGCATGCAAGTGGCATAGAACAAATTTCAGGCAGCACTAGTGTCGACGTGTAAAACCGCCGTTTTTCTCCACCTTCGCCCTACTACGAACGGTTGTGCACCATTCCAGATATTAGGAAGGGCGGTTCCAATCTTGCAGTAAGTAGTTTAACTTCTCCATCTCCTTTCCTCCTCCACAGTCTCATCGTCTTCCTCCTCCATGGCCTCATCCATTTCCTCCCCCACGGCATCACCCTCTTTCTCTGTCTCCTTTCCCTCTTGCCTGCAGTAATGGACTTGCCGTATGTCCAAAACGACGGCATGCAAGTAACTGCGTACTTCAACATAGAAGTACATGGCAGGAAGAAGATCAATGTCTTCTACACCACCAACCCTCAGACGGTGATGCGCACTCTGATTAATTACGAGAATTGGATGTGGTTCGAAGAAAGTAGGTTCGTTGGTCTCAACCTCGAGTACAGCCATGATCAGCGCATGATCGCCATGGTGCAACTCTCCATGAAGGGGCACGTCCTCGTATACCATCCTTTTTGCGAGAAGGGGGATGATGGGAATAGGTAGACGTTGCTGTCTTTTTGTTCCTAAACCGTATGTTTGCAAAAGTTCTTGCGATATAATTTGGCTGACTTCATTTTCATGCAGGTGAGGCGAATGGATTAGGTTGCTCTTTTATGACTTTCTCGTGAGTCACCAGATAACATTTACTAGTGTTGACATCAGGAATAACACTCGCATGGTTGAAAGCCTGACTGTCAACATTATCATCCCAAAGGAGTACAAAGTGGACATCTAGAAATATTACTGGATCCTAGGAACGAGGGGCAGCAGGATTGGGATGACCGATCTTGCCACCGAATTCATCGACCCATGGTACGCTGACATGAAGGACAAATTACCAAAATGTTGGTGGAGGCGTTTAGGGCACGATTACTGGGAGGATAAGCCGCTTTCTGAACCTAACCTGAAGTACATTGTAATTGATGGGTATGTCAGCCATGAGATGTACTGCCAGATTGTATTGTTTTGTTCCAGGCATCGCACCATTGAACCACCACCAAGGCAAGTGGTTTGCCCCAGATGCTAGAGTGTAGAGGAATCTACAAGCCAGGGCAAGCGACCGAAGACATCCTAGGATCGGTCGCCTTCTCCACCAACCATTCCATCAGGCTGGGATGTCCCATTTTAGTGCACGATTGTTGCGTTTGTATGGGGCTTGTTATGTTTATGAAAACATGTTATTTCACAAGTACTATATGCGATAGCTATGTGTATGGGGCTTGTTATGTTTTAGTACATGATTGTTATGTTTCAAACTATAATCTAGGCTTGTTTATGACTGTATCCTTCGGTATAATAGAAATTATGTCTGTACCACTATAGCCAAGCACGATGTGTCAAGTTTGCGAGCATCTTATATTATGAATATGTCCTTAGATTGTACCCTTTTGTGGAGGACAACATCTCATCTTGTGGATCCCACCACATATTTAGTAGTAACCCAGCAGGAAATATCTAGTGATACCACACCTCACATGATACCATGATACCATTTATCAAAAATCAAATTTACATGTGTCAAAAAATTTGAAATAAATTTCTAGGTGTTCACAATGTGTGTTTACATTTCCTAAAATTTTCAGAACCAAATTCACAATATGCATAGAGAAATAAAAAAGACAAATTGCTATGTGAATAGTGCCATTTTTTTGCGACCTATTCATGTTTGGTTTGTATTTTTAGGTTCTCTACGTGTATCTCAAATTGGGTTCTGCAAACGCTAGGTATTGTAAACATACTTATTGTCAACATTCACAAATTTATTTTGAATTTTTTTGAGTATGCAAATTTGAATTATAAACAATGGTATCATGTGAGGTGTGGTATCATTAGATAGTTCCTAACCCAGGCGCTGCATGGCAGTTCTAGATTCTACCGCACGCAAAGGGCACAACCAGCATCTATAAGTATGAATGTTGAGCATATAAAAAGGGGAAATTTAATTCATACAGGTTAACTACCTAATAGAACAGGGATCATATGAGCTCCCTTCTGACACACAAAATGCTTAGAAAATACAGGCGAGATAAAATACAGGCGAGATAAACTAGGAACGGAATGCGAAACTAGTAGTGGTAAACATCACACTCGCTTGTCCACCAGATCCTATTGAGCATCTCGTAGCAGACGTATGCATCCCTGGCTGCATACCAGATCGCATCGTAATTCAGGTACCTCCACTCCCATCGCTCGTGTAGGTGCTTCGAGAACTCAACCTTCATGGCGACATACTCACGGTCGATGATGTCGGCAGTGAGTCTAGCCATGCTGGCTTTACCCGTATCGTCATAAAGGTACCTCCACACACGCTGGAGATCGACGTGATTGACGACGTGAACGAGGAGATCCCTCTCTAGCTTCGCAGTGTCATTCTTGATGTCAATGCTGGCGAAGTAGATCTTCCTCCTACGTAGGAACCCGCGAAGCTCTAGGCATACCCATTTGTCCCTGCATACGTGATATAGAAGGGAGTGGTTGCACATGGATAGCTGCAAAAGTGTCGCCCTCTTCCTATCGCTAGTATACTCCATGTCTAGGCCGACGATCTTGTACATGTCCACCACTCGTACATTGCGATGACCTTGGCCACCTCCGCTGATGCATTGGTGTGGACAACTGTCAGCTCGGTGGTGCCATGGGCGGTGATGGTGTACTCGTCGGTGAAGTTCCTCCCGTCATGAACACGCCGTACTCTGCATCCATGGCAGCAACTAATATGGAGGCGGTGTCCTAGCGTCAGTAGTGGTGGCTGGGACTGGGTGTGGCGGTGGAGAGATCTGTTGCGGTGGTATGGCGTGGCGGTGGCTGCGGCGGAAGGAGTTGGGATTTTTGCACGGTGTTGTGTAGTAGGGACGGCAGGCGATGCATAAAATGTGGGGTGCGCGTCGTAAATTGCATCTACCATAATTTCGGTCATACCCACTCAGAAGTACATTTTACCGGGCGAGCATCGTTGGTTTCCAATCCTAGCGCTTAAATTGGGCGTCCGTGCCCGGTAGGCGATGGGACGGGTGAGCGACGTGGCGGATACCGGTCACGGAGAGAATCGTCCTGTTGCCGCTCTACAGTGGGTGCGTGGTGCTGACACGACATAACGTGATAGGACAGAACAAAGTGGACAGCTACTTGTGATCATTATGCCCAAGATATTTAAGGGACCTAGCATCCCTACACCAAGGGCACCCGCCCAGGCCTGCAGATTGTGCAATGCTTGCAAAAAAATAAATTCCTTTTTTGTGATTTTGTCCAGAATTTGGCAACTTAAACTTGTTTGCCCAGGCTTATAGAAGTTTCTAGGTTCGCCAGTGGTGTAAGGATGCACGATCAAGAAACTTTGCAACACACTTGTTGGTACCATAGCTCAGGTTTCAATGCACCACATAGTTTCAGAGTCTAGAAAAGATAAGAGAATTAAACATTATTAGTGGTCGTGGCAGCACAGTCATGGGTTCATTGGCTAGAGGTTCCCGATTCCTAGGTAAGGGGACACCAGGCTGGTTTTGACATACTCCCTCAGGAATTTGCCATAAGCAACATGATTAGCCTTGGTCGCTAGCTTTTACCGATGCCAACCGCATGCGGAATCAAGCTGTCAATCCTCGGGTTGACTCCTTTCGTACAAAAAGGGCACCTGAGCTCCCCAAGTCGAGTGCGGAAAGGGATTCTCCCGCTCTTGAGCTTCTTCACGACATGGCGACTCTTGTTGTCCCTGTCCTCCTTGTCAGAGTCCACCTCACTAGAATCTACCTGTAATGTATAAATGCAAATAGAAATGAGCAAAATAATGAATAAATATTTGAACAACCATTCCAAGTTACTTTGAAAATAATATCATATTTATATAGTTTTAGTAGTTCATTATGGTTGTCTCCCTAGCTCGTTCCTAAATTAAGATTGTTTATGTTCTTGATAACTTATTAATAAATAAATAATGTGTAATCATTCAGAACAGACTAAATCTCTGCGTGCACCGGTTTGTATGGTGCATCTAATCCTTAGGACTAGATTAAGTAGCACATGAATAGATTAAGTAGTTCTTCTACAGATTAACGGGTACATCTATAGCCCGAGTAGAAAATATGAAACATGGAGAAATATATGTACCTCTAGTTACACAAGCGAAGCATGTTCGTCGAACTCCATGCCCTCGTTGGGGCCTCCGAAGTCGTCTGCACCGGCGATCACATAGTCCCCATGGGGGTCGAACTGCACGGCCTCCACGCCTTGGGCTATATGATGCTCCTCCAAATATTCCACAGGAAGCAGGAGCAACCACCCCGGTGGTGATGCCCGTAGACTCACCCCCACACACTAGTTTCATGGAGAAGGTTGGTGGCTGTACGGTGAGGATTGTGGGGTTTTGCTAGTTCAGGGAGAGGGAGGAGTGGATGAGTGTGAGTGGAGGACCCGATGAAGACGGTTGGGTTTTTAATGCGGGGATGTTTAGGTCTCCTCGACGGGCCCCGGTAGGCAGCTCTTCGGGCTCCGGCTGACGCGTGGAAGGTTTGTGCGGTGGGGGCCTGTTGGAAGTGAGATTGCAGCCGCGCTGCGTAAAAATGGGATAGCCAGCGGATGACCTGTTGCCATGTAGTGGAATAGTAGCCTTTGTAGACTAGATTAAACGTGACATGACCACTCATGGAATTATTTAATGTACGGCTCAATGTTCCTTCTCGTAGAAGTGTCGCTGAGAGGGACGAGACTGTAAAAAATCCAACGGATAAAATAGGGGGGCCAGATGGCAAGCGGACTTCCGTGTGTTCTCACGATGTAGTGTGAAGGGCATGACATCGTGCAGTGATCCGTGTTGGATCAGAGAGGATCAACGGTAGGCTCGAATGATCCGCGTGAGAACTGTGCCAACCAATCAACACGTAGCAGGCAAAGTGAGCACACGTTTGGGCTTTTGAGAGAGTTTGTGACTACGAAAGAGGGCAAAACTGAGTAGAATCAAAACACCAAGGGCAAAACAGACTAAGGTATTCAAATAGAAAATAGAAGCAGTTTTAAAGACAGAAAATTCATGTTTTTTCAAAATGAAATACATACTAGCATACGTCAAATTATCTATAACTGAAAAGACTATAAATAACTATGATATTATATAGATATGATGTGAAAATATGAATCCTGACATGTCACGGGGTATGCATGTGGTCTAGGAAAAAACACATGAATTTACATTAGTGGATCAGTGTGTCAAACCATGGTGACACAGACCAAAGACACATAGGAAAGCAGCTTCCATGTTGCATGTTGCACCAGTGTGGCAGAAGTTGCATCACATAATCCACTGGAGTGTGTGTTGTCTTGTGGATCAGTGTGCTTTAGGAAAAGAACACATGTAATCCGACTAGTGGATCAATATGGTCTAGGAAAAGAACGCATGCAATGACACTAGTGAATCAGTGTGTCAAACCTTGGTGACATAGACCAAAAACTGATAGGAAAGCAGCTTCCGTGTTGCGTTTTGCACCAATGTGGCAGAACTTGCATCACAAAATCTGCTGGAGTGTGTGTTGTCATGTGGATCCATGTGGTCTAGGAAAAACACATGCAATGACACTAGTGGATTAGTGTGTCAAACCTTGGTCACAGAGACCAAAAACACATAGGAAAGCAGCTTCCATGTTGCATGTTGTAGAACTTGCATCGTAGAATCCACCAGAGTGTCTGTTGTCATGTGGATCCATCTGGTCTAGGAAAATAACACATGCAATGGAACTACGTGACCATTGTGGTATAGGAAAAGAACACATGCAATGACATCATGTGGATCAGTGTGTCAAACCATGGTGACACAGACTAAAAACACATAGGAAAGCAGCTTCCATGTTGCATGTTGCACTAGTGTGGCAGAAGTTGCATCACAAAATCCACTGGAGTGGGTGTTGTCATATGGATCGGTGTGGTTTAGGAAAGGAACACATGCAATGCCACTAGTGGAACAATATGGTCTAGGAAAAGAACACATGCAATGTCACTAGTGGATTAGTGTGTCAAACCTTGGTCACAGACACCAAAAATAGATAAGAAAGCAGGTTCCACATTGCGTGTTGCACTAGTGTGGCAAAAGTTGCATCACATAATCCACTAGAGTGTGTGTTGTCATGTGGATCCCTGTGGTCTAGGAAAAGAACACATGCAATGACACTAGTGGATTAGTGTGTCAAAACCTTGGTCACAGAGACCAAAAACACATAGGAAAGCAGCTTCCATGTTGCATGTTGTACCAGTGTCGCAGAAGTTGCATCACAGAATCTGCTAGAGTGTGTGTTCTCATGTGATCCATGTGGTCTAGGAAAATAACACATGCAATGACACTAGTCGATCAGTGTGTCAAGCCTTGGTCACAGAGTCCAAAAACAGATAGGAAAGTAGCTTCCGTGTTGCATGTTGTACCAGTGTGGCAGAAGTTGCATCACTGAATCCACTGGAGTGTGTGTTGGCATCTGGATCCATTTGGTCTAGGAAAAGAACACATGCAAGGACACTAGTGCATCAGTGTGTCAAACCGTGGTCACACAGACCAAAAACACATAGGAAAGCAGCTTCCACATTGCATGTTGCACCAGTGTGGCAGATGTTGTATCATAGAATCCACTAGACTGTGTGTTGTCATGTGGATCCATTTGCTCTAGGAAACAAACACATGCAATGGCACTGGTGGATCAATGTGGTCTAGAAAAAGAACACATGCAATTACACTAGTGGATTAGTCTGTCAAAGCTTGGTCACAAAGACCAAAAAATGATAGGAAAGCAGCTTCCACATTGCATGTTGCACCAGTGTGGAAGAAGTTGCATCATAGAATCCACTAGAGTGTGTGTTGTCATGTGGATCAATGTGTCTAGGAAAATAACACATGAAATGACACTAGTGGATCAATGTGGTCTAGGAAAAAGAACACATGCAATGTCACTAGTGGATTAGTGTGTCAAACCTTGGTTACAGACACCAAAAATAGATAGGAAAGCAGGTTCCACATTGCGTGTTGCACCAGTGTGGCAAAAGTTGCATCACATAATCAACTAGAGTGTGTGTTGTCATGTGGATCCCTGTGGTCTAGGAAAAGAACACATGCAATGACACTAGTGGATTAGTGTGTCAACCCCGGGTCATACAGACCAAAAACAGATAGGAAAGCACCTTCCATGTTGCATATTGCACTAGTGTGGTAGAAGTTGCATCACAGAATCCACTGGAGTGTGTGTTGTCATGTGGATCCATGTGGTCTAGGAAAGAACACATGCAATGAAACTAGTGGATCATTGTGTCAAACCTTGGTCACAGAGACCAAAAACACACAGGAAAGTAGGATTCCTGGACATTGTTGGACACCACATGCTAGACTAGCATCATTGATGAGTTCTTTTCCAAAACCACGATGATGCACACTGATACACACACACACATCCAGTGACTCGAGTGGATCCATGTGGTTTATGAAAATAACACACATGTAATGACATCTAGTAGACCCAAGTGGTTTTGGAAAAGAACACACATGCAATGACATCTTGTGGATCCATGTAGTTTATGAAAAGAGCACACATGCAATAACATTAGTGGATCCATGTGGTTTATGAAAAGAACACACATGGAATGACATCAGTGGATCCATGTGGGGTTGGAAAAGAACACACATGCAATGTCATCTCGTGGATCCATGTGGTTTATGAAAATAACACACATGCTAGAGTAGCATCATTGAAGGAAATATGCCCAGAGAGGCAATAATAAAGTTGTTATTATGTTTTCCTTGTATATGATAGATATTTATTTTGCATGCTATAATTGTATTGATAGGAAACATCAATACATGTGTGTTTAATAAACAAAAGGGTTCCTAGTTATGCCTCTCTTATAGACTAGCTTGTTGATTAACAAGATGATCAAGGTTTCCTGATCATGGACATTGGATGTTGTTAATAACAAGGTCACAGCATTTGTGAAATGATGTGATGAACATTCATCCGAAGTATAGCATTACGATCAAGTCATTATGTTTATATTGCTATAACATCATACAAAGTAGTCTTAGTCCTTAGACCATGAGATCATGTTAATTGCTAACACCGGAAGAGTATCTTGATAACATCAAACGTCACACCGTAACAGGGTGACCATAAAGGTGGGTTCAGTGCTATGAAGGTGTTATGTTGAGGCTCATGGATCAAGAGTGGAATTTGTCAATACCGATGACGGATAGATATACTCTAGGCCCTCTCGGTGATATCACATTAAAATAGCTTGCAAGCAAGTGATGTGATCACTAGAATGTTATATCACGGGAATGAGAAAAGAGTGCATGTCGGTAACGAGATCAAACTAGGTATTTGGATACCGATGATCGAATCTCGGACATGTATTATATCATGAGACAAAGGGATTAAATTGCTGACGTTAAAGGTTCTCACGATCACAGGAGTCATCGTTGAATATTGAGGAGTCAGTATGGATCTCCAGGTCCCGCTTCTGATTATTAATCTAAGAGGAGTCTCAATCATGTCTGCATTATTTGCGAACCATAGGGTGACACACTTAAGGCTGGCCGGACACCATTTATGAGCACATATGTTCCAGACAAAAGGTTTGCAAAGCGCATGAAATGTTTCGATAGAAACAGGAATTGTTTCGGGTGAAATTGCAGAAAGTGGTTCTGCATGTGATATTGAAATGTTGCAAGGGGTTTTATGTGAATTTTTGTTAATTAAAGTAATTAACAAAATTCTGAATAAAATAAATAAAAGAGTTTTATTAATTGAGAGTTGCATTTAATTTGGTGGAAATTAAATACATGTGAGTGGGATTTTGGGTGGAGGCCATGTTTATGTGAGTGGAGGTTCACCACATGAATGAAGGAGGGGAGGAGTCCCCCCCTCATGCGCCGGCCATGGGAGGAGGGTCTCCTCCTCCTATAAAGCCCCCCTCTCCCCTCTCACAAAATCACACCTCCTCGTGAAGGATCTCTCTCCCCCTCTAGATATTCCCCCATGGTCTCGGATTAGCGAGATACATGTTCCCGGTGGCCTTGCGTCTGGAAGGAGTTGCTGCTTCCGCTGATTCACTGGAGCGAGGAGGTGGAGGTTGTCCGGTGGCTTGAACGTGTGTGTGAGGACGGATGCGCTGCTGATTTGCGGCGCTCGGACTTCCACACGATCTTGAGATCGCAAGCGTACGACTACATCAACCACGAGTTCCTACTTGGTAACAAAATTCGTTGTCTTGAGGTAAGTTCTCCATGGATGTATGTCCACCCGTTGCTCTATACCTAGTAGATAGATCTTGGCGTGTAGTTCACACCGTAGGAAATTTTTTGTTTTCTATGCTGCGGACCCAACAGTGGTATCAGAGCCAGGTTTATGCGTAGGTGCTTAGCACAGGTAGTACACATATGGTTGATATGTGGGCGATGATGATCATGTTATTGCATCTTCCATGTATTTTGGATATTGGTGGCATAGTGGGATGAAGCGGCCCGGACCAACCTTACATGTCATCATACATGAGACCGGTTCCACGACTGACATGCAACTTGTTTTGCATAAGTGGCTGGCGGGTGTCTGTCTCTCCTACTATAGTCAATATCTGATTTACAACGAGTTGCTAATAACTTGGTTATCCTTGTTGTGGTCCATGTTCATAGGTAAGACCGGTTCTATCTCCGAAATCCCTAAACCATGTAAAACTTGCAATTGATAAATTAGAGGCGTCTAGTTTAGATCGCTGCTGGGCTAGTGTCTTGATATGGTATTGTTGTAAGTAGATGTATGATAGATACTCTTACAACTCACTTAATGTGTAAGTTCCATAGACCTTGGCCTTACACACAAAGGAATGATAGAGATCATACCACGATGCAAATGATAGAGATCAAATGCATGGACCATATCACCTCACTTCACACATTAGATGTTAGCATCTTATATTGCTAGTTTGGCGCTTTTGGTAGCATTATAAGATGATCCCTCATTTAGATATGAAGATAAAATGTGTTCTTCCTTAAGTATGCACCGTTTTGTGGATCGTGTTTTGAGGCATCACGTGATGATCGGGTGTTCTCGACTCTACGCTTTCATAGAACGGGTGTAAGACCGTTTTACACACGCGAATACTAAGGTTCTTACTTGACGAGCCTAGCATGTATAGACATGGCCTCGGAACATGGACCGAAAGGTTAAGCATGAGTCATATAGTTGATATGATGCCCATATAGATGCTCGCCTTTGAAGCTACACCGACTCACGTGATGATTGGACTTGGTGTAGTGGATTTGGTTCATGTAATCACCAAAAGGACACGAGGAATGTCGTTTTTGAGTGGGATTTCATTAGTAATTTGGATTAGTTGAACTCAATCTATCATAAACTTAGTCTAAATATATTTTACAAATTCTGTTGTAGATGGCACCACCTGCTTTTAATTTCAATGTGTTCATGGAGAAAGAGAAGCTTGCTGCGAATGGTAGCAACTTCACCAACTGGGCTATGAATTTGAGGATTCTCCTCATCTTTGCACAAAAGCAATATGTGCTAGATGCGCCGCTAGGCCCCCCACCAGCTCCTGATGCCCCTGACGAGGAAAAGAATGTCTATGTGACTTGTCAGGAGGACCACAACTTAGTTCATTGCGGCATACTGTATGGGCTAGAGCCAGAACTTCGAAAGCGTTTCGAAAATGGCAATGCCTTTGATACCATGGGAGAATTGAAAATGATTTTCGATACCCATGCTGCCGTAGAGAGTTATAATGCTACAGAAAAGTTCTTTAGCTGCATGATGGAGGAAAACAGCTTCGTTAGTGAGCACGTACTCAAAATGTCTGGGTACACCGATAAGCTTGTGTCCTTGGGAATAACGATTCCCATTGACTTAGGCATACATCGTGTTCTCCAATCTCTGCCACCTAGATACAAGAGCTTCTTGATGAACTATAATATGCAGGGCATGAAGAAGTCTCTTCCCGAGCTTCTGTCAATGCTTAAGACTGCAGAAGTGGAGATTAGGAAAGAACATCAAGTGTTGATGATCAATAAGACCACCGGTTTCAAGAAGGACAAGAAAGGCAAGCGAAGGAAAGAAGGGCGGCAAATCTGTTGTCACCAAAAGAAACCCCGAGCTGGCCCTAAATCGACACCAGTGCTACTATTGCAAGGATCGCCATTGGGCAAGAATCGCCCCAAGTATTTGGCGGACAAGAAGGCCGGCAAGGCAAACAAAGGTATATGTGATATACATGTTATTGATGTGTACTTGACTAGTACTCGCAGTAGCACCTGGGTATTTGATACGGGATTGGTTGCTAATATATGTAACTCGGTTCAGGGGCTGCGGAACAAGCGACAACTAGCAAGGGATGAGGTCACGATGCGGGTCGGCAATGGATCAAGAGTTGATATGATCGTCGTCGGAACGCTGCCTCTCCATATGCCGTCGGGATTAGTTATAAACCTGAATAATTGTTATTTGGTTCCTGCACTAAGCATGAACATTGTATCCGGATCGTGTTTGATGCAAAGTGGTTATTCGTTTAAGTCTGAAAACAATGGTTGTTCGATTTATATGAACAATATTTTTTATGGTCATGCACCTGTGTTGAATGGTTTATTTCTGTTGGATCTCGATAGTAGTATTACGCATATTCATAATGTTGATGCTAAAAGGATTAAACTTGATAATGATATATCTGCATATATGTGGCACTGCCATCTAGGTCATATTGGCGTTAAACGCATGAAGAAACTCCATTCTGATGGACTTTTGGAATCACTTGATTTTGAATCATTTGATACATGTGAAGCATGCCTTATGGGCAAGATGACTAGAATGCTGTTTTACGGTTCAATGGAACGAGCGACAGATTTATTGGAAATCATACATACTGATGTGTGTGGACCAATGAGTGTGTCGGCGCGAGGTGGATATCGTTATTTTGTTACTTTCACGGATGATTTGAGTAGATACGGGTATATCTATTTGATGAAACATAAGTCTAAAACCTTTGAAAAGTTCAAAGAATTTCAGAATGAAGTGGAAAATCATCGTAACAGAAAGATCAAATTTCTGTGGTCCGACCGTGGAGGAGAGTATCTTAGTTACGAGTTTAGCACACATATGAAAGACTGTGGAATAGTTTCACAACTCACGCCTACCGGAACACCACAACGTAATGGTGTGTCAGAACGTCGTAATCGTACTTTATTGGATATGGTTCGATCTATGATGTCTCTGACTGACTTGCCACTGTCATTTTGGGGTTATGCACTGGAAACCGCTGCATTCACTTTAAATAGGGCACCATCTAAATCTGTTGAAAAGACATCGTATGAATTATGGTTTGGAAACAAACCTTAGCTGTCATTTCTTAAAGTTTGGGATGCGATGTTTATGTAAAGAAAATTCAACCGGATAAACTCAAACTCAAAGCGGAAAAATGCGTCTTCATAGGATACCCTAAGGAAACGATTGGGTATACCTTCTATCACAGATCCGAGGGCAAGGTTTTTGTTGCCAAGAATGGATCCTTTCTTGAGAAGGAGTTTCTCGCGAAAGGTGTGAGTAGTCGGAAGGTAGAACTCGAAGAGGTTATTGAACCTTCTCTTCATGAAATGGCGAGTAGCGCAGCACCGGAAGTTGTTTCGGAGTTGACTTCACCTAATGAAGAGAGAGCTAATGATATTGATCATGAAACTCCGAAAGAGGACACTACCGAACCTCGCAGGTCAAGCAGGACACGTACAACTCCTGAACTGTACGGCAATCCTGTTATGACTTTCATGATTGATGAAATAGATGACCTTGCAACTTATGAAGAAGCGATGATGAGCCCTGATTCCAACAAATGGCTAGAAGCCATGAAATCCGAGATGGAATCCATGTACGAAAACCAGGTTTGGACCTTGGTGGACTTACCTCACGATCGAAAGGCCGTTGAGAATAAATGGATTTTCAAAAGAAAAACTGAAGCTAATGGTAATGTAACCATCTATAAGGCTCGACTTGTCGCAAAGGGGTTTCGACAAATTCAAGGAGTTGACTACGATGGGACATTCTCTCCCATAGTGATGCTTAAGTCGGTTAGGATTATGTTAGCAATTGCTGCATATTTCTATTATGAGATATGGCAGATGGATGTCAAAACTGCGTTCCTCAATGGTAATATTGCAGAAGAGTTGTATATGATATAACCTAAGGGTTTTGTCGATCCTAAGGATGCTGATAAGGTGTGCAAACTTCAGCGATCCATCTATGGACTGAAGCAAGCATCCCGGAGTTGGAATCTCCGCTTTGATGAGGTGATCAAAGAGTTTGGATTTGTCCAACCTTATGGAGAGGCTTGTATTTACAAGAAAGTGAGTGGGAGCAATGTGGCATTTCTGATATTATATGTGAATGACATATTATTGATTTGAAATGATATTGATCTATTAAACAGTGTTAAAAGTTATCTAAACAGCAAATTTTCGATGAAGGACCTTGGTGAAGCTTCATATATATTAGGCACTAAAATCTATAGAGATAGATCAAGACGCCTAATTGGGCTATCGCAGAGTACATACCTTGATAAGATATTAAAGAAGTTTAATATGGACAGAAGTAAGAAGGGGTACTTACCTATGTTGCAAGGCAAGACATTGAGTAAGACTCAAAGTCCGGCTACGGCGGAAGAAAGAGAGATAATGGATAAGATCCCCTATGCCTCAGCCATAGACTCTATAATATATGCCATGCTATGTACAAGACCAGATGTGGCACATGCTATTAGTTTGACTAGTAGGTACCAATCTGATCCAGGTTCGGAACACTGGATAGCGGTCAAAAATATCCTTAAGTACTTGAGAAGAACTAAGGATATGTTTCTTGTATACGGAGGTGAAGAAGAGCTAGTCGCTAAGTGTTATGTTGATGCTAGCTTTGACACTGATTCGGATGACTCTAAGTCTCAATCCGGATACATATTTCTCTTGAATGGAGCAGCAGTTAGTTGGAGGAGCTCTAAACAACCTGTGGTGGCTGGATCAACGACGGAGGCGGAATATGTTGATGCATCAGAAGCGGCACAGGAAGCGGTTTGGATGAAGGAGTTCATAACGGAACTAGGTGTGGTTCCTAGTGCGTTGTACCCAATGGTGATCTATTGTGACAATGATGGATCCATAGCCAACGCCAAGGAACCAACGTCTCACAAGAATTCCAAGCATATTAAGCGCCGGTTTCACTCCATCCGCGAGCATGTCAAGGATGGAGATATAAAGATTTGTAAAGTGCACATGGACCTGAATGTAGCAGATCCGTTGAATAAAGTACTCCCTAGGGCAAAACATGATCAACACCAGAACTCCATGGGTGTTAGATTTATCACTATATAAACTAGATTATTGTCTCTAGTGCAAGTGGGAGACTGAAGGAAATATGCCCTAAGAGGCAATAATAAAGTTGTTATTATGTATTCCTTGTATATGATAGATGTTTATTTTGCATGCTATAATTGTATTGATAGGAAACATCAATACATGTGTGTTTAATAAACAAAAGGGTTCCTAGTTATGCCTCTCTTATAGACTAGCTTGTTTATTAACAAGATGATCCAGGTTTCCTGATCATGGACATTGGATGTTGTTAATAACAAGGTCACAACATTTGTGAAATGATGTGATGAACATTCATCCGAAGTATACCATTATGATCAAGTCATTATGTTTATATTGCTATAACATCATACGAAGTAGTCTTAGTCCTTAGACCATGAGATCATGTTAATTGCTAACATCGGAAGAGTATCTTGATAACATCAAACGTCACACCGTAACAGGGTGACCATAAAGGTGGGTTCAGTGCTATGAAGGTGTTATGTTGAGGCTCATGGATCAAGAGTGCAATTTGTCAATCCCGATGACGGATAGATATACTCTGGACCCTCTCGGTGATATCACATTAAGATAGCTTGCAAGCAAGTGATGTGATCACTAGAATGTTATATCACGGGAACAAGAAAAGAGTGCATGTCGGTAACGAGATCAAACTAGGTATTTGGATACCGATGATCGAATCTCGGACATGTATTATATCATGATACAAAGGGATTAAATTGTTGATGTTAAAGGTTCTCACGATCACAGAAGTCATCGTTGAATATGCAGGAGTCAGTATGGATCTCCAGGTCCCGCTTCTGATTATTGATCTGAGAGGAGTCTCAATCATGTCTGCATTATTCGCGAACCGTAGGGTGACACACTTAAGGGTTGCCGGACACCATTTATGAGCACATATGTTCCAGACAAAAGGTTTGCAAAGCGCAGGAAATGTTTCGATAGAAACAGGAATTGTTTCGATAGAAACCGGAATTGTTTCGGGTGAAATTGCAGAAAGTGGTTTTGCATGTGATATTGAAATGTTGCAAGGGGTTTTATGTGAATGTTTGTTAATTAAAGTAATTAACAAAAATCTGAATAAAATAAATAAAAGAGTTTTATTAATTGAGAGTTGCATTTAATTTGGTGGAAATTAAATACATGTGAGTGGGATTTTGGGTGGAGGCCATGTTTATGTGAGTGGAGGTTCACCACATGAATGAAGGAGGGGAGGAGTCCCCCCCCTCATGCACCGGCTATGGGAGGGGAGGGGTCTCCCTTCCTCCTATATAAAGCCCCCTCTCCCCTCTCACAAAATCACACCTCCTCGTGAAGGATCTCTCTCCCCCTCTAGATATTCTCCCATGGTCTCGGATTAGCGAGATACATGTTCCCGGTGGCCTTGCGTCTGGAAGGAGTTGGTGCTTCCGCTGATTCGCTGGAGCGAGCAGGTGGAGGTTGTCCGGTGGCTTGAACGTGTGTGCGAGGACGGATGCGCTGCTGATTTGCGGCGCTCGGACTTCGACACGATCTTGAGATTGGCAAGCGTACGACTACATCAACCACGAGTTCCTACTCGTTAACAAAAGTCGTTGTCTTCGAAGGTAAGTTCTCCATGGATGTATGTCAACCCGTTGCTCTGTACCTAGTAGATAGATCTTGGCGTGTAGTTCACACCGTAGGAAATTTTTTGTTTTCTATGCTGCGGACCCAACAATCATTGCACATGTTCTTTTCCAAAACCACAATGATGCACACTGATGCACACACATCCAAGTGGGTGTGGTGAAGCAGTATCAAACTGGTGGTACGATGCATGCTGCAGTTGAATCCCAGCATGCTGCTAGGGTTCTTGGACATGGTTGGACACCACATGCTGGACTGGCATCATTGCATGAGTTCTTTTCCAAAACCACAATGATACACACTGATACACACACAGATCCAATGACTCTAGTGGATCCATGTGGTTTATGAAAATAACACACATACAATGACATCTAGTGGACCCATGTGGTTTTGGAAAAGAACACACATGCAATGACATCTAGTGGATCCATGTGGTTTATGACAAGAACACACATGCAATGACACTAGTGGATTAGTGTGTCAAACCTTGGTCACAGAGAACAAAAAGAGATAGGAAAGCAGCTTCCACATTGCATGTTGCACTAGTGTGGTAGAAGTTGCATCAAAGAATCCACTTGAGTGTGTGTGTTGTCATATGGATCAATGTGGTCTAGGAAAGAACACATGAAATGACACTAGTGGATCAGTGTGTCAAACCTTGGTCAGAGAGACCAAAAACACATAGGAAAGCAGCTTCCATGTTGTATGTTGCACCAATGTGGCAGAAGTTGCATCACAGAAGCCACTGGATTGTGTGTTATCATGTGGATGCACGTGGTCTAGGAAAAGAACACATGCAATGACACTAGTGCATCAGTGTGTCAAACCGTGGTCACACAGACCAAAAACACATAGGAAAGCAGCTTCGACATTGCATGTTTCACTAGTGTGGCAGAAGTTGCATCACAGAATCCACTAGAGTGTGTGTTGTCATGTGGATCCATGTGGTCTAGGAAAATAACACATGCAATGGAACTAGTGGATCAGTGTGCAAACCATGGTGACACATACCAAAAAACACATAGGAGAGCAGCTTCCACGTTGCATGTTGCACCAGTGTGGCAGAAGTTGCATCACATAATCCACTTGAGTGTGTGTTTTCATGTGGATTAGTGTGGTTTAGGAAAAGAACACATGCAATGCCACTAGTGGATCAATGTGGTCTAGGAAAATAACACATGCAATGACACCGATGGATTAGTGTGTCAAACCTTGGTCATATATACCAAAATCAGATAGGAAAGCAACTTACATGTTGCATGTTGCACCAGTGTGGCAGAAGTTGCATCATAGAATCCACTGGAGTGTGTATTGTCATGTGAATCCATGTGGTCTAGGAAAAGAACACATGCAATGACACTAGTGGAACAATGTGGTCTAGGAAAAGAACACATGCAATGACACTGTGGATCGATGTGGTCTAGGAAAAGAACAATTGCAATGACACTAGTCGATCAGTGTGTCAAACCATGGTGACACAGACCAAAAAACACGTAGGAAAGCAGCTTCCATATTGCATGTTGCACCAGTGTGGTAGAAGTTGCATCACAGAATCCACTAGAGTGTGTGTTCTCATGTGGATCAGTGTGGTATAGGAAAAGAACACATGCAATGTCACTAGAGGATCAATGTGGTATAGTAAAAGAACACATGCAATGACACTAGTGGATTATTGTGTCAAACGTACATCACTGAAACCAAAAATAGATAGGAAAGCGGGTTCCACATTGCATGTGGCACCAGTGTGGCATAAGTTGCATCATAGAATCCACTTGAGTGTGTGTTGTCATGTGGATCAATGTGGTCTACAAAAAGAGAACATGCAATGACACTAGTGGATTAGTGTGTCAAACCTTGGTCACAGAGAGCAAAAACAGATAGGAAAGCAGGTTCCATATTGCATGTTGCACCAGTGTGGCAAAAGTTGCATCATAGAATCGACTGGAGTGTGTGTTGTCATTGGGATCCTTGTGGTCTAGGAAAAGAATACATGCAATACCACTAGTGGATCAGTGTGTCAAACCATGGTGACATAGACCAAAAAACACATAGGAAAGCAGCTTCCATGTTGCATGTTGCACCCGTGTGGCAGAAGTTGCATCACAGAAGCCACTGTAGTGTGTGTTGTCATTTGCAAATATAAGTGAAGTATAGAGAAGTAGCACAACTAGACAAAGACTTTTGGGACAAACACAAAGGATATGAAAACTTGGGTTCTATTCTAGCAAGATTACAACGATCCAACATAGGTAAAATTACTTGTGTTGGCTGCATTATATCAACTAGATCTGACTTTAGTTTCATACTATCACAAATTTTAGCATATATCCCACAACACAAAGTCGTCGACACACAACATGTATGGATGAAAACAGCATGTTTCAGTTCAGTGATTCTATCACAAGTAATGCATATGTGATCCACAAGAAACTTTTCATGCGTGCTATATTCACCAATCAGATTGAAAGTGAAACAAGGAGAATATGTGCTAGAATTCAGAAATGAAATTTCAGAAATCTTATCCATAGCACAACTCATACTCATAGGTTCATTTAGCATGATGGAATACACAATATCAGCAGGTGGTATTCGAGCAAGTATTTCCTTATGTGTTATCAGTACCACATGATCAAAATTTGAATTTGGTAAACTATCACATGGTGATGAGCAGTTGAAGCATGGTGTGAATCAATTTGGTTTTCACACATATTGAATTGGTTAGATCTTGTCCACAAATTTGATCATAGATCTTCTTTAAGAAAACTGAATTTAATATTGAAGAATAAGACTATGTATTTAGTTGTTTTTCACCATGATCATGATTCTTTGTACTTCACTTATACCTGCAATTTAAGTTGCTTGATGTATACTGGACATACTTTTCATGTGAACAACAATAATACAACATGTTATATACATATACTTTGCATACATGTTGTTCTTTTTGTTTCTTCCACTTTCAGCTTACCTAAAGCCGAGGACGGCTTTTCATGAAGAAAGGGAGGATGATGAGGATATATACAGGGATTATGATGATTACATGAGCTGGAAGGAAATATTGAGTCAAATCAATAATGACTATCAGGTGAATTCATTCCTAATTGAACCTGATGTTTTACTTAATGAGAACTTTATACTACCTAAGTCTATGCATATTTGTATGATCAGGTTTATTGATAACACAAGCGTTGCGCGAGGAGGAGGAGAGTTGCAGCAAGAAGGACAAGCGCTGATTTCCAATATCAACAAGTGTGCGAGGGAGGAGCGGGAGGCATGCGCACTAGGAGGCAATGAGGAAATCACGTATGAGCAAGAGAGAGATATGGCGCACCAAGAATTACATGTTTGAGGTGTTCCACGACGTTTGGACTGCGTGCCAATAAGGCCGAACCCATACATGGGTCGGTATGTATCAGTTTGAGTCGAACCGAGTCAGTTTGGGCCAAGTTATGGCTGTTTTTAGGCCCGTTTAGAGGGGAGGACGCCCCAGCCCTCATATAAACCTCCGTAGCCATCACAAGTTAGGGTTTAGACCACGTTAAAATAATTTGGAGTTGTTTCTTTCATAGAACCTCTGAAATTACCCTGTGTGCGAATCTACCAACTATAATTGAGTGTGATCTATTGTTCCATTGGGAATTAGTAGATTGCATACTACCGTTCATGGTCACGGCTGCGTGCGCAAGAGTGTGGTGTTGTGAATATCCTACAAGGTTCGAGATGCATTGGCGGCATCGAGGATCGGCGGAGAGATCATAGCTACGCACTAGTTATCTATCATCCACCATCATCATCCCCATCTGCTTACTAAGAAGATTGGGCCACCCCATATCACACTGATCCATTAGTGTCATTGCATGTGTTCTTTCCTAGACCACATGGATCCACATGACAACACACTCTAGTGGATTCTGTGATGCAACTTCTGCCACACTGGTGCAACATGCAACATGGAAGCTGCTTTCCTATATGTTTTTGGTCTCTGTGACCAAGGTTTGACATACTGATCCACTAGTGTCATTGCATGTGTTCTTTTCCTAGACCATAGGGATCCGCATGACAACACACACCAGTGGATTGTGGGATGCAACTTCTGCCACACTGGTGCAACATGCAACGAGGAAGATGTTTTCCTATCTATTTTTGGTCTCTGTAACCAAGGTTTGACACACTGGTCCACTAGTGTCATTGCTTGTGTTCTTTTCATAGACCACATGGATCCACATGACAACACACACTATAGTGGATATTGTACTGCAACTTCTTCCACACTAGTGCAACATGCAATGTGGAACCTGCTTTCCTATCAGTTTTTGTTCTCCGTGACTAAGGTTGACACACTAATCCACTAGTGTCATTGCGTGTGTTCTTTTCCTAGACCACATTGATCCACTAGTGTCATTGCATGTGTTGTTTTCCTAGACCACATTGATCCACATGAGAACACAATCTCCAGCGGATCCTGTGATACCACTTTTGCCACACTGGTGCAACATGCAATGTAGAAGCTGCTTTCCTATCTATTTTTGGTCTCTGTGACCAAGGTTTGCCACACTAATCCACTAGTGTCATTGCATGTGTTATTTTCCTATAACACATTGAGCCACTAGTGGCATTGAATGTGTTCTTTTCCTAAACAACATTGATCCACATAACGGTAGTGCAAGGAAAATCACAAGGAGGCTTCAGTAAAGGAATAGACTCACAATATGTCGCACATGTTGGCTGAAGCTCCAAATCAGTACCAATGTCATTAACAATCTTCTGAACACATGCTGCAACATCCTTCCTCTCAGCAATAAGAGGATGCACTTCAACTGGCTTGTCACTAACAAGTTCCACTAGCTTGTCATCTATAGGCATAGCTGAAGCAATATCAACATTGTTGCACTATGCATCATGCTCTCCATCCTGCACCTTAGCTAGCCCAGATTTTGGCTTAGCCTTGCGCACCTTCTCCTTATGTACCACCAGCTCTATATCAGACTTTATGTCAACATCCTGCATAGGCTTCAAAGTCTGCTGTTTGCCACCATGCACAAAAGAATATGTATTTTCTCTTCCAGCATGTGTAGCGTTGCAATCATACTGCCATGGATGACCAAGTAACAGCCCACATACCTCCAATGGCAACACATTGCACTCAATCTCATCAACATAATCATCAACTGTAAATGGCACACGCACCTTATGAGTTACCTTCACCATACCGCAGCTATTGAACCACTGTAGATGCTTAGGTTCAGGAATACGCCATGTGGACAACCCCAACGCTGCCACCATTGCCTTGCTAATGCCATTAGTACAGCTTCCTCCATCAACAATCAACTTGCATGCTTTTCCTTTGATCATACACTGCGCCTAAAATAAATTCAAACGCTGGTCCTTGTCAACTGTCATGCAAACGTCGTCTTGTACTTTCTTGAGTTGCAAATTCAGCCCACTCAATGGTACAACATCCTCTGGAGCAATCACCTTGTCCTCTATCTCTGATGGTGCCAAATATTTAGCACGTAAAAACTTTTTGTAGTCCTCCCAAACAGTATTTATTGAGATATCTCGCGTACGTGTGTCCACATTCCACCACCGGAAAATTCGCGCATCCTCACGCCTTTTTGCAAGACGAAAAGCGATAGTGTCATCAAACTGCAGATCTGGAGAAAGATCAACACATAAGCGAAAACCAGCTTGCATTGTCTCTTCCCATATCTTGTGATACATCGAGGTTGCAGTATGTAGAAGCCTCCACTTCAATTTACTAGAATCCCAGCGCACACAATTTTTTAGGTCTAGATAATCATTGTAGACGTCTTGCACTGAAAAATCACTAACATTACCCTTAAGATCCATCTCTGAACTTTAGCAGAACTCTGACAAAAAAATCACACAACCGTTTTTTTTTCAACTGACTCCACGCGGTCATTCTTTTATTTCCAAATCACAAAGATCTGTCTGTCCCCAGGCGTGCGAGCGAGCAACCTGGTACTCTAGGATTTTTTTTTTAAACCGGAACCGATCCTGGTTCCTTGTCGATCGCCACAAGCCTCGCTCGAGGACAGAGGCATCTGTCCCTAGGCGTCTTGAGACAGCAGAGCGGCAGAGGCTGAATGCTGGCGAGGATGGGTGCGCGAGCGAGGACGCTGTCGCTCCCTTTTGTTTTCTTTATCCCCGCGATCGGATCTGAGGGATGAATTGTAGATCGAAACGGAAAGACCTCCTCCTCGATCGACTAGCTGGAACCTCACGTCAAGAGAGAACACCAGCAACCCTCGCCTGAGATTGGAAATAGCATGACTGCCTGATCGTGTACTTCCCCCAATCAGAAAACCGCCCGGGTGAAGAATAATGAGCGGATCGATCAACAACAGCAATATTTGAACACGGATCTGATCTAGCCCAAGAACTCGCCTCCCAATCTCTTCCCCAAACACAACTGATATGTAAACTACTTGTAGAAAAATAGTCCACCGATGATCTAAAAACACGCTGTGATCAACGAAAGCTCTGATACCACCTGATACAGATCAGCCGATGATCCTTTGTTTTGTCCCGATCTTTCACAGCGAGTCAACCTGATAGATGATCTCCCAATAACGCCGATGAACGTCACCTGAAGAAGAGGAACGAATCCAGCAAGTAACATGATGAAGATCACCACGCCTCAAACCGCAGCTCGATAATCCTTGATGCACACAAGAACCTTCGCAGCAATAATAATCTGATAAACGGTATCGCCGTCCCTGGAGGGATGATACACGGTGGAGCACAATATAGTTTTTAGACTAAACAACTGAACTCCTCCTAAACCCTAGGTGGCTGGCTCCTTTATATAGGAGGCCTGCAACTAGTCGGTTGGATAGAACCAAACCGAACACACAAACAGACTCGAACCTAACATGGACTCGGACTCAATAACATAGCAAAATATTTGACACAACCTTAGACTTATCATTACATATCGTAGGTCGTCCTGGTGTGCCAATCATCAATGGGATGCGCCCGCATCACCTAGCTTGGTGGAGTCCTAAAATTATGCTTCACATCCTCCTTCATGCCCATATCAACTTGTATTGCTTGGATTTTGGTGCATTCTTGAGAAAGCTCACTTTTAGTGATATTTCTCGATTATGAAGCAAATGGAAGATAGTGAAAAACACGATGAGGATTCAAAACCCTGCATCAAAGTGTTGAGAAGCGCAACGGACAAGGTTCCTGAACGATTCTCTTTGCAAAGGAAAGAATCAATGATAATGATCACTGTGTTTTCCCCACTAGTGTTTTCACTACATGAAGTAGGATTCAAAATGTAATCCATATCTAGTATGGAGACATTTGTGAATCATTTGTCACGATTCTTAGAATATGACATACCTACAAACTACTTAGGAAATAATGGTAAACTAGAATTATGAGAAATCCTGGAAGCAAAATTCACTTTAGATTAGAAAGCAATTCGTTGCTGAATTTCACAAGTAAAAGGCGGTTACTTGGATTTTTTCCAAATGACTGCAAAGCCATAGTGGAAAAGAGGTGAATGATAAAAGCACAATTTGTCATGTATTGGACGAATTCAAATGAATTTGATTCAAGTGTGCTAAATATCTAGTGGATTTAAGACTAGTAAAAGTACTAGTATCTCATAGTAAATCTCCAAGTTTGATATTTAATCAAAGATTTTGAAGTTGTTCAAAATAGTGAGTAGATATGCAATTTGCATGAAATTGAGTGGGAGCTATAAAAGTCTTCCTAAAACAATATGTGAATGACATATTTTTGAGTGGGAGCAATATAAGTCCCAAATTCAAATATGTAGGAACATAGTTTGAGTAAGAGTACTGACTCATACCCAAATATGGTAGGAACATATTTTGAGTGGGAGCTTTAGAGTAATTCTTAAATGTGTTAAGAATAAAAGCGCAAGTACCGATAAATAATGATTTATAAGGTGTAGAAGTTGATAATAAGTATATTATGATGTTCCTTAAGGGATTCTGAAAAGGGTTTCGGAATAGAAGTTAATTAAGGAACTGGTCCTTAGTAACTCAAATTGGGAATAGTATTAAGTTTAACATCAATGGTTGAAAGAAAGAATAGGATGATCATCATCCACTTTGTTGAGACATAGATTCTATCTTAGAAAAAAAACCATGATGATAACTTACCATAATATATGGTCCAATAAGGGACGTTTGAAAGTGATTAAGTTTGAATCACGGAATGTTGAGCTAAGTCGGTCCGTAGTGTCTAATAGAGAACTGCAGACATGTTTTCCAAATCCATAAAGGATGACATATCTTAAAACATAAAGGTTTATGTTATAAGGGAATATGTTGGAAACCCCCGTAATACCGATTAAAGTCAAGTAGGAAGCAAGGTGAACAAAACATCGAAAGTTGCACAGAGTGCACTCGTGTTTCGATGAATACATTTATAATAATAGATAAGGGTACCATCTAAGTGTTGTATAATGTTATGGCAGGGCTAGTTCTCTTTTAACGTAGAATGATGTGTCCTAGGGCACAATGCCCATGAGAAAGCACTCGAGGTTGATCTAAAGTCACTGTAGGCTCCTGGAATCAGGCCTCGTTCTGCTGCCATAGAGACGATGCATACACACAGATGTTATCATGTGATGATAAAGTATTAATGTCAATCAAGGTGACATTAGTAAGTTGCAAAGGATTTGGGCATGTAAAGTACAGACCCAAGACTAAGCCTCTTCCATGAGCGAGCATGTTCAGGGTACCGGATATATGGTGCCAATGATTAAGAACAAATGCAGCTAGTGTATTTGTACTCTAGTGCAAGTGGGAGACTGTTGGAAATATACCCTAGAGACAAATAGTAATAAGGACTATTACCATATTTCATATATTTTATGATTAAGTTTTATATCATGCTATAACTGTATTGAATGGAAACATCAATACACGTGTGAAATACAAACAACCAGGGGTTCCTAGTGAAACTCTAGTCACTAGTTCATTAGTCAACATATGATCAAATTTCCCGATCATGTGGCATTTATGCTAGTTGGAAATGGAGTCAACTCATTCTGAGAATGAGATGATGAACCAATACCCAACCTAAACATCGTGACCCGATCATGTCACGAAGTTCAAAGTTATGATGATTAGAAATGGATCCTCGCAGACTATTCCTTAGACCGTGAGGCTATATCAATCACTGTCTCCTGAGAGTGCTTAGATAGCATCAAGCGCCACTTGGCAATAAAGTGGTTATAAGGTGTGTTCAGGTACTCGAAGAGTGCTTAGATAGCGCAGCGTGTGATTTGATCACAGGGATATCACTTGTCTAAACGACTCAAGTAGCATTGTTCGGTAACGAGATTGAACGAGACATGGTGATGTGATTGATCACATCTCAGGCAATGCAAGTATCGAGAGACAAAGGGAATAAGACACGACTGTCCCGGTTCAAACGACAAAAGATCTTCGTGGAACGCATAGGGATCACATGGCCATCTAGGTCCCTCTGTCGATCATTGGTACGGGAGTGTCCTGACCATGTCTAGAGTGTTCCCGAACCATGGGGTCTCATGCTTAAGGGCTTGATTATGCTTAGAGAGTGTTTATAGGATCGGTAGAATCACCAAAGAATAGTAGAGATAAAACCGGAAGGGTTTCAGTAAGTCCGGAGGATGTCCGTAGTGGAGGTGGAAGGTGTTCCATAGCCACAGAGATTGAATAGTATATGAATGAATGTTAAATATTGATTTAATCATTTATTCATAATTATTTAATAAAGAGAAAATCAATTTAAAAGGTCAAAAGGCTTAATGGGCCAATTCCCGGAGGGGAGAGGGCCCATTAGGGAAAGGAGAGAGGAAGAAGGGGCAAGGGGGTGGCCGTATGGGCCTAGCCGCCCCCCCGCGCGGGGCCCACTAGGGCCGGCCAGCCTCTCCTTTAGTCCCACCCCGGGACTTTGAGGGAGGTAGTACCTCCTTTTCCCCTAAATATAGTGGGGGTATTTGGCCAGATAAATACACACAATATTCAATAAAGGTCTGCTCACTTTTGGGAAGACCTCCAATTGATATTCTCTCTCTCTCTCTCTCTCTTTCTCTCTCTCTCTCTCTCTCTCTCTCTCTCTCTCTCTCGTGGACTGTGGTCCCAAGTTCGGGCTAATTGAGCGAAACATCTTCACCGGGAGCTACTGCTGCGGGATTCGGATCCAGGAGCTCTACTTCCGCAACTGCTGCTGGATCGGGGAAGCATGAGTCATTGTCAGGCACCGGACGTGTGTAACTCCCCGTGAGGTGTCACACTTGAGGCACTCAAGTCGTTGGAGCCATTAGAGTGCAAATACTTCATCACGACCTTGAGGCCAGTTTCGGCTCATCTACATCAACCACGCTCTCCTGAGCGTTGACAACGCTTTTCGATCTTCAAGGGTAAGTTCGCGAAAAGCCCCTCACGTTACTATATTACTAATAGGTAGGTCCTGGCAGCATCAGGGGTTCAGGGGCGTAGGGTAAAATTTATTGTTTTCATACGCGGAACCCCTACAAGTATGGCCTTTATTTTCTTCGGGTTGGCCTCAATCCCTCTCGTGGAGATGAGATACCCGAGCATCTGCCCAGATGGTACGCCAAAGGTGCATTTGTCCAGATTTAGTTTGATCCAGTAGTGGTCAAGGTTATCGAAGGTCTCGTGAGATTGTTGAGTAACGAGGCTTCCTCCTTGGTTTTGACGATGATGTCGTCGACGTAGACTTGGATGTTGCGACCAAGTTGGCTCTTGAGGCTGGCCTGCATGCACCGTTGGTAGGTGGCTCCTGCGTTTTTCCAGCCCGAAGGGCATCGTTGTGTATCAAAAGACACTGAAAGGCGTGACGAACACTGTTTTATCCTGGTCATCCTCCTTCATTCAAATTTGATGATAGACTGAGTAGGCATCGAGGAAGCAGAGACGCTTGCATCCCGCGGTGGAGTCGATTATTTGATCAATTCGTGGCAACGGGAAGTGGTCCTTTGGGCAATGCTTGTTCAGAGAGGTGAAGTCCACGCACATCCGTAGGATATCCATGTCTTTTTTGGGAACAAGCACGGGGTTTGTGACCTAGGTGCTTTCCTTGATCTCGCATATGAAATTAGCATCGAGGAGTCAGTTGACTTCCATACCGACTGCTTTTTCCCTTGGCTCCAATAGTTGCCAGATTGTTTGCTTGACTGGCCTTGCTTCAGGATTCACGTTGAGTGCATGCTCGGAGAATTCCCTAGGAACTCCTGGCATGTCCACTGGACACCAGGCGAAGATTTCCCAGTGCTCACGAAGGAATTTGACAAGTGCAAGTTCCTATGCGGGATTCAAGTTGTTGGCGATGAGGGTCGTCTTGGTTGGGTCTATTGGATGGACCTGGACTCTCTTGGTGTGCACCGACGTGTCGAAAGATTGGTCGGGTAAGCTTGGCCTGCTCGGGGGAGGCAGACTGTTGTCTGTCGACTCCTTCAACCTCGCCAGTTCCTCCTGCATGCCGAAAGACTGGGAGATTCTGTTGAACTCTCTATCACAGCTATCGGATCTCTCGAAGCTTCCGTTGACTATGATGATGCCGTTTGGGCCCGGCATTTTCATCTGTAGGTAGGCGTAGTGCGGCACTGCCATGAACCTTGTGAACGCGACACGTCTGAGGATGCAGTGGTATTGTGAGGGCTAGTCGACAACTTCAAATTCAATGTGCTCTCGCCGAAAGTTTTGCGGTGTGCCAAAGATGACATCGAGGCTGATCTTGCCCAGGGGTACACGCCCTTCCCTGGATGATGCCGTGGAATGTTGTGTCTAAAACTTCAAGACATGTCAGAGGGATCCTCATTGCATGCAAGGTACTTGTGAACATGAGGTAAATGTCGCTTCCGCCATCCATGAAGACACAACTCATCTCGAAGCCTTCGATCTGCGCCTCGACCACCAAGGGACAGTGGCCCGGGCGAGGTACTTGGCGCGGGTGGTCGCGCTTGTCGAAGGTGATGCAAGACTCACTTCCACTAAGGTACTCAGTGGTGGAGGGCAGAGAGTTAATCGCCAAATTGACTTGGCGAGTGATTGACTTCTGCACTCAATTTGAGGAGCGTCCCTTTTGGATCATCCCCATGTTTCCTAGCGCTCGCGGTTATGGCTCGCCTCCATGGTTCTGGACAGGCGCAACCACAGGTGGTGCTGGACCGGGTGGTGGTGGAGGTGCTCCATGAGCCACAGCGCCCGGGGCAGCTCCGTAGCCCTAGTTGATTGTGTCAGGATTCATCTGGGCCAGGCCTTCGTGGAGCTTGAGGAACTCGCGACAGTCCTTGAGAAGGTGGCTGGACTTTTTCTTGCCGTCGTGCTTGTCTATGTAGAAGTGTACGTTGCATGGTCCGGACTACTTGTCCTGGATGGATATTCCGGGTGCCTCATCGCGAGTGCGGTGCTGCCACACTTGCGTGGTTTTTCTGTTGTCGCGGTTTCCACCACTGCGATATCCGCTATTGCGGTTGTCGTCGCGTTTGTTGGTGTATCCATCCGCGACCATGTCGACCTCTTCATGGTCCTCGTAGACACGCATTCAACATTTCCCTCGGCGATCGCATCTGCACCCTAGGTCGTCGTCGTCATTGGAGTAGGCACAGTTTTTCACCGAGTCCTCTCCATTGGCCCACCAATTCACGATCTCCATCAGGTGGTCGATTGTCTTGGGCTTCGAGCGGCCCAATGATACATTGCAAATGTATCTATAATTTTTGATGTTCCATGCTTGGTTTTATCCACTTTCTTGTGTTTTCTGCACACTTTGGAGTACTTTTCATATGATTTCTTGGACTAACCTATTAACAAGAGCCACAGTGCCAGCTGCCTGTTTTCTGCTATTTTTGGTTCCAGGAAAGTCAGAAAATGAATATTCTTGGAATTGGACGAGACAAAAGCCAAAGTGCCTATTTTTCCGAAAGTCATCAGATGCCAGAATACGAGACGGAGAAGGGCCAGAGGGCGGCCACACCACACAGCCAGGCTTGGCAGCCCGTGCCGTGGTGTGGTGTGCCAACCAGGCACCCCTTGGCCTCTCCTTCCTATAAGATGCCCTCGACGAAACCCTAAGGACCCGATAAAAATCCAAAAGAGTTCCTTGCCGTCATCTCCATCCCTAGATCGGGAGGGATCTGAAGCTCTTCCCAGCACCCTGCCGAAGAGGGGAATTCACCCTGGAGGCCTTCTTCATCATCATGCAAGCCTCCGGTGTGATGCGTGAGTAGTTCACCTTTGGACTACGGATCCATGTAGTATCTAGATGGCTAGTTCTCCTCCTTTGTACTTTCATGTCTAGATCTTGTGAGCTCCGTTCATGATCAAGATCATCTATTTATAATTCTGCATGTTGTGTTTGCGGGGATCCGATGGATATTGAGATGTTATTTCAGATTGATTATTGATTCTATCATGTCTTTGTTATTTGTGATCTTGCATGCTTTCCATTTTTAGTAGCTATCTTGGCCAAGTAGATGCTAGCAACTCCAAGAGTTAGTATTTATGCTCGATAGTGGGTTCATGCCTCTGGTAATCTGGGGAAGTGACAGAAATCTCTAAGGTACTAGATGTGCTGTTGCTACTAGGGAGAAAACAACAATCCTTTGTTCATAGAACAATCGTATTGTTTACTTTACACGCAATTCGTAAAGCAATAATCTGTTTCTTGCAACTTAATACTAGAGGGGGTTCGGATGATAACCTGAAGGTGGATTATTAGTCTTAGATGCAGTTGGATGGCGGTCTATGTATAATGTTGTAATGCCCAATCAAGTCTCAAAGGAGTCAAGATGATTAGTATATGCATGTATTGCTTTCTCGATGTTTGTCAATTGCCCGCTGTAATTTGTTCACCCAGCATGTTATCTATCTTAAGGAGAGCCACCTCTAGTGAACTATGGATCCCGGTCCTTTCTTTTACATACAATCTATAAACTGTTTACTGCTTTGTGTTTACTTTCTGCAAACTATTACTTCCTTCCATTCGATATGTTTAATCCTTTGTTTTCAGCAAAACCGGTGAGATTGACAACCTCTTCGCAAGTTGGGGACAGGGTTCTGTGGTTGTGTTGTGCAGGTCTCCACATTGCTGCTGGCACTGGTAGTGCGCCCAGCCAACGTTCAGCTAGCTACACCTTTGGGGTGTTTCCTTGCTCCTACTGGATTGATAACCTTGGTTTCGTACTGAGGGAAAACTTGCTGCTGTGCTCATCATACCTTCCTCTTGGGGTTCCCCAACGAGCTCGATATATTTTGGGCCATCACCCAACTCCTCCCTGAGATCTCTATGACGCACGCCGCCGTTAAACGCGTCGATTGCGCGATCCTCAGAGATGTCTTCTGCAGAATTCTTGATGATGGACCATCTCTAGATGTATGAGCGCAGTGACTCGCCAGACCTTTGGTGGCAGCCTCTTAATTCCTCGATTGATGCGGGCCTTTTGTAAGTGCGCTTGAAGTTTCGCACGAAGCTGTAGACCATCTCTTCCTAGATGCGAATTGATCCGCGCGGGAGATTGTTGAGCCATGCGTGGGGCGACGCCTTGCACCTTAGCTGGAGGCATTGCATTGCTGTGCTTGAGCTTCCGCCATGCATCCTAACAGAGGAGATGTGATCTTCCAGCCAGATTTTTGGGTCCTGCAGGCCATCGAATTTCGGGTTCTCCGATGGGAGTTTGAACCCCTTAGGCATTCGCTTCTGCCCGATGGCTCTGCTGAAGCATCTAGCGCCGCAGAGCTCTATTTCGTCATCCTCCGAGTCAGTCGAATGGGCGTGCCTCGCGCGCATCTTGTCGACCTTGCACTGCGTGATGTCATCACGTGCATCGTAGACATGGTCGTGCCGCCGTGAGTGGCGCCGCCGAGACAAGTCGTGGCTATCATCGCTGGAGGAGGGGGATGGATAGCGCCTGGCCAAAGCTTTATTTTTCTTTTGCTCTAGTGTTGGTTCCTTGACGCGGGCAGCTTCGACTAGCCCTAAGCCCGCGATCATAGATCAGTGCATGGCAGCTCGCGGATCCCTAGCCGGTGGCTGGTTGTTGAGGAGGTACATGGTAGCCGCCGTCATCGCTGCTTGCGGTGTCTTTGGCAACATGTTGCCCCGTGTATCCACCGTCATGGAGCCGAAGTCGAGGACTCGCGTGGCTTCTTATTGCTCCTTGTCGGTGAGGTGGGCTAGTTGAGAGCGCCATTTGGCGGCCACGTAGTCGTTGCCCTTGGAGGACGATCCTCCCATGGAAGAGAGCTGAGCCCGCCGAAGGCTCAACTTGTCCGCCGCCATTCTGCGCGCGTCGAGTTGCACGATTACTTGTTGTTGGTGCTTATACTCCTACTTGAGAAGCCAATGGTAACCCATCAGCTTCTCTTGTGATGATTTTAGGGGCAGGGGATTACCCCGCAGAGCTTCTCAACAGCGGGCCCACTCGTTGTCACTGAGCTTGATCAGCACGCGCTCTTCGGTGCACTCATTCGCTGTGAGATGCGGGTCGCCTTCTGCCCCATTGTTGGTGGGTGCGCCGTTGGCAGGACCACCATTCTCGCCATTGGACGGACCAGTACTGGTGTTGTTGCGATTGACACCGGTGTCCCCTGTGTTGATGACGGCGCACATGAAGTGATTGGGGAAGCTGTTGCTTCCGCAGCTTTCAGATCTAGAGTCGTAGGTTCCATCTTCTATGGCCAGATCACCTAGATCGGATCCGCGACTGCTGTTGCTGTCCGTGCTCCCAACTGTTGTTGGGGCGTTGAGCTCGCTTAGGGTGCCGATTGGTGGTGGAAACCACGATGCTAGAGCAATCGCGGGAACCGTCGGCTGATCAGGGAGGCAAAGTGTGCCCAACTGACCAACTTGGAAGCATAAGCTTCCGATCACCAAGCCTATCCCATCGCCCACAGACTCGAAAGCCGGGCGAGTGGCTGGCGTGGGGACGGTGAAGTCGAAGGCGCTGAAGAGGAGGCGAATCTCAGCTATTGCAGAGTTGTAGATCGCGGTTGACGGGGCCGAAGAAGCCGCGACATCAGCACTCCCAGTTCCCACATATGGGACCAATTGACGAGGGTTAAACTCATCAATGCCCATTGTTACGGACTTGGGTTTTGGAGAAGGAGGGAGCGCTAGAGGCATCAATCGGCTAACAAACAAGCACATATGTGCTGCAAACAAACAAGCACATATGGTTCAGGCCTCGTAGAGGACCCTACTCTTGCTTGTCTGCTCTTGGAATTATCGAGGGAGTCGAAAGTTACAGGGGGTGCGCAGATGCAATCTGGCGCTAGTTGTGGAAACTAGGGTTGTGATTTTCCTCCTCGTAGCCCCCTCCTAGCCTTTATATAGATAGGCCATGTCTCGAGTAGCAGGCCGAGTTGGTTACAAGTTAGGGTTTGTCCCTTTGAACTTTCTATCTTAAGCTTCGCATTACGCCACAAGCAATCGGAGTCTCCGTGGATCACCTGAATCCTGTATTGGGCCCTGGTAACGCCGTGGGCTTTTGCCAGACCGGGACCGTATATGCCAAGCTCGAGCACATGTAAGGTATGCCCACATCACCAACAGACAAAGAATCTCTTAGAGCATCTCCACTCGGGGGCCTCAAAGGCCCCCCATAGCATTTTGGGTGGGGGGCCAAATTTCGAGCCCAGCCGCGTGCCCCAATTTTTTTTGGCACCGGCGCGGCCTAGTTATTTACCCGGCGGCCCCAGGCCAAACCCAATGTACAGGGAGGCGAGCGGGGGTGCCGGATGGACGCGTGGCAGGGCGGGTGGAGGGAAGAGAAGGAGGGAGTGCGCGCGCCAAACCTGCCCGATCAAAGCTGGCCCGCTTGGCAACCGCATAGAGCCGGTCTTCTTCCTCGCCATCAGCGCCAAGTAATGCCGCTGCTCGCTGTAGCCTTTCCAGCGAACGGCAGTGGGTGGTGCAGCCGACGCGTCCCGCCAATGGGGCATGGGTCGGCGTTAATGCCCACCGCTCGCCTCCCCCTCCTCCCCCATTATAAAAACCCGCGGTGGTTTCCATTTCCGCCGCACACACATTATCTCGACGGCGAGCTCCACCATCTCCTCCCCCAAGCTGTTCGTCTTCTTCTCCCTCGGCAATGGCGGACTACGATGGCGGCAGCCAACGGCTTTGGCCGCCTCTGGCTCCACGTCGACGAGGCGCAGGCGCTATGTAACGCCAGCTACCCCGTCCCGCCGGCTTTTCGGCTTCCGATGGGGTAGGCGCTGAGCCACGATAGCCTCCCTGTGCCACCCATCCCTACCGGCGCGGCCCATAGAGCCGCGATCTATGAGCACTACTTGGGGTCTCTCACCGACGAGGAGCGCAACGACCCCTAGTGGGATCCCGACAACCGCCAGGTGTGGGCAGCCTTCTTTGCACGGCAGCGCGAGGACCGCATTGAGGCCTACAACAGCACTGGCCCACCATCGGCGAACTTCAACAGCGAAGGCTGGCGGCGATGGTGGAGCACTCCAGGGCGCACCCTCGCCTGGATCCTGTACCACATCGCCAACGCAACAACCCGCCATTAGCGATGCCGCCGTGTCCCCCGCAATCGCCAGCAGGCCGCCAGCAACTGGGGGCCTCGCCGCGCGTCGTCGGCCTCCTCCTCCTCCTCGCGCTCGTCGGCATCCCCAGCGTGGTACTCACCGTACTCCTCGTTGCCGCCGCGCTACCAGGGGATGCTCGTGCCAGTGAAGGACAAGCAGGCGAGCCCACCGCGCAGGTGCCGCACACCTCCCTCGTTGCCTCGTGGCCGCCTCCGCTTGGGGAAGCCCAAGCCCGAGCCCAAGAAGAAGTGGACGCCACCACCGGAGTACAAGGCAGCAGCTCTCCAACTGGCGGACGGCAAGGACCCGGAAGAATTTTTGGGCCAGAGGATGCTGGAGCGGACCACCGATGAGTTCGCGGACAGGTGGTCCGCGCAGGACTGGCAGCAGGAGCAGGCTGAGCACGCAAGGCACTACGGCCTCGTCGTCGACATTGACGGTGACGAGGGGGATGGTCCTTCCACGAGGCCGGTACGCAGGACCAGCGGCGAGGGGTACATCCGCCTACCACCGGCGAAGGACGAGCCGCTGATGGATGTGATATACAACATTTTTTAGCAATATAAATTGAGTCATTTGCTTATCATATCATGCTCCATCTAACTATTGCTATACCTGATATGCATGATTACTTGTTTTTGTTAAATTCAATATGAGCCTTGCACATTTAGTAGTTTAGGTATAATTTTATCCCTCTTCCTTGTCTTTGACATGTGTGTAGGTGTTGTTGATGATTATGGACAAAACAAAGGCAAAAGGAACAATGAGAGCATAGTATGGAGGAGCTGCAGGGACCAGACTTAGCTATTTGAGAGGTTGAAACAGTGTTTTTTTAACTTCTCAAAATAAAGATCCAAGACCACAGGGTTGTAGCCCTCGATGATACAAACTCAACGAGCCCACGAACACCCAAAACGAAGTTCGTATGAAGGCATGGCGACCAAAATACTAAAAGCATCTACAAGTTTAACGAGCAACTATATGGCCGGAACTATACTTTTGGTCGTATAGCTCCACCCGTATAGTTGCCAAAAAGGTCAGAAACGACGGGATTTCGCCCTAGAAAAGCTCCAGAAGCTTCCCTAAGTCATATGACGGTATTGGGGGAACCCTAGGGCACCCCCAAGGCCTATATAAAGGAGGGAGGACCCAAGAGAGAGCCACCATGCCATAGCCCCTCAGGGGCGGAGCTCTGCCACCGCCGCCTCCCATCCGATCTCCATTGCGGTGGAGCTCTGCCTCAACCACACCTCCGAGATCTAGATCTCCCTCAACACCATCACCATCAAGGCATCCGAGCAAGAAGAAGGGGAGGAGAAGGAAGACATCATCACCACCACGCATCGATCTCCATCTCCATCATCATATCCATCTCCCTCTCTCTCTCTCTTTCTCTTGTGTTTAGTAATTATAAGATTGAACATGGTTGTGCTATCATTATATATTTATATATGTTTTGCTGTTCATCCATGTGTGAGTGATTGATTTAACTCTAGGTTGAGGTATGATCTAGTGCGGTAAGTTAGAATTAATTGTGATCTAAGATGAGTTTATGTGATCCTTTGGTCCAGAAGTGCCTTTGCCTTGCGGTGATGTGCGAGAACCATGCATAGTGCACACAGTGTGACAGTCCGGTAATCAATTGGAGAATGTTTATTTATCTGAGTAATCTCTTATAGATCACACATATATTTGCCCATCTAGTACTAGTGAGACCGAAGCCTAGAAGTCCTCTCTCATTCCATTCAATCTTACAACTACAATCTCCTTAATTCAGTTCATATTCCTGTTTACTTTCCATCTTAGTTTATTTTGTTCTTGTTAAAAGTTCTTTGTTATTAAATACTTCAAACCTCTCTCAATTATCGCTGTTCTAGTAACTTATAGAATAGGCTATTTCCAAACCACGGTTTGGATGCGAAACGTGGCCGCATTAACAACGTGGTTGCGGCATCGTGTTGTTTCCGTTCGACGATCTCCCATCGGGACAAACTCTTAAATATTTGTTGCTACAAGTACTGCAATAACCCTGTTGTTGGTGCAGGAATCCAGCCATCAGCCGCCTAGCGACGACGACGGGGAGGATGGCCTGTTCGACTACGCCGTGGCGATGTACCACCGGCTTGGGATCGGTCGTGGCCGCCATTTTTTTGCTTGTAAATTTTTGTTAAATTTAAACTATTCGTCTATGTTTCAGTGAATTTTGAACTGTTTGTCCAAATTTCTGCTAAATTTAAAATATTTAAATTTTGTTATGGGGGCACGGCTGGGAGCCGGTGCCCCCCATTTGGCAACATCGCACCGGCACCCCCTCCCATACGGGCAAAAAAAAGGCCACGCCGAAGCCTGCATGAGGGTCACAAGTAGAGATGCTCTTAGGCCTACCAAATTTGCGCACGTGGAGGTTAGCTCAAGCCGCACCCCACCCACCCCCACCATGCAACCAGATTGCCAGACCTACCCACTTCGATCCAATCCCAACCATAATTCATACTCCTAAGACCATGTACTATGTTGAGCCGAATCAAAAAATAATGTGTCAGAGTTTGAACCGGTGGCCATTCTACAAGTGCGTATGGAATCGCTTTGCATGTAGGCATATGCCTAGAAGGTACAGGCATGCAGCTTTTCTCTTCCCATTATTCTCTCTAGCCATGTGGGCCATGCTTGCATATTGCTTGCTTTGAACCGAACCAATTTATTGGTTCGCTTTTGTTGTCAGAATCGATGGTGCGATTTCCTACTATGTGCAGAACCGGTTCAAAGGCCTCTTTGAACCGCTTTACACATACATAGTACATGGTCTAAGTCCGCTGCCGCCACCCATCCACCCACCCTCTGCGCCGATCCAATCCCCCACCGCGTCCCTAACAACCATGTTCCTCGCCGTCTCTCCTCGATTCCCTCCCGCCGCATCGCCCTCCATCTGCCGCTCCTTCCCCCCTTAGCCGTCACCGTGTCTGATCTGGTGAGCAAGGCGACGCTGGGTTTCATCGACGAGGGTCTCATCTAGAGATCGGTGCAGGGTGGCCACTCATAGTGCTGCATGGCGGAGCATGGACGTAGGACGAGCACGGCTCCAGATCAATGTGGCGCTCATGGTCGGCCTAAGGTGAGCACGACTCTAGCCTGATGTCGCGCTCACGGTCGGCGAGGAGGTTGTTGCCTGATCTGCGCCTTTCTTGTTCCTCGACTTGCATGAGAAGGGGTAGGACGAGGCGGATAGGGACTCCATGCAGCGCTAGGCCGCTGCAGCCAGGACTTCGCCAGGAGGCTCGAGTGCGCCTACGGATCTCCGGTGAGGCCAATCTCGGGATGCTCTTGTCTACCTATTCCTATACTAGAGCTATTTTTGTACTAGACCCAAAATCTCGGGATGCTCTTGTCTACCTATTCTTGTTACTCTCCTCCCGTACATGAACGTTCTAATTGTCAAGCCGTATAACTTTTCATGCAGTCTTGAAGGTTGTATAAAAGGATATACTGAATCTTTTCTTATGGCGAGTAAGGAACTCTGTGTGGAGTGGGAGCATGCCATATTGCTTATGAGTTATGATGCAACGACGTTACAAACTGAAGCGTTGGCATGTTCTAAGGCTTTACAAGAAGCTGCAGACTGAGCACGACTGGGATCAGGTAACATGCATATGGCATGTCACGCTGAAACATGCGGCCTCCCATCTGCCGTTCACCTACTATCCAATGCACAACAACAACCCAATGCAAAAATGAACCCATCGAAGACTCGGAGCGGAAGGAAGAAAATCATGTGGTGGGAAAAGGGCATGGCGTCGCAAAAATTCTGGCGGGCGAAGGCAGGGAATAGGAGGGCTTGGCGCCATGATTCGTCGGCCTCTCCTGTCTCGCGCCCTCGAGCAGCCGACCACCGCCGCCACCGAGGAAAGGCAACGCCCCGCGCCGCTGCGTGAACCTGGATGGAGCACCGCCATCGGGGCCGGGGACGAGCGCCGCCGCGGGAACCAGGACGAAGAGCCGCTGGGTCTAGGGATGAGCACCGCCGCAGGCCGGGAACGAGCTCCGCTGCCATCGGCCGGGGACGAGCACCAACAATGTGCCAATTGCTGACTGTTGCCTAGCTTACCTCTTCTCAGGTCCCTCTCCTCTTTCTTTACACTGCTATTTTCTTATGCATTCGAGACACAACTTCATTGAAATTAGTGTTTGGATTGGAATAGAGAAATCTTAATAGAAGTATAGTCAGAACAAATTACATGTGGTCTTAAATTTCAGTTTCTAACTTGTGTGATATGGTCTTAGTTCAGATTGTAGTATAAATTCAGTGCTACTTTGTTGTAAGAAATGTTCAGTGTTGCAACATTGTAAGATATACCTTGTTCCACTAATGTGTATACATTGTTTTCTAATTTGATAGAATTTCTTGTTCTGCAATTGCGAGTGTTGTGCAATGGGATCGATTGACAAGAAGATACCCAAAGTTGGTATGAGGTTTAGAGATTTGGATCAGGCTTGGGAGTTCTGGGTAGAATATGGTGGTCACGTCGGCTTTGATGTAAGGAAAAGAAACACCATCAAAAGCAGATGTGATGGAAAGATCACTTCACGCAGATTTGTTTGATCCAATGAAGGCCATCGAAGACAAAGTCAAATAGATCATGAGCCAAAGTGTATTAGAGCTGAAACGAGAACCAATTGTAAAGTTTAGATGATTGTTTCATATGATCGAGTGTCCAAATTTTTTGAAGTCACAGAAGTTGATTTGGAACACAATCACCTCCTTCAATTGCCACAAACTCGGCACTTGTTGGCATCACAAAGGAAGATTTCAGAACTGCAAGCTTTCGAGATAGAAACATCCGATGATTCTGGAATTATGCCAAAATCTTCACATGAGTTTGCTTGTCGTCTAGTTGGAGGCCAGATTAACCTTGGTTACACTTGTCGTGACCAAAAGAATCATTTGCGAAGCAAGTGGCATCGGGAGTTAACCTATGGACAGGCTAGTAGTATGTTGAAGTTTTTTCTTGACAAGATAGTTGAGAATCCATCATTCCAATATCATTTGCAATTGGATTGTGAGGAGCATATAGCCAACATCTTCTGGGTTGATGCTAAAATGCTACTTGACTATGCACACTTTGGTGATGTTGTCATATTTGACACTACATTTGGCACAAACAAAGAGTATAGGCCATTTGGTATTTTTCTTGGGTTCAACCAGTTTAGAGAAATAACCATTTTTGGTGCTACATTGATGTTTGATGAAACATGCGACTCATTTATTTGGCTCTTTGAGACTTTTCTAGCCGCACATAATGGAAGGCAGCCTAGAGCTATCTATATAGATCAAGATGTAGCAATGGGAAAAGCCATAAAGAAAGTCTTTACGGAATCATATCATGGATTGTGCACCTTTCATATAATGCAAAATGCTGTCAAACATTTAACTTGGGCGAAGGGTGATGAGAAAGATGAAGTGGAAGAGGGAGCTGAAGTGGAGGATGAAGTAAAAGAGCCTCATATTCTCATAGATTTTGGTGCTTGTATGTATGGTTATGAGGACAGGGCAACATTTGAAGAAGCGTTTGACAATATGAGGCTCAAAGTGCATAAGCAAACTTGGTTAGATAGTATCTACAAGGTGAAAGAAAAATGGGCTGAATGTTATATGAGAGATGTCTTTAGCTTGGGAGTGAGAAGTACACAATTAAGTGAGAGCTTCAGCAATGTATTGAAAAATCATTTGAAATCAGATTTTCATATTCTTCGATTCTTGATGCATTTTGAGAGGACGATGGACGTAAAACGAATAAAGGAATTAGAATCTGAATTCAATGCAAGAAAGAAGATACCAAGAATTAAGATGTCCACTCCTATGATGGTGGAAGCAAGCAAAGTGTACACTCCGATAATTTTTGAATCTTTCCAAGCTGAGTATGAAAGATCAATGGCTGCATGTTGTAGAGTATTGGATGGAAATAACAGATTTGCTGTTGCTATTGCGAGTTGGCATGGTGATTTACACTTTGAGGAGGAGCACACAGTGATAGGTGATCCTTTGACCAAAACAATATCATGCAGTTGTGGAATGTTCAATAGGACGGGGATATTGTGTGGACATGGTCTAAAAGTTCTTGATTTGATGAATATAAAAATATTACCGACACATTATGTCTTGAAGAGATGGACTAGAGAAGCTCGCAATGGAAGTATACAAGATACACAAGGAAGGAACGTGATAGAAAATCCAAAACTTGAAGCTCAACTTCGATCCAAGGATTTGTCTCATAAATTTCACAATATGGCACATAGAGCAGCCAACTCCCCACAATGGTGTTTTCTATTGGAAAGTGCACTTGATTCCGTTGCTCCTCACATAGAGGATTTACTCAATGCACCCACTAGTGCTATGGATGGACCATATAAGGACAAAGAGAATGTTGACCCAAATATGCAGCAAATAGATGAGTTGCTTAGATCAGCACGACTGGAGAAAAAAGAGGTTCCCTCAACAAAATTAAGGAGAAAGAAAACATGGCTTGATAAGTTACTCAAGGGGCGCAAACCATGTAAAGCTACCGCGCTGACCGAAAAGGGAACACATGTATGCTACAATTGGTACATGATATGTTCTTATTGTTCATTTGTAAACTAATTACTATAATTTTCATTGGCAGCAACAAAAGAAGAAGGACCGTGTGCAACAAAAGAAGAAGGACCGTGTACAGCCTGAAGTACAAGTGGATAAGTGTGATAACAACAAAGGAGTAAACTTGGAGATTCAAGATTGCAATAATATCATCAGTTTCACCCAGCTCTTGATGGCCCCACCTTGTGATGTTGATGATTTGTTCTAGCATGCAAGCTCATTATATAGTATTTTGGGCATAGTTAACTATAAGATTTTGGGCTAACTGTAGTATTTTGGGTCCTAAGTGTACAAGTCAAATGGCACTCAATTTGCTGTTAAGATGTTATTGAATGCAATGGAAAGTGGTACTGAAGTTTTTAACCCTGTGCTTCTGAATTTCTTGTGATGAAGTGGGTTGTCTGAATCTAAATATTACTAAATGACATGTGCAAATATCTCCTGAATATGAATGAAAACAATATATATAATTGTTGTTTGTATTGTTCAAGGACAAGGCTGGTGTTTGTAATGTGTACTGTTTAAAGCTAATGTTTATACTAAGGACTGAAATATTGCTCTCTATATAGTATATTGTTCTAAACAGTTAAGTCTAGAGAGTTATGTGCTAATTTTAGTGTTTAAAACCGTGAAGTCTGAAGTAGTCTGGACATATGGAATCATTTTTGCCTTGGGCTGTTGCTGTGCGTTGGATAGCAGGTGAACGGCATATGGGAGGCCGCATGTTTCAGCGTGACATGTCATACGCATGTCACCTGATCCCAGTCCGACTGGGCATGCGTAACATCCAAGTGGAGTTGGACTCGTAGAATTGGGTGAGTGTATTGTGTGGCTCAGATTTCGACCTTGCACCTGAAGGCGTGCTATTTCATGAAATTAGGTTCTTTATTCAGTTAAACTTCATTTATTGTGAGCGTTTATTTTCTCCAAGGTCTTGTAATAAAGTAGCGCATACTATGGAACATTTAGGTGTGGGGCAGCTGGATCATCGTCTGATCTCGCAAGACAATGTCCTGTTAGTGCTCTGGTGGCCAGCGTGTTAGTTGTGCCTGTTCAATGGAATCGTGGAGTTCCAATTCAAAAAAAAGGTTATATACAAGGATATACTGAATGTTTTCTTATGGTGTGAGCTTTCCGATTATTGTTTGAAACCAGATCTGAATACCTACACACAAAATCTTATTGTTCATCTGTTTTAAAGAATATGTTGCCTTTGTAAGAATATTATGTGATACTACTATCCATCTGTTTCAAGTATACCGAGATGTTTTTCTTCATCCTGCTCTTTAAATATTCCCAACAAGTGGTATTTGATTATTTATCATATTTTAGGTGTTTCTCTTCAAGAGATGCTTGCTCCTTGCTTCTTCAAGAGATGTTTTCTCTTCACCATCACACTCGCCTCCGACAGCAACCACGGTGGTATGCTCATGGTGTGGAACAGATGGGTAGAGCACGAGGTGTTGTGCGTCCTCGCATAAGGGGACACGATTGAAGCCCCTGATGCTCTGTTACTGTCTTAACTATGCATAGTTGTTCTTATATCTGTACTTTGCAATTGTGTAAGCTCCATGATTCTAATGTTGGGAAATAATCATGAATATTTTTGATACCGGATGCACTTAGTAGGAAAATCATGACATTAGTTCTTGATTTATCAAACTTTTGTTTCACAAATCATGGAAGAGCTCATATTTCCTTACAACAAAGTTTGTTGTGCTCTCTCGCTTAATGCATGACATGGTTTCGGCTGCTGGTCCTGTTAATTTTCAATTTTATTGCTCATCTCTTGTTTATCTTTAAAACTGGTACAAAGTTTTCTTAGCTTGGAATTCTGAGCATTGGTTGAATACGAAAAGTTGACATATTAGTTAGAAATAGCTTTAATACAATGGATTTCAAACTGCAATTGTGATGCTATATTTTTTCAAATAGCTTTGCGATATTCTATTCCCCCAGTACTAGTCAGTCAAGAATTAGAGCTGGCTGCGTGGTCTTGTTCTTTCATATGCCGACTAAACTAGTCGATGTATCTCACTTTGTCATTGACGAGTATGATTTAAATGGGACTAAAACTAGAGGGCATAAGGCTGCTGGGTTGTAGGTGTTAGGTTTGCAGTATAAAAAACAAAAAAAATCATACGATGGGAACTATTGTACACCAAGATCTATCTACTAGATATAAGCAACGGGTGGATATACATCTATAGGGAACATATCCTCGAAGACCGACAAAGTGTAACGAGAATGAACTCGTGGATGATGTAGTCGAACGCTTGCCGATCTCAAGATCGTGTGGAAGTCCTAGCACCATAAATCAGGAGCGCATCCGTCCTCACACACACGTTCAGGCCACCGAACAACCTCCTCGCTCCAGCGATGCAGCGGAAGTAGCAACTCCTTTCAGACGAAATGCCACCGGGAACATGTATCTCGCTAATCCGAGACCATGAGGGAATAATTCTAGAAGAGGAGAAAGATCCTTCACGAGGAGGTGTGCTTTGTGAGGGAGGAGAGGGAGGCCTTTAACTCCACTTAAAATCCCACTCACATGTATTAAATTTCCACCAAATTTAATGCAACTCTCATTTAATAAAAATCTTTTATTTATTTTATTCAGAATTTTGTTAATTACTTTAATTAACAAATATTCACATAAAACCTCCTACAACATTTCTATATCACATACAGAACCAATTTCAGCAATTTCACCCGAAACAATTTCAGTGTCGATTGAAATAATTCCAGCGCTTTGCAATTCTTTCGTCTAGAACATATTTGCTCCAAATGGTGTTGGCTACCCTTAAGTGGGGCTTGTTCGTCTGCGGTACCAAAGTTCGCAGGCCAGCACATGGCGGTACCTAAGTTGCCTGAAATTACCGCGTTTCGAAAAGTTGGACCGCCAACTACTGAGAGGGGCCATTTCGAGGCAAACTCATCTCACCCCTGCCAAATTCAAACATTCCGTTAAACTGCCCCGTGAAGAAGACGGTCGGGACCCTCATGTCGGTCATCTGTCCGTGACGCGGGCGCCAACGTGGCAACCTCTTAGGCAAATCGAGCAGCTAAGTGGAGTGGATGCGTTGAGCAATTTCACAAATCCATTCCCAGCTTTCCCCTAGCACCAGCGGCGGCGGAATCCACTCTCTAGGCAGGACGATCCCTTCGGACATTTGACTTCCGGCGCCAAGTTGCTGCGCCTAGTTGCTGCGCCCAGTCACTGATCCCGAGCTCTAATGGCGCATGTCGTAGCCGCCATTGCGAGGCTCTAGCCCGCCTCCGCAACCGACGAGCCGAGCAACTCGGAGGATGGCAGATCCTACTATCAAGAAAGAAGAAGTTCTGTCTATAAGCGGGTGATCTACCCTTCTCTTTGCTATTCACACTAGTTACAAATGCTAGCTGGCTACTGAACCTCAAATTGTTTGTTAGCCCAACGCTGACAAACATATTTTGTCCACGGTTTTCTGTCAAGTGGGATCTGCGCGGACCCCCCTTACCTGGTTACGGTAGTCCTCTATAGGTACGACTCTAAGGGCAAGAGGTATGGACACCATTGTTTCACGATGGAAGAAGCGCCTGCGCATATATGCACTATATCTGGTATGGTTGCTGCTCTGCGTAATCATGTTGAATTATGACCGAAGCAGACTGCAAAGTTCAGCTTCATGGATGAACGTGGCATCATGGTTCCTATAACGTGTGACAGCCAGCTAATTGGATTGATGAAAAGGTATGTTTCGGCTGCCATGTTTGAGCTGAAATGTGATGTACTGGATGTGGAAGCTTCTGCAACTGGGAGTTGCCCTTCTATTCTTGGACAGGGTGGTTGCTCGAACCCAATTAGCTCCTGGTAAGCAAAGGTCTCTTGGGGTTCGCATGTTTGTGCTAAATTGTAATTTTTGTTTTATTTACTCTGTAGATATTGGGTAGTTATGCAACAGTCTTGTTTCTTTGATAGGAAGCGCCGCATGGTTAGAAACATGATTGCCGGGTCAGTCATTTTGCTGCCCGAAGAAATTAAAAACAAGTGGAAAGATGTCATTTTGCAGCCCGAAGAAAATAAAAACGAGTGGAAAGATGATGCTGGACACGATTCTGGTGCCCATTGTCCTGACGATGCAGAGTATGTGAAGCTAAGAAAATTGGCACCAAGGAAGAGGAAGAGGGCAGGAAATGAAGAAGCCATTGGACGTGAAGTCTTGGCACCCAGGCTGCGGAAGAAGGTTGCTGGCAATGAAGATGCATAGTAATATGTTGAACTTGAACCTATATATGTAATTCTGTTAAATTCTGATCGCTCTGTGTGTGGCACGTTGCTGGGCGAAACAATCTACCCATATTCTCTGAGTAAAATGTACCGCGACTTAGGGTTTGGAAACGCCTGAGTCAGTAGTTGAATCCGAAATTGTGATTGTGCCACTGCTATCTGAAAACAAGGATCCACCTGTTCAACGATTGCTGAGGGGCAGGAGGTCTCCAAATACGACGGAATGTAAGTGGCACAAAAATAAATTATTTAAGCTACCACACTCTATGAAGCAGCAACTTATTTCAGATGCTGCACAACGACGTGGCAACATAAACAACAATGTTCTCACCGATAATGCCCAGATGAGGAGGAAATGGGTACCACTTTCTGGCCTAATCTTGAGCCCGTCTATCTCACCACCTCTCTGCTCCTGCATCCCCTGCATTTGGTGAAGCTCTCGGATCTCCAGTAACCGGGTGTACGTGCTTCCACTTTATAAATTGTGGTTTGCCATTTGCATGCGGCACAATCCATGTAGATTATGTTTAAACAAACCACCAATGTCAGAATACACTAGTAGAAAAGGTGTCTTTGGTCCACGGTCACATTCCCAATCCGGGACAGATATCTAAATCGAGGCAGAAATTGATCTAAATCACAATTTTTTTCACAAATTAATCGATACAGAGATCTAAATCGAGACATTTCATTACTTCAACCACAAATTCTTCTAAACAAAGGTGCGATTTCACATCCTACATTAATTCAACCAACTAGTCAACAATTTCACTTCCGCTGCCACTGTCCTCCGAGCCGCCGGCTTCCTCGTCGCTGTCGGACGGAACCTCCATGATGTCCGCATTGTTCGTGAGACGGAGCACCTCTTCGCGTCGAGCAGCGGCGATGACGGTGTACTTGGTCCGTCCAGGGACGAACCAGAACCTCTCCCTCCCTTCTCGGTTGCGGAGATCCCGGTGCACCACGCGCCCGTTAACGATGCGGTTGCCAGTCTTGCCCTTCCGCTCCTTCTTGAACAGCGCCGGCCAGTACGGGCTGGCCGCCATGTACCGGGGCAGCGCCCTCTTCCACGCGGGCATCTGGCGGTGGCGCGCCGCGATTTCGCTCTCCATCTCGGCTCGGCCAGGTAGCGAAGCCACCGGCACCCCCGCAGAGCTGATGCGCCATCCATGGGCACCTTGGCCGGCGCGAGGATGTCGAAGTTCGCAAACATCACCGCCTCGTACAAGTTCAGATCGGGCATCTCCATGGCGGCGCGGTGGAGATTGGAGAGGACGAGGGGATGGACGACGAAGCGACGCGCTGTGGCGCCTCCTATTTGTACACGAGGACGACGAAGTGACGGTCAGATAAAAGAAGTAATGCGGGGTCAGACAAAAGAAGTAATGCGGGGTCAGAGCAATTTTTTTCCTCCCTGGAATCCGGGACCAATAGTTCAGACCGCTAGGTCAACAAGTACAAAAATTACAACTTAAAAAGGCACGAAGCTTAAGCTAAATAGAACTAGTTATCACACATCTCCTTGCTCTTCCTAATCTTGGCCCGATGCGCATCTTCCTGCGAGAGCTAGGATCGAATTATCTGCTCCTTCCTTTTAGCATCTTCCTTGCACAGCTTCAATTTTTTCTCTGCATTTGTGCTCATGCACTTGGCAATACTCGTAGTTGTGTACTGCAGGACTTTGGCCTGGTGGAGATCATTCCTTGCTTGACTCAGTTCTTGCTCTGCTTTATCCTTTAGGGCCAACGCCGCGTCCTCTCCTTCTCGACTTTGATAACCTTGTCTTGCACCCACCTAAGATCTCGCTTATGCTTGGTCGTGTCAACTGGTTCCCATAGCTTCGTCTCAACACTGTCAAGAAGTGAGCTGAATACGGATTCTTTCAACTCGACAGTCATTTCCCATAGTTTGTCCAGCGTTTTCTGCATCGATTTGGGCCACTCTGGATCTACCCATTTGACAACACCGCAACTTCCGCCTTGTATCATTGCACGATGTCCTTGACACCGTAGAAACCTCCTACCTGCGTTTCGTCCTTCGAACGCTACAAATTTAGCGGGCACATATCCATGTTTACATACCAGAGGACTATCTTCATCCTCTAAACCGTGATAGTCGGAGTCATACATCGTCTGGTTGGCCTAACACATCATACGCGCATGAGTAAACATATTAGATCTAGCTCAAAAATAGATAACTCGCCACGGATGATAGAAATAGAGATGAGACGACTCACATCGAAATCACCGTCCACTGTCTGACGCATTTCCTCGCCTCCCTTGAACCCATGGCGAGAGGGGAGGGGGGTGGCTACCGGAGAGGGGATTGGGATGGAGGTGCCATTGGCTTGCGGCTGTGGCAGAATGGGAGTGAAGTGGGGAAAGTGGCTTCGAGGGTAAGGAAGAGAAGTACGGGGAGGAAGAGAAGTAATGGGGACGTGACACTGGGATGTGGCCCACTGAACTCGTGAGACGTGACACTCGCAATAGGGGAGCGCCCAGTGTTGCCAGTTTGTCCAGAGCAATCGTGGCCAATCATGCCACAGAACAGCCTACTCCCGAATCGCTCTCACGAAGACCATCCCAATCGTCCAAGCGCCCCAATCGAACGGTATGTAACAATCATCAAGCAGAACAACTATGTTAGGGCATGCCTTCTAGAAGACTCGGTCTAACGGCTACCCATGCAATGACACTGGTGTATCCATGTGTGGTTTGTGAAAAGAACAGACATGCAATACCACTAGGTGGATCCATATGTGGTTTATGGAAGTAACAGACATGCAATGACTCTAGCTGTGATTCATGAAAAGAACAGACATGCAATGACACTGGTGGATCCATGTGTGGTTCATGGGAAGAACACACATCCAATGACACTGGTGGACTCTAGCTGTGGTTCATGAAAAGAACAGACATGCAATGACATTGATGGATCCATATGTGGTTTGTTAGGAGAACACACATGCAATGACACTAGGTGTGGTTCATGAAAAGAATAGACATGCAATGACATTGGTGCATCCTTATGTGGTTTGTGAGAATAACAGACATGCAATGACACTGGTGGATCCTTATGTGGTTCATGAAAAGAACTGACATGCAATGACACTGGGTGTGGTTCATGAAAAGAATGGACATGCAATGACACTAGGCGTGGTTCATGAAAAGAACAGACATGCAATGACACCGGTGGATCCATTTGTGGTTTATGGAAGTAACAAACATGCAATGACTCTAGGTATGGTTCATGAAAAGAACAGACATGCAATGACACCGGGTGTGGTTCATGAAATAAACAGACATGCAATGACGCTAGGTGTGGTTCATGAAAAGAACAGACATGCAATGACTCTAGCTGTGGTTCATGAAAAGAACACACATGCAATGACACAGGGTGTGGTTCATGAAAAGAACAGACATGCAATGACACTGGTGGATCCTTATGTGTGGTTCATGAAAAGAAGAAACATGCAATGACACCGGTGGATCCTTATGTGGTTTGTTTAGAGGAACAAACATGCAATGACACCAGTGGATCCATGTGTGGTTCATGAGAAGAACACACATCCAATGACACTGGTGGATCCTTATGTGGTTTGTTTATAGGAACGGACATGCAATGACACCGGTGGATCCTTATGTGGTCTGTCTAGAGGAAAACACATGCAATGACACCGGGTGTGGTTCATGAAAAGAACAGACATGCAATGACTTATGTGGTTTGTTTAGCAGAACACACATGCAATGACATTGGGTGTGGTTCATGAAAAGAATAGACAGGCAATGACACTAGTGGATCCTTATGTGGTTTGTTTAGAAGAACACACATGCAATGACACTGGGTGTGGTTCATGAAAAGAACAGACACGCAATGACACTGGTGGATCCTTATGTGGTTTGTTTAGAGGAACAGACATGCAATGACACCGGTGGATCCATGTGTGGTTCATGAGAAGAACACACATCCAATGACACTGGTGGATCCTTATGTGGTTTGTTTATAGGAACGGACATGCAATGACACCGGTGGATCCTTACGTGGTCTGTCTAGAGGAAAACACATGCAATGACACCGGGTGTGGTTCATGAAAAGAACAGACATGCAATGACTTATGTGGTTTGTTTAGCAAAACACACATGCAATGACACTGGGTGTGGTTCATGAAAAGAATAGACAGGGAATGACACTGGTGGATCCTTATGTGGTTTGTTTAGAAGAACACACATGCAATGACACTGGGTGTGGTTCATGAAAGAACAGACACGCAATGACACTGGTGGATCCTTATGTGGTTTGTTTAGAGGAACAGACATGCAATGACACCGGTGGATCCACATGTGGTTCATGAGAAGAACACACATCCAATGACACTAGTAGATCCTTACGTGGTTCATGAAAAGAACAGACATGCAGTGACACTGGATGTGGTTCATGAAAAGAAAAGACATGCAATGACACACGGTGTGGTTCATGAAAAGAACAAACATGCAATGACACTGGTGGATCCTTATGTGGTTAATGAAAAGAACATACATGCAATGACACTGGTGGATCCTTATGTGGTTCATGAAAAGAACAGACATGTAATGACACTGGTGGATCCTTATGTGATTTGTTTAGAAGAACACACATGCAATGACACTGAGTGTGGTTCATGAAAAGAACAGACATGCAATGACACTAGTGGATCCTTATGTGGTTTGTTTAGAGGAACAGCCATGCAATGACACCAGTGGATCCATGTGTGGTTCATGAGAAGAATACACATCCAATGACACTGGTAGATCCTTATGTGGTTCGTGGAAAGAACAGACATGCAGTGACACCGGGTGTGGTTCATGAAAAGAATAGACATGCAATGACACTGGGTGTGGTTCATGAAAATAACAGACATGCAATGACTCTAGCTGTGGTTCATGAACAGAACACACATGCAATGACACTGGGTGTGGTTCATGAAAAGAACAGACATGCAATGACACTGGTGGATCTTTATGTGTGGTTTATGAAAAGAACAGACATGCAATGACACTAGTGGATCCTTATGTGGTTTGTTTAGAAGAACAGACATGCAATGACACCGGTGGATCCATGTGTGGTTCATGAGAAGAACAGACATCCAATGACACTGGTGGATCCTTATGTGGTTTGTTTAGAGGAACAGACATGCAATGACACCGGTGGATCCCTATCTGGTTTGTCTAGAGGAACACACATGCAATGACACCGGGTGTGGTTCATGAAAAGAACAGACATGCAATGACTTATGTGGTTTGTTTAGAAGAACACACATGCAATGACACTAGGTGTGGTTCATGAAAAGAACATACAGGCAATGACACTGGAGGATCCTTATGTAGTTTGTTTAGTAGAACACACATGTAATGCCACTGGGTGTGGTTCATGAAAAGAACAGACACGCAATGACACTGGTGGATCCTTATGTGCTTTGTTTAGAGGAACAGACATGCAATGACACCGGTGGATCCACGTGTGGTTCATGAGAAGAACACACATCCAAAGATACTTGTATATCCTTATGTGGTTCATGAAAAGAACTGACATGTAGTGACACTGGGTGTGGTTCATGAAAAGAACAGACATGAACTGACACTGGGTGTGGTTCATGAAAAGAATAGACATGCAATGACTAGCTGTGGTTCATGAAAAGAACACACATGCAATGACAAAGGGTGTGGTTCATGAAAAGAACAGACATGCAATAACACTGGTGGATCCTTATGTGTGGTTCATGAAAAGAACAGACATGCAATGACATTGATGGATCCATATGTGGTTTGTTAGGAGAACACACATGCAATGACACTAGGTGTGGTTCATGAAAAGAATAGACATGCAATGACATTGGTGCATCCTTATGTGGTTTGTGAGAAGAACAGACATGCAATGACACTGGTGGATCCGTATGTGGTTCATGAAAATGACTTACATGCAGTGAAACCGGGTGTGGTTCATGAAAAGAACAGACATGCAATGACACTGGTGGATCCTTATGTGTGGTTCATGAAAATAACATACATGCAATGACACCGGTGGATCCACATGTGATTCATGAGAAGAACACACATGCAATGACACTGGTAGATCCTTATGTGGTTCATGAAAAGAACAGACATGCAGTGACACCGGGTGTGGTTCATGAAAAGAACAGACATGCACTGACACTGGGTGTGGTTCATGAAAAGAACAGACATGCAATGACTCTAGCTATGGTTCAAGAAAAGAACACACATGCAATGACACTGGGTGTGGTTCATGAAAAGAATAGACATGCAATGACACTGGTGGATCCTTATGTGTGGTTCATGAAAAGAACAGACATGCAATGACACTGGTGGATCCTTATGTGGTTCGTTTGGAAGAGCACACATGCAATGACACTGGATGTGGTTCATGAAAAGAACAGACATGCAATGACACTGGTGGATCCTTATGTGGTTTGTTTAGAGGAACAGACATGCAATGACACCGGTGGATCCACATGTGGTTCATGAGAAGAACACGCATCCAATGACACTGGTAGATCCTTATGTGGTTCATGAAAAGAACAGACATGTAGTGACACCGGGTGTGGTTCATGAAAAGAACAGACATGTAATGACACTGGGTGTGGTTCATGAAAAGAACAGACATGCAATGACTCTAGCTATGGTTCATGAACAGAACACACATGCAATGACACTGGGTGTGGTTCATGAAAAGAACAGACATGCAATAACACTAGTGGATCCTTATGTGTGGTTCATGAAAAGAACAGACATGCAATGACACTGGTGGATCCTTATGTGGTTTGTTTAGAAGAACACACATGCAATGACACTGGGTGTGGTTCATGAAAAGAAGGACATGCAATGACACTGGTGGATCCTTATGTGGTTTGTTTAGAGGAACAGACATGCAATGACACCGGTGGATCCATGTGTGGTTCATGAGAAGAACACACATCCAATGACACTCGTAGATCCTTATGTGGTTTGTTTAGAGGAACAGATATGCAATGACACCGGTGGATCCTTATGTGGTCTGTCTAGAGGAACACACATGCAATGACACCGGGTGTGGTTCATGAAAAGAATAGACATGCAATGACTTATGTGGTTTGTTTAGAAGAACACACATGCAATGACACTGGGTGTGGTTCATGAAAAGAACAGACAGGCAATGACGCCGGTGGATCCTTATGTGGTTTGTTTAGAAGAACACACATGCAATGACAATGGGTGTGGTTCATGAAAAGAGCAGACACGCAATGACACTGGTGGATCCTTATGTGGTTTGTTTAGAGGAACAGACATGCAATGACACCGGTGGATCCACGTGTGGTTCATGAGAAGAACACACATCCAATGACACTGGTGGATCCTTATGTGGTTTGTTTAGAGGAACAGACATGCAATCACATAGGTGGATCCATGTGTGGTTTATGAGAAGAACACACATCCAATGAACTCTAGTGGATCTATCTTGGCATAATTTGATGTATTCCATGATGTATTTCATTGTAAAGACTCGTTCCATTTTTATACTACTCAGTTTTGCCCTTGGTTTTATGTGGTACTACTTAGTTTTGCCCCCCCCTCTCTATCTTTCGTAGAAACCCAAACCTGTGCTCACCCTGTCTGCTACTCCCTGATTGGTTGTCGCAGTTGTCACACGGATCGTGCGCACCAACCGTTGATTCTGTGTGATCCAACTATGATCGTTGCACACGTCGTTCCCTTTCACAAAGACAACAGAGACACGGACGTCTCCCTCCGCGAGACTTCTACAGGAAGGAACACAATGCCGTCCATGGAAAAAGTCGTCGAGCGGTCATGTCAAGTTTAATCAAGTCTGAAAAGCCTACTACTGCTACTACAACATGCATAAAAAAAGGGTCATCGAGGTGCATTGTTGTTGTGACAGCTACTACTACACAACATGCATGGGAAAGCGGGGGTCAATCAGTGAATTTGTTTGTTTACCATCGCTACTACAACATGCATAGGGGGGAAACAGGTAGTGCAAAAACGGTTGACGGCGCAATTTATTGCCACTTGATTTTAATAAGACATATCCCATTTTTACGCAGCGCTCTGATTCTCACTTCCAACTGGGCCCTACCGCTAGTAAATTCCATGAGTCGAGGGCCCCCCTCGAGTAGATCTAATGTTGCTAGAAATTAGTTCCACGCCACTTGCATGCAGTGGAATCGAGGTCTGCCATGAGCGTGTTTTCAATGCAGCTCTAAAGTGGAGACCCTGGCTGTTTCAAAAAAAAGGGGAACCGAAAAAAGGGTGGAGATCGTGGTAGCCCCCCGCCCCCCGCCCACCACATGTGTCCACTCGAGGACTACGAACGGTCCGGTGTTTATAACCCCCCTCGACCTTCTTCTTCCATGAGCTCGTGTCATTTCCCCCCAGTCTGTCTAGTCCCAAGACCCCAATCAACACCTGCCGCGCGCGCCGAAGCTCCCTCGTTTGCACTACCTCCTTCCCTTGGTGTGCCATGAAGCGTACGTGTGGAGACGATCTGGAGGTGAAGCCACTTGAAGGCGCAGCAACAGATGGCTTGGTCATCGCCAAGCAGGCGGAGGCGTCTTCTCTGGGCACGAATGCCACTCGTCGCTGCACCGTCGAGGGTGCGAACTCATCCGTCCAGCCAGTAGTCGTCGCTGCCGAGCAGCAGGTGGTAGCCATCACCGCCGAGCAGCAGGTAGTAGCCGTTGCTGCCGAGCAGTAGGTGGCCGACAACGTCATGGCCGACAACCTCGTGGTGCCATCGATAGATCTGGATGGGGGGCAGGCGGCAGGCGGAGGCAATCCGGTGATCTACATCGACAACCCCATCGTCGTTCAAGAATTCTTCGACGCAGTCGTGGAGAATGATGAGTTCGAGGAGGAGGTCCCTGATGAGGAGTCTGAGGTACTACATTGCTAGATTCTCTAGTCGTAGCCGCAGTTTTCACTATTCATACATAGGATTTGCTCAATCGTGTACAGATTCTTTTGCTCTTGAAGTAGGGTATTATATATATGATTCGATCGGTTGATTGATGCATCTGCCATCTAGTCACAAAACCCCAATCTATCTAGTCACAAAACCACAATCTGCTAATCTGCCATCTAGTTGAGTTTGCTAGTTGAGTGTTGATTTCGATACACAGCAGACCTATAACATTACATTTCTATTCCTTACTGAGCCCAATGATTCAATTTTTCCCCAAAATAGTGCAAGGGCATCTGATGGTCTCGTTTTCTTAGGGATGGTTAGTGGCCCTGAGGCAGCAATGCACATAAACAATATAGGTTGTGTTGTTGGTATTTTGGTTCTTCGACTCCATCGCTGAAAAAAATGAGGCCCTAATTTTTTCTCTCATATGGAACCTAAATATATAATATTTGTATTGTTTCTGATCTATGAATGCGTTGTATGATGCATTTGTATATCCCTGAATATTGTTTTATACGATTACATTTCAATTTCTTATTGTGGCCAATGATTCAAATTTTCCCCAAAGAGAGGCAGACACATTGGTGTCAAAAATTTTCAGGGATGAGTGAGCGAACCTGGGGCCATGTACAAGATCAATATAAGTTGTGCAATTGTTACTTGGTTCGCTTATGCCATCTCTGTAGAAACTTATGATGCTGCAATCTTTATTCTACATTCACAGAACTATGATATTTGAATTATCTATTCCATGCATTCATAGTGTATAAGAATTATATTTTAGTTTGTCACCGAGGCCGATGATTGAAATTTGCCCCAAAATAGTTCAAGGGGAGACACGTATGATGGTGTCGTGTTTTAGGGATGGGTTGGTGAACCTGAGGCAACAATGCACACAAACAATATAGGTTGTGTTGTTGGTACTTTGGTTCTCCAACTCCATCTTTGAAACAAATTATGAGGCCCTTGATTTATTCTCATATGGAACTACATATATGATCCTTGAATTGTTTCTAATCTTTTAATGATTGGTATGATGCATATGTATATGAATGGTTTTGATCATAAGTATTTTTAACATGTACCCGAAGATTAATTGTTTGGTTTTTTATTTATAATTACAATATTTAGGCTTGTTTTTGTACCTGACTATGTATATCCCTGAATAATGTTTTGTACGATTACATTTCAATTTCTTAATGTGGCCAATGATTCAAATTTGCCCCAAAGAGAGGCAGGCACATTGGTGTCAGATTTTTTCAGGGATGAGTGAGCGAACCTTGGACCATGTACAAGAACAATATAAGTTGTGCAATTGTTACTTGGTTCGCTCACGCCATCCCTGAATAAACTTATGAGGCTGCAATCTTTATTCTACATTCATAGAACTATGATATTCGAATTATCTATTCCATGCATTCATAGTGTATAAGAATTATATTTTACTTTGTCACTGAGGCTGATGATTGAAATTTGCCCCAAAATAGTTCAAGGGGAGACACGTATGATGGTGTCGTGTTTTAGGGATGGGTTGGTGAACCTGAGGCAACAATGCACACAAACAATATAGGTTGTGTTGTTGGTACTTTGGTTCTCCAACTCCATCTTTGAAACAAATTATGAGGCCCTTGATTTATTCTCATATGGAACTACATATATGATCCTTGAATTGTTTCTAATCTTTTAATGATTGGTATGATGCATATGCATATGAATGGTTTTGATCATAAGTATTTTTAACATGTACCTGAAGATTAATTGTTTGGTTTTTTATTTATAATTACAATATTTAGGCTTGTTTTTGTACCTGACTATGTATATCCCTAAATAATGTTTTGTACGATTACATTTCAATTTCTTATTGTGGCCAATGATTCAAATTTGCCCCAAAAGAGAGGCAGGCACATTGGTGTCAGATTTTTTCAGGGACGAGTTAGTGAACCTAGGGCGATGTACAAGAACAATATAGGCTGTGCAATTGTTACTTGGTTCACTTACGCCGTCCCTGTAGAAACTTATGAGGTCTTAATCTTTATTCTGCATTCATAGAACTATGATATTCGAATTACCTATTCCATGCATTCAGTGTATAAGAATTACATTTTAGTTTGTCACCGAGGCCGATGATTGAAATTTGCCTCAAAAGAGTTCAAAGGGAGACACATGATGGTGTCGTGTTTTAGGGATGGGTTGGTGAACCTGAGGCAGCAATGCACACAAACAATATAGATGGTGTTGTTGGTAGTTTGGTTCGCCAACTCCATCTCTGAAACAAATTATGAGGCCCTAGATTTATTCTCATATGGAACTACATATATGATCCTTGAATTGTTTCTGATCTTTTAATGATTGGTATGATGCATATGTATATGAATGGTTTTGATCATAAGTATTTTTAACATGCACCTGAAGATTAATTGTTTCGTTTTTATTTATAATTACAATATTTAGGCTTGTTTTTGTACTCGACTTTGTATATCCCTGAATAATATTTTGTACGATTACATTTCAATTTCTTATTGTGGCCAATGATTCAAATTTGTATCAAAAGAGAGGCAGACACATTGGTGTCAGATTTTTTCAGGGATGAGTTAGTGAACCTGGGGCGATGTACAACAATATTACAGGTTGTGCAATTGTTACTTGGTTCGCTGACTCCATCCCTGGAGAAACTTATGAGGCCGCAATCTTTATCCTACATTCACTCTGATGCAATTATTTGTCATTGTGTTGAGATGAAATGATATATGAACCGATCAAACTATTGCTGAGATGCTTTATCTTTGATATCCATGGATATATTGTCTTACATATACATGTTGTCAATTCTTGAGTTGTAATACAATTCAATCATATGTATGAGTTCTAAGTTATGTTCTTAAAAATCAACAGGATGATGATGATGAAGTGGACGATAGCAAGGTATCCAGGGACAACAAGAGCCTCTACGTGCTGAGGCGGTTACGGTGTGGGCTAATCCGTTTCCACCGTAGGGGGGGACTGTTTTACCCATTCTGTGGCAGAGCAATCAACATGGACCTCAACAGCATGATCCAGCACGCGGAGGGCGTTGGCAGAGGCGAAGGCAGAAGCCATAGGCCGATTACCTTGGCGCGGCACGCAGCCTACAGCAAATTCCTCCAGGAGTATGTCAGGACTAGCCTGTATCCCATTGACTAGGCTGTCGCTGCCTCCTGCTGATAAACCCCTGCCCTGCTAGGCGTCTCCGTGTCCTGGCCTCCTACTGCAGCCCCTGCTTTTATTTTGTTCTAGTTAATTATTACCTGTGTGTGGCATGTAAGACAATATATCCGTGGTGTCTCTGGTGAACCTTCTATATTAATCTACTCCTTTATATGGAGTGCCTTAAAGTTTCTAGTGTTCAATTATATTTACTGATCATGCTCATGCACACTACAAAATATTTCTAGTGCTTGATTATATTATAATTGTCAAGAAATACATCAACAAGTTAAATTGGTCTAAATTTTGTATTGGAGTAACTAAATGTATCACACACATAATAAACTAGAAACTAAAATCTAGTTCAAACACATAATGTATCACCACCACTTGTTGTCGTCCTTGACTTGCTTCCCCTTCAGCCGCTTGATGTCGCCACCGTCCCAAGATCCCTTCTCGTCCTGAAACTGCTTTTTGTTCTCCTCGCGCTTCTTCTCCTGGGCTATCTTGCAACCAGGGCATAGCTCTCTCGCGAAAAAACCCCGCCTTAACCATCCCATCTTTCATGGTAATGAGCTTACTGTACAACTCGTACACCATGTAGTCGTCTCTGGCTGCATACTCGAGGCGCACCTGGCTCATCGGCTTCCACTCCTAGTAGTCGTGATCGAGTCGCTTCAATTTCTTCAGTTTTTCATAGGATTTATCGATGATTTCTGCTGCCAGATCACCCATGCCATCCTTCACTGGGTATGATTTGATCTTGTACAAATTTTGGATGTCGATGTGGTGCCCCTCTGGGATTTTTATCAATGCACGAGAAAGCATAATTGTGTCATTTGTGATATCCACGCTAGTGAAAGTTATCCCTTTCCTACACAAGAACTCAACCAGAGTCGGACAACGCATCTCAGTTGGTTTAATCCTGCACTTAGATGGTTCTAGGGATGTAAGGGAACAAGGGATGCAGAAGTGGTGATCTCAAATTTAAATTTCACATACCTGTAGAAGTGGTAAACGAGGACCTCCTCATGTATGGCGATTTGCACGACAGCGATCTCTTGTGGAGGATTTTTTCGCTTATTTGCACGAGTGTACTCCAAGTCTAGCCCCACAAACTTGTGCTTCTCTTTCTCAAGCAATTGCTCAAACCTGGCGAGAGCTATCTCCATAGTCGCTTCATCATTTGTGTACACCACTGTCAAAGTCGTGGTGCCATGGGCAGGGACCAAGTGGGTCTCTGTTGTGCGTTTCCCATCGTCCATACCTGCAAGGAAATGGGTGAAAGGAAATGCCTACAAGGAATTGCCTGCGAGAGGAAGAAGAAGATAAACCGACGGTTCCAAAACAGAGGAAGAAGAAGCACCCAGGAAAAACTACAGAGGAATGACTGAGGAAGAGGAATGACTGCAGAAGAAACGTGGTAATTGCAACTTTCGGTTCGAGAACTCACCGTGGTTACGTGGAGATCATGGCAGTGCCGCCGGTTCAACAAGTGGGGCCAGTTCCTGCGAGAATATGAAATTAGCTATGCATTTTTCTATGCGAGAAATTGAGAGAAGTCATTTATATTTTGTCTTTCATAATTAAACACAATGAAGTTGGTACAGCCCAAGAGATTTGAACAAAAGAGATTTGCTAGTTTAACATACAACAACACTTATAGGCCCAACATGGCAGAACATGGAGAGCCCCAGAACTTGAGCTACCACAGAGACCTCGGCAGAGGTGGCAGAATTGGTGCGGGTGCAACCACGGCGACGGTGAGCTCGGATTCTAGAGGAGGAAAACAGAACCGAGCATGGTCAACAAGGTGATAGATCTCACCGGGAACCAATTCTCGTCCCCGACCGTGCCATGGGTGCGTCCATGGTGAGGGCGAGCTCTGACTCGGGATGGGGAGGAGAGCGGGGCCGAGCAACTTCGTCACTTCCCAGCTCTGCGCCATGGCCGCGACCACAGATTGCCGCTCCGGGGAAAAAGACGCGTAGTGGATGCAGGCGCCAATGCTGCAAGCCTACAGGGAGGAGAGCTGGGCCGAGCAGGTTCGTCCACGTCCCAGCTTTGCATCATGGCTGCGACGCCCCACAGATTGCCGCTCCGGGGAAGAAGAAGACGCGTAATGGATGCAGGCGCCAACACTGCAAGTCTAATTGACACCTACGCGACGGGAGCGACAGGAGCGACATAACGGCGAGAACTGACAGGAGGGGCCCAACTTGACCGCCATTAGCCTGATTTTTTGTATTGAAACGTAAAGTTGAATTCATGCTAAAAAGACCCTCTGAGTATTTGGCACACCAACTGTAGTCATCACGAATGATTTCAGGGAACTTGGGTACCGCGTTGCTTGGACACCCCAACTTTCGGGCCGCAAAATGATATTCTCCCTTAAGTGTGTCACCCTACGGTTTGCGAATAATGCAGACATGATTGAGACCCCTCTCAGATCAATAATCAAAAGCAGGACCTGAAGATCCATACTGACTCCCATACATTCAATGATGACTTCTGTGACCGGGAGAATCTTTAACGATAGTAACTAAATCCCTTTGTCTCATGATATATAACATGTCCGAGATTCGATCATCAATATCTCAATACCTAGTTTGATCTCGTTACCGACATGCACTCTTTTCTCGTTCCCGTGATATAACATTCTAGTGATCACATCACTTGTTTGCAAGCTATCTTAATGTGATATCATCGAGAGGGCCCAGAGTATATCTATCCGTCATTGGGATTGACAAATTCCACTCTTGATCCATGAGCCTCAACATAACACCTTCAGAATATCTGAACCCACCTTTATAGTCACCCTTTTACGGTGTGACGTTTGATGTTATCAAGTCACTCTTCCGGTGTTAGCAATTAACATGATCTCATGGTCTAAGGACTAAGATTACTTCGTATGATGTTATAGCAATATAAACATAATGACTTTGATCGCAATGCTATACTTCAGATGAATGTTCATCACATCATTCACCAATGTTGTGACCTTGTTATTAACAACATCGAATGTCCATGATCAGGAAACCTTGATCATCTTATTAATCAACGAGCTAGTTTATAAGAGAGGCATAACTAGGAACTCTTTATTTGTTTATTAAACACACATGTATTAACGTTTCCTTATAATACAACTATAGCATGCAAAATAAACATCTATCATATACATGGAATACATATAATAACAACTTTATTATTGCCTATCAGGGCATATTCCCTTCAGTCTCCCACTTGCACTAGAGACAATAATCTAGTTTACATAGTGAAAAATCTAACACCCATGGAGTCCTGGTGTTGATCATGTTTTTCTCTAGGGAGAACTTTAGTCAACGGATCTGCTACATTTAGGTCCGTGTGTACTTTACAAATTTTTATATCTCCATCCTTGACATGCTCGCGGATGGAGTGAAATCGGTGCTTAATATGCTTGGAATTCTTGTGAGACCTTGGTACCTTGGTGTTGGCTATAGCTCCATTGTTGTCACAATATATCACCATTGGGTCCAACGCACTAGGAACCACACCTAGTTCCATTATGAACTCCTTCATCCAAACCGCTTTATACGCCGCTTCTGAAGTAGCAACATATTCTACCTTCGTTGTTGATCCAGCCACCACAAGTTGTTTGGAACTCCTCCAACTAACTGCTGCTCCGTTCAAGAGAAATACGTATCCGGATTGAGACTTAGAGTCATCCGGATCGGTGTCAAAGCTAGCGTCGACATAACACTTAGCGACCATCTCTTCTTCACCTCCGTATACAAGAAATATATCCTTAGTTCTTCTTAAGTACTTAAAGATATTCTTGACCGCTATCTAGTGTTCTGAACCTGGATCAGATTGGTACCTACTAGTCAAACTAATAGCATGCACCACATCTGATCTTGTACATAGCATGACATACATTATAGAGCCTATGGCTGAAGCATAGAGGATCTTATCCATTATCTCTCTTTCTTCCGTCGTAGCCGGACTTTGAGTCTTACTCAATGTCTTGCCTTGCAACATAGGTGAGAACCCCTTCTTACTTCCGTCCATATTAAACTTCTTTAATATCTTATCAAGGTCTGTACTTTGCGATATCCCATTAGGCACCTTGATCTATCTCTATAGATCTTAATGCCTAATATATATGATGCTTCACCAAGGTCCTTCATCGAAAATTTGTTGTTTAGATAACTTTTAACACTGTTTAAAAGATCTATATCAATTCAAATCAATATATGTCATCCACATATAATATCAAAAATGCCACATTGCTCCCACTCACTTTTTTTGTAAATACAAGCCTCTCCATAAGTTTGGACAAATCCAAACTCTTTGATCACCTCATCAAAGCAGAGATTCCAACTCTAGGATGCTTGATTCAATCCATAGATGGATCACTGAAGCTTGCATACCTTATCAGCATCCTTAGGATTGACAAAACCCTTAGGTTGTATCATATACAACTCTTCTTCAATATTACCATTGAGGAATATAGTTTTGACATCCATCTGCCATATTTCATAGTTGAAATATGCAGCAATTGCTAACATAATCCTAACCAACTTTAGCACAACTACGGGAGAGAATGTCTCATAGTATTCAACTCCTTGAATTTGTCGAAACCCCTTTGCGACAAGTCGAGCTTTATAGATGGTTACATTACCATCAACATCGGTTTTTCTTTTGAAAATCCATTTATTCTCGACGGCCTTTCGGTCGTGAGGTAAGTCCACCAAGGTCCAAACCTGGTTTTCGTACATGGATTCCATCTCGGATTTCATGGCTTCTAGCCATTTGTTGGAATTCGGGCTCATCATCGCTTCTTCATACGTTGCAGGGTCATCTATTTCATCAACCATGAAATTCATAATAGGATTCCCATACAGTTTAGGAGTTGCATGTGTCCTGCTTGACCTACGAGGTTCGGTAGTGTTCTCTTTCGGAGTTGCATGATCATTATCATTAGTTCCCTCTTCATTTGGTGAAGTCAACTCTAGAACAATTTCTGACCCTGCGCCACTTGCCATTTCATGAAGAGAAGGTTCAGTAACCTCTTCGAGTTCTACCTTGTGACTACACACTCCTTTCGCGAGAAACTCTTTCTCTAGAAATGATTCATTCTTGGCAACGAAAACCTTGCCCTCGGATCTGTGATAGAAGGAATACCCAATTGTTTCTTTAGGGTATCCTATGAAGATGCATTTTTCCGCTTTGGGTTCGAGTTTATCAGGCTGAAGTTTCTTCACATAAACATCGCAACCCCAAACTTTAAGAAATGACAACTTAGGTTTGTTTCCAAACCACAATTCAAACTATGGCATTTCAATGGATTTAGATGGTGCCCGATTTAAAGTGAATGCAGCGGTTTCCAATGCATAACCCCAAAATGACAGTGGCAAGTCAGTCAGAGACATCATAGATCGAACCATATCCAATAAAGTACAATTACAACGTTCCGACACACCATTACGTTGTGGTGTTTCGGCAGGCGTGAGTTGTGAAACTATTCCACAGTCTTTCATATGTGCGCTAAACTCATAACTAAGATACTCTCCTCCATAATGTTCCGACACACCATTACGTTGTGGTGTTGGCAACCCTTAAGTGTGTCACACTATGGTTCACGAATAATGCAGACATGATTGAGACCCCTCTCAGATCAATAATTAGAAGTGGGACCTAGAGATCCATACTGACTCCCACACATTCAACAATGACTTCTGTGATCGTGAGAACCTTTAATGATAGTAACTAAATCCCTTTGTCTCGTGATATATCACATGTCTGAGATTCGATCATCAGTATTTCAATACCTAGTTTGATCTTGTTAGCGACATGCATACTTTTGTTATTCCCGTGATATAACATTCTAGTGATCACATCACTTGCTTGCAAGCAATCTTAATGTGATATCACCGAGAGGGCCTAGAGTATATCTATCCGTCATCAGGATTGACAAATTCCAGTCTTGATCTATGAGCCTCAACATAACACCTTCAGAGTATCAAACCCCACCTTTATAGTCAACCTTTTACGGTGTGACGTTTGATGTTAGGGATTTCTATTTTCATGCCCCTGGTTCGTTAGTTGTACTCAGTTTTCCCTAGCCGCTTAGTTTTTCCTCACTTTTTCCCTCCCTCCATTCTAAAACCCTCACATGCGCTCGGACGGGGGGATGCCGTCAGGTCAAAGGCTTGATCATTACATGCTGATAGGTGGGACCGCGTTGGGTGGGTCTTGCATTGAGCGTTATGTTACGTCGCCTCGACTGTTACATGCTGATAGGTGGGGTCGTGTTGGGACGGGTCCTGCATACGTGGTGAAGGGTGGGGCCGCATTGGGACGGGTCTTGCATATGCGGTGAAGGGTGGGGCCGTATGGAGACACGTCGGACCGGCCATTTTTGCTCCGAGCCTGGAACAGCTCCCACACCGCCCTCCGCTCTACTCCCCTGCTGTTGTGCCCTCCTACCTGAGAGCCCCTCCTACCTTATGTCATCCTCAGCCCCCGAGCCGCCCCTCCCCCTATCCGTGGAGCCTACTCCGGCTCCGCTTCCTCCCCTTCTAGATCTACCCCTTTCGTGGAACAGTATGCGACGCCGGCGGGTGTACCGGTCCTCCTCGTCGAGCGTGGAGAAGATTGGGTGGAATCGGAGGGATTTAACGCATGGACTCCATCTGGGTAAGTATTGTTTTTCTTTGTGGATTGATTATAGGCAGTAATTGAGCGCCTGGAGATTGGAAACCTCCATAACTCTTAGAGATTGGAAAGATAAAATATATTCTAAATTCCCCTGGAGCAATGGTGATTCAGTTGATTTGCAATATTTCAACATCAGCGAGCAAAGATTGCTCCCACTAACTAGCAAAGCTGATCTGGTAATGCTTTTCTCTTTGAATGCTGCCGAACATTTTGGTCAAATTCGTCTTCATGTGCAACCTAAAGTTGAACACACGGGAAAGAGGGCTAAAGCATCATCTGGTGATCAAGCATCATCAAGTGGTCGGGCATCATGTGCCTCTGCTGCCTCTGCTAATAGTGTGCACCCCCGCGCTCCTTATAGGTCCACATCAATACCATATGTTTGCACTGCGAGTGTAAGCCAAATCGCTCGTGCAGCCAATGTGGAGGACGAAGCAGAGCTTGCTGAGGGAGCGCCTCCACTAGATGATGAGGATGAGTTGATGTTTCCTGAATTGGTAGATAGATTCAGTAAATAGGAACTAGAGGATCAATACACGGAGGAATTGGCCCACGGTGCCAGATTTGATGACACTGATGACAAAGAGAACAAGGAGAACAGTGACAGTCTTGTTTTAGCTGAGTACAATGGTGAGGACTTGCCAGTAATTGAGTGGGACAGGAACGATCCTAAGATTTCAGAAGGCACCATATTTGAAATGATGCGGGACTATCGTAATGCCCTTACTACATATTGCATCTACACCAATAATGATTATGTTGTTATTAAGAGTGAGCTAGCAAGGTTCACAGTGAAGTGCCCATACAAGAGGTGTAGGTGGAGGATGCACGCATCCACTATGCTCAGGAGTAGTTTGGTTCAGGTATTACAACTAGTTGTGTATTTTAGATCATTGTGTAGAATCTGTTAACTGTACCTGATATTTTCATTATGTTTTAGATAAAAGGTATCCGGTTCGAACATTCTTGTCCACCTCAAGGGGGAAAGCTAAAGGACAAAACAAAACTAGCAAAGACTAGGTGGTTGGCAGATGCAATCATGGATTGGATGAGAGTGAACCCATCACTTGGTGCAACAACGCTCATAAAAAAAGTTTCTGAAAAGTTTAATATTACAGAACCTTATATGAGGATGTTCTATGCAAAGGAAATGGCTCTTGATAGGATCAATGGTCCATGGAATGAAAGTTTTTAGTTGCTTTATAGCTTCAAAGCTGAAGTGGAGATGGCTAGTCCAGGTAGTGTCGTACAGATAGACATGCATACAGTTCAGTACAAAATAAGAGGGAAGACAATGGAGAAGGAGTGCTTTAGAAGGGCTTTTGTTTGTTTCAATGCTTGCTGGCAAGGGTTTCTGGATGGTTGCATGCCTTATTTGGCCGTGGATGCAATAGCTCTTCATGGTAGATTTAAAGGACAGCTAGTAGCTACTACTGCAGTTGATGGCCCCAATTGGATGTTCCCTGTTGCTTTTGGAGTTTTGGAGATTGAGTCATAGGAAAGTTGGACTTGGTTTCTGGAGAATTTGCGTGACCTTATATGTTATCCACCAGGACTTACTATCCACACGGATGCTTGCAAAGGTTTGGAGAAAGATGTAGAAGCAGTATTCCCCGGAGCGGAGCATAGGGAATATATGCGACACTTAGTGCAGAATTTTACAAAGAAATTCAAGGGTAAAGTTTATACTAACAACCTATGCCCATCTTCATACACATGCAGCTTGAGGAAGCATCTGTATCATTTGGAAGTGTTGTATAAACAAAAACCTGCATTGAAGGAGTACTTGGATGCACGTCATGGAATGGTGTGGTCAAGAAGCCAATTCAATGAAATTTGCAAGGTAGACTATGTGACAATTAACCTTGTAGAGAGTTTCAATGCAAAGGTCAAGTCATTGAAAGGGCTTATGTTGTGGCAAATATTTAGGAAGATGATCATGATAAAGATTGATTTGCATCAAAGAATTGGATCAACAGTATATGCTGGCCATCTCATCCTCCCATCTTTGATTAAGGCATTGCTTGCCAGGGCAAAAAAATTGAAGATGAAATGCATTAGAAAAGGAATGGAGGCTGACGTAACATACACTGATAGTAAAGATAGGCAATGGAGGTATCAAGTGAGTTTGGCTGATAGGACATGCCATTGCAGGCAATGGCCGCTCCGTGGGAAACCCGGCATACATACATTGTTTTTCATGGGTGTTCTAGGAGGTGAAGAGGGTGAAGTTGATCAGTATGTGTTGGAGTTTTTCTCCGTTGCCAAATTTAGGGTAGCATATGCTCAGAATGTTCTAGCCTTGTTGGGAAAAGACCAATGGATGGAAGTGAATCCAGGCTTCAAGCTATACCCTCCAGTTTTTACTAGACCAGCAGGTAGGCCAAGGAAGAATAGGATGAGAGCTAGTGCAGAGGGTGGTGCACCACCTCAACGACGTAAGTGCAAACAATGTGGGATCCTAGGGCACATTGCTAGGCTTTGTAAAAATGCAGTGGATCCAGCTTATAGAATGGATGATCAGGCGGGAGCAGCAAATGCAGATGAGAATGAAGTATCTGAACGAGAGGAGAATGACGCAATGGATACGTTGCGGATTGAACCAACGGATCGAGAGGAGATTGAACCAGATGCAGGGGAGATTGAACCAATGGATCGAGAGGAGATTGAACCAAATGAAGGGGAGATTGCACCAAATGCATGGGAGATTGAAGCAATTTATTCATTGGAAGCAGAGTTCAAAAGTAAAGGAATTACACAAGAGGATATTGATGAAATGATGCCAATGCGTTTTGAACCGTATGAACCAATGAATCGAAACATGGTTGAACCAATTGTACAATAGACTGAAGCACTTGATTCATTTGATGTAGAGAAAAAGAACAAAGGGAACAAACGGAAGAAGCCGATGGTGGACTCCGAGAATATTCCAGCCAGGATCACCCGGAGCAAGGTGGTGAACTTCGAGAATATTCCAGTGAAAAACACTAGGAGCAAGAAAAAAATGAATTTGAATTTGTCTGATGAATTTGAACTATTATCAATGTTTATATTGAATTTGAACTACTGTCAATGTTTATGACGCTTCCAAGTTTGTATGTTGGATAACCCCATAATGTATGTGTTATTGCAAGTTTCTATTGTCATGCACCTAGTTGCTTAGCACTGCTCAGTTTTGCCCTCGACATTTGGTCAACACATGGGGTTTAGCGAGTTCATGGCTTAAACCATAGCAAACATTGATCAACTGATCCAAAATTTGGCACACTTGTGTATCCTGGATTGATTTACCATATGAAATTGGAAATTTTGGATTTACTTGTAATCAGCCATATTTTTATTTTTCTAAGTGATTAAATTCAAATAAATGATTTTAGGGTTAGTTTAATTAAAAAAGAAGTTAAAACATAGTGCAACCTTCGCATGGAGTCTTGTTATGTTAACTAAAACCTAGCATGAATAATAAAGGAAATAAAGAGAAATGGACTTCTCCCTTAAACCACTTCTTGGAATGAGCTACTATCTATGAAGATGCACGGCTTTCTACTCAGTCAACCTCCAAGATAACCCATCCCAAAACATATTTTGTCTAAATGAGGCCAAATTTGGCACACTTGTGTATCTTTGAGTTGCAAACAATATAATGTCGGCCAAGATGGATTATTTTGTTCAAATAACACATTTTCCATTTGTTATGCCAAAAGCTTGAATTTCCCTTAGTCATTTTTTATCTGAGCGCCCTTGTTTTCCTTAGCTCTACTTAGTTTTTCCCTCCTGCTAAACTTTTTCTTAGTTTTCCCCTCCTGCTAAAGTTTTCCTCACTTTTCCCCTCTTCCATGTCTAAGTTTGGCTAGCGCTCCGATTGGTTGAGATGTATGTCACACGGATCTTGGCCAACCACCGTTGGATACATCATGATCCGAGAGGCTGGAGGTTTCTCTCTCTCGATGGGCGCAACTAACCTTGTACGGCGAGGAGAGCCCGACAGGCTGGATGTCTCTCCCTCCATTTCCCTGTCACACGTATTCCAGCCGCATCAACTAGCGCTCAGTTTGGTTGCACTCTGATTGGTCAATATGCATGTCACACGGATCTTGGACCACCACCATTGGATACATCATGATCCGATGGGCTGGAGGACTCTCCCTCCCTTTCCCTGTCGCACATATACCAGCCACATCTTCCTCCCCTCCTATCGACGTATGGAGGCACGGACCTACGCATGGGGGCCGGAACGGCTTGCGGCAGCGGGGATCTAAGCGCGACTGCTAGAACAACATGCGGTGGTGAGGATCTAACCGTTTGAAATTTCTGTCTCTGTCTGTCTCACTTCCGTTCACATCCTCAGATCTGTTGCTGATGAAAGACACTAATGGAAGCCATCATCCGCAACATCAGTGTGACGGCGGTGGTGCCGACAATGGCCATCAATGAAAGACACCGACGGAAGACATCATCCATTCACATCTATGGCTGTGGTGCCGACAGTGGTCATCGATGTGACGATGATTGAAGCCATCATCCACAACATCACTGCGACGATGGAGATCAAGCCCTCGTGAATCGAAGCTGTGGGAGGCAAGCCGCGGCCGCGGCTGGCACGTCGAGGTGCATTCGACAGTGAAGGCCAGATGGGAGCACTTTGCCCGTACTTCTTGGAGTACACATACGGCAGGGAGGGCGTCTAGCTCACCGTCCACTTAAAATTGGGACAAATTTAAGCCCAATTTGAACCAAAATTCTGCGACTTAAAATATATGTATGATTTGAATAAATTTGACATGTATTTGAGCCGTGAGACCGGTGGATATGCTCTAAAGCTAATTCATAAGTAGTATTACTTGCTTTGACAATCTCCGATGGGCTTTTATAAATTTGATCGAAATATGTATGTTTTATTTCAAAATTGATATGTATTTGAGTAGTGAGGATGGTGGATATGCTCTAACGCTGATTCATAAGTAGTACTCCCTCCGACCCAAATTAGTTGATTTAGATTTGACTAGATTCGATTGTATCTTGAGGAATTTGAGTCAGCTAACTTGGATTGACAATCTCAGTCACTAATTTGGAACGGGGAATGGATGCTGCCGCCAACGCTGCAACTCTACATGGCAGCCATGATGGCAGCGACAGAATAGTCAAAACTGATAGGCCCCAACTTGACCCTCTAGGCATTTGGCAAGCCAATTATGGGCAGCTAGATCCAATGGCAAGCAAATCGGGGCTCGCAATGCATTCTCTCGACAACTTTGGGACCGCTAGATCCAATGGCAAGCAACTCGGGTACCACAATGCATTCTCTCGACCACTTTGAGACCCCTAGATCCAATGGCAAGCAACTTGGGCACCGCAATGCATTCTCTCGACAACTTTAGGACCGCAAAGTGACTAAATTAGCAGGAACTCACAACCATCTATTGAATAACAATTCTACTCTCTAAATTAGCTATCTATTTAACTAATCATTACACGTGCCACCCTTCACCACAATCGCATACTGTAACTGCTAGGACGTGGATGACAAATACTAAAACTGCCCACATGAATCTACTATCCCCCCCCTCTTCACTTGAAGTTCATGTTTTAGATTTTCTACGACTTGATCAGATACGGCAAGATCAACCTCATGTGTCAACTTCTCTTTGCGAATAAGGTCTGAATTCTTCCTCGACAGTACACTTTAGCTCAAATATCAACAGGTTTTTACGGGCCAATTCATCACTTAACTTGGTAACCATCTCCTCCAAATCCATCATATGGCTAGACCACTGAGTTGATTCATCTTGGTATGCAATGTACCATGGATCATCGGCCTGCATAACACACTGTAACAATCCCAAAACAAACTAAATTGGAATCTGTCCGATAGGCCATGTCAGCACTTGAAATTCAATGGTAGTACAAAGAGAAGGAGCTACATGCACTTCCGACGTGGTAGGAGAAGAAGAATGTGTCCACGACATGATCGATTCCCCACCCTCGCCGGTGTACCCGCTACGACCAGACATTGAGGACTAATTTGCACCTACAATATCGAGGAAATTATGGGAACCGAAACGATTAGGGTGGGCGGAGCAGGAGCGGAGGTCTTAGCAAGCATTACTAGAAATTGCTGCGACTGTTCGTCGTGCTATGGCGGTGGAACCAAATCCTGGTCGTCATGGGCGGCGGACCTGCCTGCGGTCGGTACTGCATGTGGACGAAATAGGTGCCGGAGCCGTGGTTGAGGTGCAGCGCGACAGTCCGTCCGATACCGCCTTAGGACAGATCCGGCGACGCGCCGACCCGCCAATGATGGTTGCTCTGTCCGCCGGTGGGATAGGAGCTTCTCGGGGCTGGGGCTGGGAGCAGATGAGATAGAGACGACGTGTCATACACGACCCCACCTGTAAATTATTTCATATTTGCTAATTTTCATATCTGCCAAACCTTTTCTTTGAAATTTGCATATTTGCCACATGACCACCACATGCCCGTGACACACAAAATGGCAAATATGCAAGTTGCAAAGTAAAACGTGACAAATATGCAAATACCCCCTCCAGCCCCACATGACGGCCCCACCGGTCATTGGCTACGATGGCCCCACAGAACGGCTCCACATAGCGGCCCCATCGTTCATTGGCTTCGACGGCCCACATAATAGCCCCATTTGTCATTGGCTGCACCAGCCACACAATCGGGAAAAACAAGGCCCACAAGTCAGCGAGAGATGAATGCTGGTCTGCCGTGTATCCTGGCCCCACCTATCAGCATGTAACGGTCAAGGCGACATAACGTAACACTCAACGCAAGACCCGCCCAACACGGTCCCACCTGTCAGCATGTAACAGTCAAGCCTTTGACCTGACGGCATCCCCCCATCCGAACGCATGTGAGGGTTCGGAATGGAGGGGGGGGGGGAAGTGAGGAAAAACTAAGCGGCTGGGGAAAACTGAGTATAACTAACGAACCAGGGGCACGAAAATAGAAATCCCTTGATGTTATCAAGTCAGTCTTCCGGTGTTAGCAATTAACATGATCTCATGGTCTAAGGACTAAGATTACTTCGTATGATATTATAGCAATATAATGACTTTGATTGTAATGTTATACTTTAGATGAATGTTCATCACATCATTCACCAATGTTGTGACCTCGTTATTAACAACATCCAATGTCCATGATCAGGAAACCTTGATCATCTTGTTAATCAACAAGCTAGTTTATAAGAGAGGAATAACTAGGAACTCTTTATTTGTTTATTAAACACACACATATTAAAATTTCCTTTTAATACAATTATAGCATGCAAAATAAACATCTATCATATACATGGAATACATATAATAACAACTTTATTATTGTCTCTCAGGACATATTCCCTTCAGTAGGCTTGTAGCAGCATGATCACGTAGCTCGATGGCTAGGCTAATGCATCATTGTTGTTGTTAGTTTCCCCCCTGTTTTTTGTTTCTACTAGTTCCTACTAGAGCTAAGTAAAACCACATATGCTTTTTGAATGGTTATTGACAGTTTGACACTTCATATGAGTATAAGCGTGTAGCCATCCTTTTGAATGTGTTATTGCTTGATTTCAAAAAATACTAGATGATGTTCAAAATCATCTCTCTCAAAACTAGAATAATAGTGTTATTGCTTGATTTCATATGAGTATAAGCCTATAGCCACCATTTGTCAATTTGCATATTTGTTTTTAGTTTTATAAATACGTGTACATCTTTATTTCAAGTTTTAGTGTTTTGAGTGTGCAAGGTCGGAGTTCTTGTAGGTCACATGTTAATATCATTGTTTATTCATACTTATACACTTTTGTTTCATGGTTGTTTTGGTGTCAGATGGCATCTAAGCAAATGTTAAGATCATTGTTTATTTATTTCCTGTAGGGCTGGTTCCTATTCTGATGAATGCTCACAAAATAAATCTACAGGTATAAAATGATGTTTGCTTTTCACTGTTGCATCAATTTTGTTGACATTTCATTGACCCTTCAACCTTTTTTAGGAGCTGGGCGTAATAATGATTGGAAGATATTATTGTGATGAGTTGTTTCAGAATAGTTGTGGGGTAGATGCTTATGTGCGTGGTGTGTTGGCTTGTAAAAAGGCAGCAAATGTTTAATTAAGGTAAATTTGTGGTAAAGTAGTCTATGTTGGTCTGAAGGAATTGATTAAGTGTGCAGTAGCAAGTCTGGGAAGTACACCTGAACTGGCATATGTATCGTTTTATTTCTATATGCCACTATCATGCATTATGATAGTCTGTTATGTGTTTTCCACAATCACTACTTCATGCGTACTTGGCAACACTAAGTAAAACCTCACATGCTTTAGAATGGATATTTGATACTTACCATTTGTATACTTCTTCACAAAATTACTTCATACAAGAATGTTTGCTACAAGTAGAAGAATAGTACTCCATATAAGAGACAACGATGGTAATATTAGCAGTAATATTGCAAGCATGTTCATATTATACTGCCATGAAAGAACTCTTTGTTTTGTTTTGTTCATAGATCCATTTTGCAATTATGTATACTGTTAAAATATATGAACCAAATGTATATCAATATTGACTATCCGTTGGTGGTTCTGTGTTGTTTGGTTGTGGAGTTGTTTGGTTGTGGAGGAGCTCCTGGACTATGAGAAAGTCGACTAGAAAGTGTTAACCGGCGGCTCCACTGCCAAGGCTAGGGAAATAAATTTAAAGAAGCTCGTAGAACCAATCAGCAAAGAGCGGTGTTGCTCCGATGATGCTTCATATAGATCATTTTGGTACTTCTGGAGTTATTTGGAGGTTCGCTCCATTTTGGTACATTGGTGAACTGCGTTGGCCTAGTTATGTATACTAGTTATTTAAACTAGTGACTGACCTGTGAGATGGATGTGTGTATTTCCAGGAACTGTGAACATGTGATGATGTGTAAATATAGTTTACTTCTATTGATATGTGCTAAGATTATTTACTGTTATTTCACATGTGCTATTTCTCACGGGCTGGAAAAAGGCCCAAATATTACTAGATCTAATAAATGGACTATTAAAAGGCCTTGGCCCAAAAGAATATTTAGAAAATAAAATTATGAATTTTGAAATTTTAAATGATTTGTAATGTATTAGGACCAATGGCCTGAACTAAATTAATGGGCCGGATTTTTGGGCCTGAACTCTGTATAGAACTGGAGTGGGCTGGGCTGAATTTGCTGCCACATCAGATTTCACGTGGGATTGGCTTATGTGGACATGCCAGATTACCGTGACCAAAATTTTGGTCATAGACTCCCTGACCATCTATTTTGGTCATAGTTGTCCATGGCCAATACAAAAAAGGTCGTGAACTATAGTGACGTTCGGTATGCGACCTACTCGTTTTGGTTAAAGAAATGACATAGATAGATTACTATGACTTTACTATGACCAATATTTGGGATCACCAGTTAACACATTTCTTGCAGTGCCTGATGTGCAAGAGCCATTATCAGATCAAACAAAAGAAGGCAGCAACAACCACGGGGAGAGCACAACGAGTATCAGCGGCGGAAGCATACACAGGTCAGCGAGAGGTGGTAGTACCGCATCATTTACTGAACCTCTTAGCATAAGATTCAGTTTCGAGGTGTGCCTTCTAGCCTTATGTGTATCTATTTAACATATTTTAGAGCATAGTGGTGGTTGATTCTAGTGAAGTTTGATGGTAGATATGTTTGCTCATGACTAAGACAAAGTTTCTTAATAAGATTAAGAACAAAGTGAATGCATCATTATCTTCTCCAATTTTACAGGTTATCCGTATCTACAATTCTTTACTGTTGTCCGTACCTGCAATATTTTTTAGTGTTTATAGGATCCGCCTAGCAGAAGGTGTCAGATGTAGACAACTAAATCGACGTGGTGGCACGCCGCGCCCATGTTGTCGTTGTTGTGAGATGTATTGCATGATGTATCCGTTACCATAATTTTAGTTGCCTACAACAGATTCTATAAAACAGTCTGCCTAGCAGAACGTGTCACAATTTAGTTTTTCAATAACTAAACCACAGTGGGTAAGGGAATGAAAATCATGTTATACACAAATGGAAAAAAGCTACTACTCCATCCGTCTCAAAATAGATGTCACAGATTTATCAAAATTTGGATGAATCTAGAAATTATTTAGTATATTGATTCATCTAAATTTTAACAAACTTACGATATCTATTTTAGGACGAAGGGTACATTATTTTTTATTACTGGCAGTCCGCTTATATCATGCTTGTTTCCATGTTCCTATTGCTTGGTCGGTTTTGTTAATGCTTGGTGCTCATTCCATTTTTTTATTTGGTGTAGGAGTAAGTAGTAAAAGGACAAGTAAAGTTGAGGCATCTCCTTCTACAACATAGTTTTTTTCACCTGGTTCTTCTCTTTGCGCATGCCCCTCTTGCTCATGTTCCTCCTATCTCTGGCCAGAGATGGTCGATTTGTTCGTCATGATTCAGATATCAGTTAGTGTCTGATTGCTATGATTTGCTCCTAATAATATAGTGGAGATAACAAGAAGTACACCTTCACCGCTCTTGGTTTTCATTTTTGTTTCATAGCGAGTACGACTGTTAGTTGTTACCTTATTCATTTGCAGAATGCAACTAACACATAGTACTTTGCAAACTAAAACAATTAATTGGTTATCAGTACAAGGTGATTTCTTACGTGGATACATTTGTAATCGATGAGTTTTCCATTGTTGTATATTAATTGGTTGTGGTTATTAGGTCATGTTGGTACACACTTGATTTTTTTTGAAAGGAGTGCCCCGAAGGGGCCAGAGGTTTCACTTAAATTCCGAGCGGTGAAAGTTGCAAATGATTACAAAGGACCCCATATAATAAGAAGAAACACATAGGTCCCTAGTATAAGTACAAAAAACCTCACTCGAAACAAACAAGTGACAAACTGGTTCTTTCTCTTCTCCACCACCGAGCTGGAAGGCAGGCACGCCACCATCATGCACAGGAGCGAGGACAAGACCACTTGCTCCTGAGCCAACAAGCAGTGCGGCAGCTGACTTCAAGCCTCACGAAGGAGGATAGAATAATGCCGGAACCCTTAACCGCCTTTTTGATAGGCCATGTGCTGACCTTGGATGTCAGACGGCTTAGACCCGCCGCCGAGGTGATGTTCAAGAAGATAGCCTCCCAACTCCACTGCTGCCTGGCACTAAAACTTGTAAAGAATGCCAGCAGAGGGTTCTTCACCAAACCCGATGGTGCTACCCGGCCGACCGTCTCACCACATTTGCCACGGGCGGGAGACGGACAGCGAAGAAGATGAGCTTGGCGCAGAACCCACAAATCCTTCTTCAGACCTTCAGAAGTGCAGAACAGAAATTCAACTTGTACACACTTGATTGGGACACACTTAATCGTATTTGTTTCATTCCACACAAGATATTTCATAGCTGAGCTACACCACTTTTTTTTTTAGTATATTCCAATAACTCACCTATGTTTTGGCCTCTCTTTTTATGATCATAGTTTTTGCTACTGCAAACCTGCTCGGTGCCTTCTTAGTCATATTATTTTACTCGGTACATCACCTGGTTTTGTACCTTAAAATAAGTTTCTTCAATTATGATTTTGGCTGCACAAGCTATATCAATAGAAAAATTAGAAAGCATGAACATTTAACCACCACTGCATCTCGCTAGCACGTGCCGCCGCGCCGGTCACAGCTAGTTCAATAGATAGGGTTAATTGCATCTGATTTGGTCTGCTATTCAAGAGCGCTGATAGAAAAATATGCTTGTTATGATCGATGCTGCAGGTTGAAGGTTATCGACTAAAATGCTCCTACGTCAAGTAATTGGAATTTAGGCGGCGTGTATAACCTGAATTTTTCTTTCCTGGTAAAAAAGAAAAGCCTATCAAGCAGCATGTCTATGCATATTTGTGCCCGTGACATTTACTGTAATTTGTACGTTTTTGTAACTATTTGGTCTTAAGAATTATAAGATACTCAAGATCAAGCATCTGTAATGGCAGACCAGCATTATGTTATAGGGGTGCAGCTATTGAAATATAAGTACTCATTCCGTTCGAAAATATAAGATGTTTTAGTATTTTTCTAAAACACATGTATCTAGACATATTTTAGTGTGTAGATTCACTCATTTTGGTCTGAACCTAGACACTAAAAGTCATCAAGATGTCGGTCTAGTAGTGCAACCTGTTTCTCTGAGAGATCCTCCCCCATTCCTCCTCTGGTTCTCCCTCAATAGGGCCGCTTGGCCCCTCCCCCATCCTCTCCGGCGTTCGCCATTGGCGTGATAGGGTGAGGGTCCCAACCGATGTACAGCTGTAGATCAATTAGGTAGTCTAGGGTTTGGTGTTTGTCCCTGGTGGCGTCTGCTGTTATGGCGTTTGAGGGTCGGTCAGAGGACTCCAGCGGCCAGTACCTCTGCTTCTTGCGTTTCTCCTGCTGGATGGCGCCCCGCCGGTGGCAAGCGGTGGCGTCTTTGAGCTGGAGCCGCGCCTGCATCCCTCCCAATAAGGCCTGCTCTGGGTGCTTCGAGCCTGATCTTTTGGACTGCAGATGGCTCGCTGCGGGCCTTCTTTCCTTCGCTGCGGCGCTCCCATGGCGGGAGCCGAAGGTGGCGATGGTGAAGATCCCCGCTCACCTCTCCAATAAAGTCCTTGCAAGCAGCCTTCTCCTCCAACTCGTGGCAGGAGTTAGGAGTTTGATGAAGGCCAGTGCTCCCTGTAACAATGGTTGGTGGCTTGCGCGTCCGGCGAGGACAAGGTTCGTCTCGATCTCCTTCCTCTCCTTTGCATCCATCGAGCTGATGGTCAGGGCGTGGATTTGGGGTTTTTCGTTCTTGGCCCCCTTTGGTGGGGATATGCTGCTTCTCTTGGCAGAGATTCCAAGCGACGGCAAGCTCGTGCCACCGCTATCCTCGGCCTAGGTGGCCACTCCGTGCAGCGGTTTGCCAACTGTTGCTTCTTCAACCTCCGGTGGTGGAGGCCCTCTGGCGACTTCGTCACGACAATCATCATCACACCTGCATAAAGTGGTTGTGTCCCCGGCGTTGCTGTTGCCGGCCGTCGTGTCGAAGACGCCATTGATTCTGGTGGAGAAGGACTGGGTTGCTTTTTTCATTTCTTTTGTAAGGTCCTTTTTGTAAAAGACCAAGGCTTGACTACAATTATGTTATTCTTTAAAGCCCTGTGTGTAACTTTACCTACTAATTAATGCAGCTCCTGGACCCTTCTAGGTCCTTCCCCTGTTTCAAAAAAGTCATCTAGATACATACAGTTTAGTAAAAGATTAAAACAACTTATATTTTGGAATGGAGCTGATTACCGCTCAGTTGAGGCAGATCTATCTTTTTAATACCAGAAAGTGCATTCTTGCTAAGTGATAGTTGTGATTATATGTCCAGTTGGTATACTCTATCTTGCTCAGTGACTAGAAGGTGGTATATAGTCTCGGATAATGTGTTGCGCTAAACAAACATTTTATATATAGGGCATCCTTATGATGTTTGTTTGAGCTCAAGGGTATGGTTAACGCTGGAATTAGCAATCTCTTAACAGAAACATACACCGTATGCACTAAAAATTACTGAGAGCAACATGCCAGGTTTTCCTTTTAGATGAATTATTAAAATAGTAAATTCCAGTTTTTACCCTCTAGTTTGAAATTTTTGACGCCAATTACCCTATTTAACATGTTTCCATCCATATTACGCCATTTAGCAAAACTTTTGTCAGATTTTACCCTTTTCAAAAGATTGAGAGCAAATTGCTACATCTCTCGTCTGTCAGGTACCTGCAGCGTTGCTCCTTTTCTCCTGCCGCCTTTTCATGCCAAAATATGTCTAATTGCTCAGCCGATTCCTTTTTGTCCTCATGGTGTAGGTGTACGTATGCATTGTTTTGACCCTACAATCGATCTGAGAGACGGAGGAAGCAAATCCCAAAGTAAGTGAGTACATATTCTAATGTCCAGCGGTGCATTTGGTCGATGGCAACAACACGATATGCGCAGCTGATTGCTCATTTGAAGTCACATAACTCCTACTAGCTAGCAAGCAACCCACGGGAGACGACGCAAAAATGTTCAGCCTTAGTCACATAGCTCCATGCGTATCACTTATTACTCTGTATTTCTTGCAACGTGACACGTGCACACGATTGTATATTGACATTGCTACGCGGAGACGTAACTCGGTGATGGAATCAAGTACAACTCGGCCAACACGCAAACACATGTCGTGATTATTTCTCACACCATGGCGGTTATGAACTTAACTTTTTGTGCCGAAAGTTTTATTCCGGTACGGGAAAAGGCAGGAGAAAGCCGCCGACAGAGAAATGTATGACAGATCATGTGCAAAATCTTATTAAGGGTAAAATTTGGCAAAACTTTCACTAAATGGAATAATGCGAATGAAAAGTTGTTAAACGGGATAACCAATGTTAAAAATGACAAACTAGGAGGTAAGATTTAGAATTTACTCTTATTAAAATATTGCTCTAAATTGATAGGTATTTTTTTGTTTTTATTTCCAAGGCTTAGCTCTGCATAATCCGCCAAACCATGATTTTTATCGCACTATAAAAAATAGTTGTACAATACTTTTATAACCTTTCAAATTATTTGCGGTGACCCAGCATACCACTACATGATATAATACACTATAGTCGTTGACATAATACCAATAAAACACCGTTCACTAGTATTACATCTCTTAGAGTGGTACAACAGAAACACAGCAGGTCCAAGACATGACTATAGATTACAACTTGACTCTTTACAAAAGATCCAGAGAACACTCTAGGTTAAAGAGGAAGAAATCAACTTCTTACAAAGAAGAACCGGAAATAATAACTCAGAACTATCTAACTAATAAGATTAGCATCTAAACTATCTAATTGCTGCTATTGCAATGCTCTACAGAAGTAGGGTTTATGGCTAGAGTATCTACTCCTATCTAATCAGGAATTTCATTTTCACTTCGGTTGATATATATGTTGACTTCATTGACTTTATTGAAGAACTTGAGCTATCGACGATGGTTTCTTGAGCATAATTTGGTGTTGACGTCGTCTTCAACGGCTTCGGAATCTAGCAAGGGTTAAGAAGGTACGGTTGAGTACGAGCGTACTTAGTAAGTTTACTAAAAAGGAGTGTTTGATGCACTATCTACAGCCACAGACCAAAGGTCGTAGACAATGCAAGTTTTCGTAAACATTTCTTCAAAGGTTTCTTTTATTCTGAAAACTATGTCCGTCAGCCTTCACAGGTTTACCAGAACTTTCATGAAGTTTCTTTCCTACCGTGTTCGTAACTCCTTCCCGGAACAGGAAGTAACAAGTTATAGTTCTTACACTCTGCAGAGGTGCGTTACTTTACCCATGAGAGACCTTAGCCTTGTTGCAGATCCGAGTTGCATTCTCGTCCACACTTCCTTGGTGTGGGGCCCAGTCTAAGATCCAAGTCAATCACTGCCCTTGTTCGCGACCCAGCATGAAGACACAATCCCCCAAGAAGGTTTACCACGAGTATAGTCCGGATAGCCTCTCAAAGACTCTATAAGCAGCTATTCCTGGTAGCCACCATCAGCTATGGTGAAGCTCCACCAAGACAGCTATGCACGGATAATCTAGACACCAATATCGTGGTGAACTGAGGGGTCCCACCCCTGTGCTGGATTATCCATAAGAAATCTACAGCTTCACGATAAGGTCATCCGTCCATGCGAAAGGAAGAAGATCCAACTGACTTCTCCGTCCCATTCCAAATCTCATGGTTGACGCATAATATATGGCGCTAGAATCACTGACGACATTGGTTGATTAAGTCCTAGATATTATGTTCCTTTACCACTAGAACTGTATCAATAGATTATTACCATTTGGTAAATAATCCATAATCATATTATTATGAAAATAGTGTTTTCTGACCTTTTTGAAATGCAGGTGATGACAATATTTGAGTTACACATATTTGATAGAAAATAACCAAAGGACATGAGTAAGTGTGAACTTGCCTTTTGTGATTGCAAGATTATGCCATCACGATCTTCAAGACAATAGAAGATCTAAATTCTGTAAATAGCATCATTGGTCCGGTAAGGACTAATCTTTAAAGAAACAAGATGCAATTATTGTAGGGGTTCGTAGCATGGAAAACAAAAATTTTCTATCGCATACAAACAAACAAGCCAAGATCTATCTACTAGATTGCAGCAACGAGTCGATGGAATAACTCACCCTCGAAGATTCCAAAGTGTTTAACGAGAGCAGATTCTCGTGGGTGATGTAGTCGTACTCTTTCCGATCTCAAGATCGCGTAGACGATCCTTCCGGCGCGTTCCATAGCGCTCCATGATCGGTCACACTGCGTTCGATTTTCGGAAGACCTTCCTCTCCTTGTTCCAAAGGCAGCGGAGGTTGTAGCACTCTCCTCGCGATTCCGGCAGCACAACGGCGTGGTACCGGAGGTAGAGGGGAGATCCCGCAGGGCTTCGCCTTAAGCCGGTGCGAGTATGGTGGAGCTTATGAGAGAGGCTATTAGTGGTCTAGTAATTAGACACACCAATTAGAGGGCTCTAAACCAATTAGAAGGCTCTAAACCGAAACAGCTCTAAACCGGGGTCTAGATCTAGTTTCTAGTTTAGAGGATAGGAACTTGTGTGTCTAGAGGAGGGGGCCTTGGCCTTGCTTTTATAGGTGGAGGGCTGGCCGGCCAAGGGAGGAGTCCTCCCCAACTCGCTTGGTGGGCGCCCGGGAGGAGGACTCCTCCCCCAACTCGGCCTCCACCTCCTCCTCTTTTCCCACTTTCCAAAATTGGCAGTTTGACTTTCAAATTAGCCGTTTGACTTTTCCAATTTAGGAATTAAATAAACCCTTTATTTTGGACAGCGAGAACACCTAGCACATGATGCAATCATTCCAACTTGCAATGACACATTCATGTACCCCTTCCCCTCAGGTCTTGGACATTCAGGACCTTCTAGAATGTTCCATGAAAACACGGAACCATTCCCCAACTCCGAAATGGGACTTTCCTTATATGAATCTTATTCTCCGGACCATTCCGGATCACCTCGTGATATCCTGGATCCCATCCGAGACTCCGAACAACATTCGGTCTCTTTCTCATAATACCATAACTACTCAAACAACGTCGAATCCTTAAGTGTGTCTCCCTACGGTTCGTGAATTATGCGGACATGATCGAGACACTTCTCCGAACAATAACCAATAGAGGAATCTGGAAATTCATATGGCTCCCACATATTTCTACGATTACTTTGCGATCGAATGAACCACTTACATACGATACCAATTTCCCTTTGTCTCACGATATGTTACTTATCCGAGGTTATGATCGTCGGTATCTCTGCATACTTAGTTCAACCTCGTTACTGATAAGTACTCTTTTCTCGTTCCCGTGATATGTGATCCCTTGTGACCAAGTCACATGCTTGCAAGCTAATTGGATGACATTTCACCGAGAGGGCCCAGAGAATATCTGTCCGTCATGTGGATGGACAAATCCCATTCTTGATCCATGTGTTTCAACCAATACTTTCCGAACACCCAATGCCACTTTTATAGCCACCCTGTTACGGTGTGGTGTTTGATGACATCAAAGCATCCATCCAGTAAAGGCAATATGCATGATCTCATGGTCGAAGGAATTAGGTTACTATGTATCAGAAAGCATATAGCAATTGAACTATTGAAATGACTTGATCTTTATGCTACGCTTGTCTATAGGAGTATGTCCACCATATCATTCTCCTAATGATATGATCTTGTTGTTGATAACATCTCAATGTTCATGATAGAGAAACCACAATCATCAATCAACCAACAAGCTAGTGAAGTATAGAGGCTATACTAGGGACTTCAAATTAAGTTTACAAATCACACAAGTATTAATGGTTTCCTTGTTAATACTATTATAGCATGAATGTAAACATTTATCATAAACACAAAGATATATAATAATAACTACATTTATTATTACCTCTAGGGCATATCTCCAACAGTCTCCCACTTGCACTAGAGTCATCTAATCTAGATTACATGGTAATATACCGAACACCCATGGCAGTTTGGTGTTGGTCATGTTTTGCCCTCGGGAGAGGTTTAGTCAACGGATCCGCCACATTCAGATCTGTGTACTTTGCAAATCTTTATATCCCCATCCTGGATATGTTCTCGAATAAGCGTGAAAGCAGCTTGATATGCTTGACTTCTTGTGTGACCTTGGTTCTTGCGCATTGGCTATGGCGCCCATGTTATCACAAAGATAGACATTGGGTCCAGCGCACTAGGAACCACACCCAGCTCTGTAATGAACTCTTTCATCCATATCGCTTCTTGTGAAGCCTCAAGCAGCCATGTATTCCGATTCGTTGAAGATCTCGCCACAACGCTTTGCTTTGCACTCCTCCATAATCGCTGCACCATTCAAAATAAATACGTATCCAGATTGTGATTTAGAATCATCCGGATCGGTGTTCCAACTAGCATCGGTGTAACCATTAACAACGAGCTGTTCATCACCTCCATAAGAAAGAACCATATCCTTAGTTCTTCTCAAGTACTTAAGGATGTTTTTGATCATTGTCCAATGATCCACTCTGGATCACTTTGATATCTGCTAGTTAGACTAACGACATATGCGATGTCGGGTCTAGTACATAGCATGGCATACATTAGAGATCCTATGGCTGAGGCATAGGAGTCTTACTCATCTTTCTCTATCTTACGCGATGTCGGACTTTGAGTTTTACTCAAGGTCATATTGAGCAACATGGGCAAGAACCCTTTCTTGCTATCTTCCATTCAAACCTCTTTAGAACTTTGTCCAAATATGTACTTTGTGACAATGATATTTGGCGTTCGATCTATCTCTATAAATCTTTATGCCTAATATGTAAGCTGCTTGCCAAGATCCTTCATTGAAAACTATTATTCAAATATTCCTTGACACTATTAAGAAGGTCTACATCATTCCCAATCAACAATATGTCATCCACATACAGTATTAAGAATGCTCTGAGCTCCCACTCACTTTCTTGTAAATACAAGCTTCTCCATAAGTTTGTATAAAACCAAAACTTTGATTACCTTATCAAAGCGTTGATTCCAACTTGGGATGCTTGCTTCAATCCATAGATGGACCGCTGAAGTTTGCATACCTTGTTAGCATCTTTAGGATCGACAAAACCTTTGGGTTGCATCATATACAACTCTTCATCAATGTCTCCATTGAGGAATGCTGTTTTGACATCCATCTGCCATATCTCATAATCATAATATGCAGCGATTGCTAACATAATCCTCACAGACTTTAGCTTACGCTCTTGGTGAGAAAGTCTCATCATAGACAACTTCTTGAATTTGTCGAAACCCTTTCGCGACAAGTCAAGCTTTATAGACGGTTACATTGCCATCAGCATCTGCTTTCTTCTTGAAAATCCATTTGTTCTCGACGGCCATCCGGTAAGTCCACCAAAGTCCATACTTGGTTTTCGTACATGGATCCAATCTCGGATTTCATGGCTTCTTGCCATTTACTGGAATCTGGGCTCATCATCGCTTCCGCATATGTCTCGGGTCATCGTGTTGTCCACCAACATGACATTCATAACGGAATCATACCAATCTGGAGTGGTACGATTTCTCGTTGATCTCCGAGGCTCTGTAGTAACTTCAACCGAAGTTTCATGATCACTATCATTAGCTTCCCCTCTTATTGGTGCAGGCACCACAGGAACTTCTTCCGATGCTGCGCTACTCGCAATTTCGAGAGAAGGTTCGACAACCTCGTCGAGTTCTACTTTCCTTCCAGTCACTTCTTTCGAGAGAAATTCCTTCTCTAGAAAGGATCCATTCTTAGCAACGAAGATTTTGCCTTGGATCTATGATAGAAGGTATACCCAATAGTTTCCTTTGGGTATCCTATGAAGACGCATTTTTCCGCTTTGGGTTCAAGCTTGTCCGGCTGTAACTTCTTTACATAGGCTTCGCATCCCCAAACTTTAAGGAACGACAATTTAGGTTTCTTCCCAAACCATAATTCATACGGTGTCGTTTCAACGGATTTAGACGGTGCCCTATTTAAAGTGAATGCGGCTGTTTCTAATGCATAACCCCAAAATGATAGTGGCAAATCTGTAAGTGACATCATAGAACGAACCATATCTAAGAGAGTTCGATTCTGACGTTCGGACACACCATTACTGTACTGTGGTGTTCTGACGGTGTCAATCTAAAGTATTCCACATTTCCTTAAATGCTCACCAAACTCGTAACTTAGATATTCACCTCCACGATCAGAACGTAGAAATTTAATCTTCTTGTTACGTTGATTCTCTACCTCACTTTGAAACTCCTTAAACTTCTCGAAAGTTTCGGATTTATGTTTCATGAAATAGATATACCCATATCTACTTAACTCATCCGTGAAGGTAAGAACATAACGATAACCACCGCGCGATGCTCCACTCATTAGACAACACACATCGGTATGTATGATTTCCAATAAGTCAGGCTCGCTCCATCATACCTGAAAATGGAGTCTTAGTCATTTTACCCATCGACATGCTTCGCATCTTTCAAGTGATTCAAAATCAAGTGATTCAAGAAGTCCATCGAATGGAGTTTCTTCATCGCTTCACTCCAATGTGACCAAGGCAGCGATTGCCACATATAGGTCGAGTTATCGCTGATTTCAATCGTTTAGCTTCAATGTTATTAATATGTGTATATCCACTATCGAGATTCAATATGAATAGACCATCTATCAAAGGTGCATGTGCATAAAACATATTACTCATATAAATCGAACAACCATTATTCTCGGATTTAAACAAGTAACCGTCTACTTAATAAACAAGATCCTGATATAATGTTCATGCTTAACGCAGGCACCAAATAACAATTATTTAAGTATAAAACTAATCCCGATGGTAGATGAAGAGGTAGTGTGCCGACCGCGATCACATCAACCTTTGATCCGTTTCCCACGCGCATCGTCACCTCGTTCTTCACTAGCTTCCGTTTATTCGTAGCTCTGTTTGAGTTACAAATATGAGCAACCGAACCAGTATCAAATACCCAGGCACTACTACGAGTACTAGTGAGATACACATCAATAACATGTATATCAGATATACCTTTCTTTTTGATGTTGCCGTTCTTCAAATCTGCCAAGTACCTTGGGCAATTCCGCTTCGAGGACCTTCTCCCTTGCGGTAAAGCACTCGATTTCGGGCTTAGGTCCAGCCTTGGTCTTCTTCGTCGGTATGGTAACTTTCTTACCACCCTTCTTGAAGTGTCCCTTCTGCTTAGACTTGCCTTTCTTGAATTTGGTGGTCTTATTGACCATCAACACTTGGTGCTCTTTCTTGATCTCCACTTCTGCAGATTTTAACATGGCAAATAGTTACGGCAACTCTTTGTTCATGTTACGCATGTTGTAGTTCATCACAAAGTTCTTGTAACTTGGTGGTAGTGATTGGAGGATCGGTAAACCCCAAAGTATTAGGAATCACTATACCCAAACTTTGAAGTTTATTTGCGTGCCCAGACATCTTAAGCACATGCTCACCGAATGAGCTACCCTCTTCCATCTTGCGTTAAAGAACTTTTGAAGCTTCATAACTTTCAATTGCCGCATGAGTCTCAAAGATTAATTTGAGATCCTCGACAATATCATATGGATCGACTCTTCAAACCTTTTACAAGCTCGATTCTAAACCATACAAGATAGCACACTGAACTATGGAGTCTTGATTCTTAGGCGAGGTAAACATTTTTACTTCATCGGTAGCATCAGCAGTGGGTCACCTAGCGGTGCATCCAGCACATAGGTCAAATTACCATTTGTGAGGACAATCCTCAAATTGCGGAACCAATCCATGAAGTTGCTTCCATTGTTTTCAACTTTTCTTTCTCTAGGAACGCATTAAAATTGATGGTAGGGGCTGCCATTGATCTACAACATATTTGCAATAGTTTAGACTAAGTTTATGACAAATTGAGTTCAAATTAATTAATGAAATTAAACTAGGTGAACTCCCACTCAAAACAACATCCCTCACATTGTTTTAGTGATCACACGAACCAAATCCACTACATCAACACCGATCATCACGAGAGTTGATATAGTTTCAATGGCGAACAATCATCATGTTCATCATATCTACTATATGATTCATGCTTTGCCTTCGCGATCCGTGTTCTGAGGCCATGTCTGTACATGCTAGGCTCGTCAAGACAAACCTTAGCTTCGCATAAGCAAATCTGGCTTGCTTACGTTGTAGTCACCAGCGGAATCAAAGACACCCGATCATCACGTGGTGCTTGAGCAGCAAGCTTTGTAGCAGTGCATACTAAGGGTGAACACTTTAGAACTTGAAATTTATGTGCATGAGGGATCATCTTATAATGCTACCGTCGTCTACTAAGCAATACAAGATGCATAAAGGATTAACATCACATGCAATTCATAATATGTGATATGATATGGCCTTTCTTCTTTGTGCTTTCGATCTCCATCTTCAAGCACGAACATGATCTCCATCATCACCGGCATAGCATCAAGGTCAATGGCCTTCTTCATGGTTGTCGCCCACCAGCTTCAACTATTACAACTATTTTGAATAGACACGCAGGTCTTAACAGAATTTAAAGACAACCATATGGCTCTGCGGTTGCCAACTTACAATAAGGAACATTGCATACATCAAATATAATCACAATCATGGCCATATCACATCATTTGCACACCCGCAAAACAAAGTTAGACGCCTCTACTTTCTTTGCATATTTTACGTGGTTTGGGGCTTTCAATAAGTGTCGTTCTAACTTACGAACAAGAACCACAACATTGATACTAGCATTGTTGATCACCCGTTGTAAATTGGATCTTTACTATGCTAGGAGAAAGCAGGCACCATAAAGCCACTTATGCAATACGAGTTGCATGTTAAGCGTGGAGCAAGTCTCATGAACGATGTCATGTAAGGTTAGCCGGCCGCTTCATCCCAACATACCGCAAGATGCAAAGTACACAAAAGCAATCTACAATAAAAGCATCAACGCACAATGACCATTGTGTTCTACTGCGTAACAGATCTACATATAGACCGGCTCGATACCCTTTGTAGGGGTTCGTAGCATGGAAAACAAAAATTTTCTATCGCATACAAACAAACAAGCCAAGATCTATCTACTAGATTGCAGCAGCGAGTCGATGGAATAACTCACCCTCGAAGATTCCAAAGTGTTTAACGAGGCAGATTCTCGTGGGTGATGTAGTCGTACTCTTTCCGATCTCAAGATCGCGTGACGATCCTTCCGCGCCAGCGTTCCCATGGCGCTCCATGATCGGTCACTGCGTTGTATTTTCGGCGAAGACCTTCCTCTCCCTTGTTCCAAAGGCAGCGGAGGTTGTAGCACTCTCCTCGCGATTCCGTGGCGTGGCTGTGGTAGGTGAGGGAGATCCGCAGGCTTCGCCTTAAGCCGGTGCAGTATGGTGGAGCTTATGAGAGAGGCTATTAGTGGTCTAGTAATTAGACACACCAATTAGAGGCTCTAAACCAATTAGAAGGCTCTAAGCGAAACAGCTCTAAACCGGGTCTAGATCTAGTTTCTAGTTTAGAGGATAGGAACTGTGTGTCTAGAGGAGGGGCCTTGGCCTTGCTTTTATAGTTGTGATGGCTGGCCGGCCAAGGGGATGTGAGTGCCTCCCCAACTCTGCTTGGTGGGCGCGGGCTTTGGGAGGAGGACTCCTCCCCCAACTAGGCCTCCACCTCCTCCTCTTTTCCCACTTTCCAAAATTGGCGGTTTGACTTTCAAATTAGCCGCTTGACTTTTCAATTTAGGAATTAAATAAACCCTTTATTTTGGACAGCGAGAACACCTAGCACATGATGCAATCATTCCAACTTGCAATGACACATTCATGTACCCTTCCCCTCGGTCTTGGGACATTCCGGGACCTTCTAGAATGTTCGATGAAAACACCGAACCATTCCCCAACTCGAAATGGGACTTTCCTTATATGAATCTTATTCTCCGGACCATTCGGATCACCTCGTGATATCCGGATCCCATCGAGACTCGAACAACATTCGGTCTCTTTCTCATAATACCATAACTACTCAAACAACGTCGAATCCTTAAGTGTGTCTCCCTACGGTTCGTGAATTATGCGGACATGATCGAGACACTTCTCCGAACAATAACCAATAGAGGAATCTGGAAATTCATATGGCTCCACATATTTCTCGATTACTTTGCGATCGAATGAACCACTTACATACGATACCAATTTCCCTTTGTCTCACGATATGTTACTTATCCGAGGTTATGATCGTCGGTATCTCTGCATACTTAGTTCAACCTTGTTACTGATAAGTACTCTTTTCTCGTTCCCGTGATATGTGATCCCTTGTGACCAAGTCACATGCTTGCAAGCTAATTGGATGACATTTCACCGAGAGGGCCCAGAGAATATCTGTCCGTCATGTGGATGGACAAATCCCATTCTTGATCCATGTGTTTCAACCAATACTTTCCGAACACCCAATGCCACTTTTATAGCCACCCTGTTACGGTGTGGTGTTTGATGACATCAAAGCATCCATCCAGTAAAGGCAATATGCATGATCTCATGGTCGAAGGAATTAGGTTACTATGTATCAGAAAGCATATAGCAATTGAACTATTGAAATGACTTGATCTTTATGCTACGCTTGTCTATAGGAGTATGTCCACCATATCATTCTCCTAATGATATGATCTTGTTGTTGATAACATCTCAATGTTCATGATAGAGAAACCACAATCATCAATCAACCAACAAGCTAGTGAAGTATAGAGGCTATACTAGGGACTTCAAATTAAGTTTACAAATCACACAAGTATTAATGGTTTCCTTGTTAATACTATTATAGCATGAATGTAAGCATTTATCATAAACACAAAGATATATAATAATAACTACATTTATTATTACCTCTAGGGCATATCTCCAACAATTATGCATAAGTAATGTAATGCAATTTGATAAACACGAAACCCTGGACTAATCGTGTCTGATCTAGGGTTCGGAAACTGGGGATGGTTTCTTTATAATGTGTTTCACTTTTATACCAGCTTCACACTTGTGCTTCTTATTAAGGCTTGTGAGAGTGTGTGAAACAATATGTAAAAACAACAAGTAGCATACAATATTAAAGCACACAAATGTGGAATGCTATGTAAAGACTTTTTATATAGAGATTGTTAACCAATCAGAGCTTTTATGGAAATGCTTATGTCTTGCTTTATAATGTATCTTAAAGTAATGACTTTTGAGGGAAATCTTACTTAAGTAAACAAAATCATTTAAACTTTAAATTAACACTTTAAGGTTTTCTTACTAGTTATGAGTATTAAAGAAGAAAACAATTAGCATTTTTGAATAACTATTCTACTAGAAGGTGGAGACTTATATATTTTGTAATATGACATCATATTACAGGTGGTTCACTTCTTAGGGTTTCGCAATAAGGGGAAATACAAGTAGTATTGCTTTTATGGGAGTGGTGTTTCTTAAGATTATAAGTGAATAGAATCACTTACTTATTTTAGAATTAATGCTTATATTTTATAATCATGAGAAAGGTATTACTTAAAATATTTAAGAACTTTTTTAGATTTTTAAGTGAATTCTTAGATAAAAGAAATAGTAGATATTATCTTGGTGATTTTTATAAATGAGGAGAATCCTCAAAACAAACAATATACTCTTTGTTAACGATTTTATAATTGATAAAATCTTATTAAGAAGATTAAGATACACTTAATTTATAAATGGTGATTTTAGGATATACATCTTAAAATGATTAGATCTATTTTTACTTCACTTGAACATCAATTGAACTTGTTATTACACTTTTAGACTTTAAACAAATAATAATAAAGATATACGCAACGTTTTATAGTTTTTATTCATTAAAATAAAAGAAATAGGTTTAATTCAAGTTATTAGAGGATTAGGTTTTTATTTACTTCAAAAGTGTAATATTATATTTTTAACTTGTAGTTATTATTTTTGTGAACATTTTGGTATATTATTAATATTTTTATGATTTATAAATAATAAGATATGATTTTTATAAGTTTTATCACTTTATAAAGACTTAATAAATAATAATATTTAGTTAAGTGACACAAAAATATATGAAACAAGTTTATAAATGTATATTTGTTTTTCTAAGAATTTTGACATCTTAAATTTTTTTTTTTGAATTTTTAAATAATAGCATATGCTTATTTAAGATTTATCCTTAATAGGGTATTTACTAATTAATAATAATTATATTAGTTAAGTTGGAAATAAAGTATGATAATAGGTTTAGATTATAGGATTTATTTTTCTGAACATTTTGATATATAATATATACTTTTCTAAATTATAAATCAAAAGCTATTGAATTTACAAGATTTAATCATTTTATCTAATTTCTGGAAAATATTTATATTTGAATTTATAATGGTTTATATTTTTTTACTAAACATGGACATGTTTTTATCACCAAGTCCTAATCTAGCTAGGGTCACTGACCAGTGGGGATCGGGTTAAACACAGCAACATCGCGGGGAATGACGTGGGTCTGACGTCACCACGACGTTAGCCCGGCCTCCACCACCAGATCGTGCTTGCCGGCGGTGATCGACGGCATCCCCACACGCGCGGTTGGGTGCACTGGAAAGAGGACGATGCGGCGAGGCTAACTATGTGTGCGCCGCTACGATTTGGTCCTCGGAGCTTTGACATCGACATCGGCCGACAGCGGCAAACGGTGGGGCGCGGTGGTAGGGTAACTCAGGCCACTACAGAGAGCGAGAGGGGTATGTGAGGATGGAGGAGCTCACCATGAATGTCGTGGAGAGGTCGGTGAGGCCAGAGATGGTCGGGAGACGGCGAATCGACAATAATGGCCACGGTGGCCGGCGGGATGCCGAGCTCGATTCCGCGCTGCTCACTACGTGCCTGCTTGCAAAGCTTGTCGAGGACAAACAAGGAGACATCGGCGCGTCCAGCGGTGGCTTCAGTGAGGCACGGGGTGCTCGGAAACAGCGAGGACGATGACCTCGGCGAGCTAGGGTTTTCTCAACCGAGTGTAACAGAGAGGAGGAGAGCAGATGTGAGGGAGGGAGTGAAGGGATGAGGATGGAGAGGCTCCACGGTAGCATTCTTATTTCCTCGGAAGACGACGGTGTGCATCACGGTGGTCCAAGCTTGCTGACGACGGCGGACGGCATCGCCGAGCACACACAGCTGCCTGTGTGTGTGAGGATGATGACGATGATGGCTTTTACATAAAACCCCCTAACGTTTCTACAAATCAACCCACGGTCCACCTGTTGTACCACCTGTTTGTGAGACAGAAGGAGATGAACTGGTTTGATGTTTGGCCGAGATGGCTGCAACTAAGTGAGCGGGATTTTACTGCTATTGCTCGCGGGTGTTGGGGTTAAGCGGGAGTTGTTGGGCTGTGGACCGACTGATTCCTTTTTTTCCATTTCTATTTTCTGTTTGTTTACAAAACCATTTCAAATATGAATTTCTTCAAGGATTTAAATATCCAGAGAATTTGTAGGTCATGAATATTATTATATGAAGCAAGTATGACCCTCTTCTCCTCATTTCTTATTGTGCATAAAAGAAATATGCATAAATATATGAAGAATCCTTTTCATTAGGAAATATTAATAGGAATTAGGGTTTAAAGAATTACTTCTTATGTAAAGATCCCTTAAATATGATTTGTTTTTACTTGGTAATGGTAATGATTTACGATGGTCAATGATATATATAAAATTTGATTCCTACTTAACCTTATAAAGGAATTATATATATACATTATAAGGTATTAAACCTTATGGTTCATAATATGGTGGTTTGAATTTCATGGTTCTCCATATTTGGTGATTTCTCCTATTCAAACTCACTTAGTTTGTGGGGTTCAGAACTACCATAGAACAATCTTGGTTGAATCATTAAGCATGAATAACAACAATTATATTTAATGGTTTAAATTTTAGGGTTCTTAAAGTTTGGAATTTCCTTTAATCAAGGTCCACTAAAATGTTATTCATAACCATCCTACTACTACCAAAAATAAGCATGCATCATTTCTTAAACTAGTTGTTCACTACTTTCTTAAGTGTGGTTAATGTTTTGATAGAAGTCTATTATATAATGGTGAACAACCATTCTCATTCATGGGGCACATGTGATCTCAATGCCCAACAACATTTACTTAGGGTTTATAATACCACACTTACTATGGACCCTAGAGGATACACTGCCCTCAAGTTTATTAATGAATGTTGCTAGGTATCAATATTTAAGGATTGATCCTGAATTTATAATCCTGAATGATGTATCAACTTAGAGTGAGCTATAAAGATTACTTCTTAATGTGGTCTTGATGATTCCTTGAGACTAGGTTCTTATTAGGCCTAAGAGAGTAAAATGGACAATACACTCATCAATACATTCTCTCAACAGGTATTCTAATTATCTTTTAGACACTTCCTTTGACTAAGAGATACTATTCATTGATTTCCTAAAAATAGGGATTGGTTGAACTACCCTCTTGACTCTAGTATTTTAAACAAAGAGGTAGACATGGATCTTGTCATGACTTGATATGATCTTGGTTAAGGCTTCTAAAGCATCCCTACCTTAATACCTCACTAAACATATCTTTAGTTAAGGAATTACTTTCCTAAATATACTTCTTTTGAATCTCTCATCTGCTTCATTAAGATCTCTTCTGTCTAAATGATCTAGTCATCTAGCTGCACCATATCCATCATCATATGATGACATGATCATGCCACTTCAACAATATTCCTCCTTCATTCTTACTCTAGTATGAAACTTTCATTGCTAAACTACCCTTGAGGAAGTTATTCATCTAGTTAGTTATAACTTCATTGTTTCATTCTCCTAGCACTCTTCCTTTACTGCCTAACTTGCACTTCTTAACTACCCTTGATGAATCCGTCAAGGTAGTTGTTACTAACTCAATCCATTAACTCCTTTAAATCCATCTTGCAACTGCTTCCAGGGCTTACAAGATTACAATCCTCACTATATCACAAGTGATACCAATCCTTTGAAATGGGTAGGGTGTTACTCCCATAATACAAGGTTGTTCTTGTATTAGCTTGGTTAAGCTACTATGATTCCAACTACTCCATACAACTCATATGTTAGTTCATCATACTCTAGCTTGACTTCTCATGATCAAGCTAGATGATTCAGCTTACTAAGGTTTATCCTAATTTGGTATACTCGCAACTCTTCTTCAACACCTAGTCATCTATCCTCAAGTGACTTAAGAATAATGACCACCATTCCTTGATCATGCTAAACTTAGGCTTCAAACTGTCTGATCAAGATCTATTAACACTAGATAGTAGACTTGTACTAGTCTCTCTATAGTCTTATCTTGTTAAGGAAACTTACTTCAGGTTTATACCTACTTGGCTTAACAAGATTATCATTGGATTCTCTACTACTAGCTTTATCATAGCTCTATAATTACTATCTAAACTCTTGGGTTTAAATACTTCTTCTAGTTAACTCATGAGTGAGTGATACAATGCAAATGTATCTATAATTTTTTATGTTCCATGCTTGGTTTTATCCACTTTCTTGTGTTTTGTTCCAACTTTGGAGTACTTTTAATATGATTTCTTGGACTAACCTATTAACAAGAGCCACAGTGCCAGCTGCCTGATTTCTGCTATTTTTGGTTCCAGGAAAGTCAGAAAATGAATATTCTCGGAATTGGACGGGACAAAAGCCAAAGTGCCTATTTTTCGGAAGGGATCAAGTGCCAGAATATGAGACGGAGAGGGACCAGGGGGCCACCACACCACCTGGCCACGCGGCCTAGCCTGTCCCGTGCTAGGGGTGGTGAGGCCAGCCCTGGCACCCCCTCAGCCTCTCCTTCCGCCTATAAGTTGCCCTCGGGACGAAAACCCTAGGTGCCTGATAAAAAATCCACGAAAGAGTCTGTAGCCGCTGTCATCTCCATCCCTAGATCGGGAGGGATCTGAAGCTCTTCCTGGCATCCTGCTGGAGAGGGGAATTCACCCTGGAGGCCTTCTTCATCACCATGCAAGCCTCCGGTGTGATGCGTGAGTAGTTCATCCTTGGACTACGGATCCATGTAGTAGCTAGATGGTTGGTTTCTCCTCCTTTGTGCTTTCATGTTTAGATCTTGTGAGCTCTGTTCATGATCAAGATCATCTATTTGTAATTCATACATGTTGTGTTTGCGGGGATCCGATGGATATCGAGATGCTATTTCAGATTGATTATTGATTCTATCATGTCTTTGTTATTTGAGATCTAGCATGCTTTCTGTTGTTAGTAGCTATCTTGGCCAAGTAGATGCTAGCAACTCCAAGAGTTAGTATTTATGCTCGATAGTGGGTTCATGCCTCTGGTAATCTGGGGAAGTGACAGAAATCTCTAAAGTACTAGATGTGATGTTGCTACTAGGGAGAAAACAACTATCCTTTGTTCATAGAACAATCGTATTGTTTACTTTACACTTGATTAAAAGCAATAATCTGTTGCTTGCAACTTAATACTGGACGGGGTTCGGATGATAACCTGAAGGTGGATTATTAGTCATAGATGCAGTTGGATGGCGGTCTATGTGTTATGTTGTAATGCCCAATCAAGTCTCAGAGGAGTCAAGATGATTAGTATATGCATGTATTGCTTTCTCGGTGTTTGTCAATTGCCCCGCTGTAATTTGTTCACCCAGCATGTTATCTATCTAAGGAGAGACACCTCTAGTGAAATATGGATCCCGGTCCTTTTACTTTACATACAATCTACAATCTTTTACCGCTTTGTGTTTACTTTCTGCAAACTTTTACTTCTTTCCATTCGATACATTTAATCCTTTGTTTTCCGCAAAACACGGTGAGATTGACAACCTCATCGCAAGTTGGGGACAAAGTTGTGTGGCTGTGTTGTGCAGGTCTCCACGTTGCTACTAGCACCGGTAGTGCGCCCTGCCAAAGGTCAGCTAGTAACACCTTTGGGGTGTTTCCTTGCTCCTACTGGTTCGACTAAACCTTGGTTTCATAACTGAGGGAAAACTTGCTGCTATATTCATCGTACCTTCCTCTTGGGGTTCCCAACGAGCTCTACGTCGAAAGTCGAGCGCATCAGTGAGTTAACTCCTCCAACATCAAATGGTTTGATCACAACTAAGGATCTCATTCCATTGATGGTGGCTCCCTTCACCATAGCTAGTTCCTCCTCCTTATTAATTTACTTAAGGTGTTTGGAAGGTCAATATAATAGGTCAAAGGCTAAGAGTCAATAAGTGCTAGGTCAAGAATTGATCACTCAACATTGGGGATCAACTGGACACCAGGACTTGGTTAAATAGGAATGTCATCATTTAATATGATATTAAGGGTATGTGCTAGATGGTCTTGTCTTGACTTCCCTTTCTACTCTATTTGTGATAAGAGTTAATGTTTAAGAACTACCATGATACCATGGTAGGAATAACTATGGCAAGAAAGTGTATCAAAATTTAGTTATAGAGTTTCTTTACTTAAGTTATATACTTAACTTTGTATTCAGGGTTTGTGGTAGATAATACCTTGATATGATTTTTGGAATATTAAGTATTCATACTTGAGTTGTTGTATGGAATACCATGTAATGATCTCTAAAAGATCAGTACTCCTTATTAAGTAGTGTGTTGTGACTTAGTTTTATTACATTTGATCTACCCTTAGATCAAATTATATTACCCAAAGGTAAGGTTTTAGCAAAGATCATATTGAAACTTATCGCAATCAAATTGATGATCTACTTCAGTTCCACCAAGTTAAGAGAAGTTTCAATCACTTTGACAAGTTTTATTTAAAAGCGCGAAAATTATCCAGATTTTCTATGCATGAATGCAATGCACACACCTCATATCAGCTTATTTCTAAGCTCTAATGCTGGGATGTTACAGTCTCTCCCCCTTAAAATAAACTTCATCCCCGAAGTTTGCACTCTCTTGCGTTTCGGAATGAGGTATTTACTTGTATTGATCACGACATTTCTCAACTCCATTATGATCACATTTGGAGATAATTGTGGTATCCCATATCCATATCTTTTTCCTTGAATCCTCTTCATTTCGACAATATCCACTATCATTTCTAATTTAACATATAGTTCCTTTACTATATCTCTTTGGGTTTATGCCCTTACAGTCCTATTTAGAATTGGTTATGGACACATTTTGTCCATTCCAATCTGGTTTTCCTATTACACTACACCGGTCGATTTTGGAATACTCTCTTTACTCTTAAGGACAACTTACGAGTTGTTTCCTTTTAAACTAGCCCACTGAGTTTAAAATTTTATGTATACTTCGATCGTTCGTCCGGACATACTCCATCACCGACTACCTCCACCTACTGAAGACGGCAGTGGATGCCCTTGCAGAGGTCGGCGCGCCCATGTCCGATGAGGACCTCGTCACCAACATCATCAAGGAGCTCCATGAACGCTTCAAAAATTTAGGTGACATCGCCCCTCCTCACTCCATACCCCTCCTTCCTTCATTTCTGGAACATGCTGCTCCTCCATGAGATGAAGGCATCTCGGCGCTCCAGCAACACCTCCGCCTCGGCCTTCTACATCACCAAGGAGCCTGCCTCCACGCCTCCTCATGGTGGCGGCCAGTCCTCCGGGGCGGGGGGCGGCCAGCCATGGCGCCCCTCTACGAATGTCCACAACCCCCACGTCTCCGGCTATAGTAGGAACCGCAACAAGAACAAGGGGTACCGCCCCGCGGGTGGCGATCCTCCCATGCCCACGTTGTTCAATCCTTGGACTGGCGCCATCCAGATGTGGCCCATGCAGCCCGGCACCAGCAGCCTCCTCGGAACGGGTCCGCCCCCTCGAGCCCACACCCACATGGTCACCGTCAACCACGGCTACAACGCCCCTCCTCCGGGATACGGCGCCCTACCATACGATGCCCCTACGACTAGCGTCGCCCCCCACAGCCATGCCCACTTTGCCGCGCCACCAACATCGGCGCCCTCATGGGATACCGCCGCCCTCTCATAGCACTTCACTAACATGACTTTGTAGCAGACCCAACCCGAGTGGGTCATGGACAGTAGCACCACCTCCTACCTCTCATCAGACGCTGATATCCTCAACAATCTCTCTCCCCATCCCATGTACCAGCATGTTGTTGTTGGAGACTGTTCCATCGTCCCCGTCACCATGTCCGGCCATTCCTTCCTTCTATCCTTCATAATCACCCGCTTCATTTATGTCATATCTTAGTCACACCACGTATCATCAAAACGCTTATTTCTGTCCGTCAATTCACTACTGATAATTCTTGTATTGTCGCGTTTGACCCTTTTGGTTTTTTTGTGAAGGACCTTCATTCCCGGCGCGAGATCCTTTAGTGCAATAGTATGGGGAGATTTAAACGCTATCCCAAACCTCGCACCCTCACCGCCACCACCGCCCCTCATGATGTTTGGCACTATCGTCTTAGTCATCCTGGACATGACGCGAACGGTCGTCTCTCACAACATATTTTCCTCCTTTGTATTAAACAAACAAATCATAGTAATTTATGTCATGCATGTCAACTAGGACACCATGCACGTTTGCCTTTTTCTCATTCATCCACTCGTACCACCCATCCATTCATTGTGATATTTGGACATCGCCCATTCTGAGTGTTTCTGGCAATAATTATTTTCTAGTCATTCTTGATGATTTTTCGCATTTTTATGGACCATGCCACTTCACCAAAAATCCGACGCGTACGACTCGCTTGCGGCTTTTCGTTCGTTCGCTCACAGCCAGTTCAGTTTGCCTTTTATGTCCATACAATGCGATAATGGTTGTGAGTTCGACAATAAAAACCTCCACTCTCTTTCCGCTGCGCACAGCATCCACATACGCTTTTCTTGCCCATACACCTCTCAACAAAACAGTAAAGCCGAACATATCATTCACACTGCCAATGACATCGTGTGCACTCTCTTATTTCAGGCTAGTTTACCGCCACGTGTTGTCAACACCCGGATTTTTAATCCCAGATGCCCGTTATGCCATACCTCGCAATCCCAGGATTACCATTTTTGCGAGACATAACAGATTGGATATCACAGTACATCATCCATTACAAACCATACATAAGGTTTTACACAAATAAGGATCCCATGATCCAGGCTTTAATACAACAAGCAGCGGAATTAAACGATAGCGTAGCGGTGGGGTCCATCTTCGAGGCACGAGCAATCTTGTGGCGAGATAGTCCTAGTTATCATAGCCGTCCTGCCGACCATCATCTTGATAATCTCCTTCATAGTCTGGCCATGATAATAGCCAGGACAAAAGCCATGAGTACTCTTTAAGTACTATAAACTACTACTAACAAGGGTTATAATTCTAAGTTAAAGTGCTGAATTTAAAGAATAACTATCAAGTTAAGTTTGAAACCTAAGCTGAGTTCTGAAGCAAGAAAAGATAAAGTAAAGTTCTAGAATCACTTAAGTTGGGAAGCTATTATCATCTACACAACCCTGTTGTGGTTAAGTCAAAGTTCATCATTCATTTCAAGTTATTTAGAAAACATCTGACAACGAAACAGTATGGCCATTCCAACTGTCCATAACCGCGGACACGGCTATTCGAATAGTTTGACACTCTACAGAGGTGGTACACTTTCACCACAAGATTCGATACATCTGTTAGGGATAACCCTGAATCATCATACTTAGTATGCAGATAATCAAACATAACCTTCCCTTTACACACCCTAGTACAAGCACCTCTCCTATGAGCATGGCCTCCCAACCATGACCATCAGTCATCTTGGGCACTGCATAGGTGGACATCATTGAGAGGTAGCCTCAAGTCAAACCTCTCCCGTGACGGAACTAATACTAATGCATATAAATTTCTAGCTAAGCCTTACCCAATTCAGGTAATGTGGTTGTACGGTAAATTTGGAATGGTATCGCATCTGAATCCAACCATCAGTTTTATAAAAGGGTTAAGGCTCATGCCTCATTATTTTCATCATCATAAATCAATTGTGTTTCTCAACACATGTCAAAACATCTCAATAGAATGACTCATCATTCCAAGGTTTTCACAACTCATTTTCACCAAGTGTTCCCATCTAAAGTGACTCAAGTTTTGATCTATTCTAAAACACTAGGTTAAGAGTGTTCACTAAGGTGGAAAGGTGGGATAAATCTCATGCCATAGAATGACATCTAAAGGTTTCTAAGTAGGTCAAGTTTTATACTCATTATGCTACCTTCAAAATTAATTAAATAACTTGGTGTAACTAAGGGGGTAAAACTTGTTAATAAGACTTGAGGTACTAAGAGTTAAATGGGTGTGATCAAAGTATGCTTAAGGCATCTTTACTAAACTATCTAGTTTTATTCTAGCTTGCTACAATAGCTTACTAAAGCATGTTTGCAAGGGTTAGCTTGCCACTAATAGCTTGCCTTGGTTGGTGAAGTGGTTGAAGTTTTCTTCTTCTTCTTCTTCTTGGTAGAACTCCTCCTCCTCGAAGGCTTGGTCGGTACTATCGTCTAGAAATACATAGGGAGTGCATAATCACCAAACAATCCTTAACTAGGCTAAGTATTATTCTAAACCACACAATTGATGATCTATTATCATCACAAGCATCACAAGTTTAATTCAATAGTTTCAACCTTTTTATTTTGGAAAAGTAATTTCTACTCATTGAAATATCAACTAAAATTTAATATTCAGCACTAAAATATGGGATCATGTGGACACATGTCCTCACCACATATTCTAACATTTGGGAATGAGATTTAAAGGTTGGATCAATATTACTTTGGTTTAAGTTCATTATTTAATAATTTAAAGTGACTAGAAATGCCTATATAGCATTATTTTGGTACAAGTCCAAAGTCACTGCTTGTAAACCTTAATATTATTACATATTTGGATAGATATGATGAGATGTGATTTTTGAGAGTTGGAATCAACTCAAAAGCTAACTTGGTTGATTTTATAAAAATGTTTCAAGTTGCAAAAGCTTCTGTCTTCTTATTTTTATTAGGAGAAATCTATAACTCTAAATGAATTAAATCCAACGTGCTTGGATAGAGCATTTCAATACCTTTCAGAAAAAATTAGTTTCATGTAATTTGGATTTGTCAAACTCACAGAATTAAATTTTGAAACACTGGACAGAAACTATATTCTAACTAAAAAGAAAAACCTAGATTTGAATCTACGGGCTTGCGCGGGAAAGGAAATGGGCCGGCCCAGTGGCGCTACGCGGCACGGGGCTCAGCTGACAGGGGGTCCCACTTGTCAGCGGCACTTAAAACGCGAAACGGTACGCGCGCTGTGGGCCGTGCGATTAGAGGCTAGATCTACGGCTGAGGGTCATCGTCGACGACAGACGGGTCACCGGCGAGCTCGAACCCTAGCGGCTCGGTGGGGGTATACTGGGGGGGTACCAGGGCTCCAGCGGGGTCGGCGATGCGGGCGAACGAAGTGGAAGACGACGGTGAGGAGAGGCGTGGTCGCGGCGGAGCTTGGGATGGCCGGAATCAACGACACCCTTCTTCTCCAGAGGCGGCTCCGGCTCCAATTCCGGCAGGCTGCGGCTCCACTTGCTCCGGCGAGGGGTGGTTGAGGTTTAGAGAGGTGAGGGGAGTGGAATGGTGTGAGTCTTTGGTGCCGGGGAGGGCTTCTTTTATAGGCTCGACGTTGAGACCGAGCGGGATGGGCGGTCGACGGTGGCGACATGGCTACGGCGAGCTAGCGGCATGGATGGGGATTGTGATCGGTGGGCGGTTCCCTGGCGGTGCTCTAGCGCTTCAATGCGGCCGTAGGGGCGGTGGCATGCGGTCGGGGCGAGGTGGTGCTCTACGCGGCCGAAGCGGCTGTGTCCACGGCGAGCGGTGGATGTGGGGCTTTGGGCGGCGAACGGAGGTGTCTGGGGTGTTCTCTAGGTCACGGCGGAGCGGTGGGCGCGGGCTGGTGTCGAGCGGTGGCTTGTGCACGCGGGGACAGTGCACGCTCTTCGGGCGGCGTCGGCATGCTCGACAAGCTCCGGACGCGGGGGTTCCTGGCCGCTCTGCCCCCTGTCTCTGGCCTGGGGCTGGTTGGACGGTGGAGGTGGACCACTGGCTATCTCCAGGACACGGTGGATGGCGCTGGCGGCTGTGGCTTGTCAGTCACGGTGGGGTGCCCAAATGGGGGTTCGGCCTTAATGGCCATGACCATTTGGTCATGGCACAGTGTGGGGCTGGGCTAGAGAGGGTTAGGGGGAGTAGTGGAGAGGTTTTTGGTGGCAATTTGGGGAACAAGTTTGGCCAGAACACTATTTAAAATAGTGAAATTTGTTTAGTTTGTAATCTGCCTGCCAAGTGTTTGATGAAATGGCCGCAAGAGAAAAGTTTTGACTTTTGAGTTCAAAATTTTTGGGTAATCTCCACTAGTGCTAGGTAGTCTCTGGTTGCAAGGGTTTTGAAAATGGAGCTCAAATACATGGTTTTTGAAATAGGGGTGATCTATGCATATGCATTAGATTCAATTTTAAACTGTCATTTAAAATAGTTAACAGAAGGTTTTTAGTAGATAAAAAGGTGGGCCTTGGTACCTCATTATGTGTACTAGTAAGGGGTGCAAAGATCAAGAATTGTTTCTGTTAAGAATTGAGTACTAGGAATAGCCAAAGTAGGCATGAGAGTTAAATTTGTCCAAATGACCATTCCTTCATTTTAATTATTTTTGATTTGATTTCTTTTAGGAAAAGTTTGGGAATGATGTAGATGATGTTTAAATCACCTAAGAAACATTTTAGAAGCAAAGGAACACACAATCATGGCAATTCAAAACAACTCCTATTTTAAATGCACACATATATGAATGATTTTATTTTAAATTTGGAAAAGTTTTTGTTAACCCCATTTTTGGATGACTTGATTTTGATAAGCTTGGATTGAAGTTTTGGGATGTTACAAAACTTCCCCCCTTAAATAAAATCTCGTCCCGAGATTTACAAGAAAACTAGGAACTAAAGAGATCTGGGAACTCTGTTCTAATGTAATCCTCGCGCTCCCAAGTGGCTTCCTCCTCGATATGGTTGCTCCACTGAATCTTGATAAACTTGATACTCCTGGTCCTGGTGGTTCTGTAGGCTTCTTCTAAGATACGAATGGGCACTTGCTGATAGGTCAGGTCATTGTTGATTTCTACTACTCTGTGATCGATATTCTTGAAAACTTCAGTCTTCTCAGGCACTTCCAAGCATTTGCGAAGTAATGAGATATGGAACACAATGTGGATGGCTGACATCTCTTAAGGCAATTCCAGCTGATACGATACTTCTCCTCGGCGGTTCAGAATCTTGAAAGGTCCGATATATCTGGGAGCTAACTTTCCCTTCAGACTAAAGCGTTGGGTTCCCTTCAATGATGAAACCTTGAGATATACGAAATCTCCGACATTGAAAGTCAGGTCTCTCCTCTTGTCAGCATAGCTCTTCTGTCTGGATTGGGCGGTCTTGAGGTGCTCACGAACTTTGTGAACTTTCTCTTCTGCTTCTCGGAGAATGTCGGGTCCAAAGATCTGACTCTCTCCTACTTGCGACCAATTCAAAGGGGTACGACACTTTCTTCCGTATAGGAATTCAAATGGCGCCATCTGCAAACTAGCTTGATAACTGTTGTTATATGAGAATTCTACGAAGGGCAGACAGTCTTCCCATTTTGATCCGTATTCCAACACACAAGCTCTAAGCAGATCCTCCAAGATCTGGTTGACTCTCTCAGTCTGTCCATCTGTTTGCGGGTGATACGCGGTACTGAAGTTTAACTTGGTTCCTAATCCTTCCTGAACTTTCTGCCAAAATCTTGAAGTAAACTGGGTTCCTCGATCTGATACGATGGTCTTGGGGGTTCCATGCAGACTAACAATCCTAGCAATGTACAGCTCTGCTAGTTTTGCACTCTGGTAGGTTGTCTTGCCTGGTATGAAGTGGGCTACCTTGGATAGTCTATCAACTATGACCCAGATTGAGTCATTTCCCCTAATAGAAGTAGGTAAACCGGTGATAAAATCCATTTCGATGGAATCCCATTTCCATTTTGGAATCTGCAATGGTTGCAACAATCCTGCAGGTCTCTGATGCTCTGCTTTGACTCTTTGACATATGTCACATTTGGCGATGTAGCTTCCGATCTGATATGGGGTGGCCCGATCTTCTCAGTAAGCGGATGGCGATGATGATGGTGGATGATAGATAACTAGTGCGTAGCTATGATCTCTCCGCCGATCCACGATGCCAGGTATAGTGAGCTCGAACCTTGTAGGATATTCACAACACCACACTCTTGCGCACGCAGACGTGACCACGAACGGTAGTCTGCAATCTACTAATTCCCAATGGAACAACAAATCACACTCAATTATAGTTGGTAGATTCGAACACAGGGTAATTCCAGAGGTTCTATGAAAGAAACAACTCCAAAATATTTTAACATGGTCTAAACCCTAACTTGTGATGGCTACAGAGGTTTATATGAGGGCTGGGGCTTCCTCCCCTCTAAACGGGCCTAAAAACAGCCATAACTTGGCCCAAACTGACTCGGTTCGACTCAAACTGATACATACCGACCCATATATGGGTTCGGCCTTATTGGCACGCAGTCCAAACGTCGTGGAACACCTCAAACATGTAATTCTGGGTGCGCCATCTCTCTCTCTTGCTCATACGTGATTTCCTCATTGCCTCCTAGTGCGCATGCCTCCCGCTCCTCCCTCGCGCACTTGTTGATATTGGAAATCAGCGCTTGTCCTTCTTGCTGCAACTCTCCTCCTCCTCGCGCAACGCTTGTGTTATGAATAAACCTGATCATACAAATATGCATAGACTTAGGTAGTATAAAGTTCTCATTAAGTAAAACATCAGGTTCAATTAAGAGTGAATTCACCTGTTGCTCAATCAGCTTTGCACGAGCTCTTGTAATGGGTCCAATCCTGATTTCATTGGATTTGTTCTTTGCAGCAACATCTTCATTGTGAATAGGAGTAGGAGATAGTGGAATAGTATGGATGTCCTCATCATCTCCCCCCCTTCAAAAGGCGTCGACCTCGACGCCCCAAGGTCTTCTCCAGCATATGGTGATAAATCAGCAACGTTGAAGCTGTTGCTAGAACCACCAAACTCCTCAATAGGTATATCAACTGAGTAGGCATTATCATTAATTTTGGCTAGCACTTTGTAAGGACCAGCACCACGTGGCTTCAACTTGGACTTGCGAAGTAGTGGAAATCTGTCCTTGCGTAGATGCACCCAAACCATATCTCCAGGCTCGAACAACACTTCTTTTCTTGCTTGATTCCTTGCAGCAGCAATGTTCTTGCCTTTCTTCTCAATAGCCTCTCGAGTCTTCTCATGTATTTTCTTCACATAATCAGCATGTTTTGATGCCTCCATATCAACTCTCTCATGTAATGGTAGAGGCAACATATCAAGTGGCGTCAATGGCTTGAAACCATACACCACCTCAAAAGGACAAAGCTGAGTAGTTGAATGCACAACCCTGTTGTAAGTGAACTCAACATGTGGCAAACACTCTTCCCACTCCCGCAGATTCTTTTTAATCATGGTCCTTAGCAGCTGTGACAATGTTCTATTCACCACCTCCGTTTGACCATCTGTTTGGGGGTGACATGTAGTACTGAACAGCAACTTCGTTCCTAGCTTCCCCCATAAGGTCTTCCAAAAGTAGCTCATGAACTTCACATCACGGTCAGAAACAATCGTCTTTGGTACTCCATGTAATCTCACGATGTCCCTGAAAAACAGGTTAGCAACATGCGACGCATCGTCGCTTTTGTGGCAGGCAATAAAATGAGCCATCTTAGAGAACCTATCCACTACCACAAATATAGAATCATGACCTCGCTGAGTTTTAGGTAGACCTAGCACAAAATCCATACTAATGTCTTCCCATGGAGTAGTAGGTGTAGAGAGAGGTGTATACAAACTGTGAGGCTTCAGCTTGGATTTCGACTTGTGGCAAGTAATGCATCTGCTCACAAATCTGTACACATCACGCCTCATCTTGGGCCAATAAAAATGATCAGCAAGCATGAGCAATGTCTTCTCACGCCCAAAGAGACCCATCAAACCACCAGCATGTGATTCCTGCACTAAGAACAAACGCAACAACGATTCTGGAATACATAGTTTGTTAGCTCGAAAAAATATCCATCATGTATATGATACTTATCCCATGCGTTTCTAAGAGCACATAAACGATATGGTTCAGCAAAATCATGGTCAGTTGCATAAAGTGCACGAATAGCTTCTAATCCAGGAATTTTAACATCAAGATTGGTAATAGCATGTTCTTCCTAGATAGAGCATCAGCAACAACATTCTCTTTTCCCTTCTTATAATTAATGATGTAAGGAAAAGACTCAATGAACTCAACCCATTTAGCTAATCTTCTATGCAAGTTTGATTGAGCTTTCAAGTATTTCAATGCTTCATGATCAGAATGTATGATGAATTCCTTTGGCCACAAATAATGTTGCCAAACTTCAAGTACTCTCACAAGGGCATACAATTCTTTATCATAGATTGAATAATTCAAACGAGCACCAGTCAATTTCTCAGAAAAATAAGCGATAGGCCGACCCTCTTGCATCAACGCCACCTATGCCTATACCACTAGCATCACATTCAACTTCAAATTGCTTTGAAAAATCAGGTAATGCAAGCAATGGTGCAGAAGTAAGCAAACGTTTCAAGGTATCAAATGCAATGTCTTGGGCCGCGCCCCATACAAAAGGAACACCTTTCTTTGTCAAATCATTTAATGGTGCAACAATGGTGCTAAAATCTTTCACAAAGCTCCTATAGAAACCAGCGAGACCGTGGAAACTACGCACTTGACTTACATTCATTGGAGTAGGCCAATTCTGAATTGATTCAATTTTAGATTGATCTACCTCTACTCCATGCTTAGAAACAACAAATCCTAGGAATATGACCTTATCTTTTGCAAATGTACACTTCTCAAGATTAGCATACAGTTTATTATCACGTAACACTTGCAAAACTTGTCTAATATGAGTGCAATGTTCAGATTCGGTGTGGCTGTATATGAGTATATCATCAAAGTAAACAACCACAAAACGACCAATAAACTCTCTCAAAACATGATTCATCAAACGCATGAAAGTACTAGGTGCATTAGTAAGACCAAACGACATAACTAACCACTCATACAAGCCGAATTTAGTTTTGAAAGCAGTTTTCCATTCACCCCCTTCTTTCATCCTAATTTGATGATAACCACTACGCAAGTCAATTTTAGAGAAAATAGCAGCACCACTCAATTCATCGAGCATATCCTCTAAGGGTGGAATAGGATGACGATATCGAATAGTGATGTTATTAATCGCTCTACAGTCAACACACATGCGCCATGTACCATCTTTCTTAGGAACTAAAATAACAGGAACAACACAAGGGCTAAGAGAAACACGAATGTACCCTTTATCCAGCAACGCTTGTGCTTCTGAATTTCCTTAGTTTCTTCGGGATTAGTCCTGTAGGGTGCACGGTTGGGAAGTGTGGCACCAGGAATCAAGTCCACTTGATGTTCTATACCACGCAATGGAGGTAAGCCTGCGGGTACATCTTCTGGAAACACATCCCCAAAGTCCTGCAAAACAGACGAGACACCAAGAGAAATAGGGGTCATGTCGTTAGAAACCAATACCTCGCCCTTATACATGAGCACAAGTGGCATGGCTGTAGGATCCTCACGAAACTCTCTCATATCTTCCTTAGTGGCTAATATCAATAAACCAGGCGCTCTCTCACTTTTCGTTATATCACTCAATTTAGGCTCAATTACATCAGGAACAGCTGTCACGCAATCTCGCCGAGTGGTAGTATCTTCCTTCAAGTTCACCTCTATCTTCTGGCGAGAATCATTCACAATTTCTTGTGGTGTCATTGGCTGCATAGTAATCTTCTTTCCTTTGAATTCCAAGTGATATGTATTGGCTCGGCCATTGTGTTGCACATGGCGATCATAGAGCCAAGGCCGACCCAATAGTAGGTGACAAACAGTCATAGGAACCACATCAAAATCAATAGAATCTTTGTATGGCCCTATTTGAAAGTTCACTCGTACCATATGATTTACCTTCATCTCACCATTGTTGCTCAACCATTGTATGTAGTATGTCTTGGGATGAGATAAGTATGTCAAATTTAGTTTGGCACAAAGTTCCTTACTTGCAAGATTTCTGCAGCTACCTCCATCAATAATGACCTTGCAAGCTTTGTTTGGTCCAACTAGAGCTTTTGTTTGGAACAGGTTGCAACGCTGGGATTCCTCAACCGGTTGCACACTAAGTACATGTGAAGATACGACAATCGTGGGTGCACGCTCAGCATATCCATCAGCACCAACCTCGCCGTCATCAATATCATCATCAGAAGCTTCATCTCCACTTTCTACTTCACCTTGTTCATTAACAAACATAACCTTGTTGTTTGGACAATCCTTCTTGTAGTGACCTCTACCTCCACAAGTATGGCACACCACATCACGAGTACGTGCAGTAGACATGTTGGAACCCGAGCTAGCAGCTGGGGCAGCGGGTTTCCGAGCATTAGAACGAAACGAAGGTGTACTTGCTAGTTTGGCCGATGGTGTAAACGGAATAGCAGCTGGGGGCTTGACTATAGGAGGAATAGATCTGGCCGAATATCTGCTGGAGGATGGAAAATGAGCGCGTGACTTCGCCTCTTCTGCCAACTGGGATTCAGCCTCTCTAGCATGGTGCAATAGCTCATTCATGGTCTCATACTTGTGATGACGCACTATGCTCTTGATTGGCAACTTCAGATTGTTTAGGAATCGTTGCATGGTCATCTCAATAGACTCGCGAACTTGAGCACGCTGCATAAGCATCTCCATCTCCATGTAGTACTCATCAACTATCATGGTGCCTTGCTTCAGTTGCGTCAATTTATCAAAAACTGATCGCAAGTAGTTGGTTGGTACGAAACGAGCTTTCATGATTTGTTTCATCTCGCGCCAATCCATCACAGGAAGTTCATCGTCCTCCCTCCTATGTTGCACAAGAGCATCCCACCAACGCAAAGCATAACCATCAAATTCAGATGCTGAAAGCTTGACCTTCTTATCTTCTGGATAGTCAAATAAGCGCCAGAGTTTCTCAATCTTCAACTCCCATGTGAGGTAGTCTTCAGGATCAATGGAACCATCAAACTGAGGAATTGAGAATTTTGGCTTTCCCAAACCATCATCAGCAGCTTGGTTAGGCACACGTTGAGCACGCCCAAGAGGGGCAAACCCACGGCCATGAGCAGGTGCATGGACAGGGGGAATAGCACGTCCCCTGCCAACATGTGGACCAGCATCCATAGCGCTACCCTCATCAAAATCATCAAAGGCATCATCATGTTGAGGATCTTCCCTTCTATGTAAGGCGGCTGTCAAACCCTCAATGGACTGCTGCAAAGCGGTGACATTGACATTGAGCGTAGCCACTTGCGTTTGAATAGTATCAACCGTTCCAACATGCTGATCCAATCTCATATTCATATCATGGAGATTCTTGTCAATGGCATCTGTCGTGTTAGTAAACACACGTGTCAAGTGGGACTTCAAAGCCTCATATTCACGCCAATTAACAAGCTCCTCATCCTTCTTTTTCTGCATCACAACATCATCATCACTAGAAGACATGATTAGTAGGTTAGTGCAAAAATCAAAATCTGTATGGTGGAACTCTCACAGCTCACTCACAACTAATAAGAAAGGAGATCTTACCGTTCCAAAGTGAATAGAGATGCTCTACCAAACAAAATCAAAAACTGATGCACTGATGTGATGAAGTGAATATCAAAGGTATAGAGAACGATCACAGGGCACACAGGGTATTTATGGTGGAGCTGTAGGTATGGTATCCTAACTACACCGCAAACAAGTCCTAGTGCTGATCGTATGACAAAGACCCACGGAAACACACACGATGGAGATAAATGGGGCAATTGCAACTATGAAAATGAGCTCAATAAAGTAAGGTATGTCGGAGGAATGCTCGTGTTGCAATGCACAAGGAGAGACGCTAGCAATGTGTCAACGAAACGGGCACAAGATTGCTAAACTAAGCACCCCGCAGAGCACTAAGCACGCTAGTCTCGTAGGATAGTTTTAGACACAAACAAAGGCTTACTAAGGCTCACAAGGATAGATACGCTATGTGGACTCAGTAAAAAAAATAAACAAAAAAGAAATTTTTTTGACCTGAGAATTGGTCTCTGCCACGGCAGAAAAACGGCCTAAAATCCTGCCGCGGCAGATTTTTTTTTCTCGTATGAGGGCAGACCGGTCTGTGGTGAGGCGACGGTCCAAATTTTTTTTTTCTTCACGCTGGAGCACAGACCTGTCTGCGGTCAGGCGTGAGGCAGCGAGCCAATTTTTTTTTTTCGACTTGCCAAGCAGTACGCAACTAGGACTCTTTACTTGGTCGGATCTGACTTGATGGTAGCGGAAAAAGATGGTGGAAAACAACTAGAACAACTAGAAAACAAATATACGAAGAACAGATCTAAATCTAATCGAATAGAGGAACTCGACCAGCAACTGTTACTCGATTATGATGTAATCTAGGTTATGGCAACTCGTTTTGTGGGGCTTTTTCTGTATAGGATGAAAAACACTCTCTAATCTATGGATGGATTGTGGATTGCTTACCGAGGCAACGAGGAAATCTGATACCAAGATGATATTGCTCACCGAGTAAACCCGGTAGCTCGATACCAAGATGATATGGGGTGGCCCGATCTTCTCGATGGCGGATGGCGATGATGATGGTGGATGATAGATAACTAGTGCGTAGCTATGATCTCTCCCGCCGATCCACGATGCGGTATAGCAGATCTCGAACCTTGTAGGATATTCACAACACCACACTCTTGCGCACGTAGCCGTGACCACGAACGGTAGTCTGCAATCTACTAATTCCCAATGGAACAACAGATCACACTCAATTATAGTTGGTAGATTCGAACACAGGGTAATTCCAGAGATTCTATGAAAGAAACAACTCCAAAATATTTTAACGTGGTCTAAACCCTAACTTGTGACGGCTACAGAGGTTTATATGAGGGCTAGGACGTCCTCCCTTCTAAACGTGCCTAAAAACAGCCATAACTTGGCCCAAACTGACTCGGTTCGACTCAAACTGATACATACCGACCCATATATGGGTTCGGCCTATTGGCACGCAGTCCAAACATCGTGGAACACCTCAAACATGTAATTCTGGGTGCGCCATCTCTCTCTCTTGCTCATATGTGATTTCCTCATTGCCTCCTAGTGCGCATGCCTCCCGCTCCTCCCTCGCGCACTTGTTGATATTGGAAATCAGCGCTTGTCCTTCTTGCTGCAACTCTCCTCCTCCTCGCACAATGCTTGTGTTATCAATAAACCTGATCATACAAAGATGCATAGACTTAGGTAGTATAAAGTTCTCATTAAGTAAAACATCAGGTTCAATTAAGAGTGAATTCACCTGTTGCTCAATCAGCTTTGCACGAGCTCTTGTAATGGGTCCAATCCTGATTTTATTGGATTTGTTCTTTGCAGCAACATCTTCATTGTGAATAGGAGTAGGAGATAGTGGAATAGTATGGATGTCCTCATCACGATCTCTCTCTTCATCTTGTGCCACCAAAATTGCTCTTTCAAATCCTGATACATCTTTGTTCCTCCGGGGTGGATAGAATAAAGAGTATCATGAGCTTCCTTCATGATAATTTCCTTCAGCTCCGAATCTGCTGGCACACAGATACGTCCCTTGTACCACAGTACACCTTCTTCGTCTTTGGTGAATCCATGTACTTTGCCTGTACCAATACGATGTTTGATTCCGTCGATACTTTCATTCCCCTCCTGGGCCTCCTTGATTTGGCTAATCAAAGTGGGTTGAAGTTCAATGCTAGCTAGGAATCCTTTGCTAACTAACTCAGTCCTGAACTGCTCCAACTCCTCATACAAACTTGGTTGCTTCTCTTTGATCATGGTGTTCAGCCTACACGGCAATCTTCTAAGAGCATCCGCTACCACATTGGCTTTGTCGGGGTGATAGTGAATGTCAAGGTCATAATCCTTGATTAACTCTATCCATCTTCTTTGCCTCATATTTAACTCCTTCTGGGTGAAGATATACTTCAAGCTCTTATGATCTGAGTAAATCTCACAGCGATTACCCATCAAATAATGACGCCATGTCTTCAATGCTAGAACCACCGCTGCTAGCTCAAGATCATGGGTCGGATAGTTCTGCTCATGCTGCTTCAGTTGTCGAGACAGATACGCGATGACTTTGCCTTCTTGCATCAATACACATCCTAGACCAATCTTTGATGCATCACAATATACATCAAACGGCTTCTTGATGTCGGGCATGATCAAAATTGGGGCTGATATTAATCTCTTCTTCAGCTCCTGGAAACTAGCTTCACACTTGTCTGTCATTCAAACTTCTTGTCCTTCTTCAACAATTGGGTCATTGGTCGGGCTATGCTCGAGAATCCTTCTACGAATTTGCGGTAATATCCCGCTAATCCGAGAAATGGACGAACTTGGGTTTGATTGGTTGGGGCTTCCCATTCTTCGACATCTTTGATCTTGCTGGGATCAACAGAGACTCCTCTGGCAGACACAATATGTCCTAGAAATCCTACTTCTTTCAGCCAAAACTCACATTTGCTGAACTTGGCATATAACAGATACTCTCTCAGGGTTTCTAGGATGATTCTCAGATGTTGCTCATGCTCTTCTTCTGACTTGGAGTAGATAAGGATGTCCTCGATAAACACAACTACAAACTTATCTAGGAAATTCATAAAGATCTTATTCATGAGATTCATGAAGTAAGCAGGGGCATTGGTTAATCCAAAAGACATAACCGTATACTCGTATAGACCATAGCGAGTAGTAAAGGCGGTCTTCGGAATATCCGTTGCACGAATCTTAAGTTGGTGATGACCAGTCCTAAGATCAATCTTTCAGAATACCTGAGCTCCAGTCAACTGATCAAATAGATCCTCTATCTTTGGCAAGGGGTACTTGTTCTTGATGGTGACATCATTCAACTTTCTGTAGTCTGTACACAGACGGTTGCCTCCATCTTTGTTGTCGACTAATAACACTGGTGATCTCCATGGCGATGCACTTGGTTGAATCAAGCCGGTTGCTAACATGGCATCCAACTGCTTCTTCAGTTCTACTAACTCTGAGGGGTTCATGGTATAGGGTCTCTGGGCTATAGGTCCGGTTGTTCCTTGGTGCATATCCTGGTGAGGGGTTGGGACGGTACTTCTGGTGACTACTAGATCCAGACTGCTGCATCATATGACGCTTGCGGTTGTCGTTTGCCTGGTTAATCTTCCCTTCCATCTGAATGGCAGAGTCAACTAGCTCTTCAAGATCCTGGAAACGGATGTTGACGAGGACAGTCTGCATCTCATCATGCAGTCCGTTTAAGAATCTCTCTTTCTTCTTGGCCTCCGTGTTGATTTCATCCGGTGCATATCTGGTAAGTGACAAGAATTTGTCACGGTACTCTACTACAGTCAATCTTCCTTGCTTCAGTTCACGGAATTCATCTCTCATCCTGTTGACAAGACCTTGCACGCGTGGCCCGAACTTGACCTTGAATGCTTCCCGTGTCATCACCTGGCCATGGTTCATGTTGCGGACGCTATTCCACCAAGCTCTTGCATCTCCCGCCAGATAGTGGGTGGCGAAGAGAACTTTCTCATTCTCATCAACTCCTGCAACTTCGAGGTTGTTTTCCATGGTCTGTAACCAGTCATCAGCATCTAATGGGTTTTCAGATTGGGGGATTGGTGTTCTGAAAGTTTTTGAGTTTAGATCCATGGTGATCCTGATTTCCATGTCCTTGGTTGTTGAGAGCCATTTGGGCGATCTGCTGCAATGTCGCTAAGTTGGCTTGACGCTCGCCCGCTTGCTTCACGGTCCGATGAGATTACAAGATCTGTAGCATTGGGTCCTGCGATGAGCTGCTCCCTCCTTGGTTTCCACGAGTCATCTGAAGATTGAGATAGATATAGGGGTAAGAGGGAAATTCTAAGGTTCATGGTTTTGGGTTTTCAAAGCTACAACTTTGAGTTAGACTCAGGTTTTTCAACTAACTTCATTCTCATTCATTCAAGCAAGCACACGATACAACACACACCACAACAATCAAAGGGGAAAACAGATGGTTTGAAGAACCATTCTGCAAACTACGATACAATGAGATGATACATCTCATGCTACGACAGTGCTCTAGTGCATCTACTCATCGTCAATGAAGTCGGAGTCTTCATCATCAGTGTAGAAGTCCACAGCATCCTCTGCTAGAAAATCGTCATCGTTGCTGAGGTAAGAATCCATATCTCCCTGGATGTCTTCACCCTCATCATCTTCTTCTTTGGCGGCAAGCGAGCTTCCTGCTCCTTGACGGTCTTCTCGAGGTCAGACACCTTCTTGTGAAGACGGGCGATGGTGCGATCCTTCTTTGCACGCTGGCAACAGAGAGACTGGCGATCTTGGACGAGCAGTGCGAAAGTCTGGGCCTTCTGGTCAGCGATGGCACGGTTCTGGTTGGCTAACTCTCTGGCATTGTCCAGTTCCTGCTGTCGGTCATGAAGAAAGAAGTCAAGGTTCTCCACTTGACGCCTCAACTCTGGGTGACTTGGCATCTCCATCGGCATTCCCATGAAGTCACGTCTTGCATAGTGGGCAAAACGGGTTCCTTGAATCTTGTTGACGCTGAGGGCACATAGACGTGCGAGAGCTTCATGCATTGCCCTGGCTAATCCATCTAGCCAGTTGTTTTCTCTCACAGAGAACTGAATTCTTCCAGAAGTTGGTGCTTCAATGCTTCCTCGAAGATCTGCGGTGACTAGCCATTGTAGGTATCCTCCTGGGGGTCCTGGAAGTTGAGCTCCAAGAAACTCCGGATGTGGGCGTCCCAGTAATTCTGACAGTGAATCCAGATCCCTCTCGAAGATCAGCTGACCTACGTTTCCCAACTGGTAAAACTTGTTGAACCGAGTCTCCATCTACAAGAATTTAGGATGAGGAAATTAGTGAAGTGATCAAGTGTGTCAAATTTTAAGTAGTAATGTATGAATTTTGAGGAACATGTATTTTTGAGAAAGAATGAGTTCACAAGGGTAAGAGGGGAAATAGTTTTTCATAAATACTCACTTAGGTTTTGAAGCTAAGTTTTTGGTTTGGACGTCCATTCTAACTAGGGTCTCCTATGGTCAGGATGGCTCTGATACCAACTTGTCAACACCCGGATTTTTAATCCTAGATGCCCGTTATGCCATACCTCGCAATCCCAGGATTACCATTTTTGCAAGACATAACGGATTGGATATCACAGTACATCATCCATTACAAACCATACATAAGGTTTTACACAAATAAGGATCTCATGATCCAGTCTTTAATACAATAAGCAGCGGAATTAAACGATAGCGTAGCGGTGGGGTCCATCTTCGTGGGCACGAGTAATCTTGTGAGGCGTATAGTCCTAGTTATCATAGTCGTCCTGCTGACCATCATCTTGATAATCTCCTTCATAGTCTGGCCATGATAATAGCCAGGGACAAAATCCATGAGTACTCTTTAAGTACTCGCAAACTACTACTAACAAGGGTTATAATTCTAAGTTAAAGTGCTGAATTTAAAGAATAACTATCAAGTTAAGTTTGAAACCTAAGCTGAGTTCTGAAGCAAGAAAAGATAAAGTAAAGTTCTAGAATCACTTAAGTTGGGAAGCTATTATCATCTACACAACCCTGTTGTGGTCAAGTCAAAGTTCATCATTCATTTCAAGTTATTTAGAAAACATCTGACAACGAAACAGTATGGCCATTCCAACTGTCCATAACCGCAGACACGGCTATTCGAATAGTTTGACACTCTGTAGAGGTTGTACACTTTCACCACAAGATTCAATACATCTGTCAGGGATAACCCTGAATCATCATACTTAGTATGTAGATAATCAAACATAACCTTCCCTTTACACACCCTAGTACAAGCACCTCTCCTATGAGCATGGCCTCCCAACCATGACCATCACCATCTTGGGCCTTTGCATAGGTGGACATCATTGAGAGGTAGCCTCAGCTCAAACCTCTCCCGTGAGGGAACTAATACTAATGCATATAAATTTCCATCTAAGCCTTACCCAATTCAGGTAATGTGGTTGTACGGTAAATTTGGAATGGTATCGCATCCGAATCCAACCATCAGTTTTATAAAAGGGTTAAGGCTCATGCCTCATTATTTTCATCATCATAAATCAATTGTGTTTCTCAACACATGTCAAAACATCTCAATAGAATGACTCATCATTCCAAGGTTTTCACAACTCATTTTCACCAAGTGTTCCCATCTAAAGTGACTCAAGTTTTGATCTATTCTAAAACACTAGGTTAAGAGTGTTCACTAAGGTGGAAAGGTGGGATCAATCTCATGCCATAGAATGACATCTAAAGGTTTCTAAGTAGGTCAAGTTTTATACTCTTTATGCTACCTTCAAAATTAATTAAAGAACTTGGTGTAATTAAGGGCGTAAAACTTGTTAATAAGACTTGAGGTACTAAGAGTTAAAGGGGTGTGATCAAAGTATGCTTAAGGCATATTTACTAAACTATCTAGTTTTATTCTAGCTTGCTACAATAGCTTACTAAAGCATGTTTGCAAGGGTTAGCTTGCCACTAATAGCTTGCCTTGGTTGGTGTAGTGGTTGAAGTTTTCTTCTTCTTCTTCTTGGTAGAACTCCTCCTCGAAGGCTTGGTCGGTACTACTGTCTAGAAATACATAGGGAGTGCACAATCACCAAACAATCCTTAACTAGGCTAAGTATTATTCTAAACCACACAATTGATGATCTATTATCATCACAAGCATCACAAGTTTAATTCAATTGTTTCAACCTTTTTATTTTGGAAAAGTAATTTCTACTCATTGAAATATCAACTAAAATTTAATATTCAGCACCAAAATATGGGATCATGTGGACACATGTCCTCACCACATATTCTAACATGTGGGAATGAGATTTAAAGGTTGGATCAATATTACTTTGGTTTAAGTTCATTATTTAATGATTTAAAGTGACTAGAAATGCCTACATAGCATTATTTTGGTATAAGTCCAAAGTCACTGCTTGTAAACCTTAATATTATTACATATTTGGATAGATATGATGAGATGTGATTTTTGAGAGTTGGAATCAACTCAAAAGCTAACTTGGTTGATTTTATAAAAATGTTTCAAGTTGCAAAAGCTTCTGTCTTCTTATTTTTATTAGGAGAAATCTATAACTCTAAATGAATTAAATCCAACGGGCTTGGATAGAGCATTTCAATACCTTTCAGACAAAATTAGTTTCATGTAATTTGGATTTGTCAAACTCACAGAATTAAATTTTGAAACACTGGACAGAAACTATATTCTAACTAAAAACTACGGGCTTGCGCGGGAAAGGAAATGGGCCGGCCCAGTGGCGCTACGCGGCACGGGGCTCAGCTGACAGGGGGGTCCCACTTGTCAGCGGCACTTAAAACGCGAAACGGTACACGCACCGTGGGCCATGCGATTAGAGGCTAGATCTACGGCTGAGGGTCGTCATCGACGACGGACGGGTCGCCGGCGAGCTCGAACCCTAGCGGCTCGGTGGGGGTCTACTAGGGGCGTACCAGGGCTCCAGCGGGGTTGGCGATGCGGGCGAACAAAGTGGAAGACGACGGCGAGGCGAGGCGTGGTCGTGGCGGAGCTTGGGGTGGCCGGAATCAACGGCACCCTTCTTCTCCAGAGGCGGCGGCTCCGGCTCCAATTCCGGCGGGCTGCGGCTCCACTTGCTCCGGCGAGGGGTGGTTGAGGTTCAGAGAGGTGAGGGGAGTGGAATGGTGTGAGTCTTTGGTGCTGGGGAGGGCTTCTTTTATAGACTCGACGTTGAGACCGAGCGGGATGGGCGGTCGACGGTGGCAACATGGCTACGACGAGCTAGCGGCATGGCTGGGGATTGCGATCGGTGGGCGGTTCCCTGGCGGTGCTCTAGCGCTTCAATGCGTCCGTAGGGGCGGTGGCATGCGGTCGGGGCGAGGTGGTGCTCTGCGCGGCCGAAGCGGCTGTGTCCACGGCCAGCGGTGGCTGTGGGGCTTTGGGCGGTGAACGGAGGTGTCTGGGGTGTTCTCAGTGTCGGAGGCGAGCGGTGTGGGCGCGGGCTGGTGTCGGCGGCTTGTGCATGCGGCATGCTCGACAAGCTCCGGGCGCGGGGGTTCCTGGCCGCTCTGCCCCCTGTCTCTGGCCTGGGGCTGGTTGGACGGTGGAGGTGGACCACTGGCTATCTCCAGGACACGGTGGATGGCGCTGGCGGCGGCTGTGGCTTGCTGTCGCTGGTGGGGTGCCCAAGTGGGGGTTCAGCCTTAATGGCCATGACCATTTGGTCATGGCACAGTGTGGGGCTGGGCTAGAGAGGGTTAGGGGGAGTAGTGGAGAGGTTTTTGGTGGCAATTTGGGGAACAAGTTTGGCCAGAACACTATTTAAAATAGTGAAATTTGTTTAGTTTGTAATCTGCCTGCCAAGTGTTTGATGAAATGGCCGCAAGAGAAAAAGTTTTGAATTTTGAGTTCAAAATTTTTGGGTAATCTCCACTAGTGCTAGGTAGTCTCTGGTTGCAAGGGTTTTGAAAATGGAGCTCAAATACATGGTTTTTGAAATAGGGGTGATCTATGCATATGCATTAGATTCAATTTTAAACTGTCATTTAAAATAGTTAACAGAAGGTTTTTAGTAGATCAAAAGGTGGGCCTTGGTACCTCATTATGTGTACTAGCAAGGGGTGCAAAGATCAAGAATTGTTTCTGTTAAGAATTGAGTACTAGGAATAGCCAAAGTAGGCATGAGAGTTAAATTTGTCCAAATGACCATTCCTTCATTTTAATTCTTTTTGATTTGATTTCTTTTAGGAAAAGTTTGGGAATGATGTAGATGATGTTTAAATCACCTAAGAAACATTTTAGAAGCAAAGGATCACACAATCATGGCAATTCAAAACAACTCCTATTTTAAATGCACACATATATGAATGCTTTCATTTTAAATTTGGAAAAGTTTTTGTTAACCCCATTTTTGGATGACTTGATTTTGATAAGCTTGGATTGAAGTTTTGGGATGTTACACGTGTTTAGGTAGAAGCGCTTCACACCGCCACTCACATCCTAAACCGTCTCCCCACCAAAACCATCACCGTCCCATCTCCCTACTTCGCCATCCATAACACTAATCCTGACTATTCATCAATTCATGTTTTTGGTTGCCTTTGCTATCCAAACATCGCCTCCACCATGTCCCTTAAATTATCCCCTTTGTCGTGCTGGTGTCACTGCAGATGCTATAAGATGGCTAAAGTTGGGGCCGGATGGACGCTAGTGGATCCGAGGGGGGATAGCACGATGGATACCTGATGAGTGCATATTTGCATCATGTTTTATATTATTATTTTGCATTATAGATGTAGGATCTTGGAATTTTATGGCGCTCGCGTGCACATTTTATGTATGTTTTCACCAGGATCAGGACAGATGATGGATCCAATGGATACAATTATTGAAGCAGTTGTACTATGGAGAAAAGGAGTCAAAAACAACGTAAATTACTAGAAGAAAACCCAGAAGCGAACAAGGGAGGCAGAGATCCCAATGACCAACTATACGGCAGGAGCAACTCTTCCGCCCGTATAGCCCCGGCCGTATAGTTAGCGCCGCCTCCGCCTCGTCAAATAGTTTCACCCCGTACAATTGGTTCAGAGAGACGACATATAGAACACCTAGAAATCGCAAAAACCTCACCTCCGGAAGGCATCTGGAGGGGGAACTCATCCGCAAGGGATCCATCTTTGCCCTGCGTAGATCCGGGAGGCTAAGGCATCGATCTTCATCATCCACCACTGCATCACCACCATCTCCATCCATCCCATCTACATCTTGTCTAGATCTTGTTGTAATTCCTATACTCGTTGTGGATTTATACAAGTACTATTCATCTATGATTGTTTCCATTATCATTACCATGATGTTGATTGCCTTCATGTCTGAGTAGATCATTAGTTCTTGGGGAGATGGAGAAACCCTAGTATGAGATTGAAATAAGATAAAGTCTATTATGATATTCATCACTGTGACCATGTGTTAGATTCTCTACATCTTGATGTTGAGAGAAGTCGACCTCTCAATATTTGCCTCTCATGGGGACTTGATGGAGGGAACTACTTGTTGGTAGACGGAGGCGTGCTAGCACTTACAATGACTATAAAGCTGTTGGCACTCCTTACATATCAACTTGGGAAATTGAGGACACTCACTGAACAGTATCCATGCCATGGGATACGTCCTACGGGATTACGTCCCTTAATAGCACAGTAATTCGATTGATGTCGATTGCTGACTGTTGTGGTTATGAGGATGATGTGAGCAACGGTTGTTTTCCTATTCGTCTAGATACGGAGTTCCTCCCACACATACATAGTTGAGAATGTTCATGATGATAATCTTTATCTTAAATCTTTACAATACTAGTGGTGTATCCGCTACTCCCTAAGAACACCATTTCCCTACTGCGGTTCCAATCTTTCTTACATACGCGATACTTACTTTATATATTAAGTTATTTTGCTTTACTTTATTATTGCTCTTATACCCAAAACCCCAAAACACCTTTTTACACAATACTCGCATTTTATCTTGTTACTTAGAACTTTATCTAGCATTTCTATTGCAATTTATATCTCAAGAATTATTAGACTTCAGACTCCTGCTCCCTGTGGGATCGATATCTTTATTTTGAAACTAGCTACAAACAATCTGTGCACTTGCAGTCATCAAGCTATTTTCTGGCGCTGTTGCCGGGGAGCTAAGCGCTGTAGGTTTTTTAGTTTTTGTTTATTTATTTTTGTCTTGCTAAATTTTGTTTTGAGTTATAGGTTTCCACCAACTTTATGGAGTTTGAGCAAATGACTAGTGCTAACCCACTCAACCACTCTGGGAAGCCTTATGATATTTATAAAAGAGACAACTCCAATAAGAAGATAAGGGGGTTTGAAATAAATCCTCTACTACTTAGTATTCTACACAAGAAGCAATTTACTCGAGATGAAGAAGATCCTGCTCCACATGAGCATATTGCATGTATTAAAGATATATGTGGCACTTTTCTATTGACGGGATATACCGCTAATGAGGTAAGGGTTAAACTGTTTAGTCAAACTTTGACAAGTATAGCTCTCTCATGGTATAGATCTCTACCCCTTGAAGCCACTACTACTTGGGATAATTTAGCATGTGAATTTCTATCAAAACCTTTTGGAATCAGGCGTCTTATAATGACTTGGAAGAATCTTTCTAATGAAGGACTAGTAAGACCTCATATTAGATTTAAAGATTTACTACGACTATGTCCTCATCATGATTTGCCTGAATGGTATTTACTACATATCTTTTATGGCGGTTTAATTGAACCTAATAAAATTGAACTAGACTCTTTCGCGGAAGGAGCCTTTATGAATCTTCCTATACCTAAAGCTTGGGCTTTACTTAATAGAATTCGTGATCATAGAGTTTCATGGAATTTTGGTCTAGGAAGTGAAGGAGGCGTAGAAATAGAGCATGATTGTATTCATGACTATAATAAAAAAGGCCATGTTAAAGAATTGTCTAAAAAACTTTATCTGGATTCAGATCTTGTGTTGCAAGTTGTTAAAGCTTTTATAGAACATATTAAAGCTCCAAAGGAGGGTCCAGTCAAGTATGATTCGCCACCCAAACCAGAAAAGAAAAGAGAAGATTAAGCAACACTTGCCTCTGTAGAACCAATATATGAAGTGCCTTTCCCTAACACTGCACAAAAGCATATTTTTGAATATGGACAGGTCAAAGCAATACAGGAAAAGAGGGAAGAGGAAAGCATGCCAGAAGTTGTGGAACATCTGAAGGAAACCAAAGATGAAGAGGTAACCAAGGAAGCAATTATGTCTATATACTCACATTGTAACATAGTTGAACTTGATGTAGAGAATAAAACAAAGGTAAAAGATATGGGTAAGTGATGACCCACAAGTATAGGGGGTGTATCGCAGTATTTTCGAGGGAAGTGAAACCCAATTTATTGATTCGACACAAGGGGAGCCAAAGGATATTTATAAGCCTTAACAACTGAGTTGTCAATTCAGCTGCACCTGGAAACAATCTTGCTCACAACAGTTTATCAGTAGCAACAGTTTTGTCGTAGGAATAGTAAAGTAACAGCAGTAGTAAAAGCAAAGACAGTAGTAACAATAGCAGTAAACAATAGGATTCGAGTGCGGTAGGCATAGGGATGGATGGACGGGCGTTGCATGGACAAGACAATCCATATAGCAATCATAACATAGGGCAATTGCAGATAAATAAGATAAAGCATCCAAGTACTAGATAATCCTAGGCATGTGTCCCATATATAGTCATACGTGCTCGTAATGAGAACTTGCACAACATCTTCTGTCCTGCCAGCCCGTTTGCAGCGGGGCCTCAAGGGAACTACTGGCAATTAAGGTGCTCCTTTTAATAGAGCACCGGAGCAAAGCATTAACACTCCGTGAACACATGTGATCCTCACATAAAAACCATTCCCTCCGGTTTTCCCGATTTCTGTCACTTCGGGGCCATTGGTTCCGGACAACAACGTGTGTATACAACTTGCAGGTAACACCAAAAACAATACTATCATAATGAATCAATAACATGTTCCGATCTGAAATCATGGCACTCGGGCCCTAGTGACAAGCATTAAGCATAACAAGTCGCAACAAAGTCATAAAGCACTAATAGAAGATAATAGGCACCATGCCCTAACAATCTGATGCCATTACATGAACGATCTCATCCAATCCCTACCATCCCCATAGCCTACAGCGGGGGATTACTCACTCATTGATGGCGGAAACATGGATGGTCGATGGATAAGTGATGGTGATGATGATGGCGATGATCTCCTCCAATTCCCCGTCCCGGCAGGGTGCCAGAACGGAGTTTCTGATGTTGTTTCGTGGAATCTGGTGGTGGCGGCGGAGCGGAACTCTTTCTAAAAAATGTCGAACCCCCCTGAGTTTTTAGGTCAGAAGGCATCTTATAGGCGAAGAGGGAGACCGAGGGGGTGTCTGGGGCGGCCAGACCACCCCCTGGCGTGGCCAGGCCTAGCCCGCGCGGCCAGGTGGTGTGGCCTGGGCCCAGCCCCCCTCCGTCTCGTATTCTGGCTCCGGGAGTCTTCTGGTGAAATAGGATTTTTGGCATATTTTCTGGGATTTTTCCTGATAGTTGATTTTCTTCACAAAAACTAGACACCGAGGCAATTCTGCTGAAAACAGCGTCAGTCCATGTTAGTTGCATCCAAATCACACAAGTTTAGAGGAGAAACAATAGCAAAAGTGTTCGGGAAAGTAGATACGTTTTGGACGTATCAACTCCCCCAAGCTTAGCTTATTTCTTGTCCTCAAGCAATTCAGTTGAAAACTGAGTGCGATAAAAGAACTTTCACGAACACATTTGCTTCATATGATGTATATATTCTCAGCATGTGATCAACTACTTAGACAATTCATAATAAGGAGTATGCAACTAAGTTTACTTAATAGGCATTGCAAGCTATGAAGATATTCCAACTCAAAAATAATAAGTAGCATGAAACGTAAACATAAGCAACATTACAATGCTCATAACAAGGTATGATAGAGTGGTATCTCGCTTGCCTTTGATTATGAATGCCAAGGCACCTCTGGAGTTCAGGTGAAGACTAGAAGTAAAGATATTAAAGATACAAGCATCAAAGTCATCACACAAATAATCAAGTTTTGAGACAAGCACATTACACTAAGAATGACAACTATGCTCTCAAGAAGGTTCTCATAGAATATGTGGAGACTCAACAAGGAAATGAAACGGTTTTGAATAGTTTGAAAGGCTTCCAAATGTTGAAAGTATGGTACTCATTAGCTTTGAGCTCTCATTGCCCCTATCATAAGCATATTTAATATGGTTAAGGTGAAAGTGAGGTCCAATCTGAGTTATATGCTTGACAGACTATGAAGTGGAAATCCCATGTCCCTTGAGTACGAGGGTCGCTCCTCATGCTACTCAACTTTAGTTACCGGTAAGTTCTTGTCATCGTAAATACGTGCGTATCATAGAGAACCGCCAACGGGGTACCCCTTGCCTGATGATACGGAAGAATCCCCATATCAAAATGACAAGGCAAGCAGACAATGAGTATCTCAACAATCTTCTTATTTACCACGGGAAAATGGTGCTTTTTCTCTCTTTCCTCTTTTCTCAAATCTCTTTTTTTTTCTTTTTCTCAATAGCTATCTCTCTCTTTTTTTATAAGAAGAATGCTTCATAGATACTTATTATGGTTACGCTGCAGGTTTCCACCATGACAGCATGGGGATTAGATCGGCGGCCCAGGCGTTTCTCTAACACACATACATAACTCCATGAACTTACAAGCTCCCCTTTTATTTCACACCGACGACATCCACAAACAAAAGAGCATGGTATCAACTGGGTATATATTTACAAGTGTTCAAAGCGTTCCCCATGACAGCACGGTTCTGCTATCCCCAGCCTATAATTTGCAAGCATATAACTTTTATGGACAGTCACAATGGTTCAGGTTTATTAAGTGCAGGAAATAAAGTGTGCCATCAAGTTCGTGAGAGCTTTACTAACTAACTTTCTCATAACAAGCAAGCATTTTATTCGAAAGAAAACAATGCATATTGAATATGCACGGAAAATAGCAAATGATGCTAATAGGTAGGTATGGTGGACATATTTGGCAATATTTGGTTTTAGGGAGTTGGAAACATGAGTAAAACATACTCAGTGTAAGTGAAGGCTAGGAACAGTAAGGGAGCGACAAACGAGAGAGCAATAGCTGTCATAATCATGCTTGCAACAAAACAGGACTAATCATGGCATGAAAGTGATTCAAGACCCTCAAGGAAAAATAGTTCATCGAGGCTTAACTGATTATTTCAGTCATATGCATGCATGAGCATGTGCCAAGTCAATTCAAATGAAACATTCAGAGGAGGATACCACGGTGTCATACCAAGTTATGAATAGAGTAATGCAAACAAACATTCATAAGACATGCTACAAACTTTAGCAAGCTGGAACTAATCATATGAAAGCAAGAACTACTAAGCATCCATAAATAACATACACCCTACATGAACAGACTAAGCATGCCCACAATGATGAGTATATGTACAAAAATGAAAACAAATAGATTTCGTTACCAGCCTCTTACCACACCTCAAGTTGTCATTAATCCTCATTATTGCCCTTCACTTGTGTGGCTTGAATAATAATATGAAACCAAATCCCACTGAGAACTGCTGAACCCTGCAACAAACTCACAAAATCAAAGAAGAACAACAAATATTTTTGGTGTTTTTCATTTTTAAAACAAGAACCAAAAAGGAAGAACAAGCACAGCAAAATCTTTTTGGGTTTTTCAAATAGTTCAAACAAAGCAAAAAGGGAAAAACAAACCAAGGCAAAAAGAAGAAGAAGCAAACAAAGAGAAACAACAGAAATATTTTTGGTCTTTTTTGTGTTTTAGAAAGCAAAAGCAAAGATAGAACGAAAACTAAAAGGAGAACGAAACATGAATATACAAAGTACCGACAAAACATGATAAGGAGATGAGTGCGATGTCGGTGTACCTCCCCCCAAGCTTAGTCTTTTGGCCTAAGTGGGTATCAATCCAGGTATGAGTAAGGGTTCCAAGCAGGCGGGTCATGATAAGAATGATCATAGTTGGGCCCTTGGGAGGAAGAAGAAGCTCTCCAATCATAGATAGGCTGCTGATATGAAGACTCCCCCACATTCGAGGGCTGGACCGAATCATCCGTGACCTCCCTTCTAGTATCCTGCTCCTGTTGGGAGAGCTCTCCCAAGTACGTATCAAACTCCTCCTCCGTGAGAGACCATACTACCCTGTTATCAAGGTTAAACAAAACATGTGCAGGCAAAAGAACAACACGCTCGGACTTGCTTCTTCTCCAACCAGCTTTGAGAAAAGTTATTTCATAAGACAACTCACTCAAACTAGCCCACGAAGAAACAAATTTATGTTGTATCATGGAATTAAGATCAAGCCTTTCTATGGGAAATTGTAGGTCTAGATGATGAGGCACTAAACCATGCAATGCTAGTAAATGAGAAGCAATGAGGCCCCCACAAATTCTACCTTTCTCGCGGTTAGCAGCAAGACGGAAAGCTATCAAAGAACCCAAGTTGTAAGACCTATCTCGTTTAAGAGCATCAGAGATGAATGCTAGATCATATGAAGATAACTTATTGGCAGTTTTCCTAGCAAGAACACACTTGGCAATAAAGTAGGCAAAGTAGCAAATGGAGGGGAGATGAATGTTACGGATTTTCCCACTCTCCTTCGAGAAGCTGCTCCCTTGGCAAATTTCTGCGTATAAATCCATGAGTGGCGCAGGTCGCTCTTTAATCCTTCCACGTGATCCCCACTGAGGTACCTTAATAGCTGCACAAAAGTCATCGTGAGAAAGGTCGATAGCAATATTGTAAATTTTGTAGTGGACCATGGGGTTAGGCAAAGAGTAACTAAATTGAAAGTCCTACACCACAGACATGGTTAGCTTCACAAATTGACAAGGTTCATCTTCCAAAAAGTGCTCCAATCCTGCATTAGAAACCAAAGTGTGGAAATCCTGGAGAATTCTTGCAGCTTTCATGAACTCAGAGCATGGATAAATGGAAGGAAAAACTTCCTACTCCCGGTGAACCTTCATAACCTCAGGCACCCATAGTTCACGTTGGTTTAGTTGATGCCCATTCATCTTCTATTCTGAAATTTAAACACCTATTAAACAAGTGATTGCAAAGTGAATATAATGAAGGGCACTACTCATAGGGACTTGTAAGAGGCCTAAACATGCATCAAAACTATATCTCTAAGAATCAAACAAGCTTACAAGATCTCATAACATGTCACCTACATCAGCAAAATACTCAAGATATAAACCACTAAACACAAATCTACTTGGACAAGAGGAGGAGTCACATACCGACGAACAAATGCTCCAAATTTCAGCAGCAAAGATGGGCTGAGCAAGGAGATCGAAAAATCAAGGGCAAGCACAGCAAGATCACAATTTTGAGCAATGGAATGGTGTTTGCTCGGGAGAGAGAAGAAAGTGGCAAGTGAGAGAGTGAGTGGAGGGCCAGGGGTGGCCCACACCATAGGCTGGCGCTCCCTAGGGCTGGCCGCGCCACCAGGTGGTGTGCCTGCCTAGTGGGCTCCCCTGATACCTCCCAGGCACTCCTCTGCCGCTTTTTTCACGTAAAAATTTAATATGAATTTTCTGGAATTTTTCGAGACACTTTATTTTTGGGCAATTTTCAGGCATAGATGAATGATTTTCTGACAGAAAGATTTTTTTTTTGGAATGATGCAATGACAAAACAAGGCTAGAACTACAGAAGTTCTAAGACACTCTAATAATAAAGCAACTAACAACAGAAAAGAAAACTAAACGAAAGCAAAAACTAAAATGGATAGAAAAGAAGTAAGCGGAGATAATCATGGTGAAAACATTGTTTTGCTCAATGAAATACTTTTTTTAATAAGGTTGATCAGGTCTTGTTACCAAAACAATTTTATATGAGACAAAACTTTATATTCCACTAATGATTATGTTACCTCAATTTTGATAGCAATGGTCCCAATCATAATAGTTTCAAATTTTTCTCTTGGTATGGGACAATATATTTCTCCAACTTGGATGCCCTCAACATGTTCAATTGAATTCAAACCATAAGTACTATCAATCTTCTTGGGGAAATAGACAGTATGTTCCTTGTCATTAACATTGAAGGTCACCTTTCCTTGATTACAATTAATAACAGATCATGCAGTATTAAGAAAAGGTCTCCCAAGAATAATAGACATATTATCATCTTCAGGCATTTCAAGCACAACAAAATCAGTTAATATCAAGCAATTACGAGCCACTTGAACAGGTACATCCTCGCAAATACCAACAGGAATAGTGGTAGATTTATCAGCCATTTGCAAAGATATATCAGTTGGTATTAATTTTTCTAGTTGAAGTCTCTTATAGAGAGAGAAAGGCATAACACTAACTCCAGCTCCCAAATCACACAAAGCAGTTCTAACATAACTATTCTTAATAGAGCAAGGGATAGTTGGAATCCCTAGGTCTCCAAGTTTCTTTAGAACCTTACCATTAAAGGAATAATTAGCAAGCAAAGTAGAAATTTCTTCATTAGGGATCTTCCTTTTATTCGAGACAATATCCTTCATATACTTTGAGTAAGGAGACATTTTAATAGCATTAGTCAAAGGAATTTGCAGGAATAAAGGTTTCATCCACTCACAAAACTTATTATAGTGTTCATCTTCCTTTGACTTGTGTTTCTTATCAGGGAAAGACATAGGTTTTTGGACCCAAGGCTCTCTTTCACTACCATGTTTCTTAGCAACAAAATCTTCTCTAGTGTATTTAGTATTCCTAGTGTGCTTTTCAGGTTCTTCTTTAACTTTTTCTTCATTAGGAACATCATTTTCTTCATTACCACTTTTGGTTTCAGCATCAGAGACAAATATACTATTAGGATCTATAGCAGGTTCAGAGGGTTCTACAGTAGTTTTATGCTTCTTTTTTCTTTTCTTATGAGTAGTACCACTATTTTCAGCTTGTTGAGAATCCTGCTCAATTCTTTTGGGATGCCCCTCAGGATATAGAGGATCCTGGGTAGCAGCACCACTTCTAGTTCTAATTTCATAAGCATGTTTTTCTTTAGTAGCGTTAACTAGCAAGTCTTTTTGCACTTTAATAAGTTGATCTATTTGAGTTTGAACCATTTGAAAGTGTTTAACATTCATTTTAACATCATTAGAGGTTCTTTCCATAATATCCTTTAACTCAACAATAGCTCTAGTGTTTTCCATTAGATGATTTTGCACCCTTTTATTAAAATTATCTTGTTTAACGATAAAAATATCTAATTCTTCTAAGCATTGATCAGGAGGTTTAGAGTAAGGGATATCACTTTCATCAAAGTGTTGGAGAGAGTGTACCTCTATAGTGGATGAATGGGGAATTGGCTTACATAGTTCTTCTATAGGAGGTAAATTCTTGACATCTGCAGCTTTAATTCCCTTCTCCTTCAGACATTTCTCAGCTTCCTTCATCACTTCATCATTCAATTCAATAACTCCCCTCTTCTTAGATAATGGTATAGGCGCCGGTATAGCTGGTTCAGGTATAATTACTTCATGTATAGCTGGTTCAGGAGGAGTCCGATCTTCATAAGTCTTGCTTATTTTAGCCATTAATTCCTCAGCTTCCTTGGGAGTCCTATTCCTGAAAACACAATTAGCACAACTATCTAGGTATGTCCTAGATTCTTCGGTTAGTCCATTATAAAATATATCAAGAAGCTCATTCTTAGGTAATGGACTTCCAGCCTGTGCATGAATCAAAGCACAAAACCTTGCCCATGATTCAGGCAATATCTCTTTCTTTCCCTGTTTAAAATCGAAAAGTTCCTGCAAAATAGCATGTCTAGCACTAGGAGGAAAATTTTTCTGCAAGAAAATACTAATCAAGCAATCAGGGATATCAATAGATCCAGGAGGTAAATTACTAAACCAAGTTTTAGCTTCCCCTTTTAGTGAAAAAGGGAAAATCTTAGCAACAAAGTAAGTACGCATCTTAATATCATCAGAAAACAAGCCACTCATGATAGAAAGCTCAATCATATGTGTTACCGCACTTTCATTCTTAGTCCCACAAAAAGGTTCTTTCTCAACAATAGCTATGTAAGATAGATCAAGAGAGAAATCATAATCTTTATCTTTAATGTTTATGGGAGAAGTAGCAAACTTAGCAATAGGAGACAATTTGGGTCTAATAGTACGCCTCTCAAGGAGACTCTTAGCAGCGCTCCTATCATGGGTGTTTTTACATTATTTAATAAATTCATCGGTCATCTCAACATAACCATCTTCAATACCATAACTCTCAGTAGACTCAGGTGAACTAACAGGTGTAGTAGTGTCTTCATTAGGAGTTTCGGTATTTCTAGCTATAGTTCTAGCAATCGTAGCATCTAGGAAAGGACCGAATGAACCACTCTTATCAAGCATAGTAGAAGTAGCATCATAAGTATCAGAAGTTTCAGATTCAGCAGTAGTAGCAGTGTGTGTAGCATGTGTATGTGGTGGTGTAACGAGCTTACTCATAACAGATGGTGAATCAAGAGCAACAGAGGTGTTCAGAACGTACCTCTTTTTGTAGTGGATGGTAAAATAGGAACCTTGCCATCACGAGACTTACCCATGATGGATGGATGGCAGCGAACAATAGAGAATCCAAGTGAACTTGATAATTAAAGCTATGCTCCTCGACAACGGCGCCGGAAAATAGTCTTGATGACCCACAGGTATAGGGGGTGTATTGCAGTATTTTCGAGGGAAGTGAAACCCAATTTATTGATTCGACACAAGGGGAGCCAAAGGATATTTATAAGCCTTAACAACTGAGTTGTCAATTTAGCTGCACCTAGAAACAATCTTGCTCACAATAGTTTATCAGTAGCAACAGTTTTGTAGTAGGAATAGCAAAGTAACAACAGTAGTAAAACCAAAGACAGTAGTAACAATAGCAGTAAACAATAGGATTCGAGTGTGGTAGGCATAGGGATGGATGGACGGGCATTGCATGGACAAGACAATTCATATAGCAATCAGAACATAGGGCAATTGCAGATGAATAAGATAAAGCATCCAAGTACTAGATAATCCTAGGCATGTGTCCCATATATAGTCATACGTGCTCGAAATGAGAACTTGCACAACATCTTTTGTCCTGCCATCCCGTTTGCAGCGGAGCCTCAAGGGAACTACTAGCAATTAAGGTGCTCCTTTTAATAGAGCACCGGAGCAAAGCATTAATACTCCATGAACACATGTGATCCTCACATCAAAACCATTCTCTCCGGTTATCCCGATTTCTGTCACTTCGGGGCCATTGGTTTCGGACAACAACGTGTGTATACAACTTGCAGGTAACACCAAAAACAATACTATCATAATGAATCAATAACATGTTCAGATCTGAAATCATGGTACTCGAGCCCTAGTGACAAGCATTAAGCATAACAAGTCGCAACAAAGTTATAAAGCACTAATAGAACATACTGGGCACCATGCCCTAACAATCTGATGCCATTACACGAACAATCTCATCCAATCCCTACCATCCCCATAGCCTACAGCGGGGGATTACTCACTCATAGATGGGGGAAACATGGATGGTCGATGGAGAAGTGATGGTGATGATGATGGTGATGATCTCCTCCAATTCCCCGTCCCGGCAGGGTGCCAGAACGGAGTTTCTGATGCTGTTTCATCGAATCTGGTGGTGGCGGTGGAGCAGAACTCTTTCTGGAAAAATGTCGAACCCCCCTGAGTTGTTAGGTCAGAAGGCATCTTATAGGCGAAGAGGGGGACCGAGGGAGTGTCTGGGGCGGCCAGACCACCACCCTGCAGCCAGGCCAGACTGCGGCCAGGTGGTGTGGCTCGGCCCAGCCTCCTCTCATCAGAGATTCTCTCCGACCCAGCCCCCTCCTCGTATCTCGCTCCTCAGTCTTCTGGTGAAATAGGAATTTTGGCATATTTTCCGGGATTTTTCCTGATAGTTGATTTTCTGCACAAAAATTAGACACCAAGGCAATTCTGCTGAAAACAGCGTCAGTCCGTGTTAGTTGCATCCAAATCACACAAGTTTAGAGGAGAAACAATAGCAAAAGTGTTCGGGAAAGTAGATACGTTTTGGACGTATCAGTAAGCCTATTCTTCCCTGCATATTTAAAGGAACCTCTCATTACGGTTTATGTAATCTTGGCACCGAAGTTAATGTTATATCTTATGATTTCTACCTTAGAATACTTTCCTTATAATTATGGTAGCCAATAAAAACCGGCTACAATTGAAAATACTGATATAACAATTATGCTAGCCAATAAAAACCTTAGAATTCCAATGGGAGTAGTTGACAATGCAATTGCCACAATTGGCAACAAAAACTTTCCTTCCGATTTTGTAGTTGTTGATATGCTAGCTAACACTTTTTGCCCTATTATATTTGGAAGAACCTTTTTGGGTGATATAGGTGCCTATGTTAATTTCAAGAAGGAGATTGTGTCTCTTAATCTTGGGGGAACGGAAAATAAATTCCATTTTTCCAAATATAAAGATAGACCTCCACAAATACAAGAAGAAGAGGAAGAGAGAACTACTGAGGAAATGGCGGCTCTTTTCTTTGGTAATCAGGAAGAAGAAATAAATGAAGATCCAAATTTCAAAGAAATAGTTATGGAGGATAAGTCCCTAGAAGAACTAGAAGATGAATTCGACTCACTTCCCATTTTGGGTCCTCCAATTGATGAGGCTTTTGAAGAGCCAGAAAAGAGAGGGGACGGGGAATTACCACCCCCAGAGTTGAAGACTCTACCAGATAATCTTAAATACAGGTTTTTAGATGATACCAATAAATTCCCTGTTATTATTAGTGCTAAACTTTCAGGTGAAGAAGAAGAAGAACTCATGACGATTCTTAAGGAGCATCGCCAAGCCTTTGGGTACTCAATGGATGACTTGAAGGGCATTAGTCCCATGATAGCCGTCCATCGAATATTCGTGGAAGAAGGTGCAAAACTAGTTGCAGAATTTAATAGAAGATTAAAGCCTAAAATGAAAGAAGTGGTAAGGAAATAAATTGTATGCCTACTGGACACAGGTATAATTTATCCTGTTAAAGAAGGTGATTGGATAAGTCTTGTTCATTGTGTCCCTAAGAAGGGCGGTTTTACTATTGTTCCTAATGAAAACAATGAACTAATACCTACTCGAACTATTGTTGGGCACATGATGTGCATAGACTTCAGGAAATTAAAGAAAAAAACTAGGAAAGATCACTATCCATTACCATTCATAGATCAAACTTTAAAAAGGTTAGGAAACCATAATCATTTTTGCTACTTGGACGGATACTCTGGTTTCTCTCAAATAGCTATTCATTCGGATGACCAGCTTAAAACAACTTCCATAAGTCCATACGGTTTACATGCTTACCGACGTATGCCTTTTGGTCTATGTAATGCTCCAACTACTTTTCAATGATGTATGGGTGCTATTTTTGCAGATTTCATAGAACTTATAATGGAAGTATTTATGGATGACTTTTCTGTCTATGGAACTTCATTTACTAGTTGCTTGGATAATCTTAAGAGAGTTTTGAAGTTACTAATGCTCAAATGTCCCATTCATGAGCTCCCCAACAATATTATTATCAATAACTTTTATGCAAGTCTCCCTCTACATGATAAAGATTTATTGGATGCTTCTTGTGCTGGATCATTCACTCACATGGAAGAAGAAGCTAAATGGGATCTTCTAGATCGTATTCAAGACAATGCTGAAGCATGGGAGAATGACAAAGGTAGAAAGTCAGGTATAAATTATGATTATGAATGCATTGAATCTTTTATGGGAACTGATGACTTTCAAAATATTAAAAATGCTTATGGTCTAGACTCTCATGCTATTGCTTCTTATTTTAAGGCTTTTGCTTCCTATATTGAAGTGCCTAAAAAGAAGTGGAATAAGTATCATGAACCTTATAAAGATGTTGCTAAGAGTGTTCCTGCAAGAAATACTGAAGTTTATACTGCTAATCATGTTTTACCTGAACCTTATATTGAGAAAATGCCTTTTCCAGTTAAGGTAAAGGAACATTCTATGATGGCTAGTATGGTTGATGAAAGTATGAATAAGGCTGTTGAACCTGATAAACAAATGGTTGATGAACCTATAATAGTAAGTGTGAAAGACTTTGTCACTAAGTATGAGGAAGAGGGACACTATATCCATTGTAAGGATACCTCTAATATTGTTTCACAAAGTAGTGTTATGAGAGCTAGTATTCCCGTGTTTATTGTTAGAATAAGTAATCATTGCTATGATAGTCCTTGTGATAGCTATATTGTTAAGTTTATGCATGATACTGAAAGTTATTATGAGAGAGGGAAAAGTGTTCTTATGCATCTCAATAATATCAAGTTTCCCTGTTTTATGTTGAAAGTTTTTATGTTGCACTTCTTTTGCCTTCTTATGCAAGTTGCCTTTGGTTTCAATAACTTGTTTGTTTACAAAATCCCCTTGCATAGGAAGTGGGCTAGACTTAAATGTGTGTGTTTTTGCTTCTTAATGCTCTCTTCCGCTTCAAATCATATCCCTATGAGAGCTTCTTCAAAATTATCATGCCCATCTTAATGGCTATAAAGAAAGAGCTTTATGGGAGACAACCCAATTTGTTTTTGCTTTCAGTTTGTTTTTGTTTATTTGAGTCTTGGAAGTTATTACTTCGGTAATAATGGCTCCTTATCTGTTTTGTTTGGTTTTTTGTGTCAAGATCAACCTCTAATGAGGGAGAAGTAAGATTTGGGGAAGTTGCTGTCCCGAAACAGATTTTTGTGCTTCACCGTAAAAATTCGTGAGAGATCTCTGTATGTTGGATTGAGCTGTAATTGTTTGTGCTTCTGCCCCAGGTTGTTATTTAACTTTCGTTAGTTTTGCACTTTTTGATTTGAGCAACAGAAGATTTTTGAAAAAATTGATCTTTACCTGCTGGTCTGTTTTGACAGATTTTGCCAATCTTGCATTTGCTTCTTTATTCGATTTCCTTTTTGAATTCTTTTTGGGTTTTCGGAAGGAGTTGCTACAGTAGCTTTTTTTTTATGGTTTTCAGTTGAAGTTGGACTCAAAAGGTTTTATCTCTTCACTTATACTAATGTTGCTAATGATAATTGTGTGAAGTTTTGTGTGAAAGAAATTTCCAGGAAGAGGAGACAATGGTGTAATAAGAAAGAGAAGGGTTTTATGATTCAAGTAATAAGTGTATAAAGATGAAGATATCAATGATATTGAAGTAATGACTCCGGAAGAATCTACTATATACAAACTTAGAGACCTGCAGAGTCTGTTTCCAAATAGGTAACAGTTCTGGTAAGAAAAGTTCCGCAAAAATACAATCCAACTATATTTTGCAGTTTTCAGTCAATAAGGAAAGCTACGAAGTGAAAAAGGGATGAAACCGGAGCCAGGGTGGCCCACACCACCCCATGGCGCGGGCCCACCCCTGGCCGCGCCACCAGGTGGTGAGGCCACCCAGGACTCCGCCTCCGACTCGTTTTCTCCTAGTACCTTCCTTTTGATATGAAACTTCGTAATATATAACCCCCGGATCTCCCGAGGTTCGTATATCGTGTTTTCGCCGTGTTTTTGTTTAGATCTGTTTCTTGTAGGACATACTCTTTGAAGGTTTAGAAGCACAATGGTGTCCGCCAAGGATAAAGGGAAGGAGCCCATGGGGGAAGACCTCCAAAACCCCGGGAAGGAGAAGGAGATCAAGAGTGAAGGTGAAGAGGAGCAAGGCCAACATCCGCATACCGACACCACCATTGCAAGCATTGGAGTGGTGAAACCTTCCAAAATCAGAAGGACTGCACGGATGCAGACTGGGGGGAAAGCTCCTCGTCACAGTTTGGCTCCACGGTCACTTCCTCCATGCACCAGGAATCCTTTCCATACCCTTATCCATGAGCATCAATACCAGAATATGCCCAAGGAGAAATTACCCTCCAATTGGGACTTGCCTCGTTCTAGCCATGCAGGAAAAGAAGACTTCAAGGAGGAAGAGTGGGGAAAGAATAGCAAGAGCTGGAATTCTCAACCCGACATGATCATGAGCCGCATTGAGCAAAACTCACAGCTTATTCGTAATCTCACTTTCGAGATTGAGGACTTGGGGAAACTGATCAGGGAGCTCATCGAGAGGATACCACCACCACCTAAGGAGTAATTCGTCATCAGGTTTGGCATCCCCTTGTTTGTTCCAAGCTTGGGGGAGTGCCGCGGTATCATATCACTATCTTCTATCTTTTTACCTTATTAGTAGAGTCATATCATGAATAGAGGAGTTATTTTGTAGTATGGTTTGCATTATGGAACTGTCCCCTCTCTCGTTAGATATGTATCCCTTGGTGTGAGTTGCCATTATGAAAGATTAATGAGAAGTTCTATCATTCACTCTTTTGCATAGCTTATGATAGTTTTCAATTCGTGGTTATATGATTGATCTTGTTGTTAGTATTGGTATCACTTTGGGATCATTGAGTTAATTTATTTGGTTTTGGCAAACCTGGCTCGGTCAGTAGCAACACTACTTTAGAGTTGAAAAGAAAAAGATAGAAGTACTCTAAAGAAAAATAATTTCATCATCTTTCTTTCTTGATTTGCCCATAAGTCTAGTATTCTCTAGTTAAGATCTTTTGTGCTTCCAAGAAAGATTGCATGTTTGACTTTATCACTTGTATGTTTGTTTTTTTCCTTCAACTCTTGTACTTAATACCCATCCTTGCTAGCCAAAAACCTGTACTGAGAGGGTATTTTTCTCGTGCATCCACCTCCTTTAAACCAAAACCTTTGCCATTTGTGTCCACCATACCTACCTAGTAGCATTATTGCTATTCCAAGTAAATTCTTGTTTTATCTACCTCCCGAATTAAACCTATTATGTGAAAATTAGTGATTAAAGCTCTCACGAACTTGATGGCACACTTTACTTTCTTGCATTTAATAAACTTGAACCATTGGGTCCTTCTTTGGTGCATATATGCTTGCGCTTTATGAGTTGAAGTTAGCCGAACCATGTATCATGGGGACCGCTTTCAACACTTCATTGGTACTTGTACCTAGTTGATATCATGTTCTTTTGCTTATGGATCCAGGCGGTGTGAAATAAAAGTGGAACTTGTAAGATCATGGAGTTTATATGTGTGTTAGAGAAACGCCTGGGCCGCTAGCCTAAGCCATGCCTAATCATGGTGGAAACTTGTAGCATAACTATTAGTGAGCATTCTATGAAGCATCCTCAATAAAAACCTATGCAAATAGCAAATAAAAAGATCGCTGAGATGCTCACTGTCTGCTTGCCTTGTCATTTTGATTATGGGATAGCTCCTGTGTCATGTGCAAGGGGTACCCTGTCGGCGGTTCTCAATGATACGCATGTATTTACAATGACAAGAGCTTGCTCATGACTGAAGTTGAGTAGCATGAGTATCCGTACTCATAAGTAAGGGGCATGAGATTTCAACTTATAACTTGTCAAGCATATCCTCTTAGTTGTGTCACTTTAACCTTAATCACCTAAAGATGCCTATGATAGGGGCAATGAGAGCTAAAAGCTAGTAAGTATCATAATTTTTGGGAGCTCTTTATGAGACTTGCAATCCCTGCTTCCCTCTGTGAAGGGCCTTTCTTTTACTTTGTAGTTGAGTCAGTAAACCTACTCCCTTCTATCTCAGCAAGTATTTTGAGTTGTTGTGTTTCATTCATTCATATGATGATTTATTCAATCATGCCTTATGTTCCTTGCTTTGCACATTGCTCTTATCTTGAAGTTTACTACTTTGAAAGCTATCATTGAAAAAGCCAGCTATTTGTGAACTCCAGCAAATTATCAACTATTCTTCGACCAAGAGCTAAGTTTGCCATTACCAATTATGATTCACTTTATGTATCTTTATTGTGTTTCCTTTACTTATTACAAGTTGAGTTATATAATAGTGAGTTGTTTTCTATTATGATCTATGTATTAGATGAATGTGATGCATCTTGTCCGTATTCTTTTATCGACTCTTCACTCCATAAACTTGAGGCCATGTTTATTGAGCTCAGTTTCGCTTGCGGACAAGTGAAGTCTAAGCTTGGGGGGAGTTGATACGTCCATTTTGCATCACTATTCTATGTCTTAATTCACTATTATTCATTGGTATATTTCGTATTGAGAGTATTTATGTTATTTCATCTATTTTTTCATGGTTGATGACTTTTGGAGCATGGACCGCTGCAGTCAGGATTCTGATGGAAAAGGTGCTGTTTGGAGGCAAAATTCGCGAAGATCAGAAAATCCAGGAAAATATACGGAAAATCATATTTTTCCAGAAGACTCAGGATGCCAGAAGATGGAGTGGAGGTGGGCCACAGGGGGCCCACACCACCCCATGGCGCGGGCAGGCCTAGGCCGCGCCAGGGAGTGGTGTGGCCGCCCTGGCCTACTCCAGCCTCTCCCCTCTGGCGTATATCATCCCCACGAAACCCTAAGACTCGGGGGGCGACCACAGAAAGATTTCGCCGCCTCTGCGGGACGGAAAACACCGAGAGAGAAAGATCTCTCTGGCAGACAGATTTCTGCCGAGGGAATTCCTTCCCGTAGAGGGGAGATTGTCGCCATCAACACCATCATCAAGTTGGACTTCATCGGGATCATCATCATCATCACCACCATCATCATCACCATCAGCACCATCAGCACCCTCATCACCATCTCCATATTGCTATAACAATTGGTTGAATCTTGCTATAGTTCATAGGGAAAACTTTCCCGGTGTTGATTACTCTTTGTAGTTGATGCTATTCAGTGAACCATTGAATTATTGTTTATGTTCAGATTGTTATACATCATTACTCCATCTCTGATCATGATCCATATGATGTCTTGTGAATAGTTCGTTTTGTTCTCGAGGACATGGGAGAAGTCTTGTTGTTAGTAGTGGAGTTGCGTTGAGAAAGATTCAATAGATTGTTATTTAAGTTATGGTGTACTTCTTCTAGTGGTGTCATGTGAATGTCGACTACATGACACTTCACCTATATGGGCCTAGGGGAATGCATTGTGTATTTGGCTACTAATCGTAGGGGTTGCCGGAGTGACAGAAACCTGAACCCCCGTTAGGAAACCATTGCACAAGGGACGTAAGGGTCTTAGAGTTTAAAGATGTGGTTAGGTTTCTACCTTAATTACTTTCTTGTACTTACGGATGTTTGCAAGGGGTATAATCACAAGTATGTATTAGTCTTGGATGCGGCGGTACATTAGCACAGGTTCACCCACACAACACTTAGCAAGCTAAATAAGATTAATCGACTATATGAAGCGAAAGCACTTGACAGTCTTCCCATGTGTCCTCGAGAACGTTTGGTCATCTTAAGTAATACAACCGACTTGTCCTTTGCTGCATAAAGGATTGGGCCACTTGCTGCATTTATTCCTACTGTCTTTTATTTACTCGTACTTTGTTTACTTGCTTTATCGAAAACCCCTAAAAATCTGTTTGCTAAGTATTTGCAGAGAATTCCTGATCCATACCCTTCTGCTCCTCGTTGGGTTCGACACTCTTACTTATCGAAAATACTGCGATACACCCCCTATACTTGTGGGTCATCACCCCGCACCAGTCGACCTTGCCCGGCCATCGACCTCGCTACCAGCTTTGGCATCGCCACGACCACCGCCAGAAGCTCGTGGCCCAGCTGCCGCCGCCGCCACGCTGCGGCCCACGTGCCTTCTCCTGTCTTCAAGGCCATGCCACCTCTGTCCTAGTGCCACCATCATCGACCAAACGCCGCCCCAGCGTCCTCCTCGTGAACCGCCAGCGTGTGCCCATACCCTTCCGGCGTGGCTCCCTGCATATGATGACCGCGCCAGTGCTCCGTGTTCGTCCCTGATTCCCTTACGGATCTACCGGTGCCCACACCCTCCAGCGTTTGCCATCCTCCTCCACCCGAGCCTCCAGTTTGCGTCATGCGCGTCTCCAGGCTGCTCTGACTCGGCCACCCCTCTGGTGCCTTTGTTCGATGTGGACGCCCTCATGCTGGAGACGCACGCCCACCACCAGCTTCTACCTCATGCCTCATGATCTCTAGATGCCTGTGTTACTGCATGTTGCTCCACTTGTTCCTATTGATGTGGTGGTCCGAGGCGATTCCTGCTGTTGGCAAAGACTAAGACCAAGTTCCTAACCCCAAGTGCCCTGATGGCCCAAAATATCTTGAGCTCGTTGGGGAACCCCAAGAGGAAGGTATGATGAGCACAGCAACAAGTTTTCCCTCAGTTATGAAACCAAGGTTTATCGAACCAGTAGGAGCAAGGAAACACCTCCAAGGTGTTGCTAGCTGGACTTTGGCAGGACGCACTACCGGCGCCAACAACAACGTGGAATCCTGCACAACACAACCACAGAACTTTGTCCCCAACTTACAGTGAGGTTGTCAATCTCACCGGTTTTGTTGAAAACAAAGGATTAAACGTATTGTGTGGAAGAAAGTAATTGCTTGCAGAAAGTAAACAAAAAGCAGCAAACAGTTGTAGATTGATGGTAAAAGAAAGGACCGGGGTCCATAGTTCACTAGTGGTGGCTCTCCTTAAGATAGGTGACATGTTGGGTGAACAAATTACAGTGGGGCAATTGACAAACATCGAGAGAGCAATCATGCATACACTACTCATATTGCCTCCTTTGAGATTTGATTGGGCATTACAACATTATACATAGACTGTAATCCAACTACATCTATGACTAATAATCCACCTTCAGGTTATCATCCGAACCCCCTCTAGTATTAAGTTGCAAGCAACAGATAATTGCATTACGCATTGCATGTAAAGTAAACAATATGATTGTTCTATGAACAAAGGATTGTAGTTTTCTCCCTAGTAGCAACAACACATCTAGTACCTTAGGGATTTCTGTCACTTCCCAAGATTACTAGAGGCATGAACCCACTATCGAGCATAAATACTAACTCTTGGAGTTGCTAGCATCTACTTGGCCAAGATAGCTACTAACAACGGAAAGCATGCAAGATTACAAATAACAAAGACATGATAGAATCAATAATCAATCTGAAATAGTATCTCAGTATCCATCGAATCCCCACAAACACAACATGTAGAAATACATATAGATGATCTTGATCATGAACGGAGCTCACAAGATCTAAACATGATAGCACAAAGGAAAAGAACCATCCATCTAGCTACTACATGCACCCGTAGTCCAAGGATGAACTACTCACGCATCACACCGGAGGCTTGCATGGTGATGAAGAAGGCCTCCAGGGTGAATTCTCCCCTCCGGCAGGGTGCCGGGAAGAGCTTCAGATCCCTCCTGATCTAGGGATGGAGATGACGGCGGCTAAAGACTCTTTCGTGGAATTTTGATTGGGTCCTTAGGGTTTCTATATCGGAGGCATCTTATAGGCGAAAGGGGAGGCCGAGGGGGCCCCTAGGTGGCCAGACCACCCCCTAGCGCAGGCCAGGCTTGGCCACATGGCCATGTGATGTGGCGGTCCCCTGGCCCCTCTCCGTATCGTAATCTGGCTCCGTGTCCCCCTCGGTGAAATATTGACTTTGGCTTTTGTCCCGTCCAATTCCGAGAATATTCATTTTCTAACTTTCTTGGAACCAAAATCAACAGAAAATGTGTACCGCAATCGTGGCTCTTGTTAATAGGTTAGTCCAAGAAAGTGTATAGAATGTACTCCAAAGTGTGGACAAAAGATAAGAAAGTAGATAAAACCAAGCATGGAACATCAAAAATTATGGATACGTTTGCAACGTATCAACATCCCCAAGCTTAACTCCTGCTCGTCCTCGAGTAGGTAAGTGATAAAAAGAAAGAATATTTTTTGAGGTGACATGCACCATCATAAACTTGATCAAAGTATTTTTAAAACAATGATAGCTGAGATCATAGTACTTCAATCATAACATGAAAGACAAAGTTCTAACAATAAGACATAGCAACTATGTTGCAACATGAAAAGGCACAAACAAAAGATTCATGAATAACAATGCTTTGCAAGACGTTTGTTTGTTTCTCATAAAGAAAACATAGCATTGTGGCATTCAGCTTGTCCCTCATAGAGTAGCAAACATAAATGCATAGGACACCTTTAAAGTTCATAAGAGTGACTAGATACAAATAGTTTAAGAACAAGCAATATCAAAGTTATGCATCAATCAACAAGTCTTGGGACAATGCACATAGAACTAAGAATGGCCACTATGCTCTCAAAGAAGGTGCATAAAGATAGAAGGTGGAGACTCAACATGAAAGTAAAAGAAAGGCCTTCATAGAAAGGAAGTAGGGATTCAAGTTTCATAAAGAGCTTCCAAAAATTATGGTACTTATTAGCTTTTAGCTCTCATTGCCCCTATCATAAGCATCTGGAAGTGATTAAGGTTAAAGTGAACAAACTATGGAGTATATGCTTGACAAACTATAAGTTGGAAATCTCATGTCCCTTGAATACGAGGGCCGCTCCTCATGCTACTCAAGTTTAGTTACCGGTAAGTTCTTGTCATAGTAAGTACATGTGTATCATAGACAACCGCCAACGGGGTACCCCTTGCCCGATGATACGGAAGAATCCCCATATCAAAATGACAAGGCAAGCAGACAACAAGCATCTCGCAATCTTCTTATTTACCATGGGAAAATGGTGCCTTTTTCTCTCTTTCCTCTTTTCTCATATCTCTTTTTTTTTCTTTTTCTCCTTTTTTTTCTCAATATCTTACTCTTTTTTTATAAGAAGAATGCTTCATAGATAGCTCATTATGGTTACGCTGCAGCGACATGGATTAGACCGGCGTCCCAGGCGTTCCTCTAACACACATACATAACTCCATGGACTTACAAGCTCCCCTTTCATTTCACACCGACAACATCCATAGACAAAAGAGCATGAGATCAACTAGGTACAAAGTACAAGTGCAATGTTGAAAGCGTTCCCCATGGCAGCATGGTTATGCTAATCCCCAACATATAAGTGCAAGCATATACAACATAGACAACACAATGGTTCAAGTTTATTAAGGGCAAGAAAAGTAAAGTGTGCCATCAAGTTCGTGAGAGCTTTAATCACTAGTTTTCTCATAACAAGTTTTATTCGGAAGGTAGATAAAAACATGAATATACTTGGAATAGCAAATGCTAATAGGTAGGTATGGTGGACTCTTTGTAATAACTTGTTTTTAGGAGTTGGATGCACGAGTGGAACTCATACTTGGTTATGGAGGCTAGCAAAAGACTGAGAGCGACCAACTAAGAGAACAATAATGGCCATAATCATGCAAAGCGACAAAACATCATTAATCAAAGCATAAAGTGATACTACAAGTCGAAAACTAAAGGATCATAAAGGCTATGGTGACTTGGGATAGTCATAACATGGTGTGAGCATGCGCCAAGTCAACCCAAATAAAGCATCAAATGAGAATACCACAATACTATGCTTTAATACGCTAAAACAACGCATGATTCTTCCAAGGCACATTAAGCATTCCCAATTGATTATAACATGTCATGCTACAGCAAAGATCACTAATCATAAATCCAAAACAATATCAAGCATGGCATGACAAAGCATAGGCCACAGTCAAAAACAAGCTCCTTTTACCACTTAAGCATGAACTTTCCTACTCTTTTTCCAATCCAAACCAAACTATTTGAAAACCAACGCATGAAAGAGGGGATCCAATCAATTTATTCAGCAAATTAAGAAAACCAACCAAACGAAAAACCAAAAACGAAAACGAAAAAGAAGACGCTCCAAGAACAACACAACTGTGCATGAAACAATAAAAATGATGTGTTTGGAAGAAACCTGGGATTTTTATTGATGAAGAAGGGGATGCCTTGGGCATCCCCAAGTTTTGATGCTTGTACCTCTTAAATATTTCTTGGGGTGACACGGGGTGGCATCCCCAAGCTTGAGCTTTAGTCCATTCTTCATCCCATTACATCATTCTCTCCATACACCTGAAATTTTTTCCTTCATACAAAACTGCACACAATCTTTATTAGCAACATTAGTGCACTCGAAATAATAAGTCTTTAGGTTTAGTTTCAACACCAATAAAACTTCCATTAAAACACAAGCTACTGTAGCACTTCCCTCAAAAAGCTCAATTCCCCAAAAGAACTCAAAAAGGAACCAACAAGAAGCAAATGCAAATAATGGCAGAAATCTGTCAAAACAGACCAGCAGGTAAAATCCAATTTTTTCGAAGACCTTATGTTTCTCAAATAAAAAAGTATTGAACTAACAAAAGTTAGATAACAACCTGGGGCAGAAGCATAAAAATTCACGCCTCAAAACAACGTACAGAGATTTTACATGAATTTTTATGGTGAAGCACAGAAATCTGTTTCGGGACAGCAACTTTCCCAATCATTACTTCTCTCTCATTAGAGGTTACTCTTGGCACAAAAGCAAATAAAAGGATAAGGAGTGGTTATTACTGAGGTAATAACTTACAACACTCATCTAAAACTTTTGGGTTATCTCCCAATAAGTACTTTTCTTTAACGCCTTTAAGTTAGACATACGAAGCAAGAAAAAGAATCAAGTGTTCTCAAATGAAGAAGCATTAAGATTAATACTAGAAATATCTTCAGCAAGGCAAGGTATCTCATCCAAATAAGTTCTAGAGGATCCTCTCTTAACGCTCTTGGGTTCACTATTTTCATCAAATGGGTTTTCAGGAACAATCCATTCAAGATTCTTTTCTATGGCTTCATGCATTGGTACAAGTTTGAAAGGTATTGGTATCTTAATTTTCTCCCCATTAGGTTCGGTTTTGTTCATCTTTTCTCATGTACCAATAACATCTACACATGAGCCTAGCATATTAAAACGTTCATAGACTTTTCTATCTTCCTTAGCAACATCATAGAATTCCTTAAGCAGGGTTTCCAGAATAAAATCTCTCTTTTCAGGGTCCTCGGTTTCCTTAAGTTTAAGAAACATTACTTGCATTAAAGGGTTAAGGTTAAAAAACCTAGCTTCCAGCATGTGAACTAAAGAAGTTGCAGCAATTTCATAATTTGGAGCAAGTTCTACAAGGTATCTATCCTCAATATCCTCATGCTTACTAACATGATTAAAGAATTCTTCAATATTATCTTTTCCAATTATACAACCACTACCTATTGAAAGGTCTTTCAGGGTGAATTTAGGGATCAACATGGTGAGCTAAGAGGTAACAACTATAGAAAGACTATTTCTTGTGTGTTTTTAATAAAGAAAGCAAACTAGTACAACTAATTTTTTTGTGTTTTTGATAAAGAAACAAGCAAACAAAGCAGAAATAAACTAAGCAAAACAAAAATAACACAGTAAAGAGATTGGTTATGAGAGACTCCCCTTGTGAAGATGTCCTTGACTCCCCGGCAACGGCGCCAGAAAAAGTCCTTGATGGCCCAAAATATCTCGAGCTCGTTGGGGAACCCCAAGAGGAAGGTATGATGAGCATAGCAGCAAGTTTTCCCTCAGTTATAAAACCAAGGTTTATCGAACCAGTAGGAGCAAGGAAACACCTCCAAGGTGTTGCTAGCTGGACTTTGGCAAGGCGCACTACCTGCGCCAGCAGCAACATGGAAACCTGCACAACACAACCACAGAACTTTGCCCCCAACTTACATTGAGGTTGTCAATCTCGCCGGTTTTGCTGAAAACAAAGGATTAAATGTATTGTGTGGAAGAAAGTAATTGCTTGCAGAAAGTAAACAGAAAGCAGTAAATAGTTGTAGATTGATGGTAAAAGAAAGGATCGGGATCCATAGTTCACTAGTGGTGGCTCTCCTTAAGATAGGTGACATGTTGGGTGAACAAATTACAGCGGGGCAATTGACAAACATCAAGAAAGCAATCATGCATATACTACTCATCTTGACTCCTTTGTGATTTGATTCGGCATTACAACATTATACATAGACCATAATCCAACTACATATATGACTAATAATCCACCTTCAGGTTATCATCTGAACCCCCTCCAGTATTTAAGTTGCAAGCAACAGATAATTGCATTACGCATTGCGTGTAAAGTAAACAATACGATTGTTCTATGAATAAAGGATTGCTGTTTTCTCCCTAGTAGCAACAACACATCTAGTACCTTAGAGATTTCTGTCACTTCCCCAGATTACTAGAGGCATGAACCCACTATCGAGCATAAATACTAACTCTTGGAGTTGCTAGCATCTACTTGGCCAAGATAGCTACTAACAACGGAAATCATGAAAGATCACAAATAAAAAAGACATGATAGAATCAATAATCAATCTGAAATAGTATCTCAATATCCATTGAATCCCCGCAAACACAACATGTAGAAATACAAATAGATGATCTTGATCATGAACGGAGCTCACAAGATCTAAACATCATAGCACAAAGGAAAAGAACCAGCCATCTAGCTACTACATGCACCCATAGTCCAAGGATGAACTACTCACGCATCACACCGGAGGCTTGCATGATGATGAAGAAGGCCTCCAGGGTGAATTCTCCCCTCCGGCAGGGTGCCGGGAAGAGCTTCAGATCCCTCCCGATCTAGGGATGGAGATGACGCGGCTAAAGACTCTTTCGTGGAATTTTGATCAGGTCCTTAGGGTTTCTGTATCGGAGGCATCTTATAGGCAAAAGGGGAGGCCGAGGGGGGGCCCTAGGTGGCTAGACCACCCCCTAGCGCGGGCCAGGCTTGGCCATGTGGCCATGTGGTGTGGCGGTCCCCTGGCCCCTCTCCGTATCGTAATCTGGCTCCGTGTCCCCCTCGGTGAAATATTGACTTTGGCTTTTGTCCCGTCCAATTCCGAGAATATTCATTTTCTGACTTTCTTGGAACCAAAAACAACAGAAAACAGGCAGCTAGCACTGTGGCTCTTGTTAATAGGTTAGTCCAAGAAAGTGTATAGAATGTACTCCAAAGTGTGGACAAAAGATAAGAAAGTAGATAAAACCAAGCATGGAACATAAAAAATTATGGATACGTTTGCAACGTATCAACATCCCCAAGCTTAACTCCTGCTCGTCCTCGAGTAGGTAAGTGATAAAAAGAAATAATATTTTTTGAGGTGACATGCACCATCATAAACTTGATCAAAGTATTTTTAAAACAATGATAGCTGGGATCATAGTACTTCAATCATAACATGAAAGACAAAGTTCTAACAATAAGACATAGCAACTATGTTGCAACATGAAAAGGCACAAACAAAAGATTCATGAATAACAATGCTTTGCAAGACGTTTGTTTGTTTCTCATAAAGAAAACATAGCATAGTGGCATTCAGCTTGTCCCTCATAGAGTAGCAAACATAAATGCATAGGACACCTTTAAAGTTCATAAGAGTGACTAGATACAAATAGTTTAAGAACAAGCAATATCAAAGTTATGCATCAATCAACAAGTCTTGGGACAATGCACATAGAACTAAGAATGGTCACTATGCTCTCAAAGTAGGTGCATAAAGATAGAAGGTGGAGACTCAACATGAAAGTAAAAGAAAGGCCTTCATAGAAAGGAAGTAGGGATTCAAGTTTCATAAAGAGCTTCCAAAAATTATGGTACTTATTAGCTTTTAGCTCTCATTGCCCCTATCATAAGCATTTGGAAGTGATTAAGGTTAAAGTGAACAAACTATGGAGTATATGCTTGACAAACTATAAGTTGGAAATCTCATGTCCCTTGAATACGAGGGCCGCTCCTCATGCTACTCAAGTTTAGTTACCGGTAAGTTCTTGTCATAGTAAGTACATGTGTATCATAGACAACCGCCAATCGGGTACCTTGCCCGATGATACGGAAGAATCCCCATATCAAAATGACAAGGCAAGCAGACAACAAGCATCTCAGCAATCTTCTTATTTACCATGGGAAAATGGTGCCTTTTTCTCTCTTTCCTCTTTTCTCATATCTCTTTTTTTTATTTTTCTCCTTTTTTTTCAATATCTGACTCTTTTTTTATAAGAAGAATGCTTCATAGACAGCTCCTTATGGTTACGCTGCAGGTTTCCACCATGACGGCATGGATTAGACCGGCGTCCCAGGCGTTCCTCTAACACACATACATAACTCCATGGACTTACAAGCTCCCCTTTCATTTCACACCGACGACATCCATAGACAAAAGAGCATGATATCAACTAGGTACAAAGTACAAGTGCAATGTTGAAAGCGTTCCCCATGACAGCATGGTTATGCTAATCCCCAACATATAAGTGCAAGCATATACAACATAGACAACACAATGGTTCAAGTTTATTAAGGGCAAGAAAAGTAAAGTGTGCCATCAAGTTCGTGAGAGCTTTATCACTAGTTTTCTCATAACAAGTTTTATTCGGAAGGTAGATAAAAACATGAATATACTTGGAATAGCAAATGCTAATAGGTAGGTATGGTGGACTCTTTGGAATAACTTGTTTTTAGGAGTTGGATGCACGAGTGGAACTCATACTTGGTTATGGAGGCAAGCAAAAGACTGAGAGCGACCAACTAAGAGAGCAATAATGGCCATCATCATGCAAAGCGACAAAACATCATTAATCAAAGCATAAAGTGATACTACAAGTCGAAAACTAAAGGATCATAAAGGCTATGGTGACTTGAGATAGTCATAACATGGTGTGAGCATGCGCCAAGTCAACCCAAATAAAGCATCAAATGAGAATACCACAATACTATGCTTTAATACGCTAAAACAACGCATGATTCTTCCAAGGCACATTAAGCATTCCCAATTGTTTATAACATGTCATGCTACAGCAAAGATCACTAATCATAAATCCAAAACAATATCAAGCATGGCATGACAAAGCATAGGCCACAGTCAAAAACAAGCTCCTTTTACCACTTAAGCATGAACTTTCCTACTCTTTTTCCAATCTAAACCAAACTATTTGAAAACCAATGCATGAAAGAGGGGATCCAATCAATTTATTCAGCAAATTAAGAAAACCAACCAAACGAAAAACCAAAAACGAAAACGAAAAAGAAGACGCTCCAAGAACAACACAACTGTGCATGAAACAATAAAAATGATGTGTTTGAAAGAAACCTGGGATTTTTATTGATGAAGAAGGGGATGCCTTGGGCATCCCCAAGCTTTGATGCTTGTACCTCTTAAATATTTCTTGGGGTGGCACGGGGTGGCATCCCCAAGCTTGAGCTTTAGTCCATTCTTCATCCCATTACATCATTCTCTCCATACTCCTGAAATTTTTTCCTTCATACAAAACTGCACACAATCTTTATTAGCAACATTAGTGCACTCAAGATAATAAGTCTTTAGGTTTAGTTTCAACTCCAATAAAACTTCCATTAAAACACAAGCTACTGTAGCACTTCCCTCAAAAAGCTCAATTCCCCAAAAGAACTCAAAAAGGAACCAACAAGAAGCAAATGCAAATAATGGCAGAAATCTGTCAAAACAGACCAGCAGGTAAAATCCAATTTTTTCGAAGACCTTATGTTTCTCAAATAAAAAAGTATTGAACTAACAAAAGTTAGATAACAACCTGGGGCAGAAGCATAAAAATTCACGCCTCAAAACAACGTACAGAGATTTTACATGAATTTTTATAGTGAAGCACAGAAATCTGTTTTGGGACAGCAACTTTCCCAATCATTACTTCTCTCTCATTAGAGGTTACTCTTGGCACAAAAGCAAATAAAAGGATAAGGAGTGGTTATTACTGAGGTAATAACTTACAACACTCATCTAAAACTTTTGGGTTATCTCCCAATAAGTACTTTTCTTTAACGCCTTTAAGTTAGACATACGAAGCAAGAAAAAGAATCAAGTGTTCTCAAATGAAGAAGCATTAAGATTAATACTAGAAATATCTTCAGCAAGGCAAGGTATCTCATCCAAATAAGTTCTAGAGGATTCTCTCTTAACGCTCTTGGGTTCACTATTTTCATCAAATGGGTTTTCAGGAACAATCCATTCAAGATTCTTTTCTATGGCTTCATGCATTGGTACAAGTTTGAAAGGTATTGGTATCTTAATTTTCTCCCCATTAGGTTCGGTTTTGTTCATCTTTTCTCATGTACCAATAACATCTACACATGAGCCTAGCATATTAAAACGTTCATAGACTTTTCTATCTTCCTTAGCAACATCATAGAATTCCTTAAGCAGGGTTTCCAGAATAAAATCTCTCTTTTCAGGGTCCTCAGTTTCCTTAAGTTTAAGAAACATTACTGGCATTAAGGGGTTAAGGTTAACAAACCTAGCTTCTAGCATGTGAACTAAAGAAGTTGCAGCAATTTCATAATTTGGAGCAAGTTCTACAAGGTATCTATCCTCAATATCCTCATGCTTACTAACATGATTAAAGAATTCTTCAATATTATCTTTTCCAATTATACAGCCACTACCTATTGAAAGGTCTTTCAGGGTGAATTTAGGGATCAACATGGTGAGCTAAGAGTTATCAACTATAGAAAGACTATTTTTTGTGTGTTTTTAATAAAGAAAGCAAACTAGTACAACTAATTTTTTTGTGTTTTTGATAAAGAAACAAGCAAACAAAGAAGAAATAAACTAAGCAAAACAAAAATAACAAAGTAAAGAGATTGGTTATGAGAGACTCCCCTTGTGAAGATGTCCTTGACTCCCCGGCAATGGCGCCAGAAAAAGTCCTTGATGGCCCAAAATATCTCGAGCTCGTTGGGGAACCCCAAGAGGAAGGTATGAGGAGCACAGCAGCAAGTTTTCCCTCAGTTATAAAACCAAGTTTTATCGAACCAGTAGGAGCAAGGAAACACCTCCAAGGTGTTGCTAGCTGGACTTTGGCAAGGCGCACTACCTGCGCCAGCAGCAACATGGAAACCTGCACAACACAACCACAGAACTTTGCCCCCACTTTACAGTGAGGTTGTCAATCTCACTGGTTTTGCTGGAAACAAAGGATTAAACGTATTGTGTGGAAGAAAATAATTGCTTGTAGAAAGTAAACTGAAAGCAGTAAATAGTTGTAGATTGGTGGTAAAAGAAAGGATCGGGATCCATAGTTCACTAGTGGTGGCTCTCCTTAAGATAGGTGACATGTTGGGTGAACAAATTACAGCGGGGCAATTGACAAACATCAAGAAAGCAATCATGCATATACTACTCATCTTGACTCCTTTGTGATTTGATTCGGCATTACAACATTATACATAGACCATAATCCAACTACATCTAGGACTAATAATCCACCTTCAGGTTATCATCTGAACCCCCTCCAGTATTTAAGTTGCAAGCAACAGATAATTGCATTACGCATTGCGTGTAAAGTAAACAATACGATTGTTCTATGAACAAAGGATTGCTGTTTTCTCCCTAGTAGCAACAACACATCTAGTACCTTAGAGATTTCTGTCACTTCCCCAGATTACTAGAGGCATGAACCCACTATCGAGCATAAATACTAACTCTTGGAGTTGCTAGCATCTACTTGGCCAAGATAGCTACTAACAACGGAAAGCATGAAAGATCACAAATAAAAAAGACATGATAGAATCAATAATCAATCTGAAATAGTATCTCAATATCCATCGAATCCCCGCAAACACAACATGTAGAAATACAAATAGATGATCTTGATCATGAACGGAGCTCACAAGATCTAAACATCATAGCACAAAGGAAAAGAACCAGCCATCTAGCTACTACATGCACCCGTAGTCCAAGGATGAACTACTCACGCATCACACCGGAGGCTTGCATGATGATGAAGAAGGCCTCCAGGGTGAATTCTCCCCTCCGGCAGGGTGCCGGGAAGAGCTTCAGATCCCTCCCGATCTAGGGATGGAGATGACGCGGCTAAAGACTCTTTCGTGGAATTTTGATCGGGTCCTTAGGGTTTCTGTATCGGAGGAATCTTATAGGCAAAAGGGGAGGCCGAGGGGTGCCCTAGGTGGCCAAACCACCCCCTGGCGCGGGCCAGGCTTGACCACGTGGCCGGGTGGTGTGGCGGCCCCCTGGCCCCTCTCCGTCTTGTATTCTGGCTCTGTGTCTCCCTCGGTGAAAAACTGACTTTGGCTTTTGTCCCGTCCAATTCCGAGAATATTCATTTTCTAACTTTCCTAGAACCAAAAACAGCAAAAAACAGGCAGCTGGCACTGTGGCTCTTGTTAATAGGTTAGTCCAAGAAAGTGTATAGAAAGTACTCCAAAGTGTGGACAAAACATAAGAAAGTAGATAAAACCAAGCATGGAACATTAAAAATTATGGATACGTTTGCAACGTATCATGCCCCGTCGTCTAGATTGGCTGCCAAGATCTCTGTTGACTGTCGGCGCCTACTCAAGTTTGCCATCGAGCCCGACATCAAACATCAAAGCCGGATCCCCAAGATCTTGGACATGGATCGCTAAGACCTTCCTCATGGATCCGAAGACCAGACTCGAAGTTCACCTCTTCGGACCGCAAATACCCTGATCCTGGAGTCCGAAGACCGAACTCGGTGCATTCTACTTCCTCCCAGATCTTTGGACATGTTTCTTTTAGTGTTTGCCTCTTCACGGATTAGGCCGCTGAGTTGATGCGAGTGTCGCCCCGTTCTTCGGATGAACCTTCGACAGTGTTTTCTTAGGCGAGCATTCTCCCCCTTTCTATTTATTTTGCATTTATAGTCTTTACTTCCTCTTGTTGATCTATTGCTATCCGTGTTGTGATGCTTTAGTTTTCCATACCATTGATATCCTGTGCAGCCTATATTGCCTTGGACACATCCTATTGCATGTTGTTTGGTAGACAGTTGGCCTTGCGGGTCATAGTTGCTTGCTCATGGTTTTAATTATGCTTATCAATTAAAATGCTGAAAATAGATATAATGCAGAGGCACCGTTGGGTAATAGATGTTATTTGGTTTTTACCCGCCCACTTGTGTCCACCTAGGACCCGAGTTCTTGACACCTGGTCCGAGACTGAGCGCGCTAACCACATGTGGGGTGTCTGGTGTAACACCCCGTCCACTCCTGGGCCCGGGGGGTGTCACTCCTGGCAGCTTAATAGGATATCTAGACTGGCCCCACAGACCAGCACTAGTCTTTTCTGCGCACTTTGTCCTCACTCGTGTGCACACGGTTACCCACTTCCCAGTCGGTCACCCATCCTAGAATTGCTCTAGGCCAAGCACGCTTAACCTTAGAGTTCTTTTTGAATGAGCTTCCAGAAAAGAAGTTGCAACTTGTTGGTATGAGTATCCTATCAATCCTATTAAGCCATGTGCCTAATTCTGTTGATGAAGCCACTTGGGAACGCTAGGATGAGCTCCATGCCAAGTATCCTACCCTCTTCGTTTCTTCTTCTTCTTCCTAGAATCTCAGGGCGAGATTCCTGTTTAGTGGGGGAGAGTTGTAGCATCCCATCTGTCTAACATATGTAATACTACATGGTCTAGTAATATAATTGCTACTTCCGACATATAATTGTTGCATCATAATTATATCATGCTCATGTCATCATGCCACCTTGCATTTGAGCATCATATAAAACCCTTGTTCATTTGGTTCTTATCTCGTATGCATTATTAATTGTATTTGCCTCTTGATATATTGTATTTGGTTTTTGATAAATTCTTGATGCCCAAGTTGAGTTGGGGGCATATCCTTTATTCAACTCCACCCTTTCTCTATGTCACCACCTTATAATTCCACATCCCAACATATTTGTGGGTTTTTGCATCTTCTCTTTTGGGTCTTGTCTAGCCACATCTATAAAGAGGGATCTCCTTCTAACCCACATTCCCCAATGGTGTTTGCTATTGTTTTCACAATACAAATGATGTGGTTCTACATGTGCGGATACTTCTTGATATGGGGTGGCCCGATCTTCTCAGCAAGCACTTTGTCGATGGTGAGGGTGGATGATAGATAACTAGCCTGTAGCTATGAACTCTCCCCCTCGATCCCTGATGCCAATGCAATAGCTCTCGAACCTTGTAGGATATTCACAACACCACGATCTTGCGCACGCAGCCGTGACCATGAACGGTAGTCTGCAATCTACTAATTCCCAATGGAACAACAGATCACACTCAATTATAGTTGGTAGATTCGAACACAGGGTAATTCCAGAGGTTCTATGAAAGAAACAACTCCAGAATATTTTAACGTGGTCTTAACCCTAACTTGTGACGGCTACAGAGGTTTATATGAGGGCTGGGGCGTCCTCCCCTCTAAACGGGCCTAAAAACAACCATAACTTGGCCCAAACTGACTCGGTTTGACTCAAACTGATACATACCGACCCATATATGGGTTCAGCCTTATTGGCACGCAGTCCAAACGTCGTGGAACACCTCAAACATGTAATTCTGGGTGCGCCATCTCTCTCTCTCTTGCTCATACGTGATTTCCTTATTGCCTCCTAGTGCGCATGCCTCCCGCTCCTCCCTCGCGCACTTGTTGATATTGGAAATCAACGCTTGTCCTTCTTGCTGCAACTCTCCTCCTCCTCGCGCAACGCTTGTGTTATCAATAAACCTGATCATACAAAGATGCATAGACTTAGGTAGTATAAAGTTCTCATTAAGTAAAACATCAGGTTCAATTAAGAGTGAATTCACCTGATAGTCATTATTGATTTGACTCAATATTTCCTTCCAGTTCAGGCAGTCGGAATCATCATAATCCCTGTATATATCCTCATCATGATATGGGGTGCCCCGATCTTCTCAGCAAGCACTTTGTCGATGGTGAGGGTGGATGATAGATAACTAGCCTGTAGCTATGAACTCTCCCGCTCGATCCCTGATGCCAATGCAACAGCTCTGGAACCTTGTAGGATATTCACAACACCACACTCTTGCGCACGCAGCCGTGACCACGAACGGTAGTCTGCAATCTACTAATTCCCAATGGAACAACAGATCACACTCAATTATAGTTGGTAGATTCGAACACAGGGTAATTCCAGAGGTTCTATGAAAGAAACAACTCCAAAATATTTTAACGTGGTCTTAACCCTAACTTGTGACGGCTACAGAGGTTTATATGAGGTCTGGGGCGTCCTCCCCTCTAAACGGGCCTAAAAACAGCCATAACTTGGCCCAAATTGACTCGGTTCGACTCAAACTGATACATACCGACCCATATATGGGTTCGGCCTTATTGGCACGCAGTCCAAACGTCGTGGAACACCTCAAACATGTAATTCTCGGTGCGCCATCTCTCTCTCTCTCTCTTGCTCATACGTGATTTCCTTATTGCCTCCTAGTGCGCATGCCTCCCGCTCCTCCCTCGCGCACTTGTCTATATTGGAAATCAGCGCTTGTCCTTCTTGCTGCAACTCTCCTCCTCCTCGCGCAACGCTTGTGTTATCAATAAACCTGATCATACAAAGATGCATAGACTTAGGTAGTATAAAGTTCTGATTAAGTAAAACATCAGGTTCAATTAAGAGTGAATTCACCTGATAGTCATTATTGATTTGACTCAATATTTCCTTCCAGTTCAGGCAGTCGGAATCATCATAATCCCTGTATATATCCTCATCATCCTCCCTTTCTTCATGAAAAGCCATCCTCGGCTTTAGGTAAGCTGAAAGTGGGAGAAACAAAAAGAACAACGTGTACGCAAAGTATATGTATATATAACATGTTGTATTATTGTTGTTTACATGAAAAGTATGTCCAGTATACATCAAGCAACTTAAATTGCAGGTATAAGTGAAGTACAAAGAATCATGATCATGGTGAAAAACAACTAAATAGATAGTCTTGTTCTTCAATATTAAATTCAGTTTTCTTAAAGAAGATCTATGATCAAATTTGTGGACAAGATCTAACCAATTCAATATGTGTGAAAACCAAATTGATTCACACCATGCTTCAACTGCGCAACTCTGATTAATATAAACATGATCATGTTGT